>JAWWNJ010000076.1:0-1278044 GCA_037176885.1 Favolaschia claudopus
AACGGCCTTTCCTCGTTATGGCTCCGAATATGCCCCTTCAGATTGAAGCTCCTCGTAAACGTCGACCCGCAGCCGGGCACGGGGCACACGAAGGTCGCCTCCTGCTTGCGCCGGTTGTGCGAGGCCTTTTGCGTGCGGATGGTGGTGACGTTCTGTTTGCTGACGGTGTTGTTGTGTAAGTTGGAGTTGGAGGGGAGGGAGTCGGGGAGAGGGGACGGGGGGAGGCGTGCGGGGAGGGGGTACGGCGAGGGGCGCGTGGAGGACGCGTTGCTCCACGACCCGCTCGAGTGGCTGCGGTAGTGCCCGCGCGCGCGGATCGACGGGGGCGGGGGGGTCGACGGGGCTCAAAAACTGCGGGCCAGAAAAATCCACTGGGAGGGAGAGACCGCATGTCCTCGGAGCGGGTCTGCCTGGTGTGCCCGGGGCGGGTGTGCTCGGAGGCGGGAGCGCGAGCGGCGGAGGTCGGGGGAGAGGAAGCCGTTGTTGTCGCCGAAGTGGAAGGAATTGAACGACGGACGCGGGCGCGGCGCTTCGTCGTCGAGAGCAGAGCCGATGTTGCCCATTTGACCGATGAAGTTGGTGTTGTCCCAGTGCGGGCGGGTCGTGGTCGGAGCTGCTGCGGGGGCGCGGGAAGTGGAGGGGTTGTTCCTGGGGTGGCTCGCGCAGAGTCTCCAAGCTGGTTTGGAAGGGCACAGCGGCTGACGCAGCGCCGCCGCCGCTGACGGGCGTCGCTGGCACGATGTGCAGCCGCGGACCCAGCCCATCACCTTCCGGCGCGTTGATGATCGGCGCGGTCATGAGACGAGGAGGGGACTTCGGATGCGGGGACGGCGGGGCGGGTCGCGCGGGAGCGGGTCGGTGCCCCAGTTCGGGGACCTGAACGTCATGTTGTCGAAGGCCTGGGCGACGTTCATGCGGGGAGAGCCGGATTGGGAGATCGAGGAAGCCCGAGAGCGCTGTTCGCCGCTGCCGGTGCTGGAAGGCGAGCTGTAGTCGTAGGAGGTGCTGCGGTCCACATTCACAGGCACAGAGGAGAACGAATAGTCGGTGTCGTTGAACATGAGAAGAGACGAAGATTGCGGGGGATCGTATTCCGATGGGTCGTATTCGGGGACCACTGCGGCCTCTTCTTCAAATAAACCTAGATCTCCACCGCTGAAGCTGAGTTCCGAGTGCCCAGAGTACGGAGAGTTGTGGTAAGAGCCGTTGTAGGACGGGGTATGAGGGAACTGAGGGCTGCCGAGGTTGAAAGCGGCGTCTGCCGAGTCGAGTTGGATGCGAAAGTCATTGCCTTCGTCTGCTATATACTCTGCGGTGTCGTGATGCTGAGGATCCATTGTGTTGTACTGCCTTGAGAGAGAACGAGTTTCAAAAGAGAAAGGTGTCTTTGTTTGTCTTTGTTGTGGTTTGCCTTCAGTCCTTCCCTTGTAATTCACAGCGCCGTCGACGGTGACCGTCTGCCTTGAATTGTGAAGACAGCTATCGAGGACGGCGTCGTTGTTTAGTTGTCCAGACAATTTCTCTGCTCTCTCCCACTCTCCCACGGCCTCTTTTTTCCACTCTCCTTGATATCCCAAGGCTATGCTTTCCCTCCCATCGCGTCTTCAACACACCCGGCTTTGTTCTCCCATCTCCCCATCCCTCTCCGACGAATCACCAACAGACGGCTTTGATTCAGTACACCGCCCAACAACAGCAAGATATCTACCAATCCCTCTGTCAGCAATCCAACCCCGTCCCGTTTCTCGCGCGTGTCCTTTGCGCGTCTATCTACTCTCCTTACTAACAACAAACAGCGGCTATCCCTTTCCTCAAGCAACGCGTCGAGTGCTCCGCCGGGATTCGCCGAGGTACGTTCCCGTCCCTCGTCCCTTCCCTATCCCACTAACCCACATTTCTAGCTCCATCCTCTCGCGCCCAACGCATCGTTTCGTCGACGCCCCACCCGCTCTCGCTCTCCCCCCGACAACAACGTCGCGACCGCGTCGAGACTCAGCCGCTGTAGCCGGTATGACGGGCATAAGGTGTGTGTTGATGTCTTTCGAGTTATTTCTCTTGTTGATCCCTCTCCCCTTGAACTCAGTCTTCCCAGCGGCCCCTCCGACGCGTCTCCCCGCCCCTTCTCTCTCACACCCACCTCCAACTCCACCTTCCTAGCGGCGACTCGCCGATTACCCCAACGCAGCCGACTTCCAAACGCATCAAACGCGTCGCTTTCACATCGAAACCCCGCCACCTCCCTCTTCCCGCCTCCCCACCACCAATACACCACCACTTACCTTCACCGACGCCTCGGCGTCGGACTCAGGGACGACGAACGTGCGTCGGTCCACTCTCATGTTTGATACCCACGCTCACGATATCTTTCTAACAGATTTCTCTTACCTTTGCCCCCGTTCCCGCTCTCACTCCAGCCTCCACTCTCGCCGCCGCCCCTCCTCGACTCGCAGCAACCGAGTCCCCGCCTCTACGGCGCCGCCGTTCGCGTAGCCGCCGCCAACCCGTACCTACATTATCATACACCAAAAGAAGTACTCGGGAATGATGGTGCGGCCCCGGTCCCTCTCCCTCCCTTTACCATGCTAACGAAATCACTTCCCCCTCTAGCCTCCTCCCCACTCCGATCTCTAGCCGCCCTCGCCGCCGCTCCACCCGACCCGAATCCCGCTGCCCCGCCGACGCCGACATACTCACCCCGCCGCATTCTCGTTTCCCCGCCAATTCCGCCCTCTCACCGCCTCATTTTCACTCCCAACTCCACTCTTAACCCCGCCCTCGCGTACCAGTCTCCGCTGCGGTCCCCCTCGACACCCTCAACGACGTTGTCGGCGCTACGCGCGCCGACCGACTCAAAATTTGCGCTAGAAATCAGAATCCAAGTAAGTATCTTCGTTTTTCGCTCGAACGAATGAAAATTACTTGCCTCAAGTATGCAGATCCACGCGTCGAGATCCACGCGTCGCGCCGCCGCCGCCCTCATCGACACCCTCAAGAATTACGACGCCGTTTCGGCGCTGCGCGATTCGCTCGGAAGATTGCGCTAGAATCAAAATAAAGTAAGTTCTTTCAAATTTAACACCGAACGAACGGAAACCTAACTCACCTACGTAAACAGACGATCGCGCCGCCGATTCGCGCTCGGGGAAGAACGCGGGGAAGCGCGGGCGGGGCGGGAGGAGGTTTAAGCGCTTGATTGCGCGTTTGCACAGCGAACTCTAGATTTAGGTGAGTTTTCCGACAATCTTGATGACGAACGAAGCGAAACAACTCACCTCTTTCTACAGATGAAGTCCGCGCGAGTCGCGCTGACTCCGGCAATGCGAAGGAAACGGCCGGGAGTGCGGCGTGGGATGGCTTTGATGTGCGCTCGATTGCGCGTTCGTGCTGGGAAGAGGTTAGGATGGCGGGGATCAACGGGAGGTGGGGAAGTCGAGATGAGCCGAGTCAGTAGCATATTGTAGTGTAGTGTATCTACAATGTAACTAGGTAATCAATTTGAATGAAATGAAGTTTGTTTCTGAATGAAATGATACCTGCGAGTGAATTGTTAGCAAGTACTACACCGCGTACGAGTCGATTGAATTGAACGAATGAAAAAGAAAAGAAGAGAAGAGAAAACTCACCTATATTGAATCAAAGCTGGAATTCGCCAGGGCGCCCGATATCTCGAATGAGATGAATGACGAAGCGTGCACTGAGTTGGGTGTCAGCGCACGAGGAAAATGAAGAGAAGAAAATGAAGACTTACCTCTAGAAATTTCACTTCAATCCAAACCCAACGCGATTCGGATCGAATCGACTCGCTCCGGTTAACCAAACCCGCAGTTTGAGAATTGAATTGAAGATCTGGAAAGCAAAGGAGAAGGTGAGTTAAGGTTGAACAGGGTAATGGTGAATGAGAGGAAACGAAACGAAATGAAACTAGACGAAAGAACAGCAAGGAATGAAAGGAAAATTGACGTACCCGTCGAGGCCTCGAGAGTCAAGGTAAAGAAGATTGAGTTCAGTTGAGATCAACCCGGCTTCCCTTTACCTGTGACCCCAAACGAAGGAAACAAAGAAAGAAGAAAGAAGAAAGAAGAAAGAAGAAAGAAGAAAGAAGAAAGAAGAAAGAAGAAAGAAGAAAGAAGAAAGAAGAAAGAAGAAAGAAGAAAGAAGAAAGAAGAAAGAAGAAAGAAGAAAGAAGAAAGAAGAAAGAAGAAAGAAGAAAGAAGAAAGAAGAAAGAAGAAAGAAGAAAGAAGAAAGAAGAAAGAAGAAAGAAGAAAGAAGAAAAGAAACGGAAGTGAAACTCACCTCGCAGTCCGAGTCAACAACCATTCTAACGACACTTCAACTTCGACTTGAAGAGTTGATTGAACCGAACTGCAGAAGAAAAGAGAGGTTAAGGTCAGTTGAGGTTCGGTTCGAGGTAACAGAGAGCTTGAACTGCACTTACTTGAGAGACATGTACATGTATGTATACCTTCGATTGCATAGATGCGCGCGCGCGCGATTCAAAGCGGCATAGGTCTGGCCTTCAAACAAGTCAATAATCAGAGTAACGAATTGAAATTAAACATACCTGAGACGAAACCGGCATAGTTTCGGCGTTGAAGGCGAAGTACACGGCGAGTTTGGCACGGAGATGCATAGTCTCGGCATCTGGAGGGTACAAAAACGGAGTTAGCATTGTTGTGAATCGTGTAATGAAGTAAAATAAGAATCCTTACCGGCATAATTTCGGTATACCTTCGATTGGAAAGGTACGCTGGCGCGCGATGCAAATCGGCATAGTGTTGGCCTTCAAAATCAAAGTCAATAATTAGATCAAGGCGTTGAAATCAAACGTACCTGAGCCAAAATCGGCATAATTTTGGTGTTGAATTCGAAATATATAGAGACCTTGGTGCGGAGAGGCAAGGTTTCGGTGTTTGGCCTTCAAGATTCAAGTCAGAAAGTCAATAGTGAGAGTAAAGGAATCGGAATTAGACATACCTGAGCAAAACTGCTATAGTTTCGGCGTTGAATGTGAAGTACAGGGAGAGCATGATGCGGAGAGGCAAGGTTTCGGCCACTGGGATATACAGAAGTCAAGTCGGTATCAATTCAAGGAGAGGAATGCGAAGAATTAGACATACCTTAACCTATACCGGCATAATTTCGGTATCGGGTCAAACGAAGGGCTCCGGCGAAAGCCTACTATCAAGTGAAATGAAGTCAGATTGGTATTGAACAGGTTAGCAGCGCGCACCTTGTACCAAGACCAATACACCCTCAACTCCAAACCCAACACCACAACTCTATAGTGATGAACGAGCGCGGCCTTCAAAGTTCTTGAGTTAGATTCAAGTCACCAAGCAAAATATCGTACTCACCGGAACAAATTCAACCCAAACTCGACAAACTCAACCCGGCAGACGTTATTCAAGTCAATCCTGAGAGATTTGGTCAATAAACGAAGAGATAGACGCGAAAGAAACAAGCAATCGGCTCACCGGGGATTCCCGAGACAGTGCCGAAGTCAGAGTTGTGAAGTCTTACTTGAATTGAATGCAACCTATTGAAGGGATAGATTGAAGGAAACTATTAGAACGGTCAGTATTTGTGATAATAGCGGTATTCGAAGTTTAGAACTCACCTTGACAGCCGAAATGTGCATCTCAGGAAGTTATCAAAGGTCAGTAATTCAAAGGTGGAATAGTCAACAAGGAACTCACTTACCTTGCGCACACAGTCGAAATGTGCATCTCATGTAAGTTAAGAACCAATACCAACTGAACAAAGGATCAGTAAGTAAGAGTTCGAAGTGAATCAAGGGATTCAAGTTGAACCACTCACCTGTACAAACTCGTCGAAACACTCGAAGGCGACTTGAAGGTCAGTTCGGTATTGAAGGAGTCGCAATGTGCATATCACACAGTTCAAGAATGAATAGAAACTGAATGAAAGGTCAATGAGGGCTCAAGGTATACAAGGAAAATCAATTCCACTCACCTGTACAAAGTCGTCGAAATGACTTGAAAGTCAGTTCGGTATTGAAAAGGGTCGCAATTTGAAGCTCATATAGCACAGAATGAAGAGAAACGAAACTAATAAGAAGGTTAGTAATGTTTGAACCAGGAAAGACGACAACTCACTTCATTGAACAAATTGAAGTGGAGATACGAAAATTTAGTGCGGTGGTGAATTTGAATAGAAAGGGAAGTACTGAAGCGAATTATAGGGTCTAGAATCAGAAGAGAATGTCAGTTAGTTGAATGAAAGGGGGAGAGGTAAGGGTGAAGTCACAAACGCAGTGAGAGTTAACAACAAAGTCAAAGACGGGCGAAAGCCGAATAAACCCGAAGGCCGAGTTGAAGCGCAAAAGCGTCGAAATGAAGGAAAGAAAAGGGAAGTGAAGGGTTTTGAAGTCAGATTGAATAGCAGTTTGAATAATAATGAGTTGTTGATAATAAGGAAGGGTAAAGGGAGGGAGATGGGAAGTGGGCGGCAAACCCATAACCAAAATCAATGTTGTGAGCTCACCTTTATACCCCATCCCCGGCCCTGTGACGCAGTTCCTCTCACCAAATTACCCGCACATCCCTCGGGATCGACACTCGGCGCCTTACAAACCCCGGGAAGCCCGCCATTCAGTCGGAAGAATGGAGGGTGAGAAGCCAATGGCAACCTGTAAAATAATCAGACTTGGCTGGAAACCGGAGTAGAAGCTCTCACCGCACGTCGAATGTTTCATGCGTAACTGATGCATCAATTCTTGACGTAATGGATCGACAGGGCGGGGAGACCCTGGAATGGCGGAAGTTGTGGGGAGTGAGGAATTGAGGTTTTGAGGGTTGGCGGAGTCTTAGCACTCTAGAACTTCACCCAGAGCGGAGTAACACATAGCAGATGAGAATGAAAAAGATTTTCAGTCGGAGGTGTCAGTGGGTCGACGGGAAACGAGCGCAAGGCACGAAAACACACCGAAATCCATATCACTTTCATTTGTGCTCCAATCACCCCAAAACTTCCCCACAACGCCGAGCAGTATCCCCAAAACAAATATCAATCAGATTGATGTGATGGCGGAAGCTTCGAGGCCACATGAGTCCGATTTTTTGAAAATGCGCGGAAGTGTCGTATTTGCCGTTTCCGTGTTCGCAGCGCCCAAATGGGGCCATATAGCCGTAGGTTACACTCCGAGGTATGTTGGGTTTGTTGCCGGAGTATGCCGAAGTTGTTGGTGCCGCGCAGCGCAAAACGAACATGAAGGTCGGAAGCAAGAGGTGAGTTTTCTCCTTTCGGAACTCGTAGGAGTTGAAAACTCGCCTTAGAAGGAAATTTTGTTCCGCAAGGCCGAAAGTCGAACATGAACCGCGGTTTTGGTTCCCACGGTCACGGAAAATCAACACTTCCTCTACTTTCGTCATTTGCCAGCACACTGGACTCGGGCGGCGGCTGGCGGCATGCGGGCTGAGATCACCGGCGCCAACGACGCGCGTCGCCGGCGCTTTCTTGTTCCGTTTCTCATGGGTTGACGTCGGCTAGCGAAACAAACCAGCGCGCTCGCATGTGCGGATCTTAGTTTCCAACGGGATCTGGTGCGCGCCCATACGACCAAAGCCCGGTGTCTTCAAGATTCTATTGATTGCCTGGAAGGCAGTGCGGGCTTCTCAAGACTTCTCAGCAACCTTTACCCGACTTCACGCTTGGCAGCCCTAAATTTTCCTGCTCCGCACTATTCTGGCTGGCTGGAAAGCACGTTTGACTGGTGCTGTGTACCTGGTAAGTTCTGTTTGAGCAGAACCTGAATTCAAGCTCTCCAGATTCCTTGCTTCTCGAAATTTCGGCTGTGAGTCTCGCTGAAGACTTTACGTTGAGGTAATATTGAATTCAACTGCTGCCAATTAGGTACCGGCGTCCGAACGGCCGTTGGATTCGCGCTGAGCAACGCGACACGCGGTCATGTGTCCGGGTTGTTGAGGTTTTGATTTTACGGAAGCGAATCTCCGGAATTTGAAGTGTACGTATGTTTTGATTCGTTACGACCATCTCTCTCTCCTTCCCCCACTTCGTTCCCCGTCCCTCCTCTCCCTTCTCCCTTCTCCCGCTCTCCCCTCTTCCTCTTTGCCCCACCACCAGCTATTTCAAGCCCAGACCTGTATGCCCAGTGAGGCACTCGTTTGGTGTTCCTGAATGACCAAAACTGACGACTTTTTCAGCCTTTTGCAACGGGAATTTGGCCGCCGGCAGGCTAATTCCGCCCTCCAACTCATATCGCAACGTCAACATCAGCACCCCGCGAGCCTTGTCACTGCGTGCGCGCATAGCTTTGACTAGACAGAAATTCTTCCCGCGAGCGACACATCGAGGTGGGTATTCATTTCTTCTTTTCATCCTCATTTTGACTCTATTTCAGCACATTTTCACCCAGGATTTTGCCGCCGGCAGGCAAAAACCGCCCTCCAGAATTCAAGCAGCGGCTTTCCCCCTTCCCTCACGAGCTCTTTAGCTCGTCGAGGACGCGCCGCGCAGCGGCGCTGTATCGCGTTGACTATACAGAAATGTTTCCGGCGAGCAGCACTGCAAGGTGCGTTTCTCTTTCATCTTTTGATGCTCATTCTGACTTTTTTCAGCCCATTTGCACCGGGGATTTTGCCGCCGGCAGGCAAAAGCCTCTCCTACAAATCAAATCAGCGATCTTTTAAAGAGTCTCGCAAGCTCTTCGCCTCATTGACAACGCGCCGCGCAGCGGCGCGTATATCTTTCACTATATAGAATTGTTTCCCGCGAGCGGGGTTTCAGGTGCGTATCTCTTTCACCTTTTCATGCTTTTCCTGACCCATTTTCACCGCTTTTGCGCTGGGGATTTTGCCGCCGGCAGGCAAAAGCCGCTCCTCTGAACTCAAAGCACCGTCATCACGAGCTATGTTGCTCGTTGAGGCGCCGCGCAGCGGCGGTAATGCTCGGGTATGTAGATTTTCGTCCGCCGAGCAACATTTCAGGTGAATCTTCTGCTAATTTCTTCATCTATATCCCTGCAGTACTGTATTATACAGGTCTCGGACTTGAAATCTCACCGAGTCGAATTCCCGACTTTTTCGGCAATTTGATTTTTCGCCGTCCGGCGAACGAAGTTCGCGATGCGGCAAACCCAAGGTGAGTTTCATTCGTTTTGAGGTACTACTGACTTCCAAGTCTTAGTCTCCTAGCTTCCCGCGAGCGCGGTTGTTTCGTTCTCAAAAGTCCAAAGTCAAAATTCAAAATTTGATTTCTCAGCGTCCGCCGACCGTCGATTTCATGCGGGAACACGTTCGGGTATGCAAATTGGTCCATCCAATTCGTTTTCTACGTTCGCTTACCTTCAAGTCCAGTTTCCAGGTTTGAGTTTCAACTTCCCGACAACATCCAGAGGTTTTTGAACCGTCAAGGTATGGTTTCATTTGTTCCTTTCAACGCGCACACTTACTGACGTTGAATTCGGAGTTTGTTTGAACCATTCTCGCGACCGCAAACCTTGAGCAAATTGAATGAATCCCATCTTCGTATGCTAACAATCTGAATTTACTGACTTCGTTGCTTCAAACCGGCTCAGGCAGCTTGTTTCAGGTAAGTTTTGACTTCGTTCAATTCGTTCAAAGGATGCTTGCTGACTTGGCTGATTTGTAGTCTTACCGCAAATCAAGTCCAAGTTCAAAATCTCAAAATTCACTCAAAACCGGCGACTTGGTGGATTTTGGCGTTACAAAGAGGTAAGACGCGTTCAATTGACTTCAAATTCTCTTTCTACACCACCTACAAGTATATATACGGCCTTTGACGCGTCGAAACGCGTTAATTAACGTGTCTCGACGCGTCTTTCACCTTCTAACCCAATTTTCTACCACTCCAGTAGTTTACGTTCTTAGTTACACTGTATTTGCTCGAAAAATGAATATATTCAATTAAAAGCTGCTTAAAACAAAACTGTACAGTACATTCCCAAGCACCAGCCAAAGGGGCCAGCAAAACGCCATCCTGAAGGCCCCGAAATCCAATTTTTCTCCCCGGGTCTATCAAAGAGCAAACAACCCAAGCAGCTGAGAGGTCCGTGCACGAGCAGAAACCTATAAGTCTGGGGCTTGCGAGTCGCTTGCGACCTTG
Organism: Favolaschia claudopus; assembly: GCA_037176885.1. Taxonomy (NCBI): domain Eukaryota; kingdom Fungi; phylum Basidiomycota; class Agaricomycetes; order Agaricales; family Mycenaceae; genus Favolaschia; species Favolaschia claudopus. The sequence goes on from JAWWNJ010000076.1 coordinate 10,106, forward strand.
GTCACGCGGCGAGCTTAGTTGCGAGGTGAGATTGGCAGCGTTTGGGAATTTCCTTTTTGGGATGAAGAGATTCCATTGCAAAGTCGACTACGAACAAGCCAGTGTACGATACAACTACTCAAAGAGAGAAACACAAACCTATTCAACGCCCCCTCACACACAAACGGCCTATAATTCGTATGCAGCTGCTCATGCCGCTTACAATCATGCTGCCAGCGCGAACCCCTTCCCGCACCCAGGCCACTTGCACAAAAACGGCCTCTCCTCGTTATGGCTCCGTATATGCCCCTTGAGATTGAAGCTCCGTGTGAAGGTGGACCCGCAGCCGGGCACGGGGCACACGAAGGTCGCCTCCTGCTTGCGCCGGTTGTGCGAGGCCTTTTGCGTGCGGATGGTGGTGACGTTCTGTTTGCTGACGGTGTTGTTGCTGCTGTTTAAGTTGGAGTTCGAGGGGAGGGAGTCGGGGAGAGGGACGGGGGAGGGGTGCGGGGAGGGGTACGGCGAGGGGCGCGTGGAGGAGGCGTTGCTCCACGACCCGCTCGAGTGGCTGCGGTAGTGCCCGCGCGCGCGGATCGAGGGCGGGGGGTCGACGGGGCTGAGGAATTGCGGGCCAGAGAAGTCGACCGGAGGAGGGACCGCATGTCCTCGGAGCGGGTCTGCCTGGTGTGCCCGGGGCGGGTGTGCTCGGAGGCGGAGCGCGAGCGGCGGAGGTCGGGGGAGAGGAAGCCGTTGTGGTCGCCGAAGTGGAAGGAGTTGAACGACGGACGCGGGGCGCGGCGCTTCGTCGTCGAGAGCAGAGCCGATGTTGCCCATTTGCCCAATGAAGTTGGTGTTGTCCCATTGCGGGGGATCGTGGTCGGAGCTGCTGCGGGGGCGCGGGAAGTGCAGGGGCTGTTCTTGGGGTGGCTCGCGCAGAGTCTCTAGACTGGTCTGGAACGGCACCGCAGCGGACGCAGCGCCGCCGCCGCTCACGGGCGTAGCTGGCACGATGTGCAGCCGCGGACCCAGCCCGTCACCTTCAGGCGCGTTGATGATCGGCGCGGTCATCAAGCGAGGAGGAGATTTCGGATGCGGGGACGGCGGGCGGTCGCGCGGGGAGCGGGGTCGGTGCCCCCAGTTCGGGGACCTGAATGTCATGTTGTCGAAGGCCTGGGCGACGTTCATGCGGGGAGAGCCGGATTGCGAGATCGACGACGCCCGAGAGCGCTGTTCGCCGCTGCCGGTGCTGGAGGGCGAGCTGTAGTCGTAGGAAGTGCCCGGTCGACGTTCACAGGGACAGAGGAAAAAGAGTAGTCGGTGTCGTTGAACATGAGTAAAGACGAAGATTGCGGGGGGATCGTATTCCGATGGGTCGTATTCGGGCACCACTGCCGCCTCTTCCTCGAACAAACCTAGATCCCCCACCGCTGAAGCTGAGTTTCCGAGTGGCCAGAGTACGGAGAGTTGTGGTAGGAGCCGTTGTAGGACGGAGTATGAGGAAACTGAGGGCTGCCCAGATTGAAAGCGGCGTCTGCCGAGTCGAGTTGGATGCGAAAGTCATTGCCTTCTTCTGCTATATACTCTGCGGTGTCGTGATGCTGGGGATCCATTGTGTTGTACTGCCTTGAGAGGGAACGAGTTTCAAAAGGAAAGGTTGTCGTTGTTTGTCTTTGTTGTGGCTTGTCTTCAATTCTTCCCTTGTAACTCACAGCGCCGTCGACGGTGACCGTCTTCGTTGGATTGCGAAGACAGCTATCGAGGACGGCGTCGTTGTTTCATTGCGCAACCCACTTTCCCTACTCTCCCTTTCTCCCACGGTCTCTTTCTTCCACTCTCCTTGATATCCCAAGCTATGCTCGCCCTCCCATCGCATCCTCAACACACCCGGCTCTGTTCTCCCATCTCTTCATCTCTCTCCGACGAATCAACAACAGACGGGGCTTGATTCAGTACACCGCCCAAACAACAACAGCAACAACAAGATACATACCACTCCCTCTGTCAGCAAACCAATCCGTCCCGTTTCTCGCGCGTGTCCTGCGCGCGTCTATCTTACTAACAAACATACAGCGTCTATTTCCCTCCCTCAACAACGTCGAATGCCGCGCCGTTGCTTAACAAGGTGAGCTCACCTCCCTTGTCCCTCCTTTCTTTCGCTAACCCCACCTCTCAGCTCCATTTTCCCGCCCCCACGCGTCGCACGCGTCTTCCGACCTCCTTGCAACACCACTCTCACTATCCCCGGCGAACGACGATACGAAGGTCATGAGACGCAGTCGCCGTAGCGCGACGCGTATATGGGTAAAGGTGCGTGGTGATGATCTTTAGAGCTCTTTCCCTTGTTTATCTCATCCTCTCCTCTATAGCTCGGTCTTCCCACCACCCGACATAACGACGTCGCCGCCCCTTCTTCCCCACAACCACCGCCATCCCCTTCACCCCAATCCACTTTTCCAGCGCCGACTCGCTGATGCCGACAACTCACCTTCCACGCGCACCAAACGCGTCGTTTTCGCCTTGAAACCCCGCCGCCTCACTCTCCTCACCTCCCCACCACCACCACCTGCATCATCCGACGTCTCTGCGTCCGACTCACGGCCGACCGACACGTGCGTCGTCGCTGTTTTCTTTATTCTCCGCACTAACATCTCTTAAGCGCTCTTTTCACCTCGCCTTCCGCCACCCTCTCCTCTTACTCCCTTCGCACCACCTCCATTTGCACCACCAACCCGCAGCCCCGGCTCCCCGTCTTTCTCCGACGCCGCCGCTCGCCTCGCAAAGCCGACGCCGACCTACATATGTACATGGAAGTACATACAAGGTGCGTCCACTTTCTCCTCCCTCCCGCGCTATACTAACGACATCCCCCTTCTCCCTAGTGCCACGCCTTGCCCCCCTCAACTCGTACCCGCCGCCCCCGCTTGATCCAGACCGCCCGAACGCCGCCACCTCACCAACATCGTCGTCTCGACGCATTTCGCCGTCTCCCCGCCGTCTCGACACTCACAACTCAAAACCCACCATTCCATTCGAATTCTCCACCCCGCGCCACGCCTCCGACGTCGCTGCTGCCGCCCTCCTCTTCACCAACAACGTCGACAGCGGTGTTTCGGCGCTGCGTGCGCCGACTCGCTCAAATGCGCTAGAAACCAAAATAAAGTGAGTAGTTCGGTTTTTGACGCCGCGCCAACGAAAAACTACTCACCTTAGCACGCAGATCAACGCGATACGCCGCCGCCGCCCTCCTCGTCACCGTTAGCGCCGACAACGTCGTTTGGGCGTTCCGCGCGCCGATTCGCTCGGAAATTGCGCTAAGATCAAAATTAAGGTGAGCTCTTTCGTTTTCGACGACGAAAAGAAACGGAATCACTTACCTATTTCCACAGATACACTCCGCGCGAGTCGCGTCGACTCGGGCAAGGCGAAGGAAGCGGCGGGAGAGAGCGGCGCGGGATGGTGCGCCCGCGCGCGTTCGCGGCGGGGAGGAGGCGGGAGTCGGAGATAGGCGGCGGGTCGGGCTGTCGAAACGAGACAAGGCGAACTGTGTCAGTAGCGTATCGTAGCTATCTACTGTGTACGTATGTAGTCAATTTGAATGAAATAGCCTTGTATTCAAAATCTGCGGGCTGAATCGTCAGCAAGTGAATGATAAACGATTCGATCGAAGGGAGTTCAAATGAAAAGAGAAGAAGAGAAGAGAAAACTCACCTGGATTGAAGTGAAGCTGAAATCCCGAGGCTGCAATTTGAGTTGAATTGAATAGCGTTGACGCTTTGAAGAGATGAGTTATGAACCGTGCGCTGAGTTGAGTGTTCAGCGCACGAGGAAAATGAAGAGAAGAAAAATGAAAGCTTACCTTTAGATCCATAGCGCTGTGATAGTACGAGTTTGAATCTGAATCAAACTGAATCAAACGCAACGAAGGAAAGAAAAAGGAAAAGGAAACTCACTTGACTTGAGTTGACTTGACTTGAAGCTGGAGAAACCCAAAGCCGCTAGTTGAATTGAATCGAAAGCCTGAAAGAAAGAGGTGAGTGATGAAGCGTGCGCTGAGTTAGATGGTTAGCGCGAGGAAATGGAGAAGGTTTTGAGTTACTTACCTTCGTGTCGTGCCTTGACTTCAGTTTAACGCACGAGTTGAACCGTTGATACAAACAAGTCTTGTGCAAGTGCAAGTGAAATCCAAATCTAAGATATGAAGGTGAGTTCAACTCGAGAATCGGTACAGCAACGAACGAAAGAATTCAACTCACCTCATTAGGGACAGAATGAAATGAACTTGGGTTCGATTCGACGAACCGATGGACTTGAAGTTCGAAATATGACTGAAGTAAGAGTTATAGATGAATGCGAATGAGCTAAAGATCGAATGTAATGTTATTTATCAGTTGGAATCGATTCAACGAAAGAAAGAAAGAATAGGAAGTTTTACCTCGGTCTGGATTGACATTGATACTTGATTCAGTTGAGTTTCGTTGTCTAGTTGAAATTGTTGACGCACGCGTTGGGAGAGACAGACCTATAGAAGGACAGGAAGCAAGGTTAGTGTCGACTCGAGTCAACATGAAGGTGAGTTTCACTTACTTAGATCCATAGAAGATATGTATACCTTCGAGTGTATGGGCGCGCGCGCGCGCGAATCACACCGGCATAGATTCGGCCTTCCTAGTTGAACATGAAGTCAGTCAGTAATTAGAGTAAGAAATTTGAAATGGAACGTACCTGGAACGAAACCGACATAGTTTCGGCATTGGATTTGAAGTACATGGAGAGTTGAATGCGAGGGGCATAGTTTCGGCCTCTGGGCTTGAGAATTCAAGTCAGAGAGTCAATAATGAGAGTCAAGGAGTCGAAATTAGACATACCTGGGCCAAAAAAGGCATAGTTTCGGCGTTGAATGTGAAGTAATTGAAGAGTGTGGTGCGGAAAGACATGGTTTCAGCCTCTAGCCTTCAAAATTGTAGCCAGACAGTCAGTAATTAGAGTAAGAAATCGAAATCAGACGTACCTGGAACCAAACTGCCATAGTTTCGGCGTTGAAGGTGATATACACAGAGAATTGAATGTGGTGGGTAAGGTTTCGGTGTCTGGCATTCAAGATTGAAGTCAGAGAGTCAATAATGAGAGTAAAGGAATCGAAATCAGACGTACCTGAGACGAAACTGGCATAGTTTCGGCGTTACAGTTGAAGTACACTGGAGGCTGGAGCCAGAGAGGCATAGTTTCAGCCTTTGAAGTCGAAAAGGGTCAAGTTAGCATCGATTTGTATAGAGAAATACAGAGGTTTAGACATACCTTGACTCGTACCGGCATAGTTTCGGTATCGGGCGAAACTAAGGGATCCGGCGAAAGCCTACTAGCAAGTCAAATGAAGTCAGATTGGGTCAAGTATTGAATGGGTCAACGATGCACACCTTGTACCAAGACCAATTTAACCTTAACTTCAAACCCAACACCGCAACTCTGTGTCAAACGAACAAACGCGGCCTTCAAACTCTTTGGTTAGCTTAGAGTGACAGAGTAAACTTGAAGATCGTACTCACCTGAACAAAATCCACTCGAAACTCAACCGAAGCTAACCTGACAGTCCTTATATAAGTCAGTTCTAGCGATTCAATCAGCGAACGAAGAGAAATGAGGAAGAACTTGACTCACCGGGGATTCCCGAGTCGGCGCCGAAGTTAATCTAGGTAAGAGTTTTGAAGTGTTGGTTGAACAGAATGCCGCCCGTTGAAGGGATCGGTTGAACGAGACTATTAGAACGGTCAGTAGACTTTGATAATAGTGGTATCGAAACTTACTTGGACAGCCGATATGTGCATCTCACGAAGCTAAGTAACAAACGGTCAGTCATTCAAAGTTAAAGTCAATAAGGGACTCACTTACCTGGCGCACCCAGTCGAGATTTGCATCTCATGCAACTTGAAAATGAATACAAACTGAATGAAAGGTTAGAACGGGCTCAAGGCACTTGAAGTAATCAAACCAGTCACCTATACAAATTCGTCGGAATATGCTTTGAAGGTCAGTCCATGTTGAAGTAGTCGCAATTTGAAGCACACATATAGCACATAATAAAGAGAAGCAGAACTAATTGAAAGGTCAGTAGTCCTTTCAACGAGGAAAGACGACAACTCACTTCATTGAATGAGGTGGTGAAGTGGTAATACAAAAATTTAGTGCGGCGGTGGATTTGAAGAGAAAGGGAAGTACTGGAGTGAATGATATAGCCTAGAATTAAAAGAGGATAAGAGTTAGTTGAATGAAAGAAAGACAGGTAAAGAGGAAGTCACAAACGACAGTGAGAGTTAACGACAAAGTGAAGGACGGGTGAAAGCCGAATAAAGCCGAAGGCCGAGTTGAAGGGCGAAAGCGTCGAATTGAAGGAGTTGAAAGGGAAGGACATTGTATTGAAGTCAAGTTGAATAGAAGTTTGAATAGAAATGAGTTTTCAATAGTGAGGGAGAGTAAAGGGAGGGAGGTGGGAAGTGGGCGGCAAACCCATAACCAAAAACAACGTTGTGAGCTCACCTTTATACCCCATCCACCGGGCCTGCAACGCGATTCCTCTCACCAAATCTTCCGCACATCTGTCGGGATCGACGGTGGGTGTCTTACAAAGCCCGCGCAGCCCGCTATTCAATCGGAAAAAAGGAAGGTGGGAAGTCAGCGGCGAAGTTGATAATATTCGTACGTAGCTGGAAACCGGAATAGAAGCTGCCAAAACACATCAGAGGTTTCATGCGTAACTGATGCATCAATTCTTAACGTAATGGATCGACAGGACGGGGGAGAGGGCCCTGAAATGGCGGAAGTTGTGGAAAGTGAGGGATTGCGGTTTTGAAGGTTGGCGGCATCGTAGCACGCTAAAACTTCACCCAGAGCAAAGTAGCACAAGACAAATGAAAATGCAAAAGGTTTTTGTTCTGAGGTGTCAGCGGAAGGACGGGAAATAAGCGAACGCTGTGAAAACGCACTGAAATTCATATCACAATCCTCCGTGCTCCAATCGCCCCCAAAATCTCCCCCGACGCCACGCAGTATCCAAGTAACAGATATCAATCAAGATTGACGTGATGGCAGAATGTCCGAGGCCACATGAGTCCGATTTTTGAAAAAGCGCGTAACCGTCGTTTCTGCCGTTTCCCGCGTCGCTGAGGTCCAAATGGGGCCATAAAGCCATAGATTACATGCCGAGGTATGTTGACTTTCTTGCCGGAATGTGCCGAAGGCGTTGGTGCAGCGCACTGGAAAACGAACATGACGGTCGGAAGCAAGAGGTTAACTTTCTCCTTTCGGAACTCGTAGGAGTTGAAAACTCGCCTTAGAAGGAAATTTTGTTCCGCAAAGCCGAAGTCGAACATAAACCGCGGTTTTGGTTCCCACGGTCACGGAAAATCAACACTTCCTCTACTTTCGTCATTTGCCAGCACACTGGACTCGGGCGGCGGCTGGCGGCATGCGGGCTGAGATCACCGGCGCCAACGACGCGCGTCGCCGGCGCTTTCTTGTTCCGTTTCTCATGGGTTGACGTCGGCTAGCGAAACAAACCAGCAGAAACCAGCGCGCTCGCATGTGCGGATCTCAGTTTCCAACGGGATCTTGTGTGCGCCCATACGACCAAAGCCCGGTGTCTTCAAGATTCTATTGATTGCCTGGAAGGCAGTGCGGGCTTCTCAAGACTTCTCAGCAACCTTTACCCGACTTCACGCTTGGCAGCCCTCAATTTTCCTGCTCTGCACTATTCTCGCTGGCTGGAAAGCGCGTTTGACTGGTGCTGTGTACCTGGTAAGCTCTGTTTGAGCAGAACCTGAATTCAAGCTCTCCAGATTCCTTGCTTCTCGAAATTTCGGCTGTGAGTCTCGCTGAAGACTTTACGTTGAGGTAATATTGAATTCAACTGCTGCCAATTAGGTACCGGCGTCCGAACGGCCGTTGGATTCGCGCTGAGCAACGCGACACGCGGTCATGTGTCCGCGTTGTTGAGGTTTTGATTTTACGGAAGCGAATCTCTGTGATTTGAGGTGTACGTATGTGTTTTGATTTGTTACGACCATCCTCTCTTGCCCTCTCCCTGCCCTCTCCCACTTCATTCCCCGTTCCCTCTCCTCCCTTCCCCCGCTCTCCCGTCCTCCTCTTCGCCCCAATCACCAGCCCTTTAAATCCCAAGTCGTATCCCCAGTGAGGCATTCTTCTGGTGTCTCAGAATTGCAAAATCTGACGATTTTTTCAGCGTTTTGTCGCGGGGATTTGGCCGCCGGCAGGCTAACCCCGCTCTCCAACTTACATCGCCGCGTCAACACCGCCATCCAGCGCAAGCCTTGTCACTGCGCGCGCCGCGAAGCGGCGCGTATGGTTTTGACTATACAGAATTCCTTCCGCCGAGCAGCACCCTCAGGTTAGTGACCCTTTCATCTTTTCATGCACATTCTGACATTTCTTCGTCACTTTTGCTCCGGGGATTTTGCCGCCGGCAGGCAAAAGCCGCCTCCAGACTTCAAGCAGCGGCTTTCCCACGAGTCTCTTCAGCTCTGTAGCTCGACGACGACGCGCCGCGCAGCGGCGCGTATACCTTTGAGTATATAGAAATCTTTCCCGCGAGCGATATCCTCAGGTGCGTTTCATTTCTTCTTTTGATGCTTATTCTGACGACTTTTGCGCGCGGGATTTTGCCGCCGGCAGGCAAAAGCCACCCTCCAAACTCAAACCAGCGGCCTTCCCCATTACTTCACGAGCTCTTCGGCTCGTCGACAACGCGCCGCGCAGCGGCGCGGATACCTTTGAGTATATAGAATTGTTCCCGCGAGCAACACCTTGAGGTGCGTATTCTATGATCTTTTTATACTCATTCTGATGCTATTTCGACCACATTTGCGCCGGGGATTTTGCCGCCGGCAGGCAAAAGCCGGTCCTCCAGACTCAAAGCAACGTCATCACGAGCTATGTTGCTCGTTGAGGCGCCGCGAAGCGGCGCTAATGCCTCGAGTATATAGAATTCATTCCGGCGAGCAAGGTTCAAGGTGAGTCCTTTGCCTATTTCTTCATATTCTTTCATACGGATTCTTATTCTACAGATCTCGGACTCGCCATGCCACGGCACCCCAGTCGAATTCCCGACTATTTCGGGAATTCAAGTTTTCGCCGTCCGGCGAGCGACGTTGGTGAAAGGAAAGAATCAAAGGTGTGTTTCACTCCCTTTGAGGTACTACTGACTTACCCAATCTCAGTCTACCGGCTTCCCGCGAGCGGTGATCTCAAAGTCCAAGATCAACATCAAAAAATCGAATTTCTGGCGTCCGCCGACCGCCGACTCTGTACGGAGACTTGTTCAGGTAAGCAAAACGAACCATTCAATTCAGTTCCTGCGCTCATTTACCTCAAACTCCGGTTTCCAGATTGAAGTCTTCAAGTTCCCGTGAACTTCAAGACAACATTGAAAGGTTCTTCAAGTCATAGAGTATGTTTCCTTTCTTCCTTTCAATGCGCATTTTACTGACTTCGAATTCAGAGTTCGTTTGAAGCCGTTTCACGAGCGCGAACCTTGCGCAAATTGGCGCAAATTGAATGGATTACAAAGTCTCGCTATGTTCCCAGTTTGATCTGTACTGACTTGGTTGATTTTCTGTAGACCCGCCAGACCTCAAATCAGATCAAAGGCTCATTTCAGGTGAGTTCTGACTTCGTTCAGTTCGTCTGATTCCTGTATACTGACTTGGTTGAATTGTCTGTCTTAGCGCAATTCAACTCAATGTTCAAAATCTCGAATTTCACTCAAAACAGCCGACTTGGTGGAAATTCGCGTCACAAACAGGTAAATCACGTTCAATTGACTTCGATTTCGACTTGTACACTATTTAGCACCGTACATATTGACTTTGACGCGTCGAGACGCGTTAATTAACGCGTCTCGACGCGTCTTTCAGCTCTTACTTCAATTTTCACCACTCAGTAGTTTACGTCGTTACTTTGTGCTGTATTTGTTCGAAAAAATGAATATATTGACTTCAAACTACCCAGTACACGAGTCCCTACCCACCACCCAACAGGGCCAGGAAAACGGCATCCTGAAGGTCCAAAAACCCAATTTTTCTCCCCCGGACTATCAAAGAATAAACAGCCACATACCTAAGAGAGGTCCGTGCACGAAGAGAAAGGTATAAGTCTGGGGCTGGCGAGTCGCTTGCGACCTTGGTCGCGCGGCGAGCTTAGTTGCGAGGTGAGCGCAGTGGTGCTTGGGAATTGCCTTTTTGGGAAGAAAGAATTTTATTGAGTCGACTACAACAAAGCAAGTACACGACCCCCTCACACACAAACGGCCTATAATTCGTATGCAGCTGCTCATGCCTTTTACAATCATGCTGCCTCGCGAACCCCTTCCCGCACCCGGGCCACTTGCACAAAAACGGCCTCTCCTCGTTATGGCTGCGTATATGCCCCTTCAAATTGAAGCTCCTCGTGAACGTCGACCCGCAGCCGGGGACGGGGCACACGAAGGTCGCCTCCTGCTTGCGCCGGTTGTGCGAGGCCTTTTGGGTGCGGATGGTGGTGACGTTCTGTTTGCTGACCGTGGGGGCGTTGATATTATCAGGCAGAGGAACTGGCGGGAGCGCAGAGGGGGAGGCGTGCGGGGAGGGGTACGGCGAGGGGCGCGTGGAGGACGCGTTGCTCCATGACCGCGCGGAGCCGCCGCTGGAGTGGCTGCGGTAGTGCCCGCGCGCGCGGATCGACGGGGGCGGGTCGACGGGGCTCAAGAACTGCGGGCCAGAAAAATCCACCGGGAGGAGAGACCGCATGTCCTCGGAGCGGGTCTGCCTCGTGTGGCCCGGGCGGGTGTGCTCGGAGGCGGAGCGCGAGCGGCGGAGGTCGGGGGAGAGGAAGCCGTTGTGGTCGCCGAAGTGGAAGGAGTTGAACGACGGACGCGGGCGCGGCGCTTCGTCGTCGAGAGCAGAGCCGATGTTGCCCATTTGCCCAATGAAGTTGGTGTTGTCCCATTGCGGGGGATCGTGGTCGGAGCTGCTGCGGGGGCGCGGGAAGTGCAGGGGCTGTTCTTGGGGTGGCTCGCGCAGAGTCTCTAGACTGGTCTGGAACGGCACCGCAGCGGACGCAGCGCCGCCGCCGCTCACGGGCGTAGCTGGCACGATGTGCAGCCGCGGACCCAGCCCGTCACCTTCAGGCGCGTTGATGATCGGCGCGGTCATCAAGCGAGGAGGAGATTTCGGATGCGGGGGACGGCGGGCGGTCGCGCGGGAGCGGGTCGGTGCCCCAGTTCGGGGACCTGAATGTCATGTTGTCGAAGGCCTGGGCGACGTTCATGCGGGGAGAGCCGGATTGCGAGATCGACGACGCCCGAGAGCGCTGTTCGCCGCTGCCGGTGCTGGAGGGCGAGCTGTAGTCGTAGGAAGTGCCCCGGTCGACGTTCACAGGGACAGAGGAAAAAGAGTAGTCGGTGTCGTTGAACATGAGTAAAGACGAAGATTGCGGGGGATCGTATTCCGATGGGTCGTATTCGGGCACCACTGCCGCCTCTTCCTCGAACAAACCTAGATCCCCACCGCTGAAGCTGAGTTCCGAGTGGCCAGAGTACGGAGAGTTGTGGTAGGAGCCGTTGTAGGACGGAGTATGAGGAAACTGAGGGCTGCCCAGATTGAAAGCGGCGTCTGCCGAGTCGAGTTGGATGCGAAAGTCATTGCCTTCTTCTGCTATATACTCTGCGGTGTCGTGATGCTGGGGATCCATTGTGTTGTACTGCCTTGAGAGGGAACGAGTTTCAAAAGGAAAGGTGTCGTTGTTTGTCTTTGTTGTGGCTTGTCTTCAATTCTTCCCTTGTAACTCACAGCGCCGTCGACGGTGACCGTCTTCGTTGGATTGCGAAGACAGCTATCGAGGACGGCGTCGTTGTTTCATTGCGCCAACCACTTTCCCTACTCTCCCTTTCTCCCACGGTCTCTTTCTTCCACTCTCCTTGATATCCCAAGGCTATGCTCGCCCTCCCATCGCATCCTCAACACACCCGGCTCTGTTCTCCCATCTCTTCATCTCTCTCCGACGAATCAACAACAGACGGGCTTGATTCAGTACACCGCCCAAACAACAACAGCAACAACAAGATACATACCACTCCCTCTGTCAGCAAACCAATCCGTCCCGTTTCTCGCGCGTGTCCTGCGCGCGTCTATCTTACTAACAAACATACAGCGTCTATTTCCTCCCTCAACAACGTCGAATGCCGCGCCGTTGCTTAACAAGGTGAGCTCACCTCCCTTGTCCCTCCTTTCTTTCGCTAACCCCACCTCTCAGCTCCATTTTCCCGCCCCCACGCGTCGCACGCGTCTTCCGACCTCCTTGCAACACCACTCTCACTATCCCCGGCGAACGACGATACGAAGGTCATGAGACGCAGTCGCCGTAGCGCGACGCGTATATGGGTAAAGGTGCGTGGTGATGATCTTTAGAGCTCTTTCCCTTGTTTATCTCATCCTCTCCTCTATAGCTCGGTCTTCCCACCACCCGACATAACGACGTCGCCGCCCCTTCTTCCCCACAACCACCGCCATCCCCTTCACCCCAATCCACTTTTCCAGCGCCGACTCGCTGATGCCGACAACTCACCTTCCACGCGCACCAAACGCGTCGTTTTCGCCTTGAAACCCCGCCGCCTCACTCTCCTCACCTCCCCACCACCACCACCTGCATCATCCGACGTCTCTGCGTCCGACTCACGGCCGACGAACGTGCGTCGTCGCTGTTTTCTTTATTCTCCGCACTAACATCTCTTAAGCGCTCTTTTCACCTCGCCTTCCGCCACCCTCTCCTCTTACTCCCTTCGCACCACCTCCATTTGCACCACCAACCCGCAGCCCCGGCTCCCCGTCTTTCTCCGACGCCGCCGCTCGCCTCGCAAAGCCGACGCCGACCTACATATGTACATGGAAGTACATACAAGGTGCGTCCACTTTCTCCTCCCTCCCGCGCTATACTAACGACATCCCCCTTCTCCCTAGTGCCACGCCTTGCCCCCCTCAACTCGTACCCGCCGCCCCCGCTTGATCCAGACCGCCCGAACGCCGCCACCTCACCAACATCGTCGTCTCGACGCATTTCGCCGTCTCCCCGCCGTCTCGACACTCACAACTCAAAACCCACCATTCCATTCGAATTCTCCACCCCGCGCCACGCCTCCGACGTCGCTGCTGCCGCCCTCCTCTTCACCAACAACGTCGACAGCGGTGTTTCGGCGCTGCGTGCGCCGACTCGCTCAAATGCGCTAGAAACCAAAATAAAGTGAGTAGTTCGGTTTTTGACGCCGCGCCAACGAAAAACTACTCACCTTAGCACGCAGATCAACGCGATACGCCGCCGCCGCCCTCCTCGTCACCGTTAGCGCCGACAACGTCGTTTGGGCGTTCCGCGCGCCGATTCGCTCGGAAATTGCGCTAAGATCAAAATTAAGGTGAGCTCTTTCGTTTTCGACGACGAAAAGAAACGGAATCACTTACCTATTTCCACAGATACACTCCGCGCGAGTCGCGTCGACTCGGGCAAGGCGAAGGAAGCGGCGGGAGAGCGGCGCGGGATGGTGCGCCCGCGCGCGTTCGCGGCGGGAGGAGGCGGGAGTCGGAGATAGGCGGCGGGTCGGGCTGTCGAAACGAGACAAGGCGAACTGTGTCAGTAGCGTATCGTAGCTATCTACTGTGTACGTATGTAGTCAATTTGAATGAAATAGCCTTGTATTCAAAATCTGCGGGCTGAATCGTCAGCAAGTGAATGATAAACGATTCGATCGAAGGGAGTTCAAATGAAAAGAGAAGAAGAGAAGAGAAAACTCACCTGGATTGAAGTGAAGCTGAAATCCCGAGGCTGCAATTTGAGTTGAATTGAATAGCGTTGACGCTTTGAAGAGATGAGTTATGAACCGTGCGCTGAGTTGAGTGTTCAGCGCACGAGGAAAATGAAGAGAAGAAAAATGAAAGCTTACCTTTAGATCCATAGCGCTGTGATAGTACGAGTTGAATCTGAATCAAACTGAATCAAACGCAACGAAGGAAAGAAAAAGGAAAAGGAAACTCACTTGAACTTGAGTTGACTTGACTTGAAGCTGGAGAAACCCAAAGCCGCTAGTTGAATTGAATCGAAAGCCTGAAAGAAAGAGGTGAGTGATGAAGCGTGCGCTGAGTTAGATGGTTAGCGCGAGGAAATGGAGAAGGTTTTGAGTTACTTACCTTCGTGTCGTGCCTTGACTTCAGTTTAACGCACGAGTTGAACCGTTGATACAAACAAGTCTTGTGCAAGTGCAAGTGAAATCCAAATCTAAGATATGAAGGTGAGTTCAACTCGAGAATCGGTACAGCAACGAACGAAAAGAATTCAACTCACCTCATTAGGGACAGAATGAAATGAACTTGGGTTCGATTCGACGAACCGATGGACTTGAAGTTCGAAATATGACTTGAAGTAAGAGTTATAGATGAATGCGAATGAGCTAAAGATCGAATGTAATGTTATTTATCAGTTGGAATCGATTCAAACGAAAGAAAGAAAGAATAGGAAGTTTACCTCGGTCTGGATTGACATTGATACTTGATTCAGTTGAGTTTCGTTGTCTAGTTGAAATTGTTGACGCCGCGTTGGGAAGAGACAGACCTATAGAAGGACAGGAAGCAAGGTTAGTGTCGACTCGAGTCAACATGAAGGTGAGTTTCACTTACTTAGATCCATAGAAGATATGTATACCTTCGAGTGTATGGGCGCGCGCGCGCGCGAATCACACCGGCATAGATTCGGCCTTCCTAGTTGAACATGAAGTCAGTCAGTAATTAGAGTAAGAAATTTGAAATGGAACGTACCTGGAACGAAACCGACATAGTTTCGGCATTGGATTTGAAGTACATGGAGAGTTGAATGCGAGGGGCATAGTTTCGGCCTCTGGGCTTGAGAATTCAAGTCAGAGAGTCAATAATGAGAGTCAAGGAGTCGAAATTAGACATACCTGGGCCAAAAAAGGCATAGTTTCGGCGTTGAATGTGAAGTAATTGAAGAGTGTGGTGCGGAAAGACATGGTTTCAGCCTCTAGCCTTCAAAATTGTAGCCAGACAGTCAGTAATTAGAGTAAGAAATCGAAATCAGACGTACCTGGAACCAAACTGCCATAGTTTCGGCGTTGAAGGTGATATACACAGAGAATTGAATGTGGTGGGTAAGGTTTCGGTGTCTGGCATTCAGATTGAAGTCAGAGAGTCAATAATGAGAGTAAAGGAATCGAAATCAGACGTACCTGAGACGAAACTGGCATAGTTTCGGCGTTACAGTTGAAGTACACTGGAGGCTGGAGCCAGAGAGGCATAGTTTCAGCCTTTGAAGTCGAAAAGGGTCAAGTTAGCATCGATTTGTATAGAGAAATACAGAGGTTTAGACATACCTTGACTCGTACCGGCATAGTTTCGGTATCGGGCGAAACTAAGGGATCCGGCGAAAGCCTACTAGCAAGTCAAATGAAGTCAGATTGGGTCAAGTATTGAATGGGTCAACGATGCACACCTTGTACCAAGACCAATTTAACCTTAACTTCAAACCCAACACCGCAACTCTGTGTCAAACGAACAAACGCGGCCTTCAAACTCTTTGGTTAGCTTAGAGTGACAGAGTAAACTTGAAGATCGTACTCACCTGAACAAAATCCACTCGAAACTCAACCGAAGCTAACCTGACAGTCCTTATATAAGTCAGTTCTAGCGATTCAATCAGCGAACGAAGAGAAATGAGGAAGAACTTGACTCACCGGGGATTCCCGAGTCGGCGCCGAAGTTAATCTAGGTAAGAGTTTTGAAGTGTTGGTTGAACAGAATGCCGCCCGTTGAAGGGATCGGTTGAACGAGACTATTAGAACGGTCAGTAGACTTTGATAATAGTGGTATCGAAACTTACTTGGACAGCCGATATGTGCATCTCACGAAGCTAAGTAACAAACGGTCAGTCATTCAAAGTTAAAGTCAATAAGGGACTCACTTACCTGGCGCACCCAGTCGAGATTTGCATCTCATGCAACTTGAAAATGAATACAAACTGAATGAAAGGTTAGAACGGGCTCAAGGCACTTGAAGTAATCAAACCAGTCACCTATACAAATTCGTCGGAATATGCTTTGAAGGTCAGTCCATGTTGAAGTAGTCGCAATTTGAAGCACACATATAGCACATAATAAAGAGAAGCAGAACTAATTGAAAGGTCAGTAGTCCTTTCAACGAGGAAAGACGACAACTCACTTCATTGAATGAGGTGGTGAAGTGGTAATACAAAAATTTAGTGCGGCGGTGGATTTGAAGAGAAAGGGAAGTACTGGAGTGAATGATATAGCCTAGAATTAAAAGAGGATAAGAGTTAGTTGAATGAAAGAAAGACAGGTAAAGAGGAAGTCACAAACGACAGTGAGAGTTAACGACAAAGTGAAGGACGGGTGAAAGCCGAATAAAGCCGAAGGCCGAGTTGAAGGGCGAAAGCGTCGAATTGAAGGAGTTGAAAGGGAAGGACATTGTATTGAAGTCAAGTTGAATAGAAGTTTGAATAGAAATGAGTTTTCAATAGTGAGGGAGAGTAAAGGGAGGGAGGTGGGAAGTGGGCGGCAAACCCATAACCAAAAACAACGTTGTGAGCTCACCTTTATACCCCATCCACCGGGCCTGCAACGCGATTCCTCTCACCAAATCTTCCGCACATCTGTCGGGATCGACGGTGGGTGTCTTACAAAGCCCGCGCAGCCCGCTATTCAATCGGAAAAAAGGAAGGTGGGAAGTCAGCGGCGAAGTTGATAATATTCGTACGTAGCTGGAAACCGGAATAGAAGCTGCCAAAACACATCAGAGGTTTCATGCGTAACTGATGCATCAATTCTTAACGTAATGGATCGACAGGACGGGGGAGAGGGCCCTGAAATGGCGGAAGTTGTGGAAAGTGAGGGATTGCGGTTTTGAAGGTTGGCGGCATCGTAGCACGCTAAAACTTCACCCAGAGCAAAGTAGCACAAGACAAATGAAAATGCAAAAGGTTTTTGTTCTGAGGTGTCAGCGGAAGGACGGGAAATAAGCGAACGCTGTGAAAACGCACTGAAATTCATATCACAATCCTCCGTGCTCCAATCGCCCCCAAAATCTCCCCCGACGCCACGCAGTATCCAAGTAACAGATATCAATCAAGATTGACGTGATGGCAGAATGTCCGAGGCCACATGAGTCCGATTTTTGAAAAAGCGCGTAACCGTCGTTTCTGCCGTTTCCCGCGTCGCTGAGGTCCAAATGGGGCCATAAAGCCATAGATTACATGCCGAGGTATGTTGACTTTCTTGCCGGAATGTGCCGAAGGCGTTGGTGCAGCGCACTGGAAAACGAACATGACGGTCGGAAGCAAGAGGTTAACTTTCTCCTTTCGGAACTCGTAGGAGTTGAAAACTCGCCTTAGAAGGAAATTTTGTTCCGCAAAGCCGAAGTCGAACATAAACCGCGGTTTTGGTTCCCACGGTCACGGAAAATCAACACTTCCTCTACTTTCGTCATTTGCCAGCACACTGGACTCGGGCGGCGGCTGGCGGCATGCGGGCTGAGATCACCGGCGCCAACGACGCGCGTCGCCGGCGCTTTCTTGTTCCGTTTCTCATGGGTTGACGTCGGCTAGCGAAACAAACCAGCAGAAACCAGCGCGCTCGCATGTGCGGATCTCAGTTTCCAACGGGATCTTGTGTGCGCCCATACGACCAAAGCCCGGTGTCTTCAAGATTCTATTGATTGCCTGGAAGGCAGTGCGGGCTTCTCAAGACTTCTCAGCAACCTTTACCCGACTTCACGCTTGGCAGCCCTCAATTTTCCTGCTCTGCACTATTCTCGCTGGCTGGAAAGCGCGTTTGACTGGTGCTGTGTACCTGGTAAGCTCTGTTTGAGCAGAACCTGAATTCAAGCTCTCCAGATTCCTTGCTTCTCGAAATTTCGGCTGTGAGTCTCGCTGAAGACTTTACGTTGAGGTAATATTGAATTCAACTGCTGCCAATTAGGTACCGGCGTCCGAACGGCCGTTGGATTCGCGCTGAGCAACGCGACACGCGGTCATGTGTCCGCGTTGTTGAGGTTTTGATTTTACGGAAGCGAATCTCTGTGATTTGAGGTGTACGTATGTGTTTTGATTTGTTACGACCATCCTCTCTTGCCCTCTCCCTGCCCTCTCCCACTTCATTCCCCGTTCCCTCTCCTCCCTTCCCCCGCTCTCCCGTCCTCCTCTTCGCCCCAATCACCAGCCCTTTAAATCCCAAGTCGTATCCCCAGTGAGGCATTCTTCTGGTGTCTCAGAATTGCAAAATCTGACGATTTTTTCAGCGTTTTGTCGCGGGGATTTGGCCGCCGGCAGGCTAACCCCGCTCTCCAACTTACATCGCCGCGTCAACACCGCCATCCAGCGCAAGCCTTGTCACTGCGCGCGCCGCGAAGCGGCGCGTTATGGTTTTGACTATACAGAATTCCTTCCGCCGAGCAGCACCCTCAGGTTAGTGACCCTTTCATCTTTTCATGCACATTCTGACATTTTCTTCGTCACTTTTGCTCCGGGGATTTTTGCCGCCGGCAGGCAAAAGCCGCCTCCAGACTTCAAGCAGCGGCTTTCCCACGAGTCTCTTCAGCTCTGTAGCTCGACGACGACGCGCCGCGCAGCGGCGCGTATACCTTTGAGTATATAGAAATCTTTCCCGCGAGCGATATCCTCCAGGTGCGTTTCATTTCTCTTTTGATGCTTATTCTGACGACTTTTGCGCGCGGGATTTTGCCGCCGGCAGGCAAAAGCCACCCTCCAAACTCAAACCAGCGGCCTTCCCCATTACTTCACGAGCTCTTCGGCTCGTCGACAAACGCGCCGCGCAGCGGCGCGGATACCTTTGAGTATATAGAATTGTTCCCGCGAGCAACACCTTGAGGTGCGTATTCTATGATCTTTTTTATACTCATTCTGATGCTATTTCGACCACATTTGCGCCGGGGATTTTGCCGCCGGCAGGCAAAAGCCGGTCCTCCAGACTCAAAGCAACGTCATCACGAGCTATGTTGCTCGTTGAGGCGCCGCGAAGCGGCGCTAATGCCTCGAGTATATAGAATTCATTCCGGCGAGCAAGGTTCAAGGTGAGTCCTTTGCCTATTTCTTCATATTCTTTCATACGGATTCTTATTCTACAGATCTCGGACTCGCCATGCCACGGCACCCCAGTCGAATTCCCGACTATTTCGGGGAATTCAAGTTTTTCGCCGTCCGGCGAGCGACGTTGGTGAAAGGAAAGAATCAAAGGTGTGTTTCACTCCCTTTGAGGTACTACTGACTTACCCAATCTCAGTCTACCGGCTTCCCGCGAGCGGTGATCTCAAAGTCCAAGATCAACATCAAAAAATCGAATTTCTGGCGTCCGCCGGACCGCCGACTCTGTACGGAGACTTGTTCAGGTAAGCAAAACGAACCATTCAATTCAGTTCCTGCGCTCATTTACCTCAAACTCCGGTTTCCAGATTGAAGGTCTTCAAGTTCCCGTGAACTTCAAGACAACATTGAAAGGTTCTTCAAGTCATAGAGTATGTTTCCTTTCTTCCTTTCAATGCGCATTTTACTGACTTCGAATTCAGAGTTCGTTTTGAAGCCGTTTCACGAGCGCGAACCTTGCGCAAATTGGCGCAAATTGAATGGATTACAAAGTCTCGCTATGTTCCCAGTTTGATCTGTACTGACTTGGTTGATTTTCTGTAGACCCGCCAGACCTCAAATCAGATCAAAGGCTCATTTCAGGTGAGTTCTGACTTCGTTCAGTTCGTCTGATTCCTGTATACTGACTTGGTTGAATTGTCTGTCCTTAGCGCAATTCAACTCAATGTTCAAAATCTCGAATTTCACTCAAAACAGCCGACTTGGTGGAAATTCGCGTCACAAACAGGTAAATCACGTTCAATTGACTTCGATTTCGACTTGTACACTATTTAGCACCGTACATATGACTTTGACGCGTCGAGACGCGTTAATTAACGCGTCTCGACGCGTCTTTCAGCTCTTACTTCAATTTTCACCACTCAGTAGTTTTACGTCGTTACTTTTGTGCTGTATTTGTTCGAAAAAATGAAATATATTGACTTCAAACTACCCAGTACACGAGTCCCTACCCACCACCCAACAGGGCCAGGAAAACGGCATCCTGAAGGTCCAAAAACCCAATTTTTCTCCCCGGACTATCAAAGAATAAACAGCCACATACCTAAGAGAGGTCCGTGCACGAAGAGAAAGTATAAGGTCTGGGGCTGGCGAGTCGCTTGCGACCTTGGTCGCGCGGCGAGCTTAGTTGCGAGGTGAGCGCAGTGGTGCTTTGGGAATTGCCTTTTTTGGGAAGAAAGAATTTTATTGAGTCGGACTACAACAAAGCAAGTACACGACCCCCCTCACACACAAACGGCCTATAATTCGTATGCAGCTGCTCATGCCTTTTACAATCAGTGCTGCCTCGCGAACCCCTTCCCGCACCCGGGCCACTTGCACAAAAACGGCCTCTCCTCGTTATGGCTGCGTATATGCCCCTTCAAATTGAAGCTCCTCGTGAACGTCGACCCGCAGCCGGGGACGGGGCACACGAAGGTCGCCTCCTGCTTGCGCCGGTTGTGCGAGGCCTTTTGGGTGCGGATGTGGTGACGTTCTGTTTGCTGACCGTGGGGGCGTTGATATTATCAGGCAGAGGGAACTGGCGGGAGCGCAGAGGGGGAGGCGTGCGGGGAGGGGTACGGCGAGGGGCGCGTGGGAGGACGCGGTTGCTCCATGACCGCGCGGAGCCGCGCCGCTGGAGTGGCTGCGGTAGTGGCCCGCGCGCGCGGATCGACGGGGGCGGGGTCGACGGGGCCTCAAGAACTGCGGGCCAGAAAAATCCACCGGGAGGAGAGACCGCATGTCCTCGGAGCGGGTCTGCCTCGTGTGGCCCGGGCGGGTGGTGCTCGGAGGCGGAGCGCGAGCGGCGGAGGTCGGGGGAGAGGAAGCCGTTGTGGTCGGCCGAAGTGGAAGGAGTTGAACGACGGACGCGGGCCCGCGGCGCTTCGTCGTCGAGAGCAGAGCCGATGTTGCCCATTTGCCCAATGAAGTTGGTGTTGTCCCATTGCGGGGGATCGTGGTCGGAGCTGCTGCGGGGGGCGCGGGAAGTGCAGGGGCTGTTCTTGGGGTGGCTCGCGCAGAGTCTCTAGACTGGTCTGGAACGGCACCGCAGCGGACGCAGCGCCGCCGCCGCTCACGGGCGTAGCTGGCACGATGTGCAGCCGCGGACCCAGCCCGTCACCTTCAGGCGCGTTGATGATCGGCGCGGTCATCAAGCGAGGAGGGAGATTTCGGATTGCGGGGGACGGCGGGGCGGTCGCGCGGAGCGGGTCGGTGCCCAGTTCGGGGGACCTGAATGTCATGTTGTCGAAGGCCTGGGCGACGTTCATGCGGGGAGAGCCGGGGGATTGCGAGATCGACCGACGCCCGAGAGCGCTGTTCGCCGCTGCCGGTGCTGGGAGGGCGAGCTGTAGTCGTTAGGAAGTGCCCCCGGTCGACGTTCACAGGGACAGAGGAAAAAGAGTAGTCGGTTGTCGTTGAACATGAGTAAAGACGAAGATTGCGGGGGATCGTATTCCGATGGGTCGGTATTCGGGCACCACTGCCGCCTCTTCCTCGAACAAACCTAGATCCCCCACCGCTGAAGCTGAGTTTCCGAGTGGCCAGAGTACGGAGAGTTGTGGTAGGAGCCGTTGTAGGACGGAGTATGAGGAAACTGAGGGCTGCCCAGATTGAAAGCGGCGGTCTGCCGAGTCGAGTTGGATGCGAAAGTCATTGCCTTCTTCTGCTATATACTCTGCGGTGTCGTGATGCTGGGGATCCATTTGTGTTGTACTGCCTTGAGAGGAACGAGTTTCAAAGGAAAGTGTCGTTGTTTGTCTTTGTTGTGGCTTGTCTTCAATTCTTCCCTTGTAACTCACAGCGCCGTCGACGGTGACCGTCTTCGTTGGATTGCGAAGACAGCTATCGAGGACGGCGTCGTTGTTCATTGCGCCAACCACTTTCCCTACTCTCCCTTTCTCCCACGGTCTCTTTCTTCCACTCTCCTTGATATCCCAAGGCTATGCTCGCCCTCCCATCGCATCCTCAACACACCCGGCTCTGTTCTCCCATCTCTTCATCTCTCTCCGACGAATCAACAACAGACGGGCTTGATTCAGTACACCGCCCAAACAACAACAGCAACAACAAGATACATACCACTCCCTCTGTCAGCAAACCAATCCGTCCCGTTTCTCGCGCGTGTCCTGCGCGCGGTCTATCTTACTAACAAACATACAGCGTCTATTTCCTCCCTCAACAACGTCGAATGCCGCGCCGTTGCTTAACAAGGTGAGCTCACCTCCCTTGTCCCTCCTTTCTTTCGCTAACCCCACCTCTCAGCTCCATTTTCCCGCCCCCACGCGTCGCACGCGGTCTTCCGACCTCCTTGCAACACCACTCTCACTATCCCCGGCGAACGACGATACGAAGGTCATGAGACGCAGTCGCCGTAGCGCGACGCGTATATGGGTAAAGGTGCGTGGTGATGATCTTTAGAGCTCTTTCCTTGTTTATCTCATCCTCTCCTCTATAGCTCGGTCTTCCCACCACCCGACATAAACGACGTCGCCGCCCCTTCTTCCCCCACAACCACCGCCATCCCCTTCACCCCAATCCACTTTTTCCAGCGCCGACTCGCTGAATGCCGACAACTCACCTTCCACGCGCACCAAACGCGTCGTTTTTCGCCTTGAAACCCCGCCGCCTCACTCTCCTCACCTCCCCACCACCACCACCTGCATCATCCGACGTCTCTGCGTCCGACTCACGGCCGACGAACGTGCGTCGTCGCTGTTTTCTTTATTCTCCGCACTAACATCTCTTAAGCGCTCTTTTCACCTCGCCTTCCGCCACCCTCTCCTCTTACTCCCTTCGCACCACCTCCATTTGCACCACCAACCCGCAGCCCCGGCTCCCCGTCTTTTCTCCGACGCCGCCGCTCGCCTCGCAAAGCCGACGCCGACCTACATATGTACATGAAGTACATACAAGGTGCGTCCACTTTCTCCTCCCTCCCGCGCTATACTAACGACATCCCCCTTCTCCCTAGTGCCACGCCTTGCCCCCCTCAACTCGTACCCGCCGCCCCCGCTTGATCCAGACCGCCCGAACGCCGCCACCTCACCAACATCGTCGTCTCGACGCATTTCGCCGGTCTCCCGCCGTCTCGACACTCACAACTCAAAACCCACCATTCCATTCGAATTCTCCACCCCGCGCCACGCCTCCGACGTCGCTGCTGCCGCCCTCCTCTTCACCAACAACGTCGACAGCGGTGGTTTCGGCGCTGCGTGCGCCGACTCGCTCAAATGCGCTAGAAACCAAAATAAAGTGAGTAGTTCGGTTTTTGACGCCGCGCCAACGAAAAACTACTCACCTTAGCACGCAGATCAACCGCGATACGCCGCCGCCTGCCCTCCTCGTCACCGTTAGCGCCGACAAACGTCGTTTGGGCGTTCCGCGCGCCCGATTCGCTCGGAAATTGCGCTAAGATCAAAATTAAGGTGAGCTCTTTCGTTTTCGACGACGAAAAGAAACGGAATCACTTACCTATTTCCACAGATACACTCCGCGCGAGTCGCGTCGACTCGGGCAAGGCGAAGGAAGCGGCGGGAGAGCGGCGCGGGATGGTGCGGCCCGCGCGCGTTCGCGGCGGGAGGAGGCGGGAGTCGGAGATAGGCGGCGGGTCGGGCTGTCGAAACGAGACAAGGCGAACTGTGTCAGTAGCGTATCGTAGCTATCTACTGTGTACGTATGTAGTCAATTTGAATGAAATAGCCTTGTATTCAAAATCTGCGGGCTGAATCGTCAGCAAGTGAATGATAAACGATTCGATCGAAGGAGTTCAAATGAAAAGAGAAGAAGAGAAGAGAAAACTCACCTGGATTGAAGTGAAGCTGAAATCCCGAGGCTGCAATTTGAGTTGAATTGAATAGCGTTGACGCTTTGAAGAGATGAGTTATGAACCGTGCGCTGAGTTGAGTGTTCAGCGCACGAGGAAAATGAAGAGAAGAAAAATGAAAGCTTACCTTTAGATCCATAGCGCTGTGATAGTACGAGTTGAATCTGAATCAAACTGAATCAAACGCAACGAAGGGAAAGAAAAAGGAAAAGGAAACTCACTTGAACTTGAGTTGACTTGACTTGAAGCTGGAGAAACCCAAAGCCGCTAGTTGAATTGAATCGAAAGCCTGAAAGAAAGAGTGTGAGTGATGAAGCGTGCGCTGAGTTAGATGGTTTAGCGCGAGGGAAATGGAGAAGGTTTTGAGTTACTTACCTTCGTGTCGTGCCCTTGACTTCAGTTTAACGCACGAGTTGAACCGTTGATACAAACAAGTCTTGTGCAAGTGCAAGTGAAATCCAAATCTAAGATATGAAGGTGAGTTCAACTCGAGAATCGGTACAGCAACGAACGAAAAGAATTCAACTCACCTCATTAGGGACAGAATGAAATGAACTTGGGTTCGATTCGACGAACCGATGGACTTGAAGTTCGAAATATGACTTGAAGTAAGAGTTATAGATGAATGCGAATGAGCTAAAGATCGAATGTAATGTTATTTATCAGTTGGAATCGATTCAAACGAAAGAAAGAAAGAATAGGAAGTTTACCTCGGTCTGGATTGACATTGATACTTGATTCAGTTGAGTTTCGTTGTCTAGTTGAAATTGTTGACGCCGCGTTGGGAAGAGACAGACCTATAGAAGGACAGGAAGCAAGGTTAGTGTCGACTCGAGTCAACATGAAGGTGAGTTTCACTTACTTAGATCCATAGAAGATATGTATACCTTCGAGTGTATGGGCGCGCGCGCGCGCGAATCACACCGGCATAGATTCGGCCTTCCTAGTTGAACATGAAGTCAGTCAGTAATTAGAGTAAGAAATTTGAAATGGAACGTACCTGGAACGAAACCGACATAGTTTCGGCATTGGATTTGAAGTACATGGAGAGTTGAATGCGAGGGGCATAGTTTCGGCCTCTGGGCTTGAGAATTCAGTCAGAGAGTCAATAATGAGAGTCAAGGAGTCGAAATTAGACATACCTGGGCCAAAAAAGGCATAGTTTCGGCGTTGAATGTGAAGTAATTGAAGAGTGTGGTGCGGAAAGACATGGTTTCAGCCTCTAGCCTTCAAAATTGTAGCCAGACAGTCAGTAATTAGAGTAAGAAATCGAAATCAGACGTACCTGGAACCAAACTGCCATAGTTTCGGCGTTGAAGGTGATATACACAGAGAATTGAATGTGGTGGGTAAGGTTTCGGTGTCTGGCATTCAAGATTGAAGTCAGAGAGTCAATAATGAGAGTAAAGGAATCGAAATCAGACGTACCTGAGACGAAACTGGCATAGTTTCGGCGTTACAGTTGAAGTACACTGGAGGCTGGAGCCAGAGAGGCATAGTTTCAGCCTTTGAAGTCGAAAAGGGTCAAGTTAGCATCGATTTGTATAGAGAAATACAGAGGTTTAGACATACCTTGACTCGTACCGGCATAGTTTCGGTATCGGGCGAAACTAAGGGATCCGGCGAAAGCCTACTAGCAAGTCAAATGAAGTCAGATTGGGTCAAGTATTGAATGGGTCAACGATGCACACCTTGTACCAAGACCAATTTAACCTTAACTTCAAACCCAACACCGCAACTCTGTGTCAAACGAACAAACGCGGCCTTCAAACTCTTTGGTTAGCTTAGAGTGACAGAGTAAACTTGAAGATCGTACTCACCTGAACAAAATCCACTCGAAACTCAACCGAAGCTAACCTGACAGTCCTTATATAAGTCAGTTCTAGCGATTCAATCAGCGAACGAAGAGAAATGAGGAAGAACTTGACTCACCGGGGATTCCCGAGTCGGCGCCGAAGTTAATCTAGGTAAGAGTTTTGAAGTGTTGGTTGAACAGAATGCCGCCCGTTGAAGGGATCGGTTGAACGAGACTATTAGAACGGTCAGTAGACTTTGATAATAGTGGTATCGAAACTTACTTGGACAGCCGATATGTGCATCTCACGAAGCTAAGTAACAAACGGTCAGTCATTCAAAGTTAAAGTCAATAAGGGACTCACTTACCTGGCGCACCCAGTCGAGATTTGCATCTCATGCAACTTGAAAATGAATACAAACTGAATGAAAGGTTAGAACGGGCTCAAGGCACTTGAAGTAATCAAACCAGTCACCTATACAAATTCGTCGGAATATGCTTTGAAGGTCAGTCCATGTTGAAGTAGTCGCAATTTGAAGCACACATATAGCACATAATAAAGAGAAGCAGAACTAATTGAAAGGTCAGTAGTCCTTTCAACGAGGAAAGACGACAACTCACTTCATTGAATGAGGTGGTGAAGTGGTAATACAAAAATTTAGTGCGGCGGTGGATTTGAAGAGAAAGGGAAGTACTGGAGTGAATGATATAGCCTAGAATTAAAAGAGGATAAGAGTTAGTTGAATGAAAGAAAGACAGGTAAAGAGGAAGTCACAAACGACAGTGAGAGTTAACGACAAAGTGAAGGACGGGTGAAAGCCGAATAAAGCCGAAGGCCGAGTTGAAGGGCGAAAGCGTCGAATTGAAGGAGTTGAAAGGGAAGGACATTGTATTGAAGTCAAGTTGAATAGAAGTTTGAATAGAAATGAGTTTTCAATAGTGAGGGAGAGTAAAGGGAGGGAGGTGGGAAGTGGGCGGCAAACCCATAACCAAAAACAACGTTGTGAGCTCACCTTTATACCCCATCCACCGGGCCTGCAACGCGATTCCTCTCACCAAATCTTCCGCACATCTGTCGGGATCGACGGTGGGTGTCTTACAAAGCCCGCGCAGCCCGCTATTCAATCGGAAAAAAGGAAGGTGGGAAGTCAGCGGCGAAGTTGATAATATTCGTACGTAGCTGGAAACCGGAATAGAAGCTGCCAAAACACATCAGAGGTTTCATGCGTAACTGATGCATCAATTCTTAACGTAATGGATCGACAGGACGGGGGAGAGGGCCCTGAAATGGCGGAAGTTGTGGAAAGTGAGGGATTGCGGTTTTGAAGGTTGGCGGCATCGTAGCACGCTAAAACTTCACCCAGAGCAAAGTAGCACAAGACAAATGAAAATGCAAAAGGTTTTTGTTCTGAGGTGTCAGCGGAAGGACGGGAAATAAGCGAACGCTGTGAAAACGCACTGAAATTCATATCACAATCCTCCGTGCTCCAATCGCCCCCAAAATCTCCCCCGACGCCACGCAGTATCCAAGTAACAGATATCAATCAAGATTGACGTGATGGCAGAATGTCCGAGGCCACATGAGTCCGATTTTTGAAAAAGCGCGTAACCGTCGTTTCTGCCGTTTCCCGCGTCGCTGAGGTCCAAATGGGGCCATAAAGCCATAGATTACATGCCGAGGTATGTTGACTTTCTTGCCGGAATGTGCCGAAGGCGTTGGTGCAGCGCACTGGAAAACGAACATGACGGTCGGAAGCAAGAGGTTAACTTTCTCCTTTCGGAACTCGTAGGAGTTGAAAACTCGCCTTAGAAGGAAATTTTGTTCCGCAAAGCCGAAGTCGAACATAAACCGCGGTTTTGGTTCCCACGGTCACGGAAAATCAACACTTCCTCTACTTTCGTCATTTGCCAGCACACTGGACTCGGGCGGCGGCTGGCGGCATGCGGGCTGAGATCACCGGCGCCAACGACGCGCGTCGCCGGCGCTTTCTTGTTCCGTTTCTCATGGGTTGACGTCGGCTAGCGAAACAAACCAGCAGAAACCAGCGCGCTCGCATGTGCGGATCTCAGTTTCCAACGGGATCTTGTGTGCGCCCATACGACCAAAGCCCGGTGTCTTCAAGATTCTATTGATTGCCTGGAAGGCAGTGCGGGCTTCTCAAGACTTCTCAGCAACCTTTACCCGACTTCACGCTTGGCAGCCCTCAATTTTCCTGCTCTGCACTATTCTCGCTGGCTGGAAAGCGCGTTTGACTGGTGCTGTGTACCTGGTAAGCTCTGTTTGAGCAGAACCTGAATTCAAGCTCTCCAGATTCCTTGCTTCTCGAAATTTCGGCTGTGAGTCTCGCTGAAGACTTTACGTTGAGGTAATATTGAATTCAACTGCTGCCAATTAGGTACCGGCGTCCGAACGGCCGTTGGATTCGCGCTGAGCAACGCGACACGCGGTCATGTGTCCGCGTTGTTGAGGTTTTGATTTTACGGAAGCGAATCTCTGTGATTTGAGGTGTACGTATGTGTTTTGATTTGTTACGACCATCCTCTCTTGCCCTCTCCCTGCCCTCTCCCACTTCATTCCCCGTTCCCTCTCCTCCCTTCCCCCGCTCTCCCGTCCTCCTCTTCGCCCCAATCACCAGCCCTTTAAATCCCAAGTCGTATCCCCAGTGAGGCATTCTTCTGGTGTCTCAGAATTGCAAAATCTGACGATTTTTTCAGCGTTTTGTCGCGGGGATTTGGCCGCCGGCAGGCTAACCCCGCTCTCCAACTTACATCGCCGCGTCAACACCGCCATCCAGCGCAAGCCTTGTCACTGCGCGCGCCGCGAAGCGGCGCGTATGGTTTTGACTATACAGAATTCCTTCCGCCGAGCAGCACCCTCAGGTTAGTGACCCTTTCATCTTTTCATGCACATTCTGACATTTCTTCGTCACTTTTGCTCCGGGGATTTTGCCGCCGGCAGGCAAAAGCCGCCTCCAGACTTCAAGCAGCGGCTTTCCCACGAGTCTCTTCAGCTCTGTAGCTCGACGACGACGCGCCGCGCAGCGGCGCGTATACCTTTGAGTATATAGAAATCTTTCCCGCGAGCGATATCCTCAGGTGCGTTTCATTTCTTCTTTTGATGCTTATTCTGACGACTTTTGCGCGCGGGATTTTGCCGCCGGCAGGCAAAAGCCACCCTCCAAACTCAAACCAGCGGCCTTCCCCATTACTTCACGAGCTCTTCGGCTCGTCGACAACGCGCCGCGCAGCGGCGCGGATACCTTTGAGTATATAGAATTGTTCCCGCGAGCAACACCTTGAGGTGCGTATTCTATGATCTTTTTATACTCATTCTGATGCTATTTCGACCACATTTGCGCCGGGGATTTTGCCGCCGGCAGGCAAAAGCCGGTCCTCCAGACTCAAAGCAACGTCATCACGAGCTATGTTGCTCGTTGAGGCGCCGCGAAGCGGCGCTAATGCCTCGAGTATATAGAATTCATTCCGGCGAGCAAGGTTCAAGGTGAGTCCTTTGCCTATTTCTTCATATTCTTTCATACGGATTCTTATTCTACAGATCTCGGACTCGCCATGCCACGGCACCCCAGTCGAATTCCCGACTATTTCGGGAATTCAAGTTTTCGCCGTCCGGCGAGCGACGTTGGTGAAAGGAAAGAATCAAAGGTGTGTTTCACTCCCTTTGAGGTACTACTGACTTACCCAATCTCAGTCTACCGGCTTCCCGCGAGCGGTGATCTCAAAGTCCAAGATCAACATCAAAAAATCGAATTTCTGGCGTCCGCCGACCGCCGACTCTGTACGGAGACTTGTTCAGGTAAGCAAAACGAACCATTCAATTCAGTTCCTGCGCTCATTTACCTCAAACTCCGGTTTCCAGATTGAAGTCTTCAAGTTCCCGTGAACTTCAAGACAACATTGAAAGGTTCTTCAAGTCATAGAGTATGTTTCCTTTCTTCCTTTCAATGCGCATTTTACTGACTTCGAATTCAGAGTTCGTTTGAAGCCGTTTCACGAGCGCGAACCTTGCGCAAATTGGCGCAAATTGAATGGATTACAAAGTCTCGCTATGTTCCCAGTTTGATCTGTACTGACTTGGTTGATTTTCTGTAGACCCGCCAGACCTCAAATCAGATCAAAGGCTCATTTCAGGTGAGTTCTGACTTCGTTCAGTTCGTCTGATTCCTGTATACTGACTTGGTTGAATTGTCTGTCTTAGCGCAATTCAACTCAATGTTCAAAATCTCGAATTTCACTCAAAACAGCCGACTTGGTGGAAATTCGCGTCACAAACAGGTAAATCACGTTCAATTGACTTCGATTTCGACTTGTACACTATTTAGCACCGTACATATTGACTTTGACGCGTCGAGACGCGTTAATTAACGCGTCTCGACGCGTCTTTCAGCTCTTACTTCAATTTTCACCACTCAGTAGTTTACGTCGTTACTTTGTGCTGTATTTGTTCGAAAAAATGAATATATTGACTTCAAACTACCCAGTACACGAGTCCCTACCCACCACCCAACAGGGCCAGGAAAACGGCATCCTGAAGGTCCAAAAACCCAATTTTTCTCCCCCGGACTATCAAAGAATAAACAGCCACATACCTAAGAGAGGTCCGTGCACGAAGAGAAAGGTATAAGTCTGGGGCTGGCGAGTCGCTTGCGACCTTGGTCGCGCGGCGAGCTTAGTTGCGAGGTGAGCGCAGTGGTGCTTGGGAATTGCCTTTTTGGGAAGAAAGAATTTTATTGAGTCGACTACAACAAAGCAAGTACACGACCCCCTCACACACAAACGGCCTATAATTCGTATGCAGCTGCTCATGCCTTTTACAATCATGCTGCCTCGCGAACCCCTTCCCGCACCCGGGCCACTTGCACAAAAACGGCCTCTCCTCGTTATGGCTGCGTATATGCCCCTTCAAATTGAAGCTCCTCGTGAACGTCGACCCGCAGCCGGGGACGGGGCACACGAAGGTCGCCTCCTGCTTGCGCCGGTTGTGCGAGGCCTTTTGGGTGCGGATGGTGGTGACGTTCTGTTTGCTGACCGTGGGGGCGTTGATATTATCAGGCAGAGGAACTGGCGGGAGCGCAGAGGGGGAGGCGTGCGGGGAGGGGTACGGCGAGGGGCGCGTGGAGGACGCGTTGCTCCATGACCGCGCGGAGCCGCCGCTGGAGTGGCTGCGGTAGTGCCCGCGCGCGCGGATCGACGGGGGCGGGTCGACGGGGCTCAAGAACTGCGGGCCAGAAAAATCCACCGGGAGGAGAGACCGCATGTCCTCGGAGCGGGTCTGCCTCGTGTGGCCCGGGCGGGTGTGCTCGGAGGCGGAGCGCGAGCGGCGGAGGTCGGGGGAGAGGAAGCCGTTGTTGTCGCCGAAGTGGAAGGAATTAAACGACGGACGCTGACGCGGCGCTTCGTCGTCAAGAGCGGAGCCGATGTTGCCCATTTGACCGATGAAGTTGGTGTTGTCCCATTGCGGCGGGTCGTGGTCGGAGCTGCTGCGGGGGCGCGGGAAGTGCAGCGGTTGTTCTTGTGGGGGTTCGCGAAGAGTCTCTAAGCTGGTTTGGAATGGCACGGCAGCGGACGCAGCGCCGCCGCCGCTGACGGGCGTAGCTGGCACGATGTGCAGCCGTGGACCCAGCCCATCGCCTTCCGGCGCGTTGATAATCGGCGCGGTCATCAAGCGAGGGGGAGATTTCGGATGCGGGGACGGCGGGCGGTCGCGCGGGAGCGGGTCGGTGCCCCAGTTCGGAGACCTGAACGTCATGTTGTCGAAGGCTTGTGCGACGTTCATGCGGGGAGAGCCGGATTGCGAGATCGACGACGCCCGAGAGCGCTGTTCGCCGCTGCCGGTGCTGGAGGGTGAGCTGTAGTCGTACGAGGCGCCCCGGTCCACATTCACAGGGACAGAAGAGAACGAATAGTCGGTGTCGTTGAACATAAGCAAAGACGAAGATTGCGGGGGATCGTACTCCGATGGGTCGTATTCGGGCACCACGGCCGCCTCTTCCTCGAACAAGCCTAGATCTCCGCCGCTGAAGCTGAGTTCGGAGTGGCCAGAGTACGGTGAGTTGTGGTAAGAGCCGTTGTAAGACGGAGTGTGAGGAAACTGAGGGCTGCCCAAGTTGAAAGCGGCGTCTGCCGAGTCGAGTTGGATGCGAAAGTCATTGCCCTCTTCTGCTATATACTCTGCGGTGTCGTGATGTTGAGGATCCATTGTGTTGTACTGCCTTGAGAGGGAACGAGTTTCAAAAGGAAAGGTGTCGTTGTTTGTCTTTGTTGTGGTTTGCCTTCAATCCTTCCCTTGTAACTCACACTCACAGCGCCGTCGACGGCGACCGTCTGCCTTGTTTTGTGAAGACAGCTATCGAGTCGTTTATTGCGCCAACCACATTCCCTGCTCTCACCTCTCCCACGGCCTCTTTTTTCCACTCTCCTTGATATCTCAAGGCAGTGTTCTCCCAGCCCATCGCGTCTACAACACACCCGGCTTTGTTCTCCCATCTCCTCAGCCCTCTCCGACGAATCAACAACAGACGGCCTTGATTCAGTACACCGCCGAACACAACAACAACAAGATATCTACCATGCCCTCTGTCAGCCGCCGAATCCCGTCCGTTTCTCGTTCCCGTGCGTGCGTCGTGTCGTCTACGCGCGTCTATCTGTTAACAAACACACAGCGCCTATCCATTCCCTCAAACAACGCGTCCAGTGCTCCGCCGGGATTCACCGCGGTACGTTCCCGTCCCTCGTCCCTTCCTTATCCCGCTAACCCACATTTCTAGCTCCTTCTTCCCGCGCCAAACGCGTCGTTCCGCCGACGCCCCACACACTCTCGCTTCCCATTGCGCCGGAGACGGCACGCGACGAGACGTACGAGACGCAGCTGCCGTAGTGCGGCGCGTATATGGGGGCAGGTACGTGTTGATGATTTCTGGGGTTCTTTTTCTTGCTCATCTCATCCCTCTCCACTTTAACTCATTCTTCCCAGCGCCGCTCCGACGCTTTCCCGCCCTTCTCTCCCTCAAACAACTTCAATCTACACCACTCAACTCCACCTTCCCGCGCCGACGCCAACTCACCCGACTTCACGCGCATCAAACGCGCCGTTTTCGCGTCAAAACCCCGCCACCTCGTTCTCCCGACTCCACACCACCTCCACCTACATCACTCGACGCCTCGGCGTCGGCTCTGCGTCCGACGAACGTGCGTCGCCGCTCTCTTGTTTGGTACCCATGCTAACATCTTTTTTAGCCGGTTTCTCTTATTTCGACCCCGTTTCCGCTGTCAAAACCTCCACTCGAGCGTCCGCCACCCACCAACCCGCACGCCCGGATTCCTAGACTCCCTCCCACCCGACGCCGCCGCCGCTCGCCTCGCGAAGCCGACCCATACGTTACATACAGAGAAATTAACTACAAGGTGCGTCCACCTCTTACTCCTCCTTTCCGCGCCTGATTAACGACATCTCCCTTCTCCTTAGCGCTGCGCCTTCCCCCTTGGGCGCGTACCCGCCTCATCCGCTCGATCGCGACCGCTCGATGGCCGCCAACGCGCCGACATCGTCATCCCGACTCATTCCGCCGCCTCCCCGCCGTCCCGTCCCCCTCAAACTAAAACTACCACAACCCCTTCAATTTCTCCACCACGAACCACGCCGCCGCCGCCCTCCTCTACATCGTCGACCCATCGACGCCGACAGCGCCGTTTCGGCGTTGCACGCGCCGACTCGCTCGTATTGCACTAGAACTTCAAAATCAAGTAAGTTGTTTTAATTTTGACGACGAATTGAACCAATTGACTCACCTAAGTAGACAGACGAACGCGGCACGCTGCCGCCGGCCTCCTCGTCACCAACGCCGACGTCGTCGTCTCGACGCTCTGCGCGTCGACTCGCTCGAAATTGCGCTGGAAACCTAAATTTAGGCAAGTCCTTTTGTTTTTGACGAAGAACGAATGAGAAAATCAACTCACCTGTTGTGAAAGACCAACGTGGCGCGCATTCGCGCTCGGGAACGATTTCGGCATGGCGGGAATAGCGCGGGGGCGCGAGATCGACGTGCGCGCGCCTCGTTCGCGGCGAGAGGAGGGTGGAACGACGGGGGTGGGGGGGCAAGTCGGTTCGTCTGCTATATACTCTGCAGTGTCGTGATGCTGAGGATCCATTCTGTTGTACTGCCTTGAGAGAGAGAAAGAGTTTCAAAAGATGTCGTTGTTTGTGTTTGTTGTGTTTTGCGTCCCTCTTGTAACCGTCAACGATAAAATCCAAAAACACACCTTGAAGACAGCAAGAGTTTGCGATACCCGCGTCGTCGTTTGGCCAGCCAGCAAGATAATAATTTCCCACAATATGAATTTCCCTTCACTCCTCTTTTACTCTCACGGCCTCTTTCTTCCACTCTCCTTGGGCAGTGCTCGCGTCTTCAACACACCCGGCTTTGTTCTCCCATCTCCTCATCCCTCTCCGACGAATCAACAACAGACGGGCTTGATTCAATCCGCCGCCGACACAACAACAAGATATGTACCATCCCCTCTGTCAGCAAGCCAACCCCGTCCCGTTTCTCGCGCGTCTATCAACTATTCACCTTACTAACAAACAGCGTCTATCTCTTCTCCCAAACAACGTCGAATGTCGTGCCCCTGCTTATCTAGGTGAGTTGCCGTCACTCTTTCCTTTCCTCTTCCACTCAAACCACTCGGCAGCTCCATCGTCCCGCCCCAACGTGGCGTTCGGCCGACACCCCACCCGACAACAACGACACAAACGCGTCGAGAAAGAGGCGCCGCGTTGCGCGTATCAAGGGTAAAAAGTGCGTGTTGTTGATTTTTGAGTTCTTTTCTTTATATCTCATGTAGCTCAATCATCCCAACGCCGTTCCGGCGCCTCTCCCCCTTCCCTTTCCGCTATCTGCCTCTCTGACAGCTCAGCCGGCTCCGCACCGCCGCACCGTCGCTTGCATCAAGTCAGCCAACCTCGTAACCCGCCGAACCCGCCGTTCCACCTCAAAACTCCCCCACCTCACACTCTACTCACCTCCCCATCACCACCTGCATCGTCCGACACCTCGGCGTCGGATTCGCGGCCGACGAATGTGCGTCGCCGCTTATTTTACTTAGTTTCCGCACTAACGACATCTTTTTAGCCGCTTTCTAGAGCTTTCACCCCCACCAACTTCACTCCCACCTCCACTCCCTCCTGGGCTCGCAACTACCGACTCCCCACCTCCCCGACGCCGCCCCTCGCCTCGCAAAGCCGACGCCGGCGCCTACCTACTTAACAAACCAAGTACATACACCAAACGGTGCGTCCCGCCGTTCCCGCTTCCTCCTTCGCGTCACTAACAACACCCCTCCCAATCTAGACCATTTCCTCCACACCCTCGACCTCTACCCGCTGCCTCCGCCGCTCTCGATCCGGCGCCACTTCGTTGACGCCGACCGCCGCACCCTCTTTCCCGCGCCATCCCCAGCCTCAACACCGCTTCCACGCGCCGTTCGATGCCGCCCTCCACGACAGCATCAAGACCAAACCCGTCGACAACGACGTTTCGGCGCTGCACGGGCCGACTCCCTCAAAAATTCGCTCTAGAATCAAAATAAAGTACAGTAAGTTCTTTCAGTTCTGATAACGAAGGAAACGAGATAACTTACCTATCTCACTAGATAACGTTCCGTCGACTCGTATCTCCAACCCACAACGCCCTCCCGCGCGCCAATCGCCGCCGCTGCCGCCGCCGCCGCCCTCCTCGGGCACAGGACGACGCCATCAGCGTCGACGCCGTCGTTTCGGCGATACGCTGGAAATCAAATTCAGGTGAGTTTCCCTGTTTTTCACGCAGAAACGAGACGGAACTAACTCACCTATGTCTCACCAGATTGACGCGCCGCCGACTCGGATCGATTCGCGCTCGGGAAGCGCGGGAAGGGAAGGAGGAGGTCAATGCGCACACGAGCGCGATTGCGGCGGGAAGCGGATGGGATGGCGGGATGGAACGGCGGTCTGGAAGTCGAAACGAAAGCGAGACGAAGTCAGTAGGGTAGCGTACTGTATCTATAATGTAAGTAGCTGATCAAATTGAATGAAATGAGTCTTGTTTTCAATATCTGCGGGTTGAATCGTCAGTAAGGAAATCGTAACGCGCGTACGAGTCGAGTGAAGTGAATCCACTGAAAATAAAACGAAAGAAAGGCAAACTCACCTGTATTGTTGAAGTGAAACCGGCAATCCCGAGGGCACCAGGTGAGTTGGTGTTTCTTGAAGAGGTGAGCTTTGAACCTTGTCAGTGCACGAGGAAAATGGAGTGAAGAAATTGAAAGCTTACCTCTAGAATCTGAACTTCACTTCAATTCAAACCAACGCGAGTCGAATCCAATCGACTCGCTCGGTTTGAACAAACCCGCAATTTGAGAGTTGAGTTGAAGATCTGGAAAGTAAGGGTAAATTAATTGAAATATTAACAGAGGGACGACGACTGAAGGAAACGAGATGAAGACGAAATCAAACGAGGTGAACAAAATGAAATGAAGACAGGCATACCCGTCGAGGACTTGACAATCAAGATGATACCAAGTTCAAGTCAACCTTGACTTCAACTTACCTGTGATTCGCAACCAACGAACGTACGAAACAAAAGAGAAGAAGAGAACATACTACACGAAACTGAACAAACACACAGCGTCTATGTCCTCCTCCGAACAACGTCGAATGTCGCGCCGCTGCTTCTCACGGTCAGTTCTCGTCCGTCCCTTGTCCCTTCCATACTCTCCAGTTCCTCCTCCCGCCCCGACACTTCACCCGCTCTCCCAGCAACGAAGACACGAACGCCACGAGACGCGGTTGCCGCGTAGCAGCTATGACAGCCAAGGTGCGTGGTGATGTTTTTTGAGTCCTTTTCTTTATATCTCATGCATCTCCCCTTTAGCTCACTTATCCCACCGCCGTTCCGACGCGTCTGCCGCTCGTTCTCTCCCTCAAACTCCATCTTCTGCACTCAAATCACCTTCCCGCGCCGATTCCGCCGATGCCGCCACCACCACACTTCTAAGCACATCAAACCCGCCATTTCGCTTACGCCCCCAACCCGTACAAGCCTACTCCCTCCCGTCAATTTCTCCAACACCGCGCAACATGCCGCAACCGACGCCGCCGCCCGATTCGCTCGGAAGATTGCGCTAGAAATCAAAATAAGGTGAGTTCTTCAATTTTAATGACGGAAGAAACGGATTAACTCACCTATCTCAACAGATCACCGCGCCGTCGACTCGTACCGAGCTCGATTACCCCCTCAACCCAACCCACAATGCCGCCGCCTCGCTCCTCAGCAACAGAATCAGCTCGGTGAGGTTCGGGAGGGACTCCAATAATGACTCGCGGAGCCGCACATTCTGGGCGTTTCGCGCCAGAATGAGGCTGCGAAGCTGGGAGTGTGATGCTAGGGCTACGATGTCCCTGGGATTGACCGAGGTATTGGGAAGTCGGAGGTGCGTTATGCTCTGTGTGCACGGCCACCGTAGCATAGGTTCCAGGCAGCCTGGAGTAATAACAGCGTCAACGTGTAATCGCTTCAGATTGCAACGGGACTGCCGGAGGAAGGTGATCAGACGGTCCCTTGGCGCAGGCCTTGAAGATTTGAAGTTCATCGTTTGTAAAGCGGGCGCGACCAGATATCCGAGGACCTCTTCGATGAACACTTCGGCACAATCGTTGAGGGTGAGGGAAGTCATCGACCTGGAGACAGTCCGCGAAGTTGGCGGCTCGTTACCGTAGTTTCCTCCACCAGAAACAGAAATAGTGGTGACTGCTGAAAGCTGCGAAACGAGCCACAAAAGATCTAAGGAACGCCCGTTGCTCAGACATAATACCCGAAGCTGTGCCCAGGGAATGGGAAGCTGGTGGGGAAGAGTGTCGTAACAAAGATCGAGAGATAGTTCCTCGAGGCGGGTGAAGGAATGACTCCAATCCACTGTGAAGGTAGCTGGCAATTTGTCCCAGCTGCGAAGAGAGAGCCTTTTCAGGGCGGTGAAAGTCCCGGTGTGGTTGAAGAACCTTACGAATCCATCGTTCGCTAGATCCAATGAAGCTTGTTCCCATTGCGCTGATGCTTGGAGCACAAGGTCCAAAGCATCATCCGTGTGATTTGGGAGGAGTCGGATAGAAAGACGGGGGATACGCTGAGCGCGTTCCAATTGAGTTGAGAGAAGTGATTGGTGAGTGTGGAAATCATATGAATGATGTATGTGCCGCCAGAGTGAGGGAGAGTTTATCGCAACGGCGCGCCAGTGGCTGCACACCTGGCTCATGATCCAGGATGCGTGGCGTTTCGGGTCCAAGGGAGAGTCGGGATCGATGCAGAGCTCGAAGATCTCCACCAGAAGCTCATTTGGGATGCGGCGCAGAGATGAAAGCACGCCTCTGTACGACTCGGCGGATGTCTCCAGTCGTGCTCGGTATATGATCAGCTGGTCTCTCGCAGCGGTAAGGCGCGCGAAATGGGAGTCTACGGTCGACAATTCATCTTCTATTCTTCTGATCTCCTGCTGAATCTCGGTGGTCTGCGAATCGGACGGAGTATAGAATGCGCCTGAAAGCAATTCGGGATGCAGACGCGCCAGATGTCCGTGTTTTTTCAGAGACTCCGATGCAAACCGCAAAGCGCAAATTGAATCACAGAATCTAATCCTTCCAGTTGTTCGAGGGTCATTCATGCATCAGAATAAGACTCACGACATTGGGATCGATCAAATTGAAATGACCGTTCGAAACTGGGAGCTGTTGGGGAGCTGAGTGATGCGCCTTGCACTGCCAGTGATGATCGGCACTCGGAGTCCCGGCCCGAACCTGGTTTCTCAACAAGTTCGTCAAAAGTTCGTCTATGGACGTACTTACTCAGATCGCCGACTCGTGCTACATAATTGTCTCCTCGTGCTCTGCTTTTTTCTCCGTCATATGTATCGTCTGAAACTTTGCACATGCAAGATAGATTTACAGGAGGTAAACAATACACATTGCTACTACAAATACATCAATGAGCATACAAAAGATAAATAACGGGTATAGCTTGAAAGTACGAGCAGATCGTAATAGATACAGATGAGTGGGAGACGGTCTCTAATTTAAATCATAAATAATTCTTCGAGCTTGGGTAAAGGGCGTGAAAGTATTTGAAGATGATGCGGTCGGAAGGATATAAGTAACAAGGGTCGAATGCCGCTGGGTATCGAAGGCCGGAATACTAGGAAAAAAGTGCATGATTCCTGAGTTGTACGGCGGACATTCTGTCATCGGGCTGCCTTCAATCGAGGACTTCAGATGAGCATCGGAAATGGAACAAAAATGATAAAAATACTTACAAGGCAAGGCATTTGTCTATCAAGTCCCGTGCAACAGGATGCAGTGTTGGATCGTCTGCAAGGGGAGGTCGAAGAGTTTGATGATAAAGCTGATGCAACAAGTGATTAGCACAAGATGTCCCAACAAAGCACTAAACTGCCACCTTGAACAGAACTGTGATGCCCTCTGTGTCAAACCAAGGGCGCTTTCCGGTCATCATTTCAAGAACAATGCACCCAAGACTCCATATGTCGGCTTTTGAGCTGTACGTCTGGAACTGAGTTTTGATCATCTCCGGAGCCGTCCAATAAATGGTTCGGGAAACAGCCCTCGAACAATCTCGGACCTCGTTGTCGGAGCAGCATAGTCCCTCGATCCGACACACTCCCAAAGAATCGACCAATATATTGGTAGATTTCAGAGCCTGTAACGCCGAATCAACAAAGCGACCAGCGAATCAACGAGGAACCTGAAACTAACCCCATGAACGAGTGCGTGTTCATGTAAGTAGATCAGCCCGTCGAGAATTTGGGACGTGAAAGATTGAACGAGGTCGAGGGGAAGAATACCATATTTGGCGACTTTCCTGCGGATGGACTCTCCTCCATAATCCATGAAGCTAATAAGTGTAAACCATAATGAACGAGTGTTCGGCGCCAAAGAAGTCGACTTGAACTTACATGGAAAATACGCCACAGCTCTCTTCGACGCCGAGATAGTCGATTACATTGGTGTGGCTGAGAGACTCCATATTCGCTAGCTCTTGCCTGAGAGAACGGATAGAAGGGTGGCCGTGCTGTTCACTCGACGCGGCAGGAAAGCTGAATTGCTTGACCGCTAGCATCTCTCCCGTTGCACCGTTGAGCCCAAGATACACTCGTCCATGCGTTCCTTTCCCGATTTCCTCTCCTCGTATCCATTTGAAAGGGTTGCCTGTCCCCACCGCTTCAATGACGATTTCCAAGGAAAGAAGGAATGAAGACGAACGACGTTCTATCGCTCCCGAGGTGCTCGTCATTCTCGAATCGGGTGGCGATGTACTATTCCACGAGGTTATGGCCCGCTTGGAATACGGGGAAGTGCGACGAGTCAAGTCCGAGTCGATCGGTGAATCTTTCTGCCGTCTAGCCTGAGATGCAACAGGTAGGTGGATCGATTGCTTGACGTTATGAACCCTTGTTTCGCTCGATGCCCGCTTCACTTGCCTAAGTTCGGCCAAAGCGGAGAGTGGGCTATGAGTTGGACTGGGTTTCGACTGCGATTGCTTTTCGAACGCTGCTTGAAGTAAGAGAGTTTGTTGATTGAATGAGTTAGATGCCGGACAATATCACAGTGCAATTATTGACACATACAGGTAATTATCCGAAGGCGTCTCTGCATTCGATTTGTTTTGCTTTTTCAATCTGAGAGCAAGGGGAATTCGGTTTGTGGAACCCAGGTTTCGAATATTGACCGTTTAAGTACTGTACTGCTGCGGCTGGGAGTTGCCGCGTCAGCACATCATCCTGTGCGACGCGGCGAACGCCATGACTCTCAAAATGTGAAGGCGACACGTACTGAACAATGGTGTACGAGCAGGCAACAGTGCCACGGCGGATATTTCTGGACCTGAAACGATGATGGTTCGGTGAACAGCCTCAACAAAGTCAGTTCCGAGGTGGATGAAGAGCGCAACGAGCGTCTATCAAACACGCGTGATGCGGCTCGCAGTAGATTTGACGACCTTGATAGCTAATGATAGGTGAATCCCGGTCGTTACATGAAGAAAGGGAAAGCGAACCAATGATCACGTGCGATGTTAACTTTGATTCCCGGAATTCGCCCAGCGCCTCCTTATGTAACAGCCCAAAAGATCTGCATCAAAAACAGGGTTTGACAGCTTGAAAGTGTTTCAGCTCTTATCGCGCCTCCCGATGCCGGGCAGTCAATGAGGAAACCGAGAAACATTGAATTCTACGTTTCTAAATCCTTGCATTATATTCTAAATTCTGTGAGTTTCGGAGGAGTTAGAAAAATGTCTATGGAGTGCACGGGTGGTCGTACTCACACTTGGAAACAAATCTATGTGCGGCCACTTCGAGGTCCCCATTTTTCAGCCCACCGAATTACCATCATCGCCAATTCACTGCCTTCAGTCTCGTGTGCGTTTAAACCAAGACCAACCGCGCCCTCTTTCCGCTTGGCATGTTTTGCGACTTTCCCTTGCTGCCATGCAGTTTCGATGGCCGCGGCCCAGTCTCCCGCCTCGTATGACTCGCGAGACAGCTCAACGCCAACTCCTTCTTGGTCCAGAAGCCGGCGAAGTCCATGTTCTTCAATGAACAATGGTCGGGATACTGCCCATCGTGGCGCCACATCAATCAATTCGATACAAACAACGACTGAAGGATTTACCATAAACAAAGGGGGTGCAAGAATCGACACATTCCGAGACAGTTCCATAGCCCTGTTACGTTCAATCGGACGGCGTCAATGATTTTCGCAGCCACGAACAAAAAAACGCACCAGTTTTCCCAGAAGGACATCACCCACAGCCGTGAGGTCAGGCATGTAGACGTCTCGCGGAGCAACGAAAAAACCGTCCGGAAGATCCGAGTCTTCGCCCTCTTCTCGAGCATTCCACTGCTCCTTGGAAACCCCACAAACAATAGCGATCCAAGATGCATCGGGGAGAAGCCGGGGTTGAAGAAGATCATCCAAATCGTCTGCAAGTTCATCTTCAAAATCAAAATATGCCTGATCAATTGAGGATTCATCTCCCGAAGGTGTGGGAGGGATGGTTTGGAATACGGGTCCGTCATCGACGGATCCCCGACGCAATGTTGGGGAAGTGGGAGGTTTTGATGCGGGGGGCGCCCCGGGAATCCACAGATGGGAAGCAGTAGCGAGGCGAGGCGCTGTGAAGCTGTGATGGTCTTGTTCGCTGAAAGACGCAACTCCCGCGGGAATCTCGAGATGGGGGAATACAAGTCCCTTCGCGGAAGGGGGGAGACTCGGACTGTGGTGAGGATGTCTCTCTACCAGATTCTGGGGTGATCCAGGCCGGGATAGCCCATGGACAGGGCTTAGTTCCCGGCTCGCACGTCGACTAGCCGTTGCGCTCCCTGATCTGCTGCTTGGTCGTTTGAACACTTGTCCTCCGAAAGATACGATGAGAATCTTGGTCGAGTCTGGATCGTGGAGATTAGATGGGACGCCGATGGTGTCAAGAAGCCGAGAACGGCCGCATGGCGAGTGAATAGATGAAGATGGCGATCGAACAAGGAGCGGTGTCGGGACTATTTG
The DNA here is from genome assembly GCA_037176885.1 of Favolaschia claudopus. Taxonomy (NCBI): domain Eukaryota; kingdom Fungi; phylum Basidiomycota; class Agaricomycetes; order Agaricales; family Mycenaceae; genus Favolaschia; species Favolaschia claudopus. The sequence goes on from JAWWNJ010000076.1 coordinate 52,517, forward strand.
TCGAGGCGTAGGCTTCGTTCGCGAAGTCGTCTGGTACTCTAGTGACGGATGAATGGAATAAAATGAAGGCGACTCGTCCAGAGCATCGAATACGACATTGTGGAATCTGTTGGAGTGCGTATCTACCCATGTCGGGGAGGGGAGGCTAGGGTTGATAGCAAATGACGGTATTGGGATGTGTCCCGGAAGCCGTAGAAGCATATCTGCGCAACGATACCCCAGGAAGATTTGATCAACTGCCAAAGAGATGAGTGTAATCAACACCCGGAAGAACACAAATCCGACCTAAGGGTTGTAGTTCTGCAGGCGAAAGTGGAATATCCGGGACGAGAGCACTGAAGTGTGAGTGCGAGCCTTCTGCATGAGGTTCAGGAGCGTCTATGAGAGTGGTCGCAAGATAACTATATACAGAGTCGAATGTGAAGTTCGTGACTAAAATCGATGGAATACCAACGGTCGTGGCAGCTAAACTACCCTGATCTTTGAGGCAGACTGACAGAAATAGAGCATTACACAACTCACCAACCGATGAAAGCTGCGTCACTTAACACACAATCCGCTTGAATCTCCGTCAGCCACTCGATCTCGGTTTCCAATATCACGTCCTTCTTGTCAAGGAAGGATTTCAATACTGCAAGACTTTGCTGCCGATCTACTCGATAACTGTTGTTGGTCATATGACGCTCAATTCAGCGAAGAAAAAGTTTCGGCTTACGCTAACGGCTGAACAATGACTGGATCAATATTGGCATTGCGATAGTGAGCCCCGATGCTGATGCTGTCTGCGAAAACGAGTTTCGGTGCCGAGGATACGATGTAAACAACAGGTCTGTTGGACTCCGGAACATGCAATAGATGAGTTGCCATTGCCGATACTCTCGTTGCATGACCGTAACCTGGAAAACTCCTGGATCTTCTCTTATGTAAAGTACGAGTTTGAACGTACCATGCCCTGAGCAGTAGTACGCGAGCGTGATTGGTGGCATCTAAGCAGCTTGGCCGCAAATGAGCGCGGTCTCTATGTTCGACGACGCGGGGAACAATGTGGTTGAAGTCCAAGACCACTGATGATCGGACTTTGTCGGTATTGTGATATGACGTTTACCGCCAGGTAACCATAAGGCTAACTTGACCTGTACCAGTACGATGATGCTCAACAACCTTCGCAAGATAGAGGGCGAGCGCCCGCTGTCTGTGCCGCCTGTCCTCGCGGCGGCGTCTAAGTCTGACCCGCTCAACAACCGACCTTCTTCGATTCCCCCCGATTCTTTGAACCGAATTGCAAGTGACGCGCATAAAGTGACGGGAAAAGGACTAGCTGGGGCAACTTCTTTAGACTCAATGGCTCATCTACAACGCTCTGGTCCATCTGTCGTCAAATCTCGAACAGGCAGCGTGCTTTCCAGAGGATTTATCTTGAAAACAGATCACTATCCCTCAGGTATCGGTTTGAGAATCCTTTACCAAAAGGTGGTTGACAATGTATAGGCCGCGCTCTTGATCTTGACCTCAATGTGCACGGAGCTCCCAATTTCAGGGCGCCCCGCATAACCGATTTGAATGTCTTTGGTGTCGCGCAGCCCCGCACTCAGGGTCTGCGCGCCATTCTTTCAATTCTTAGGTGTCGGCCAGGCACTCCAGATCATTCGCATGTCGTCTGGTTCTCTACTCGTGAAGAGCCGATAGGTATGCTACGAATAGCGAAGGCAATAGAAATCACTCATTGCAATTCAGTCTACATTTCTGGCCGGCCGTTTGTGCTGCGAGACGCCTCCCACCCAAGAAAGACGCTTTCCATGTCTGATCGCGCCGAAAACCTCGAGGCGATTGAGAATCGGCTCAAGAACGACATTCTTCAAGAGGCTGCTAGGTTTGTCACCCTAGAGGATTTCGATAGGCTGATCCATATATCTTTAGATACGGCGGTTTGATACTTACCCACAACGAGGCAGCCGGCTGTAAGCTCCCGATTTTTGGCTCTTAATATCTGCTCGATATGTTTCATAGCGGCGAATTCTGGCGAGGGACCAATCCTTCCGACGTGGACTTCGGTCGACAATACCAACGTGCGGACTTCACTCGAGCTCTGGGGCCAGATGAAGGAAGATGGATGGGCCGTGGATGTCAGTTTCTCTTCTATCTTTGCAACCATCTTATCCTTGCCTCTCCTCGCAGTATCATCGGTAGGCGCGCTTTGCCAAATGTTGACTTTGATTCCTAATCGAATGTCCTAGTATTCCCATCGCACCCGATCGCCCCATCGAGGACAACTACCTCGACGCGTATCTGCGAGTCATCCGCGGAACTGATCCCCTTCGCACGGCACTTGTGTTTTGCTGTGGTATGGGAGCTGTGCGGACCACGTTCGCGATGGTAGCGGCCTCTATTGTGCGACGCAAGCAGCTCATTGTTCGCGGACTGCCGGACCCGTACACTGTGGCCAAACAAACTGGCCCAAACACGCCGGCGCGAAGCGGGACCCCAACCGGTATACAGGTACGATGCCTTCGAGATCAAGAAGCTAGTAACGAAATTAACTGCGACCAGCCTCCAAGTCAGGAAACTGAGTCTCGAATCCTACAAGCCCTCGAGCAAGCCAGTGCTCAGCAAGATCTGAATAAATCGCTGCTCCGTTTAACCTACCTCCTGCAACAATGTAATGCATCTCTCAGCGCTCACTCGACCATCTAACGAAAGCCCAGGTCTTCAAAATAGAAACTCTCAATCCGCTATAGAACTTCTCATGACACAACCGGCAATGCTTGAAAACCTCCGTAAAGCGCACATGGGCAATTACGGCGTCATTCTGAGCTTATTGGGCTGTCTTGATCACGGTCTGCGCGCCAAAAGGCTGGTGGATCGAGTTATCGATGCCAGTGAGATTGTGTTTTTAGCTCCTGGCATTCCTTGTCGGATTGATCTCGACTACTAGCTGATCATGTCACGCATCTCCGAGAAGATATCCTGGTTCATCGTTTGAAATATTCCATGACCACTATGGAGGAGGCGAAGGGCGAAGATTCCCTCGACAAGGCGGTGAAAGCTTTGGAAAAATAGTGCGGCGCTTCTGACGATTTCCGACCGAACTCTCATTCCTCTATCACAGTTTCTTCATCATCGCGTTCACATCATTTGTAGACGGCACGAACGACTTTACTCAAAGCTTTTCGGACTGGTTGAAGGTAAGTTATGTTTGATGATCCCATGCATTGCAGCAAGCTGACCTGACACGAAGGCTCGGACGGAAATTTGGAAGTAAGTGTATGTGATATCAAGTATTGTCTCTCAATATTCTGATCTCTAGCCAAATTAAATTCCTACGAAAATCGTACGGGTCGCGTCTGAACGTTTTTGCGCCCATCAATGACTTGTCGTCTCTATCCAAAACAAACTGGGACGATCGGGCGTTGGTTGCCGGGCAGAAGAACGATGTAGCCATTTCCGGTGGACAGATACTGGGCGACGAATATTCGAAGCATGTTGTCAAGGTTGTTTTTCTGCTGATTGAATTTGTTTATTTGTCTGAATGTGCCATTTCTAGAATCGGAGTGGTATTATCCTCAGAGAAGGGTAATGAGCTTTGTCGCTCCCGAAACGGAACAGACCTCCTGACTTTTTCGCTTAGCACACTTCTCAAGTCAGACCAGTGGCTTCAAGAGTCGCACCACGTCGAACACGGTGTTCGAGGCGCAATCAATTTTCGACGCGTGCCTACTAGCCAGATCTATGCACTCGGCCAGCCAACACTCGAAGCCATCACCGAGGTTGTCACCAGAATCAAAAATGCGCATCCTTCTGCTCAGCGCATAATATGGATAACATTGAGAGAGGAACCTATCGTCTACATAAACGGCGCTCCGTATTGTCTTCGACGAGAAGGGTTCTCGTTGCGGAATATGAAAGGCAGGCCATAACTCTATCTTTTTATGACGATTGCCTTCATGAGTGTGGTCCCAGATTATGGTGGCATCTCTGCGTCGCGGTTGGAGATTTTGGAGGAACGACTTCGGGACGACGTGGTTTCGGAACTGAAAGCTTTTGGTGGAAGGCAAGTATACTCTAACATTTCGTTTTGATGATCGATACTTGAATGTGTTTGCAGATTGCTGCTCCATACAGAAGCTGAAGACGGCTCGATCATCCCGGTATGGGAAGAGATTCAAAATGAGATGGAAGACGTCGTTGTTCTCAAAGACGTGATGGCTTCTCGCAAGGCTTTGGATGGAATGGAGCTGGACTACCACCGAGTACCGATGACCGCTGAAAAGCCTCCCGACTATTCTGATCTGCAGGATCTCATTGATGTCGTACTTGGGTCCTCGAACAACACGCCGATTGTAGTCAACTGCCAACTTGGTCGTGGAAGAAGCACCTGCGCATCTGTTCGTAGTGTTTGCTCCGAGCCGTCCTATATCCGTATTGATGTTCGGCGCAGATTATTCTTTTGCTGATACGACAATGGTTGGAGTCAAGTCGACTTCCTACAACGCCGACAATACCGTTCAATAAACGCTCTTTGTCGATGATCTCTATGCCCCCGATGGACCGTGTAGATTCGCGTCAAACGAATCGACACTCATACCAAATCATCAACAGTAAGAAATCTCCTTGACATGATCTCTTCCCGATTTCTCATTCACTCCCAAGATCTTTTGCGAGTCGTTCGTAAAGGGCTTGCTGTGAAGAGTACAGTTGACGACGCAATTGATCGCGCCGACATTGTTTATAACCTTCGAGATGCGATAGAAGAAGCTCGAACAAGAGCCGATCAAGCCACAGATGACAAGGAGAAACGCAAGCATGCTCAAAAAGGTATATAATTCAAAAATCTATGGAACTCAATTCATTTGTCCTCAGGACTCCAGAATCTTCACCGATATTTTGTGTTGATCATCTTCCAAGCATATCTGCAATCCACAGAACCGGATACCAAACGATCATTCGAAAGCCTTGAATCATTTGTTCACGGTCAGCCCGGTTAGTCCCAAGTCCTTGTTTTCGTTTATCGCAGGCTTCTTGATCCAATCTCAGTCATTCAAACGTTTGAAAATGAACTCTTTGCGGACGGTGTAAATTCGTTGAAACCACTGGAACGTGCTAATGTGACCGACGGTGTTGCGCACCCCGACGAAGTCAACCAGATTGTCGCGAATCGGTCCGGCAGCATTCTCTCAGCATCAACGATTTTGAAAAACGACCTGTTCCTCAATCTTCAGAAAATGACTCTCCCTGAGTACGTACAATGAAACTCGGCCGCTGGCGTCGAGTGCTAAGTCAGTATACAGGCGAATAGAAGGATCTCCCAATTTCCGAAGACTTCCCCTTACTTTACCCTCGATTCGCTCGCCCTCTTTGTCTCCCGTAGACAATTCAAGTCAATCAGCTGTTGATGATAGGATGGTCTGCGGAAGGCAAGTGACATTGACATTAACCCCCGCCTAATAATTTGTTAACATTCGATGTATAGCGGCATGCCGACCGTGGATGGGTAATTTATCTTCGTTTTGATGTTTTCTCAAACTGATGGGATGCAGTCTTCGGCGAGCATTACTGAGAATAGACGCCGGACCTTCAGGGAACAATAAAGTCGTTTGGACTTCTCTACGCGAGGTCAGTGGGATGTTTCTCTCAAAAATGGTAACTAAAGAAACGTCGTAGGAGCCTGTGATTTACATAGCGGGAAGCCCACACGTCCTTCGACTCGCTGCCAATCCTCTCGAAAATGTCCAGTAAGAATTCACTCGAACATAGAATTTCGGATTTTTAATTTCAACCACAGGGCCACCGGCGTCACTACTGCTATGGTCGAGCAAATGGAGCAAAGTTTCAAAAAGGACATTCTGAGGGAATTGAGAGCGAACGAAGGTCGAGTGTTACTCCACGACGAAGTCGAAGATCGTCCTGGTTCGTTCGCTATTGTCCCAATATGGGAAAACGTCTCGGACGCGGACATACTAACACCGAGGGACGTCTTCACTCTAATGAAGAAGGAAGGGTTCAAGGTAAGTATTGTTCTGAATATCGCTCTACAGTTTACAAGAGGTGAAAACCGTATAGATTGACTACGGCAGGATCGCGATTGTGAGACCTTTCACGATAGACTCTTAACCAGCACTTTGTTAATCCTGGTGATAGACTGATGAGCAGGCTCCCCTTCCTGACGCTTTATCACAATTATTCGATCGCGTCCAATCGAACCTTACCCAAGCTGGCGACTTCGTCTTCAACTGTCAGATGGGAAGAGGTAGAACAACAACGGGAATGGTTGCGGCTTGCCTGATAGCTACGACTATGAACTGGAAGGACAAGACACCTAATTACGATGACGAGGATTTCGCGGTTAGCTACGACTCGATGGATGGTCCGTCGGAAGAAGAAGCTTATCTTCAAGGTATAGCTACCACCTTCAAAAAATAACACTGGCTTAACATGTCGCAGGAGAATACAAGACCATCCTTCAACTTGTTGGTGTGTTGTCGTACGGCAAACTTGCAAAACGGCTTGCGGATCGCGCTATTGATCAAATGCAAGATGTGCAAAACCTGCGAAAGGCTATCTATGAGTGGGTTTCAATCGTTGATGAGTGCTATCAGACGATTTACTGATTATCTCTAGCTGCAAGCTGAAAGTAGATGCTTCCGAAAAGGGGTCTATCAAGGAACAGAAACTTCGAAGCGGCGCTGTGAACTATCTGTTCGTGCTCGATTGTCTTTCGATGCTAAAATGAACTGGCTAACGCCGAATGAAGCTATCGCTATGCCTCACTAATCGTGTTTGCCAACTACCTCATCGGTCTTCAGGAAAAGAAAGGGGAACCGCAAATCACATTCACTGACTGGCTCAAGGAGCGTCGCGAGATTACGAAACTTCTAGGAAGGCGCTCACTGGACTAGGAAATTTATCCTAATGCTTTGAATGACCGTTCGGAATTCGTATGTACTGTATAAACCGTGGTAATTTATCAATGCTCGTTTGTGTGCGTTGAACGCTTTCCGAGCGAAACATATCAGAGGTAACAAATTACAATTTCAATTTCGTGTTTCCCCTCGTACTGCATTACCTATACGCTGATCACACACAGTTCCCAGAGAACCCCAAACCATTCCTACATTATGCATTATGTCTTCTCAAAGTTGGGACTTTCTCGCATTCGCATCAAACTCGGCGAAAGTCATCTCCTCGGTTGGATTCAATGCGAAAGTCATTCCCGCTTCTGAAACAATGGTCATTTCTGAGAACATTATGGCGTATAGAGGTCGGCTACTCACGACAGTGGGTTCCGCCACCCTGCTTACAGGCTGCAAAGTGAGGCTCGGTGTCCACGACGGTGAACACGAATTGCGGCGTGTCTGTACCAACAACCGGTAGGCTGTTCCACTTTCAATGTGGGTTACTCGTAGACGAATAAAATCTGCTCACAAGCCTGAGTCGAACCCATTTGGTCCGACCCCGCCATCAGGCGGAGGGCAGACAGCACCGGAGAAGTTTGTCGTAGTCACAGTGTCTAAATTGAGTTGGAAAACAGAGGAGATATTTTCATCTTTCAGTTGAGCTCACGATTTTTGGAGACACTGTAGCAGAATGAGCGGGCAGGTAACGGCAAGTTCAACGCCTTACAAGGTGAAGGTGATAGTGTCACCAGGGTCAGCGACGACCTGGTTCGGAGTGAAGGTCAGCGCCCCTCCTTGTGCAACAGTGACCGGATGGTCGACAGCGACAATGGCGGGGATGAGAGCGAGTAGAACGGCTTTGAAGAGCATGCTGAACTTGCAGGAACGCAGAAACAGCAGACTCGTCTTTATACCCTTTGCCTCCGTAGCAATTTCTCAGCGAAATGGAGGATCTTGACACGATCGTGCCTGGATCCAAACTTTTGGTCGGCGAGCACAGACGAGAGCCAGCATGAAGGGTGAATAAAAATGGGTACATTGGGAAAGAGAATGAGCAGAAAATAGAGTTCGTCCTTTCCTTGCTCGTGGCGGGGCCGAAGGTGAAAGGTATATAATTTAAAGTCCTGGACCAGTTGGAGGCCGTTGATACTGAAACACCAGCCACCGTTGCAGGAGCGGAGTGCTTTGCTGACTCCCCCACAGCAAATTTAAAAGGTTGAATACTTACAGGATGCTACTGCTGAACAAAACCGAGGGGACATCTGGGAGGCGCACCGTGTGTCTGATCGTTTTTCCCCTTCTTGTTTATGAGGTAGGCACCGAACGACAGGTTCATTCACTGTGAAACCCCTGAACTACAATAGCACAAAATCTCGCAAGGCATCGAGTCCATATGACCTAAAAGGCTCGAACGAAAGAGAACGGTGAGTATATTCGACTTTCGCTCGTGTCCAAATCAGATGCGTGCGGGAAACCTGATTGGGCCTTCGCGGCAGATGAGCCATTTTAGCGATGTTTTGGACGAGCGCGCGACCGCTCAGTAGACCGCGGCATAGCATGGAAAAATACATACCGGGTTTTGGTTATCCGATGCACCTTGTCTGACCGGATCCTTCTCAAGGACACTATTACAGCGCCGATCCTGGCAGAGTGAATGAAGATCCGGGTTTTCTGGAGGGACTAGACTTACCAGAAAATATGGCCGCTGAGGAAGACGGAAGTAGAGCTGCTCGAGCAGTTGGCCGACTTGACGGAAAAAAGTCACCGGGAGAATTTCTTGGTGTGCCGGACGCAGCGGTGCGAGAGATCTATGTTTCACAACGGAATGAATCGGGTCCGAATTACTACATACTGCTACTAGCTAGTTGGCTAGTAGCCAACTAAGTATAAGTAGTCTGTGCAAGTGAGTTGTCGAAACTTGTCGCCGCGTGCCACCTTGAAATTTAGATGATTGGACTCTCCTGCCCAGAATTAAAGCTGGCATGCTCAAACTCAACGTGGAGGGTAGATTAATGCCGTTAGCGGCGAGCCTGTGCAGTGTGCAGCGTTCTACAAGTTCTGTGGTATGGCAAAGGTATGACGATGATGTTTGGTTTGTGTTTGGTTGTTTGGCAAGATTTACCGCGGCAATCACATCGGCAGTTGCGTACTTTCAGCCCCACGACTTTGCACACACGTGACGCGGCCGCTCGGCCCAGTTCACACTCCGCTCTGCCTTGAACGGCATTGACTCCAGGTCTAAGCACCATGTGAATGAATGGGTGGCAATTGTGCCCAAGTAATTTTGGGTAACTGAAGATCTTGAATTCCGAGCATATATATAGAGAGTGAATTATTTATTGAGCTACACTACACACTGCTGGAGATATTACTCGACCGAGTACAGGTGCACTCGGGGACGCGTGCAATGGGCGTCGGGAAGGACGCGTCGTATCCAAGTATATGGCAAGGAAAGAGAGAAGTAAGGTGTCTCGCAAGAACCGCGCCCCGTTCGGACACCCAGCACCAAGCCGCCGCCGCACCGACGCGTCGTACTCGGTAGGAAAGGAGTGGAAAGATGGTTCGCGAGTTCCAGGAAGGGATTACTCACCTGAGTGGCCCCCAGAGTCATACCAGTGCCATTGCAGACACTCAACAGCCCCCTCTAATCACTCTCCATAGTCTTCCCGACGTGGTAGCCACTGGGGGCGCGACTTCGACGCGTCGAGTATATCCAGTGGCAAGTGGGAGCCGGCCAAAACCACGAGGTGGGTCGAGTGGAGGAGCGGGATGGGAGCGGGCATGCTTGAAGGAGGCGAAGAACGTTCTACGAGGGTAGTACGAGGGTTGTGAAGGTGGGTGGTGGCAGGAAGGAAGAAACGAAGTAACCAAGAAGTAACGAAAGCCACAAGAGCGGAGATTGAATTGCGCCGGGATGCCGCTCACGTGTCCAGCAAAGTTGTGGGGCTGAAAGTCAAGAACTCACATCGGCTGGGCTGCCGAGCTAGCCGGAAAGTTCAGAACTTTCCGGTTGGCATCAACATTCAGAATATTTACTTTTTCTGGGTAGAAACGGCCGCGAGAATTCAATTCTTAGCATTCCTGACACACTGAGAACGATTACTGCCCTTCCGAACTTTCCATCCAATTTCCGCCCATAAATTGCGGACCATCCGTCCGCGCATTCTCGTAGTATGCACTCCACGGTTCAAGATGCCTGAATGACGATTAAGTATTACCCACCGCGAGGAAAAAATATAAGGAAAAACTCACATATTATCGCAAGGGGCCGCCATCCACATCGACATGATATCGGCGTCCAGAGTGCCGTTCATGGAGTCTGATGTGCCAGCAGCAGCTAGCAACTCCTCGATTGACATTCCCGGTTTTACGGGACACGATTCAGCTGGTGGGGGTACGATGATATGTTCGGGAGAGCTTGAGAGTAGATCAGAATCAGTCTCCCTCTCCGAACTTGCTGATGAAATGTCGATGGGCAAGGGTTTGTCGAAGGACCAGAGTTCTTGAAGTAGTTCCCATAATCGTCCCACAGGTTGCAACCTATTGATCAATCAGCGTGGACTTGGTCGAATAATGTAAACTCACCTCGACTCCGAGTACTTGAGTATGCCCATCGCCGCGGAAACACGCGCTAAATCTTCATTCTTGACCGTCGGAATGCCAGCGCGTTTGTTGCCCAACGTGCACATAATCAAAATGACTCCTGAGACGAAAACTGGATTCTAAATTTATTCATTGTTTGAATCAGTTGGCTCGCGGAAAAAACAGACGACGGAACGCACATTGATATGCGAGAGAGGCAACCGCTGGAATTTTTTGAACCACATATCGGCCGTTTGGATGATGGTGCGCGCTGCGGCAGCACATATCGAAAGAGATGCTGTGGTCAGAGGACTGCGTTTCTGAATGAAAGGTCGATGAATCTAAGATGCAGCCTCAGTAAATATTGCCCATCATTGAAGGCAAGATCTGACCGCCGTCAGAATATAGTTGTAGGTGACATAGAGAGTAACAGATTGGTCGAAGAAAACGCGGTCCTTCGGAGGGTTTTCTGGATCCCATCGAACTGAAACACGAATCTCTTGATTTCGGGTGGGCCGAAAAAAATCGGTAACGTACGATGGGCTGGAATCGAGTCCCTGAAATCACTCATCGCCTTATCAAATTCCTTGACAATGCGTTCCTCCCATTCAGGTCCGGTCCAGCCGAGCAATGTTCTTTCCCTCTTGGAACCATAGAGCCGACGCATTGCGTCGCTTAAGATCTGAATGAAACCACGAGTTAGGTGTCCCCGAGGAAGCTCTGGGAGCGTTTCTCACCTTGCTGAGTCGCAAGTGATATATAAAATACGTATATCGGGAAGGTTTGTCCGGGGGTTGGACCCATCCGTTGTCCATGTACTCGTCATCGGCGTCGATGGGACAATCAAGATCATATCTGCGGACAGTCAATGATAAAAAACATAGAGAATGTGGCAACCTACTCTTCCGTACGGAGACCCATGGGACGACCAAGGCAGAGACACACGATGGGTTCCAACCCGACAAATGTCCTGAAGGATTTATTAGCCAGATGAAATTTGAAACACCTCCGCGGCAGTTACCAGAATGCGCGCTTCCACAATTCATCTTCCGCTTTGGCTTTGTAAGTGTCAGGCTTCTTTCTGTGCTCCCCACGTTGTTGCAGACAACGAATTCCAAGGCCCTATACCCAACGATGCATAAACCATCGCCATTTGAATCAGAACACTGCGGCTTACGATGTACACCCAGGACGCTTGGGGGCCAGATGATCCAATCATAAACAAACTCAACAACTAAAATCAATTCTGTTTAGCGGAAAATGAAAGAAACCTCGCAACTCACGGCATATGTCTGAACCTCATACAAAGTCGGCTCGACGATCTTGTTCATAGGTTGAATCTGACTGGCGAATTTCCAGCCAGCGGAAAGCGAAGCGGTATTAGCATCCTTGCCGACGAAAACGCGCGGGTCGTTGGAATACTGAGAAAAAGTGTCAGCGGAATCAACCAGAACATGAGTGAAAAAAGCGGAGGACCCGAGACGCAGAGGCTAAGACCGCCAGCAGGGTTCCTCCGAAGTCCTGGTTTACGAGATGCAAGCCTTGAGCCACGGATCGCTCGAAAGAAGGGCGGTGGAGGATTGGGTGGGTGGGGTGGATTGTGTCGAAGTAGATTGCGACGAGAGTTGATATCAGGTCATCTGCCGGGTAGACGTAGTGCGGACGTCTATTGAGGGCCTCTTTTTCCCACTAGAAAAAGTTGACAATTGCCGGCTCGACATTGGTGGCAGACTCACCGGTAGGGTATCCCAAAATATCCGCCTCCGAAAAGGAAATGCCGTCGAGCGACCCATGTGTTGTTGTTTGATCTGTGCAACGTAGACTAAGCACAAAAAGCCTTTTTCTTGACTCTGAGCTGACTCACTGCGATGGCGTCGTTTGCGAGCACAAGATTACTGGCCAATCCAAAGTATTTGTTCTGGTTCGCATCGAGCGCAAAATGGCTGAAACGATGGACCAAATTCTGTTGGATATCCAGCGCATCACCGTCATCGTCAGATTCGGAAGACGCGGTCTCTGCATCCGGGGTAAGAGCTGGTGTTCTCAACGCGTCTGGTGCCTTTGAACGTAGCGGTTTGGAGCATCGTGAACAAACAGACACAGCTTTAAGTTCAGCCGTGAGTCTGTCAATTTCTTTCTGCATGTCTTCAGTCGTTCTAACTGAGGTCAGAAACGCTGCCAGCAAACGAAGAACAGCAGACCAACAATTTCTTGATCATTTTGCGACCGCGTTTCTTGACTGGCTGCAGATATGTACAAATTACTCCGAATTGCAAACAGTGACTGCAAGTATTGTCGGGTCTGTTGGCAGTAAGACCGTCACCTAGCGCGGATCGTTGTTTGTAGATAATTGAAGGGAAAACAGCGCTCCTACATCGAACTGTACGATTTGCTCAGAGTGGATCATTGTTTTGTTTTTCTCGTTTGCTCACTTTTCCTATGCTTACAAACATCACACGAGCGTTGATTCTTGGGTGGTGGTAGATATGAGGACAATTCGTCGTGCGTTTCGTCGGCCATGTTGTTCAGTTGCTGTTTCTTGATTTCCTGTTCCGGGGCTACTGGATTGATTGCGCTTTGAACGACCGTATATTCTGGTCAGATTCTTGGATAGTTGCTGAACGGAATCGGCTGTGTGGTCGTAAAAGGAGAGTTAGATGTGGGATTGATCATTTGATGGGTAATCAATGGGGTTGTCTTCTGACTCATACATACCTACGCGGCGCTTTCATCACCCAAGCCTCAAGCTACTAAAAGAGCAGAATTGACTATCTTCACCATGTACTATGAATCAGGGTGAACCGTGTCGGGGATTGACATTTCGCAGAACTTGAGCGGAATCAATTCTTTGCTATCCTTCGGAAATCCGGTACAAAAGGACGCAAATCGAAAACACTGGGTACAATCCCCGAGCCTCGTTGACCAAGGTTCTGCAGAAGGGGCAGCTGTGCCGATATCACAAGTACTCAAGACGTCAAGTCCCTCTGGGTTCATCAATCCTTTAAAGCGATTGTGGCTGGCGCAGCCTTCGATACCGTATGACTGACCTCATTTTCGCTCGTTGTATCGCTGGACTATCAAACTCGAGCAACTCCTGGTCTTGATGAGACCTTCTGTGGGCCTCCATGAAAAATGCCACCTTAGAATGGCTGATTGCTGCCCAAATCTCTCCTGGCTCGTTGACTATCTGCGTGACCACTGACGACACCCTTTGAATCGTCATTGTGGACGACTGGCCCACATCTTGCCAAGACGCCGCTGTAGCTTCAAACGGGAGAGCAGAAGCACCGAGGAAGTCAGAAGCCTTTCGCCTTTCAAGGGGACACGAGATCCGGTATTTGATTAGCCCCAAGCGCTGAGCTCAAAGATCTAGGGGCCCTCCACTAGTATACTAACGAGGCCGACCATCCGCCTCGATTCTTCTACCTCCGACTTTGGACGACTTTCTGAACGACTCAATCAAGACTTGGCACTACTTCCTACTTTCATTGCACGTCAATCTTTGGTCTTGCTTCACCAACGTTGTAACGGGCGGCCAGAGCAAATATTCCACAAGGAAAGATACAGCTCGAGCCTGCGAAGCTTAGACTCTGACGCCCAAAGGACTCGAACCATTCACGTTTTTCGGGATTCCTTGTCTTCCGCTGGTCGATTCAAACTGACCCCTCAAACCGGCGTCAAGTTGTCAAGTAAATCAGCTGTGAGACCGGCGGGGCGGTCACTCCGATTCTGCTCTGCGAGAATTGCGGGACCAGAGCCCTCTACTGGCGCTTTCAGTCTCCGCATGACCGCATCCCTTTTTTCTTCCGCTTAGATCTTGCTTGGGTCGGCAAGACTGGTGCGTCTTCTGCCTTGACTTCGCCTTGAGCATTCTTTGCCTCGTATACACCTAGTACCGTAGCTTTGTGCTGTCAATTTGCAGCAATAAATTTGAGTTATCACAGGCCAAAATAGTTTGTTACGTACGATACGGCGCTTGACCGAATACCACCATGAGCTCGCCGTCTAAACCGCTGAATATCGCCATAAGCCCTCCCCCAGACCGAGACACTCTGGGTGTGCCAGGTTCTCTGTCGACGCCCTATGGCACCCCCAATATCCAGCAATTGCGGGCGCAATATGCTGGGACGCCTCCACTGCCCAATATCCCTCCACGGAGGGCGCCGGACTCTGACGCGTCTCCACTACCTTCTACGCCTCCACGGAACGCACTGAAACCTCAGGAATCCGACCCTTCCATCCGGACGACGTCCCAGCCAGGCTCATTCCAGGGTGGTGGAATCGCTGCGCTTCGTCCGGCTTCCCGGTCCAATACGCCCAATAATGGCAGTGAAGCTGAACTAACGCTGGAGGACCTACCAGACGAGGAGAAGGCTCGCGTGCTTCGTCGACATCTTGTGTCCAAACAGGAGAGAGAGGGCGATACTCCCGTCGCTGGTGGTTCCGGATCTCGCCGCTCGTCCGACACGCAACCTGCGCATGTCCAGCAAGAGACCGAGCCGTTCCCAATACCGTATCATACGCCAGGCGCGGACGTTACGTGCGTCTCTTCGTAATCCTCCGTGCCAGTCTGAATTTTTCATTTCAAATTTACAGTCACGACATTTACAAATGGAATGTGGACCAGCGCCGCCTTGCTGCCCGTGGGCGTGCTGCCTCACTTGCAGTCACACGCGCCTCTGCACCCGACCCTGCTTTCGAACACATCCACGAGCCCGGCGGATTCCGCCGCAACTATCTTTTACTGCGTGCCAATGAACGCGGCGACGAAGAGCCGGTGATCCTGAACAACTTTATCGAGTTCTTGTACATCTTCGGGCATTTTGCGGGTGAAGACCTTGAGGAAGATGAAGACGAGGACGAAGACGACGTCGAAGGCGCGGAGGCAGAGGCGGGGGCAGCGTCCGAGGCCGCGCCCCTGTTAGGCCCGAGGAGGTCGACGTCGCGCTCGATATCGCGGCTACGACGGAAGCGCATGTCGTCCGTTGGTCCACGCGGCAACGCTACCGTCCCCCAAGCCGTTCTCATGCTGCTCAAAGCCTTCGTCGGAACCGGCGTCCTCTTCCTCGGCAAAGCGTTCTACAACGGCGGCCTCCTCTTCTCCACCGTCCTCTTCGTCCTCATCGCCCTCATCTCCCTACACTCCTTCCTTCTCCTCGTGCGCACCAAGTTCGTCGTCCCTGGCTCGTTTGGCGACATCGGAGGCACGCTCTACGGCAACTGGTTCCGACTGCTCATCCTCGGCTCCATCGTCGTCTCGCAGATCGGCTTCGTCTCGGCGTACATCATCTTCGTCGCGCAGAACCTCCGGGCGCTCATCATGGGTATCACGGAGTGTGCCAGGATCGTGAACATCGGCTGGCTAATCTTGGTGCAGCTGATCGTGTTCCTCCCTCTAGCGCTCGTGCGCGACCTCGCAAAGCTGAGCACGACGGCGCTCATTGCGGACGGGTTCATTGTCGTGGGGCTGGTGTATATATTCGCGACCGAGATCAGTGTCGTGGCCGCGAGGGGTATTGCGGATGTAAAGATGTTTAATCCGAAGGACTTTTCGTTGTTTGTTGGGTGTGTCTTGGGGCTACTTCCTTCTTCCTGGCTGACGTCTGACTAGTGTCGCCGTGTTCTCGTTTGAGGGCGTCGGTATGGTCATCCCAATCACCGATGCTATGCGAGAACCGCGCAAGTTCCCGAAGGTGCTTACAGGAGTGATGCTCGTCGTGCTGGGTTCGTCTTTTTCTTGGCCCTCTAAACCATGGTTCTAACCCTTTTGATAAAGTGTTGTTCGGCGGCGCGGGAGCGCTGGGCTACCTCACCTTCGGCTCGGACATCCAGACTGTTGTGCTCGTCAATCTTGACCCGAGTAGCAAGATGGTGCAATCGGTGCGGTACAGCTCATCCTTGTAACCTTAGTTCGTCGTACGCCCTACCTTCCGTCCAAATCGGGTCTCACTCATAATTGGACCTTATCCGTCATTGCGTCCATGCCTTCGCAGCTTCGCACCTTCTATCATGTTGCCTTCCCGCCCTTCACTCACTGACGGTATCCTCTCAACAGGTCCAATTCATTTACTCTCTCGCCATCATGCTCTCCGTCCCCCTCCAGCTCTTCCCCGCCGTCCGAATCATGGAGAACGGACTATTCACGCGCAGCGGCAAGGGCGACTGGAGCGTTAAGTGGCAGAAGAATTGGTTCCGCTTTGCTACCGTCGTGGCTTCGGCGCTCCTCAGTTGGTGGGGCGCAGCGGACTTGGACAAGTTCGTCGCGTTCATTGGGTGCTTTGCCTGGTATGTCGAGGCTGCTGCATGATGTATATTGGAGATTGGAGCTGATGATGCCGCCAGTGTCCCGCTCTGCTATGTGTATCCCGCGATGCTGCATTATAAGGCATGCGCAGATACGCGTCGGAAGAAGGCGGGGGATATTGCGATGATTGTGTTTGGGCTGATCGCTGCGGCGTATACGACGATACAGACCGTGAAGGTGCGTTCTACTTCTGTCCCTCCACTCCATCCTGTACTCGATTATCTTACTGACGCCATGGTCCCCGCAGTTGATGCTGGAGCCCGATGATGGTGGTCCACCAGTGTTTGGCAATTGCCCATGATGCGTGATGTTGCAGGGGGATACGCGGATAGACGTGATGCTTAATCTTGTGAATGTAGGGGTTGATCTTTTAGGGTGGAGTCCGCATATATCCATAGCAATTTCCAGCTACGTACAAACATTCAAATTGCACAAATTCAAAACAAATTTAGCACAATCTTCACAAGCGCTGAAGAGGCGCCCGGCACGTAGTGGTACAGACCGACTACAAGCTCAACAGCTTTCGTGCCATGCTGTTCGGTACTCAGCCCTGTCCCCTCCCAACTCGTCCCTTCGTCAGCCGCCCCCTCCCCCGGCACCAACACGCTCATCCCAGATATGTCGAAAAATCTAGACCAAATTACGACGAGAGCCGCTGATCTGTGCAGCTGGTGCTCAACTATACCCGACATAAGCCATATACAGCAACTCTCTGAGGCTACCCTCGCGGTTTGCAAGGCTGCTACCAGCTTGGTTTGTACCCGTTCTCTCACAAATAAGCCCTATCCTCGTAGCAGGCACTGAATCTGCTACAGGAAGGAAACAGTCAAGTTGAGAAGCTTGCCGCTTTCGTGGTGGAAAACACCGAGAAGTTGGCGTCGCAAACGTTGCGCCAAGCTCTGTCGCCGGAAATTACTCAATACCTAAAGCTCTACGCGGAGTACGTGCGAGTTGCTCGTTTGCACTCTGATACTGATGCGACTCCCCGCGAAGAAAATTGAACGAAATCCGCCGAGCACTCAAACAGATGGCTTTGCAGCGTAAACCAGCTGTCAAGTGGGCAGCGAGTACGATATTGGCTCGGAAAAATCCAGAATTACGACGTTCAAAGGCCGAGATGAAGAAACTTTTGCATAGACTCGTACGTTCGGTTTATCAAATCACTGTCGTCTATTTCTGAAGGATTCTCTGTCACAGAATGCCACTATCCGAAAGTCGTCTGAGCCTAAGCATATTTTGCGTAGTGACTGCGCCCTTGAAATTATCTCTCTGGGCACTAAAACCTTGGGGGCCATTAGCGAGGCACCGGGGCTCAATCTACTGAAACCTGCGTTGGGCGCCGTGTCGATCATTTGCGAGCAAGCAAAAGTGAGCACCCATCATTTGTGTGTGTGGCATCTGACAGAGGAGAAACTAGCTGGTGAGGCGCAACAAGGAGGCTGCTCTTGAGCTTTCTCGCCATTCAAGCGCCGTGATTCAGTCCATCGTGAACCATACGGAAGCCTTCGATGTATCTGGGTCAACTAATACTCGTGCGTTTGAGGAAGTTGGAGCGTGCGTCTCATGACTTTCATTCCAAGCGATAACCCATTCAATCCTCTTTATAGGGCTTTGCAAGACATCCAAGCGTACCTCACAACTCTCAGCAAACCCCGTCGCCGTCTCTTGATCTGGATTATGGCAGATCAAGAGAAGGATCGGATTTCTCAACTCAAATTCGCACTAGACAGAGCACTGGCATTATTCACGGTCAGTCAATCATTGAAAAGTGTTCTACACACAGTTGAATTTCTTTCGGCAACAAGTCAGTAAATGTCTTGGAAACCCACGCTGCAGTACGCATGCATGGTCTTGAAATCCGAGAACTTTCTCGTTCAAAAGTGGACCGTAAGATGATTGCGGTGAGTCTGTTCACCACCCCTGTGCATCACAGTGACGGATCACCGGTACAGCCTATCATGCTTCCGCTTTTTTTTTTTAGCTGTTCATAGTTAACAAATCGTTAGAAGAAGCCCAAGTTCGTGATTTGACAGACTCTGACTCCGACTTGCACAGCCCTGGCGACGTCAGTGGATTCTTAGCTATTCTTAGTTACGAAAACGTACTAAATATAAGTCGGCCCATGCATGATAACTTACCATCCGAGTCAAATTCGAGTCTCTTTGTCTTCCAACACGCAATTGCGACTAGAGCCTGAGTATCGAGCTATTTTCAAAGGTATTGGTCTTCTCTTTGTCGAGCCCCCGAAACTGCATACTTGCTGAGGTACTGGCATTGAATTCCTCTGTGCTTCGACTCTTAAGTTCGTTCAGTTCTACAGTGATGCATCGGCGGGTGTGATCGGGAGCTCGGCTGCGCGGTTTCGACTCAGAGAAGTCCAGAGACCGAACAGTACATAGAGCCCCTGTATTGTCAGTCACTAGTCACTCCCTGCCCGGCGTTCCTGAGGAGGAGGAGGAGGATAAAACGCGTGCATGGTCTTGAACTCAGAGAGCTTTCTCGCTTGAATGTGGAGCGTGAGATGATTGCGGCGAGGAGGAGGAGGAGGAGGATAAATTATACTGGCACGGTCCCACAATTGGAACAGCCAGTTACTAAGGACATGGTGACTAATAACTAATACTAGCTAAAAATCCCTTTGTTAGCCCTTAGAGCACAATACACTACCAAGGGGGGGCGGAGATTTGTAGACGGGCGTAGAGTCCTCTGCCGTGTCTCGTGGACGCGGCCAACATGAACGGCTGAAAACCCTCGGAGCTTCGAGGTAAAAAATCCCCGCACTGTCGAGGGCGACTACGCCGTCTTCAAATCTGCAGTCCCCGTGGGCGCACATGCATAAGTCATAATTAAATCAGTTGGATTGTAGTGGAGTGGTGGGACAAGTAGAAATCCCGTCTGATTCTCAGCATTGGCGTCGAATAAAAGACCTCCAGTACGTCGTAGCAGTATTTGGCAATGAGAGCGGTGACCTCTCGGCGCGGGAGAAGAAAAGGCCGGCATCGGTGTAAGCACCGAGTAGAGTACGGTGGGAACATTCAACGAACAAGTTAATCTGACGAGGAATTATCTCGTAGGGGATGCCGACGAGGGTAATACAGCGCAAAGCGGGAGTTTCCGCTGTTGGAATGCGCTGCAATTAGACCCAGGTTTTGGCCCCACGTAGCGCCAGATGGTGCGTGTCTCAAAGATGTCTACTTCTCGTTGAAAAAAGACATCCCTGTCACGCCTTCGAAACAGAACGTCGTCTTTTTTTTCTAAATCGGGACTTAACCTTTCTTTCGACTTAACCTTTTCTTCGATCATCCTCCGGCCATCGATCATCCCTCGGCCATCGGCCTCATCCTCGGCCGCATCGGTCGTCCTCGGTCGGTCCTCGGGAGAGATAGAGATGAGATGAGATCTATCTCTCTATCTATGTCTTCAACGCGGATTAATCCTCTATCTATCTATCTATTATCTGTGTCTGTCTGTCTCTGAACTGAACGGATTAATCCCTTTTAATCCCTTTTAATCCTCTATCCGTCTTCCCTTCGCTGTCTGTCGAACGGGTTAATCCTCTCCCTCCCTCCTCTCCCTCCCACATCGGATTAATCCCTCCTTCTATCCGTCTTCGCTGTCTTCTGAACGGATTAATCCTCCCTCCTCCTCCCACACCCACCAACGGATTAATCCTCCGTCCATCCTCTCATCCCGTCGTCGTCCCATTCGGATTAATCCTCCCGTCTGTCGTCCTTTGTTATCTATCGGATTAATCCTCCGTCGCCATCCATCGTCCGCGTCAAGCAAAGATTCGACGGAGGATTAATCCGTTCCCATCCTTCTCTCTTCCACACTTACTGGGCCGGCCGGAGATCAATCCAATCCATCCGTCTTTGCATGTCTCCTTTTGCACTCTTGAATCCTTCCTTCTCTTCTCCTCTGTCTGGTCTGGTTTGTGGTTTGGATTCTTTGCTTGCAATGTCTCCTCTTGTTTTACACTCTTCTCCCTCTGGTTTGTGGTTTGGATTAATCCTTCCGCTCATTTATTTTCCCCTAATCTTTCGGATTAATCTTCCACCTCACTGTTATCTGTCTGCCAGACGGATGAACTCCTTTCTGCTCTTTATCCTTCTTGCTGACTCGAGTTGTCACTGGCTTGGTTTGAATCGAATCGCTCTCTTTCGAGAGTAGCTCGCTCCAGTTTCCTCTGTTTTTTAACTGGGCACCACGCATTCGTCTTGCCATCCCATCCCACCTTACCTTATCCTACTTTTACTTTAATCACTCTCTGATATTTCTTTCTCTGTCCGTCCTGTCCATGACTGACACCAGCATTCTAGCTTCGGGCCTTTCATCTGGATCATCCCCTTCCTCTTTGGGCTTCTACTGTTGGTTCTAACTATGAACTCCTTGAACTCCTTCATGTTTCGGTCACTCCCTCGCCGGGAGTCGACCCGTCTGGCCAGACGCTCTTGCCAGCCATTCATCTCTGTACGTATCAGATTCTTCATGCTAGTTCGGAAGCGGGCCTAATCCACCTTTTCCACAAGCTCTTCTTTCCCATTTCCTCTCCTCCCCAAACTCCTCAGGCCAGACATATCGAAGTATGGAACCCTGTTTACGAAGGACAGATAAATACACCTCTGGAGTCCACTGAACCCCCCCCCTGCGTCTGGCTATGGCCTCAGAATAATCTATCGACGACCGCGGTGGATAGTCATTCCAGCCTCGTCTCCTTTTTTGAATGGGATGAGGACGAGGAGCGCAACAGGCCGTCATGTCCGACACCGGTGAGGAGCTGTGACACACCGCTGGACCCACAGGTGTTCATGAAAGGAGTTTGGTTTTCTTTCCTGAGGCAAGCCAGAAATAAAAGTGAGTGTTTTCAAGCCTCGCAATGCCTGTGTTCATCCCTTTGGTCAGAATTTGACCGTATCACCACCATTTTCAGCCAAGTCGAGGATGTCTGTGGAAGAGCGAACCAAGCCATCAATGAAGATGGCGCTGGGGTGGTGGGGCAGGGTCTTGCCGAGCTCAGTGCAGTGGAGGACTTTGAGGCTGCGGAAGAAAATGAAGATGGCGCTGGGGTGGTGGGGCAGGGTCTTGCCGAGCTCAGTGCAGTGGAGGACTTTGAGGCTGCGGAAGAAAATGAAGATGGCGCTGGGGTGGTGGGGCAGGGTCTTGCCGAGCTCAGTATAGTGCAGGACTTTGAGGCTGCGGAAGAACAGCCAGCCCGTCCATCGAGCGAGTTCTTCCCAGATTCAGGCTTGTGATATGGTAGATGAAATGTCTTGTTTGTAAATATTTCTTGCTTGTACTAAACTACTAAAGACACAGCACATTGTACGACTCCATCTTTCCCTTTAGTATGATTTAAACGAATCCCAAGCCCTTTGTACATTGAGAACACATTCAGGGTTGCTCTAGGTTCGTGTGATGCGAGCAGCTTAAAGTGGCCTCTTGGAGAAAGGTTGTAGCTAAGAGAATATATACGGCGTATCACAGTGCCCCCCTACGCGTAGTGTCCGATAACTTCAGGCTAACCCCATCCTAGCGTCCTCATCGCCGTCTTCAGTCCGTCCGTCGGCTGGTTCCACGATCATAGCGTCGTCGTCAGACCAAATCACATCTTCCCCCGGAATCACAGCAACTTGCTCCCGCTGTACTGAGAAGGATGTCGAGGCCGCTTCGCCACCCTGTTCTGCCAATGCTGCTTTGACGGACGCCGCCTCTCGTTTCTTCTTTTGTCGTTTGCGATCGCGCCTCGCCCGTGATCCTCCTCGCTGTCCGCGCTTAGTCTTCTTTTTTGGCGTTGTCTGCTGAATTTCTCCTTCTTCATCCTCATCTCCAGTTTCTTCTTCCTCCTCCGAAGGCGTGAGTATAAGGAGGGATGCCTCCACGCCCTGGGTTCTCTTGGGGGCTCGACGGCGGGAACAGGAGGCGGCGATGGCCTTCTAGGCGGAGATCGTAGCCTGTCCCTTAGAGTCGCACGCGGCTCCGCACGAGTCCTGGATCGTCCTCTGCGTTTCCCGTTCTGTGGAAGACTGGAAGGTCCGCGGGAACTGTAGCCTGTGGACGAGGGTGAGGAAGACCGTGAGCGAGAGCGTGGGCGGTAGTTTCGACGCGGCCGGGCGCGAGAACGAGACCTGGAGCGAGTTCGCTGCCGAGTACTGTATCGGCGACGAGAACGGGAGCGATAGCGCGAATGGTGTCTACGGTAGCGTGGCGGCGAAAGAGAGCGGGAGAACGACCGAGAAGACGAGCGAGAGCGCGAGCGATAAGAGAATCGAGATCGTGATGGAGAAGGCGAGCGAAAACGGGGGCGATGACGGGAGGACGCGGTGTGACGGGACTGGAACGGCTTTCGGCGTAGATGGTTGACGACCCGGAGGCGGGGCTACCTCCTCATTTGCGCGCGCCGTACCGGACGAGACCCAGCTTGGGTTTCAGCAGGCGCATTACCCTCCACGCCGGGGCGCCATACGTCGGTCGCTCGTGAAAGCGCCATGGCGAGAAGCTCGTCTTCACCGTATTCGAGCCTTATATTCCTCTCAACCGTGTAGACCGTCCTGAACGCTTGACGTCCTTCCGTGATAGTGGCAAAGCGCACCCACATGCGATCGTTCTGTTGAGCTATGAGTAGAGGCTGAGAGCGCGCGCGGTAAAAAGCGTCCCGTGCAAGAGCCTCGAAGTCGGCAGCACGGATGGCCTCGCTTAAGCCCAGGATGACCGAAATATTCGTGGCCTCCTCTTCCGGTTTCAGCCCCGGCACCTACATGCACATCATGGCGTCTTTCGCCCACTCCTCTCTTTCGCCCACTCCTCCGCCTCCTGCTCCGCTGTGGCCTTTCCCTTCCCTTGGCCCGTACTCGCTGGTGGCGGCTCGCTTCCTGGAAGGAAGGGCAGTTCTTCTGGGTTAGGCTCGATCGCTTTCCTTCCTATGTCGCCCTTCTCAGGTTCCTCTTTCTTGTACATCTAGTAGGACGGCGACTCCGACTGCTCCTTCTCCCCATCCATGACAACGAAGGGAATCCGGGGGACAGGGACGCCAAAGGTTTTCCAATTCAGCACTCTCGCCGACACCTCGTAGTGGCCCATGAACAGCTTCCTTTTCTTTAATCGATAAGTTCGAACTTCATCTTGGAGCAGACGTGGGGGAGCTCGTAGCACCCCGCTGTACAGCTCTGTCGCGCTTTATCGTATAGCGGGAAGGCGGAATCCGTCGGGGCTGCCATGTCGTAGGGAGAAGTCGGGGGGGCGAAGCGAGGCGCAGCCAAGATCGCGTCGAAACGCGCGTCAAGACTGAGCGGAAGAAGGGAGTGGACAGTAGAAAATAGAGGTACGGAGCAAGGAATAGTGAAAGGGCTACGACAAGATCGCGTCGAAACGCGCGTCAAGTCGAAGCGGGTGGAAGAGAAGCACAAAAAACTTCAAGTACAAATTCACACGTACGTGCTGTCCTTCGGCCGATTCGTCCGACAATAGTAAACGACTGATAATTTATGCAAATTTGAATACTCCCTCTTGAGCTCTGGGGCGTTTCTGAGGTCTAGCTCGCATACCCAAGAGTCGTCGGCCGGTCCAAATTTCCGCCATCGTACACGGAACATCCGCTGATTTCCCTTGTTCCGGGATAGTGTTTTATGGCCCTTCCACCACGTATTCCTCCGTAGCACCAAAGTAATCGCGCGTGTCTGGTCCGCTCGCCAAACTCATCCTTTGATATGTGGTATTTCCTTGAGTGCTCGAGGTTGATCACAGGATGCATAGGATAGGCGTCGGGAAGGCGGTATACGACGGGATTGACTTTTTCTATCACTTCAAATGGCCCAATAGTACGCTGCACCAGTTTCTTTCCCGTCCCTTCGGTATCTACGAGCTCCAGCGAGTGGGGGTTAGCCAGAACATAATCCCCTTCTTCGATTGATTCAACGGGACGTCTTTTCTCATTGTATGCGCGAGCTTGCCGTTCGTGTGCAAGAATTACCGAGTCTCTTGCAGCTTGACGGCGGCTCTGGTAGCGTTTAGTATCTCCGTCTGCCCGTCCGTCTGGGGGTGATGCGCTGACAATAAGACCGTGACATCGTATTGAGCCACCACGGAGCGACAAAACGCTGTAGGCCAGCGTTTATCGCGATCAGCGATGATGAGCTCCGGCATCCCAAAGACATTGACGACATGGTTGCTTAGTACTGGTGCAAATGTAGCATTCGCCATTAGGGGGCTTCGCGCTGACTCGAGAGTCGTCGCGAGCGGAGAGATATCCATTCACCGTCTTACTCGGGGTAGACAGAGAAGGCGTCGATGCTTTGGACTCCGTTGGGGCGCGGCGCTGAGCCGTCGATCGGAATCGGCGGTCCGTCGCCAAGGCCTCTTTCTCTTCATTCTCTTCCTCTGCTTCCTCCTGCGCTATATAGTCCTCCTCATCCGGCACCTCCACCACATGAGCCCTTCGGAATCTTGCGGGATTGCTGGAAGAAGGAGTTGATCTTCCTCGCCATGACCCGGGTGGAGATCAACGCATCCTTTTCGATGTTAACGCAACGACGCTCGTTGATGTCTTTAGCCCATTCCGGAGGTTGGATGCGTAAGATCCGAGCTACCGCTCCAGGACCACCCTCGACATCCGCGAAGATGAAGCCTCGGCGTTGGTAGAAGTAATGGAGCTCGACAGGCATTCTAACGCGCTCCCGTTTGCACGGTATGCAGCGTACAGAATACCTCAAGGGGGAGAGGAAGAATGTACGGTAACCGCTGAGAGCCTCAAGTGTGGCGGTTAGACCGCTCCTTCACACCGAGACCCGCAGCGGAAGACGGCGAGGTATAGATGAAGAAACGAGTTTGGTGGGGTGAAATGGTGGCAAGGCTTGCAATCGCAAAACCGATGACCTCGACGGCCGTGATGCTGGCTACGAACGCCGAGCCGGCGAAGAGAATTATGGAAGGGGAAGCATAAATTTAGTTGCGATGGAGGGACACCGTGGGTTTGTGCACTAGGCGGAAAACGGAATCCAGCATCTATTTGATGTGTTAATGGCTGAGGAGACTCAGACGTACAAAAACGAAGCAAACCTTGCGATGGTTAACCAATGCCCTCCCGGTGACGAATCTCAGATGCGGCGGTTGAACCCTCATTCACACCGATTGAGCATTGAGAGCGTCACGATCGTCGGTGCCGCTGAGGGCGTCAGATGTGGCGGTTAGACCGCTCCTTCACACCGAGACCCGCAGCGGAAGACCGAAAGTGTAGATTAAAACATTGGAAGCGTCGTAGCGGCGCGAAAGTCCGGCTTCCTATGGTGCTCGAAAGGCATTCTAACGCGCTCCCGTTTGCACGGTATGCAGCGTACAGAAAACCTCAAGGGGTAGAGCGGAAGAATGTACGGTGACCGCTGAGAGCCTCAAATGTGGCGGTTAGACCGCTCCTTCACACCGAGACCCGCAGCGGAAGACTGAAATTGTAGATTGAAGCGCCCATTCGCACCGAGACCCGCAGCGAAAGATGGAGAGGTGTAGATTAAAGCATTGGAAGCGTCGTCGCGCTCGTAGGTACCGCTGAGAGTCGCGAAAGTCCGGCTTCCCATGGTGCTTGACAGGCATTCTAACGCGCTCCCGTTTGCACGGTATGCAGCGTACAGAATACCTCAACGGGGAGAGAGGAAGAATGTACGGTAACCGCCGAGAACATCAAATGTGGCGGTTAGACCGCTCCTTCACACCGAGACCCGCAGCGGAAGACGACGAGGTATAGATGAAGAAACGAGTTTGGTGGGGTGAAATGGTGGCAAGGCTTGCAATCGCAAAACCGATGACCTCGACGGCCGTGATGCTGGCTACGAACGCCGAGGCGGCGAAGAGAATTATGGAAGGGGAAGCATAAATTTAGTTGCGATGGAGGGACACCGTGGGTTTGTGCACTAGGCGGAAAACGGAATCCAGCAACTATTTGATGTGTTAATGGCTGAGGAGACTCAGACGTACAAAAACGAAGCAAACCTTGCGATGGTTAACCAATGCCCTCCCGGTGACGAATCTCAGATGCGGCGGTTGAACCCTCATTCACACCGATTGAGCATTGAGAGCGTCACGATCGTCGGTGCCGCTGAGGGCGTCAGATGTGGCGGTTAGACCGCTCCTTCACACCGAGACCCGCAGCGGAAGACCGAAAGTGTAGATTAAAACATTGGAAGCGTCGTAGCGGCGCGAAAGTCCGGCTTCCTATGGTGCTCGAAAGGCATTCTAACGCGCTCCCGTTTGCACGGTATGCAGCGTACAGAAAACCTCAAGGGGTAGAGCGGAAGAATGTACGGTAAGACCACTCCTTCACACCGAGACCCGCAGCGGAAGACGACGAGGTATAGATGAAGAAACGAGTTTGGTGGGGTGAAATGGTGGCAAGGCTTGCAATCGCAAAACCGATGACCTCGACGGCCGTGATGCTGGCTACGAACGCCGAGGCGGCGAAGAGAATTATGGAAGGGGAAGCATAAATTTAGTTGCGATGGAGGGACACCGTGGGTTTGTGCACTAGGCGGAAAACGGAATCCAGCAACTATTTGATGTGTTAATGGCTGAGGAGACTCAGACGTACAAAAACGAAGCAAACCTTGCGATGGTTAACCAACGCCCTCCCGTTGATGTGGCGGTTAAACCCTCATTCACACCAAGACTTTCGGTTTGGGATCCTCGCCGGTCTCACATGCAGCGACGTTGAACTGTGTACGCCAGGGACATCGAACTTCGGAGGCATGAGAAGACAAAAATCCCTAGCCTTGGGGTAGGCCTGGGGCCGCAAGCTCTGGGGTGAACTCGGGCAGAAATTTGGAAATTGCAAGTGGAAGTGAACGACACATGTTTGGCTTTGTTTGGCTGAATCCTCGAAGCCGTTGCGGCGCACTGTCAGCAAAGCTGCAGCACAGTATGGTTGGTGTGTTCTATCGAGTTGTGCTTTCCGCTAACCTGTCTCGCAGCCGTCCGATGGCAACCACATCATAGACCTCGACCCCCCACCGTCCGACAACGACGACATCATAATCCTCAACTCCCCGCCGTCCAACAACGACGACATTATACTGCTCGACTCCCCGCCGTATAGTCCTCAGGAAGCTCAACGTCAAGCGGAACTGAGCGCATTCCGAAAACGATTTCCACTCACCGCTGCCCCGGTAGAAAAAAACTTGTCGCACGACCGCAGAGCACAGGTACGTGTCTTACATTCAAGATCGCTGACGAGGAAATTGATCAAATTACAGGAAGTGTTAGCGTACTTCAGACCATCCATATACTGCGTTCCCGCTCCTGAGACCAGAGTGGCCCTCTTTCGCCGTGTCAAAACTGAATGGGGGTGGAAACAAGATTCTCTAGTAAACGAGCAGTGTGCTGTTCGTCTCTATTTTCTCTCGTTTCGCTAGCTGTTGATAGTTTTCAAGATTTGCCGAGCAGAGGAAGCTGTCGACATCATACTCAGCTGCCCATGTAAACATAATCTTTATCACGTTGTGAGTAAGACTCAACCTGAAGTGCTCTGCTTCAAGTTAACTTTAAACTGGACTTGTTTGAACACAGGACTGCTTGATGCAATGGAGCAAATTCGACAAACTAAGGCCAACCCTCACGCAGGACGCAATCAATTGTAAGATCATTTTTTTTCATCGCTGCGTGTAGGAATTTGATCTGGCGTCTTCACAGGCCCTACCTGTAGAAATGCGTCAATGCCACTGAACATCAAGTGGACTTTGCCTGAGAATGGACTTCTCAAAACGCAACGACAGAAGCATCGGGCACGTAAGGTAAAACAACGCAAAGAGATCCCCTTGAAGCGGGCCAAAGAATACAAGCGTCAACAAGGGCGGAGCGAAAAGAAGACCGCAAGGGAGATGAATAAGGGTATAGTTGCAGCTTGAATCAGCTTTCATTTGTGTATTGTGCCGCCTCTCTGTGTTACATAGGCATGCCTCTTTGTATACTTGACACAGAATTGAAAATGTGATCTACGTGAAAAGCAGCAACCATACAGACTGCCATCAACTGATATTCATGAGGCAAGATATTCCAGACTCGCGAGTTGTCCAAGGAATCAGGATGAATGACAGTGAAGAACAGGCGGGCGAAATCGAGGTCGGGGCAGCTCGTTGATTTAGTTGATGGGTGGTATTGCGATCTATCTTTTGGTAAGCAAAATAGTAAGTGTAGTAGTACAACAGAGGACACGTCCGTGTATGATCAAGTAGAAATATGCACATCGTATCACAGTGCCTCCTACGCGTTAGTGTAAGACTATTTCACGCTGGCCCCATTCGCGCATCTTCGTCGTCGTCGTTAGCCCATCCCAAACCTTCGCCTTCGTCATCAATTTCCATGCTTTCCTCAGGTACTGCGGAGGAGGATGCGATGGAGCTCTCGTCGATGTTTTGTTGTGTTGTCTCCCGAGCTGCTTGAGCTGCCAGCTTCTTTTTCTTCCTCTCCCTCGCCTTCTTAGCTCTAGGCCCCCCTCGCTGCCCTCGTTTAGCCTTCTTTTTGTTCGCAGTAGGCTGATCGTCCTCCTCATCGGTCTCCGATATCTCTCCTTCCTCTTCTTCAGGTGGTTCCTCCTTCGCTTTCCGCTTGCCGAGGCTAGACGGTAAAGTGCCCCCCATTCTTTGCATCAAGGAACTTGGGGAGGGCTGTAAGCGCTGGAGTAGAGGGGGAGGCGGGCAGGTCAAGCGGCCTTCGAGCGAGAGCCCTGTCATGCGTTGTAATAGCGGGACCGGGTTCGGTGGCTGTAAGCGAGAGAAGAGAGACGGTGTCCACATTGCTCTAGGTTCGCGAGGGGCATCGTCGAGCTGCGCTTGGGGTCTAGGTGGCGAACGCAAGCGACGACTAAGTGGAAGAGGCCGCGTAACGCGGGCCTGCTCATGACCCTTAGTCCTCCGGTGCGAGCGCGGGGCCGACGGGTCTCTGGAGCTAGAGCTTGAAGAAGAAGGCGAACGGCGGCGGGAGGTTGACCGGGAGTAGTAACGCCGACGACGGTTGGTCGATCCACGTCTGGAGCGCGAGTGACGCCGGCGACGGGAGTCGGAGCGAGAGCGATGGTGGTGGCGCGAGTGGGATCGAGCGCGACTACGATGCCGGTGTCTGGACGGGGATCGGGAACGGTAGCGGCGGTGCTGTCGGGAGCGAGAGCGGGAGTTATGACGACGGCGATGAGGTGACGGAGTATGATAACGAGAGCGACGGTGGTGGCGACGGTATGAATGGGAACGAGATCGAGAGCGATAGCGAGACCGGGACCGGGAGAGCGAGCAAGAAGAAGAACGAGGACGGGAACTACGGCTAGAACTACGACTATGGCTAGAGTTAGAATATGTACTGGTCTTCGAATTAGGCGGGGTTTGGTTTCGTGAGCGACCCCTTGGAGATGGAGATCTTTCAAGGCTGGCTGGACGCTGCGAAGAGCGAGCGGGCGGCGGAGAGCGAACGGGCGGTTGAGGGCGAGCGGGCGACGGGGAGCGAACCTGCTCGATTGTGTTATATCTTAATGACATCAAGAACAATCAGTCAGTCCAGTCCGAGAAGAAAAATTAGTTTGCTCGACCGTACCGCCTGGCGCCTTGGGATTCCTCGATGCTGCTCGTATATCATGAGAAAAATCGAGATTACCATCGCAAAGGAGTCTTACCTGTCTTTGTGGATGTGCGGCGCAGAGGAAGCGGGCGACGGTGAGCGAACGGGCGGTTGAGGGCGAGCGGGCGGCGGAGAGCGAACGTGCGGCGGAGAGCGAACCTGCTCGATTGTTTTATATCTTAATGACATCAAGAACAATCAGTCAGTCAAGTCCGAGAAGAAAAATTAGTTTGCTCGACCGTACCGCCTGGCGCCTTGGGATTCCTCGATGCTGCTCGTATATCATGAGAAAAATCGAGATTACCATCGCAAAGGAGTCTTACCTGTCTTTGTGGATGTGCGGCGCAGAGGAAGCGGGCGACGGTGAGCGAACGTGCGGCGGAGAGGGAGCGGGTGACGGTAAGCGAGCGGGCGGTTCATCTCCTTGTTTAGGGATAGTTTTGGACGGCCCCGCTCCTTCGTTTGGTGCTTGGGAGGGGCCGGCGCTGTCCTGCGGCTTCGCCACCGGCGACTTCTGATCAGGCCAGACGTCAGTGGAGCTCGAGAGGACCATCGCCAAGTGCTCATCCTTTCCGTACTCTAGGTGTAAGTTGTGCTGGACCAAGTAAACTGTCCCAAACGCTTGCCTACCCTCAGTGACAGTGGCGAATCTGATCCACATGCGATCGTTCGCATTTACAATGAGCAAGGGAGTAGCGCCAGCGTGGTGGAAAGCGTCTCGTGCCATGGACTCGAAGGTGGCAGCGCGGATATCCTCGCTCAAGCCTAGGACGACCAACACGTTGGTGGCCTCCTCCGGTCTTAACTCTGGTGTCTCCATGCCGATCATGGCGTCTTTAGCCCACTCTTCCGCTTCCTGTTCCGCTGTCGCTCGCCCTTTGCCCTTATTCGCGGGCGCCGGCACGTATCCTTCTCGGAACGGGAGATCCTCCGCTCTAGGCTCCGTCGCTCTTCGTCCCACGTCTCCTTCGGCCGGCTGCTCTTTCTTGTACATCCAGTAGGAAGGCTTCTCCGTCACCTCTTTCAGCCCGCTCATAACAACGAATGGAAGTTGAGGTACAGGGACTCCGAAGACTTCTCCGCTCACAACTCCCACTGGCCTCTCATACGATCCTAGGTAGATCCTCCTCTTCTTCTCCCTATCGAAGTATTTTTCACTGGACTCGGGCTCGTGCTTCTTTCCTCGATACACAAAGGCGGTGCGGCCACTCTCCAATTCCGCCAGTTCGTACTTCGCCCATTTTCCCTTCGGATCAGCGACCGCCACCTTAGGAGGCACGATCCATGCGACTCTGGAAGGATGTATTTCCCTCACTTCCCATTGGCGATGCTCGAAACGATCCTTCTTGGTAGACGGGTCGCCGAAAGCAGGGCTGAGGATTGCTGGAGCCGATGGCGCGGGCTTAGGCACAGCGCGAGGGATCGCAGTTTGCACCGCGCTCCTTTTGCGCCAACCAAGCAGGTCGATCCACGTAGCGTTCGGCTCAAAATCTGAACGCTTCCAAGTAGCGGGAAGGATGCCCATCTGCTCCAGGTACAGTGAAGACGACGATTTCGCTTCCTCGGGAGTGGCTGTAAGGACCGGGGAGGCGCGCGTCGCGAGGTTGAGCAGCGCGTCCAGCCTGGTGGCGTCTCGGCGCGCTAGTTTCTGGTAGGGACCTTCTAGCACCTCGCGAACGATATCCGTGCCGGTAACGAAGTCGGATTGGACCGTCGTGTAAGGGTACACATCCGCTCGGGTGGTGTCCTCTGGCTCGTAGGCGTGGACGATGAAGCATGGGATGCCAGCGAAGAGGTTGCATAGCACGGATCTTTCGTTGAGCCCGTTGACCCACACGCCCAAGAAGCGTTCATCCGCCGGGGGGAATTCGACGCCTCGCAGCTGCTCCAAGGTCGGCTCACCGATAGAGCGCCGCGCATGCATCATAGTCACCCAAGCCT
The DNA here is from genome assembly GCA_037176885.1 of Favolaschia claudopus. NCBI lineage: Eukaryota > Fungi > Basidiomycota > Agaricomycetes > Agaricales > Mycenaceae > Favolaschia > Favolaschia claudopus. Next base: position 84,815 of record JAWWNJ010000076.1, read on the forward strand.
CTTTCTCTCTCAACCCTCGCTGCACTCCAACGCCGCGATCCACTGCGTCCCACCAGAACCGGGTTCCCAGAAGCTCGGTGATTACGGTAGGCGTGGCGTACTGAGGGCGGGAGCTCCAAGTCGTCGAGCCCGAGCGGAGTTGAGCCTTGATCTCCTCCATGCGTTCATCGAGCTCGCGCCTCAACGCACTTAATCTTTCCACGTATTCCGGGCGGAATCTGCCCATCCTTCGGTCGTCCCTGTCCACCGCCCATTGATTCATCAGCGGTTCGTAGGCGGCGTACGCGAAGTCGTTCGACAGGACCATATGTTGACGGCGGATAAAGGGCCAGTGGGGCACGTCTTCTCCGAAGTAGTGAGGAGAAAAGAGGCAGTCCATCCTCCCTACGTGTCCATCGTATCGACGGTCCTCCAACAATTTCGGAAGGGTTGGCAGCGATCCAGGTATCCTCCATCCAGGTAGAAATGGCGTCTGGGACGAGTTTGGTGACCACAGCTCCCACTTCTTTTCCTTCTGCTTGACCACCCTCGAATAGACCGTCGGGATTCGTCGTAGCTCGAATCTCATCCCCGAATAGACTTCTGGGCTGTCGTAGTAGCCCGCTGCGCAGTTCTGGCGAGCCGCTCGTAAATAGAGCGGGAAGAGGGGGTCGCTATCCGAAGAGGTCGCCATATCGTCGGAATTCTTGAAGAAAAGGCCGCAGTCGAGATCGCGTCGAAACGCGCGTCAGGACCAGGCTAGGGGCAGGCGAAGAGGAAGGCGGTAAAGAAGAGAGGCCGTAGTCGGAAAGTCGATTTGTAGTAATAGAAAGATGCTCCGCAGGGATCGTGTCGAAACGCGTCCTAGCGAGGTGGAAGGAAAGAAGAGAGAGTACGAAAAGTTCCAAGTACAAATTCCCACGTACGTACAGTTTCGGCCGACACGTCCGGCCATTAAACAAACGGTAATTTATGTAGTAGATTCAAGTATTCACGCCTGAGTTCTGGAGCGTTTATAAGGTCCAGCTCGGAGACCCAAGGGTCGTCCGCTGGTCCATATCTCTGCCACAGCACTTCGAACATCCTTTGATTTCCCTTTGACGCGACAGCGTTTTATGACCCAGAATGTATTCTTCCGTGGCTACAAGGTAGTGCGTTGCTCTGTGGGACGGACTACAAGATCGCCCTCCGGATTCACCAGCCCCGCTGCACCGCGCGGGTGATATCCTAGCAGCAAGATGTTGTGCGTATTGCTGCGTACGCTCGAAACATCTGTTTGATGGTAGCGTCTAGTATCTCCGTCTGCCCGTCCTTGAGCCACCACGGAGCGCCAAAACGCTGTAGGCCAGCGTTTGTCGCGATCAGCGATGATGCGCTCCGGCATCCCAAAGACATTGACGACATGGTTGCTTAGTACTGGTGCAAATGTAGCATTCGCCATTAGGGGGGCTTCGCGCTGACTCGAGAGTCGTCACAAGCGGAGAGATATCCATTCGCAGTCTTTCCCGGGTCCAGGATAGACGGATAACGCGTCGATGCTTTGAAGTCCGTTGGGGCGCGGCGCTGAGCCGTCGATCGGAATCGGCGGTCCGTCGCCAAGGCCTCTTTCTCTTCATTCTCTTCCTCTGCTTCCTTCTGCGCTATATAGTCCTCCTCATCCGGCACCTCCACCACATGAGCCCTTCGGACCCCTGCGGGATTGCCGGAAGAAGGAGTTGACCTCCCCCGCCATGACCCGGGTGGAGATCAAAGCATCCTTTTCGATGTTAACGCAACGACGCTCGTTGATGTCTTTAGCCCATTCCGGAGGTGGGGTGCGTAAAATCCGAGCTACCGCTCCAGGACCATCCTCGACATCCGCGAAGATGAAGCCTCGGCGTTGGAAGAAGTCCAATGGCCGCTCAGTCTCGTATCCCGCTACCTATACTTCATCTCTTCGAACTCCTTGGTGCGAATCGTGCAGCCAATGCGTCGTCTAGGAGCGCCATAGCCATCACATATTAAACGAGGGTTTCCCCACGTCCGTCCCAGAAAGGCACGATTGCGACGTTCAGCTTGTAGTTAAGCTGCACTACAAGCTGTCCAAGGAGAAGCTCTTCTTGGGGTCCTTCTCAAGGAAAATCGTTAGCGCCTCTAGAATCTGCTGAACGCCCTGGACCGCGTGAGCGGTGTTACTCAGGTTGTTCAAGTTCAGACTGTGGACTCGCTTCAACGTATTCCTTTCTTCTACCTCTCGCAATCTCACAGCTGCGGAATCCGATTTCGCCACTCGGTACAACCAAGATGAAAGTGGGCTGAAAGAGTCTAGAGTAAGCCACTGCGCTACTCATCCGTACTGGAACCAATGTCTATTTGATCAAAGTATGTCAATCGCTGAGGAGACACGCGGAAATGAAGCAAACCTTTGGGTGAAAAGCCGATAACCTCATCAGCAAGAAACCGGTGCGCAAGCATGGAAACATCAAGCAGTCTCAGATGTGGGGGTTGGACCGCTCGTTCACACCGATTGAGCCTTGAGAGCGTCACGATCGTCAATGCCGCTGAGAGCGCTAAATGTGGCGGTTAGACCGCTCCTTCACACCGAGACCCGCAGCGGAAGACCGAAAGTATAGATTGAAGCGCCCATTCGCACCGAGACCCGCAGCGAAAGATGGAGAGGTGTAGATTAAAGCATTGGAAGCGTCGTCGCGCTCGTAGGTACCGCTGAGAGTCGCGAAAGTCCGGCTTCCCATGGTGCTTGACAGGCATTCTAACGCGCTCCCGTTTGCACGGTATGCAGCGTACAGAATACCTCAAGGGGGAGAGGAAGAATGTACGGTAACCGCTGAGAGCCTCAAGTGTGGCGGTTAGACCGCTCCTTCACACCGAGACCCGCAGCGGAAGACGGCGAGGTATAGATGAAGAAACGAGTTTGGTGGGGTGAAATGGTGGCAAGGCTTGCAATCGCAAAACCGATGACCTCGACGGCCGTGATGCTGGCTACGAACGCCGAGCCGGCGAAGAGAATTATGGAAGGGGAAGCATAAATTTAGTTGCGATGGAGGGACACCGTGGGTTTGTGCACTAGGCGGAAAACGGAATCCAGCATCTATTTGATGTGTTAATGGCTGGGGAGACTCAGATGTACAAAAACGAAGCAAACCTTGCGATGGTTAACCAATGCCCTCCCGGTGACGAATCTCAGATGCGGCGGTTGAACCCTCATTCACACCGATTGAGCATTGAGAGCGTCACGATCGTCGGTGCCGCTGAAAGCGTCAAATGTGCTCCTTCACACCGAGACCCGCAGCGGAAGACGGAGAGGTGTAGATTAAAACATTGGAAGCGTCGTCGCGGCGCGAAAGTCCGGCTTCCTATGGGGCTCGAAAGGCATTCTAACGCGCTCCCGTTTGCACGGTATGCAGCGTACAGAATACCTCAAGGGGGAGAGAGGAAGAATGTACGGTAACCGCTGAGAGCGTCAAATGTGGCGGTTAGACCGCTCCTTCACACCGAGACCCGCAGCGGAAGACTGAAATTGTAGATTGAAGCGCCCATTCGCACCGAGGTCCGAGATTCGTAGATTAGAGCAGCGTCGTCGCGCTCGGGCGCGAAAGTCCGGCATCCCATGGTGCTCGGCAGGCATTGCAACGCGCTCCCGTTTACACGGTATGCAGCGTACGGAATACCTCAAGCCACATGCAAGATGGAGAGAGGAAGTTGAGTGTACGAGTCACGCAGTGACGACCGAAAAATCCCCCAGTAACTGAGTAAGGTCATGACTCATCGCGTCGGACGCACTCGCGCTACCCAAAGCCTCCTCCCTACTATCCAGCAGTCCAGCCCCAAAGGAAAATATAAGAAGTTATACTTCTGGCGACTCCACTCTTAGCAGCTAAGCGAGTCTAAGACTCGCAGCGCTGAGTGAAGCTCCAAGTCGTCTATCTTAGAAGCCCTCGCGGTGAGCTCCATTGTGATGCGAGTCGGTTGGTGGCTTCTGGGAAGGATAGGAAGTGAGCCAGCGCCTGTGAAGCGCTGGCGAGGTGAGTATGAGGCGAGCGCTATTGAATATTGAGCGCTCGTCATCGTTGTAACCCTTCGACACGGAGTCGTGTTACCCTGAACAGGAGCCCCTGCAACACCGGGGCCGTGGAGCAGTTGGACGCGTGCTCAGGCATGCGGGGGGTCTAACCTTCCGGTTTCGCCGTAGAGATCTCAGCCTTCACACATCGTAGTAGATTGCAAAGTAATATACATGTACATACTTGTACGAGATATCTTTTTAGTAAGCGAAATAGTAAGTAGTTTATTACAAGTTTATTAGCGCCTACTACCCTCCGTTCTTGCGTTCTGAGCTCCTACTTCCTGCTACTATACATCTACTCAGATCCTAAGTAATCATTCTTTGTTTTCTTTTGAGCAATTCTTTTTCGCAATATTTGTACGTTCAATAATGTGATAATTTATTTCAATCCGATTCAGTCAAATCGATAATCTCTCGAGCTCCTGCATCATCGGTCACCATTGTTTCTTCCCCTCCGACGGACGCCGTCTGACCCTCCTCATCATAGTCGCAATCCTCTTCTTCAGAGTCAGAATCCTCATCGGAATCTATGATCTCGACAATATCATTGGACTGTTCAAGAATATAGTGAGCAGATGGATTATAAGTTAGAAAGCGTGAAGAATACCGAGATAGCCTGCATGGCGAGGTTCGTTGCGATGGCGAGAATAGAGTGCGGCACAGTTAGTAAAATTGACTCGTTTTCGGTGGGCGATGTAATTTGACCAATCCGCTGAAAATTTTCGGTCGAGATACGGATTCGGTCCCTTTGCATGCTAGGGCGTCCATCATCTAGCCCACTTCGAGATGATTGAACAAGTTTGACAAGATGGGCATTGGTATATGGCGTCATGAATTTTTGAAGGGGTGCACTGTACATGACGAAGCGCTCAAGTATGCTATCAGAAACATCATTGTTTAGGGCAAAACGAAAACAAACTTACAGAGGAAATCATCCTGAAGCCTACCCCTGGCCAAACGACAGTCGGGAAGCGCTTCACCAGTTCCTCTCCACTCCAATTCAATCTATCTTTGGCAAACGCCACTAACGCACGGATATCGGGTTCCCGCGGTACCCAATCCTCGCCTTGCGGTGCCCTTCCGATAAAATTGAAAGACCATGATGTGTAAGGGTTTATATAAAGATCAATGACGCGACTGCTCGGAAACGTATCCATAATTGAGGCCGCCAACCTAGGCTGTTTCCTTTGCAGTAGGTTCGAAGAATTGGTCCTCAGTTCGGCACGCAGACGATCCCGCCACAGAGCGAGCTCTTGGCTGCGCTGGTCTCCTGCAAATGAGACAAGAATATGACGCAGCTCTCGCCCAAACCCGCACTTTGCGAGCGGGTGAGCAATGTTAGCGCCACAGCCACGGACACCGTCGTCGTAGTCACCGCCAGTCAACAGAACAAATAGCAATAGGCCGTCTTCATCAAGATGGAACGGCGCTGATGTGAGCCTCGTTGAGCTGAAAATCTGAGCGTTTGTTTCGATGTTTGGCCTGACATATAGTGAGCTCGGGAATTGTTGTCAAAAAACTTCACCTTACCCGAGCTTCCGAATTACGCAGACGGCGCCATAGACAAAAGTGTCACTATCCTCAGTGATTACAGCATCAATGAAGCCGAGTTTGTTCATTTGCGCAAGCTCGGCTTCAGCCTCTCCCGGCGCCTTTGTAGTAAGGTTAACACTACGTCTCTTGTGTTTGAATGATCTTACCTGATGATGATAATATCCAAAGGCTTCAATGGCAGCTTTACAGCCTTCAACCAACTGTTGAGGTTGAGCGAGGACCTGTTTACCGCGTTTGATCAAAGGTCTTCCAAACCCGTCGAATACAAAGATTAGAACAAGCGGTGCCCGAGACCACTGGGCGAGTTTGAAGAAGAAGATGCGGAATATATCTGCGAGTCCCATTGAAAATTGCAACCGTTGAATTGCGGCAAGCAAGATACTTGAAGTGATTATCAGAGAATGAATGGCGAGGTTTGGAAAATATTGACCTGATATCTACGCCGACAACAAGGGCTCGTTGCTTTCTATGGTTCCGTTCAAAGCCCTCCAGTGTCGCAAAATTGAGGAGAGATCTTTGTTGGGCTGCATGTTCGATAACCTGTATATTGTCAGTGTTTTATTCAGGCGAGCGAATATTTGCATTCACATTCCATAAGCCATTGACTCCCATTGCAGGGATGGATGGTGGGCGGAGAGAAGCGATGGAATCCCCTGTCTTACCCTGCTTGATCGTTTCCATGTATCGCACAACTGTGATTACGGTGAGAAAAAAATAATATATTCGTAGGGTATAGGACATCGCTAGTCAAAACTTGATCTTCTTTGCGCGGCGTGGGTCAATTGCTTTCTGTCTGGCCCTTTTCTCCGTCGAAAGAACAATGGCAGGCCCAAGCTGAGCAGGTTGGGTGGCGGCATTGCTTTGTAATTCTTCATTCGATGACGACGATGAAGAGGATTCCTGAAAACATTTAATTGAACTGTTCGGAACGGCATAAAAAGACTATACTCACCATTGTAGGAGCCGCCAGACTCTTCCTCATCTCTGCTACCTTCTTGCTCAGCTAATTGAGCGATGTTATCCCGTTATTCCAAGCATTCCTGTCAGCTCATCGATTACAACGGTCGGCGGGACATGTCGCCGTTCAGACGACTTGGAAATCCATTCCGGGACATCGCGGAAGCGTGACCAAGCTTTCTGAATATTCTTTCTGGTGAAGTTTTGATAGAGCACACTCCTGTCGAAAACGGGCAACACATACCGTAACGTCGAGTGGAGTTCGCCATTGCGAGTAGAAATGAGCTTCCACATCGCGAAGGGGCGATTTCACTCCAATCTGGACTTCCGCGCTATTGTCTCTCAAGCGTTCGATCAGAGACACTACCGACATCCTCAAAAAGTTCCGACCAAAATAAATGAAAAGGTTCAGGTTATATTGCAGTGGTCCTCCATCTTGTACAGGGGTATGTGCCGTTCCACGTCGTTCGACCCCACCGGCTATTTCTTCCAGAGACACCTATCCCAAGCAAAACAGTGAATGCGCGTTCAAGGTAGGGAGATCAAACCCACCTTGAATGCGTCGCAACCTTGGATTCCTTACGTCTGATCAACCCCCGCATGATGCGTTTGTTCCTTTCACCGCCGCTCACGGGGGAAAATGATATCTTGTGAACGGCTCAATCGAAGAAAAGGCATAATATGAGATGGGAAACGTACCTCGCAGATAAACAGTAGCTTAGGGGACACTTCCAGAGTGGAGAGCAAAGAGACGCCGACGTAGAGGGCGGTGCAATGGACATAGGAAATAGTTCGAGAGCTGAAGCTTTAGGAGGCTCAAGAGGCAAGCTGTGGTGGAATAGAGAGACCTTGGCCTGTAGCGCCCCAAGGACAGCAGCGAGTTTGTCGTCAAGAAACCGTACGTTGCACATGGCGCTGGTGTAAGTTTGGCTGGCAAGCAGGTTGCAGTTTCCATCGGGAGAGGTCACAGAGGAGCACGGAATGTGACGGTGAGTGGAGAGTGGAGCGGCAGGACGCGTCGAGGCAGACGCATCTTCATGGTGGAAGCTTGACCCAACATACGTGGGAATTTTGACTTTTCACCTTCTCTCACTCAACCATGCACGAGCTTGACGATACGCTGCTCAACGTCCGCTTTTGATTTTCTGGAACACCGAAGGCATTCGAGTTGCACCCAGGGTTCAGGCGTGCCGCGTTCAGCACGTAGAACCCGACCCAGTGCTGCCCTCGTCTGATTGCACTGTACCATGTCAAAGATGCCGGCCTCCAGCACTCGGGCTTTCTTCATCTAATGGGACAGTGCGCCATGATGTTAATAATTATGGCCCTGTTGACGCGGTGACAAAAATAAAAAAATATTCGTTTATCATTGATGAGGTAAAAAAGGCATTGGTCTAGGGATCATGATACGCGTGTAAATGAGCTTCAGGCGACAGTGGACCTCGACGCCCGCTTCACAATTGCCGACGCCTTTTTCAGGGTGACCACCTTCCCCCCTCGGTTGTAGCAGAAACGCTCCGCGAATTCAGGGTCTGTAATCAGCTCTGCAGCTTGCTCCTGCTCAATTTGCTGCCGCCTTCTTCGAATAATCTTCATTGCCTTTGTGTACGATAGAAACTTGTGAACGCCGTTTTCGATGATTGAAAGAAGGTCCCAAAACGAGGCACGTTCCTCTGGTCCTAATGACTGATAGTAGCGCAGGAGGACCTGCAGCGCAAATCTGTTAGCACTGCCTGAGGGATGCTAGTTGACTCACGGTTATCTCAGAATACCGGTGTCTGAGTCCATTCCATTGCTGTTTCTTCCAGGGTGCAGCATACAGCTCCTTCCACAGTACGCCCGGGATCCCTACTTTCTCGCCATCGATGGTGAGTTTGAGAAGCGCGCGGCTTGGATCCCATTCAGGCAGCCTGTCATCCCACCAAGACATAATATTGTTCATGACTTGGTCCATTGGCCCGCGAAGTTCAGAATTGAAACCCGGCGGATCCGGAACCTGGGACTCCGTTACAGTCAAACGTTTGCCTTTGAGAACCAAACAACGAGTGGTTGCAGAGAATTCGGATGATATTCCAGGAGCGGAAAAGGTCGAGGCAGAAGGAGCAAATGATGATGGATGCGGGAAGGACTGAGTTTTTGTGTCGCCATGCATGGGATTTGTGAAAGACCTTAGCACGTTGTTTGGTAGTTCGGAGACGAGGACAGGAAACTGGGAGTTATTTTCGGAATTATTAGCACCTCCGATATCCTGGACAGCGGACGTTGAGACCGCTAGGATGGTGGGTTGGAGCACGGGGTGGGGTATAGATCCGACATAGGGAGAAGCTGCCCCACTCTGGATAGAGGCAGAGGGCTTGGATTGGAAAACCTGGGCAGCCTTGTGGAGCGTTGGCAATGAGAATACTAAACGCGCAAAGAGAGTCAGGAACACACCCATATCAAGGGATTCATTCCCTTGGCCTTGTACGACGTCGAAGTCACAGCCAGAGATAGAGTAGAATCATTAACACTTTTCGCTTCCCAGCGTTTGGTAGACATTTTCTTGGTCTTCGATCCCTGTCGAGGCCCAAGATGCGAAAGCGTGGTTCCAGGGATGAGCCTGCAAAAATCATCAAAGACGAAGAAGCCGAAGGGCGATTACCCACGCAGCCCAAGAATTCTTGTCTTTACTGAAGCGGATGAGGCGGTCCTTCAAGACCGTAATCGTGCCAGAGTTCGGAAGTGAGTACTTTTTACATAGGGCTTGATAATCCTTTTTCTTCAGGCCGTTGTCTCTGGTCGATCGGTGAGGTCTGACTCATCTGTGGTGGAATGCTAGACTAACAGTTCTTCTTGCACAGTGAGGTGTATGCCGTCGGAGTCGTAATTCCCGAGGCTAGGGAAAGGATGAAGTACCATGGCCCAAACCAAATGGTGAGAAAGCAAGAGAGCTCTTTGTTAGGGGTCGTCAATTTCAATTCTGCTCGGGAGCAACGGAACTTGTCTCAGCTTAACGACCGTGGGCAAATGAGAATTACTCTGGCTTTGATTGCAAGTCGCTCATGCTCAAGCAGATCCCCGCATTATGCGGCAAAGATGATCTTCAGCGCCGTGGAGCAGATAGAGACAGTTATGTATGCACAGTCGCGCAGGTGGACAGGAACAGGAATCCACATTGACAAGATCCGCGCGTCGCCCCAAACCGAGTGCTGAGAAACGTGACTGCAGCATCTCAAACATTGCCCTGGAACGGGAGGCACACATCCTTTCCGTGTAGCACGCGCTCGATCTCAAACACTGAATCTCTCTGCAAGCTCGGGACACAGAGGCTCCTGGGTGCGTGACACGAAGGCGAGAAACCAGAGCGGCTCCTCCACCACTTCCAACACGCAAACGGTAACCGAAAAGCGCCAGATTTGAAGGTCGAGAAGGCATGTCCATTACAATTTGCACCTGGTCGAAGCCCATAACAAACAGCTAGTATGCACCAATGCGAACAAAGAAATTGAAGAGAGAAGAGGCAGCCGTGGTTGCAGGAAGCGAAGGTGAGCGGGTACGAGAACGAGCTCAGCCAGGCGGGATGTACAGCGTAACACGCTCCTGGGGTAAACATAGCTTGAAACTCTGACGATCCAAATGCGATTCATCCATACTTGAGCAGCTCGCTGCTCGAAGCGAAGAGCAAGGAGCAGTGTGGCCCGGGAAATACTGTGTGGTGGCCGTCGGGGGGTTACCTTTTCAACGAACAGCCGTGTCCCGACGAATTAGGCCACTGTGCTTGATATAGAGCTGAATTCGCCGTTTATGAGTTCAAATGCGGCGGTAGGACCGCTCATTCACACTGAGACTCGCAGGAAAAGGCGTAGAGGTTGAGATCAAAGCAGAGAGCCTGAGAGCGTCACCGCCCTCGTTGATAGTGTCGATGACTAAGCCTCAAATGTGGTGGTTCGACCACTCACTCACACCGAGAGCCCAGCAAAAGACGGAGACCTGGATCATGATGTTGAACTTGAAGTGCTAAAACATCCAAAAAAGGAAATTCGCCCTCCACTGTTTGTCGCCCACTTCCGAGTTCAAGAAATGAGCTCGAAGAAGTGTCGTCTTTGGCATGGAGACGGAGGGAGATCTTGGTATGATGGTTATTATCGTCGTTTATTCCAACTTCGCCGCAAGCTGCTATCTACACGTCCAAGCGTGTGGAAGACTACGCACATTTGACTCGAGGAGGTCTCGTTTTGTTTGCTCTGTTGATGGGCACGAAGTATAATCGAGTGCGTGCTTGTTTCATTCATACGGAATCACACCAATGCCAAAGTAGGGCCTTCCCGGATGCGATACAGATAAGTATTGCATATAGCTTGGCACGATGCGGCCTCGGAGACACTCTCCTCTTAGCTTCTCAGACCCTTGAACAGACAGAACTGTCTGCTTTTCTGAGAGTATGGCGCGCCGATCTACGGCGGGAGCTTTTTCACACAACCAGAGCATTCTGGATGATAGAGCCCATTTCCAATGACTTTCCCAACATCACTATTCTACGTCTCTACACTCGTACTCCAACTTCCCTCCCCCCAGATCTTGATTCTGTTGATAGTTCGCTATGGGTTCGAAAGGCCCCAGACCTTGCGTTACTCGGAAGAATGTTTCAAGATCATTTCCACTGGACGTCAATAATCCCAGCCCCCTTCCTTTCAATTTTCATACAGGCGCTATGCTACAGACGTCTGGCGGAGGTCAGTACGGACCAGTTGTGCCGTCGGCCTATCAGCCTTCTGATGAGCTTCGAATACTGCAGGCTCATGTTTCCGACGACACGGTTTATGAGGCATGCCGCCCCTGTCTTCCTTCCTCTCAATACGTGGGCATCCCAGAAAAGCTTTTCACGTCAAAGTTTCCATTCGCTTGATCGTTGAGACTATTCTTGGTCGATGCAGCGGACCTCTGAGCGCCAATCTGAGCATCACTGTACCACGTCAAATCCTTGCCCATGCCCTGCCACTCATGGTACATCACTATGAAATGAGTCACTCTGTGTCGCAGCCCGCTCCAGCCCTTATTCTACCATCGGTACTCGACATTCTTGTCATGCAGCTTTTTCTTCACTCACTCTCTTTCCTTAGATCCTCGATCATGCTCCGCACTCTCTGGCCGAAGCGTCTTCGTCAGAGCGCGCGAGGCGCTGCGGCACTGTCACGTACTCGGCTGCGCTGGTTTATGCCATGAAAGTTCATTCGACTTTGTACCCGCTTGAGACAGTCGGTCTGGATCGATATTTGTACGCAACTGTGAGGGCTATTCTTCGAGAGCAAAAAAGCCCAGAACAAAGAAAATATTCATCCCGATGTTGCATAGTCACTATCCAGATCTAGTTTCACTCATAAAACAATTTGTCTCTTTGTCTTTCTCGTGGCGGGTGTGAGCAAGAATGTCTCATCGGAAGGGAAGAAACTGAGCTGAAGGGTGAATAACGCTGATGCACAGCATTCTGTAACTCGCACAAACTATACCACCACACGTTTTATTTTTTTGGTTCCCATAGTTGAGATTGACAAGGGAGAAGAATCAGAGCACCTGAGTGGGTTTCATGCCATGTGTCAGACTGTCCAGAAAAAATAATGGAGAGAACAAATGTAGTTAAATGGAGGATACATGATCACGCTCCGCCAAACTGGTAATCTATCGTAGTGCTACCAAGGTTAGTCGAAAAAGCGCTCGTCCGGCTTTAAGCGGCTATGTAAATGGATGAGGATTGCAACTACAACACAGGCTGTTGTACCGACCGTCAAGACCCATTCATGCGGCTCATCCCAATCATGACCTGGAGGCGGGTTTCCACCCTGCGAATTTTATGAGCGTCATGAAAGACTTCGCCAACAATGTACCTCAGGATAGGCGAATCCGTCATGCATCCAGCATCGCAACATTTCCGTAGGCAGACTCGGTTCATTGCGGCGAGATCGTCGCGAGTATGGAGGTGTGCCTATATGTTGTTTCCTGGAAGGACCGGGTATCGAAGGAGATCGAACCGAGCGCTTCTTTCCCGCCATGCTTTTTTTCTCCTTTGCTTGCGGTAGTTTGAGGGCTCGCCCGCGACGCCGGTGGCCGGTGTCATGCGGAGTAGGATCATCAGTCGAGTCATTGACATCCAGTTCGGTCAGATCCGAACCTTCAAAGCCGTCGTCCGCTTAGATATGCGTCAGCACACTCAATCATAATGGAAAACGAACGACTTACGCGTTGATTGCGGAGAAGGTGCAATGATATTCGGGTTCAAGAGCGACTGAGATAAACCTCCAGATTGGATCTGTGACTGAGCTGGTCGAAAGACAAATGGGTCTTTTGCGGTCACGGTGGCAGTGAGAATGAAATGTTCCGCCAGTGCAAACAGTTCGCTCGCAGACAGCTCGTCTGGAGCTTTGAGTGGTCCAGGAAGCTTGAATCGCGAGGTATCATAGAACGCGTCACCATCAGCGGCGATTGCTGGCCAAGGGGGGTATATCTCGTCGGAGCGGCAATAAGCTGTCCAATACTTAAGAAGGGTATTCGAAAATAAACAGTTGGCATACCCCAGAGTTGAACCAGATAGCAATTGACTATCACAGAAAGTCCCGGAGCCATGTAATCTTTCACGCACACAAAGGGAAAGATTGGTACCCCGAACAAGTTACGGGGCACCAAAATCTCCTTGTTGTTGATAGAAGCTAAAAGAGAGGGTGCTCAGGGGCAGGACGACGACTGAAGAAGCCATGAACTCACCGGGAATGACAGAATTAGCATGCCTCGCCCATTCCATGTCAAAGGCGCCCTGAATTCCAGCAACCATATCCGGAACACCCTCCGATGAGTGCGAGTTGACCCTGCAATTCGTTAGCGACCTCAAGGTGCGCCAGAAGAACCTACACTCCGTAACGCAAATCCCCGTTTGTTTCGCGATGCGCCCAAAACAGGCAAAGCTCGATGTTTCCAACCAGTCCCCCTCGACAAATATCGTTCAATGCTTTCGTGGCAGCTTGCGGGAAAACGGCTTGGTTCCTGGAATGGTTGGTTTCAGCCACCGCATGAGTATAATGAGAGAAAAAGACCACGTTTCTACGTTGGATGGAACTTTCAGAGCCTGACGATCGTACTCTGCTTGCTGTTCAGAACTTAATGCAGTCCACATGCTGCGTTGGCGCTCGTCGATACAATCTAGGAGCCTTTTGCTGGCCTGGGTTGCAACATTCGCCGCGGCGGTTCTGATGGTGGTGCGTTGCTGTAGTCCGAAGAGGTCAAAACCAGTGACGGGCGGGAGCTGAAGAAATGCGGGAGCAGATTTCATGTCCTTGATATGATTGTTGAATTTCTTGAGAATGCGCTGGGGTAGATTAGCTGATAACCGCTTGGCCTTGCTGTAATGAAAGCTCACATTTTTCCATCCCTTCTTGTCTGTTCCATTGGGGGGTTCACTGGCCAACCCTGAAAATAGCTCCAGCTGCATGATCTCCTCGATCCTCTCGTTCTTCCATTGGGTCAGCTCAACGGAAGACATAGACTGATATTTGCCCCAGAGAGTCGGAAAAAGTGTCACGATGTGGGTTTCTTGTTCGGCATTGAACTTGCTTTTTCGCCCTGGCTTGCTCATGACAGTCTGCGTCAGGAGTGGGTTGTATGCTCTTGTTGAATAGCCGGTGAAATAAAGGAGATTTCAAATGGAGGGAATTTCAAATCATTATCAAGGATAGCCATAGATAATAGGTGCGGTCAGAGTAGTCCGAAAAGTATCCGAACGCTGTCCGAACGACGTATGCGAACGAGAGTTGAAAGAAAATGTTTTCGGATCCGTATTCCAGTTCCAACCTTGACCGGACCTATAAAACAGTCCGAAAACTCTCTGGAACGATGTCGTCCGAACAACCTGCCCTTCCATTATAAATGCCTATACGTGTTCGGACGGTCCGAACAGTGTGCATACCGGCTCTATGAGTCGGTATGCAACAGCGTCCGTACGGACAATCCGAACGACTCCATCACGAAGTTTTTGGATCGCTCGTTCGGATTCTCGTTCAGACTACTCTGACCGCACCTATTATTATTGACGAAAGCGGCACATCCAGCTGTCTTGCACTTGCACGTAAACTCGAGCTGAGGAGGTACTTGGAGGCAGTTGAATGATCGGGCGATGGGAGGAAGAACATGACTCCAAGAGTCCAAGTTCGGACATTCTGACTAAGTATGTGACGAAATATCAACGTAATCTACAGATTATCTACTTGAAGCCACAAGAATTAGTTTGGATTCCAAATCACAGAGGACTTGTGTACACAGCCGTGGCACACAAGACTCTTCACCTGTGGACTAAGTAGGAATGCATAGATGATGTTCAGAAACCCCCCTCGTTCAAGTACTTGTATCTTAGATTCGAGGGTTCTGGTGGAGGCAGCGAGGAATGATATTGTTGCCCTGAGAGAATTATCAGTATCCTGGGTCAATCCCTGGCTGTCATCCCATTCACGGTGTTACGAAAGAGGATGATTGGTATGAACGAAAATCGAAAACGAAAACGGCTTGGCCTACCTCGTATCCTCGCAGCTTCCTTCAATTTTCTCTCATCGTCAGCTACGGCTTCTTCTATTCTTCGCACTGTTTGCACGTCTGGCCACTGGCCAGGTCTGAACTCCTCGTGGTCACAATATGCAGCCTGCATTTGCTCCGGAGTTGGAAGGGAAGGACGCAAATCGGCGCGTATTTCGGGGGGGTGGACCAACGGGTAATCTGCTAAAGCAGACCATCGTCTGGGTATTGGCAGGTTAAGGCTTGACCGTGAAGAGGAGAAAATTGGTGGAGAAGGTGCAGCAGAGAGTGCCACTAGCTCAGGCTCAATTTGGGGGGAAGGGGTCGCCTTGGGGCGGGATAACCAATTTTTTACGATCTCTATTCGATCCAGTTTAATCCTCGAAGAAGCCGATGAGCTTGACGTGGACAGTGTCGTCGACAGAATTGGTGGGACTGGAGCAGAGGGCTCAATTTCGATGACTGGGGTCTTGAGACCATGTATTTGACGATGACAATTTTCGCAAACACGATACCAGGCGGCTGGAGTGCGGGGAGAATGCAGCTCCGCAAGACAGACCCCAGGCGACAGCTGCAAGTCCGTTCCCCCCAAATCAATCAGAAGGTCGTCAAATGGGGCACAGGCAACGCAAAAACTGTCGCCACACTTGGCGCAGCGCTATGTAATTATCAGCATACAGAATAGAGAGTGATTCGAACACGAACGATGCCCGGGTGTCGGAGGGAAAACTTGGTGTTGCAACCGAACGATAAACAATGTCGTGTGTGGATGGGTATCTGCGAAAACGGGGTGAACGACGCAGGACAGCTCACTGGGGCGAGATATGTGCTTACAAGGTCCCTTTGCCACGGAAACAAGATTGCTAGACGGGCGTTGACTGCAGATGGCGGTGTTTGAGCTGTATTAAGGTCCGAAATTTTGATTATGGTCGGCGTCGGCCGAATGAAACCAGAGATCGCGGCCCCAAATGAATGAGCCATAGCCCCAATGAACCAAGAGATCGCGGCCGCAAACGAATGAGCCATAGGCCGAATGAACCCAAAGATGGCGGCCGCAAATAAATGAGCCATGGTGACAAAACCACAAATTCCGTCTAGGCTTCATAATGGCTTCCCAAAATTATCGCGGACAAAGCCGACGCCCACGTTGCCACGAAAACACGTACCGTGAAGCCCCCAGATACCTTCCAGCCTCGCTGTTCTTTTCAAAAAGCTAAACTGTCAGCTGCTGCGTAAGTGCGTCGTAAAATGCATCGTAAGAGACTGAGTTCTGATGGCATATGTGAGCTGGCTCGACTTGAACCGGCCCGTGTACCAACCAGTATAGGCGCGCGTCTGTCACGATGCAGTTGTGCGTGCGGTAGATAGTGACTGCTGTGAGTGCAAGACAAAGTATTCAGAAGACAGTGGAATTCGATGGAGTGCTATACAGCATTTGATAGATTCATATAATCTCTGTATGAGTGTTATTTGTTAATCTGCAGAGCTGTGGTCAACCAAGTGCAAATGTCCATGTTGCTGGTAAGGTTGCTGGGGAGACGACGGTGAAAGCACAAGACGGCTAAAGGCGAGGAGGGTCAGGCACGCTGCGAGACACCACAGCTGGCTTGCTGTTAGCTGGAAAATATTGTACCACAGGACTGCGTCGCCTTGACTTTCGATAGCTGAACTTGATAACTGGCTTGCAGTCAAAGAATTCAGCCTCGCTCTCAAACAAACCACAACAAATATTATTATGGAGCGACATAATAGAGGGCACAGAAAGCTGACAAGATCATCTAGTAGGCACCCCCACACCCGCAGTTCCGTCCACAGACGGTGCACAGCAGCACAGGTTGCATGCCGGGGCGGAGAAAATTTTCTCGCTCAATGATTTCGCTGTCCGCCCAACTGATGAGGTAGGTGACAATGGTCACCCAACTGAACTCGGTTGACCACCCTCCCCAATCAGCTATCTTCCTTGGGCCCCATCGTAGGTATGCTGATAAAAACTGACATCCCCCACGACGAAACGAGTGTGTACCGTACGGGAATGGATAGACGTCCACGTCGACAAGGCAGTTGCGAAACCACTCAAGAAAGGTATCAGATGCCTCAAGATGGTGGTTGAGATGGGAATGTGTGATGTGCGCTCAAAAAGACTTACCAGCGGCTCGTCTGACACACGATCTCCAGAATTCATCTTGCGGAACAGCGGACCCGATTCTTTTCGGGCAGACAAGATCCAGGCAGCGATGGCCCGAACAGGACAGAGATAAGCTTCGCATTCGTCGCGCATATACAAACGAAATGGCTTGACCTCTGTTGAAGGAGTGAACAGGTGGCGAGGAAAACGAAGAACAAACGAACGTCCAAACTGGTCTGTCTTACGCCATCGCAGAGTCAGTTCGAAAGAAGAGGGAGTGGTAGCATCCGCAGGAATGAATTCCAGATCATCGAAGGTGATTCTGACTGCCTCGTCGCTGCGAAGAAGGCACCAAAAACATATCAACATCAAGGCATACGTCTGCAGTCGAACGCGAGGCGATCCCCAAGCGCCGTTGTGTTTCCTCCGCCCAGGAACATACGGTGTCGGAACGGAGCGATTCTCAGCTTGATTGAAATCATAAATCTTCTTCAAAGTTTCCTGGATTGACGTTTCAGATACTGCAGTAAAACAAGACGTCAACTTGCATGTCTGATTGCCTTTGCAGTGGTACTACCTTCGCCCGACCTCGTCTATGGCAAATGTAGATTAGGAGGCAAAGCGGCGCTGATATGGAAGCAGGGACATACCTTGGTGCGACGAAGATTGACTAGGTAGCCAGAAACTGTATCAGAAACAGAAGGGTTCCCTTTCCAAGTGCCACGGTCATCTTTGTGCCACTTGGCTTTGCCGAGTCTATGGTTATGGCCAAATGCATGGGTCATGGCTGCCCGCATTTTTTGGGCGTAGCTGTATGACTGGCGTATTTGGGCAGTAGGGATCACACGGCCTTGAGCATCCTTGCTGTCGCAGCTGCGTGCAAGACTGATAAGAGATACAGTAATAGAGAAATCAAAAGGACAAACCGGGACATTATCCACGCTACGATGAGGGCAGGACTGTCCGGATGAGGACGATCGGTGAAAAAAGGGGTGTCCTTGGTCCAATAAGAGGACGAGTTGAGCCACACCAGAAAAGCGTTTTGAAGACTACGGACGAGATCATGAATCAAGGGATGAACCGCAATTCGGCAAAGGCACGTACAGTTCGTATTCTTTTTGTGTCCCCTCGGTGGTGCTGTTGCTAGCTTTCGATATCTGCTGTCGGAGTTCCTTGATGTCGACATCTGGCCGAATTGCCTCATCTTTTTCATCACCGTCAGAGTCGTCAACGACGGACTCGTGTTGTGCTTCGAGATCGGCCGTGATGTCGGTGAGGGAGACATGCTGAAGGGATTCCACAATACCAGGGAAGGGGCAAGACATGAGGGTGAAGGTAAAGAACAGGAGGAATAGGGGGGAGCAACGCCATGAAACAATAACATTGACCCAGCAGCGGGTGATTGCGACTCATTCGGTGTCGGCAGGGCGGCCATCAGCGTTTATCTACATTGTCTCTTCGCCAAGAAGGAATTCCATATCGTCAGGTGCCTGTATCCATCGACCCTACATTAGCTGGGGGTGCCCGGCGCCGTCCTTCTTGTCCTTTCGCTGGGACTGCTTCCTTCGCAACGACTTCGGCGGTTCGTTTGATGTACATCCCCAGCAACAGCAGAGGAATCAGAACCGTCACAAGTCACCTAGCTGCTACTCCGGTCGACCTTGCCACCCTGCTCCAGATTTCGGTCGCCCTCATCTTCGGGGACCTCACTTATCGCAATAGTATCGTCATCATACTCTTGGGACCCTCCACTTCCTCAATTTCCTTGTCGACATTATGCGATCCTTCATTAAGCTCCCAGGCCCGTCCCTCCAGACGTCACTACACTGTTGCCAGCGTCGTCGGTATCGGGACGGCGGCAAAACTCGTTTGGGTGACGAACACGACGCGAAGTCGAGTTTCAGAGGCGCTTTCGTCAATTCCATGCGAAATCGAATGGCGCTGGTCGAGTTAAAAACAAAGCAGGAATGGAAGGAGAGGTCCGGTTGGGCTGGGCGATGAGCTGTTTGGTTATATTGACAGGCGAGTCGAAGGTTTGCTTGAACTCAAAACGTTTTCTTGGATTTCGAAAGCGCCAGCCGGTTCGGAAACAAGATATAAACCGTGTTCAGCTTCAACAGCCATGGCGAGAACCGGTTCTGGCATCTTTCTGAAGGTCGCAGGTGACTGGGTCAGTGCGATAGATTGTGGTGGACGTGGAGCGTTCGATGACGGGAGGCTCATCCTGGAACGGGGGATTTAGCCAATGTAGGCGCTTCCTAGCCCGGTTCCTGAGGTTCGGGTTCTGGTGCGGAGGAGAAGCGAAATTTTCCTGCAGACGATTAGATACGACCACCGAAGCATAAAAATCATGAAACGAACGGTGCGATTTCCGGAAATGACCAAAGTTTTGCTCGCCACTGTCGACGGCAAAGATGGGGTGGAACGGTTGGCGATACCAGATCGACGTGGTACAAGTAGTGCCAGCGTAGGTCGAGTGGATGGCTGAAGCAATGGGTGTGTCGGCGAGCCCGCTCCAATTGGAGGCGAGGGCGCTGGCGCCGGGCGAGTCGGTGGTCCAGGTGTTTGCCCATTTCGACGGGCTTGTCAACTGCGGGAAACCTTTTGCTCAGGCATTACGGACTGAGGAAACGGCTTTAGTGTGGCTATTGGTACGCGGGCGGTGGGCCCGATACCACCCTGCCCTAGCAAAGGAAGCGGCGTGAATTTGAGCAGAGGACTGAGAGTCGAGCAACGTGCAAATTCGAATACGGAGATGTTTCCTCGAGCAGCGTTGTGAGCCAATGGGTCCTAGACAGAGACACAATCTATGCCTAGTGGTTGTACCATGGTATCTATTATGTCCCAGCAAATGAAGGGAGACGGTCCGCTTCATGGACTGGAGGAGAGGCCTGAAAATTCCCAATCAATTATAGAAAATTTGGATATCAGACATCAAGCGTACCCCTACGCGGGGTGGTTGACTGGAAGATGACCTACGTCCCGACCACTCAAACCGGTACAACCAAGATGAAAGTGGGCTGAAAGAGTCTGAGGTAAGCCACTGCGCTACTCATCCGTACTGGAACCAATGTCTATTTGCTTAAAGTATGTCAATCGCTGAGGAGACACACGGAAATGAAGCAAACCTTTGGGTGAAAAGCCGATAACCTCATCAGCAAGAAACCGGTGCGCAAGCATGGAAACATCAAGCAGTCTCAAATGTGGCGGTTGGACCGCTCGTTCACACCGATTGAGCATTGAGAGCGTCACGATCGTCGGTGCCGCTGAGAGCGTCAAATGTGGCGGTTAGACCGCTCCTTCACACCGAGACCCGCAGCGGAAGACCGAAAGTATAGATTGAAGCGCCCATTCGCACCGAGACCCGCAGCGAAAGATGGAGAGGTGTAGATTAAAGCATTGGAAGCGTCGTCGCGCTCGTAGGTACCGCTGAGAGTCGCGAAAGTCCGGCTTCCCATGGTGCTCGACAGGCATTCTAACGCGCTCCCGCTTGCACGGTATGCAGCGTACAGAATCCCTCAAGCGAGATGAAAGGGGGAGAGAGGAAGAATGTACGAGTCACGCAGTTACCGCTGAGAGCCTCAAATGTGGCGGTTAGACTGCTCATTCACACCGAGGCTTGCACTGGCTTGCAGCGGAAGACAACTTGAAAGATGCCAAAACGAACAAGTCTGAGTTTGTATGTGTTTGCACACTATGATTAACTCTGAGTCTCACATAGTACTTAGGATGCTCGGGGAGGTACGAGACACAGTCATATACCGCCGTAGATACAAGTAGGTTACTTTACAAGTCGCTTTAGCAAATATTCAGCCGAGATCTTCTCATTGGCTACAGAAACTTGTCGACTTTTCTGCATAAATTTGATTTTGTCTCTCCATTCACTCCGCGTGTAAAGTTCCAATTCTCCGTTTTCTTCAATGTCAGCGACACGTTTCTGATACCACGATTCGCAGCAGGGGCTCCACCAGCCGATGTTCATGCCTGAGCCTGAATAAGCTGCCGGAGTGGGCCACCAGGAAACTGCTTTCTTTTGAAGTCCATCAGCTTCACCAGAATGTTTGGATCCTGTGTGGAAGATAAGCGTCAATCTCAGTGCAGAACAAGCTTGAAGTACCGGTGTTTACAAAATAAACTCCGCATATTAAATCGATCTCCTCCCGCGTCAGGGTTTCAGCCCAAAACGCCATCTCACTGATGCCGTCCCAAAAGCGTCTTCCAGTATGGAAAACCGCTTCGGAAGGGCCTTGCGTCAGATTATCATCGTGGTCACGGGCTAGACGACCGACAATGCCTCCAGCACATCTGGCAAAACGACCGCGAGAAGAATTTATGAACTGTATTCGCCGTGCTTTGTAAGCTTCATAGTCAAGCCAAGTCGGTCTATATCCAGCAACCCGCAGACCTAGTCCCGTGCGGAAAACCTGAGGATGCGGTCTACAGACAGCGGGCCCAGTTGTGCAGACATAGTATTCAATGCCAAGAAGACGAAGGTGATAAGCTATTTCATCGACGCTAGAGAAACCCCATCCCATTCTGATGACCTGCAGAGCCGCAACAGCACTATGTAGAATGATGTGCAATTTCGGATCGGAGTTTTTGGCTTGAGGGTGTAGGATGTAGAAAGGGGTTTTATCGAAAACCTTTCGATTGACGTCTACAGCCCATTCACTGCAAGCAATGTCTGCAGTGTCTTGCCGAAGGTCCACTAGCTCTTCAGGAATGTCTGCCAGCTTTTCAGCATCCAGGATGAATGCTAAGAGAGTTGGCAAAAGGGCAAAGCCTGGCTTCTTCAAACTGGTCCATGTTTCATCTCCAATGGATCTTCCGTAGATGTCGTGTCTCAAGCTCTTCGCATATCGACTGGGGGAAGAAGGTCCAGTGAAACCAAACCGAGCGCGAATGACCTCCTCTATCTTGGGAAGATCATCGGAATTGAATACAGAGGTGCTTTCCGTATCATATGATCTGTAAACAGCCAATAAGCTGGCGGCCGTCGACTCGATGTCAATGGGCTCGTCAGGCAGCAGCGCCAAGTCGGGAGACAGTTCAG
The DNA here is from genome assembly GCA_037176885.1 of Favolaschia claudopus. Classification (NCBI taxonomy): domain Eukaryota; kingdom Fungi; phylum Basidiomycota; class Agaricomycetes; order Agaricales; family Mycenaceae; genus Favolaschia; species Favolaschia claudopus. The sequence goes on from JAWWNJ010000076.1 coordinate 107,075, forward strand.
AGCTCTCAACTTCAGGCGTTTCAGGAGCGGCCGGTGCTGCCGAGGCATCGGAGGGGGAGGGCAGATTCGTTATGGTGCTGACGTCGGTCGGTGGAGACACTTCGGTGACCTCGGCAGACGCTGGAGAGTCTTCGTGGTGATCGGAGTGCTGGGAAACAACTATGAGTTGCGGCGTTGAGTCCACAACCGGTCTCGCTGATGCCGTAGGGTCGAGGGCTATGCACAAATCCCACTCATTGGCCCAGCTATCAAACATGCGCTGAGTGGGTGCAAAGTCATTCCAGAGGTCTGCTGCGGTAGACCGATTGACAGCTCGACGAATGAAGCCACCTGCGAATTCTTCTCTCTCTTCCCAAACAAAAACTTTTGCACCTCCCTTGCCAGGAGGTTCTCCATTGGCAGCAGTGGCCTCCCGCGCCAACCGTATAGCCCTGTTCTCTGGGATTTCTGTGGCTAGCCTTTGCTCGAGAAGTAATTGGCGCCGAGAGAGTAACGCGTGAATGTCTTCGCCTAGTGCTGGGGCACTCTCTTGCTCGGGCGGTAGCGAGTTTGCGGGTTTTGGAGCAGGACCCTCCGAGGGAATGGATACAGTGTTGGGAATGGGAGCAGACATTACCACATCATCGTGGCCCCTAGGCGAATCGCCCAATCCGCCACGCCATTCCCTAAAGGCGGTGTCGCTTTGTTGACCTTGAAGCCACTGGATTTCGTCGTGATCTGGATAAAATCCTTTGTCTTGAAGCGCCGTTGGAATTGGGAAACTTGGTTTCTCTTTAATCGCACCCCAGTGAAAGTAGAGAGGAATGGCAAGCTTCCCAATTACTGCACCAAGGAGTCGATTGACTGGGTGTTGGCCACCGAGCTCTGAAAGTTTGGCGGGGTTTAACGCAGCGAATCTCATGTCAATGATGCCACCTAGTCGTTTGATTTGCATATTTCCAACCGCGGAGTTCTCCAAATCTGCGAACCATTGGGGAGGCACCTGGGCGGCCGCCGTTACTCGATGCCGCCAAGAGCCATCCGCATCGCGGGCATCCAGGAGGACAAACATCATGGTGATAGCGGCCATGAGGGGGAGAAAAGCATCCCGGGCATGTCTGATTGCTTTGACTAGGGCAGGAGTTGATTCGAACGTCTTTATAAAGCCGTGTTTAGAAGGGAGCTTGGCGAACAAGAACCCCTTCAGCAGTTCTTTATGATTGGGGAATTCTCTCCGCATCGCCACCAGAACCGCATGCATCGAGAATTCCAAATTCTTCCATTCTCCCGATTTCTTAGCTATCATGGTGGAATGCCGGATCGGCAATGGTTGCTGAAGAGAACTCCTGCCATGGTGTGCAGTCACACTGAGACGTTGAAATAGAGGGCCCTCGAACGGATCCTGAGCTGGTAAGAACATCAAGTAAGGCATCGTGTGGTGAATCCAAGAAATACGCCGAAATTCTCCTTCCGGATCCTCTGACGTTGGATCAAAGCCGGGACGTTCTTCACGCAGTGGTAGCTCCATCATGAACTGCGTGTTCCCACAGTGTACCGTGAAGATAGAGGCCCTTTGAATAAAGTGGCCACAGAAAGAGCCTCCGGGCTACCAGACATATCAGCGGTGTAGTCATAGTTTTGAAATTTCAACGTACATCGGACTCGGAAGTATATGCACCTATGAGAGGGTCCCACTCTGAGAACTTCACTGGCAGTGGGGCCAAAGTAGTATCACTCTTTCGCCGCCGTGCATTGGAGGTCGTCATAACGGCGAGACGTTTTGACATTTTGAGCTGATAACAGAGCTGAGTAACGCAATGAGCCAGGGGTTTTGAAACAGAGACTCGAGCCAGGCTGACATTGAGATTTGATCAAGTATTGGTGAAAAAAAAAAAAAAAATCTTCAGTCGAAAACTTCAAGGCGATGTGGCTGGACTCGCTCCGTCGTAGTTGAAAGTGAAACTGTGTAGTAATGCGCACGTCGCAGCTATAGAACAAGACCTTATTATTCGAGGGTGGCGTCGAGTTGGAGCGAGTTGGTCGCTGGTGAGTTTGAACCTGGAAAGTCACGTACACAAGCGTACACACTGCATGCATGATGTGCCTCTGTATTTTGATGATTTCCAGATAGACACAGAAATGCAGATTGTACAAGGGGAGAGAACAAATTAGACCGGACCCCAGTACATGGCAGATTCAAGGAAAGACCAATTCAAACGAGAAAATAATTGTGTCTGCAAAGTAAGATGAGATTATGTAACCAAGATGATCTAATCTACATACATGGACGAGATATCTTCTAGTGAGCGAAATAGTAAGTATAGTAGTAAAACAGAGGACACGTCCGTGTATGATCAGGTAGAAATATGTACATCGTATCACAGTGCCCCCCTACGCGTTAGTGTCCGATTATTTCACGCTGGCCCCATTCGCGCATCTTCGTCGTCGTTGGCCCATCCCAAACCTTCGCCTTCGTCATCAATTTCCATGCTTTCCTCAGGTACTGCGGAGGAAGATGCGAGGGAGCTCTCGTCGATGTTTTGTTGTGTTGTCTCCCGAGCTGCTTGAGCCAGCTTCCTCTTCTTCCTCTCCCTGGCCTTCCTCGCTCGAGGCCCTCCGCGCTGACCTCTTTTCGCCTTCTTTTTAGGTTGAGCTGAAGGTGCGTCGCTTTCCTCCGCCTCCGATAGCTCTCCTTCCTCTTCTTCAGATGGTTCCTCCTTCGCTTTCCGCTTGCCGAGGCTAGACGGTAAAGTGCCCCCCATCCTTTGCATCACGGAACTCGGGGAGGGCTGTAAGCGCTGGAGTAGAGGGGGAGGCGGGCAGGTCAAGCGGCCTTCGAGCGAGAGCCCTGTCATGCGTTGTAATAGCGGGACCCGGGGGGCATCGTCGAGCTGCGCTTGGGGTCTAGGTGGCGAGCGCAAGCGACGACTAAGTGGAAGAGGCCGCGTAACGCGGGCCTGCTCATGACCCTTAGTCCTCCGGTGCGAGCGCGGGGCCGACGGGTCTCTGAAGCTAGAGCTTGAAGAAGAACGCGAACGGCGGCGGGAGGTTGACCGGGAGTAGTAACGCCGACGACGGTTGGTCGATCGACGTCTGGAGCGCGAGTGACGCCGGCGACGGGAGTCGGAGCGAGAGCGATGGTGGTGGCGCGAGTGGGATCGAGCGCGACGACGATGCCGGTGTCTGGACGGGGATCGGGAACGGTAGCGGCGGTGCTGTCGGGAGCGAGAGCGGGAGTTATGACGACGGCGATGAGGTGAAGGAGTATGATAACGAGAGCGACGGTGGTGGCGACGGTATGAATGGGAACGAGATCGAGAGCGATAGCGAGACCGGGACCGGGATAGCGAGCAAGAAGAAGAACGAGGACGGGAACTACGGCTAGAACTACGACTATAGCTAGGGTTAGAATATGTACTGGTCCTAGAATTAGACGGGGTTCGGTTTCGTGAGCGACCCCTTGGAGCTGGAGGTCTTTCAAGGCTGGCTGGACGCTGCGGAGAGCGAGCGGGCGGCGGGGAGCGAACGGGCGACGGTGAGCGAACGGGCGGTTGAGGGCGAGCGGGCGACGGGGAGCGAACCTGCTCGATTGTTTTATATCTTAATGACATCAAGAACAATCAGTCAGTCAAGTCCGAGAAGAAAAATTAGTTTGCTCGACCGTACCGCCTGGCGCCTTGGGATTCCTCGATGCTGCTCGTATATCATGAGAAAAATCGAGATTACCATCGCAAAGGAGTCTTACCTGTCTTTGTGGATGTGCGGCGCAGAGGAAGCGGGCGACGGTGAGCGAACGGGCGGTTGAGGGCGAGCGGGCGACGGGGAGCGAACCTGCTCGATTGTTTTATATCTTAATGACATCAAGAACAATCAGTCAGTCAAAGTCCGAGAAGAAGAATTGGTTTGCTCGACCGTACCGCCTGGCGCCTTGGGATTCCTCGATGCTGCTCGTATATCATGAGAAAAATCGAGATTACCATCGCAAAGGAGTCTTACCTGTCTTTGTGGATGTGCGGCGCAGAGGAAGCGGGCGACGGTGAGCGAACGGGCGGCGGAGAGGGAGCGGGTGACGGTAAGCGAGCGGGCGGTTCATCTCCTTGTTTAGGGATAGTTTTGGACGGCCCCGCTCCTTCGTTTGGTGCTTGGGAGGGGCCGGCGCTGTCCTGCGGCTTCGCCACCGGCGACTTCTGATCAGGCCAGACGTCAGTGGAGCTCGAGAGGACCATCGCCAAGTGCTCATCCTTTGCGTACTCTAGGTGTAAGTTGCGCTGGACCAAGTAAACTGTCCCAAACGCTTGCCTACCCTCAGTGACAGTGGCGAATCTGATCCACATGCGATCGTTCGCATTTACGATGAGCAAGGGAGTAGCGCCAGCGTGGTGGAAAGCGTCTCGTGCCATGGACTCGAAGGTGGCAGCGCAGATATCCTCGCTCAAGCCTTGGACGACCAACACGTTCGTGGCCTCCTCCTCCGGTCTTGACTCCGGTGTCTCCATGCCGATCATGGCGTCTTTAGCCCACTCTTCCGCTTCCTGTTCCGCTGTCGCTCGCCCTTTGCCCTTACCCTTATTCGCGGGCGCCGGCACGTATCCTTCTCGGAACGGGAGATCCTCCGCTCTAGGCTCCGTCGCTCTTCGTCCCACGTCTCCTTCGGCCGGCTGCTCTTTCTTGTACATCCAGTAGGAAGGCTTCTCCGTCGTCTCCTTCAGCCCGTTCATAACAACGAATGGGAGTTGAGGTACAGGGACTCCGAAAACTTCTCCGCTCACAACTCCCACTGGCCTCTCATACGATCCTAGGTAGATCCTCCTCTTCTTCTCCCTATCGAAGTATTTTTCACTGGACTCGGGCTCGTGCTTCTTTCCTCGATACACAAAGGCGGTGCGGCCACTCTCCAATTCCGCCAGTTCGTACTTCGCCCATTTTCCCTTCGGATCAGCGACCGCCACCTTAGGAGGCACGATCCATGCGACTCTGGAAGGATGTATTTCCCTCACTTCCCATTGGCGATGCTCGAAACGATCCTTCTTGGTAGACGGGTCGCCGAAAGCAGGGCTGAGGATTGCTGGAGCCGATGGCGCGGGCTTAGGCACAGCGCGAGGGATCGCAGTTTGCACCGCGCTCCTTTTGCGCCAACCAAGCAGGTCGATCCACGTAGCGTTCGGCTCAAAATCTGAACGCTTCCAAGTAGCGGGAAGGATGCCCATCTGCTCCAGGTACAGTGAAGACGACGATTTCGCTTCCTCGGGAGTGGCTGTAAGGACCGGGGAGGCGCGCGTCGCGAGGTTGAGCAGCGCGTCCAGCCTGGTGGCGTCTCGGCGCGCTAGTTTCTGGTAGGGACCTTCTAGCACCTCGCGAACGATATCCGTGCCGGTAACGAAGTCGGATTGGACCGTCGTGTAAGGGTACACATCCGCTCGGGTGGTGTCCTCTGGCTCGTAGGCGTGGACGATGAAGCATGGGATGCCAGCGAAGAGGTTGCATAGCACGGATCTTTCGTTGAGCCCGTTGACCCACACGCCCAAGAAGCGTTCATCCGCCGGGGGGAATTCGACGCCTCGCAGCTGCTCCAAGGTCGGCTCACCGATAGAGCGCCGCGCATGCATCATAGTCACCCAAGCCTCTTTCTCTCTCAACCCTCGCTGCACTCCAACGCCGCGATCCACTGCGTCCCACCAGAACCGGGTTCCCAGAAGCTCGGTGATTACGGTAGGCGTGGCGTACTGAGGGCGGGAGCTCCAAGTCGTCGAGCCCGAGCGGAGTCGAGCCTTGATCTCCTCCATGCGTTCATCGAGCTCGCGCCTCAACGCACTTAATCTTTCCACGTATTCCGGGCGGAATCTGCCCATCCTTCGGTCGTCCCTGTCCACCGCCCATTGATTCATCAGCGGTTCGTAGGCGGCGTACGCGAAGTCGTTCGACAGGACCATATGTTGACGGCGGATAAAGGGCCAGTGGGGCACGTCTTCTCCGAAGTAGTGAGGAGAAAAGAGGCAGTCCATCCTCCCTACGTGTCCATCGTATCGACGGTCCTCCAACAATTTCGGAAGGGTTGGCAGCGATCCAGGTATCCTCCATCCAGGTAGAAATGGCGTCTGGGACGAGTTTGGTGACCACAGCTCCCACTTCTTTTCCTTCTGCTTGACCACCCTCGAATAGACCGTCGGGATTCGTCGTAGCTCGAATCTCATCCCCGAATAGACTTCTGGGCTGTCGTAGTAGCCCGCTGCGCAGTTCTGGCGAGCCGCTCGTAAATAGAGCGGGAAGAGGGGGTCGCTATCCGAAGAGGTCGCCATATCGTCGGAATTCTTGAAGAAAAGGCCGCAGTCGAGATCGCGTCGAAACGCGCGTCAGGACCAGGCTAGGGGCAGGCGAAGAGGAAGGCGGTAAAGAAGAGAGGCCGTAGTCGGAAAGTCGATTTGTAGTAATAGAAAGATGCTCCGCAGGGATCGTGTCGAAACGCGTCCTAGCGAGGTGGAAGGAAAGAAGAGAGAGTACGAAAAGTTCCAAGTACAAATTCCCACGTACGTACAGTTTCGGCCGACACGTCCGGCCATTAAACAAACGGTAATTTATGTAGTAGATTCAAGTATTCACGCCTGAGTTTCTGGAGCGTTTATAAGGTCCAGCTCGGAGACCCAAGGGTCGTCCGCTGGTCCATATCTCTGCCACAGCACTTCGAACATCCTTTGATTTCCCTTTTACGCGACAGCGTTTTATGACCCAGAATCGAATCGCTTCCACCACATATTCTTCCGTGGCTACAAGGTAGTGCATTGCTCTGAGGGACGGACTACAGGATCACCCTCCGGATTCAGCAGCCCCGCTGCACCGCGCGGATGATATCCTAGCAGCAAGATGTTGTGCGTATTGCTACGTACGCTCGAAACATCTGTTCGATGGTAGCGTCTAGTAATCTCCGTCTGCCCGTCCTTGAGCCACCACGGAGCGCCAAAACGCTGTAGGCCAGCGTTTGTCGCGATCAGCGATGATGCGCTCCGGCATCCCAAAGACATTGACGACATGGTTGCTTAGTACTGGTGCAAATGTAGCATTCGCCATTAGGAGGCTTCGCGCTGACTCGAGAGTCGTCGCGAGCGGAGAAATATCCATTGGATCCAGGATAGACGGAGAAGGCGTCGATGCTTTGGAGTCCGTTGGGGCGCGGCGCTGAGCCGTCGATCGGAATCGGCGGTCCGTCGCCAAGGCCTCTTTCTCTTCATTCTCTTCCTCTGCTTCCTTCTGCGCTATATAGTCCTCCTCATCCGGCACCTGCACCACATGGGCCCTTCGGAATGCTGGAAGAAGGAGTTGATCTTCCTCGCCATGACCCGGGTGGAGATCAACGCATCCTTTCGATGTTAACGCAACGACGCTCGTTGATGTCTTTAGCCCATTCCGGAGGTTGGGTGCGTAAGATCCGAGCTACCGCTCCAGGACCATCCTCGACATCCGCGAAGATGAAGCCTCGGCGTTGGAAGAAGTAATGGTGCTCGACAGACATTCTAACGCGCTCCCGTTTGCACGGTATGCAGCGTACAGAATACCTCAAGGGGGAGAGAGGAAGAATGTACGGTAAGACCACTCCTTCACACCGAGACCCGCAGCGGAAGACGGCGAGGTATGAATGAAGAAACATGTTTGGTGGGGTGAAATGGTGGCAAGGCTTACAATCGCAAAACCGATGACCTCGACGGCCGTGATGCTGGATACGAACGCCGAGCTGGCGAAGAGAATTATGGAAGGGGAAGCATAAATTTAGTTGCGATGGAGGGACACCGTGGGTTTGTGCACTAGGCGGAAAACGGAATCCAGCTCTATTCGATGTGTTAATGGCTGGGGAGACTCAGACGTACAAAAACGAAGCAAACCTTGCGATGGGTAACCAATGCCCTCCCGGGTGACGAATCCTAGATGCGGCGGGTTGAACCCTCATTCACACCAAGACTTTCGGTTTGGGATCCTCGCCGGTCTCACATGCAGCGACGTTGAACTGTGTACGCCGGGGACATCGAACTTCGGTCTTGGAAAAGGTATAGTTTCATAAACAAAATAGAACGAAGTCAAGTCAACACCAGCCTAGGGTGGCCAGGTCTAAATGCGCAAGCCCTGGGGGAGGCTCGGCACCACGCCTTGGGGTAGGCATGAGAAAACAAAAATCCCTAGCCTTGGGGTAGGCCTGGGGCCACTAGCTCTGGGGTGAACTCGGGCAGAAATTTGGAAATTGCAAGTGGAAGTGAACGACACATGTTTGGCTGAATCCCGAATCCTCGAAGCCGTGGCACACTGTAATAGCATAGCTTTGGGTGAAAAGCCGATAACCTCATCAGCAAGAAACCGGTGCGCAAGCATGGAAACATCAAGCAGTTCCAGGTGTGGCGGTTGGACCGCTCATTCACACCGATTGAGCATTGAGAGCGTCACGATCGTCGGTGCCGCTGAGCGCGTCAAATGTGGCGGTTAGACCGCTCCTTCACACCGTGACCCGCAGCGGAAGACGAGAGGTGTAGATTAAAGATTGGGAGCGTTCATTTTGGAATAAACGTGAGGCAGCTCGTAATAGCCCGCTGTGCAGCTTTGCCGGGCGCCGTCGTATAACGGAAAGGTGGAATCCTTGGGGGTAGCCATGCTAAGGAGGAGTCCGGAAGAGAAGAAGAGGTCGAACGAGCGCAGCCAAGATCGCGTCGAAACGCGCGTCAAGACCAGGCAAGAGAAGAGGGTAGAAGGGAGGTGCAGAAGCAGAGTGCTAAGTGATTGGAGCAAGAAAGTGCAAATGAGCTACAACGAGATCGCGTGAAGAAGGGAGAGAGAGTACTGAAAACTACAAGTACAAATTCACACGTACATACAGTCACTCGGCCGAGTCGGCCGACGCTTCCGACGATTAAACGACCGGTAATTTATGCATATATTTAAATACTCCCGCTTGAGTTCTGGAGTGTTTCGTAGGTCCAGTTCAGAGACCCACGAGTCGTCAGCCGGTCCGAATCCTTGCCACCCGACTCTGAACATCCTTTGGTTCCCTTTCTTCCCGGAACGCGTTTTATGGCCGAGAATGGCCTCTACCACATATTCTTGCGTCGCGCTCAAGTAATCACGAGTATCAGGGAGAGTAGTGCGTTCACCAAACTCGTCTCGCGATACGTGAAACTTGCTCAGGTGTTCCAGGTTGACTACGGGATGCATGGGGTAGGTGTCGGGAAGGCGAAGGCGGTATACGACCGGGTTAATTTTCTCCATCACCGAAAACGGTCCAATACTGCGCTGCACCAACTGCTTCCCCGTCCCCGTCCCTTCGACGTCCACCAACTCCAGGGAATGGGGGTTAACCAGAACGTAATCCCCTTCCTCGATAGACTCTACAGGGCGTCTCTTTTTGTTGTAAGCCCGAGCTTGTCGTTCTCGCGCAAGAGTCACTGAATCTCTTGCAGCTTGCCGATGGCTCTCCAGTGCAGCGATGAAATCCTCACCTTTCTGACTAGGCAGAAAGAGGCGCGCAACCGGGTCACCCTCCGAAACCAGCAGCCCTGCTGCACCCCCGCGGGTGGTAACCCAGAAGGAGGAAATTGGGCGAGTATCCAGTAGAAGCATGTACATTCGAATTGTATGCGAATGCAATCTCCTTCAACCATTTCGCCCAAGAAGATCGGTCCTTCGCTACTTAAGCTCTTAACATTTGCTCAATCATAGCATTCAAGATCTCAGTTTGCCCATCCGTTTGCGGGTGATGTGCTGACGATAGGGCATAGGGCCATGACGCTGCCATACTGAGCCACCACGGAGCGCCAAAACGCGGTAGACCAGCGTTTGTCGCGATCAGCGATGATGCGCTCAGGCATGCCGAATACATTGACCACATAGTCGACAGAGAATTTAGCGAATCCCTCCTGAGATAGCTCGGTATGCGTGGGGATCATGATAGAAAAACGGGTGAGCTTATCCACTATCACGTAAGCGCCGTGAAGTCTTTGCACCGAGGCGAACAAGGGCTCGTCGAAGACGTCTATGGCAGGCCCCCCGGTCCTTGGAACAGCTTAGGGTAATCTGGCCCAGTGCTCTGCTTGTCCGCACGACGCTGATGAAGGGCTACCGTAATACTCTCGCTCTCACCAGCCCCTTCTTGCTTCGGTTGGGAAGGAGGGACGGTCACTCGCCCTCCCGGAGCTTCTTCGTCAAGTCGCTACCAGACGGCGGGCGTATGTATCCGCCCGTAGGCGCCGATTCCCGGTTGCTGACGCGACTTCCTTCGCTAGCTACGCTTCCAGCTCCATCCACACTCGCAGGTTAGTGACCGCGCTGAGTAGATGAAGGTGAGAAGGGCGCGCAGGAACGGTCGCGGGGGTAAGAGGCGCAGAAGAGGGATCTTCCGCGGTGACCGGGCTTACATTTTCCCAAGGGCTAGCGAAAGGGGGTGAAGGAGACGTAGACGGTTGATTTCAAGGTAGCGGGGGGATGCCCTCGTAGTCCTAGCTCTCTCATGTAAGACGGGACCCGAGCTTCATTCGCTCCAAGAGCTGGAAGGCGTTGGTGAGGCGGTTGGGGCCGCGCAACTGCGGTAGGATTGGGAGCGCCCCATGAAGGTACTACTGCCGTCTCCTTGGAGGGAGGTCCACTCGAAGGTCTCGTCGCCGCGTCTCGCGAAGCGGACGGCGCTGAGGACCTTTGAGATTTGGATGTCGTCGCGGCGGTTCGACTATTTGAAATTTCCTTAGAAGCATGGTGGCGCGTAGAGGCGGCTCGGTCGATGGTGGGGTTGGGATTGTTGGCGTTCAATACGGGGTCAGGCATTTTGGCAAGTTTGTCGGATGGAAGTCAAGAGGAAAGCCAAAGAATGTAAGTAGACGGCTAACATTCCCTGGCTTTTTAACTGTTCCAGCCATGGGAAAAGGGTCTGTAGCCGCCTCGGCACAGACTCCAACGCGCTCCCGCTTGCGCGGTATGCTGCGTACGGAATCCAGCAAGCGAGATGAAGAAGATTGAGAGGAAGAACGGAGGAGTCACTCTGCGGACCGCCGTTACTCCGATGAAGCCGATAATCCCGAAGCGCCAGCACATCGCGCGGGGACGCCCCAGCGCGCCCTCTTTTCCCCGAAGACCCACTCGTTAGCAGCTACGCGGCCTGTCGGCTCACAGCGCTGAGTGGGTCCTCAATCCTCCTGAATACTGCACTCGTCAGCAGCTAGACGCGAATCTCGTCGATTCATAGCGCTGAGTGCAGCTTCAAGATTCTTGAATAAAATCCAGAAGTCCTGCTTGAATAGAATTAGAAAGCATATGTACCCCGGAGGATTCACTCGTTAGCGACTGCGCGAGACCAAATGTGTGTTAATGGCTGAGGAGACTCAGACGTACAAAAAACGAAGCAAACCTTGCGATGATTAACCAATGCCCTCCCGGTGACGAATCTCAGATGCGGCGGTTGAACCCCCCATTCACACCAAGACCGTCTGTTTTGGATCCTCGCCGGCCTCGCATGCAGCGATGTTGAACTGTGTACGCCAGGGACATCGAACTTCGGTCTTGGAAGAGTTCATAAACAAAAACAAAAAAATAGAACCCAAGTCAAGTCAACACCAGCCTAGGGTGGCCAGGTCTAAATGCGCAAGCCCTAGGGGAGGCTCGGCACCACGCCTTAGGGGTAGGCATGAGAAAACAAAAATCCCTAGCCTTAGGGTAGGCCTGGGGCCGCAAGCCCTGGGGTGAACTCGGGCAGAAATTTGGAAATTGCAAATGGAAGTGAACGACACATGTTTGGCTGACTCGGAATCCCGAATCCTCGAAGCCGTGGCACATTGTAATAGCAAAGCTGCAGGCCGACAACCTCATCAGCAAGAAACTGCGCAAGCATGGAAACATCAAGCAGTCTCAGATGTGGCGGTTGGACCGCTCATTCACACCGATTGAGCATTGAGAGCATCGTCGGTGCCGCTGAGGGCGTCAAATGTGGCGGTTAGACCGCTCCTTCACACCGAACCCGCAGCGGAAGACGGAGAGGTGTAGATTAAAACATTGGAAGCGTCGTAGCGGGGGCGAAAGTCCGGCTTCCTACGGTGCTCGAAAGGCATTCTAACGCGCTCCCGTTTGCACGGTATGCAGCGTACAGAAAACCTCAAGGGGTAGAGCGGAAGAATGTACGGTAATCGCTGAGAGCGTCAAATGTGGCGGTTAGACCGCTCCTTCACACCGAGACCCACAGCGGAAGACCGAAAGTGTAGATTGAAGCGCCCTTTCGCACCGAGATTCGTAGATTAAAGCAGCGTCGTCGCGAAAGTCCGGCATCCCATGGTGCTCGGCAGGCATTCCAACGCGCTCCCCGTTTGCACGGTATGCAGCGTACGGAATACCCTGGAATACCTCAAGCCACAAGCAAGATGGAGAGAGGAAGAGTGTGCGAGTCACGCAGTGACGACCGTTACTCTGGTGGCCGAATCCGAAAAATCCCAAAGTAAGGTCATCGCGTCGGACGCCCTCGCACTAACCCAAAGCCTCCTCCCTACTATCCAGCAGTCCAGCCCCAAACGAAAATATAAGAAGCTATACATCTGGAGACTTCACTCTTAGCAGCTAAGCGAGTCTAAGACTCGCAGCGCTGAGTGAAGCTCCAAGGCGTCTATAGACTATCCCTCGCGGTGGGCCCCATTGTGATGCGAGTCGTTGGTGGCTTCTGGGAAGGATAGGAAGTGAGCCAGCGCCTGTGAAGCGCTGGCGAGGTGAGTATGAGGCTATTGATGAGTTCGCGGTGTATATCTCGGCCCCCACACATCGTTGTAGATGGCCAAAACGAACAAGTGTGAATTTGTATGTGTTTGCACACTATGTATGATTTTAACTCGATAGTACTGGGGATGCTCGGAGAGGCCTGGGAGGTTCGAGACACAGTTCGCATTTACAAATGGGCAGTAATGGACAGTGACAATGATATAAATTTATGGTTTACGAACAATACAATAACGCCAACATTGACACCCCCAGCCTACAACCAGAGCAGCCGTTGGCTAGCCCATTCCTCCTTATCGGCTACTGCAGATCAAACACAACATAATCCTTGCCATTTCCGCCATCCCTTGGAGGACCAAAGAGGAGCTCGCTCTACCCAAACCTGAGTTGCAAAAGCATGTAATGGCGATGCGACCCAGACCAGTCACTTCTGCCCCTGCATGGGCAATACTCCGAGTGCGAACAGCAATGGCTTGCCCACCCCTGAAAGGGATCCTCCCCCCCAACTGCGGTGCTATAAAGTCACCACCGCTCCACGTAGAACCACGCCTTGAGACAATGAATATGAAGGTCACCAAGCCATGGGCATCAAAAAAATCCAGATGGATCCGCTCGCTGGATCCCTCCTTAGCGGCTATGGTGAAAAATAACCCCCCAAAATTCAAGGCAGGCCGTTCATGCAATTGTGGACCCAATGTTTCTAGAACCTTCTCATACACCCTGACAGACATGAGCGAGGAAAGAAGCTGAACTAGACATAGAGACTTACGGTTCCAGAATCTGGATTTGTTGAGGCGCGTACCACTGGAGCATCCGTTCCACAGCAGGAACGATGTATTTTTTGACCAGTGATAAAAATTCGTCCATCCGTTGGATGACTAACAAGTACCGATCCCCCTTGAGGTCGCCTTGCAGCGAGTCTAGGGTGATGTATGGCAGAAGCGCATAATGTTGCCAAATCCCGAAGTGATAGCCTGGGAAAGTGTTCTGTTTTCTTGCTTGCTCTTGGGTGGAGAGGGTCTGGCAGCGATAAACCGGTCCCAGGCATCGACGATCTGGTATTGATGCTCGTCGTCCAGCAAGCGTATGAAGCGCACCAGGAGCAGAGGTACCCGCGCCGACATTCTTCAACCATTGATTCACCTCTGCAGTCATGCCTGGGCGGTCCATAATAGAGCGTGCCATCATAGACGTGCCAGCAAGGTGCTCGTCCCCGGGTGCCAGAGGAGGTAGAGGTATGATAAATATGAATCATCGCTGCTGGGCAGGACGGGGAGATCGTCATTCGGAGGGAACTTCTGGGCGATCTTGGTCTGGACATGCTCGTTGCTGTTCCTAAACACAAGAAATTCCGAGGGATAATGCCGGAGGTAGTGATATTCTGGAATGTTTCTGAATCTCAAGGTCTCAGAAATATGTCGAGCTCTTACCCCGCTTGCCCTCCATTTTCGCGAGGTGAGCTATGTGCTTCAGCTTTTTTTTCGCCTTCGCTTCCTCTGAGAGCCCTTTTGGGCGACGGGGGCGTTTCGTCATGTCGGCGACAGAAGGGCAGGGCGATAGAAAAAACAAGAAAATGGAATGATTGGAAAGAGAGCGAAGGGAGGACTCGCTCAGCCTGTCGCTGGCACTCCAACAATAGCGTGGGAATCGATCACGGCCTTTATCAACGCCAGCAAAGCACGAAAGGTTTTTCTCTTCTTGACCACACCGACGGGCGTGTCGATCCGCTCTAGGGAGACTTCAGGGTCTGAGCCGCCCTCTGTCTAGAGTAATCCATCCAGCTGCTCCCTGGATGGGTCATGGAGAGCCCGAGCATGTGTGGTACTAAAGTCCCGGTCGAACCTTTGTAATAAGCGCATCACCGGGGCTCATCTCAATCCTCCTCAGCTTTGCTATATTTTCTTACCTCGGCTCTTGATTTTTGAATCCTGCTGAGTATCTTCCTCCATTTTTTTTTTTGCTGCCACATCAAGAGCTGTATTTACGTCGCCTTTTTCACAGGACGCGTTTAGACCACCTAAAATAACGTTCACAAGCTCGATTTTCTTGTCTTTGTGCTCTCTATAACTTTATCGACGATGCTCAACGTTTGCATAGTGCCCTGAACCCGCTCCTTGTTTAATCAATTCTAAATGCGATGGAAAGCTTGGATAAATTCGTGCTGTGTGTAGTCTGTTTCCTTGCTTTGTGGCCTCCGTAGCCTGCTAACTTCGACGTTTGGATAGGCGATTCGGATCCACTACCTATTAGGAATTTTAGAGGATGGAAAGCTCAAAAAACACTGTCTCTGTGCGTTTTTTTTCTTGCTTTTTGTTGTTTTGCTCTGCTTGATCTGCGAACAGGACCATGCCTCGCAACGCAATTGTTGCCCTTGGAAGAAAGGCCTTGTCTCCG
This sequence comes from Favolaschia claudopus, assembly GCA_037176885.1. Classification (NCBI taxonomy): domain Eukaryota; kingdom Fungi; phylum Basidiomycota; class Agaricomycetes; order Agaricales; family Mycenaceae; genus Favolaschia; species Favolaschia claudopus. The sequence goes on from JAWWNJ010000076.1 coordinate 122,165, forward strand.
CTCTGGAGGGTCTGAGCAGCCCTCCGATAGAGTAGTCCATCCAGTTGCTCGCTGGATGGGTGAAGGAGGGCCTCGTTTGCTACGTCACAGTCTATATGCATTATTCGGTTGTATTTGTATTTATCTGTCGTCGATGCTTGTAAAAAAAAGTTGAGCAAAATAAGGAAACATGATGAGGGGCTCTTTTTTGCCGTATATAAGCTCCAACCCTAACCCTCGAACTATATTCGCGTAAGGCCATGTCTGCATAAGTATAATTAAGTAGAAATGTATGTACACTGTATCATAAACGGGCAAGCGGGTACCCAACTTCGCGAGCGACGATGCCAGCAGACTTTGGAGCGCATAATGCCATGGCTAGCGAATAAACGGCCTCCCTCCCTAAGGACGAGCGTCCTTGGACGTTTCCTGGTATCTAGTCTCTCGGCCTCGTTGGTGGGACGTTTGGAGTTCACAGGCCTTGCCTCTGGTCTGAGTGGAACCGGTCTCAGAGAAAACGGCATGGGCCTCGACTGCAGGTCCCATGGCATGAAGTGAGCATGGCTCAGGTCTCCCTTCTCCCCGTTCAATTCGGCGTCAAAGGCGGTCGTCAAGTACCCGTCTTCGAGAAGAATTGCTTGCGGCGAAAATTCTGACAACAGGCCAGCCTTTTTCGAACAGTTTTTCATAGGCCGCCATGGCTCGCCTCAGTTGCTGGGTGAAGGCAGAGACGGTGAAGCCGGTGGTAATTAAGTCACCTGTCTTTCGGACCTTGTCGATCCAAGCGGCGCGGTAACACACCAGGCAGGATGCCATGTTCAAAATGCATTTCTACTTTTCGTGGGTTCAGAGTTGCGGTGGCAGTCAAACATGCTTACGTTGAGTAAGGTGTCAAAGGTGATTCTTCCATGATTATGTGCTGAACCTCTTCCATCTGCCACGTTCATATGAAAGTCTATCCACTTCTGAAGACTTGCACAACCATACAGAGCAAATTCGTACTCTTGGTACCGCTCTGCTGTCATATAGGACGCTGTCCCCATCACGCTTGTAGTTACAGGCATGCCCTCGTAAGGCTCGAGCAGTAGCGCGGGGTAGAGACCACGTAGCTTTGCAGCGTCAGGACATCTAAGAGGCCTTCAGGAGTCTCAATGTTAGGGTAATGCATAGGGGGCTTCGGGTCTCCCTATTTTGTTCAGCTACAGCTCGTAATGAATGAAGCGGACCACCCACGGTCGTTGTATGATCTCAGCCCAGAATATGAACATACGGACAAGCAGCCACTGAATCACGCGATGCTCCGCGTTAGAGTGGACGCCTTCCGTCACGAAATTGTGCAGCACGGTGAATAAGGTTGGTTGTTATTTGAGCTCCATTGATGGAATGCAGACCGTACGCAATGGTATCTTTCTAGCGATATGATGAAGTGAGGTGTTCCGGCTCTCATGTAACTGAATCGAAGGGTCAGTTTCGCTTCCATCAGACGCAGCTGTACCTACAAAAGCCATGTTGGGTTCCAACACGAATACTTCCCATCGATAGACGTCGATTTGGGCGTCCTCCTGCACGTCCTCCCAGTCCATCAAGGAAAACCGCGAACCAGGGGTCAGCCCTGTAATTGGTGGTTTCAAATTTATCCGCCCGTGGCACCCCGATGGCAACCATTTTAAGCCCCCGTCAAGATCGTCATCTCTGTCGCAGCGATGTCCTGGTGGGTGGGGCGATCTGGCGAGGGCGGTGGCGCACAGCCCCCAGCGTCGATCCCCCCAAGGAGACGGAACCTCTGGTAGGTGTTGGTGGTTTTGCAAGAAAGTCATAGCTGCTGCTAGGGAACAGAAATACCTGTAGAGTGGTTAACAAGGCCAACCTCAACAGCTGAACGAAAGTGGGACGTACGATAGCCCAGGCGGCAGGGGCAGCTGTTGGTGAGGAAGCGGGTGATGAATGGCGTTCAGCACAGGCCTCCCTTCTGCGGGAAGCAACGCATTCAAGGGACCTGCAACCAGACATTGGCTACCCTCGAGGCCTTCGAGGCCCATATCTATATAGATGGCATAAGTCTGACGACGTACGAAAGAGCCGCTCTTACCTTGTATGTGGCAGAGGGCGTCTGGATCCCGGAACTGTTGCAGCGTTTGCCAGCTGAAGGGAGGCGGATGTTCCTGGGTATGGACATCCAGTATCAGAACGCAGCGGTGTCGATGTATCTCATATTTGATGTCGCGCGACAGTTCAGCATATTCGGCTTCCGTGCATACGTACAACATGCTCTGCTTCTCGGACGCTTGGAGGCGGGGATTAGGGTCGCGGGCGCTATCTTCCAAGAAAAGCGGCCGGACAGTGGGCTGGCTCTGGAGCATGAATTCAATCATCTTGCGATCCGAGGCCTGAGGAACCTAAATCACGGAACTTCGTTGCTGAACAAAACGTACACATTTCTGGAACATGTGATACTCGAACGTTCGCTCATGAGCGCATCCACGCGCGCCTTGCGGAGCATGCAACTTGACGACCAGCGGCTCCGGATCCATCTGAGGCACCTCAGTATACTGTTCAGGTTGTCCCTGAAAGAAATCCCTTACCGGACGAGAGGCCGTCAAATCCAGCGGCTCAATGTTACGCAGAGTTATGTGCTCCGGGATGTGGCCAGGCGCGTTGTCCAGGATATGAATGTAGGCATTCTTGTTCACCCGCGCCGACGCTTGGGGCACAGCGGGCCGGGTGGACGCCCGCGATTTTGCTCGGCGGGCTACGGGAATGGATACCTCGACAGGTTTCACCTTCACAGGCAGGGTGTTAGTCTGTGTGCGAGTCATTCGCTTTCCCGAAGGTGGCTCGACTCCTTCGCCGTCATTCCTCTCCTCTTCCTCCCTGCGCCTCTTGGCCTCCGCCTTTTCCTTCGCTGCTTGCTCCTTCGCCGCTTTTCGCCTCTCCTTCTCCGCATGTTCCTCCTGCTCCTTCTTCTCCTTATCCTGTCTCGCCTTCTCCTCCTGCGCCAGCCGTGCAATTTCTCGGTCGTAAGCGTCGTCGGGGTCAGCTTCTTCTATCTCATACCCCGTCTGGTCGCCAGCATACTCTAAGAAGATTAAGTTACTGCTCAGTTGCGTGCACAACGCACTCACCCAGAATTTTCAATTGTTGCTCGGAAGGTTGGTTCTTGATAATCGACTGCACGTCTTTTGATTCAAAGATGAATTTCAGAGCCTCTGCCGCCGAGATGGTTTGCGCAGACAGGCGGAGCAAGGCTATCCAGCAGACGCGCTCGACTTGGCCTAGAGGTTGCTTCAACTGGACCCGCGGCATGTTCCCCCCCGCGAACCAATACTGCAAACCGTTGAGTACAGCCGAAGGTCCTAGTCCAAAGATACACTTGCATCAAATACGGAGGTACTGGGGTTGTAAGTTGCGTTCGCGTAATTTTGTGTCGATAAGAGGAGTACGGGCGATATGGCTGCAGCCACTGCGAGTGCGGCACAAATTCCGTCGACGTTGGGGTCGTTGAGTATAGCGGCAACTTCTGATCGGGTGATAGATGGATCTTCCCGCTGCGCCTGACTATTCTCTTAGCTCTATTACATCAATCCATGCGAAACGACATGAAACCCACAGTAGAGCCAAGTCAATGAATACGTTGAGCGTCATTACCATTTTCCCCTGAGAAACCTGAGTGAATAAAGATTGCTTGACAGGTAGTTTACCTCTCTCATCGCTCTCAGCATGAAAGCCGCCTGAGTCATGTTGTACATCGCAGTGTCGCCCGGTTTCGAATTGTTGTTCAGCATGCTTAAGTCGCTGAGACACCTTCTCTTCGTTCCGTCGGCTATCGTTTCCACGTTAAGCGTCGGTCGTTGTGATATTTTCTCGCGTTCTGTGTGGGCAAACCAGGCATTGAGTAAGATTTGGTACCAGTCAGTGTTCCTGAGAAAGTGCTGAGCTAGCCATGAGATCGAGAAAAGCAGAGAGAATCGAGAAAACACTGTACATTTTTGTGTTTAATCGACGAGAACGGCCGCAGGAAAGCACGAGGGGATGGCGGAGCAAGGTCTACTGGGTCGACGGCATGCAGGAGTAAGTCCAAAGTGATCAAGGGCAGAATGGCGTTCCGGATGGCGGGCGAGGTAATGCGGTTCATCACGCCGAAACCGGTAGTGCTGATTCTCATGTGACGTAGCGCTGTCTGTTTGTGCTCGTCAGGGAGGCCATCCAGAGCGTCTGTGCTCCATTTCATAATTGCTTGTATTAGATCCACAACGAATCGGTCAGGGACATCGATTTCCTAGGCCGGCCGTTTGAGCTGGGTCTCACGTCAACCGTCCACGAGGGGTACCTTGAACTTGCAGACAATGTCATTCGCCCCGGGAAATGCGTTTATATTGTCTCCTTTGGCGAATATTCTATGATTCCAAGGGCCGGGGATTCGAAAGAGAGTAAATGTTTCATGATTCCAAGGGCCGGGAATTCGGAAAGGAGAGACCGACATGGTGATAACTGGTTTGGAAGCTGGAACTGGCTGTCTCGTGATTCGGAGCGCAAGCTTTGCAGACACAGCCACATGCTTCTTTCAACCGTCAGCCTTGCGTCAACCGACTCAACGCGCTCAACACTAAACTGGCTCCATATTGGCCCCGCGTCAACTTCTCATCCAGGAGCGAACTGATCACCAAACAATTCTTTGGTCCACTCCGAGGGTATCGCAGTGTCAATCAAAAACGCCGTTTTCAGACTGTTTTTTTATTGAATCATCCCGTTAATATAACTTGAAGTCTAGCCATGCGCGTTCAGAGCTCTGATTGGGTTTTCAAATTGCCCCCGCTGCCGCCTTCCTGGTACTAGTGGCAGCACTCCCAACATCTTGGCACGATCAGCGACAGGTTCAACATGTAGTTCTGTGATTCAATGCATGTCTGAAGCCTTGTTTAATCACCAACTTTAGAGCTCGCCATGTATCTCGAGCAATTAATTGCCATCTTCCCACCCGGTGACTAGGCGGTGACAGTCTAATTACGATCTTCAGCCTGCGCGCAGGGTGCTTTCTTGTTTCGATGCCACCAGATGAAAGCTTAAAGATTATTCTGACGCGCCATCGACTTGATACGTGAGTTGATTATCCGCGGAATCTTTACACAGGTGTCTCAGTTATCAACCTCTTGCTAGCCGTCTGTGAAGTTGACCCTCATGGTCGATGCAGAGAGTGAAAGAGAATCTAGCTATGTCTTACCTGTCGGCCGCGATGAGGAAGGGGGTTTCGTGACGCAGTTTGTCAACCTGTAGGTCCATCCTGCTCACACAGTTTTTCGTCAGAGATCATCATATTTTCCAGTGACAAGCTGGGGTCCGACGAATGCGCCCGTGAACTGGAGCGCTACGGGTTGGAGATTCCCAGCAGCCTGGCAGAGAAAAAGGAGAGCCTTCGTCAGTTCAGCCAAAACCGACAGACTTGGTCGAGGTGCGTTCTCCGTAGTCCTTTCATCTCCTCTCTCACTATTCGCCCAAATCAAAGGGGACCCGGCCAATCGCATGTGGGGTCACAGAGTTCTGCGAACGTTCCTTTTTACATGGAACTCTACCTTCATAGGCGGGCACAGTATGGCTTGAAATTGGACTCCGACCCCACAAAACCACCCAGTCACATCCACCCTACGATGCACGGCGCCGATTGGGTGAGTATCAATTACATACACCGCGTAGGGGTCATCATTCGTCGCACAGGCTGAAGAAATCATGCAACTATATCCCTACCGGTCTTTGGACAAAGTAGCTGGCAAATTGGATTGCCAGGCGCGAGTGACGGTAAATAGACTTCGAGTCTGAATCCAGGTAACTGATACTTCGATGTTTTCAAAAGCCAGAGCCTCCTGAGCCTCCAAATGTTGGTAGGCAGACCGCCCAGGATCTGCCTCCGTCCGAGCCTCAGTATGTCGGGACCCCTTCTTCTGGTCCTGTTACTCGGTATACAAATACAACGTATGTTACTCACGAGCCGATCCCCTTCGATCCTCGGTATTTCCAAAACGCTCCTTATGCTGCTCCGGGAAGTGTCCCGCAGGTCGTTTCTCAATGCCGCACACCGCAGTATTCGTGGCAGACACCACACGCCCTTGAGGAAGGGCTGGTGAACTCTATCGAAGTGAATCGCGGGATAGATCGGCATCCGTTCACAGTGGTCCCTCCTCCTGCAGCATTCCCTGCTCCCACCACAACCGGTCTGAGAAAACAACGGAAAGACTCGAAGTCCCAAAAGGACAAGGAGAATCTGCTTCCCCCAGGTACTGTGGGATCGTACTCTACTGGGGAGAGGTCAGTTTGCCTTGTCCTTCGACAAGGGACGGTCACGGTCACTCAGACAGACTTACTCTCGCAACAAATCCCTATCCTTTCTTGTAGGGGGTCCGTCCACGAGGTCCTCGCACGAATTCTAGAATCTTACGACGACAACCTGCCGTCATGGAACCCCGCGAAAGCCTTGCTCTCCATTTCAAAACACAATCAGAACTGGAGTATCCCCTTCAATCGGTGGGGCGACTTGCCTTGGGATAAGAAATCAAGTGATTCTCTTAGAAGAAAACGGTCTGAGATCAAAGTACGTTCATGAATCTCTGACCACGCACTCGATTTTAAGACTAGAGCTCCTTGTAGATCATGGTCGAACATCATCAAAAGCTCTATGGTGTGGAACGGCTATATGATATCGCTTCTAGTGCCAAGAATGACCAGAAAGATCAAGCATGGACGAAAGCATGGAAGGATCTCCAGGGACGAAACAAGCGAAAATCGCCATCTTCGCCGACGAAGAACCAGGACAAATCCAAGCGCCAGCGTTAAAAGATGGATGCAGAATCTTTGTAGCGTACCCGACATCACCCTGTCAGTAGAAGGAGCTATAACATTGCAACCGTTACACGAGTGCACGTTGGCTAGTCTGTCATACAACCCTAAGTTCATGTACGACGCTGAGCGGCAAGCTCCTGTTCTCGATCGCCACACCTCCCATATATCCAACCAGATGATCTCTCAAATCAGACGGAAACCTCGACGATGCATATAAAGGTTTGACAACGACTTATTACAGACAACTAGCTAAACTTCGTCACACAACGCTAGGATCCCCTCAGCCCTCCCCAGCGTGTTGTCCATGTCCATGAGTAGCTGCTGATACCTCTCGATCCTCCGCTTTGCCAAGGCAAGGGCTCGAGCTGTTTCCTCGTGGTTTTCTAGAGAATTTAAAAAATCTATGACAAGGGGAGATTGTGCTGGATTCTGCTCCTGGGCGAGATGCGAGAACTTGTTGTCAACAACTGCTACGATATGTCGCGCTTGGTTTACAGAAGAGTTTTCGATTCTGTGGTGACGCATGAGTGATAAACAGGTGAGGGAAGGGAGAAAGATGTATACAATGCGGCCATGCAAGCCACTAGGGCCATAGGCCACATGGGCCCTGGGTTGTCGGTGAAGAACGATTCACCGCGAACACTGAAACCGTTGGCTTCCATGAATATGTCAATTCGCCGACAGATACTGGGAAAGTAAGGGATGCTGATGGACCATACACTGTACCGCGCTCACGAGGTGTATTGGATTCTGGGGCGCGTCGATGTCGGGGTCTGAGAATTGAGAGACATGGCGCGAGAGGCTGATTGGAATGACTGGATGGCAACAAGGTGTAGGTGGGTAGAAATCCCATGGATTTCATTGACTTTATACTGGACCAAAACCAAGAAATACTGTGTTCTAGAAATTGGGCGGGGAAAATAGTCAAAACTTGAACGTGTTATAAAATCCCCGCGGATACTTCGTTCACTGTCTCACTCAAACCGAAATCTGCATGGCCGTCGAAATTGGCTCGCCCTGTGCGTCCGACTAGCAAGATGCCCGAGAATCTGGCGTAAACGATGCCTGTGAAAGAGTAAATACATACCACGCTTCTGCTCCGAAAATGCAGATGAGTCCATTAACCTTGACGGGCTAACCCTGGTTTTCGTCTCGACCCATCTACTGTCACGGTGTGTTCTATTTGAATGAACTGTAGGTGTCGTTAGGTGCAGACCGTTGCAGATGGCGGCCGATATGTAGTCTAAATGATTTTAGGCGATCGCTCGCCTCAAGTAAGATTTACCCCCAGTGAGAATTTCAGCTAGATATATCGAGCTGGAAAGAGGTAGCACGAGAAATTGATGGCTTCTCGCTGTATATCGCTAATCCGGACTCACCTCGTTCCACCTCGCCGACTTTTCGAGGTAGATTGAGTGTCATCGAGATACAGTGGTGAACATTCACATCGAGGTACCTCAAGCTTTCCACGGGAATATATAAAAATGAATATAAAATCGAATTCATTGAATATTGGCTACTACGGTACATCGGTGCGCTAAAACCCTTCTATGAGTACCCAAACCTGCCCACAGCTCCTTCCAAGCCTTTTTGAAGCAGGTAATAGTGGAATCTGGAAGAAGAAAAGGAACAAGTCAGAATAAGTCTAAGACTATAAGGCAGGAGGGGGCCGCACACGTACTGCTAGCATTGCAGCGAACAGCGAACAGAACATTCCTACTTAAGAGTTCAGAAAGCGAAGTTGAGAGTGAAAGTAGTGAAACATACAAGGCTCACATACCTATGTGTTATCCGAGCAGCTGTGGCAGCGATAGCCGGAGCCGACGGTGGCAAGGTCCTAGAAGAAAAAGAACAACGACATTAAGTATAAATGACAGTAAGCAAAACAGGAACACGTACCGTTTATAAAAGTCTGGCGAGTCCTGGATACTTATATCAACATGAGTAAGGAGGAGCGGGATGCCATATAAAAGACAAACCATAGATATCGAAATCGGCGACCACACGATTCAAAGCAGATGCAGAACTTACGATACCGAGGTTCTACGGCTCGGTTCAGATAAAGAGCCGTGTTACCAGGGAATTAAGCCAAGGCGAGTTGAGACATTGTCGTCGAGGCGAGGCGAGCGGGCAGCACAACAAGAGATAAAACTACCACGACAGCGGCTGGAAGGGAAGGAGGGGTACGAGAGGCGAGTCGGGGGAAGAGTTTCTCATAACAGACCGACGAGATAGTGAGACAAAAAACGGGGGCTGGAAGATGGCGAGCACGCCAGTAGACAGCAGTGAGACCCAGTGTGGCGGCAAAGCAATGAGCGCGTGACAGCGAGTGAGTCGTGCGAGAGAGGCGCGAGAGAGCTGGAGCCTGGATGGGCGAGAGGCGGGCAGGTGAGAGGCGGGCAGCAGACCGCGTGGTGGTGGGAGGAGGGAAAAAATAAGAACAAGTCCAAATCGTACGACTTTATTTATTTTGACGACGCGGCAATGACGCCTTCGGCGACTTGGGTGAAGAGAGTCGTCGAGGTCTGTCGTTTTGATCTCGTTTTGCCTCGTTTCACCTCGATTTCTCTTTCTACCTCTATCTGGCTCGATTTGTCTAGCTGGGGTTCTCACCGGGGCTCAATATTCAATAGCGCTCACCTCATACTCACCTCGCCAGCGCTTCACAGGCGCTGGCTCACTTCCTATCCTTCCCAGAAGCCACCAACCGACTCGCATCACAATGGGGCCCACCGCGAGGGATAGTCTATAGACGCCTTGGAGCTTCACTCAGCGCTGCGAGTCTTAGACTCGCTTAGCTGCTAAGAGTGAAGTCTCCAGATGTATAGCTTCTTATATTTTCGTTTGGGGCTGGACTGCTGGATAGTAGGGAGGAGGCTTTGGGTAGTGCGAGGGCGTCCGACGCGATGACCTTACTTTGGGATTTTTCGGATTCGGCCACCAGAGTAACGGTCGTCACTGCGTGACTCGCACACTCTTCCTCTCTCCATCTTGCTTGTGGCTTGAGGTATTCCAGGGTATTCCGTACGCTGCATACCGTGCAAACGGGAGCGCGTTGGAATGCCTGCCGAGCACCATGGGATGCCGGACTTTCGCGACGACGCTGCTTTAATCTACGAATCTCGGTGCGAAAGGGCGCTTCAATCTACACTTTCGGTCTTCCGCTGTGGGTCTCGGTGTGAAGGAGCGGTCTAACCGCCACATTTGACGCTCTCAGCGATTACCGTACATTCTTCCGCTCTACCCCTTGAGGTTTTCTGTACGCTGCATACCGTGCAAACGGGAGCGCGTTAGAATGCCTTTCGAGCACCGTAGGAAGCCGGACTTTCGCCCCGCTACGACGCTTCCAATGTTTTAATCTACACCTCTCCGTCTTCCGCTGCGGGTTCGGTGTGAAGGAGCGGTCTAACCGCCACATTTGACGCCCTCAGCGGCACCGACGATGCTCTCAATGCTCAATCGGTGTGAATGAGCGGTCCAACCGCCACATCTGAGACTGCTTGATGTTTCCATGCTTGCGCAGTTTCTTGCTGATGAGGTTGTCGGCCTGCAGCTTTGCTATTACAATGTGCCACGGCTTCGAGGATTCGGGATTCCGAGTCAGCCAAACATGTGTCGTTCACTTCCATTTGCAATTTCCAAATTTCTGCCCGAGTTCACCCCAGGGCTTGCGGCCCCAGGCCTACCCTAAGGCTAGGGATTTTTGTTTTCTCATGCCTACCCTAAGGCGTGGTGCCGAGCCTCCCCTAGGGCTTGCGCATTTAGACCTGGCCACCCTAGGCTGGTGTTGACTTGACTTGGGTTCTATTTTTTTGTTTTTGTTTATGAACTCTTCCAAGACCGAAGTTCGATGTCCCTGGCGTACACAGTTCAACATCGCTGCATGCGAGGCCGGCGAGGATCCAAAACAGACGGTCTTGGTGTGAATGGGGGTTCAACCGCCGCATCTGAGATTCGTCACCGGGAGGGCATTGGTTAATCATCGCAAGGTTTGCTTCGTTTTTGTACGTCTGAGTCTCCTCAGCCATTAACACACATTTGGTCTCGCGCAGTCGCTAACGAGTGAATCCTCCGGGGTACATATGCTTTCTATTTCTATTCAAGCAGGACTTCTGGATTTTATTCAAGAATCTTGAAGCTGCACTCAGCGCTATGAATCGACGAGATTCGCGTCTAGCTGCTGACGAGTGCAGTATTCAGGAGGATTGAGGACCCACTCAGCGCTGTGAGCCGACAGGCCGCGTAGCTGCTAACGAGTGGGTCTTCGGGGAAAAGAGGGCGCGCTGGGGCGTCCCGCGCGATGTGCTGGCGCTTCGGGATTATCGGCTTCATCGGAGTAACGGCGGTCGCAGAGTGACTCCTCCGTTCTTCCTCTCATCTTCTTCATCTCGCTTGCTGGATTCCGTACGCAGCATACCGCGCAAGCGGGAGCGCGTTGGAGTCTGTGCCGAGGCGGCTACAGACCCTTTTCCCATGGCTGGAACAGTTAAAAGCCAGGGAATGTTAGCCGTCTACTTACATTCTTTGGCTTTCCTCTTGACTTCCATCCGACAAACTTGCCAAAATGCCTGACCCCGTATTGAACGCCAACAATCCCAACCCCACCATCGACCGAGCCGCCTCTACGCGCCACCATGCTTCTAAGGAAATTTCAAATAGTCGAACCGCCGCGACGACATCCAAATCTCAAAGGTCCTCAGCGCCGTCCGCTTCGCGAGACGCGGCGACGAGACCTTCGAGTGGACCTCCCTCCAAGGAGACGGCAGTAGTACCTTCATGGGGCGCTCCCAATCCTACCGCAGTTGCGCGGCCCCAACCGCCTCACCAACGCCTTCCAGCTCTTGGAGCGAATGAAGCTCGGGTCCCGTCTTACATGAGAGAGCTAGGACTACGAGGGCATCCCCCCGCTACCTTGAAATCAACGTCTACGTCTCCTTCACCCCCTTTCGCTAGCCCTTGGGAAAATGTAAGCCCGGTCACCGCGGAAGATCCCTCTTCTGCGCCTCTTACCCCCGCGACCGTTCCTGCGCGCCCTTCTCACCTTCATCTACTCAGCGCGGTCACTAAACCTGCGAGTGTGGATGGAGCTGGAAGCGTAGCTAGCGAAGGAAGTCGCGTCAGCAACCGGGAATCGGCGCCTACGGGCGGATACATACGCCCGCCGTCTGGTAGCGACTTGACGAAGAAGCTCCGGGAGGGCGAGTGACCGTCCCCCTTCCCAACCGAAGCAAGAAGGGGCTGGTGAGAGCGAGAGTATTACGGTAGCCCTTCATCAGCGTCGTGCGGACAAGCAGAGCACTGGGCCAGATTACCCTAAGCTGTTCCAAGGACCGGGGGCTGCCATAGACGTCTTCGACGAGCCCTTGTTCGCCTCGGTGCAAAGACTTCACGGCGCTTACGTGATAGTGGATAAGCTCACCCGTTTTTCTATCATGATCCCCACGCATACCGAGCTATCTCAGGAGGGATTCGCTAAATTCTCTGTCGACTATGTGGTCAATGTATTCGGCATGCCTGAGCGCATCATCGCTGATCGCGACAAACGCTGGTCTACCGCGTTTTGGCGCTCCGTGGTGGCTCAGTATGGCAGCGTCATGGCCCTATGCCCTATCGTCAGCACATCACCCGCAAACGGATGGGCAAACTGAGATCTTGAATGCTATGATTGAGCAAATGTTAAGAGCTTAAGTAGCGAAGGACCGATCTTCTTGGGCGAAATGGTTGAAGGAGATTGCATTCGCATACAATTCGAATGTACATGCTTCTACTGGATACTCGCCCAATTTCCTCCTTCTGGGTTACCACCCGCGGGGTGCAGCAGGGCTGCTGGTTTCGGAGGGTGACCCGGTTGCGCGCCTCTTTCTGCCTAGTCAGAAAGGTGAGGATTTCATCGCTGCACTGGAGAGCCATCGGCAAGCTGCAAGAGATTCAGTGACTCTTGCGCGAGAACGACAAGCTCGGGCTTACAACAAAAAGAGACGCCCTGTAGAGTCTATCGAGGAAGGGGATTACGTTCTGGTTAACCCCCATTCCCTGGAGTTGGTGGACGTCGAAGGGACGGGGACGGGGAAGCAGTTGGTGCAGCGCAGTATTGGACCGTTTTCGGTGATGGAGAAAATTAACCCGGTCGTATACCGCCTTCGCCTTCCCGACACCTACCCCATGCATCCCGTAGTCAACCTGGAACACCTGAGCAAGTTTCACGTATCGCGAGACGAGTTTGGTGAACGCACTACTCTCCCTGATACTCGTGATTACTTGAGCGCGACGCAAGAATATGTGGTAGAGGCCATTCTCGGCCATAAAACGCGTTCCGGGAAGAAAGGGAACCAAAGGATGTTCAGAGTCGGGTGGCAAGGATTCGGACCGGCTGACGACTCGTGGGTCTCTGAACTGGACCTACGAAACACTCCAGAACTCAAGCGGGAGTATTTAAATATATGCATAAATTACCGGTCGTTTAATCGTCGGAAGCGTCGGCCGACTCGGCCGAGTGACTGTATGTACGTGTGAATTTGTACTTGTAGTTTTCAGTACTCTCTCTCCCTTCTTCACGCGATCTCGTTGTAGCTCATTTGCACTTTCTTGCTCCAATCACTTAGCACTCTGCTTCTGCACCTCCCTTCTACCCTCTTCTCTTGCCTGGTCTTGACGCGCGTTTCGACGCGATCTTGGCTGCGCTCGTTCGACCTCTTCTTCTCTTCCGGACTCCTCCTTAGCATGGCTACCCCCAAGGATTCCACCTTTCCGTTATACGACGGCGCCCGGCAAAGCTGCACAGCGGGCTATTACGAGCTGCCTCACGTTTATTCCAAAATGAACGCTCCCAATCTTTAATCTACACCTCTCGTCTTCCGCTGCGGGTCACGGTGTGAAGGAGCGGTCTAACCGCCACATTTGACGCGCTCAGCGGCACCGACGATCGTGACGCTCTCAATGCTCAATCGGTGTGAATGAGCGGTCCAACCGCCACACCTGGAACTGCTTGATGTTTCCATGCTTGCGCACCGGTTTCTTGCTGATGAGGTTATCGGCTTTTCACCCAAAGCTATGCTATTACAGTGTGCCACGGCTTCGAGGATTCGGGATTCAGCCAAACATGTGTCGTTCACTTCCACTTGCAATTTCCAAATTTCTGCCCGAGTTCACCCCAGAGCTAGTGGCCCCAGGCCTACCCCAAGGCTAGGGATTTTTGTTTTCTCATGCCTACCCCAAGGCGTGGTGCCGAGCCTCCCCCAGGGCTTGCGCATTTAGACCTGGCCACCCTAGGCTGGTGTTGACTTGACTTCGTTCTATTTTGTTTATGAAACTATACCTTTTCCAAGACCGAAGTTCGATGTCCCCGGCGTACACAGTTCAACGTCGCTGCATGTGAGACCGGCGAGGATCCCAAACCGAAAGTCTTGGTGTGAATGAGGGTTCAACCGCCGCATCTAGGATTCGTCACCGGGAGGGCATTGGTTACCCATCGCAAGGTTTGCTTCGTTTTTGTACGTCTGAGTCTCCCCAGCCATTAACACATCGAATAGATGCTGGATTCCGTTTTCCGCCTAGTGCACAAACCCACGGTGTCCCTCCATCGCAACTAAATTTATGCTTCCCCTTCCATAATTCTCTTCGCCAGCTCGGCGTTCGTATCCAGCATCACGGCCGTCGAGGTCATCGGTTTTGCGATTGTAAGCCTTGCCACCATTTCACCCCACCAAACATGTTTCTTCATTCATACCTCGCCGTCTTCCGCTGCGGGTCTCGGTGTGAAGGAGTGGTCTTACCGTACATTCTTCCTCTCTCCCCCTTGAGGTATTCTGTACGCTGCATACCGTGCAAACGGGAGCGCGTTAGAATGTCTGTCGAGCACCATTACTTCTTCCAACGCCGAGGCTTCATCTTCGCGGATGTCGAGGATGGTCCTGGAGCGGTAGCTCGGATCTTACGCACCCAACCTCCGGAATGGGCTAAAGACATCAACGAGCGTCGTTGCGTTAACATCGAAAAGGATGCGTTGATCTCCACCCGGGTCATGGCGAGGAAGATCAACTCCTTCTTCCAGCATTCCGAAGGGCCCATGTGGTGCAGGTGCCGGATGAGGAGGACTATATAGCGCAGAAGGAAGCAGAGGAAGAGAATGAAGAGAAAGAGGCCTTGGCGACGGACCGCCGATTCCGATCGACGGCTCAGCGCCGCGCCCCAACGGACTCCAAAACATCGACGCCTTCTCCGTCTATCCTGGATCCAATGGATATTTCTCCGCTCGCGACGACTCTCGAGTCAGCGCGAAGCCTCCTAATGGCGAATGCTACATTTGCACCAGTACTAAGCAACCATGTCGTCAATGTCTTTGGGATGCCGGAGCGCATCATCGCTGATCGCGACAAACGCTGGCCTACAGCGTTTTGGCGCTCCGTGGTGGCTCAAGGACGGGCAGACGGAGATACTAGACGCTACCATCGAACAGATGTTTCGAGCGTACGTAGCAATACGCACAACATCTTGCTGCTAGGATATCATCCGCGCGGTGCAGCGGGGCTGCTGAATCCGGAGGGTGATCCTGTAGTCCGTCCCTCAGAGCAATGCACTACCTTGTAGCCACGGAAGAATATGTGGTGGAAGCGATTCGATTCTGGGTCATAAAACGCTGTCGCGTAAAAGGGAAATCAAAGGATGTTCAAGGTGCGGTGGCAGAGATATGGACCAGCGGACGACACTTGGGTCTCCGAGCTGGACCTTAGAAACGCTCCGGAACTCAGGCGTGAATACTTGAATCTACATAAATTACCGTTTGTTTAATGGCCGGACGTGTCGGCCGAAACTGTACGTACGTGGGAATTTGTACTTGGAACTTTTCGTACTCTCTCTTCTTTCCTTCCACCTCGCTAGGACGCGTTTCGACACGATCCCTGCGGAGCATCTTTCTATTACTACAAATCGACTTTTCGACTACGGCCTCTCTTCTTTACCGCCTTCCTCTTCGCCTGCCCCTAGCCTGGTCCTGACGCGCGTTTCGACGCGATCTCGACTGCGGCCTTTTCTTCAAGAATTCCGACGATATGGCGACCTCTTCGGATAGCGACCCCCTCTTCCCGCTCTACTCACGAGCGGCTCGCCAGAACTGCGCAGCGGGCTACTACGACAGCCCAGAAGTCTATTCGGGGATGAGATTCGAGCTACGACGAATCCCGACGGTCTATTCGAGGGTGGTCAAGCAGAAGGAAAAGAAGTGGGAGCTGTGGTCACCAAACTCGTCCCAGACGCCATTTCTACCTGGATGGAGGATACCTGGATCGCTGCCAACCCTTCCGAAATTGTTGGAGGACCGTCGATACGATGGACACGTAGGGAGGATGGACTGCCTCTTTTCTCCTCACTACTTCGGAGAAGACGTGCCCCACTGGCCCTTTATCCGCCGTCAACATATGGTCCTGTCGAACGACTTCGCGTACGCCGCCTACGAACCGCTGATGAATCAATGGGCGGTGGACAGGGACGACCGAAGGATGGGCAGATTCCGCCCGGAATACGTGGAAAGATTAAGTGCGTTGAGGCGCGAGCTCGATGAACGCATGGAGGAGATCAAGGCTCGACTCCGCTCGGGCTCGACGACTTGGAGCTCCCGCCCTCAGTACGCCACGCCTACCGTAATCACCGAGCTTCTGGGAACCCGGTTCTGGTGGGACGCGGTGGACCGCGGCATGGGAGTGCAGAGAGGGCTGAGAGAAAAGGAGGCTTGGTTGACGATGATGCATGCGCGGCGATCCCTCGGTCAAATGACTATGGAACAGCTGCGAGGCATCGAGTTCCCTCCAGCGGATGAACGCTTTATGGGCGTCTGGGTCACTGGCAATGGACTCTTAGTAGAAGGAGCGGTACTCTGCAATCTCTGTGCTGGTCTCCCTTGCTTCATTGTTCGTGCTTGTGAGCCGGAGGACCGCACCCGAGCCGACGTTGTACCCTACGACGGTTCGATCTGACTTTGTCACTGGCACGGACGTCGCTAGCGAGGTGGCGGATGGCCCATACCAGAGACTCGCTCGTCCAGAAGCCCAACGCTTAGACGCGCTGTATAAGTTACCGGACCATAACATTTCGTTCCCCACTACCGCTCCCGACGAGGCAAAGCTGTCGTCTTCCTTGTACCTGGAACAGATGGGCTTCCTTCCTGTCACCTGGACTCGGGATCCATTCACCGCGCCGTTCAATCTACTGGGCTGGCGCTCAGGGAGCGCGGTGCAAACTGCGATCCCTCCGCCGCTGACAACGATAGCGCTCCCAGCTGGTCGGGTCGTGAGCGAATGACGGGCGAAAGATCTACCGTTCCGGGAAGGGTGCGTTCCACCGTCTAATAGCGCGGGCAAAGGCAAGGGCAAGGCGACGGTGGAGCACGAAGCAGAAAAGTGGAGGGACGACGCTGTGGCAGGCATGGAGGTGCCAGAACCAAGACCAGAGGAGGAGGCGACCAACGTATTGATCGTCCTAGGCTTCAGCGAGGATATCCGCGCTGCCACCTTCGAGGCCATGGCTCGAGATGCCTTCTTCCATGCGCGCGTTCGACCCTTGTCCGGCGAACGATCGCATGTGGATCAAGTTTGCCACCACTACAGAAGGAAGGCAAGCATTCGGAACCGAATACACGGTCGCTCACAATCTGCGTCTTGAGTATGAGAAGGATGAGCAATTCATCATGGTTTTGTCGCGCTCCGACGATGTCTGGCCTGAGCAGGAGAGGCAAGGGAACCGAACGAGAGAGGCAGAAGGGTCGTCCCAGTCGCAAGATGGTGGAGCGGGGCCGTTCCAAACCACACGCATAGAGACCTTGCAACAGACGCCCGCTCATTCATCGACGCCCGCTCGCTCCCCGTCACCGGTCAATCCTCCGTCGCCGGTTCATCCTATGTCGCCTGCCCACTCAATGTCGCCCGCTCGCTCCCCCAGAGCATTTATCTCTCCCCCTCGCCCGCCAAAAATCGAGCCGCCAACGACTGCACGAGGTTGATCTCGTTCATATTCCCTCTCTAGTAGTACCAGTAGTAGTTCTAGCTCTAGTGATAGTTCACGTTCTCGTTCCCGCTCTCATTCTCGCTTACACCGCCGCTCTGGTCAGCGCTCCAAGCATCGTGCTCGCTCTTACCACCGTCGCTCTCGACATTCTCGCTCCCGCCACCGTCCTCGTTACCGCTCGCGTTCTCCCTCGCACCATCGTCACCGGCACCCCCGCTCTCCCTCACATCGACACCGACGATCGCGTTCGCACTCGCCGGCACTACAGACGTCGCTCGCGGTCCAGCTCGCGCAACTCTTCCCCTTCTTCTTCGGGCTCTGATTCCAGACGCCCTTCAACCCCGCGATCCCGCATGAAAGCCAAGAGCAGCTCAAGTGCTCGCGCTGCGAGGCCGGTGCCGCTCAGACAACGCTTACGATCGCCGCCCCGGCCTCCAGCGCCACCCAAAACGTGCCGCGCGAGCCTAGAGCTATGTGCACGCCCTCGTTGTTTTCACGTCTTCAGCCTGCGAGCCCACCTCCGCTACTGCAACGAATGACGGGACTCTCCCTGGAAGGCAGCACCTCTTCGCCGCTGCCTCGTCTACTCCAGCGCTCGCAGCCCCCTCCAAGTTCCTTGATCCAGAGGCTGGGTGAGGAGGACGATCAGCCTACTGCGAACAAGAAGAAGGCTAAACGAGGGCAGCGAGGGGGGGATCTACAGCTAAGAAGGCGAGGGAGAGGAAGAAAAAGAATCTGGCGGCTCTCCACGCATTGCAGCAAGCCCAAGGGATAACGAATGAAACCCCGGCAGCTTCGTCCTCCTCCACCTTGCGTAGAGGATGTGGACATTGACGAGGAGAAAGACGGTGCGCATTAGACGAACGAGGATGATGAAGACGCAAGAATGGGGCCTGCATAAAAAGTATACGGACACTAGCGGGTAGGGGGGCACTGTGATACGGTGTATATACATTTCTACTTATACGCGAACGTGGCTCCGCTTAGGCTAAATGTGAGGCCGACATCGAATATAAATACTAGCTTTGTTCATTTAACTTGGTTTTCCACGTGAACAAATGCCGCGGTTGACTTTTCCTGTAGCCAGCGATTCCTTCTGCATCCGACTCAATCCAGTATAGACAGGATGGACAACACCCAGTGGGAAGACGAATACCAGCCAGCCGACATGGACGTAGAGTCGGAGAATGAAGACGAAGACGATCTCGTGGAAAAAGAGCGACTCCTATATGAGGAGGAAGAGGAGGATCGAATGTTAGATGAGGAGGAGCAGACCAGAGAAGACTTTACCGCTCGTCTTGAAAAATACGACGAAATAACCGTCGATCTATCCGATATCAAAGGAGTGGCTGCGAACACCGCTGGTGAATACGAGAGGCAAGTCTCATCCGTTTCTCGACCCCCGAAGCTTATAGGGTGGGCCCACTAGGATGGCACAACGCTTCACCCAACACCTGGAGTCGTTGCCAAACTGGCACAACACACGAAAGCGACCATTTTTCAACCCTCGTCCGTATCCTGACTCTCCACAATTGATGATACAATGGATCAGGAAGCTGTATGGGTTGAATTTTTTTCCATTTTGTGTACTCATACCTCGTCTAGCTGCGACGAGCAACATCCGCACGGAAATCCTGCTCTATCCGATAAAAAGCCACTATCTTATAAATCCGCCGAAAAATGGCGTTCAGCCTTTGTCTGGAAATTTTCCAGAATCGCGGAACTGGGGAAGACCCCTTGGACTTACGCAGATGACGAGCTCTGGAAGGGAAACCCAGCCAAATCGTCGTTGATCTCTGACTACCTCCAAGACCTCAAACGACGCAAGGTCTGTCTATGCTATTATCCGGGTCAGATCATTTACAACTCTAGTCAGACGAGAGCGGGAAACGTCTCAAGAAGCGTCAAGGCGCTCAACATTGTGAGGGACATCTGTAAGATCCAGTAATGCGCCATTCATTCTTTTCTCAGGATCTACTGAAAAAGGCGTACGACTGGATCAATGATCACGAACGTAACGACGTGCAGCACTTCAGGGAGAATGTGCATGGGAGAACGAAGAGACCGAAGAAGAAGACACAGTCCAAGCCCGCGGCAAAGCCTGTCAAGGAAGAAGAAGACGATTCATTTCGGTGGCATACACCCAGAATACTGATTCAGCTGTGGGCGATGATGCTCGTGGCTATAATATGCCTCCTGCGTCCGGGGGAGGTGCTGAACCTGAGGTGGGGTGATATCGTCTTTGCTGGTCCTAGAGATGGCCTCCCATATCGCATGGAAATCCGACTTCGATACAGAAAAAATGATCCCTATGGCGGTGAGTTGGTTTTCTGATTCGGAAACGGTGCCTAATGGTAATAGAGCAATGCAAGGACAAGACGTTCGTTGTGTATGCACTACCGGAGAATCGAGCCTATCTTTGCGCAGTCCGCGCTCTTGCGCACTGGATTTTTGTTGTCCCCAACAGCTTTCGAGATGCTACTCCAGACGCCTACTTGTTCAGAAAGATTACTCGTTACGACTCTGTATCGGATGAGCCCCAGGTGAGCAGAATTTTGTTTGTCATACGAACGATATATTAATAACAGTTTCCTCCAAGACATATACTGCGTTTCTGGAGGCCTTTCGCTGCCTACTAGCAGAGATCCTGGAAAACCCGTCTCATTATGGGGTCCACACCTTCAGGCGTATGGGGGCTCAGCTCCTTTTCGTCTACTTCAAGTGGCATGAAAAGAAGATAGCGGAGTGGGGGGGCTGGGGTCTGCTCAATGGGCTTCTTGTCATTTTGGGGTACTTGGACGGACTGCGCGATAACGCAGGCATTCGCAGGGAAGACTTTTTAAACCCCACCCTACGGCCTTACACTGTATGTACAGCTTGTGGGCGTCAATGCGCCTGTGCCAGGCAGTATGGCTAAAGTTCTTGTGATATAATTTTGTAGTTGGTCTGCATCATATAAATTCACATGCGCGCACGAGACGATAGCAATAGGATGCCAAATATATATCAAGTTCGAACTGTGTTGTACATACATTATGAGGGCTCGGAGATGGAAGGCCGGCCCGCTCTCATAGTAAACAGACACAAATACCCGTTTCCCCTCATGCGATTCGAGAATCCGGACTCCAGCGAGACGCCAACACTGGAGGCTTGGATTGGCCCTCCTAAGACCTTCAAAGACCTTATCGGCCTGCAGCTTCCGGAAATTAACCCATCCCATTCAAAGAGTTCGAAGACCGCGCCCTATTCAGCGCGTAGTATATCGGCCACCTTCCTAGAGTTCTCGTACCAAGACGAAGGCATCGCGGACCGGCTCAGAGCACACTATGAGGTTCTCATTGCTGGTCATGAACACGATACCTTCAGCACGAAAACTTCTGACGCATGGAACGGACTCCGATCCGTACTTAGGCCTCCCGAACTCAACAAGAGCGAAGACTTTGTCCAAGATATTGCGAAAGCCCTCACAAAAGTACTCACCCACATATGTTCCGATATTGGGAAAGCTCGCGGCGAGTTGAAGGATGTCGAGGTCTCTTATGCCGGCCCGCCTTTGGGATATTCTCAGAAAGGAGACCTCTCATTCCACCTGCGTGGTAAAGATCTCAATGACCCCACTGAGGGCGGCATTTGTGGAGCTACGTCGGAGGAGTCCAAATCAGAGGGAGTTCTCAAACGCTGCACTCCAGGGCTGATAGCAGATAACACATATTCAAATGAGGCACACAAAGACGCGAAAGCCATCCTGTTCAAGGTAAGTCATTCGTAGAGAATCGTTTCAAGTGGCTAATAATTAGGGTATAGTTATTCCTTCAGTTGTATACACATGGATTGTCTATTAACAACGACGGGAGTTGGGTCGTACACTACGGCTTCGTATTCACTGGCAGAAGCTGTGTGCTTGTTCAACGCGGTGCGTTCAAATTTCCACATGAATTGAGAAGGACTCAAGAAGCTGGTAGCTCTCGGTTTCGATCAAGCGGGCGATGGTGTTCATGGTTTGGCTGTATCCCCAGCCTATCGTGTTGACGGCTCGACGGCCAATGTCGACTTGATTTGCCTTCTGGTGGCCATGATATACCCGCCCGAGCAAAAACAGAAGATCTTGGCCCCCAACCAAGAACAATGGTCTCGTCTTCTGCCAAAAGTCACTCAACAACGGCGTACTTCTCAAGCAAAAACACAGCTCACTGTTGTCGAGCAAATAGTGCAGACTCATGATGATAGTCGCCGTGATGGCCAGGGAGGAGCAGGTGGTGGGGGATCGATGCACGAGGATCCCAATGGCGGAACCGATAGCAGCAAAGCAGGGTCCAGTACATCGGAAGGCACTCAATCAGTGGGGAATACTCCCCTTGGTTCTTCCCTCGCACTCGTCGTAGTACGTTTTCATCCGCCCGTTTTCCAGCTGTTTCTAAGCAATCTCGGCATTAGTACCCAGAAGCATCGAAACCTTCCATTTGGCCTCCTTGGACGTGGACCGTCATGGGCAGCCGTTCATGGGCTCGGTTGCTCTCTGGGAAACCGCCACAATCTGGGGCCAAGTACGAGATGAAAGATCTCGACAGATCACCCGAAGAACGGTCCTTCACGGACAAGGTCATCTCCACAGCTCCCACTTTGATTCTCACAAGTGCTCTCTCTCGCGGAGAGTTCGCTATGGTTTTTGAAGGCCAATTGGCACATGACAAGCGAAAGCTATCTTGCGTGATGAAGATATACCTCACAGCTTACTCTTTCATGGCTTACAAGGAAGTTCTTGCATATCACCGTCTGCATGCTTTGCCGGCGGTTCCGAAGCTTTGCGGTGCATTCCTTGCACTAGGCTCGGACTATGTCGGTCTACTCATGGAATACAAAGGTCGTGCTTTGGGGTACGACGACTGGGAAGAACTGGGATTGCTGCCTAGAGAAAGGTAATTCGCCTGGCCCATCCTGAATCAGCTCACGGGCTCTATATTAGGTTTACCATATATCAAATTGTGCAGGAAATTCACCGTGCCGGAATCCTTCACGGTGATCTTGCTCCGCGGAATGTCCTGCGCGGTTCGGACGGGACCCTGAACCTTATCGACTTTGGCTTTTCCTCCCTTGATCACCGCTGCCCAGGGTCAACATGTGCTGAACTCCTAGCTCTAGCCCAGTCCTTACACCTCGACGCCCACAGGGAGGAGTTTTTCACTGCAAGCATGAAGCCGAACACTGCGAATAATAGTATAGTTCTGAATGGTCTCTGAGAATTGGTTTACCTAGAATTCGATCATGACTCTCTGGCATCTGTTGTACCACCGCTTCGTAGGCAGAATTATATCACTAGTGTCAATCTACGATGTGTGAAGGTTGAGATCTCTACAGCGAACCACTGGAAGGTTAGACCCCACGGTGCGCATTGGACTAACGAAAATGATGAAGAAGCAAGAATGGGGCCTGCATAAAAGTGAACGGAACTGTGATCGTATGACGGTGTATATGCGTTTCTACTGACTTACGCGCTCGCTATGTATACCTTATAATTATTCGTCGCCCTCCGGGCACCGCGTCTTAGTAGTTACTGTATTTGTGACATATATATATATACGCTGCTATATAGATTTTTTAATACAACTACCGACTTTCCTACAAAGATACATGATTTTCGCGGCGGGGTGCCTCAGTTTAAACCCATGCTATGAGACCGGATTATTATGGCTTTCAGTGTCTCCATACGTCTAGTTATTACGTCCCATATTACATCCCAGTTCCCAATTGGATGGCGCTGTGAAATGTTCAGTTCGCTGAGGTTGGGCAGAATCGCCGGATCCAGCAAGCTGGCAATGCCCAGACCTTGAGTGGTGGTGTGTTCTGTGAGGACGAGCTTGCTGATGCCAGAAAGCTTGAGGGACAGAGAGGGCTCCATCCAATGACAGGCGAACATGGTGAGAGGGGGCTGCGAACGATCGAGGAATGGGCCCAGCTGTTCCACGTCGGCGGACCGCACGCTAAGCTCCTCAAGACATGGCAAGGTAAGTCGTTTCAGCCAATGTGCTTGCCCCAAGTCGTTTGAACCTGCGAGGGTCAACGCCTTCAAAGTATTGACCACAAAATCTAGCCCCTCCGTCAATTCTTCAGGATCATCGTCCTTGTCCCAGTCACTAAAGATGAAAACGCAGCAGGAGAGCAAAGGAAAGCTGCCGCCGAACACGTATTTCAAATTGTGCGCTGAGCTTCCGAAGAACGCGCCCTCTGAATTCTCCATGTGCAGCAGCTGCAGCTTTGGGAACTCGAGGTACGGCCCCTTATGCGATAACTGCCAATCCTCCCATAAAGGCGCTGCTACTATCAAGGACCGAGTGTAGGGCGCCACAGTTTCCCAGAAACGTTTCAAATGCGAGTGGGCGTCTTCATACCGCCTGCAGTGAAAGACGATGTGCAGACCCAGGTTTGCGCCGCGAGACACCAAAGAGGCGAGCCCATCTCCAAAGTTATAGGACGTCCTGGACGTGAATGTGTATTCCACCGTGTTCCACAGCATCGCCAAGCTCGGCAACGTGCGATTCCACGAGGATGATATCGTCGAGAGTTTGGCCAGTTGTGATGGGCGGGGCCCGACGTTCCCTTCGTCGACAAGAGACCACCACAAGATCATGGCCACGATCTCCGGCGGTAACGTCGCCCCGAGCTGCAAATCCTCAATCTTCAGGCGGGCAGAATTGATGGCCTCCCTGAGGGCAACGCTGGTTTCCCTGGCTTGTTCCGTGGTCTGGGGCAGCGTTTGGTGCGATGAATATTTCTGAGCGGCGACGCGCCACTCCAAGACAGCTACGCGCAGTTCGGCGCGTTTCTGTTCGGCAACCAATTCTTTGAGCTCTTTGTTGACATCTACGCCATCTGGAGCCGCGGAGCTTTGGCCCAGAGTGTGCGGCTCATTCAACGGAGCAGCGACGCGGTGAGTCGTACGGACGATGTACGTTGTGCTGGAGTGGGAGACTGTCGAAAGCTGCTTGCGAGGTGACATTCGGAGGCAAGGCGTGCGACTGTGGGCGGTGTTGCCGCATTTGGAAGTGTTTGGGCGAGATGGAAGGACTCTTGTAAGTTGTGCGCCACGAAACGGGCATTGGTCTCTCAGGCGGATCACATTCTCATCGTCTCCGATTCCCAGGCAGCGTTGCGCGGGATACAGTCTACTCGCCCTCGTGCTGGACAACATCGAGTTATCGCTTACGATAAACTCATCCGCACCACCATGCCATCCTCCCCCGGTTTACGCATTACAAATCTTTGGACACCAGCGCACATATGCACGTTAGGCAACGAGTTCGCGGACGATGCTGCCAAGGCAGCAACCCTCCTTCCGGCTCCATCCTCGCTCCCCGTTTCGCTCACCACCTGCAAACGTAGAATCAACACCGAAAGCGCGATTTTACTTTGAATGCCCCTACTAGAACGCTGGTGCAATCCACCCTTGGTCGCAGCCTGCGGGAGATCGATGATTCACCACCTTCCGTGATCCTTCGCTCAACCTTCGCTCGCCGTACACTGCAACACGGGCCGAAATATCCATCATCAGCCAGCTGCGAACAGACTTTTCCGCTCTCAATCAGTAATACACTCAATGCCCATCGCTTCCGCTGCCGCCTCGTCTCTTCCCCGGAGTGTGAGGCCTGTGGTGCGTCTCAGGAAACAAGGGCACATTATTTGCTGTTTTGTCCCGCATGGTCACAATTCCGCGCACCCCTGCAGGCCGCCTCCTTCTCAGCGGGGATTCTTGGAGCTGTGGATATACGCACAATCCTCAACCACCCTAAACTCATCAAACCTCTTGTCGAATTCATACGCTGCACTGGACGATTCACACGAGTACGTGCTCTCGCACTCTCCCGGTTTCTCACCATCCTCTTTTTACCTGGCTTTCCTTACTACTTTACATTCGTGTAATTCCCTTTATCCTAACATACTCAAACCGTAGCTTACTATCTTTCCCAATTTTGCGACTCAAACCTCTCTCTTATAGTTACTCTACATCCGGTGATTCCCCTCTCGTCTCCAACTTATATCTACTTATCTTCGCTTACATTCCCAACCCCAGTAGTTTATCCTGTACATACCCGAGGCTGCCTCGCACAGCCG
Source organism: Favolaschia claudopus (assembly GCA_037176885.1). Lineage (NCBI taxonomy): Eukaryota > Fungi > Basidiomycota > Agaricomycetes > Agaricales > Mycenaceae > Favolaschia > Favolaschia claudopus. The sequence continues at coordinate 148,073 of JAWWNJ010000076.1, forward strand.
GTACTGCCGCGTAGCCCTTAAGGCCAGATACGGCGTAAATAGAAATCAAGTCAAGTCAAGTCAACAGGTGCGATGAAAACTTCCGAACAGCGACGCGCCACTCCAAGACGGCTAGGCGCAGTGCGCTGCGTTTCTGTTCTGCGACTAACTCTTTCAGCTCCGTGTCGTCCCCGCCGGCAGCTATGGGATCTCGGGCTGCGGAACTTGCACCAGGAATGTGTGTTTTGTATTCAAAGGAGTGGCAGACCAAGCCAGAGCGGGTCGCCATAGTTTCAAGAGCCGAAAGTGGTCGAAAACGAAAACGGGATGGGTTCGTCCGATAGAACGCTGACTGAGGCTGAGCCGGACAATAAGGGAGGTCGGTGAAAGGTAGTATTACCGCATTCGGAAACTCGTAACACAAATCCGTGACTGTGACATCTCCTTCTCCACCCCTTCGCGCTGAATGTCGTCCTCTCGTCCTCAAGAGTCCTTATCGGCATCGCATTTCAAGAAGAAAAAGAGCAAGCCTTCTCCTGTCTCTGTTCCGCTCCAGGCTGGTGTTCCTGCCGCCACCACGGTTACAAACAAGGCAGCGTCTCTTCAGCACTCGTATTCACCGGATGCACGAACCGACTCCTTGCCTCTGCGCAGTAACCCGAGCTCGCGAACTCCCGAGCTTGAACCCCAGTCCGACTCCTTACCTCGGAACTTTCCAATCTTTATCCCCCATCGATGGAACGTAAACCCACTCGCTCCTTTCCGTGACGTCGTGCCGATTGATGGCTCAAAGTTAGAGTGGCTGAGGCCCCCGTCTTGCACGAGGAATTTGCTCAAGTCAAAGAAACAGAAATTCATACTCACTGACCATCTTGGCTTGCTAGTCTGGATGGAAACGTCAAAAAAAGTGCGCTCGACTTTTCAAACATACGACCGGGATCTCTCTCGCATCTTGTGCTTCAACGGCGCCTCGTCGGACATCTTCGCCGGCGTTGTGGAAGCAGAAACCTATGGAATGCCAGTCCCCGGTTTTCCGTTTATGTCAATACAAAAAAACATGGTTAAACCGCAGACTTCCTCTTCTTGGATGTACTTGAAGGAGGAGAGCGACCCAGATCCCCAGCAGCCACTCGCCGTTCCATCTGCTGAGACGCTTGGCAGGTCGCCTCGCAATCCGTTCCAGCGCTTGCATGACGGATCGGACGGAGATGAGGATCTATATCTACGGAATCCATCTCAGCACGAACTACCCACCAACGTTTTGGCTGCATTTGGAAAGCTGGATCCTTCGTCCCTAAAGGAAATTCGTGACAAGCTACGCACCGTGGCGTACGCAGATGTTGGGCGTAGCATATGCCCGTTAGCGATGGTTGGGGACGCTCAGTCTTTGTGGCTCATGTATGATACCACCATGGATTGTCTGTACGCCTTGGGCCTACTAGACCGGTATGTGAAAGGCCTGGAATTCGTGAGGTTCGAGACGCACGCGAATTTTGCGGAGCGTTTCAACGCGGGGCAACAACGGTGGAAGCGTACCAACCTGGACTGGTCCCCACACAATACACCTGTGCTACCTCCTGTGGAAGAAGTCCTCCATAGTCGTGCACCTTACAACGTCAGCGGAAAGGATATGCCAATCTCATCCCAGCTAGGATCCGCAGACTCGGAAGAGCGATGTGGAGGTCATGACAGCGAGCCTGTGGCGGAGGGTTCTCTGTTGCAAAATCTGCCCTTTACAACAGTGCCACTATCTCGGGTATCTACACCGGCTCCCGAAGCCCATGAATCCATTACAACAGACGGGATCCCCGAAGACCAATCTCAGGGTCATAATGAAAGTGGACCTATTCCAGTCGCTCCTCCATTAGAACATTCGATCTCTACAGTAGTGCGCGCGCCTCAGATATCGACGCTATCTCCGGTCGTCCACGAAGCCATTCCAACAGAAGAGGCCCCTGAATCTCCCTTGTCCAGCGTCTCATCAGCGTTATCAGATGTTGAATCTGATTCTAAGCATGAAGGTTGGTCTTCATACCAGCAATCTCCCGTTTCCTGATCCATGCGTGGTTTGTTAGGCCCTCAGAGCATAACTGCCAAGCGTAAACTGGGACCGGAAGAAATTAGCATTCCCTCCACCGTCAAGCGAGTGAAGCTCGTTCTGCCTCAGCATCACCACCAAGTCCCAAGCATCTCAGTGGATCCATACTTCGGAAAATCTGGCCAGTCGAACCGACCTCTTTCTACAAAACACATTGAAACTATGAATGTCTTTAGATACTCACGAACTGCTTTGCACGAACGGGGAAGCATGGGACGCTGGTGCGTTCTTTCTTTACTCGCATGTAAATACCAACTCAAAATTTTCCCAGTATATCATGCTGATTTTCAGTTTGGAAAGGAAAAGAACGTCAGGTACGGCCCATAATGCGTTTGAACTACATCTCTGAAAAATGGTTGCGTAGATTCGCAGTGAAGCAAATTTTGCGAGAAAAGCAAACAGGTACATGTTCGATCCATGGGAGGTACGGGTTCTTGAACACAGAAGGCTACATTGAAGAATATGTACGTATGCTGGCACCGTAAATGGGCGTGTATTTTATTTTCCCTCATGACCAGGCCCCTTGCCCTGAAAATATGGCCATGGATAGCTTTCGAGAGGAGTTTCTAGAACACACCGGATTTTCTTGGGAGGAGAAGGAACCGGGGTTGAGGGGTTCAGGCAATATACGCCGCCCATCGGGGAAATATTACTGGGTTGGTGAGTATAAATTTCTGAATTCATCCTCCAGTAATTAAATTGCGCATGCAGGCCACAGCAATGACTCTGGCGTTGCGGTACATCCTGTCAGCGTAGATCAAGGAAACCGGTTGGCATGAGCTGCGTGATGAAATTGGTCGGTTTCGCCCCTTGCCGCAGGCTCCCTTCAAGAAACGAGGTCTTATTATAGATCCCGCTTAACAGTCGATGCATCCGGGACAGACGGTTCGAGATAGGGACTGTATTCAAGAGTGTGATATGGTGTATATACATTTCTACGAACTTATACGAGAACACGGCCTTACTACTATATTCCGCTTACTCAAAAGATAACATAGATTAGGTCACATCTGTTACATAATCTCATCTGATTCCGCTGCGGGTCGAATGAGGTAGACCGTAACCGCCAGATTTGAGGCTTTCAGTGGTAATCAACTGCGTGACTCGTACATTCTTCCTCTCTCCCCCTTTCATCTGGCTTGAGGGATTCTGTACGCTGCATACCGTGGAAACGGGAGCGCGTTAGAATGCCTGTCGAGCATCATGGGAAGCCGGACTTTCGCGACTCTCAGTGGTACCTACGAGCGCGACGACGCTTCCAATGCTTTAATCTACGGGTCTCGGTGCGAATGGGCGCTTCAATCTACACTTTCAGTCTTCCACTGCGGGTCTCGGTGTGAAGGAGCGGTCTAACCGCCACATTTGACGCTCTCAGCGGCACCGACGATCGTGACGCTCTCAATGCTCAATCGGTGTGAACGAACGGTCCAACCGCCACATCTGAGACTGCTTGATGTTTCCATGCTTGCGCAACGGTTTCTTGCTGATGAGGTTATCGGCTTTTCACCCAAAGGTTTGCTTCATTTCCGCGTGTCTCCTCAGCGATTGACATACTTTAAATAAACAGACATTGATTCCAGTACGGATGAGTAGCGCAGTTGCTTACCTCAGACTCTTTCATCTTGGTTGTACCGGTTTGAGTGGTCGGGGCGTAGGTCATCTTCCAGTCAACCACCCCGCGTAGGGGTACGCTTGATGTCTGATATCCAAATTTTCTATAATTGATTGGGAATTTTCAGGCCTCTCCTCCAGTCCACGAAGCGGACCGTCTCCCTTCATTTTCTGGGACATAATAGATAGTATGGTACAACCACTAGGCATAGATTATGTCGCTGTCTAGGACCCATTGGCTCACAACGCTGCTCGAGGAAACATCTACGTATGTTTCGAATTTGCACGTTGTTCGACTCTCAGTCCTCTGCTCAAATTCACGCCGCTTCCTTTGCTAGGGCGGGGTGGTATCGGGCCTACCGCCCGCGTACCAATAGCCACGCTAAAGCCGTTTCCTCGGTCCGTAATGCCTGAGCAAAAGGTTTCCCGCAGTTGACAAGCCCGTCGAAATGGGCCAACACCTGGACCACCGACTCGCCCGGCGCCAGCGCCCTCGCCTCCAATTGGAGCGGGCTCGCCGACACACCCATTGCTTCAGCCATCCACTCGACCTACGCTGGCACTACTTGTACCACGTCGATCTGGTATCGTCAACCGTTCCACCCCATCTTTGCCGTCGACAGTGGCGAGCAAAACCTTGGTCATCTCCGGAAATCGCACCGTTCGTTTCATGGTTTTTTACGCTTCGGTGGTCGTATCTAATCGTCTGCAGGAAAATTTCGCTTCTCCTCCGCACCAGAACCCGAACCTCAGGAACCGGGCTAGGAAGCGCCTACATTTGCTAAATCCCCCGTTCCAGGAGGAGCCTCCCGTCATCGAACGCTCCACGTCCACCACAATCTATCGCACTGACCCAGTCACCTGCGACCTTCAGAAAGATGCCAGAACCGGTTCTCGCCATGGCTGTTGAAGCTGAACACGGTTTATATCTTGTTTTCGAACCGGCTGGCGCTTTCCACATCCAAGAAAACGTTTTGAGTTCAAGCAAATCTTCGACTCGCCTGTCAATATAACCGCACAGCTCACCGCCCAGCCCAACCGGAACTCTCCTTCCATTCCTGCTTTGTTTCTAACTCAACCAGCGCCATTCGATTTCGCATGGAATTGACGAAAGCGCCTTTGAAACTCGACTTCGCGTCGTGTTCGGTCACCCAAACGAGTTTTGCCGCCCTCCCGATACCGACGACGCTGGCAACAGCGTAGTGACGTCTGGAGGGACGGGCCTGGGAGCTCATGAAGGATCGCATAATGTCGGCAAGGAAATTGAGGAAGTGGAGGGTCCCAAGAGTATGATGACGATACTATTGCGATAAGTGAGGTCCCCGAAGATGAGGGCGAACGAAATCTGAAGCAGGGTGGCAAGGTCGACCGGAGTAGCAGCTAGGTGACTTGCGACGGTTCTGATTCCTCTGCTGTTGCTGGGGATGTACATCAAACGAACCGCCGAAGTCGTTGCGAAGGAAGCAGTCCCAGCCAAAGGACAAGAAGGACGGGGCCGGGCACCCCCAGCTAATGTAGGGTCGATGGCTACAGGCACCTGACGATATGGAATTCCTTCTTGGCGAAGAGACAATGTTGATGGCCGCCCTGCCGACACCGAATGAGTTGCAATCACCCGCTGCTGGGTCAATGTTATTGTTTCATGGCGTTGCTCCTGCCCCTATTCCTCCTGTTCTTTACCTTCACCTTCATGTCTTGCCCCTTCCCTGGCATCGTGGAATCCCTTCAGCATGTCTCCCTCACCGACATCACGGCCGATCTCGAAGCACAACACGAGTCCGTCGTTGACGACTCTGACGGTGATGAAAAAGATGAGGCAATTCGGCCAGATGTCGACATCAAGGAACTCCGACAGCAGATATCGAAAGCTAGCAACAGCACCACCGAGGGGACACAAAAAGAATACGAACTGTACGTGCCTTTGCCGAATTGCGGTTCATCCCTTGATTCATGATCTCGTCCGTAGTCTTCAAAACGCTTTTCTGGTGTGGCTCAACTCGTCCTCTTATTGGACCAAGGACACCCCTTTTTTCACCGATCGTCCTCATCCGGACAGTCCTGCCCTCATCGTAGCGTGGATAATGTCCCGGTTTGTCCTTCTGATTTCTCTGTCACTGTATCTCTTATCAGTCTTGCGCGCAGCTGCGACAGTAAGGATGCTCAAGGCCGTGTTATCCCTACTGCCCAAATACGCCAGTCATACAGCTACGCCCAAAAAATGCGGGCAGCCATGACCCATGCATTCGGCCATAACCATGGACTCGGCAAAGCCAAGTGGCACAAAGATGACCGTGGCATTTGGAAAGGGAACCCTTCTGTTTCTGATACAGTTTCTGGCTACCTAGTCAATCTTCGTCGCACCAAGGTATGCCCCTGCTTCCCTATCAGCGCCGCTTTGCCTCCTAATCTACATTTGCCATAGACGAGGTCCGGCGAAGGTAGCACCACTGCAAAGGCAATCAGACATGTAAGTTGACGTCTTGTTTTACTACAATATGTGAAACGTCAATCCAGGAAACTCTGAAGAAGATTTACGATTTCAATCAAGCTGAGAATCGCTCCGTTCCGACACCGTATGTTCCTGGGCGGAGGAATCACAACGACGCTTGGGGATCGCCTCGCGTTCGACTGCAGACGTATGCCTTGATGTTGATATGTTTTTGGTGTCTTCTTCGCAGCGATGAGGCAGTCAGAATCACCTTCGATGATCTGGAATTCATTCCTGCGGATGCTACCACTCCCTCTTCTTTCGAACTGACTCTGCGATGGCGCAAGACAGACCAGTTTGGACGTTCGTTTGTTCTTCGTTTTGTTCTACACCTGTTCACTCCTTCCACAGAGGTCAAGCCATTTCGTTTGTATATGCGCGACGAATGCGAAGCTCACCTCTGTCCTGTTCGGGCCATCGCTGCCTGGATCTCGTCCGCCCAAAAAGAATCGGGTCCGCTGTTCCGCAAGATGAATTCTGGAGATCTTGTGTCGGACGAGCCGCTGGTAAGTCTTTTTGAGCGCACATCACACATTCCCATCTCAACCACCATCTTGAGGCATCTGATACTTTTCTTGAATGGTTTCGCAACTGCCTTTTCGACGTCGACGATCCATTCCCGTCCGGTACACACGCGTTTCGCCGCGCGGGATGCCAGCATTTATCATCATACCTACCATGGGGCGGCAGGCACATCGCTGACTGGGGAGGGTGGTCGACGTTTGCCACCTTCCCGATACGGATGATGCTGGCGGGGACGTCTGAAATGCCTAGCGGGGCCGGTCATGGAGCTGGGGAAGGATTGCAGAACGTTGGCAAGGACATTGAGCAAGTTCAATTTTGCAAAGGTGACGGGGAAGACGAGAATCACCCCAAAGGCAGCAATGATGACGACACTGCCGAGATGATTGAAGAGGTCGCCGAAGACGAAGGCGATTGAAAGTGAGAGCAAGGTGGCAAGACCGATCTGGAAGAGCAGCTAGGAGATGAATGCTGCTGTCCATTCAAATCCATGGTAGCACGAGCAGGGCAGAAAACGTTCACGATTTCCCTCTTTTTGACAATTAACACGATTTCATCAATTTCAACTGTCTCAGTTTCTTGAAGTGACTCTATGTGATACGGTGTATATATTTTCACTACTTAGTACACGGCCGTACCTGTACTTTACTTTACTTTACTTGATTTAGCTAATATTGATTACTCGTCCCTGCAGTACACGAGATTACCTCATAGATACAAATCTATCTTGCTTTACTACTACGATGAAGAGGGATATTAGCGGCGAACCACCGACATGCGTTAGACCCCCTGCTTGCCTGAGCATGCGTCTAACTGCTCCATGGCCCCGGTGTTGCAGGGACTCCTGTCCAGGGTCACACGACCCCTCGTCGAAGGGTTACAACGACTGACGACTAACGACAACCAACCGCCAGCGCTCTCAAAGCGCTGGCTCCTTCCAACCCTACTTCCAAGAGCCACAAAAGTCGACTCGCATCACAATGTAGCTCACCGCGAGGGCTTTTGGGAGAGGGAAGGAGCTTGGGACTTCACTCAGCGCTGCGAGCCATTTGGCTTGCGTAGCTGCTAACGAGTGAAGCCTCCAAGGTATTATTCTCAACTTATCCTAAGGCTGGACTTCTGGATGTTTCTACATACCACTTGGGTGCCGCTCAGCGCTGCGAGTCTTCCGACTCGCGTAGCTGCTAACGAGCGGAGCCTTCAAGGAGCCCGAGGTCTCACTCAACGCTGCGAGTTTTACGACTCGCGTAGCTGCTAACGAGTAGACCTTCAGGGATTGGGGGGCGCTGGATGCCTGACGCGATGTGCTGGCGTATCGGGATTATCGGCCTTATCGGAGTAACGGAAGTCACACCACCATTCTCCCCCTCACCATCTTCATCTCGCTTGCGCAATTCCGTACGCTGCATACCGCGCAAGCGGGAGCGCGTTGGAGTCTGCCGCAGCGGCTGGTGACTCTCTTTCTCATTCCTTGAACGCTTAAAAGCCATGGGATGCCGGCCTTCAATATTCTTCCAGGCTTTTCTCTTGACTTCAACCTAACGAACTCGCCAACATGCCTGATCCCGTCTACGACGCCAATAATCCCAATCTTATCATCGACCGCGCTGCTTCGACGCGTCAAAGCTCCAACAAGGACACTTCAGCTGGTAGAACTCTCGCTGGATTCAAACTCGATGCGACGGGCCCTAAATCTCAGAGGACTTCAGCGCCGTCCGCTCCGCGAGACGTGGCGACGTTGCCTTCGAGTGGGGTCCCTGCCCAAGGAAGCTCTGCTCCCTCCAAGAATGCTCGCTCGCGTATTCTCAGTCCTACGCCGACCGCTGGCGCTCGCCAACCTCCTCCGACGCTAGGGGCTTTCGAGCCGCGCATTCCCTCCCACATGAAAGAAACAGGAATACGTGGCCTCGCTCCCATTGAAATAAAACCCGTCGGGTGGAAGTCTTCAAATTCTTCACCGCTGTATGCCAGTCCTTGGGAGAACGTGAGTCCCGTCACTGCTGAGGGACAACCCACGACGCCTCTCGCCCCCGCGAACCCTCCTGCGCGCCCTTCCCATTTACATCTGCTTAGCGCGGTCACCAAACCCGCTAGCCCTGATGGAAACGGAAGCGTAGCTAGCGAAGGAGGTCGCAGCGAGAGAAGTCTCCCCAGCACAAGGCATAGCAATCGCGGCCCCAGTCCGCAAGCCGGCTATGTTCGCCCTCCTTCAGGAAGCCCTCTCACGAAAAGTTCGGGCGAAGAGAGCGACGTCCTCCCTCACCCGGAACACAAGAAGGCTAACGAGGGCGAAAGCATCACAGTAGCCCTCAGCCGCCCTCGTGAGGAAAAGCGAAGTAGTGGACCGGACTACCCCAAGCTATTCACGGGGCCGGGAGCCGCAATTGACGAGCCCCTCGTCGCGTCGGTGCAGAGGCTGCACGGAGAATACGATCCAGCGGATGGTACGGAAGATCCGCTGTCGATATTCGGAGCGGAAGGAGGTGAACTTCCTGGGTATGACCCCGCCCGTACCATGCATTTGCGAGACGCCGTCACCCGCTACATTCAGCCTAGCCGTTTCTTCGAGGGCAACCTCGTCTCTATCATACAGAAGGTGGTTCAGCTGGACGCAGGGAAAGTGGTGTTGAGAGTTCTGGAGGATACTAGGACGTCGAAGCGAATCTATAGTCTGAATCTGAACGATCTGAGCGATACCGCTCATGCCTCGCAAGGCGTTCAGCAGATCTTGGAAGCGCTGACGGCCTTTCTCCAGAAGGATCCCAAGAAGAGCTTCACTTTGGATCCTGACTACGGATTTCTGAAGCTAGCCGAATACAGCGAGGACAAGGCTGAAGTGCGATTCGCGCTTTCTACTCTACAGAGACGCCTCGACACCGCCAACACGCACATAAACAAGTACCTCCAGGCCATCCAGGGAACCTTGACTGGAGATGCGGCTAGCGACGCGATAGGATCGATGGACTCTACGATTTCGTCCGTTCGAGAGGTCTTCGGCAAGGAACACCCCTCCAAGGAGTTTAATCGACGCACCCGACCGTGACTCTATGATCCTGCAGTTGCGGGAGGTGCCGCGTACCAGGTGGTACAAGCTGCGGTCAACTCAAGCGATTCCTACTTTGAAGGAGCAAGAAGCACCTTCCAACTCTCCTCCAGCAGCGGTGACTGCGAACACAGTGCCTCCCGCCGCTGCGGCGTCGAACAGCGCGGCTCCGGCCGCTGCAGTTCCTCCGCCCGAAGCACCGGAAGCCGCCGCTCCCCCTCCAACCACTCCTGGAGTTCTGGGAGTGCGCTTTACGGCGCCTTCGACTCCGCGCCCTAGACTGTCCGCCATCTCCTTCCTACCAGGACACGGACGTCTCCGTAACACGGACGGATCGGACGCGTCTAAGCGTACGTTTGTAACAGGGGGGCCATCGTTGATGCGAGAAAGTGGCGCGCCGCCAGCAGACTCTGCGAGGCCTCCCAAGACGTCTTGGACTAGCTACCAATTCAAGACGGTGTCGGAGACCCCATCGCAAGCAGCAGCTCCGCCGCCTGCGCCTGGCAATGACGCTCCTCCGCCTGCGCCTGGATACGGAGGCGGAGGAGGCGGAGGCGGAGGTGGAGGAGGCGACTTCCCTGGGATGGCTGCGCCAGGGATTTTTCCCGAGCGCGCGCCTGATCAGTGGCAGATCAATTACAAGCTGAACGTCGCTATCATTCCCTCATGGAATGGCTTGGGGAAACCCTTATCAAATATGTGATTGACATGGCAGGCCTAGCTCTCCTCAGCCCTCGGATGAACAGTGATATAGCGCAGATAGCGCCATCCAAATTCGAAGGGCGTGCTCAGAATTGGTGGAATGGTCTCTTACCGCACCGAAGGGTTCACTTCTGTCAGAATTGGGACCATCTCCTAGAGGCTCTCCGTGGACAGTTCATGACGACGCTATGGGTTCATAATCGCATGAAGGAATTTGAGGAGATGAAGTACCGCCAGAGGGGACAGGAGGGCGAGGAACCCATTGACTTTCCAACGACGGTTTCAATACCATGGATTTCTCTTTGCGGACGTTGAGGGTGGACCCGGGGCCGTCACTCGCATCTTGCGCACGCAACCGCCGGAGTGGGCTAAAGATATTAACGAACGAGTCTGCCCCGACGTGGAGACCCTCATGGTCGTCGCGGAGGAGGAGAAGGACGCGTTGATTTCCGCCTGGGTCATGGCCCGGAAGATCAACTCCCTCTTCAACGCCTCGACGTCCGCGTCGTCTAACTCCGCTCCCCAACGTTACCGTCGCGCGCATGTGGTCGAAGTTCCCGACGAGGAGGATTTCATCGCTCAGCGAGCTGCAGAGGAAAAAAGTGAAGATGAGAAAACGGCATTGGCGACGGACCGTCGGTTTAGATCGACGTCTCAGCGCCGCCCTGCGGGAGAGAAGCAAGCTGCATCCCCGTCTTCCCCACCAGGGAAGACTACAAATGCATACTTCTTTGCTCGCGACGACTCCAAAGTCAGCGTGAAGCCTCCCAACCGAGCCCCAAACACGTAGCTAGAGATTGTCCTCATTTCGGTCAATGGGACTCGCTAAACCGTGCTCTCCTAATTGAGGTAGATCGAGACCCTACGGAGGAAGCTAGAGAGATACAAGAGCATGTAGCTATGATGACCACAATCGCATCCCCTTCCGCTTATGATGGTGTGATTGAACGTGAAGTAATGGTTGTAGGGGCGGAAGCCCATGTTGTTAAAGAGGGCCCTTACAACCGTAACCGACGTCGCAGAGAATCCTTTGAGAGCGGCAAATCCTCTGTCAAGGATAAAGGCAAACTCCCTCAGGAGAAAGCGTCCATACTCCCTCGCAGAGAACTACGCCAGGCTGCCGTTGTCTCTGTGCTCCCTTCCTACGTCAATGAGGCGGGAGTAACGATTCATGCCGCTCGGGAGGCTCGTCAGCTGCCTGATGGATTAGGATCCTATGGCGCTCGAGCCCTTCATACCAAAGTCAAGGTGGCCTCCCTCGACAACGCCGAAGTAAGGGGGCGGTTGGACTCCGGCGCTGACATCACTCTAATGTCGGAGGATTTCTGGGCTTCCATCCCTGGGCTTCCTAAACCGAAAGAAGGAATCAGGATGACTCTCTACCACCTCACCGGGCAAGCTAAAGTGTTGGGATACATAAACATGATGAAGACAACGCTTTACATGACTACGAAAGACAATGAGATCATTAGTTTCGATCTCGAGGCCTACGTGGTGAGGAATATGAAGGTCCCCCTCCTTGTGGGCGAGGATTTCCAATCGGCCTACGAACTGGGAGTTCAGAGATGGGGAACAGGACATTGCGACGTCTCGATCGGCAAGACGAGGCACGTCATCCCAGCGTCCTCCGCTCTCGCCGTAGACCTGGGCTTTGAAATTCGACAAGGTAGAGTTGCTAAGGCTTCAGGGCGACGTCTGCTACCAGGGATTTGGCGAAAGACATATCAGCGATCTCGAGCCAGGAAGTGGAAGGAAGGGAAAACGGAAGCTCCGCCAGTTTTAGCGGCACAAGATGCGCTAATTGCATCCGGATCGGTGCACAATTTTCGGGTTTCAGGCCCATTTGAAGGGAAGGAAGAGTGGCTAGTGGAGAAGGTTATCATATGCAAGCGTAATGGCAGCCCCGACGACGCTCATAAATTCCGCCGCGCCGTACCTCCCTATAGCGAACCCCAGTACGCGCCCGTTGTATATCCGCGTTGGCGATATTGTGGGCAAGCTGCACGACCCAGCAGAGTTTGCGGACACGCCTAAGTCGGAAGAAGAGCTGGAGAAAATGGTGGCTTCGGCGGAAGCGCTCGCGAGAGTGATTCAAGAAACTCACCGGGTGCAGGATTCTGGCGTAGTAGCTCCTGATATATCGCCATCACCTGATAAGCTAGAGGAGGATCACCATTGGGGACCTAAGACCACAGCGCTGCCAGGAGAGTTTGAAGATGAGGAGGGAAAGACCGACGTAGCGGAGATGGTAAATCTGGGGCTGGATATCCCAGAGAAAATTCGTCCAGAGCTGGACGCCGTACTGCGCCGCAATGCGGCTGCGTTCGGCGTTGGAGGACGTTTGGGGCATGTAAAGGAAAAGGCTCCTGTACCGGTCAGAAGATCAAAACGGACCATCGCAAGAATATGGGAGGGTTGAGGCCAGCCCACATACCTCCTCGTCCATTCGCGACAGTGTCGCTAGACTTGATCACAGGGCTGCCGCCCTCGGGACCAGAAAAGTTCACCGCTATCCTAGTGATAGTGGACAAGCTTACTCGCTTCGCTCTCATGATCCCCACACACACTCAGCTTTCGCAAGAAGGATTCGCTAGATTCTTCATCGACAACGTCGTTAATGTATATGGCATGCCTGAGCGCATCATCGCTGATCGCGACAAACGTTGGTCTACAGCGTTTTGGCGCTCCGTGGTGGCTCAGTATGGCAGCGTCATGGCGTTATCATTCGCGCATCACCCTCAAACGGACGGGCAGACGGAGATTCTAAACGCGACTATCGAACAGATGTTGCGAGCTTACGTTGCGAAGGATCGATCTTCCTGGGCGATGTGGTTGAAGGAAATTGCGTTCGCGTACAATTCGAACGTACATGTTTCTACTGGCTACTCGCCCAATTTCCTTCTTCTAGGATACCACCCGAGAGGAGCAGCCGGACTGCTACATCCGGAAGGTGACCCGGTTGCGCGCAAAGGTGAGGACTTTATCGCTGCACTGGAAAGTCATCGTCAAGCTGCGAGGGACGCGATAGCCATTGCACAAGAACGACAGGCTCGCGCTTACAATAAAAAACGGCGTCCCGTGGAGCCTATTGAGGAAGGGGACTATGTTCTGGTTAACCCCCACTCGCTGGAGTTAGTGGTTGTAGAAGGAACGGGGAAGAAGCTGGTGCAGCGCACCATTGGGCCGTTTGAAGTACTGGAGAAGGTTAACCCCGTCGTCTACCGACTTCGTCTCCCCGACACTTACCCGATGCATCCTGTGATAAATCTGGAACACCTACGGAAATATCACGTCTCTAACGATGACTTTGGGGAGCGCACGGTCCTCCCAGATACTCGCGATTGCCTCACTGCGACTGAGGAGTATATTGTGGAGGCCATATTGGGTCACAAGACGAAGTCGAGAAACAAGGGTAACCAGAGGATGTTCAGAGTCCGTTGGCAAGGGTTTGGACCGGCGGACGACACCTGGGTTTCAGAGCTGGACCTCAGAAACGCTCCAGAACTTAAAAGGGAGTATTTAACTATATGCATAAGTTACCATTTGTTGAATAGTCGCGAGGCGATAGAGTTACGTACGTGTGAATTTGTACTTGTAGTTTTGGTACACTCTTCTTCATTCACTACTACGGCTTGACGCGCGTTTCGACGCGATCTTGCTGCAGTATTCCTGTGTGCTACTTCTCTGCTTACTATCTCCCTCTTGCTCTCTCCTCCTCGCTTTCTTTCGTCGCTCGACCTTGACGCGCGTTTCGACGCGATCTTGGCTGTGACTCGGAATCCCCGACTGTTGGAACGACCATTATCCTTCGACTCGACCCCTTCGCACTAGCGAGCATGTCTACCGCTCCAAATGCCGACTTCCCGTTGTACTGGGGCTCCCGACTGAGCTGCACCGCGGGGTACTACACTCCTCCGCAAGTGTATTCGAAGATGAAGTTCGAATTGCGCCGGATTCCGCAAGTGACTTCCAGAGTGGTGAAGGACGGGCAAGGGCGACGGTGGGAGTTGTGGTCTCCTAACTCGATACAGACTCCCTTTTTACCGGGATGGAGAGCGCCTGGGCCTCTGCCTCCGCTTCCCGCTTCGGAGGAGGAGCGTCGCTATGACGGGCATCTTGGGCGAATGGACTGTCTCTTCTCCCCCCACTACTCCGGGGAATTCATCGCGCACTGGCCGTACCTACGTCGTCCATACTCCGTCCCCTCCAACGACTTCGCGTACGCCGCGTACGAACCACTTATGAATCAGTGGGACGTGGACTCGCGGGACCATCGCAAGGGCTCGTTCCGCCTCGAATTCATACATCGCTTGAATACCTTACGGAGCGAATTGGATAGTCGAATGGAAGCCATGGGAGCCCGACTTCGCGGTGGATCGACAACCTGGGCCAATCGCCCTCAATATACGACTTCGACGATTATCACCGAACTTATGGGAGTGAGGTCTTGGGGAGACGCTGTGGACCGAGGCGTGGGAGCGCAGAGAGGACTACGGGAGAAGGAAGCATGGCTCTCCATGACTCATGCGCGGCGCGTCCTGGGTCGAGCGACCATGGACCAGCTGCGAGGAGTCCGATTTCCCCGGGCGGACGAGCGCTTCATCGGTGTATGGGTTAACGGGATCAATGAAGGAGCGGTGCTCGCCAACATGTACGCTGGGATTCCGTGCTTTATAGTACATTCCTACGCTGCAGAGGACCTTACGCGGGCTGAAGTCGACCCTGCCATTCCGACCCCTTCCGATTTCGTCACAGGCACCGACGTGATCACCGCCGTACTGGACAGTCCATACCAAAAGCTAGCTCGCCTGGACGCATTCCGACTAGACGTGCCGCTTCGTCCCTCGAAAGAAGCCGTCTTGCAAGTCAACCCGTCTCCCGAAGAAGAAAAACTATCCTCCTCCCTCTACCTCGAGCAACTAGGAGTACAGCCAGATTCGTGGAAGAAGGCGGACTTCGACGCTAACCCGGAGCCCTTCGACCTCCTGGGATGGCGCAAGGGAAGCGCGGTGCAAACCGCGAATCCTCAAGCACCCCTCATCTTCGTTCCTCCGCCTGCGCCTGCGCCCACGGTCGGCCCCGCTCTTGGAGATCCAAGCACGAAACAGGACAAATTCGCGCACCAAGAGCTGGAGAAGCAAGTGATCGATCCGGATCGTGTTGCTTGGATTGTCCCGCCTCCCGTCGCCGAGGCCGCGCGCGAAGGTAAATGGGCGATGTACGAGTTGGAGGAGCTGGAGAGTGGAAGGACCGCGTTCATCTATAGGGGAAAGAGTAACAAGCCAGAGACGGACGAGAAGTTTTTCGACAGGGTCAAGAAACGGCGGTTATACATGGGGGAGTACGAGGTACCAGCAGGAGTATTGAACAAAGGAGTCTTTGGCGTCCCCGTCCCTCGCTACCCTTTCGTTATAATGGACGGCATCAAGGAGAGGATGGAGAAACCCTCCTTCTGGATGTATAAGAAGGAGGCGCCGTTGAAAGGAGACGCCGGGAAGAAAGCTGAAACCCCTCGAGCGGAAGAGCTACCCTTCCTGCCAGGACGAGGACCTTCCACCAGCGTTGAGGGTAAAGGGAAGGGACGAGCGACCGCGGAGCAGGAAGCAGAAGAATGGGCGAAGGATGCGATGAGAGGCATTGAGGTGCCATTACAGATACCGGAGCAGGAAGCCACCAATGTGTTGGTTATCCTAGGCCTTAGCGAGGACATCCGCGCTGCCGACTTCGAATCTCTGGCCCGCGACGCTTTTCATTTTGCGCGCGCTAAACCGCTCGTCATAGCACATGCGGATGGCCGCATGTGGGTCCGTTTCGCCACCATCACCGAAGGGAAACAAGCTTTTGGGACGGTCTACGCAGTGGCGCAAAAACAGAACGCGTCAATGGAATACGGCAAGGACGAGCACCTCGCCATCGTGCTGTCACGAGCCACCGACACATGGGCTAACCCTGAGGTGGTAGTAAGTGAGGCCAAGAGCGTCGTCGCTCCCCCTCCGCCGCCTAGTGGAGGCGCGGGGCCGTCGCAAGGGCCCTCCTCCACGCCAGTGGCTCCATCCTCTACGCATGAGGAGCCGCCAGCCGCCAAAGCCGCGAAGGAATCCCCACGTCCTCCGAGTCATCCTCGCCCTGCGGAGACCAACTACCGCTCCCGCTCCCGTTCTAAGTCTTCCTCCTCTTCCCGCTCGCGTTTCCGTTTATCCCGCTCGCGTTCTGAGTCCAGCTCCCGTTCTCGTTATCGTTCTGACTCCCGTCGTCGAGCTCGCCCACGTTCTCGTTATCAGGCTCGCTCCCATTCCCGCCGCCGTTCCAGGTCTCGCTCTAGCCGGCGCTACCGCTCTCGCTCTCGCTCCAGATCTCGCTCGTCTTCCTCGTCTGGCTACAGCTCTCATGGTCCCTCGCCTCCTCCTACCGCCGTGAAACAGAGGGGCAGGTCTCGGACTCGCGCCATACCACGTCCCCCGCTCCAACAACGCCTCCGCTCGCCTCCTCGACCGCCGTCGCCACCAAAACTCACGCCACCTCCTGCTCCGACTGAGCCTGGGGCAATGCGTACGCCCTCGCTGTTCTCTCGGCTTCGGCCTACCTATCCGCCCCCGCTGTTGCAAAGAAGGCCGGGGCCTCCTCTCGCTGATCGAATCTCCACGCCGTCGGCGCCCCTTCTCCAGCGCATGCAACCTTCCCCAAACTCACTACTTCAAAGAGTAGGGGGGCCAATACCGTCTGGCTCAGGTAAACGCAAAGCGACGGAGAAGGAGGAAGGAGAGACGTCCGAGGACACGGATGAGGGGCCGGTTACGCCGGTCAAAGCGAAGAAAAAGGCGAAAAGAGGACAGAGAGGTGGATTGCGTGCGAGGAGAGATAGAAAGAGGCAGAAAAAGAAGCGTGAGGCTCAACAAGCGTCTGCGGCGCAGCAAGAGGGAGGAGGAGCTGAGGCTACCCCGTCAATGTCCATACCGCTGGATCAAGTCATCTTGATACCAGGCGAAGACATGAATTGGCCAGATGACGACGCGATGATCGGAGAAGGCTGGGCGGCGGAAGATGACGAGGATGCTAGGATGGGGCCGGCGTAAAAGCAATCGGACACTGCGTGTAGGGGGGCACTGTGATACGGTGTATATATTTTCACTACTTAGTACACGGCCGTGCCCTCTAAGTACTTTACTTTACTTGATTTAGCTTACTATTATTGATTACTCGTCTCTGCAGTACATACACGAGATTACCCCATAGATACAAATCTATCTTGCTTTACTATCTACTACGATGAGTGAAGAGGGATATTAGCGGTGAACCACCGACATGCGTTAGACCCCCTGCTTGCCTGAGCATGCGTCTAACTGCTCCATGGCCCCGGTGTTGCAGGGACTCCTGTCCAGGGTCACACGACCCCTCGTCGAAGGGTTACAACGACTGACGACTAACGACAACCAACCGCCAGCGCTCTCAAAGCGCTGGCTCCTTCCAACCCTACTTCCAAGAGCCACAAAAGTCGACTCGCATCACACTCTCAGTAAACTTCGAACAACGTCAACTTTTCACGCAAAATTCAGATCTGCGTCCTTCGACATCCTATACCCAGGAGTGCTCAATATCTATGCTCTGTTAACCACACCCGGCCGTTCTCGTACATTGAGCCATGGAGTCCAGACGCCGCTCAGCTACACGCTCTTGGGCAAGTGCCAAGAACTAGGTTCAAGCTTTCAAATTCCAGCGCCTTTACTATTGCAGGGTCAAGGCAAGGTTCGTGTTCTTTCTCCATGTATCTGTCAGATGAGCCAGCAATTTGTTTCACTCCTTATCAATGATCAGTGTAGTATTAGTATACAGCCAAATTCGGACATCAGAGTCTGCCTGAGGCTGCCTGAGGCTTGCTCGGTGTTTGAGCGCTACTTTACCGCTCGACGCAGGAGTGATAAAAACTCATCTCAATCCTACTTACGATGCCTTCGTATCATCACCTCAGACGAGTGCCTTTTGCCCTGGTCAATATAAATATTTTCTATGCAACTGATTCTTGAAGAAACTTTGAGAAACGTTTGAACGACCGCAAGCACTATGCAAACTCTTGAATTCAGACTTGGCGGCCGCCTCGACTTCAAACTCTGGCACGAGGCTCTGCCGCTGCTCGCTGACGACAGCTAGCGACAGCTGTGCTATTGCTGTGGCTTTGCTACAGTGTCACTGTGCCGTGACAGCTTTGAGGATTCGGGGGTTCAGCCAAACAAAGCCAAACATGTGTCGTTCACTTCCACTTTCTGCCCGAGTTCACCCCAGAGCTTGCGGCCCCAGGCCTACCCCAAGGCTAGGGATTTTTGTTTTCTCATGCCTCCGAAGTTCGATGTCCCTGGCGTACACAGTTCAACATCGCTGCATGCGAGACCGGCGAGGATCCAAAACAGACAGTCTTGGTGTGAATGAGGGTTCAACCGCCACATCAACGGGAGTGCGTTGGTTAACCATCGCAAGGTTTGCTTCGTTTTTGTACGTCTGAGTCTCCTCAGCCATTAACACATCAAATAGATGCTGGATTCCGTTTTCCGCCTAGTGCACAAACCCACGGTGTCCCTCCATCGCAACTAAATTTATGCTTCCCCTTCCATAATTCTCTTCGCCGGCTCGGGGTTCGTAGCCAGCATCACGGCCGTCGAGGTCATCGGTTTTGCGATTGCAAGCCTTGCCACCATTTCACCCCACCAAACTCGTTTCTTCATCTATACCTCGCCGTCTTCCGCTGCGGGTCTCGGTGTGAAGGAGCGGTCTAACCGCCACACTTGAGGCTCTCAGCGGTTACCGTACATTCTTCCTCTCCCCCTTGAGGTATTCTGTACGCTGCATACCGTGCAAACGGGAGCGCGTTAGAATGCCTGTCGAGCACCATGACTTCTACCAACGCCGAGGCTTCATCTTCGCGGATGTCGAGGGTGGTCCTGGAGCGGTAGCTCGGATCTTACGCATCCAACCTCCGGAATGGGCTAACGACATCAACGAGCGTCGTTGCGTTAACATCGAAAAGGATGCGTTGATCTCCACCCGGGTCACGGCGAGGAAGATCAACTCCTTCTTCCAGCAATCCCGCAAGATTCCGAAGGGCTCATGTGGTGGAGGTGCCGGATGAGGAGGACTATATAGCGCAGGAGGAAGCAGAGGAAGAGAATGAAGAGAAAGAGGCCTTGGCGACGGACCGCCGATTCCGGTCGACGGCTCAGCGCCGCGCCCCAACGGACTCCAAAAGCATCGACGCCTTTTTCGTCTACCCCGGGCAAGACGGTGAATGGATATTTCTTCGCTCGCGACGACCCTCGAGTCAGCGCGAAGCCTCCTAATGGCGAATGCTACATTTGCACCAGCACTAACCATGACTCACCAACCTCGTTTCCTCTTCTATACCTCGCCGTCTTACGCCGCGGGTCTCGGTGTGATTGAGCGGTGTAACCGCCACATCCAGCGGTACTGACAAGACGACTCTGCTGCTCTCATTGCCCAATCTCTATGCGCGTGTGATGAGCGGTCCAGCCGCCACACTGGAGACTCGTTTTCGCTCAATGTCCATTGCGGGCGCCTACCCCGTTAGGACGCCGCATCGTACCCAGTGCCTTCCTTGCCAACGTCCCGCCCAAACGCCCATCGTTCACAAGTGCCAGCTATTTGCTCCCCAGGAATGTGATCACATGATGTCACAGGAGGATCCCATATGACACAGCCACTGTCGTGCCTATTAGTACGTCCCCAAGGCGTCGCAGAGGTATGACCTTTTCTTTCATGGTGCCCGCCTTTGCTCACCGCAGACATAGATCTGTACTCTTCCCAAGTTGACGCTCGTTCGACCCACGTTCTTCCTAACCTTCAAAATGTAATTGCGTACTCACACCTTCGATTCCGTCGCCCCAGATCTTCCGCGGAAGTTTCAGGATTTGAATATAGAGCAAGTTCTGGTAGCTCCCCTTGGACAGGGTTCCCGAAACCCCACCTCTTCGTCAGCTTTCTTTCTTCCCCCAACTCATTTGTCTTTAAATCAGCTTCCAAGGTATTCTTACGTTCAGGACAACTTGCAATTTTTAAAGCTGTTCCCCTTACAGTTTTTGAAGAACAACCAGCAGTGTTGCACGTCTCGACACTGAACTCAAAGTCGTCAAGGTCGTGGTCAAGTCGTTCGAGAGACGAGGTCGATGAAAGTTTTCCTCAAAGGATATATCCGCAGTCCATGCCATTTCATACCTAGGGTCCATAGGGTCAGAGCTTGCGCAGGGTGTTCTTCACCGGAGACCGACCGAGCTGGATACTGTCCACGAAGAGTGGCGCCTTCGGGACACTCCGTGGTACACGCTTTAATTCAATGTTCATGACGGGAGTTATTATGTTCAGCAAAGGTAAGTTGATATTCCCTAGTCTTCTCTGCGCTCAACAAAGCGATTAGGGGTCTAGTTTTGGAATGGTTATCGGCCTTCAATCTCGACACATCGTCACCCTGCAGTTTTGTACCTCGAGGACGATCGTATGCACATGTCGTCTTCGATCTTTGCACCTTTCTCATCGTTGCTACTTCATTGCTCTTGGCCAGAGTTGTCTCTTTCGATGAGGGTTTGGGAACCAAATGGTAATCACTTGCGTCTTGTGTTACTCCTGCCTTGCTCATGTCTGTCCAGCTCCCGACGACGGGTTAGGCGGTTCGACGAATATTCCGTCGTTTGATTGGGCAATAATTTCGTTTATGAGTTTGACCCAGGAGGTGGCGCATGCCAAGGCGAAACTCGTATCCTAGAGCGTATGTATCCATTCTCTGAGTTTTCTGAAGTTTTCTGAAGTTTTCCGATCTTCGAGTGTAGTCGCTCCCACGCCAGCAGGTATATCGGTACGCTGTGTGGAACACCAGCCAAATGTGATACCGAAAAATCACTCTAAGTTTATCAATCCTCTCAAGTGAGCTTCAACATCCCCATCTTGTTATTCATCTGAAGTTCAAGCTGCCTTGCGCGCAGACTCTCGTCTATGGCCGTCGATACAGGAGCCTGTTCACTGCACCACATCGTGCAAGGCTTCAGCATATCGCCTTGCGGATGACTCATGCCTCCGGAAACAGGGAGCGCTAGACCAGAATACCTGTTTCCGACGCGTTGAAACCGAAGCAATCGTAGCCTTCGGTCGTATTGGCAAGTTCCTTACTGCGGAAGAACTCTCCGACCCATATAGGATTATTTTTGACCAGAAGAACGCGGGCGACTACGATGCCAGTTCACTTGGAAGACGGCCGGGAAGGCCGAGCAGGCGCGGAAAGGGTGGGTCCGTGATGGTCTAAGCAAGGAGGATGCCAACAAGAAGAACAATAAGGGCGAAATTTTCCCTACCGCCAACGAGAAAGATGTTCCGTCTAGGGCGGTTACGCCGAAAGAGGAGGAAGGCCCTTTTGGTAATTCGAAGCTCAGCGCACATTTGTGGCGATTGTTGGTGATTGTGGCCCCGTGATTATTCGTTCTCCGTAATAACCTAGTTTACAAGACTCAATCCTTCAAGCGCATTGGTGAGGCGGTTCATTCACCCTGTGACCAGTTGATCATTGACGACATGCACTTGCGAAAAGTCGCCAAGACCGCTTTGGGCACCGACTTGGATTCTAGCCTTTGCTCGAGACTGCCGAAACATTTCGACGAGTACGGCCTAAGCTCATCATCGAGAATAAGCATTCCAGCTCACAGGAGACCATGAGCATCAATATCAGCTTGACAAGTTACTCGCTCTGTTCATTACACCACAGTTTGACGCGCAGGCCGCCATGCGGCTCCGCCAAAGATTCCTCACACTTGTTAATGCTGTCTGTGAACAACTCAATATCCTTTCGCTACGCAGAGACAACCCTGACCGGCACAAAACCCTGGACATTGTCATGGAGTTGATGC
This sequence comes from Favolaschia claudopus, assembly GCA_037176885.1. Taxonomy (NCBI): domain Eukaryota; kingdom Fungi; phylum Basidiomycota; class Agaricomycetes; order Agaricales; family Mycenaceae; genus Favolaschia; species Favolaschia claudopus. Next base: position 170,410 of record JAWWNJ010000076.1, read on the forward strand.
ACACGGCGCCAACCGTTCGGTATCTGATCCTTGCATCCTGCTATCACTCATTCAGGCGTTAGTCCCAACAGCTCACGGCCATGCAAAGCGACCTTGGTTTTGCATGCAGCAGCTGCGTCAAGCTCCTTGACCGTCTCCAAATTCAATCTCTGGATGAGACAGCAACGGAAGACGATAGTTTACACGTCGTGTCGCGACTCTTTGCTCTTGCGGGGGGACCTCCGACTGCCATTTGGACCCTACTGTATGACGTCTTTCTTGACTTGAAGACCTGTGAATCGAGCAACCTCACAGCGAGCTGACGACGTCTTTGAAGCGCATTCCCTGCGAAAGGTACGGCGTTTCTTGCCTCTCATCCCGTCTGTGACTGACTCCATCATACAGGACCCGATTGGCGAAGCGGGAAGCAGAGCTTCGAGACTGGTCATTACCGGCCTCTCCCATCTTGTCGCCGCCAACTCGGAGTATGGTTTCAGGCAATGCCTGCTTCTGGCTTATGGTCCGGATCCAAAGAGACCCGCCATCTTCGCGCTTGTTCCCTAGAGTGATAGAGCAGAGGGCGAAGTCAGATGTCAATTATCGACTTCAAAGGTAAGCTCCTTCCTCGAATTTCGGCATGTGCTCATGCTCTTCAGTTGGTTGAAGGGTGTGGTGTGAGTGACTTCCATTTCGCAAGTGCTCCACTGATAGTTGCATGGTAGATGGTCCTTGACATGGGCATATGCAAAACCTACGCCCCTGGCGAAGTCGAGATCATGATATCGGTTACAACTTATTCGACACCCAAAGGACTCTCATAGCTCTCCTCGAGCGTATGATAGATCGGGAAGTCGCACATACAGGTCGGGCTGCTTCTCCAAATAATATAAACCGCAATGCTGACTTTTTCTCAAGAAAACGAGGCTGCACTGTTCCGCAGCAATTCTACGTGCATCAGGATTCTGTCCGCCTTTGCCAAAGCTCACAGTTACCGGTGTCTACGCGGTCTCGTCGTTCCCCTCATCGAGAGTATGGCGTCGCTGGCCATCTGGGCAGTTGTATGAGCTTGATCCCGACAAACCTGATGTAGGCGAGGGCAAGCGCGGCACAGAATCTGGAGAACATCAAAAGACTACCACCTCCTCTATCCCAGTGCTTCCTCCGTATGTCTCGCTTTGCTGCCCAACGCAGCTCACATATCCAAAGCAGAGTCAGTGACGTCGGCCGTATCTGTTTTTACCGTTTTACCCAATATTTTTCAGGTCTTGAGTATGGCCTGAGGCGCAGTTTTCCGTCATGGGAGCCTTTATATCCGGTATGTTGTGGACTCGCCTCATTACTCCAGGACCTAACTCTCCTTACTCGCAGATCCCCCTCGCCATCGATATTGAACTCTCCGAAGACCTATCCTGAGAGGGCACATGGCCATTCGCCGGGGTCTCATGACTATCGCCAAGATCATTCAGTACCTTACCAGTAGACTCTTCAGCATATGGTCCCGCTCAACACTTTCCTCCCGGCCAACATTGCTAGTGTTACGAGATCCTTCCCGGAGCTCAAATCAAGTCGAGATCAGCTCCCTCGCAAACGAGAGTTAACGCTTATGCCAGAAATATCAGCCACCCACTGCAGAGGAGGAAGCTGACGAATATCTAGACACGACCTCCGATGACACGGACATAATCGTGCTTCATCGATACTTCCACAAGCACGCAGACAAGATTGGGAAAGAGCTGTTGAGTCTTTCGAAGCCTTCGGACAACGACCCATCTGCGATCCGGTAAAAGCACGTGAACTGTGCGGTATGCTGGTCGTCGAACTCGGTACACCCCTGGATATCCCCAAATTGTCGTCCTCATTATCGCATGAACATCCCAACTCTCTGAAGTCGATAAGTCGGCATCACCATGGGAACACAGAGTCTGCCAAGCGTATATTCCTTGAACGGATACTCCGCAGGTGTGCGCCTAAAACGCAGTCTATATATGCATGCCCTCTCACTGCTAGCGACTTCAGAACGATCCTGCTGTTTTCTTGCTCCTTTTATGTAAGATTGACGTCGAGGCGTTGGGTGTTGAGCTTGTCATGTACCACATCTTCCAGGTGCGTTTGTATTGTAAACCTGTACTCCGTGCTATTTTTCATACCATTCGCAGACCTTGGCCCTCCCCAATTACCATTCGATGTCGTGTTAGACTGCACAGGGTTCACCGGGATCTCTGATTACCTCTCCAGTGGCTCGAGTTTTGTGCTGAGCTGATATCACACAACATCTGCATGCGCTTCGGGGCCACCCATATCTTCAATTCCAATATATTAATGTAGAAATCCATGACTTGCTATAACTCTTGCGCAGGAACACCGTTTTGTTCTGTGATCAGAGCGCATTCTTCTGTGACGGAGCTTCTCACGAGGTTCCAGCGTCAGCCATCGACCGAAAAGCTCGGTTATCCTTGTGAGTTCACCTGACATGCATGGATGTATCTTTAACGCTCGTATATAGCACGATTGGAACACGAATTTGGAGAACAATCTTCGGACATATCGATGAGATTGTGTTTCCTTATAGCTTTACTCTCTGGAGAGACACATGTCCGGATTACCTCGGTCTGTCACTCCTGCGGCTGGCATTGGATTCGTCGCTCATCATAGATATCTAGGAACGCGCTCAAGCCTACGCGTTCAACTAATTTCTCCTGGCTTTGGAGATCATCCCGTCAACGGATGTCAACGACGTTTACAACGTTTCGTCCGTTGCGCAAGACACGCAAGAATTCATCATTCGACGTGCTCAACAAGGCAACACGGTGGACTTTTCATCACCGTCTCATAAAGCCATGGTCAAGGCACGTCTCCACCCCCTTGTGTCGTCTGTGCAATATCTAATCAGTCTACGACTTAGGCTATCCACCATGCCAAGGGTCGGTTAAAAGTTACCCGATACCGCTGGCGGAGCGATTCTCGAGGCCCTCCAATATTTCAGCGACCTTGCTGCACGTTGGCATGCTGAGCGTCGACTTGAATGATGAAGAACTCCGTGCTGCCTGCTACGAACTGATTGGTGCTGATGCCTTGATTTTGACTGCAGTTCTACCTGCGAAATGTATGTGAAGTAATTCTAGCTCTGTTCGCGTACCGACTCCACATTCGCAGCGGCGTGCAATTCGGGTGCTTCGCCACATGTCATATTGGCCCACGACTTGAACTACTTTGAGAGGCAAGCGGATCTTCAAGCTGCGCAAGGTGAGTAATCGTCTTAATTTCGAGCAATTTCCCACACCGAGTTCTTACAGTCACTCGCGAAAACGACCGGAGGACGTCCCCAGTGAACGCTTGAAGACTATCTGAATTGGGGTCAATTTCGACGCTCATCCGCCTCTACCATATCGCCGCTTATCAGATCCAACCAAAACATGCTCTCCGTCCCCGAGATCATGCATCTGGTTACTTTGACGGCAGGCGCTGGTCCCGAGCTCGTTGCAGTCACGGAACTTCTGCTGGCAATGTCCGTCAATCGCTTGGACGATGTACCCGCGTCAGAAGTTATCCAACTTCACCACAGCCAAGGTGGACATGAGGAGAACTGACAGCGCTTTTGGCTCGAATCTTCGGATTACGGTCAAGAGGTATATAGACCCTTATAGATGGCTCGTCGATCTAATGATGTTTTATTCAGGGTTGCTCAATGTCTGACGCGCGCGATGGATGGAATTAGCACCGTCGTCTGCTTTCCAGTATTCCCCGCAGTACAGACGCGATCCTTCACAACCATTGGCGCCCTCCTTACGCAACAAGCAGACAGCTACTACCCTTTACCAGATGCTTGTTGCATTACGGACTACGTTACAGCTTTCATTTCTACATATCGAGCGTTGTTTCACCAGTGCCCCAACCTTTGCCTCCCATTCTCTAGCGTTGACGATTGAACTTTGCCCCGCGGCTCGCATCTCGGTTCGGTGAATAGTTTTCGAATCTGATTTTCATACGCTTTGGGTCTAATGTGAGTCTCTCGAACATCTAGCAAGGCTGCGAACACTGACATGGGTTGTACGACTCTCGACGAGCCAGCCGAACGCCGTGCGGCGTTTCCTAGGCATAGGACGGCGCTGTCAGTACACCAGCTGGCCTCATGTTAATACTAGCTAAACGGACCTGTGGTGATACAACTTGTATATGGCGCTATTCGAGTGTATGGAAGATTTTCTGTTTCTTGTGCGACACGACGTTGGCCCTCTTCCGCCTTCAGCTCCTACAGTATGTGATCTGGAATGATCATATTTTCCCGCCATGTTTACAGGCAGCTCACCTCAATTCTCAGCTGCACCGCGGCCACCGCTTTCCATTGGGTGTCGATTTTGCGAATGACACCCCATTGCTTTCGCACATACTCACCAAGAAGATCCAATGCCTTCTCGATGGCTTTGAGGCTCTTCAACGCCTTGATTGTATTCGTCTGGAATATCATACTAAGGGACCATTGGTTGTGACTTCGATTGGCGAGCAATTCAAGTTCGATGGCGAAAACGGACTGTTGAATCCTGACAAACCTATCGGTTGCTCGTATCTGATGAATGCGTGGTTAACTTACTGAAGCATGTGGCCTGTGATATCCACCACGTCCGCGTGCCAATGACGCTCACAATATAAGCTGGCTCCCTCCAGCTCTTCGTCGGCGATCTTCACAGCCGCCTGCAACCGACGTAATCTTTCGGAAGGCTGCTTTTGACGGAGGTCGCGCAAGATGAGCACGGCTGGCACGGTGACGAGCAGGATATAGGCATTGCCTGACAAAATGGATAGTGCACCACAGAACAAGGTGCTGACCACGGCGTCCCGAGTAAAGTCGGCGCCGCCCAGATATGATGCTAAGGGATTCACGAAGCTGGGATAACGTGTCTCGCTGGTGAGTGGTGAAAATGCGCGAAATCGACTCGTGTATGCGTTGAACACAGCCACAATCTGTTCAGGTTTGTTTCGTTGGACTCGCTGTCCGTGCAAACCTTTTGCTCTCGAACGCTTTCTGCATTCAACGCCTCATCTCCAGTTGCACTGCAACTGCACGAATGTTTGTTGGTTCAGATCAACTCGTAAAACGCTCGGAATGCGCGAGTGACCCCTGCTCCTCCCGGACACTTCGACATCATCTAGAGGCATCTCGCTTTTCCAAACACGTCGGCTACATTGTGTCTACCCTGAAGCTGTCCTAAATAATGTGTCTCCATCTACGTCCGCACCGCTTGCAATCCACGCTGTAATGTCTCTCCACCTCTGGCGACATTGTCGCGGTTGACCCCTCGACGTCAACGTTCCCAGTGAGAATCCAAGCTAGATGGATCGAGCTGGATAGGAGGATAGCACCTCGCCATTACGGACTCCTTCAGTGCCGCAACCCATCCACCAGCCGCAACCCACAGCCCCTCCCAAACCGCTCCGACCCGTGTGATTGTTGAACTAGGTGAAGCTGAAACAAGACGAGGCGAGATGAGTCCAAGATCGAAAACAGTAAGAGGCGAGGGAGCGCGCACACGTACCCGTTACTGTTGCACTGCGGCCCAGTAAATAGAATATTCGTAGCATCCAGCTGCAGAAAGGGCGGCCGAAAGTAAAGCAGAAATAGTTTTACAAAGAACCAGTCAGCATAGCAGTCGACAGAGCGACCCAGGAGAATTGAAGGCGGTGGGGATGTGAGAGCGAAGGATTGGGTGAGAGAGACGCATGAGAGGCGGATGAGGCGAGCGAGAGGCAGGGGAAATTGGTGGTAAGAGGAAAGGAAAATGCACAAATCCCAAATCATACGCCTTTGATTTACTGAGTCGACGACGCGGGGATAGCGCCGTCGCCAACTTGAAGGAATTGGTCAGAGTTTTTGAGGTCTATCCATGGACGAAGGGAAATGATAGACAAAGTACAGTACATGGCACTGGAGTTGAAGACGCGCTGGGGGCCACCCCAGGCGATCACTGCCGTTGCAAAGGCGTTAGTGGACGGGCATCTTTTCGAAGAGATAATCAACACGCGAGGGAGGCAAGCAATGACAAGACACCCAGACAAAGTGATTCGGCGCGTCAGGCATGCAGATCCCAGCAATGTTCGCAAACATGAAGCTCAGCACACCAATAACGACAACGCAGGTAATGACAGCCGCAACGAGTTGCACCGTGGACATCATGCGCGACGGAACCTTCGTATGATGCCCGAGCTTGAGGTCACCTGCGAGTGTGCCCGTGTACGCGGTCGCTTTGAAGATGCTGTTTGTGACGTCTTTGCCGGGGAGGAGATATACCGTGATCATCTCTTCGACGCCCTGGAGTGCGACGTGCTGGTTGGTAATGGCTTGCAGCATGGCGAGCGAAATCGCAGCGGCGGTGGCGATGACGAGCGCAAAAAGGGTAGCACAGATGGGAGGAGGGTAAGATTTCGATCGCGATGACCATGAAGATCGTGGAGAGGACATCGACGAGAAGGTACCACTGGCACCAGATAGAGACTTCAGGGCAGCGCTGCATCAAACGCAAGTAAATCCTTGAGGCCCGATGGGAAGCCGCAGACAACGTCGCGGCCAACCTAACTGAAAGAATATTAGCTTCGAAAGTGACGATGCACAAAGAGGACGCACGTATAATCATTAATGTGCGTGAAGACTTCAGAAGATTGCACCGAGCGCCGTGAATAATACAAAATAAGCCATGCACAATGCAACCGTAGAGCTCTGAATCGAACTGACCGTCGGCGCCGATGATAACAGATATATGGCAAGGCAGGCATTCCGGTGTTGGTGAATTAAACGAATACCGACAGAGGGAGGTAGACGATCTACATTTTTTACTGCGACAATGGGTGTGATGGGACTACAGACAAAGGAAGAGAGAGATCGCTTACAAGCTAGGCACGATGAACCAGAACCGACGCCATCGTGTTCATTCTGGAGCACCACTTAAGAAGGAGAGGTAAATTTGTTTCGGAGCGCGCTGCATTGCCCAGTATTGTCGTGTATAGAAATCAATCTATTTCGATACCCTACTACACCACTGCCCGTATTACCTACCACCCGCCATTGTACGCCTGGCACGCCCGCCTGCTCCTGCTGGTGCGCACTGTCGCTTATTGCATCGCGCTCTCGACCCCCGGGCCCCACCTGTCTGTCTTCCCGCCGCAACTCTTTAGACTTGCTGTGTGGTGCAATCGCTTTGAAGTTCGTGGATCGCTGATGGCGCAAACCGAAGAATCGAAACGGCGAGGAGTTCTGGTGTAGTTAGTGCCAAAGCGGAAGGCAAAAAAAAATCAGACCCACCCCTGTGATTGTCCTGTCAAACTGAGTGCGGTAAATATTGGCTTGATTGAGCGTGGGGGGAGGTAGAGGGAGGGATCTAGAGGGTAAATTTTAATACAGGTAGCAGAAGGAACGGGATGCGAATGAAGGGAATGGGAATTGAAAGAAAGGCAAAAGCGGATGAAGAGACAAAAACCCCGACTTTTGACCACCCAGCGCAACCTGCAGCAGAAATGAGACAGTGACACAGATGTGGGTAGGCGTGCACCGTGTGGTGCAGCTGTGAAGGAGATGAGCGCGGTGCTACGGGTAAAGAAGCTACACATACCATCGCGCCAGGCGCGCGCGCGAACCAAGCCATGCAACTGCATTTGTGAATAAGCAGAAGGAAGAGAAGAAGAAGAATTTTTGCTATTACACGTACCTTATCCAGCACCAAGATAGCATCATAGCAAGCACGGTGTGCCAATGTGCCTGGCAGCGCTCCCTCGCCGGCCGCGTCAATGATTCCCGCCAAAAGATTCCCGCCAAAAGAAAAAGAAAAAGAAACTCATACCTTCACCGGTGAGTGAATACCCTCATGCCTCCACATCCTCCTCGTCCCTGTACATCGCTGATCCATGTAATCACAGTTTTCCTGCACCCAACAGCGATTTAGGCATGTAGTCGGCGGGGAGACGGTGAGGCAACGGTGAGGTGGCGAGGACGGTGGGAGAAAGAGAACAGGAGAAACTCCGATCATGGAAACGATGACATCACTGACTTTTGACTTTCCCGATGGAGCCCAGGCTACAGAGTCTAATGAGAGTTGAAGCAATCCATTCCATTGAGTAAGCGAATCTACTAGAGTGAAATCGTGACGGCAAAAGCACAAAATAAAATTCTAAAGGAAAAACACAAAATTCCAAAGGAAAAAACCGTGAACGAGGATCCGTGAACGAGGATGAATGCCGTCGAAGAAGACTGTGAACGAGGATGAATGCCGTCGAAGAAGACTCGTACTCGTGCTCTCGTGCTCAGCTTAAAAGGCCACACCCCGACGAGCCTCGTATTATCAGTATCATCGTATTACCTCTCTACTCTCTAACACTCTCTAACCAAACGACTACCACTACAAACGACTACCACTACCTACCCAAAACAAAACACCCCAAAATGGCCCCGATTCCGGCTACAACTGTCGCTGTCGCTGCTCGCGGAGGCTCGTAAGTTCTTCTCTGTCTCTCTCCCCCGATTTTTCTTTTCTTGTCTATTCCCTCGTCTTGTCTATTCCCTCTCTGTCGTCTTCCCTCTCTCTGTCTATTATGTATGGTATGTATGTACTAGTCCCTTCCTTCATTCATTCCTTTTTTTTCTCCTTCATTCCTTTTTTCTCCCTTTCTCTCTCTCTTTCCCCTCCGCCTTGCCTTGCGTTGGCTGGGGTGGCCTTGCCATCATCGATCGCTGCTCGCTCGCCAAACTCCAAACTCCAGATATGGTCGTGGCGATCGATCGATCGCGATCTGGGTGCCGTACAGAAAAAAAGACATCTTTGTGACGATCAGTGACCAAGATGTCTTTTTTCTGGGACGAAACTAACTTCTGCCCGAATCGTCCAAAGCCGGATTATCACTGAATTCATCAATGTGGCAGTGTGATATGACTAAGCGGCTATGCAGAAAGACTCTGAGCAGAGCGTGAGGGGCGCCGACCAGGGAAGCAATGAGCATGACCCAGACTATATAGCGAGAGTAGACAATTCCTAAGTCCGTGTGCGAGTTGCAGTGTTGCAGCATTGAAATTGAGCTGGATGCACGCATAACGGAGTGGATGTCGTAGACTCGTCCATTGTCAATGAGTAGGAGTAAAATTTGTGTCGACCAGCCATCTCCCGGCACATTGAAGGGCTCGTGTCACCAGCTTGAGGACTTTGGGCTCTTTGTGGCCTCGTCTCTCTGCGTTGTGTGTACTACGGCGGGATTTGTGCTTGGGATGATGGTGGGAAGAACGGCCTAACTTTGTTCGCCATTTCTTCCGACCATGACAATGACGGAATCAACTCATCTACATAGGTCACTGGTACTGGATCCTACATACCTCCGGTTTTTTTTTAGCTCCACGAAGCTCCGCTCCCGCGTATCTGTACAGCACTTCCCCTTACGGGTTATTCCAGTCCCCTACTAAATATACCGTAGCATGATATCATCCGAGTCTGTTTGTCTTCAATTCCTTGAGCAGCTGATCATGAGCTTGCGAGCATCACATCCCCGCTGCGTGGAAAATGTCCTGACGTCCAGAGGTATCGACAAGGTCTCTGAGAAGTGGGCAAATTTGAGGGAGAGTTTGGGAAGAGTGGTTTGCGAGAGTAATAAAGCCTGGGGGAGCAAGGCCCCGAGTTATTATTAGGAACTATCATTATTCACTCAGTTCATTAAGCAGGGAGATACGTCTGCGTGTGTTTTCTTCTGTGACATGGTTGACTGTAAATACACCTCCGATAACACTTCTCTTCAGTCATATCGCAACAAAAAGCTTTCTAGACTGCATCAACCGTGCAGCAACGAAGAAAGCGGACCCCACGAGTGCCATGATTCCCTGCAAGTGGTAGTGAGCACTACTACTAGAGAGGGCAGACGAAAATACATGCCGAAAACAAAACAAAATGCCTGAAATTCGCAACGGTTGTAGTGCGAATGAAGACTCCGCCAATTGGCGTCCCCGCGAGAGCGCCACCGGACCTGGCAAAGAAGACCATGCCTATCCGAGCGCCTACTTCTTGAACGGGGGATATCTGGGCTACGCATGTCTGGAAGCAGCCAATGCGTTAGTTTCCCCGCTTCCTTTCAAAGAGGTACGTAGACGTACGGTAACAAGGGAGAAGAATGGCCCAGATGCGAACCCATAGAGTGCCGAGAAAGCGATAAGATTGGGCAGGGCTCGGCAGTGGATGGATACCACAGTGCGAGGATTAGTACGCCGGATAAAGCGGTGAAGAATGCGACGACGTTAAATCTAAATATGGAGATTGTCAGCTTGATACTACAGCATATTCATTGTGTACACATGCACATACCTTCCAATACGATCAGCGATATACCCCGGCAAAATTCTTCCCAGAATTGCAGTTGCGCAGAGAATAGAAAGATAATATGGTGTTAGCTTTGAAGGGCCGCCATTAGCTACCGCCCCGTACAGACCGACGTAGAAGAAGGGGTTGAAGGCGGAGAAGACGGTGAACCACCCGCCGAGGCAGATCAGCGTAAAGCGCGTGTCGGTGAACGCGCGGAAGGCGAGAATTTTGGAAAGTGGGGGGAGGGGCTTCGGTGGGCGACGGGTTTTGATTGTTACGGAGGCGATGGTGAAGGAGAAAAGGACGATGAAGGCAATGATGCGGACAGTCCAGCCTTGAAACTTCGTTAAGAACATGCAATATAAAAAGAGACCGAGATGGACGTACCAAACCCTATTCGAGGTATGAGTCGGCTCATCATGATTGGGAAAATAATGCCTCCCAGACTCGCTGCACCGACTGGAAAGCCGATCGCGAAGGCCAGGCGGCGTTTGAACCAGTGCGCACATACTGCGAGACTGGGAAGGAAGCTAAATGAGGCTAAACGGCGCCCCGAAAGCGAATAGCACCGCCTGATAATATATTTAGATTGTGATATATTTAGATTGTGAGCTCAGGTCAGTACGAAATGGGGACCTACTTACTGTAGTACTTGTGTGAGAAATTGCTGGTATATTTTTTGAGGTTTTGTGATTGAAAGCATGAATAGCGCGAAAGTACTATAGTCACGGTAGTGATCAGTGAGATTGCGGACATCAGTTGTCGAAAATCCGGAATGCGCCCGCCCCGGCGGCCCCGCAAACTTCCAGACGTTCGCCCAGAGGCCCTCCACCGTAGTCTCTTGCACAGACTCAAACTCGATAACTCGTTATAGACCGACCGAGGGGATAGTAATCTGGGTGTGCCAGGTTCGGTGTCGACGCCCTACGGCCCAATATCCCTCCACGGAAGGCGCCCGACCCTGACGCGTCTCCGCTACCTTCTACGCATGCACGGAACGCGTTGAAATCCGACGGTTTTGGGAGTAGTCGATGAAAGTTCTGCTCAAGATGGTGTACGTAAATTCGGACACGCCGATGATGTTTGGAAGTTGTTTGGCACTACCAAGAACGACGACAACGACCATGTCTGAAGAAGCTCTCCCGCTCGTCGACTATCGCGGAAACTGCCATTGCGGCGCGTTCAAGTTTACCTTCAAGGCGCCTGAACTCAAGAAGACTTTTGCGTGCAACTGCAGCATCTGCTACAAAGTGTGCTTCTTTGGATCAACCAATCCGCTGGCGTTTAGCTAGAAAATAAGGCGATTTTAGATTGGCTACCTATGGTGTGCTCCGCCGAAGGAGCACTTTGTTATCGTTAAGGGCGATGAGAAGGATCTGAAGTCGTACGAGTTTGGGAATCGCACTATAGCGCATAAGGTTCGTTTCCCAGTTTCCAATCGTTTTTCGTGTTGTTTACATCGGAAGGCGCAATTAATTAGTTTTGCCCTACGTGTGGAATATCCGTGATGTGCCGCACGTCTGACGGTAAACTTGGGGTTAATGTACGCGTTTGAGCACCTTACTCGACTGTTTGACCAAAAAAAATTCTATAGCTCCGAACCTTGATGGATGTGGATGTCGCTGCCCTTCCAGTGACGATCAGCGACATGGCGAGCAAACCACCTCTTTATCAAGTCCCTGACCCCGTCGTTGTGGAGAACGTCGGGGAGGGAATGAATGTGTATAGCGGCAGTTGCCATTGCGGGGCGATTGGCTACACCGTCGTGAAACCCGATAAAATTGTCCGGGCCAAAGAGTGCAACTGTAGCATATGTTATCGGGTTTGTTTCTTTCAATTTTTTCGTCCTTCGCGTACTTGAAAATTGATATCTTCGACAGGAGGCCGCATTGTGGATTTATCCGCCCGCCACCTCTGTGACGTTCAAGGGACTTGAGTCTTTGACCGAGTATACCTTTGGAGTGGGAGATACGTACCATGGGTCCTGTAGCATTTGTGGGAGTTCACTGCGTGAGCGATTCACTGAGCCAGGACGGACGGATATGGCGCTTAACGTTCGTACGTTGAATGGCTTTGATCTGTCTTCCATCGAGATCAGGAAGTCGGATGCGAGGGATTTCCGGGGCGTGTATCGGATGTAATACAAGAGGCACATGCGCGTTTTTTCTCTCTTCTAATTTGGATGAAGTGTAATGACATGGCCGTCTTTCGTTTGCGGACTGCACTGTGGTCAGCGGTGTCGGGACTCGGTGAGCAAAAATCATACATACAACGCAATTTCGTTGGGTGAGCATCGAACTTGCTACAGACATATATTTCTCTCTATTCCCGGGTTGGGGTGGTAGACATGAGGACAGACGATGAAGACCCAATTTTGGTGACAGAATATTGATTCTGTTAAAGCTCGTAGTTAACGAGGATATTCCAGTAAAAAGAGCGGCAAATGAGCAGCAATCTGTTAATAGTCACGGTTGAGCAAGTAACTCAAAAGTTGAACCTGAAGGTGTCCTGGCAAGAGTTCTGAAAAGTTCTGAGACAAGGTTTCAAGGTCACGTGTCAAAATTCCTCTTGTTCCCAACCGTTCAGAACAGAACTTCAACGACCCCAAACTGCGACGTTCGTCGTCGACGGAAAAGCGACGACGATAATATTGCAATCATGCAGCGTGTTCTTGCTTCCCTAGCTTAGGGCCTCCTCTTTGTCTCCCCCCAAGTTTTCTTGATCGAAAGCGGAGACCAGTCCAAGTCGCGCAAGTCGCAGGCATAAAATTTACCCTGAAGAAACTGGAGAAGCGGGGAATCTCGGTGCCACAAATCTTCCTTCAGCTCACTCCGCCCTCACACAGGATCGGACCCTGACCGAGAGTTTGCCAGCGAGCGCGTGGTCCTCTCAGCACCTTCGGCTCAGAAATTCATACTGTGCTCGTCAATATCTCGATCCAAGCAGCAAGATGGTGCAATCGGTCGGTACATCTCATGCTTGTATTCTTGACTTTGCTCCCCCTACTATGTCGCTTCGTTTCTTTCCGTCCCCTCCTTGCCTTCCCTGATGTCCTCTCAAGTCCTTTCCTCGCTGACTGCCATCCCATCAACCGGTCCAATTCATATAATCCCTCGCGATCATGCTCTCCGTCCCCCTGCAGCTCTTCTCTGCTATCCGAATCATGGAGAACGGGATATTTACGCGCAGCGACAAGGGCGCAAGTGGGCGAAGAACTGGCGCAGCGGATTTGGACAAGTTCGTCGCGTTCATTGAGGTTCATTGGCCGCTTTGCGTGGTATGCTGCTGCATGACTTCTATGCTGTATGCTGGAGCTAGTGTCTCGCTCTGCTATGTGTACTATCCGGCGTTGCTGCATTGTAAGGCATGCGCAGGTACACGGCGGAAACAGCGGGGGATATTGCGATGATTTTGTTTGGGTTGATCGCTGCTGCGTATACGACGATACAGACCGTGAAGGTGCGCTCTACTTCAGTCCCTCCAACTCCATGCTGTACTCGATTATCTTACTGACGCCATGGTCCCCGCAGTTGATGCTGGAGCCTGATGATGGCGGCCCACCGGTGTTTGGCAATTGCCCATGATGCGTGATGTTGGAAGGGATACGCGGATAGACGTGATGTAGCCATTGCTTAATCTTGAGAATGTAGGGGTTGATCTTTTAGGGTGGAGTCCGCATATATTCATAGCGATTCACAGCTACGTACAAACATTCAAATCTTGCAAATACAGTACAAGAAATACAAGACAAATTCAGAACAATCCATGCCGAAAGCGATGGCGGGCACTGCCAGAGGGCATGTTATATTCGTTCACAAGCGCTGAAGAGGCGCCCGCACGTAGTGGTACGGACCGACTACAAGCTCAACAGCCTTCGTACGATGCTGTTAGGGACTCAGCACTGTCCCCTCCCAACTCATCCCTTCGTCACCCACCCCCTCCCCCGGCACCAACACGCTCATCCCAGATATGTCGAAAAATCTAGACCGAATTACGACGAGAGCTGCTGAGCTATGCATCTGGTGCTCGACTATACCCGACATAAGCCAGATACAGCAATTGTCTGAGGCTACCCTTGAAGTGTGCAAGGCTGCTAGCAGCTTGGTTTGTAACTTTTCCCATCAGAATAAGCCCAGTCCTTGCGGATCGCGCTGAATCTGCTCCAAGGGGGGAAACAGTCAAGTTGAGAAGCTGGCGGCTTTCGTGGTGGAGAACACCGAGAAGTTGGCTTCGCAAACGTTGCGCCAAGCTCTGTCACCGGAAATTGCTGAAGACTTGAAGCTCTACGTGGAGTATGTGTACTTTGCTCTTTTGGCTTCTGCTACTGACGCGACTTGCGAAGAAAATTGGACGATATCCGCCGAACGTTCAAACAGATGGCTTTGCAGCGCAAATCGCCTGTCAAGTGGGTAATATTCCTGAGTACAATATTAGCTCGGAAGAACGCAGAATTACAACGTTCGAAGGCCGAGATGAAGAAAATTTTGCATAGAGTCGTGCGTTCGGTATATCCAACCACTGTCGGCTCTTTCTAAAGGATTCTCTGTGACAGAATGCCACTATCCAAAAGCCGTCCGCGGCTAAGCATCTTTCGCGTAGCGACTGCGCGCTTGAAATTGTCTCCTTGGGTACCAAAACCTTGAGTGCCATCAGCGAGGCGCCGGGGCTCAATCTACTCAAGCCTGCGTTGGGCGCCGTGTCGACCATTTGCGATCAAGCGAAAGTGAGCACCTATGTATCACTATTGTTTGTCTGGCATCTGAAAGTGGCCAAACCAGTTAGTGAGGCGTAACAAGGAAGCTGCTCTTGAGCTTGCTCGCCATTCGAGCGCTGTAATTCAGTCTCTCGTGGATCATACGGACGCCTTCGATGTATCCGGGCCAACCAATACTCATGACTTTGAGGAAGTCGGAGCGTGCGTCTCATGATCGTTCCAAGCTAAAACCCATTCAATCCTCCTTGTAGGGTCTTGCAAGACATCCAAACATACCTCACAACTCTCAGCAAACCCCGTCGCCGTCTCTTGATCTGGATTATGGCAGATCAGGAGAAGGATCGGATTTCACGACTCGAATCCGCGCTAGATAAAGCACTGGCATTGTTCACGGTCAGTCAATCATTGAACAGTGCTTGACAAACAGCTGAATTTCTTTTGGCAATAAGTCAGTGAATGTGTTGGAAACACACGCCCGCAGTACGCGCGCATGGTCTTGAAATCCGAGAACTTTTTCGCTCAAAGATGGACCGTAAGATGATTGCGGTGAGCAACTCTGTTCGCGACTCTGACCATGACAATGACGGAATCAACTCTTCTGTAGCTCACCGGTTCCGGATACTATGACGTACTTCCCGGGGCTTTTTTTTTTTAACTCTCTATGACGCGGGCACAGGAGAAGGGTCTCAGATCTCTGGCAGTGGATCTGACATGATCTGACACCCCATCACGGTTTGACATCGCTTGTATTTTTGTTTGGCAGGCAATGTGTGGAAGAAGGCCCCCGGTCACTACCTATTAGGCGGGTCGGCCATAGAGTAAAACAACGTCTCAAAAAACGGCTTACCTGGGTCAGGAAAATAGAGTAAATCGAGCTGAAAACACCCAAGGCTGGTCAGAAATAGAGTAAATCGCGCGCAGCGCGAGAGAAATTTTGAGGTTAGTACCTCATGAGCGGGTGCGGGACACTGACTGACACCGACTTTTGAGTGCATCGGCTGAAATTCCGAGCAAAAATCAAGCAGGACTCCCTGTCAGTCTGCAGGAGAAGAACAGATGGCGGCCAGAAACAAATTTGATGGAAAATGGGCTGAAATACAGGTAAAAATTGGGCGAAAAAACCAAAATTTACCCCTAATGTGAGTCGGAAATAGAGTAAATCAGCAGCGGATGGACCCAAAATCATAGAGTAAATCAGCCCAAAATCCGGTCGCGAATCCGACCTGCCTAATAGGTAGTGACCGGGGGCCTGTGGAAGACTAAGAGAACCTCCATTGGGTGATTGCATATTACGCAATCCATTATACTTCTACTTAATGATATGTCACTAAATGGGTGACTTCCCGTAAGCCCAGATACTTTTTCGCCAATATTCGAGGCTATTTGAGGGGTGCCAGCGATGTCGGCATCTATTCTTTGATGGCGTAGAAATATTCCTACTCTATTCCCATAGCGTTTTGACGACTAGAATCCAACTAAGTTTATCAGTAAACTCTCCCATGGGGCGCCAGCCTGCTGCCTTCGTCAAACGCGTCCCCTACGCGTGTTGCATGAGACTCAACGCGTCAAGACGCGTATTTTGCGATGTTCGTTGATCGGAACCTTTCTCCGGGATGTCTGGTGCGGCGGCAGCTGCAGGAGGAGGATGCCGAGGATGACGGGGCAAAATGCCGGTGACGAAATCAACGGATGGAAGGCAGACACATTCCAAATCCGTTTATTCGAGTAGCTTAGAATCTGAACAGGGGGTCGGTACCCCCTGTTCAGATTTAAGCATCTAACAAGGTTTAGAGCGACGGAGACGCAACGTAAGCAAGATCCAAGTCCGATGGGGTCCTGATGGAAGCTTCGGCATCTCCGCCGGATAGTCGAAAATATTGTAGAAAAGTATCTGGGCTTACGGGAAGTCACCCAATATAAGTACATCAAATATCATCTGAGCTGCTCAAAGATAGTCTCTCTAGACAGACGCTTTATTGTTTCTAGCGTACCTCGCCCAATAAATTTATGTGACCGGAAGCCCAGGTGAGTACGAATAATTCTATTCAGAAACCCGGTCACATTGACGGGAAGGGAAAGACTTCATGTAAAATGATTTGGATCTTCAGAATCTTTCTCTTTCAGAGCATGGGGTTGTTTACCACCGTTTTCACAAAGCACTACATAGTACCTCGGGCCGCGTCGACCAAGCGAGCTCTGAGCCAGGCCCGGTAGATTATTTTTCGGAATTTATCGTACTTTTATTGTATTCTTACGACGTACAGTGATTCGCAAATTAAGCAACTAGACTTTGTAATTATAAACTACTATGAGGGATAGTGGGCTCTGCTGCGCGTGCGTGGGCCTACTGCGATTATTTTTCTACAAAATTCCCGTAGCCAGTGAATCAGAGGGAGAGCCAGATATGCTTCGAAATGAATGTAGACACAAGGGTGAAACGTGAACATTTGGTTGAACTACCACAGTGCCCAAACAACAAGTAGAAAATGCGGAACAGGAAGGCGAAGCACATATCTATAAGGTCTATGACTAGATACAGCGGAGCTACGGAGCCATTGAGAGGCAGATATTCTGAGATTCGGGGACTGCGCCCTCTCAATTGTGATTATCACTCCCTCCTCCACTGCCGCACTGCCCGAAGGTGTAGGCCGAGCCACAGTAAAAGGTGTCCGGGTTGAATCCCGGCGCCGCCAATGTTACATACCCAGAATATGTGCCTCCATGGGTGAGGCGGATGCAGTGCACGCCGCACACCGCCTTGTCCTCGGCGCGCAAGTAGACGTCGATGGCACCCGCGATAGTCCTTCAACTCAGCGGTTGTATCGCAGTTTTGACCGGTTGCATAGACTTCCCAGGAGACATCGTCGACTGAGCCTGTGGAAGTTGAAAATCAGTACAGGCAAACTGTGATATATTGTCCAGAAAGCTCACCTGTGTGTACGGTGCAATCACCGTTGTTCGAGTCCGACTTCAAGCTGGACGCAATGGGCCGACCCTATGGTTGCCAAGACGCCTGCGATCGCAATGCCGTTGCCGCTTTGGGCTGCAGTAGCTATGCAGTAGTCCATATTCCTCCTCCCCGCCATGTCGGTCGAGTTGGAGGTCAGGAAGCCAATGACAGGTGCCCCGGTCGGCACCCCCGTCGGTGATATCCATGTAGACAAGGGTGTGGGCCTGCTGTTTGCCCCCAAACGCGCCACTGGTCGAGTCTTGACCAACAGCTACGCCCGACACGGGTGACCAGAAACCCGAGAGTATGGCCAAGGCGGTAATGGAGTAGGTGGTAGCGCACATTTTGAAATCGAGAGCGAGTTATATGTGAAAGTGGAGTTTCTGCGAGAGAGGGATTCTGAACTGGGGGGTCAAGGAGTAGACTGACTCGAATTTATACCATCGCTGCATTTCCCACTGGCGGGATGCCGCCATGCAGCGCCTACGTCTAGGTTATATGATCACCCTGAGAGCTCGGTTTCAGGGTACAGTAAACCCACCTTGAAGCCCTAAGACTTACCTATGCAAATTAAGATCGCATCTCCCGTCCACTTCCGCCCCCTCCTCCCCGACCTTCCTTGCCTGTCCCGCACTACGCGCCTGCGCTCAATGCTCTCTGATCACTCCCATCCTCTCGCCTTCTGGCATTCTTGTGCTGTCCTATTCCTTCACCACTGCTGTCTTCCTTTAGGCCACATGACCTAGACGTAGGTTCCCGAGGTGCAGTACGAAATTGAGACCTGCCCTGACCCTCAAACGCAGACGTGTCTCAGTTGCGAAGACCTCGGACTGTACAAAGCGTTCAGGTAAATCGCAGTGAGCTTCAATATAGAATCTTCAATTGAATCTCAAAATAGTTTGCCGCCGCCTTTTCTTGTTCGTCCCAGATTACAACCTTGCCGAGGCCACGTATTACTATTAACCACCAAGTACAGCTTCAGTGCTTGCTTGAGAAGGTCGTCGTGTACACAGAGCTATTTGTAAAATTCTGTTTCTAAGATGCACGGCGTGTGCCCTTCAGCCCAGGTACCGACGTTTTGATGACAAATCGACCTTCAAGGTGGGGTTAATTGGGTCCCTTAAACTGAGCTTCAAGCTCCCAGCAACGGCGTCGAGCTTACGTATCAGGCCTTGCCTCCGAGGGCTTATGCTAATTTGGGACCGCGTCGATGTCGGCGGTGGCGCTTTCGTTGGGGGCGGCTTGTTTGGTCATGTTATCATCAGATCAGAACCGCCGTCGTCGTTTCCTCCTCGCTGCGGTCTCGCCACTCTGTCTATACCTCTACTCTTTGATGCTCGGGCATATGTCGAGGGTCTGGGCTATTCATAGGGCGCTTTATGGGTCTTTGAGGAGGCGATAGCGGTGTTGGGAGTGGTGAAATTCGGCCGCCGACCGTCGACGGTACGCTTATCCACCTCCGCGTTAAATGACGGTGCATTCAATCGACTTGAATATTCTACAGCAAGCTTCTGTCCGTGTAACAAACCCACCTGCGGAGTCCTAGACCACGAACATAACCCTAGCATCCGCCTCTGTCGATTACCACCCAGCGTACCCCGCGCCCCCTTCGCGCTCCTGCTCGCCCTACGCCCCTCAACGTGTACCGGCATCCTCTGACGCCTCGCTGACATCTAACTCTCGGCTTGGGGCTGTTGTTTCGCCCCACCGCCGTCGGTTTTGCCCCACCGCCGTCGGTTTCGTCCCACCGCCGTCGGTTCCGTCCCACCGCTGACCGCCGCCGGTTGCACCGTTCACGCAGCTCTTGTCTTGTAAAGCTCGTCAATGTCGCATCTGCACTGCTGGTTCTCGCCGTTGTTGCGGTTTTCCTCCCTTGCACCGCCGGTTCTGCACCTGCGTTCTGGAATCCGCGCTCTATGCCTTCCCCGCGTCCTCCAGAGATACAATGTCTGCCCCACCACATTCCAACACACTGACCTCTGTTTTTCCGTCGATGCTGGGACCTTGACACCTTTTCCTTGCTCACACCGTCAGGTCTGCCTTCCGCCACCTTACCGATGATGCACCTTTCCCCTCGCGGTTTGACAAGATAGCACAGCAGCACCACCTTTCATCATGCGCCCCTCGTGCTCTGCTCGATTTTCTAGCTCTCCGCATGATTCCACACCTCACACCGCCGGCGTCGGCGTCGCCCCCTGCCATCCATTTCGTACCCTCGCCCCCACGCGCCGTGCAAAATTCCAATCCCACCATTTTGACTCGCATTGCCCGCCTTGTTCTTCACTACACCCGCGCCAGCCGCTTCTCTCCCCGGCACGCACCGCTGGTTCCGCCCCCGCTGCCGTCGCTTCGGCGAAGTTCCTCTCGGTCTACGACACTCCGAACACGGCACCGACTTTCCGGCGCACCACTCCATCATCAACCGTGATTTTGGTGGCCGCCGTGAGCTTCCTCCGCCAGCACTGCTGATAGCATCTGCATTCATAAACCTTCCCCCTTCCTTGACTTCACTTTCGTCGTTCTACGACGATTCCTCGACCCTTAGGTCTTCAAATGGTTTCTGCCGCATCCGCCGCAGCGCCTATTCATCCACCGTTGTTCGTTGATTTGGCCGCCGTCGTCGAATCTTACCGCCGTCGTCGGTGCTCATTCTTCGTTGATTACCTGACCTGCTGTATTGTGATCAGACCATGAATATATTATCACCTTTCTTGCCAACTGCATCGAGATGAACTGGTTTGAGCTTTGTTTTCACCGTCCGATTCCGTCTCCGTCACTGGCACCTCCGTTACCGTCGTTCAAGTTTTGCGTTGAAATGAGGAGAATAGTTGGATTTCATCTATATCTTAACAGCCACAGACATTGCAAGCTGTCTATAGTCTCTCTGCATGATTTCCTGTTGTATTTTGCCCAACGGTAGCTGTTGAGAACATTTTGAATTGGTGAGTGGTAAGCCAGAGCATTGTTAGCACTAAGAACTAGAGTGCCTTTCAGGCTATTTTGTGCACCTGAGATAGAAAACCGGAAACCTACCTATATTTCGACATATAAAGTTTCGGGCACGCTGCTCGAGCAACTTCCGATAGATATCGGCAGTATTTCTCTGAAAAAATAAAGCAAGGTAAGCAAATTGAGAGACGACGAGATTTATTCGGCTCACGATTGGCTGGTTTTAAAGCGGCATTTTACGTCTGAGGCTGTCGGCGCGACAATGCCGTAGGTGTTAGGGCGGCTTGAACGCGGCGGGACGTCGGGTTGGCCATGCCGTCACAACCCCGCCCTTCTTGGTCAACTCTCGGGTCGCTCTCGACCCCGAGATTCTGTTCACGCAAGCATATATTATTGTACTGACCGCCACCGGCGGCTCCGCCTACCCCCGCGTTTCGCATGACTTGATTTTAGGAAGCCCCGGCGGTTTGTTTTTGCACGATGATTCTGTTACAACTCACATTCTCCATCCATGCACAACAATATCCTATTTCTTCCTAGCCTAATCTGTTGAACAGCACCCAAAAACAATACCCGGCAGGGTTATACCAATAGATCTTTGGCCAACCCTCACTGTTCAAGCATATACCGACTACAGCTCGCCACCCTCGATGCCGCAATCATCAATTTCAACTCCGTCATCGCTTCTACCGCCGCCGCCGTCGCTTTCCCCACCATCGTCGTTGCTTTTACCACCGCCGTCGTCGCTTTTACCACCGCCGTCGTCGCTTTCACCACCATCGTCGTCGCTTTCACCACCGCCGTTGTCGCTTTCACCGCCGTTGTCACCGCTTTAACCACCGTCGCATCTCCAGCACACCCAAACAAAACCATCTCTCATTCACCACCGTCGTCGCCGCTTTCACCGCTGTCGTCCTCGCTTCCACCGCCGTCGTCCACCGCCGTCGTCGTCGCTTCCACCGGCACCGCCGCCGCTTTCAGCCTCATCGCCGCAACCCATCATGCCCTGACAGTATCTTTTACCAGACCCTCCGCTTCCGGACTTCAACCCCCGTCAACACTTGAAACGCCGCTTCCGTCGTTTCCCATTAATGACAACGGCGGCGGTGCCGACGTCGGCTATGGGGGAAACTTAACGGGTACCGGGCGAAAGAGACATACCTGACTTCAAGGGGTATAACACAAGGACCACCAAGAGAGAGGGATGCGGGAGCTGAAGCTGGGAAGCTAGCAACGGCGACGGCGGCAGCGGCGGGGGAAATAGATAGATGGAGGAGGTGGAGAGTATATGAAACAAGGATTTTGATTGAGTTTGCGGACGTGAAATTGAAGGCCCTTTTGTAAGGTGACGAATGGTTTTCGCTATAATGTCGACGGAGGCAACGGCGACGACGGCCGACGGCGCTGAGAACGATCACGTCGGATGCTCATCGATGCACTCGTCTATCACAGCTCCGCCTCGTTTGCCGTCTCGACACTATCAAGTTCTTCAGAATAAGCAAGGAGAAACAAAGGACTCGGAGGATGTGGAGGAGGCGACGTCGACGCTGTTGACAGACTGATCAAACTGATCAATTGGACAAACAAGTCCCAAAGAATGCGCCGGAAACGGCAAGTATCGGCGCATCTGGGACCATCAAACTTTGATTAAACCGACGCCGTTGGATCGACCGACGACGATATTGTCGCCCGACGTCGGCGCCCACCCGCTACCAACCCGCCGCAAGAGGACCGCTCCCAATTAGGCTAAATGCACTTACCACGTAAAAATTAGGTGATGTCGACGCCGGTGCCTTGAGCTTGAGGCAGGGTTTTACGCACCCTCAAAACCCGACCTTGAAGGTCGATTTGTCAGCAAAACGTTGGTCCCCCAGGTGGTGCCCTTCAAGAAGCGGGATTTAAGTTCACGATGATTGGTGGCGCTTAGACAAGAGTTCAATAGACACCTTAGAGCGCTAGATCTTGCGATGTAGTCGACGAGGATAAAGTTCCAGCGAAAGGAGCCCCAAATGAGCAGCAATCTGTTGACGATCTTTATAGTGAAGGAGAAGAGTTGAGCGCATCATTGCAGGTCACGTGTCAGAATTCCTCTTGTTGTGTTCCCCAACCGTTCACGACTTCTACGGCCTCACCCTCAGACGTTTGTTGTTCACGGAAAAGCGACGACGATAATAGTGCGATCATGCACCGTCTTCTTGATCTCCTTCCTCTTTGTCTCCCCCAAGTTTCCTTGAATCTTGATCGAAGCTGAGCGGACGGACACCTGTCCGTCCGAGTTGCAGACGTAAAATTTACTCCGAGTCAAGCATCGGAAGACACGGGGCAAGCGGGGGATATCGGAGCTACGAAATCGCCTCTCAGCTCACTCAGGCAAAACCGGACACCCACGAAGAGTTTGCCAGCGAGTGCGTACCTATGAATTCGACATTATGTGAAAATACTCACTTCATTGTGCAGCCCTCACTCTTGAGTATGACTACTTTCTATTGGACTATACCACCGCGTCCGCCTTCTCCAGTTTCCTCCACAGTCGATGTCACACCCTTGTTGCGAAACAACCATGTTCCTTGCGATTTCGAGATCCCTTACATCCACGATATCTTATCGACGGGACAATTCGAGGTGGATGATCTAAACATCCAGATTGGCCACGTAGTTGTCGTTCTTGCTCGCCTGGTACGCAAGCGCGATGCTGCCCTCGAGAATATCCGCCAGCACCGCGCTATAATTTCCCCCGTTCGACGCCTTCCCGCGGAACTAGTTTGCGAGATAGCCTCATTGTCAGTGGCCCGCGATCGACGACCGCCATGGTGTCTCGCTCAGATATGTCGATCGTGGAGATCCTTTGTGCTCGGCAGCTCTGTCCTCTGGACAGACATTCACATTCCCTCGTCCGTTCGGCCTCTCGATAGAATGTTCCATACTCTACTTGCACGTTCTGGCAGCGCACCATTGAAGGTCTGCTGGGCGCCGCGCCCACTAGGATCTCCTCTACACCAAGTTGGTGTAGACGTGCCTGATGCCAAATGCGTCCGTCTGGTCGTCGCCCAATCTCCCCGCTGGAGAAGCCTACGTCTCGATTTTACCGCTGGTATAGGTCTACTGCGTTGGCTCTCTAGGGCCAGCGGGAATCTCGGGGCATTGCAGATCTGTGAGGTGATCGACAAGGAGAGGGATGAAACGCCCCGCTCGCCCGCATCACACCCGTTGCTGAAGGACTCGTCATGGCCGAGGGAACTCGACGCCGCGCTAGCAGCCATCTTCTCGTCGCCCTCCAATGTGCGCAACATCACGTTCTCGAATTGGCAGCATGCGAGTTTTCCTCCCGATTTCGCGCCCAACTGGAGGCAGCTCACCCACTACAGCGGTCCAATCACGCGGGCGCAACTGGGTGCGCTGGCCCATGCTCCGCTGGTATGCTTGGCGGTTCGCTGCGCGGGCCCCAAGCCCGAATCGATACCCCCCGTGTTGCTGAGCAACCTGCGCCATTTATGCGTTCAGGACACTGAGGTTCTCTTGCACATCCAGGCCCCCATATTGGAGGTACTTACATGTCAACACCGCTGCCATGCCGCCTCTTCCCTCCAAGTCTTGGCTTTTGTCAAGGCATCCGGGAATTCGCTCAGAAAAATCGTTCTCCGACAGAGCGATACTCCAGGGCTAGTTCCTGTGCTTGAATGCCTTTCGAACCTGACACATCTCCTAATCGAGGACCACGGAAACGTACCAGACGCCGCACTGTTCCGCGCTCTTGGAGCTTCCCCCCTCTGCCCCAAACTCAGTACCTTCGTGTACGGATTTCGCACGATGTTCGATGTCGGACCCATCCTGCATCTGGCTAAGTCCCCAGTCCGGCCCCTGCGACATGTCAGATTTTTCGCCGGCTGTAATCGGTATCGTTCTGGGGCCTTAGATCGTTGTCCGAGCAACGTGGAGAAGGAAGTCGAGAGTTTGCGCAATACTACAAGCGTCGATATTGCTTTCCTCCCGTTTGACAAAGCGATGAAGCTGTTGCAGAAGGAGGAGTTTTGGCTTTGATACAGCTCAGCAACCATTGGGTGAGTCTGAGTAGTATCCATCGTGGATTCTTTCGTAATTGTCGCTCATTTGCACTTTTTAGTGCGCGTGTTACACCCTCTCTTTCTTGGTCGGTTTTGTGTCGTCCTGCACCTGGTCGGTCGCGAAGAGTTGACTGCGATTGCAATTTCTTGACGGGTCGTTTGTAAAATAGATGGCACATATATTGTCCGAAAATTCAATTTCGACCACTTGAAAATACCACCTGGGCCTCTTGCCAGCGCCGCATGGTTGAGGACCATGCCTATTGGAGGGCGGACATTCTCGTGGAGCGATGTCATCTGTGCTACACAGGTCCGGAGGCAGGTCGACGTCGACAACGGCTCTCTATTGCGCACGGCGTCTGGAAACGCGGCAGTACATTGATTTGCAAGGGATTGGTCCAACGACAGCGAGTTGTATGATTCTAATACAGTGCTTTACATTGCGAAACTACATATAACACATACACCAGCCCGAAAGATTATGCCCAGTTGTCGATGAGAGCATCGCGCATCTCGCCGATGATTTTCGTAGAGTCTTGGCCCTGGAGTTCTGAGAACGGGTCAATATCTCATCCAAGAGAAGAGAAACGGATGAACGTACTGAAGGTAGCTTCAATGACGCTAATTTCTGTCGCGGTGGTTTCTAGCCCGGTGAAAGCGCACCAATCATTAACGACGAGCCCAGCGCCGATGACGTCCGACCCGCGGTTGACTGTCCCGGCCTAGAGTACATATTCTTGAGAAATCAGGATAGAAAGAAAAATCAAGACCCACGCACCACCAATGGTATCTGTAACAAACTGCTCAGCTCGTCCTGATCTTGTACACTCGTTTTCGGATGTACAAGGCCGCCCTGGTTGGTGATTGCGCAGTAACTCCCTACGAGGACGTTGTCGGCGATGGTCTGGCGGAAAACCTCGACCTTGAGTACATCGGCGATGATCTCTTCCGTCTCGCGATCGATATCGGGGTGTACCAGGGCAACGTAGTCGTTACATGCAATGACGTTTCCGAGCGCCGATAACCGCTCCTCGACGCGTTGGACGGCGACGGCGTCCGGAAGCGAATTCCGCAGATGCTGTAGCTCCTGGTCGGTCGTTGTGGCGGGTACAAGCAGACCGTGGCGATTCCCTGCAAAAATGCGTCAGATTCAAGGGCGTTTCCCTGCAAGCAAGAGCACGCACCCGCTGTTAATCGCCCTATTATACGTGTGCCGCCGATGCTTGTGTGGACGATCGGAATGACATCTCCAAGCTCACTCTCGAAAGCGGAGTAGAAATTTGTGCTGCCCTGGATGGCAGCGAGGCAGTAGGCGTTTGTTAATTTGGAGAACACGCCGATATCGCTGTGGTTCTCGAATTGGATGCCTGGACGGTGTAAGTAGATCCACGCAATCCGATAACTGATTCCTACGGGTCGCCATGGGGGGGAGGGGGGAAAGCGGGGCGATTCGGGTGGTTTTCTTGAGGGGGGAGAGAGGAGGGAGGAGGGAGCTCGAAGGAAGGGTCGAGGGTTTCGCGGGACTCTTTAGGCGGGTAAGTTGCAAGAAATCGACAAAAATTGTGTGCTTATAAAATTCGCGGTCACGCGAGTCACACGAGTCACAACGGTTCCGAAATTTGGCTCTCATCGTCCCGCTGTTCCACACTGACTGGTTGCGAGTCATGTTCATGTCTCTGCTTCGACGCAGGCCTCCATGGTACCGAAGATGTCTCTCTTCCTCCGCCACAGCTTCTCCCATACCGCCAACTGTCACCCGGATCGAAAAAATTATCCTTGATGGAATAAAAGTAACCGAAGAATTTCGAGTTTATGAAAAACGCGTTTATCTCGATACCAGGCAACTGGACCCATTCCGTTTGCAACCTACATGCAGATGTGTCTCTCACATCCAACACATGGTTACTACATGAACCCCGAAAATCCTATTTTCGGTGCCAAAGGTGACTTTGTTACCAGTCCAGAAATCAGTGGTGTCTTTGGGGAGGTATGTTGCATTCAACTTGAACTGCATGGTTCAATGACAGACTATGTAGCTGTCGTAGATTCTTGGTGTCTGGCTGATGGCACAGTGGTTGGAGTGGAGCCAGTCAAAAAAGCCAATACGGCTAATTGAACTCGGCCCTGGACGCGGAACGCTAATGCAAGATATTTTACGCGTGAGTTGTTATTATAATCGACTCATCAATGTTTTCCTGATACCTCATCAATTTAGGTTGCCTCCCAGTTTGGCAAAGACCAGCTCAAAAGTGTCCATCTCGTCGAAACAAGCCCGACATTACGAGCACTACAAGAGACGCGACTTGCAGCGAGCGCAGCAAAATACGGCTGCACCCTCCAATGGCACGACAGCCTCGACCAAATCGAACCAAGCGAAGAAGCATACACGCTAGTCGTCGCGCACGAGTTTTTCGACGCACTACCGTTCCACGTCATTGAGGTCTTTCAATTTTTCTATCCTTGAAACGGTTCTGAACACGAAATAGAAATCCGACGCAGGTTGGCACGAAATCCTCATCGCCCTCGCAGAAGACTCAGAAGTATACCCACGCTTCCGATACGTCCTCTCATCGCCCTCCGCCGCAGCAAGTCTCCTCGGCAGCTCCACTCCGCGTTTCAAAGACCTGCCGTCCGGAACTCGACTCGAAGTCTCCCCCGCTTCGTTTAAAATCATGCGCAAAATAGGCACGCTTCTGGCAGCGCCTGGCGGTGGGTGCGGGTTGATTGTGGACTACGGCGCGGACAAGGCGTTTGGGCAGTCGTTTAGGGTTCGGTTTCCTTTTCATGTCTTGTCTCATGTAAATTAAACTTCGCGCAGGCCTTCAAAAGCCACGCCATCGTCGACCCATTCCACACGCCCGGCGAATGCGACCTCACCGCCAACGTCGACTTTGCGTATCTCAAAGAAGCGACCGCGGGGCTCGTTGGTCAGCCCATGCTCTCTTGTTTTCTCGTTTCTTACCTTACGCAACTCAACCAGTCCCCACCCACGGCCCCCTCACGCAAGCAGACTTCCTCGAACGCATGGGGCTTTCGATGCGCATTGAGGCGCTTACACGAGACAAAGCCGAACGAGACGCACAACATATTCGCATGGCAGCGCAGAGGCTTGTGGATCTGAAGGGGATGGGCGGGGAGTATCAGGTGTTGGGGGTTGGTGGGCAGCCGAGGGAAGGGGTTGTTTGGCCGTTTGTGGCATAGGGAAAGGAGGAAGCTTAGCTGTATGCTACTTGCCAATTTCAAAGTTCTGCGATCCGCTCAATATGGTGTCAACAGATTTCCTTCAGTTGGTTTTCTGTTCGAACATTCAACCAAACTTGTCATTTGCTCTTACGGAGTAGGAAAATCTGGAATCCCTATTCAGCGTATGGGCTGAGGAACCCTAAAATGCGAAAAGCATAGTCGAGAAAATGCCAGTGAGGACATAGACGGACTATTGACAATGTTTTGTCGACACAACTTGCAGACGCTCAATGGATTACCGCATTGAGCTTGAGATTGTTGATCGGAATTAGGAACGGGTCCGGAATTACGGAATGACACGTCCACACGCACAAACAGAGCGTGACTTCGTCATCAACAGCTCCTTACCACAACCACTGGACACAGTACTTTACATGGAAGCTTTGATCACCAACGAAGCAGGTAGTTCAGTCAATGGGCGACCCCGCTTACAGGCTCCGATCAATGGCCAAAACCAACGTCGGCGCAACAATCGAGCACGGCTCTGGAGATAGAATTTCAAGCCTGCCGCTCAGACTCTTCGAATTATCACTCTGTCAGTGGCTTCAATGGCAATATGAACACAACTCAGTGGGTACACGGTAGCCTGAACCGGATTCGAATCCCAATCTCGGGTGGGTGCTCTCCCACCAGTTTTCTCTTAAGCGATGTACCGAGTAGGTTTCCCAGCCTGAGCCACTGACGCTCCGCATCTATCGGAACGGAAGGAGCGGCAATTCCCGGGACTGTTTTCAAGCTTTGACGAGGTTCTACGATCGCCTTCTGTACGACTCAAAAAAATTGTCGAAACTTTGTTGAAACTTGGCGAGATGGAGTCACTTCAGCAACTGCAAGTTCAACCCTCTTTCGCGTATTGCGTCCAATAATCCTGGATCCATTCCGCACCAAATCCGAAAAGGATTAGAAATCTTCTCATGAATCATCACCTTTTGATCGGATGACTGTTCTGGGGCTTGAAGATTCCGGAAACGATGCGGAAACCGCTCTTTGCCTTGGAAATATAAAGAAAAACGAGGTACAGTTTCCATGTCGGTACTGCTGCTGCTATCATGGATTCCAGTCCCGTCTCCCGGACACCAACGATGCAAGAAGATTCACTTGAGAAGCCTCGCCCTCGGTCAGGCTCAGATGTAGAGGGTGGACCGATTAAACCGCAGCCTGTCGATTTGGGCGAGCCTCCAGAAGGTGGGCTTGACGCGTGGCTTACGGTTCTTGGTGCCAGTCTTGTAGCCCTCTCAACATTTGGGTGGGTTCCATTTTCAAACTTCTAGTGCACTGGCAATAGCGGCTGAATCGACTTGTTTAGACTTGTAAACGGCTATGGCGCGTTTAACGACTATTACCAGGACGAGTACCTGTCGAATTACTCTCCTACGTTAGTATCTATGATTGGAGCCATCCAGGTCTTCCTCCTCTACATCTGTGCGTGTCCCACTCTTTTTTCTATCTCGTTATTTAATTCGTTCGCAGTTGCTGGAGTCGCTGGAGCATTATTCGACGCGTATGGTCCACGATACATGATTCCTGCGAGTGGCCTAATCACTACCTTCGCCCTATTCATGCTTTCAATTACGAAACCTCAAAAAATATACCAGCAATTTCTCACACAAGTAGGTCCCCATTTCATACTGACCTGAGCTCACAATCTAAATATACTATCAGGCGGTACTATTCGCTTTTGGAGCGCCGTTCAGCTTCCTTCCCAGCCTCGCAGTATGTGCACACTGGTTCAAACGCCGCCTCGCCTACGCGATCGGCTTTCCAGTGGCTGCAGCGAGTCTTGGAGGCATCATTTTCCCGATTATGATGAGTAGACTCATACCTCGGATAGGGTTTGGTACGTCCGCCTCGGTCAGGGTCTCTTTTTACATTGCATATTCTTAACGATATTTCTAGGCTGGACTGTCCGCATCATTGCCTTCATCGTCCTCTTCTCCTTCACCATCGCATCCGTGACAATCAAAACCCGTCGCCCACCGAAGCCCCTCCCCCCACTTTCCAAAATCCTCGCCTTCCGCGCATTCACCGACATCCGCTTTACGCTCATCTGCCTCGGCGGGTGGTTCACCGTCTTCTCCGCCTTCAACCCGTTCTTCTACGTCGGTCTGTATGGGGCTGTAGCTAATGGCGGCCCTTCAAGGCTAACACCGTATTATCTCTCTATCCTCTGCGCAACGGCGATTGTGGGAAGAATTTTGCCGGGGTATATAGCCGATCGTATTGGAAGGTACGTGCGTGTGTGTACAAATACGCTGGAGGATCAAGCTGACAATCTCTGTATTCAGATTCAACGTCGTCGCATTCTTCACCGCCTTATCCGGCGTACTCATCCTCGCACTGTGGTACCCATCCACCGCTGAACCCAATCTCATCGCTTTCTCGGCACTCTATGGGTTCGCATCCGGGCCATTCTTCTCCCTTGTCACTGTACGTCCTACGTACCTTTTTGAAAGGAAGCAGCGAAAATTAACATGCTGGACTGTTGCCAGACGTGCGTAGCCCAGATATCCCCCGTTCAAGAAGTCGGCGCTCGTATAGGCATGGGTCTTCTTTGCCATGTCTGGCGGCGCTCTCGCAGGGACGCCAATTGGCGGAGTCTTCATCCGCACTACAACTGTTGCGAATTTCAGGCATCTCATCTTGTTTTCGGTGTGTATTTTATGTGCCCGTGCCAATACATGCTGACTACGTGCATAGGGAATAATGGCGCTTGTGGGATCTGCTTTCTTCGTTGCTGCGCGGTTGATGCAGTCTAGGAAGCTTTTTGTTGCGATATAACTGGAGAGAGTTGGAAGATGGGTGTTACAATTATCAAAAATTTTACAGTCAATCATGTCACCAAGGCAGACGCACGCACATGTATCTCCCTGCTCAATGAACTGATCATAATTTCTAATAACTCGGGGGACTTGTTGCCTTGGTGTTTTATCACTCTCTCCCGAATCAACGAGCGCACTCTCCAGATTCTCTCTCAAATATGCCTGCTTCCCAGAGCCCCTGTCGATAGTTCTGAATCTCACGACATTTCCGCGTAGGAGTGATGCTATGCTTGCAATCTCAGCTACTCAAGGTATGTAGGTAGGTTTGGTACAGTGGGTTAGAAATGATTGTGTAAATCAAGGAACAAAATTTACATGTAAAATACGCGTAATTTACATTCTTTACGTGGGGCTTCCAAAATCCGCTGTAAAGAATTTTGAGGAGTACAGTAATTTGAGCACAGCACAGAGGAATTCAATGCCAGTACCTCAGCAAGTATGCAGTTCGGGGGCTCGACACAATTGCTTTGAAAATAGCTCAATACTCAGGCCTCAGGTTCTAGTCGCAATGGCGTGTTGGAAGACAAAGAGACTCGGATTTACTAGTTATCATGGGCCGACTTATATTTAGTACGGAGGTTGTAACTATAAGAATCCAGTGACGTCGCGAGGGCTGTGCAAGTCCGTCTGTCAAAATTTGACAGAGTCTGTCAAGTCACGACAGGTCGGGAAGCCATGCTGAATTAGGAGCTAAAAAAAAAGAAGCATCATAGGCTACACCGGTGATCCGTCACTGTAATGCACAGGTCTGAAGATGGTGAACAGACTCACCGCAATCATCTTACGGTCCACTTTTGAGCGAGAAAGCTCTCGGATTTCAAGACCATGCACGCGTACTGCAGCGTGTGTTTCCAACACATTTATTGACTCATTGCCGAAAGCAATTCAGCTGTGGGTAGAGCACTTTTCAATAATTGACTGACCGTGAATAATGCCAAAGCTCTGTCTAATGCAGATTTATGTTGAGAAATCCGATCCTTCTCTTGATCTGCCATAATCCAGATCGATAGACGGCGACGGGTTTTTTTGAGAGTTGTGAGGTATGCTTGGATGTCTTGCAAAACCCTACAAAGAGGATTATATGGGTTATCACTGAGAACGAAAACCATGAGACGCACGCTCCGACTTCCTCAAA
This sequence comes from Favolaschia claudopus, assembly GCA_037176885.1. Taxonomy (NCBI): domain Eukaryota; kingdom Fungi; phylum Basidiomycota; class Agaricomycetes; order Agaricales; family Mycenaceae; genus Favolaschia; species Favolaschia claudopus. The sequence continues at coordinate 202,579 of JAWWNJ010000076.1, forward strand.
GGCATGAGTATTAGTTGACCCGGATACATCGAAGGCTTCCGCATGATTAACGACGGACTGAATCACAGCGCTTGAATGGCGAGCAAGCTCGAGAGCAGCCTCCTTGTTGCGCCTCACTAACTAGGTTCTCCTCTGTCGGATGCCAGACGGACAATGGTGATAGGTTAAGCTCACTTTCGCTTGATCACAAATGATCGACACGGCTCCCAACGCAGGTTTTAGTAGATTGAGCCCCGGTGCCTCGCTAATGGCACTCAAGGTTTTGGTACCCAAGGAGACAATTTCAAGAGCGCAGTCGCTACGCGAAATATGCTTAGGCTCGAACGAACTTCGGATATTTGCGTTCTGTCAAAGAGAATCCTTTAGATATCGACGACGGTGCTTTGGTATACTGAACGTACGAGTCTATGCAAAATTTGCTTCATCTCGCCCTTCGAGCGTCGTAGATCTGGGTTTTTCCGAGTCAATATTGTCCTCGTTGCTCGCCTGACAGTCGATTTCCGCTGCAGAGCCATATGTTTGAGCGTTCGGCGGATATAGTCCAATTTTCTTCGCGAGTCGCGTCAGTAGCAGAAGCCAAAAGAGCAAAGTACACATACTCCACGTAGAGCTGTAGGTCTTGAGCAATTCCCGGCGACATAGCTACATGCAACGTCTGCGAGGCCAACATCTCTGTGCTTTCCACCACGAAAGCCGCAAGCTTCTCAACTTGACTGTTTCCCCCCTGAAGCAGATTCAGTGCCTTCCGTGAGGAATGGGCTTGCTTCGAAGGAAACGTGGACAAACCAAGCTGGTAGCAGCCTTACACACTTCAAGGGTGGCATCAGAGAGTTGCTGTATCTGGCTCATGTCGGATATAGTCGAGCACCAAATGCATAGATCAGCAGCTCTCGTTGTGATTCGTTCTAGATTTTTCGACATTATTGGGGAGGAGCGTGCTGGTAACGTGGGACGCAGTGGAGGGCGACGGATTGAGCTGGGAGGGGACAGTGCTGAGTACCTGACAGCATGGCCCGAAAGCTGTTGAGCTTGCAGTCGGTCTGTGCCACTACGTACCAGGCGCTTCTTCGGCGCTTGTGGACGAACATATCATGCACTGTACCGCCTCCGTTTTCAGCATTATATGGCACGGATTGTCCTAAATTCGTCTTGAATCTTTGAATGTTCCTACGTAGCTGTAAATTGCTGTGGATATATGCAGGCTGCACCCTAAAAGATCACCCCTACATTCTCAAGATTAAGCAATGGCTACTGCGACATCATGGGCAATTGCCAGACACCGGTGGACCACCGTCATCAGGCTCCAGCATGAACTGCGGCGACGATGGTCGTCAGTAAGATAATCGAGTACCGGGAGCTGGAAGTAGAAAGCACCTTCACGGTCTGTATCGTTGTGGTGGTGGGCTGAGGCCCACACCACACCGTGTTGGTCGTGTTTGCTTCGCATGTGTTAGTCACCTTGCTTGTCCGTAGCCACCACGCTATCGATCGCTTTGGCTTGCGGCTCCCTCCAGCGACTCGGGGTGGCCCACTCCATCGTCGTATACGCAGCAACAATCAAGCCAAACACAATCATCGCAATACTTCCCGCCGCGTATCTGCGCATGCCTTATAACGCAGCATCGCCGGTGACATATGGCAGAGCGGCACACTGCCGACATCATCAGCTCCAATATACAGCACGGAAATCATGTAGCAGCGGCGACATACCAGGCAAAGCACGCAATGAACGCGAGGAACTTATCCAAATCCGCTGCGCCCCAGGAACGCCGAGGACGCGACGGTGGCGAAGCGGAACCAGTTCTTCGCCCACTTGACGCTCCAGTAGCACTTGCCGCTGCGCGTGAATAGCCTGTTCCCCATGATTCGGACGGCGGGGAAGAGCTGGAGGGGGACGGAGAGCATGATGGCGAAGGAGTGAGTGAATCGGACCTGTTGATGGGATACAGTCAGCGAGCGAAGGGCCTGAGAGGACAGTAGGAAGACAAGGAAGGGACGGAAAGAAACGAAGCGGCATCGTAGGAGGAGCAAGTCAAGGATACAAGAATGAGATGTACCGCACCGATTGCACCATCTTTCTGCTCGAGTAGATTGACGAGCACAACAGTCTGAATCTCCGAGCCGAAGGCGAGGTAGCCAAGCGCTCCCGCGCCGCCGGACAACACTACATCGGAAGCGTTAGCTCCGCAGCAGACCCAGCACGACGAGCATCGCGCCTGTGAGCACGTTTGCAAACTTGCGCGGCCCCCATGGCATCTGTGATTGGGACCATACCGACGCCCTCAAACGAGAACGCGGCGACACTAAGTCAAACGTCAGCCACGGAGGATGAAGTAGCCTCAAGACACACCCAACACGGAAAATCCTTCGCATTAAACATCTTCACATCCACAATACCCTCTGAGCCGCGACCTTGATCTCGGTCGCGGATATATACACCGGCCCCACACAATGAACCCGTACGCAATGAGCGTCGTTGTGCTCAGCTTTGCGAGGTCACGCACAAGCGCCAGCGGGAGGAACACGATCTGCTGCACCAATATCAGCCAACCGATATTCACCATCCTCGCGCACTCCGTGATACCCATGATGAGCGCGAAAGTTCTGCGCGACGAAGATGATGTACGCCGAGATGAAACCAAGCTGCGAAACGACAATGGACCCGAGGATGAGCGCATCGATGAGCAATCGGCAAAAAAAGGAATTTCAGATGAACGACAATCACAAAACAGTCTACGACTGATCCTCGCCCAATCGTTTGCAAAGCTGTATCAAAGCCAAAACTCCTCCTTCTGCAACAGTTTCATCGCTTTGTCGAATGAGAGGAATGCAATATCGACACTTGTAGTATTGCGCAAACTCTCCATTTCCTTCTCCACGTCGCTGGGACAACGATCCAGGGCTCCAGAGCGATACTGATTACAGCCGGCGAAAAATCTGACATGCCGCAGGGGCCGGACTGGGGAGTTTTTATTTGGGTGGGTGCGCGTGGAATACTTGGCCAGATGCAGGATGGGTCCGACATCGAACATCGTGCGGAATCCGTACACGAAGGCACTGAGTTTGGGGCAGAGGGGGGAAGTACCGAGGGCGCGGAATAGCGCGGGGTCGGGTGCGTTTCCGTGATCCTCGATTAGGAGATGTGTCAGATTCGGAAGGCATCCAAGCACAGGAACTATCCCTGGAGTATCGCTCTGTCGGAGCACGAGTTTTCTGAGCGAATTCCCGGATGCCTTGACAAAAGCCGAGACATGGAGGGAAGATGCGGCATGGCAGCGGTGTTGGCATGTAAGAACCTCCAAGGATGTTCTCACGACCTGACCACCACCATCAACGGGCGCGGGAGCACGTCCCCGCCTCACCTGCACTCTTTGACGCCTCCAACTCACCTATTGATGCACAAAGCCACCTCCTGACACACCACAAACACCTCGAATCTCTGCTGGACTCTGTTCTAGCCACTTTGACTTTGATACAAACCTCGGAAACTGAGACCAATAGCGCACCTCCATATTCCCCACACTCAGTCGCGGTGTTTCACCTCATCACCAGGAAGATATCATCCCAGATCACCCCTCCGTGCAGAGAAACAACCCCTGCGCCCCCAGCTGGGGAGTCTCTTTCGCTGCCGCCTGCCACGTATGCGACCGTTACAAACCCATCGACAACAGAACCAAACAATGCCAAATCCGCTCCGCAGCCACAGCTGCAGCACGACCCCCCTCTCCACGCTGCTCGTCCTCGGGCTCGGGAGCGACCTTCTTGTGTCGTTATCCGCTTCGACCGGGAACCTGCACACCTCCCGCGGCCCGTAAAACGCAGCCCAGCAGCTTTGTACGAAGCAGCCAGTGCTGCTCTTTCCTCAGCCTCACCCAACCATCTCTTGGCGGGAATTGGGTGGACCAAGGGCGACAACATCTCTCTACATCCGGATCTCGATACATGCACTCCTGAAGTTCTTGCCAGCCATTTCGAGACCATATGGGCAGCCATCTGCCCACTTCTGGGTCTATCCGATGACCGTCCGCCCCCAATGTTCGACACGGACGAGAAATGGCACTCGGTTGTTTTTCACGGCGTCCCATTCCCCCGCACAGATTTGAACGAATATATCACGCATGACCGCGTCGACAGCTGGGTTACCTCAGCTTCCTCGCAGGGCAAATTACGGGAATTTTCCATCCTGTCACGGCCAGCGGATATTAAATCCCGCAAAACACTTGTCCTACGCCTGTCCTTCTCTTCCCAGGCAGATGCGGAACGTCTCGTTCAGCATGGCGGTTACATGTTTGGCGCAGCTTGTCGAGTCTCTCATTACCGACCAAAACTTCGCAGTCCTTCACCTGCCCAATCCCCATGATTCTATGCTCTCATCTCATCTTTTGTCTACTGTACACACCAGTGCCCACCCGCTCTTGCGGGGCGCCTAGCTCCATATCTTACTTTGCTCTGACCTTTTCATCCTTCCTCCAGGTCACAACAAATCATCTTTTAATAGGTGCTCCTCAATGGCGCGCCCGTCTGCTATAGCCTAACGTTGGCTTTGTGGACATGATGGAAGTACTCGTTTTTTGGACATTCACAATCACCACATAGCACGTATCAGTGTAGAAGTATGCCTAACATACTGTAAGCAGTCAGGGGCAAATAACATGGATTACAAAAAAAAAAAAAAGAACCTCCAAATTGGGAGCTTGGATGTGCAAGAGAACCTGAGTGTCCTGAACGCATAAATGGCGCAGGTTGCTCAGCAACACGGGGGGTATCGATTCGGGCTTGGGGCCCGCGCAGCGAACCGCCAAGCATACCAGCGGAGCGTGGGCCAGCATTTTCAATTGCGCCCTCGTGATTGGACCGCTGTAGTGGGTGAGCTGTGTCCAGTTGGGTGTGAAGTCGGGAGGAAAAGTCGCATGTTGCCAATTCGAGAACGTGATGTTGCGCAAATTCGAGGGCGACGAGAAGACGGCTTCCAGCGCAGCCTCGACTTCCCTGGACCACGACGAGTCCTTCAGCAATGAGTGTGACGCGGGCAGGCGGGGTCCATCTCTCTCCTTCTCGATCACCTCACAGATCTGCAATGCCCTGAGATTTCCGCTGGCCGTCGATAGCCAACGCAGTACACCTATACCAGCGGTGAAATCGAGACGTAGGCTTCTCCAGCGGGGAGAGTGGGCGACGACCGAACGGACGCAGTTGGCATCAGGCACATCCACAGTCTCGTTTAGACGCGGGCGCGGCGCCCAGCAGACATTCAGTGGTGCGCTGCCGGAACGTGCAAGTAGAGTTTGGAACCTTGGATAGAGATTGCGACCGTGACCGAGCGAGGGAATGTAAATGTCTGTCCAGAGACCAGAGCTCCCGAGCACAAAGGATCTCCACGATCGACATATCTGAGCGAGACACCATGGTGGTCGTCGATCGCGGGCCACTGACAATGAGGCTATCTCGCAAACTAGTTCCGCGGGAAGGCGTCGAACGGGGGATATAATAGCGCGGTGCTGGCGGATATTCTCGAGGGCAGCGTCACGCTTGCGTACCAGGCGAGCAAGAACGACAACTACATGGCCAATCTGGATGTTTAGATCATCCACCTCGAATTGTCCCGTCGATAAGATATCGTGGATGTAAGGGATCTCGAAATCGCAAGGAACATCGTTGTTTCGCAGCAAGGGTGTGACATCGACTGTGGGGGAAACTGGAGAAGGCGAACGCGGAGGTATAGTCCAGCAGAAAGCTGTCATACTCAAGAGTGAGGGCTGCACAATAGAGTGAGCATCTTTGCACAGAATCTCCGAATTCAAGGACGCACTGGCTGGCAAACTCTCCCTCGGTGTCCTGAGTGAGTGAACTGAGGACCGGTATTGTGGCTCCGGGATTCCCCGTTTCCTCAGTTCTTCGGAGTAATTTTACGTCTGCGACTCGGACAGGTGTCCACTCAGCTTCGATCACTGAGCAGTGAGATTTAAGAATACTCGGGGGAGACAAGGAGGATCCGGAGGTCGTAGGCCAGGGAGGTCGAAACCGGCTGCATAATTGCAATATTTTCGTCCTCGCTTTTTTGTGAACGACAAAGTCCGAGTCTGCGATTCGGTGGTCGTCGTTTGACAATGACTTTGAGGTGTTGGACCAATGTTGGACAGTCAGCAAACTCTAACACGTGACACGCAAAGAATGATCAGATCAACTTGAACTCTCTCAAAACTCTCTTGTCATTGAACTTGTCCCAGTAACTGTACAAGTGGCTGGCCCGTAGAAGAGGAGTTTTGCTTGTTCTCCGAAAGGGCGATCCAGAATCAGAGAATTTGAAGCCTTGCGTTGCCCTCAACCCGTATTTTGCACGCATTGATTTAGGTTGGAACTTGGCGGTGAAGTTTGGGTGAAGTTGACTCGAATTATCAGATTTCATCCGCCACGTAGGTGGTAGAAGAATGAACCGCACCAAGCCGGATCTTCCAGGGTTCAACTGCGTTACATGCTCACCCAACAAAGTCGTATCTTAATGGAACTTTTATGTTATCTGAGAACCACCGCTAACCGCATTGTATCTGCAGACAGAAGACCGCCATGGTACTACACTTCATCAAGAATAAATTCTCAAAGAAAAGAAAACAATGTCCCTCTTGTATTACATCTGATACACCCCCCGGAAATTCCTCGAATCCGCCTTCCTGATCTCAATGGAAGCCAGATCAAAGCCATTCAACGTACGAACGTTAAGCGCCATATCCATCCGTCCCGGCTCAGTGAACCGCTCCCGCAGCGAGCTCCCACAAATGCTACACGACCCATGGAACGTATCCCCCACTCCAAAGGTATACTCAGTCAAAGACTCGAGTCCCTTGAACGTCACAGTTGTGGCGGCCGGATAGATCCACAACGCGGCTTCCTGTCGAGAATATCAAAATTTCAACCATGCGAAGAACGAAAAAAAGAATTAAAGTAACAAACCCGATAACATATACTGCAATTGCATTCTTTGGCGCGGACAATTTTATCAGGCTTCACGACGGTGTAGCCAATCGCCCCGCAATGGCAACTGCCGCTATACACATGCATTCCCTCCGCGATGTTCTCGACAGCGGCGGGGTCAGGGACTTGATAAAGAGGTGGTTTGCTCGCTCCATCGCTTGTCATCACAGGCAGAGCGGCGACCTCCACGTCCATCAAGGTTCGGAGCTATGGAATTGCTTTGTTCAGAAAGCGAATAAGTTGCTCAAACGCGTACATTGAGCCCAATATTCCTGTCAGGCGTGCGAGCCATAACAGATATCCCACAGGTAGGGCAAAACTAAACTCGTCGTCAACTGGTCAGTATAGAATGACAGTAGATAGGGGGTTGAACGAACCTTGTGTTCCATAGTACGATTCGCAAATTCGTACGATTTCAGATCCTTCTCATCGCCCTTGACGATAACAAAGGTCTCCGTCGACGGAAACCCCCACAGGTACCCAATCTAACATCGCGTTCTTCATCCGACTCAGAATGGTTGTAAGAAAGAAACACACTTTATAGCAGATACTGCAATTGCACGCAAAAGCCTGCTTGATTTCAGGCGCTTTGAAGGTGTACTTGAACGCGCCGCAGTGGCAATTTCCGCGATAGTCGACGAGCTGGGGAGTTTCTTCAGACATGGTCGTTGTTCACAGAGTTGGACAGGGGTTACTGCGTCACGCGTGACATGCTTTAACGTCCGTGAATGCCAAGCATGATTCTTATCTTGTCAGCGCCATCAAATTACGCTGTCGGCGCATCATCGGCAGCGGTGGGGCACTGCGTGCAAACATTTGGGGTTGAAAAAATATGTGTATAGACGTCTGTAGAAGTGCGCGGAAGTAGATGGCACTACAGTGACTACACGAGAATACGCGTCGCGCGTGGAGGCGGTGGGTACGATGATGGCCCGCTGGGGTGTGGTCGTGGGAACGCTGCATCTGATGCCAAGAAGCCATCAGCCCATGCAACCCGATTAGGAAGTTCTTGCCAAGACGGCGACAATTGTGCCAGCGAGCTCTTCTGAGTCTGGCAAAATAGCGATGTTGTGGGACTCAGGGGCTCGAAAAAAATAAATTCCCAAAAAGGAAAGAGGGAAGAGAGAAAGAGAGAGAGCTCTCGATTCACCTGCTTCTCAGCTTCACATTTGGAGACGTGACCTCCTAGATGTTGATTGGTCCCAGCGCCCTTGCAAGGGCTTGTTAAAATGCCGCTGAGCGTCCATGCTGGAGACGCCGCCTTGAGGCAAGAAAATGGTGGGAAATTGCCGTTTTTGAATAAATTTTGCGGAAAATGCCGTGCATCTCGTGCTGGGAACGATCGGAAGGCATAGCGGATGTTCTTAAAAAGGTTTATTCCGCGGCCCGAAGCAAGTTTCCGCCCGCATCATGCAAAGAACACGACACAGCCGCGTGACATAACGCGTTTTTCGCGTCGCGTCCGCGCCGAAATCTTGACAAAATCACTCAATTTCTGGATTTCACTCACAGAAGAACCCAGAAGACAGGTAACCAGAATTGATTTGAATCCTTTCTGGAGATCTGCGGCTCAGGCTGTCCCAATTTCAAGATTCTCCCTGGTTCCAAATTCCAGCTAGTATTTATGAATGATAATGCCGGCGCGGATATATAAAGTCAAGTAACATATGATCTAGTGCTTGGATCTGGCTAGTAGCTCTTGCTTTCTCCTACACCTTCAGAGAAACTGGGTAGAAGTTGCTATTACAGTAACTGGTACTTAGTTTGATGTCAATGTGATTTTTGAAAGCGCGGTAGTGTTTAATAGCGATACTACCTACAGCTTTCTTAGAAAAAACTATGGTTCAACCAAACCATGTCCTATGTCGATTGAAACTGTGTCCTGAGCTACAAGAGGAAAACTTCTACATTTATCAGTAATTCTTGTGTAAATGCCCAAAGAAAGGCTCAAATCTGAATAAAAATGACCCCAGTCTTCTTCTGTACTATCTTAAACAGTTTATAACAGGATGATGTAAGAAGCAAACAGATTGAGCAAATATGAGGCAAAAGAAGGCCATGGCGAGGTAGATCTACCCGTGGGAAGAAGTTGATGATGATCAACCATTTTGGGATATTCGCTATTACGGCGCTATTGTCCCATAACACCAGTAACCAGCCCTGAGTCTGAGTCTTCAATCCTTTGAAGACTCGAAGTCCATACAAAGCAAGAGAATATCAGACTCGAGCGACATCCAGCTATGTATTGATTTATTCCGCGGCATATAAGATGAGACGAATTCTTTGATTCTCTGCCTGCGCATTCTTTACGCAGACAGACAGCCATAAATATGCAGTGTGTGTGATGAATATTTAATACCTGAGGGGGGCCCACAAGCGACAGCAAGTTTGTAGTACGAAAACAGATTAGTTAGGACGTCTAGATGTGTTGTGAAGACGAAGGGTATGCGTGCATGCGTTACCAGACAGAATTGATACGTGGGATATGGCGTAAAGGGAGAAACCGAAAAAACGATGATGCAAGGGGGGTCGTAACATTGAGAGCGTGCGTAAAGTATGTGAAAAGGGAGAAGAGGCTTGCAAAAGAGATCCATTCTTTCTATACTCCGCCGCCATAAATCTGCCCTGGTGCAGGAGACGCGCGGCCAGCTGCGTAGGCGGCCTGCGGACCAGGTGATGCTCGCCCGCCACCATACGCCGCTTGAGGACCCGGCGATGGCGTACGCCCCATGTTAGCATACGCCGCTTGAGGTCCAGGGCTCCCTGTCCGTACATCGCCATACATCATCTGCGGCCCAGGGCTCGCACGACCCATTTGTGTCATCGCAATGGCCTCATTGCCTCCCCAATCCGCGGGCGGTGCTCCATTAGCCTCATTGAACGTCTGCGGGACAGGGCCGCGGTAGGGGTCATAGTACCCTGCTGCGGGCGCGTTAGGGTCATCCCTATATGGCTGTCCAAGGCCGGGGTTCATGTGGGGCAGTGGAGGAATCGCGTATGGGTCTTCGGGATGGAAGTCTGTGGATGAGGCGGCATAGGCGGAGGGGGCACGGATGCTGTCTGTGTCGGAGAAACCTGCGCGGCCGGTATTCGTGACGGGCATGGCGTGCGAGTCGTTGCCGTCACCCCCGTGGGCGTTCAGCTCTGGCCATTTTATGTTTTCGTTGTCGTCGAAATCAGCAGCCCGTTTCCGAGTGAATTTCCAGACGAGGAAGCCAACGAAGCAGATGAGTGCTGTGCCTCCTGCGACAGCAAGACCGACGATTCCTCCTGTGCTCAGAGCGGGTGAGTCATCGTTGTTCTCTGGAGGGGCAGTCGCGCTCGGGGAAGCGCTCGAAGAGGGAGGGGGTATGGTGACGAAAATCTCCGTCGTTATTGTGTCGCCATTTGAATTGGTGGTCACGACTTGGGAAGAGCTAGAGCTCTGAGCGGGCGGCGGAGATGTCGAGGGCGGTGGGGGCGTCGAACTGGGAGAGGACGAAGAGCCTGGATCGGGAGGGGCAGTCGAACTGTCTGCAGGAGTAGACGATTCACTGGTGGGGGCGGAGGAGGATTGCGACGGGATATTGGTCAAAGAGTCAAGTAGACCACTAAGAGGGTCTTTGCTCGACTGCGCGTTGGCAACGAGCGCGACGGCGAGCAGCCATACATACGACGTCCTTTTCATTGAGGCAAAGGAGGAGGAAGGGTGTGACGTGTTACAAGGTCACACATTTTCTGCCTTCGAAGGCTGTCCCCATCATGGAATACTTTCACAAGTCAACCGCCTGGACCTGTGTTAACGTTCTTCCTACTATTCTATTGCTATCCTGAAAGACCCAAGAACCACTGTGAACATTTCTGTCTACTCGATATCGCTCCAGACAATTTTTTCTGAGGACGCCGCCGCTACTTATGTTTTCTGAAATTGACGACTTCGAATGCCTCGGCCTCGTTTCGCCGCCAGCACTGCTATGACTGTTTTATTTCCTATAGCCTACTGCGGAGCGGAGCCTCGCTCAATTCGCTTTTACAAGACACTTCGTGGGACCTTGTGTGCCCCCGACGGAACGCATTTTGGATGATATCGAGGCCCATAGGGTGGGTAACCGACTAATCGTCGTTTTGACACCGTCGGTCGGGGTCCGAGCGGATGTATTTCATGTCAGTGCCAAGATCGGCCAAGTTGACAATTGACTTGATTGTAACCTGCGATATCCTTGATCTCGCACTCTTGGCGAAACTACAATATGGCCTCGGCGTTTCCTCATTTTATCGGCCCGACAAGTTAATTGTTAAGTGCTAAGTTTCCAGTTAGAAATATTTCGCGGAAAAACGTTGCGTAGATAGCCCGTCACGTGACCGCGTAATTACCTTATATGGATATTTCGGCTCGCTATTTACCTAACGTTTTTGTGCGAAATTTCTACAACTAGAAACTTAGCACTTAACAATTAACTTGTCGGGCCAATAAATTGAGGAAACGCCGCTGTGAAGGTCGAGCAAGATGGCGTCTGCAGCAACTCTTCAAACCTTTCGAACATGCAAGGATTCTATCACCACCAAGGCCTCAATTATAGTGGCACTACCTGCAAACTGACGGAATTGCGCACGGATCCTCGACCGGAACATTCTCTAATTTCGAAGTTTTTGCCTTCCTGTTTGTGCGACTCTGCACGACGCTTAGTTGAGTGTCTGACATCTTGTCAGATAGGCAGAATGCATGCCTATACCGCCGGCATTTCGGGCTTGCTATGATATACGGCCAACTGGCCATTGCGACGAACCCCGGGTGTCCGTCCCAGCGCTGTTCGGACGGTCAACGTCAACGCGTCAACCACCGAGAAGTAGCCTATCTATTCTTGTACATTCATAATCGATGATCGTGTATATCCAGACGATTTTTTTTTGAGATTCGAAGGTCAGCTAAACATGGCGCCACCCGCAGGACAGTCGCGTTGCGGAATGTCGACGTCAGAACGTGCTGGATCTGCTTCGCCGCTCGGCTTCGAAATGCTCAGTTTAATGCTTGCTGGTTGTTTGACGACGTGGAGGAGACGCCCGACGATAATGCAAGCTGGCAGGTCGCAATGCAGCCTTTGGTGGTCGCCTGCCTGCACGATCTCCGCCTAGGTCGCCTACTCAGCGCGGGGCGTCACGGTAGATGCCAGACGCAACACCTTCCACCCGTGTTTGAGGCGCTCCGCATCTCGGGCTTTGACATTCTTGTCCATGACGTTCCTTGTCAGGTCCTCCTGCGCTTGAGACGCGCGAGTCGCCTGTTCGCCCGCCTTGCCACTGGCAGTCACTGTCTTTCTCTTCTCCGATCTGACTATCTTGCGGACATGCTGACAAGTGTCGTTCCGCGTCCTTTTCGCGAGCACCGGTAGGGGTGGACTAAGATAAAGTCGTGGGCATGCCCAAGCTTGCTGTCGAGATCTTGTGCACAACGCTCAAGTACCTTGCTGTCCCGAACCATCTGCGTTGCGATTTACTTTTGAAGAGAAGCTTGCGGATTCTCGCCGTCGGTACTGCGTGTGTGCTTGATCCACTGTCCAGAGTCTGGGCCATGAATGGCTTTTTTTCTCCAACGACATAAAGTTCTGAATTGTGGGAAGGCCTCCAGCAGCAGTCGATGAGCGGGCAAACAGCTTGCGATGATCAGTCTTCCGATTTACTGGGCCGTTGCTAATTTTCCATTCAGGCAGCGTTTCTTTGATTATTGTGTATTCAGTTGGTATGTGATGTAGTTAATGACACAGGAGGCAATCCAAGAGACCCTAGTAAAACAGTTGGAGAACGACGGAATTCGAAAGTGTATGGGCGTGGCAGGCAGACAGACGAGGGGAAAGACTAACAATACAGTGGGGTGAGATGAGACGAGATGTGATGAGCCAAGATGGATGAGGGGAGGGAGTGATGATCAGCAAGAGCAGAGTGAGCTAGAGAGAGCATGATAATGGATGGAGGGTTTGTGAGAGTGGATTGTAAGAGTGAAACGGAAAGGGTATGCCAGGAATGAGTGTATGATATGGTATATGGGAGCCGATTAGAAGATTAAGGTTCGTTATCGGGATTGAGATTGCAAATCTAGACGGAAAGGAAAAATTAGGGACAGTGCAGGATGAATAGGGTGGTCAACGTACTAGGATAATATACATGACCGTCAGTCTTTGCGGCAGCGCTTCTTGTGACGGTTGAGGACGCCTTGAGTAGTGAACGACATCCCGCACAGACAGCGATGAGGGCGGTACTTGTTGTGCGAGTTGATGTGGTCTGCAATGGAGAAGGGAGAGTCATAAAAAATGCGGAGGGGGATGCGGAGAAATAAGGACGCACTCGTGAGGTTGTGCCTCGCCGTGAACGTCGAAGAACAGGTGGGCAGGGGACACTCAAAAAGAGCTGCGTTGATGCGCCTTGCGCTGCTCGCTTGCCTGATCTTCTTCGAGGCTACCTCGGTCTTGAACTGGTTGGAACCAGCCACAGCCGGCGGGGAGACGCGGAACTCTTGTTGCGAGCTGCTATCGCTGCCCTCAGGTGAGAGGAATGACGGCGACGAAGCCTCCATCTTGACCGCCTTGAAGACTCCCAGACCCGCAGTGTTACGAGGGGATGACGACATGAGCTTGGAGCGCCTGCCTCGCGAGGGCGCACTAGAAGCGCGATTGAGGGTGGCGGGAAGGCTAGGCAGAAGGAGGTCTCCAGCGCCACGATTGGCGGCAAAAGTGCGCCGCCGCTCGACAGTAGCACCGTCGACATCAAGATCGGTCTCAGCATCTTCGAAGGCAGAAGAAGACGGCGAAGTGGAGCCGGGCGAGTACGAAGATGAGGTATGCACATCGCTAAAGTAGACCGAGCTGAGGGGCGAAGCATCCCGCGAGGAAGACGTACGAGAGCCGCTGACGCTCCGGGAGGTGGGGATGCTCATACTCAAAGCTGCGCGGTGCTGGCCGCGTCCGCGACCTTGATCTTGTTCTAACGGCAAGATAGAGGCAAGATCGGAATGACTACGGGATCGTTGCCGGGAGGAGCAAGCAGGTCGACGCTGGAGGCCGACAGTCGGGACCGTTAGAAGGGAAGGGCTGGGTGGCTGCCGTTCCTGAATTCCGTCCGACGAATGAGGATGCTGTTCGCCGGAGGGATATATCCATCCTGGACTGAGATGGCCAAGACTACTGCTACTGGAAGCTGCGGGACTGCTCTCAGCGCCCCAGGACATGCCAGTGCCGAGAGACGCGGCAAAAGAGGGATCAATAGACAATTGACCATCGGTGGCAGGATAATTAAACTGAGGGATACAGCCTTGCATGTCGTTACGATAGAAGTCGCTGTTGGTTGTCGAGGCAGTAAAAGAAGCAGAGCGGCCACGACCAACGCCGTCCCACACTTCTACGGGAGCGACACTCTGTAGTGAGTGACTGGAGCTGCGCAGACGAGCTATTATTGGAGGGCCGTTGAGAAGGTCGAGGTGGTTTCCCGTCGGAGAGTACTGCTCATCGAGCTGTACGTTGTCAAGGGCAGACGTTATTGGAGAAAGGGAGGGTGAGGAGTGGGAGGAGGAGCGAGCTTGAGGTTGTGTCCACGAAAAATCTTCGTCTGAAAAGGTATCAGGGAAGACTGGTCGAGAGGTGTTATTGGGGGGCCATAATGGTGGATAGGAGATGACTTACGGTCGCCGGAGAAAGTAGAGGCAGGGCTCCAGGCGTCGATGGGAGAACTGCGACCGGAGGCAGGGGAATTGTACTTGTAGTCCGTTTGCAGCAAAGGAAATTCATCCAAAGGCGACAGCTCCGAGATGCTAGATGAGTCGGAAGGCTGTATGAACAACGCTGGTGCTTGTTGGTAACAGCTATTGCCCATGCCAAAGCTCATGTCTAACAACAGCCAATAAGTTCGGGCTCGTTTAACATGAATTTCACAGCAATTTACCGCGTTCGGCGGGTGAAGGGTAATTGCTGTCATCAAACATCCCGAACGACGCATTGTTGCTGTACGATGAGGGTTATACTCAGATATAAATGGGAGGGGTCGTCGACTAACAAGTCAAAGACATCTGAGTCTGATGGAGGCTCAATGAGAATGGACGGGGTGTAGTCTTCGGACATTATATTGTGGGGAGGGTGGGGACGGGAGGGGGGAAGCGCAGCTCTTCCGAGACACGCTGCACACCTTTCTTTTAACGCGCCCTCGGCTGTGCGCATTCGAGAATGCGATTGGGCATGTGCCGTCAAAAACGTCCAAATTGGGCAATTGCACTGCCTACTTTGCACTGCCCGTTTTTCCCATCCTGGTATAAAAGCTGTAGAGCATCAGCAAGGCATCAGCGTCCGCAATTCCGAGCATTCCGCCAGACGACATAGACGAGACGAGAGACCATTGCGATCTTGATACAGTGTCCGGCTCAAGAGTGGAAGGCAGTTTGGAGGCGTTGAGGCGATACAAGACGACATCCGCTTTAGACAGACCGCAAAAGCATCCGCGGAATAGATCAGCCAGAATTAGCCGTCAATAACAATACAGTACATCCATTTCTAAGGGCAAGTTATCGATACATCTGAATCCAGGTATGGGATACATACGTCTAACAAGGGTATCGTACACTCGGGTATCTTCGATAGCAAGTGGCAAAACAATCAAAAGCGATGAGAAGATGAAAGGCAAGGAATACAAACGTGCGCCGGCGGCATCGCAACTACAGCCCTCAGGAAGCCCTGGCGAAAAGCTCTCAAGGATATAGACGCTGGTGGCAGTGAGCAATTGACGCCAACGCTGCCTCCAACAACAAGCGCGCGCCTGATAAAGCTCTGTGTATCGTGTCAACGATTGTAGCTGCTGAGTGCTCAAGAAAAAACCTACGCCACCGATTATGTGCTGCTCGGCCGCATATGACATTTGGGCATATGTCGAACCATAACATGTTTCGTTCCAAAGCCACGCTGGCATTGGGGACACACAAACTCCCTTATCAACTTGTGCGAGTTCAGGTGATCTAGACGGCAAAATGCAATGTCAGCGCCTCCAGGTTGATCGAGAAACTCATAGAAGCAAAATAGGCGCACTGCGAAGGTTGTGTTTAGCTGTGAAATCTGCCTGGCAAATGTCACATTTGTACGGGGCGATGCGATTCTTGTGCTTGCGCCGCGCCGCGGATGCATGCCGGCCTGCGTCGGACTGCACGATCGCACGCAATATAGAATCTCCATTGTTGTAGGAAGCGGGACCGCCTTCAGGCAACGGAAGCATTCCAGTGCTGGAACCCTGGCCTGATATGGCGGGGTCTAGCGTGCTGTTAGACGACGTCTGATCAAGACGAGGACCATCAACCGGTTCGGCTTTGTATGTCATCGAGACGAGACGATGAGGCTTCGATGGGGGGAATGAATTCTCGTCTCCGCCGAGTTGGAGCAGACGAGCGAGATCTTGATTGAGGTATTCATCCTGCTGGCGTTCCAGCCCACGCTCCGTCTCGTTAGACGAGCTGGTCTTCGGCGAATCATCATTGTGATCCTGCTGCACTTCGCCCTGCGTCTCCGGATCCTCAAGCTGAGACCCCCCAAAGGGTGAACCAGCGGAGAAAGGGGAGTGAGCGGAGAAGGTATCCCAATCGGCACTGGGATTGGGACTAGCAGAGCCAATAGACGACGCATCAGAGCTGAGAAGAGACGAAGTATTGGGGTGCCGATACAGCATACTAGACGGCTCCATGAAGCTATTTTGCGGGGACCAAAAAGGCGGCTGAAGAACGTGCTGCTGCTGTGCCAGAGGATGCTCGAGAGCCTCGGTAGGGTTCATTTCGGCATTAAGCATCCAGTCCGCCATGTCTGGGACAGGCAAACTCGAAGACGGGCGGGTCCAGTACATATCGGCCGGTGGAGGCGCAAGGAGTCCAGGAGTCCAGCTTGCTCCTACGGAGCGAAAACGATAGCTGTTATGGAGCGGGGAGGATGGGGCGGAACTTGTCGGGGATAGCTCATCGTCGATGGCAGACCCCACCAGGTTGCTGGAATTTAATGGAGGCACAAACGGCCGTAATACTGCACTGTCGGATAAGCTACGAAACTGGGGGTGAGGGATAGAGTGACCAGCGTCAAAGCTACGGCTCGGCTGATGACCAGTCCTCTGGTGCTGCAGACGCTGGGCAGAATATGATTGCGTAATCGGCATCCCTGATCCAAGTGCGCGTTCTTGGCGAAGACGATCATCGTACCGTTGGGGAAGTCGGGGAGGTGTGAATTCGTTGGGATACATCTCAAGAGACGCAGAACTTGATATAAAGGGAAGATAGTCAGAGACAGGCCTATGAACAATATGGCACTCACTATTCTGGCGTCGTCGGCATACCGTGGTTTATGGGTGTGTCAAAATTCGAAAAATGCGGGATGTCGTGGAGTCGCGAAGCGCTGTCCTCAGGGGGGGCCACTACTGTAATCCCGACCGCCTCTGTATCGTTGGCGCTTGTGTCTGGAGCGTAGAGAGCTGTCCCTGTGCTCCAGTCTCGAATAAATGAGTTGTCGTCGGCCATGGAGGAGTTGAAGAGTCAGAAAACTCTATTACAGTGTTGAGAGATGTGTGAACCCTGGAGAGACTGTGGAGAGATTGCGAGTGGCGGGCACGGCACAGGACATAATATAGTCTTTACAGCTCAACAGCAGCTCAGCATAACGTGAACGAGCGCGGTCCACGTCTGCCGGTGTGCCAGAGTAAAGTCCGACAAGACAAGGGCGGACTGAGCGAACGCGTTTGATCAGCACGAGAATATTTAGCGCAGCGATGGTGAATTGTCCCGTTCTCGTACTTCCGAAAAGGTATCGGATAATCGCATCACCATGACCATGAAGCGCTTGTCCAAAGAAAACCAGGTGAGCGGAGGGTGCTTGGTCTTTGTCCTGCCGGAACTGAATTGAGATCGGGACGACATCACCGCGGGAAGAAGGGGCTATGATACAGCGTCAAGGCAGTGAGAAAGACGGGCTTGCGGTGTCGGATGCGCACAAAGTCTCTTTCAGCCCCAGGGTTGAAGCAGCCATATGGCGAGGAGGGAGACCGATTTGCTTCGGGCAAACGGACATCGTCGAACCAAGGTACCTTGAGTGATATGCCTTGTATTATGCACAGCATAGTGGCGTTTGGAAAGCCCGTCTAGAGTTTCTTGTCGCCAGACTCGTACATAGATCAGAATCCTCTAACCAGTTCTGACCGCTTGAGCCGGGAGCACGAAGATCACGCTTGAACAAGGGATCGCAGTGGGTTTGTCGGGCGGCAGCAGGGGAGGAAAAGAAAGGACATCCAAGGCGCTTTCCCGGTATAGGTCGATATATCCTAGCACTACCGCTGTTGCGATATGTTTGAGCGGAGAAAAAAGGTATTTTGGTCAATGCTAGCGCCGTTATTGAATGGAAAACGAGGCTATAGGGTCGCCCAACATTCCAGCGCTACGCCAGGACAGATCTTCCTCGGCGCCTATCCGCGCTCGTCGCGTGAAGGGTTGAGGTCGGAACGCGGTCACTTGGTAGATGAGAAAAGGCGCCCATTCGTCACGTCGTGACCGAGCGTGACCGTCGAGATGATCCAAATTCTCCCGAGTCTGAATTCATCGAATATTCACCGTCGGGCACTGTTACGCCGTCTTCGGATTACGACTTCTGCTCGACGTCGCTAGTGCCTCTCAAGGCAGAGTGCCCTGACAACAATCCGAAAACTTTCTGCCAACCAGTGGCTGGATGTGTCTCCAAGTCTTCAAGTTTCAAAACTCTATTCCAATCTATCTACCGTAAATTCAGATTGGATTGGACAAGCCGACTCTTATCCATTCAGGCTTGATTCAGCCACTGCATTTGCTGAAAGCCTTCGAAGGGGCTTGGACTTTTCAAACGACTTGCTACACTTACTTGGGACCGATTTCTGATTTCTTTGTTGCAAGCTTGTTTCGGTCTCACTCTCTGTTGTCTCGGTTCCCGGATCTTCTGGCTATCTCTACATACGCATGCATAACTTTCTAATATCCTGTACGTACCCGCAGTTTTCTTCATTTACCCAATATGCGGCTCAGCGGATCCTACAGATGCTCCAGGTAGCGCCATGATGTTCAGAAGATGTTCCATAAAATGGTTCATAATCTGAAACGCCACGCTGTGGTGGCGTGAATCCTGCTTTGTAGAATTTCAATACGCCCAGCCGAGGCAGCCTTGGTGCTGTACAAATTTGTCTTCCGTGGTTTGAATAAAAATTGAATCATTATATCGAACAGATAACCGCCTACATCACAGCTAGATAAAAAAGATATACAAACAGGATCACATAGATGCTCTGTCCATATGGTACAACAACTAATTCAAGAGCTAGATTCACATCATATCATCGTCGCTCACCACGATCTGGAGTGTCCGTTTGAGAATAGAACACGTTGGTATATATTTTTACACACCTGTGGTGACGCGTCGCTGGAGAGACCAGACCAGAAGAATCTCGAAACAAGAAGGTAATCCGGAGCCAGAGGAAACGACTGAGCGGGAGGGTGTGAAACGGCATCCTCCGAGGGTTACAGGCCAGAGTCGTGCAGACCAGAGAACTAACACGAGGCGATACGGATCCTACGAACGGGAACGATTCGATTCTTCAGAGACAACGGGAGGAGAGGCCAATTGCTGCAGACTGGAGTCTTGGGAACACTAGACGATACGGATCCTGCGGGACTGGAAACAAGTCGGGTCTTCTGAGGAAACGAGAAGAAAGACCGATGGCTTCAAACTGCGGCAGCGTTGGTTCATTCGAAGCTGCGCATAAATAGGCACGATATTCAGAGCACAAATCGGCGGAGAGGCATTCGGATCCGAATAAATAGCCCATAGCAGATACCCACGACCCCGAGCGCTCGTAGCGGGCTGCGTAGATCTCCCGCGACGTTGATGAGCACCGGGGAACTGGAAAGACTGGACCGTTTCAGGTTGTGTGCTAAATGCAAGATGCAGTCATCGCAAGGTAAGTACATAGGCATTGAAGAAGACGAACCTTTCTCTTCTTCAAACGAGGTGCCACAGAGCATTTGGGCTGGTGGCGCTTGAGGACTTGGGGGGTAACAAAGGATTGGCCGCATTCAGTGCACTTATGCTCTTTGACAGAAAGGTGAGACTGTATGTGATCTATCAGACGAGGATATGATGTCAATTACGCGTACACCGCGAATAGGCGCCGACTCACATTTCAAATTATGAGCAGCAGTGAAATCGTCCCCACAATACTCGCAGATGTGAGCGCCTAGCTTCGAAGGATCCTTTCGACGGCGTTTCGCAGCACGACGCGTCGCGGACGTAGCCACCGACCGACGGTACCCAGGGGCTGACCCAGCTTGGTTAGACTGACTTGTGACGTTCCGTGGGGATGAAGAGTCGCTGGTGCCCAAAGCCCAATTCGGGTTCATAGTACAGGGATGATCGGCTGCCGAGGGCAGTGTCAAGAAAAGGTTGTCTGACGGGGAAGCAAGTGCCCCCATCCAAGTCATCCCTCCGCTCTCCTCGCCGTGGCCCGAAGGACCAGCGAATGGGGCTGCATATGGGTGAACTTGATGTTGTCTATCAGCCCTGCCTGCCTGTCGCCGGCTGCGACCGTCACCTTGTGAAATGGGAAAGTGGCCGGCGCCGAGCAGCTCTGGGGAAGGGGCATTCCAATCATCCGCCTGGCCGGGGGGGAGATCTCTCGGAGAAGGGAAGAGATTCTGAGCGCCAGATATGGAAGTGTTTGGAACGGACGATGGCAACGAGGGGGGAAAAGGATACAGCGGGACGTAACCGTCCTGGCTGAGGGGAAGCAGTGCGTCTTCTCCAAGCTGCGACTCAAATAGCTGGAAACCATCGCCCAGACCGGAATATGGGTCGTCGAAGCTGTAGGCCGGTTGATCGACAATCGAAAGCTTCTCGGACAGATGCCGGGCTACTGAGCCAATAGATGAGAGAGGACGAGATCTTGTTCGTCTGTTGCGGCTGGAAGAACGCCCACGAAAGCCCTCGGATTCTTCTTCTGTTGGGAGAGACGGATCGAAGGCTCCGCGCGGCACCACCGGCGAGCCAGGGGAACCACCGGTGCGAGTCAATGGAGAGCGGTCGGGGTTGGGGGAGAGCAAGGATGTGTTGTAGAGCTCTGGATGGTTGGGAGATCCAGGGGTTGAGCGAGGGGAAGAAGCGCCGGACACAAAACCGCTCCACGGGGACAGCAACCCCGGGCTCGGACTAAGTGGAGTGAGGGTTGTTTGGGGGGCATGATTCCTCTGGCGCGGGAGGCCCCGCCAGGGATCGGTGTCGATGGGATGGAGGCTGGTCCTCGGGGGCAAATCTGAGGGAGGAGAAAAGTCATCCTCCAGAGCGAAAGGATCCAAGTCAGAGCTGTTGAAATGGAAACCGGCTAGAGTTGATGACGGGAACGCATTGTCCGAATGAGCACGACGGCGGCTTCGAGCAGAAGGGATTAAGACTGGTTCACCCGAAGAGGGTAGAAAACGCTCGCCAAAGCTTTGGGAGCGGGGAGCGAGTCCATAAGCCCTCGTAGCGTTAATGGACGTAGTGTGTGCGATCCCCGGGGCAAGCTCTGGTGCATAGTCGGTGACGATGGTCCTGTGGGCGTTCCAGTCGAATATATAGGGGTTGGAGTCATTACCCACCAGGATGCAGTTTCCGGCTGCTCGGGAGCAGAGTTGAGGAGCTGTTCGTCGAAGTTGGCGCTTTCACTCATTGAAAGTGTGGGGAATGAGGACAGAGGAGCGGATGCGGTGGTGGTGAGTCAAATAGTTGATCCAAGCGAAGGAAGGATCGGCTTAAAGAGATAACACAGAACAGCTTCTTGATGAGTGGGGAAAGGCTGTAGAATATAACGGGCCGTTTGCGGAACGAAGTTGAACGAATGTGTTTTTATTCCGGAACATCCGCAAATGAAAAGCCTCCGTAGAAAATATTTCGCCCCGTAAAAAACAGGACCCGCGCAAGCCTGGTCACCCTTGCATTTCGGGGAAGCCACTAGTTCCGGGAAATCTTCATCAGACTCGGGTGAATGCCACGAGGGAAACCAGTGTAGGACTATCAATGCTGTGAGGACGAGTGGTCCCAGCTAGCGGTAGTAGTATTTTGTGTCGGGTGCTTATTCCTAGGCTTGTACCAGACTGCGAGTAGGCATGGAGCTTCCGCGTCGGCCGGGGATCTAGAAATGGAAAACCCAGGGAAAGGACGGAAATGCTCGATGGATCACCACGCCCGACATAGACCCTTCCACTGTCTGCGGCATCGCTGACATGACCAGGGCCTAGTCGTGATTTGTTGATGCTTGCCAGCCACAAAGAGGTGCACACAGGGAACTGGGAGACTCCGCGCGGAAGAACATCATCCAGAGACAGATGCAGACTTGTTTCATCGGGATTCGGCGGAGAAGTACAGATCTTGCGAGGCGTATTGGTGGTAGATAATGGCCGCGATGCTTGGAGCTGGTGCTGGTTACAAGGCATTGTGATTGCAGAATCACATCGCGGGGTCAGAAACGAACTTGCGAAGATCCGAAGGGGTTCAATGCATTGAGTAGTTTGACGCTGGGATAGACGCCGCGCCGACCACTGGCAGATTTCGGATTGATTCAAGTGCCACCAGGCAAGCGACGTGTCATCCATTGAAAACCAATTTCTACGGCGGCGTTCATTGACTTTGAGTAGTACTTGATGGTTCAAAACCCATACACTTGAGGCATGAGTCGGAGGTGAAGGAGACAAGTTCGTGGGTGGCAGTGCCACACCCATCAATCCATGATCGATCATGGTAATTTTACAACTGCATACGAGCCTGTGGGGCTCCGCGCGCGGAGTTTGAAAATGAACGTACTATGAACGTTCATGAGCATATATGGACACGCAGCACCGAAAATCCGTAATCGCCGAAGTTACCAAGAGGCAGTATGCAAATTCGTGGACGGTGAGATCTTGAAATCTCGTGAAATGGAAGCTTGATCCCGTTTTCCCGTTCATGGCGAACGGCTGAAGATTCAGGGTCAAATCGTGGTTCAAATATATCGATCTAACAATAATGAACATATGGGTAGCAAAGCGCAAAACTAGGAGTATGTGTCGTAGAGGAAGTATCATACACTGGACTGATAAAAGTCTGGGCGTTACTATTACTCACGAAGCCTTTTAATTGGATAAGTTTGGGGGGAAGAACGAACGGTCGAGTACCTATACAGGCCGATAGCTGAAGCAGAGGGGAGGGGCATTTTTGGCAGAGGGAACAAGGAGACACGTGGAATAGATGAGACAAGGAGGACGACGTGATTAAGCGGAGGGAACAGATGAGCTGGATGATCCACTGGCAGCAGCGGAGCGGGTATTACTGGACATAGGGCAGCTTTTGGCCCTATGTCTTTTGAAAACGGAAAGCGTCGTGAAGCGGTCTCCGCATTCACAGCGATGGGGTCTTATGCCGTTATGCGAATTAATGTGGTCTGCGGGTGATATCTTAACCGCGTGCGCGAGAGGAACACAGATCCAGAGCTTACTTTTGAGATTGTGAGGGGTGGTGAACGTCGCTTGGCAATAAGTGCACCTGTGATTCGCTGGTTTCTTACGACGAGAGGTGGCGGCATGGACGGTAGCGTCAGAAGCTACGTGGGGGTGTAGAGGGGGCGGAAGGGAGAGACCCGCCAATGGGTCCGGCGGTGTCATTTGGGACACACTTGAAGCAGGGGAGAAGAGGGACATAGAGGTTTCGGGGGTAGCTGGTGCACTAAAAGACCCAACGAAGGGCAATCTAGGTGCGGCGCGATCCTGCGAAGGGTAGGACCATTGCTCATTGAAGCTTCGTCGGCGGACAGGGGCTGTACGCCGCTCGTTGAACAGGTCCGTCGGCAATGTGACAGAAGACTGGGTGCGGGAGTGTGAGTGGCCAGAGTTCGGGGTGCCTTGGCCTGCATATAGTGAAGTGCCAAAGAGCATAGAATGTCCATCGAATGCAGGATAGACCACTGAATTGGGATCTAACGAGTACCCTTGCGATTCGAAGCCAGGGAGTTGAGTTTCCAATTCGAGCGGGGAGGACATTGAAGTCTGGTACTGGCTGTGGGGGATTGAGAGTAGAGACGCCTCGGGACTCAAATGTTCAGGAGAAGTCGGGAGAAACGCCTCGTTGATCTCTTGGGTCAACAGAAATTGCGGGGAGCTTGTGGTTGGGGATAATGTGAGAAATTGAGAGCGCCCGGAAGTAAACTCCGATGGGGAGTGGTCTAGTCCCAGGTACATGAGCCTCGATAAAACAAAAGAAACGAGCAACAAGAACGCGTACACGAGTTATCATCTGAAAGGGTAGGGGAGTGACCGCTCCCATAATTACTATGCTCGGAAGTGGGGCTTTGCAGTCCGTTCAAGTCAAGTCTGCATGACGCGTCAGCGACATCCAGGACAGCAAGGTCAAGAGCACACACATGTCGTGGTCTTGAGGAGGAGTAGCCGGAGTGACGGAGAGGTTATCGTCCATGAAATAAGACAGGGTAGTGGTCACAGTATCGTCCATAAGTTACTGGAACTTGCAAGCGCGAGTTACGTCCATTCATTAAGCCGCGATCCATCTTTAATACTACCCCGCGTGAACGTAAGGCCTGAAAGAGATATCTTCTTATTCGAGGACTGCCTCGCATCAAAACGCGTTTGCAGCGTGTACCAGGTGTTTCTATGTTTTGAGCGAAATTTTGCGAAATTTTGCTACCATTACGACGGCCAAGCAGGTGTATTGCTAAGAAGGAGCGATGAGCAAGACTTGAGCCAAACCAGCAGCAGAAACAGAGAGACGTAGCCTGCAGCGCCGTTTGAGTAGTAGGGGAGACTCAAAACAGGGTAATCTGTCGATATTTTTGTCGAATGGCGCACCTGAGCGGCAACTCCGCCGCGTACCTTCTTCGAACTTGCTCAAATTGGCCCCGAGCCTTGCCTGAGTCGCAAGTTCGAGCCAAAAACGGCCAGACGATTTGAAATGGGCTCATGGGTTCCTCGTGTAGGTTGTCAAAACACTTCAAGTTCCAATCAAATTCTCACCCTCAGTGTGGCGCTCTTCTTTTTGACCTCTGCTCGAACTCGGAGTTCTCCTTCAGTTTCACTCTCATTGGTGGGTCAAATCTCTGTTACGCAACTACTTCATCACTTGTGCGACATACTGTACTTACAGCTCGTCGGGCAATGCTACATTGCCTCTGGCAATTTTCTGATTGGAAAAGCCTATTCAAAACTCATACTGTGGATGGATTTCTAGCCGCAAACCGGACTCTTTGATAAAAGCCTGTAGTCGACTTTCCTCGGATCGTCATATCTTGCATTCTGAGTTGTCGGCCATTTTGTCATGGTCCGATGAAAGTGGTTTCATCTTTGGAATCTTCTCATCGCTGGTCAGTCCACTCAAAATCCCCCGGGTCTGACCGAAACTTATCCTATAATCAATTGCCTTGCTCTTATCAACTCGTGTGCTCGCAGTCCTACTCAGGCTTGCTTGCCCGCTCTATTGAATTGTGCTAACATTGGCTTTCCGCAGGGGCCTGGGATGGAATACGTATGCATGAAGCGCTTGCAATTGACGACCAAGTCGTTGCAGCGTGCTTGAGACGCGAATATAGGTTCCGTATCTCCTTCAGACCTTTGCTCGCTGATGATGTGTAGACAGCTTTGCGATGCTATTCCAGATGGATTGCTGGAAATAATTTTCTATCGGCGGAGCAGTATCCGGAATATTCGACGGCCAAACTCAGGCAGAGCGATTAGTGTTTGACCGCCGACAGGTGCCTGACTTCATCGCAATGGCGAATTGAACTACCTTATGTTGTCGCGAGGATCGTGTTTACCTCCAGGATACCCGATCTCTCGGTCTATTGTATCCCATTTAATGCCTCACCTGTACTTGGGCATTTTTATCTCGTCAAATGATTGTCAAGTTGCCAATATAGGACGAGTATAATTCCGAGCCTTTCAGTTCTACCAGCGCTCGTGCCGCAACACTTATGCCAGTGAATCGCATATTCTGCTCGTTCCTGGTGTTTTCAAGTATATTTAAGACGTTCTGGGTCTAGGCTGCACTTCTGCTGTTAATCTCATCCTCCGAGCAACAAGCACGGTCACAGTGGAAGTTGAACAAAGTTGAAGGAGGATCAAACGCGGTCACCTGATCGTACGCGTCATTTATTTTCTAATTTGGGATGATCGGCTTGTTGACCGCTTACATACATCGGAAACCACCAGAACAGGTATCCCCTAACAAATACACATTGTCGATACAATACTCTGAAGGATTGCCAGATCTACAACACAACTTCAAGAATGACACGAGAAAACTCAAATCAGTTGGCCGAAGCTCCCAAGCGGCAAGAAACCTCGTGTCGACTTCTTCCACCCACATCGTCGAATATCTCCTGGCACGCTAAGCAATACTGGCGATGTTCGTCCCTCTTTTCCGCATATATTTCCGGAAACGGCAGAAACATCGCATTCCGCGCTCCATTTTCCGAGTACTCCTTAAACCAAACGCAAATGTCCTCGTGCCTGCGTCGAGAGTCGTCTCTGGAAAGGATGTGAAGACACCCCATGCACCACCTTCGCTTTCTATCGGCGAGATCTCTATAAATCTCCATGCGATTGCGGTGGGTGTGCACGTTGAAGTCGTGGCGGTTGAGATCAGGTAGACGAGTGAAGGTCTCGTCGCACTTGGGGCATTTGAGGGCGGATTTTCTCTTCTTCCGTTTGGGGGTGTGCCCCACGCGATGGACGGGACCGTCTTCTGCGGGAGATGGGCTGCGACTCGGAGAGTAGTCATCGTCGTCAACTACAGATCTTGGTGAGCTCAGGCATTCCGATTCTTGGGGATCCACTGGTTTGATATCTGCAGGAACTTGATCAACGGACTCCACTCCCAGAGCGGTGTCTGTTTTCGACGACGATTCAGGAGGAGGGCTGTGGACAGGGATGGCGGAAGAAGTCGGAGAGTCCTGATTCGAAGGTGCAGGTGAGTCGGCCACGATACCATTGCCCGATAACACATGTTCTTCTTCAAGAGGAAGTATTGGGCTCCGGCGATCGCTGTTACAATCCTCGTCTGAATATTCTGACATGCTCTCGTCGTCACAACTTGAAGGGATGGGTGAAGGAGACAGAGGGGGGGTCGAGAACACCGAGGATGGACTGCCCGGTGCTGACGACGGTTCTGAATCCGTCCATTCGGAATATACCAGGGACAGAGCAGCGAGTGATTCCTCGGTGTTTTGTACCATTTGCTGGAGATACTCGTTGGGATCCATGTCCTTATAGTAACCGCATTGTTTCGCAAAGGCTTGAATGGTTGTGTCGTGGTACGAGTCAGGACCGACCGAGGCGTACGTCTCTTCGACGCCCACTTGCATCGCATACGTATCATATTGTGCGTCTAGATCCTGTTCGGGTACCATGGCAGGTTGGACCACATCAATGAATGAAGCGACCTCGACTAATGGCGGCTGGGAGGGTAGACAGAAGGCCTGGTTCGCCTCGCTAGAGAATCGTTAGAACTGAGTTGAATAATGAGCACAATGCTCACATCGGGTTCGTATCTACACAAGAAACGTTCTCCGCGTCCTCGAAAACACTATAGAGAGCAATACTTAGAGCAAGATCGAGTGGGATAGAATCGAGGAACGCTCACGATTCCGACGACGCAGCGTCGAAGTCAAAGTAAACATCCATACCCGATTCTATGACATCTGGGTGAATGGCTTTCGGTTGGTGAGATCTAGTCCGCAGTCAGAGTTGAAGTTGGGGTTCAGTAATATTGATACAGGCAACACTTACGGGTCGCAAGACGCAGAATCGAAGTCGAAGTACTGCTCCATGTCCGAGTCGCACATGTCGACGCTCGGCTGAGGAGAGGCTGCCATGTTGAGAGAGTGCAGAGTCTTGGGACGCGGGCGTGGGCTTTTATAAATCTAAGAATTCTTTTGTGTTTCTTGATTGGGAACTTGGCGCTTATTCGTTGACTCTTTGTGGGCGTATGTCCCGAATCATGTCGCAATGGAAGCTGGAAGTCCTCGGTGGAATGGAAGACATCTTGGGCTCTGAACTATGCATGGATGCTGGGTTTGTGATACAATTGCGCTGGTTTGACATTCCTAGGTGCACCAGGACTCCTTCCTTGCAATTATCCCAATGCGAACTGCGAGCCTCGAGGCTGGAGGTGCGGTTCGAACTGCCGGCAATGCCATACGCGAGATCACTGGCAGGTATTCTGAGATCGAAGTGGAGACAAGGAAATTACCGCCCTGTGGATTGCCGAGTCCTTGTTATTGAATTTGTTGGGAAGGCATTGGCGAAAGAACAAGGGAAAATGATCCAGATGAGAACAAGAAATGAACCGAGAGAACACCACAGGAGCAGGAGCGGGGGTTTCCGGGCGAACTAAGGCCGCTAGGACCCTGAAATTTCAAATGTTGTCAGGGAAAAAGAACAAAGCTAACCGCTCGTGTGTGCGGCGCCGCGCCTTCATTGACAATTTTGAGAGGTTCTAGGACATATTTTCTCCAACGAACGTGCCCCGAGTTCTGGTGCGCTCTGCTTCACACATCTAAAATTGCTCAGTTTTGCGGCCCGAAATTCCAGTTTCCTTCAACATTCCCTACATAAATCTGCAAGGGCTGGAATTAGCTGCTGATGACAGTTCAGAAGCTGATTTTGTGGCGCACCGTAACATATGGCCCGTTCAACAAACAGAATTTGAGGCGGCCCAGAATAACGAGGATTGCCCACCGACCCGCGTTGCGAACGTCAGATACAAGGATTCCATTATGGATCAAACAGCGGCTATTCGGAATCCTGGTAGCCGAGGTTGACACAATAGTCTCCATGCTAACTGGGACCCACAAAATACAACACCCGTGGGGTCCGCCCCAAACAAACAGTTGGTTCAGGGTTGAAAATTGTCCGCGGATCTGTTCGACTGCCAGGAAAAATTTTAGTTAAAGAATGCGAAGTGAGGAGCCGCATGCCCGCGAAATGGCGTCTGTTCGTAACGCAACGTTGTTTAGCGAGTTGTTACTTAATATTGTCAGTCGGGATGCTCGGAGTCGGCGTACCGTCTGTGCTGAATCAGATATCACAGAATGGACGGCAGAGAATCCCCAAGCTCCTTGATAGTTCCAGCTGCGATGCATCAAGAATGAATTCTTGCGATCGCACATAGAACCAAGTCTGAGAGGTTGTACCGGCTGCTGCTTTGCTAATTGCCCATGAAATCGAATGACTGGATCGACCTGAAAACAGATATCGATATCGACCTGAGTTGGGATACTTACCAGATTTGGGGAAGAAAATGTTAATCAAGGCTCAGCACCTTGGTGTCGTAAAATCGTCCGTAGATCGAAGTGGCATCTGTGCTTCTTCCCGGTGACAACAAATGATTACTGCTGCTGCCCAAAAAACGAAGGCTTATGAATATTGAAATTGAAGGCCTGAATCGAAATTCCGCCGACCGACCGTCTGGGATACTTCGTGGCTGCCCGCGGTCCGCCGGTCCATCGCGCTAGCTTTCAGAAGTTGGGAAACTCACCAAAAGTAATTCAATGATGGTGCCCATATTTAATATTCCTTCAGCTCGTAAACTCGAAGGCGAAACCATGTAACCTTACGCGCCTGCGCGCCGGCAGAGAACAAGTCATGGCACGGCAGATACAAACCTAGTCTCTCCGAGTCGTAGACAGACCTACTAACAAAATCTGTCCTCGTACCCTGCCACGCCGGTTGTTGTAATCCACAGTCCAGAGTTTCAAGCTTCAATTGAAGTTCAAGGCAGATCAATCCGCGTTGATTTTGTGTTGAACTTCGCAGTCAGAGACCAGATTTTGACACAGGACAACGCGAGTGACAAATCAAAAATGAAAAACGTTTCCGTGCACAATCCGTGCACACAAATCGAAATTGACATCAATTTGTCCGTGCTTGGCAATTTCCCACACAATTTATCCATGGATCCAACGTTAATCGTGTACCAAACATTCGCCGCATTGGACGAAAGTCACCCATAATGTTTCCTAATCCGACGCAGAACTCACTCGAGATGAATGGGTCGTACAGCTGGTAAATCGCGCTGTTCCAACGGCTAAATTTGCCTAAAGTTCAACGGCATTTCCTTCAACACGCGACATGATTCGTTTAGAAGCAGGTTAACGCAAGGCCATCTCAATCTACGGAATAGGGTGGGTCAAAGTGAACTGGGCGATCTCCCCGAGCATAAGCGTCCGGGCCGCCACGAGTCAGGTAGGGCTATAAAAGTGGCATGTTCCCCGGCTTCATCGTCAAGAACTTGAAGTCTCCCATCTCATTGTCACTCAAGGATGTCTTCCACTGGTCTGAAGATCTCCATCGTTGGCGCAGGTATTGCCGGGCTTACAGCAGGCTTGTCCCTGAGACGAAACGGACACCAGGTGCAGGTCTGTTTGGCTTCCTACATGGTTGAGTATCGTCGTTCAAGCTTTCCTAGATTTTTGAAGCATCCCAGAACAAGAGGGAGGTCGGCGCTGCGCTTGGAGTTCCGCTCAACGCTCAACGAGTATTGAACCATCTCGGGATCCGAAGAGATAATCTGAAGGGTCTTCCTTTTGCGGGGGTACTTCTTCTTCCCCCTCATTCTCGACCCAAACCCTGATGCTAATTTGACTCAGGCAACTACCTTTGATGCTCACAGCGGCGAAGAGATTTCCACGCCAAACCCCAGCGCTGAGCCGTTTGTACGTCCTGTCGCTCGTCCACTGAACAAACCACAAGCTCATCATAATTACAGAGCTTGTGCTGTCATCGCAGTGATTTATACGAAGAACTCAAAGATCTGGTAACTGGCGAAGGACAAGGACCCCCAGTCAAGCTGCTGCTTGGCGCTAGAGTGGCGGGATGCGACCCCGAGCAGGGAACAATTTCTTTGACCAACAATGAAATCGTTCAGGCTGATCTTGTGCTCGGTGCTGACGGTATCAATGTAAGTGTCGTTTACGCCGCAGTGCTGAGTTGAGAGTTGACACAACATTTTCGCAGTCAATCGTTCGCAAGGAGATTTTGCGCGACGTCACGGCCGCAGAGCCCTCTGGCGTCAGCTGTTTCCGGACAGTGTTCCAGTTCCGTGATATCCCCGAGCTGCACTGGGTCACCGAGGGAGTCCCCGGTCCACGAACATTCCTCTCAAACCAAGGCCCGTTCCGCATGGTTCTCATGTATCCTTGTCGCAACGGGACCCTCCTCAACTTCACTGGCTTCTATGCTGACTCCCTCGAAGATGAAGGAGGTTCGGACGATCACTTCTTCGTACAATATCTGAAAGGCTGAACTGAAATGTACTTAACGCAGGCTTCAAACCCAATGCCTCGGTCGCCTGCATTCGGGCCATGTTCCACGATTTCCATGCTAAGCTTTCCCCCGTTCTCGAGCTCCCGCTGCACTCCGAGGTATTTAGATGGCAGCTGAGTGTGTTGCCGATCCTCCCCACTTGGATTCGCGCTCGTGGTGCTCTACTCGGCGATGCAGCGCATGGGACTCTGCCTTTCCTTGCTCAAGGAGCTGCGATGGCAATCGAAGAGGGCGGAGTCATCGGTAGCCTATTCCCTCCCGGAACGAGAACAGAGGATGTCCCGGAGCGACTCAAGGCGTACGAAGGCCTTAGAAAGGAACGAGGGGAGCTTGTCCGCAATGGATCGGTCGAGCAGCTGGAGAATTTGAAGCGGAATGGTCCTGTCCTCAGATGTAGGTGACTTGGAGCTAGACTCAATATTTGGTCCATACTAATTGCGTCTGCAGTTGAAGTTCAGAATCAACTTATTCGTTTCGATGCCCTCGCGGCTGCACAAGATTGCTTGGAGAAACGGTTTCCATCAAGTTCAAACTGAACATCTAATTGATTGGAGTAGACATTGTTTTTGCCTCGAATTTAGGACATAGACTGAGAGCTCGCAAGGTCCGATTCAATTATAGACTTACGCTTGTTCTCCGAAATCGAATGTGGATTCCTTGGTGGATTCAGTCTTGCGCAATGTCAAGTTCAAGCGAAAACTTATCAAAGTCAACCTGATACAGGGTTTGTTGTCGGTGTTGAAAGTCGAATATACGGACATGAAGCTTGAAAGGAGCATTCACGGGAATCCCATGCTCGTAACTCTGGCCCCGTTATCATCTTCTCTGGAGATTGGAGTTGAAAAGGTTGAGCAGAACGCGGTCACATGTGCGGGCCGCGTCACGTCGCGTGGACTCGGCGAAACATTCAGCGACGGCGATACTAATTGTTGTTTCGGATTGAGGCAGTATACAGCGACGCAACAAGTAACGAATGAGTATTCTACGTGAAATCGTGAAATTAATGTCCGTCCTAGCATGTAATATTACTGTACAATACGGTAACCTCCTCAGGCTGGGAGACCGACCATCCCTCTAAAACCAAGCGCATACAACGAGAGAAAGCCTGGTATTGACACCGAAACACCGATATCAAGGATATTCTGGCAAGCTATCAACCACCAACGCATGTCGACCCCTAACGTTCAGGAAAGACCACTAGAATTTGAGTAAGAAATTCAGCACCATCCATCAATCTATAGCCTGAATGCAAAGCCACTCACATACGCCACCGCAGGTTCCACTCTCAACACGTTCACGTCCAGCATACTGACCTCGAAATAATACGGTCGCAGTCCGGCGTGTTCAAGTCTCGAGAACCACTTCTCGAAGTGGCCTACGGTCGTCATATCTAGACGAGTTTCGATTCAGTCCAACGAACTAGTTCAAGGCGAATCAACAAACCTTCAGACCACCCTATATGCACTTCTAACAACAATTGGCCAAAGGGCAACGGTTTGTCTTGAGTATCGGCTATAATAGATACGAGGGTGGCGAATTCTGAGCCTTCAAGGTCGATCTTGCCAACGAATGAGATATAGTGAGCGCGTCCGAATTCAATCTGATATCACCTTCAGAATATCAATCCAGTCATGCCCAAAATGGCGCATGATGCTAGGTAAAGAGCGGTATTTCATTGCAGACAAATCGGCAACGGCAAAATGATTGAAGTGGACGCGGGATTTGAATGAGGGATTGATGACGAGGTCTGTTTCTCCCCAAGGCCATGTTGAAGGTGCTTCTTTGGTCGCGTTGGCGTCGAATCCTTTAAGTTAGGTTGGAAAATAAAGCATGTGTTGAAAAGATGTTGCTGTACCGTAGATATGGCACCCTGGCGACCTTTGAAGCATGTCTACTTCGAAGCTGGAATATAATGCGGTTTGATAGTTGAGTGAATAAATGATGGGTTTCGGACGATTTCGAAGGACCCGGTCCAGTCCGCAAACCCATTTGCCTGTGATTTGGATTTACTATGGTGCGCAGGAAACCGATGAACACTCACCGCCGTCCGCAAGTGTGCCTTCAGCGATGCGAGCAACATCAACCCTAGATTAATTAAAACAGTAGAACGCCTCTCACCTACACGATACATCGGAAAAGGACACGTAAACGCAGGAACGAAAAAGTCCCAGAGCACGTAGTACTGCAAATAGCAAAGTGTGAGGTTTCTGTCAACTCATTACAGGGGTTATCGAACCAAGCCAAAAGGTGGAGGGAATCTGCAAGTCAAAACCGCTTTAACATGCAAATATGAATGCTCTGTGAACTCACGCAGGGATATCTCTTCCGCCCCATTTCTCGATATGCTTGTCTCTCTCCTGCACCATCGACTGATACCGCCGCTCGTTGCCTTGAAGCGTTCTGACCAACCGACTGGCCCGTCCATGACTCGCGAAATGGTTCGAATCTGTGGTTAAAAGAACGTCGTGGTATCTCCGGTCCGGGCGGTTGTGCGTTTCGCGAGCGAGCAAGAAGAAAGAGCAGAAGATGAGGAATACGGCGGAAAGCTTCGGCCAAGGAGACTGCGCGACCTTCTTCCAGTTCACGCGTTGCATGTATAGTAACATGAGAACGCCGTCTACGCTTCACGTCGGCCGCGCCGCCGCCGTGGTAGTTGTGGAGAAAGAGAGAGTCGAATGGCATCTACCGAAAGGAGTCCAAGTGCCAGCGAACGGATCAACTGTCTTCGCTTCGTCGATTAGCGAAATTCTCCTCAACGTTCAGTATCGTATCGTATTCGTTTTGGTTTCGTCTCCGGGAGTCTTCTCGAGTACCCTGATATCGGGGACGACGGCCCAATCTAGTAATTATCTTGCCATCTTTGGCATGATATCACCGGAAACCCATGGGAAACTCTATGGATACAATTAGACCAGCAGCAAAAGCCTGCTCAGATGTACATGATGCAACAGTATGTATTCAATCAAGAAAGGTCGAAGCCCGCATTAGCTGTGATCGCCTGCAAGAGCTTAGTTCTCAAGACTTTTTCGCTCTGATATCGCGGGAGCTATAACGCAAATTTCAATGAGCCGGCCAGGAAGGGAGGCAGAAAGGTCATACCTTTAGCAGGTTGACACAAGTGCTCGACGTAGGCAGTCGTAGCTCGTCCGCGCCCGCATCGCGTATTGCGAAGTTAGGCACAAGTTCTTTGAATCCTCTGCCGACGCAGCCAGATGTCAGGAAGAAGCAAGATGAGTGACGGAGCAGCTTACAATAACGGGGGTCGACTGCAGCTGGTGACGAAGCGCAGAAGCGCCCGACGCTGTTCCTGGTCGAACGAGCGAACAACCTTCCGAAAGTCAGTCGAGAACTCGGTACATGGACACAAACGACATACCCTCCAGAACGAGATGATCGTGCCATGGTTAGAATCATAGATTCCACCGTATTGCGTGTTGCCTTGCAGATCATCCAGATCCACAGGGTTGTCCGTTCCCCCAATGAGGATCTGCAGCTCCTGCTGATTAAACATCCTGCGGAAACAAAGGTGCATGAGCGTGTGTACAAGCCAACGCTGCATTGACGACCAACTTGAGCCACTTGTGATCGATTATCTCAGACAAGCCCTCGAAGAACGCCTCGCTCTGCTGCTTGATCTGCTTGCTCAGGCGATAATGAGAAACGAGGTAGATGTACTGCAGCCGGTTCTCCTTCGTTACCGCGATATTACTGCCGTTGGGGACGAGATCCACCGATTTCGTGGCACCGAAATCTGTATGACAGTGAGGAACTTGAAATTAGTGACACTCCGGGCACGCACCTTCGACAGCGACGGTAAAGTTAAGAGACAAGTCTTCCGGATTCCCGGCATAGTGCTTCAAAAAGATTAGGCCGCTGTACAGGTCCGGGTCCAGCGAAGCAAGGTCATCAAGGAAGCTTTGTTTGCCCAGCCACTGAAGCCCAGGAGAGGAAAGTAAGAAACGAAGAAAATCACAAAGACCCCCGAACACACCTTCGCCAAGAAGAAACCAGCAAACGCAATATCGACTAGAATGCCCTCGTACATTGCCTTGCCGATAATGCGGCCGATGAAGCGGTACCAGTTCAGGTTATGCGCTGTGAAGAGCCAGAGCCATTGAATGAATGGATTCTCAAAGTCAGGGCAAGACGCACTTTCAACAGCATACGAATGCGGATTGGGATACAATTCATTCTTCTTATTCGCCAACCAGAGCCCCCGGTCTGTGTCGAACGCCTCCTTACACAGCGAAGTGAAGAACTCCTTGAAAACCCCACCACCGTCAATACCCGCTCTGCACGCAAAACGCCGATCAACTGCACGCCCGAAAACACAGACAAAAAGACGTACTCCTCTTCCCCAAACTTATCTATGAACGTGATCCCAATCCTACTCTTCAAATCCAGATCCTTGAGCCGATCAAACCCATCCTGCGCGATATTCTCCCTGCGGATGATAACATGCAGCCGAGACCCATGACGGTGACTATACTGATCCTCCTCCGTCCGCCGAGACATCATGTCGCTGAAGATGAAGCTGCGAAACACCTGCACGCGTGTAGAGAAGGGGATCGAAAACGGTATGTTGTGCAATATCCCAAGGCGGGGCGCCAGGCGGGCGACTTGACGTGCGGTGACGGCGCGCGAGTTATTGGATGATATTTGCTGTTCCTCGAATCTACCGGGACATCAGCGATGAGCCCCGATACATGGAAAGAGAATCGTACAGAGCCGCCTCAACGAAAGATCGCAAATCAACCTGCGCTGATACCAGCCAGTGATCAGGCGGCGTGAATGGCCGTCTCGAACTGAAGACCTTCATCAGCAAACGGTAGATCATCCTTAAACAATCATAGCTTACTCCCTCGCATGTATCGCCACCAAACACCTCGTCACCTTCTCCCTGACTTCTTCCCACGTAAATCGCACGCTCCTCGGTCCCGTCGTACCCGACATGTTCGTGTCACCCTCAGAGTCGACTGGACCCTGATACAGTCCGAACGCGACATCCAGGAGCAAGCGACTGAAAACGGTCAACTCGTCTAGACTCATGGGATTGCGCGGCGCGGATGACGAGCCACCCGCATGAGCGGACGTCCCGAAGAACTCGTCGTCACCCATTGTGAGCAGAGCATGTGTGTACAGGTCGGCGAGGAAGATAATGGAAGGGATGGAAGCTTCAGATTCTTCCGAAGAACCTGTTGGAGGGTAAGGCTAGATAGTGGGGAGATACAAGACGTTGCTCACGTTGGAACTCTCGGAGTATGTTGGTAGCATTAGCACGACGGACAGAGCCTCGCCATAGTTCCTTGATGACGCTCGCGCCGCCGCTGCCAACCACAATGGCACCAAGAATGGCACTAGACTTTCCAGGCCACACCCCTTCCAGCGCCAGCAGCATCGAGAACAGCGCGCTCCGAGTGGCGTCCGAGTGTTTCTGCGTGACCGTCAGTAAAGACGAGATGTGCGCAGACGCCACGAGGGTGGACAGCCGCTTGAGCGTCCGAGCGTCAAGGTCGGGGAGCGGGGTAGGTGGGGCGGTGGGTGTGAACGAGGAGACAATGGAAACAACGGGGCGAGACTCGTCATCGGAATCGACGTCGCCGGACGTCGCGGCAGCACTAGCGGAGGCATAACGCTTGGACGGTTCCTCGAACGCTTCCGCGGGTAATGAGTCGAAGAGGGCTGTAAGGAGTTTGAGGTAGGCTGTTAACGCTGGCGCAGGCAACACGGCGTAGCGCGGTGGTGTAAAGGCGACGAGATTGGCGACGAGGTGGATCCTGTCGATGACGGTGCAGTCATCCAGCGAGAACGACAGCAGGGAGAAGGATGAGAAGGGAAAGTGGGAGGAGAGATGCGTCAGGGTCGGTAAGGGCAGTCGGTTCGGCAACAGAGGGATGGTAAGGACGTTTTCCAGGAGTGCAGCCAGTGAGTCTGCGTAAGCGACACTGGTCGTCGAGAACAAGGAGAAAGCCGCCGTGGCCGGGGGGATCAGAAGAGGCAGCGATAAGGACGTTTTTGCCTCTGTTGTGGGCTGGTCAAAGATATTAGATGAGCCGTAAAGGAGAGAATGGGTGCTCACTATGGAACGGATAGCTTCGGACAGCAGAGAATAGAATCTTCGCTTTAGAGCATACGCAAGTATGTTTCCTGCAGCATCCCGACCCGTGGGCCCTAGATGCCTTGTCACGACTTCAGGCGAAAGCAGCATATTCATAATCTTCAAATGGTTTATTGCATTCACAGATCTATGCAAGTCTAATCATGATCGATGGCAATACCGGACCCGCACTCACTTTGGCGATGCTGCTGTGGCGCGAAGGAGAAGCACAAAAGCTTGTCGGATGAGAACTTGCCAACTTGACCGGTTGGAGCCAACACTAGGTGCAAAAAGGGACGCTACGCTCGTCAATCAAAGCTTAAGGGTCAATCACAATCTCGCTTGCCTTCTCCGTTGGCGACAATCGTCTGGGACCATTTGCCCAGCAGTTGCTGGTCTACGCCAATGAGTACCATGCATCGTAAACCCGTCAAGCCTTCGATATCGGCTTCGAAGGAACTGCGCATAATCTTCTTCGCGGCACGAATCCCTGATACAGCTCTCCACCAGGCCTGGATGCGGGTTGCGCTGTCATTTCTTCGCTTTTGCTCAGTTCTTTCGATACGTCTGGCTTTTGCTTGATCTGTGATTGATGAAAGGGTCGATACAGATGAAGAGCCTCCAAGATTTATTTTCCGTCGATTTTCGTCGCCGAATAAAGGAAGCATAGACAGCAACGGTGGGGGAGGAAGGGAGCTGTCAAGACGCGCGGCAATCACGTGATGGAGAAATTGCCGGAATCCTGTATGTGTTTTCTCGATGGTTCTCGAAAAAAAAAATCCAGACAAAATTAGACGAATACAGTGAACGGACGCCAGTCAACGTTAACGAGCGACTGAGGCTGAGAGGAGCCTGCGCTCGGTCGAAAGTATTCAAGGATTTGTAATTTTCCAAACGTGAATAATCACAGCACCATCTGAATTAAATTTATAGGCCTTTACATAAGTACTGAAAGTGAAGGCTTACCCACCGCTATGCATATATAGCTGGATCGCAAAGACGATAATTACGGAGCACTCGGAGCACTCAGTCGGTAATGGAAAAATATATCCGCTCTTCCTCTTGCTACCGGTAGGCATATACATACGTTCCAGCGTCTGTCCACGAGAGCCTATGTCAAGCACCGAGCCACCGTTGACGAGCACAGTAACAAGCGTTGAGGAGGCGGCGTGAACCAATTCACAGACCATTTGAAAGCTTTTCGACTCTACGCCCAAATGGGAGGAAACAGAATCTTCGGGCCGAGCACCGTTGTCCTTCCATATATGGGAATTTTGCAACGTCTACGAATGTGACGTGACTGTGACCATCACAGTCATTTTGCATGAAATTGTTATCTGACGCATAAAAAGCAGCCAGGCGATATACTCAGACAGTTTGAAGTATTTAAGAAATCTGACTCAAATTACTGTGCCAGTTGGGGCTGACATTCACTGTTTGTTTGTTCCCTGAGACAGTCGAGGCTGGCAGATCGTATGACCGTCACAAGTGGGAGACAACAAATGTGCAGGAATCAAACCAAGATTAAATAGCCAAATTCAGGTCCCAACACGCCCTTCTATTGGCTTGATATTCAACCTGACTTTATGTAACTATTTCTATATTCCTTAATTCATCCGTCTAAACTGAGGAAACCGGCCGCCCATACTCGTCGCATATACAAACGAAAATTCGGGATGGCTGAGATGAACTAGAGGAAGCGCTGCTGGAAGCACTCTTGCGCGGCTGCAAGCGCGTCAAATTGGAGAAGTTGACCATGTATCTCATCTGCGATCGCATTTAGTAACAGACCAACAACTCGTTTACGAACACATACAATTGGCGACAGGACCGTTTCTTATCAAGCTCTTCAGCTGCTCGATAGATTCATTGCGGACAAATTCTCCCCGGGTTTTGCGAAGCTCTTCGTACGCCTTGACTCGCTCCGGGACATCCTCCGGTTTCGTTCCTGAAGGAAAAAGGCACCCAATGACTCCCCCCTCCTCGATTGCCATCGCAGCTCCTTGGGCAAGGAAAGGAAGAGTCCCATGCGCAGAGTCACCGATTAGAGCACTACGGCCACGAATCCAAGTGGGGAGAATCGGCAACACACTCAGCTGCCATCTGAGTAGCTCGGCCTGCAGGGGAAGGTCCAGGACGTGGAAAAGCTTGGGATGAAAATCGTGGTACATGGCCCGGAAATCTTCCAGAGACGCTGTGGGCTTGAAGCCTGGGTCATGGGTTTCGTGATGAGAATCATATGAGAAACTGAAAATTTACCTCCTTCATTCTCGAGAGAATCAGCATAGAAGCCGGCAAAGTTCAGTAAAGTCTTGTCGCGGCAGAGATACATGAGAACCATGCGAAATGGTTCTCCCTTTGCCAAAAAGACTCGCGGACCCGGATCTCCCTCAGTGATCCAGTGTAACTCTGGGGTATCATGAAACTGGAAGACTGTTCGGAAGAGAGTGACGCCAGAGAGTGATGGGGTCTTCACATCTCGCAAAATGTTGCTCCGAACCGTTGACTGAGAAAATATATGGGTCGGCGCTTGTAAGCAACTTGTAAGAGAAAAGATCGTCCTACATGAATACCGTCGGCGCCAAGAACGAGATCCGCCTGAACGATTTGATTATTGAGCAGAGAGATTGTTCCATTCTCGGGATCGCAATCCAATACTTTGACGCCAAGATGCAACTTGACTGGAGGACCTTGCCCTTCTCCAGTTGCTAAATTCGTGAGTTCTTCATACAGATCACCGCGATGACACAGTAAGCTCTATATTCGTATTGGTTACACTGCCAAGGCCGCAGAACATTCAACCTACAATCGGATTGCGAGCGCCGGTGCTCGGCCGAGGCACGGAAATGACCTCGCCGCTGTGAGCATCAAAAGTGACTACCTGAGTCAAATCAGATTAAAAACAGATGGAAGAGACGTGAGATTGGAAGTGACTACATTTTGAAAAGGGACACCTTTGAGGTTCTCACGGCGGATTTGGAGGAAATCAAGGACTCGCAACGCATTGACTGGAACCGAAAGCGCCGCGCCGACTTCTTTCTTGTTCTGGTATGCTTCAAAAATCTGAACAAGAAAAATTTGAAAAACAAATCCATGTAAGTATTAGTTGTACAGACCTGCACTTGGTGACCGTTTCTCCTCAAAGCCAAGGCTGCTGTCAATCCAGCAATGCCTGCGCCGACAATGGAAATTTTCAAACCGCTTGATGAGTCGCTCGACATTGGGTCCGTGACGATGGGGGAGACGACAACACTTCTTATAACGCGATTCGTGGTCGGTGCTTACGCCAAAGACACTGTCACTTTCCTTTCCCTTTTACCCACACCTACCCTTCTCAACGGCAACATGCGACCTCATACTGACTGACATACTTACAAACAATTGAATGGGGCCTGAGTCAGAGATTGGTCAGAGACGTGTCGATTGAAAGTACGGCCCGCTGAAAAACTACCCTTTACGAGGAGTACGACGGAAGCGGATGCCTGGCGCGTCTCTGTAGTCTTGCGAAACCAATCAATCTATTCCGCCTAGTTTCCATTCGTTCTCATTTTCCGGTATTCCGCGCATCTACCGAAGATGCGGGAAAAGTATGCGTGTACGTTTCCCACCAGAACCTGCTCGTAAGCTTGGTTTGTTGAAAGTCGCGACGCGTGCGCTGCTGTTCAGAGGATATCGCACACTTCCTTCAAGTTTCTTGAACCTGAGAGGTGGGATTTTTGTGGGATTCTGATTCAGGACGGCCTCATTTAATTCAGAGTCATTTGACAAAGATAGTTCATGCTCGAATAAGGCTTTCCTGAGTCAGTCTGACCGCTGTTCGTGCCATCCAACGGTTCGTCGAGTCAATAATTCTTCGCCATGGACGCCAGAGTCTGTTGGGGGGTCGACGTCTGCACTAACCCAGAGTGACGTCACAGCATCACGGCCGTGACGATTGCAGTCACAATTTCGTCACGCCTACCCTCACAACCCTACATTCGCCTTGGGCTCATTTGCATAACTGGAGCCTGGATTCTAGGTCAAAAAATCATTCAGAATGGCGCCCAAGAAACAGCAGCAAGCGAGTTCCTCCAAAGTCAAGGAGGACAAGGTGAATTTGGCTTCAATCAATGACCCCGAAGGGCACTGACTGACGAAGGAGGCCGCCAGACATTCGGGATGAAAAATGTTTGTGTTCGACGGTCTCGATCACCAGGATAGAATTCATTCAAAGCCTAGAAAAACAAATCCGCGAGAGTCAAGCAAGAAGTAGCCCGAATCCAGGCGCAATCTGCCGTTACGGGCAAATCGCGTGCGACGGTCGAGAAGGAAAAAGAGCAAGCTATGCGCGCCAAGGAGAAGCTGGAGGAAGAGAAACGCAAGAAGGAGGAGGCTGCGCTCTTACAGCCCGTGCAAGCTCAGAAAGTGCCTTTTGGTGTCGATCCGAAGACAGTGCTCTGTGCGTTCTACAAGGCGGGGCACTGCGATAAGGGGAAGAAGTGTAAGTTCAGCCACGATCTGAACGTCGAGCGCAAGGTCGAGAAGAAGAATTTGTATGCTGACAGTCGGGAGGAAAAGCTTGCTGGTGAGACCATCATTCTCGGTGCAGGTAGATGTGGCTTAAGCGTGCTTACTTGCAGACACCATGGATAAATGGGATCAAGAGAAGCTGGCAAATGTCGTCCTCTCAAAGGCCGGCAACCCACGAACGACAACAGATGTATGCTTGCTTTCCCTGGCTCTTTCTACTCGGAATTCATAGCTATTCCATCCAGATCGTATGCAAATTTTTCATTGAGGCCATCGAGTCTGGAAAGTGCGTACTACCCGTTTGCGTCACTTCTTCTCCCATTGACATCGCGTCCTCAGATTCGGCTGGTTCTGGGAATGCCCAAACGGTGATCAATGCCAATATCGACACGCTCTCCCTCCAGGATTCGTTCTGAAAGCCGATCGGAAGGCGGCAGAGGAGGCAGCCAAAGCCAATGTGATAAGTTTGGAGGAGTTCTTGGAGGTCGAGGTACGGCGATTATGTATGATCTCTCGCTCTGTCCTCATCGTGCTGCAGCGACACAAACTCGGCTCCAATCTGACACCAGTGACGCCGGAGTCGTTCGCCATTTGGAAGAAGACCCGGATGGACAAGAAGGAGGCGGAGCAGGAGGCTCTCCGGAAGGCGAAGGAGCAGAACCGCGCCGCTGGCAAGAACTCTGGCATGAGTGGTAAAGATTTGGTATGCTTGCTTCTTCTCCACAATTTGCTTCTATACTGTATCTGACTTGTCCTCCGTAGTTCGAGTACAATCCCGAATGGTTTGAGGACGACGACGGAGATGCGTCCGACGACTGGGATCTACAGATGTATCGGCAAGAGAAAGAGGACGAGGATGCTGCCGCGGAAGCTCAGCGCATT
Source organism: Favolaschia claudopus (assembly GCA_037176885.1). Classification (NCBI taxonomy): domain Eukaryota; kingdom Fungi; phylum Basidiomycota; class Agaricomycetes; order Agaricales; family Mycenaceae; genus Favolaschia; species Favolaschia claudopus. The sequence goes on from JAWWNJ010000076.1 coordinate 245,370, forward strand.
GCTGACCTCTCTCTGCATGAGGGCTTTCGGGAAGGAGACGCTGGCGGTAGCGGCGAGGGTAGAGGATGAACTGCCAGAGGTACATTGTAACGATCTGTTGTTATATATGTGGGACGTTCGTACAAAAATTGCATAACACAATTATTACATCTGATCGCAGCGTCTACGGTCTAATCCTCGTCGTCGCTCCCGTAGTCCGCCAAACCGAGCCCAGGTTTGAGTGGTGGCGCGGCAGCTGCTCGCGGTGGTGCAGTCGCGGCAGGAGCGCCATTCCGTTTCCGTATCTCTGCGAAATACTTCAAACCCTCCAGCGTATCCGCATTCAACAACCCCTTGGGCTGCGGAGGCTCTGCTTCCACCGGTGGAGGGGACGGAGCTTCTAGACGCCGCCGCTTCGCACCCGGCTCTCCTGAGCCATCATCCTCGACCTCGTCGCCCTCCAACACGTAGCCATCGTCGTCTAATACATCACCGTCCTCCAGCGCGCGAATGGTACGCATGGCATCGACGATACGAGGGTCGACCTTGGCTTTTATGACCTCCTGGCCCATCTCAACGAGTCGTCGCTTCTCCGCGACTTTTTGTACAGGGTTCGGGTCCTCGGTCGCCCATCGTACGTTGAGGATCTCGTCGTTGTCCATAGATTGGCAAGCCATCGCCTCCTTCGCAAACTGTGCGTGCAGCTCAGAGACATAGGTCACGAAAGCGACGCTACGGTACTGTAGGACTTTCACGGCCCACCCCGTTTCAGAGTCGTCTACAAATTCTGAGTTTCGACACAAGGTTCAGGAAGGAGGGGGAAAGAGAGACGAACCTCGCTCAATCTGACCCCACTCCTTGAAATGCCGCATGACGACCTCTTCCGTTTCCAAACCATTACCAGTCTCCTTGATTCGCCCAATATATAACGTCCGATTCTGCCGGTTGAAGCTCCCAACACCACCCATATCGTCACGATAGTCAGCGAACTTGTCGCGGGCAAAACAGTCTTTGGAACTGTCGGGCAGCTGGTCGTTCGGATCGGGGAGCGTGTGTAGGTATTCACACTCCCAGCCATACGGACAACATCCGCGCGCGAAGTAGAGACAAGTGTATTTGATTCCCGTAACGTTGGCACGCGTGAGGCCGGAGTCGCGCTTGATATTGCAGCGGGTTTGCGATTTCACTTTACTGCGAAGTATATCTTAGCGTCAAGTACGACTTCAGACAGACCGAAAATACCAACTTTGAATAGCTATCCTCGCGGTCTCCTCCTGCCCACTTGTTATACCATATGTCTAGCGAACTCGTATTAGAGCATGCCAGAAAAGAAACGGTAAATACTTACTGTATTCTTTGCCGGTTTGCGGTGCTTCTGTCTTCACCACATCTCCAGGCTTCACTTGTTTTCGTGCAGGTTTTAGTTTCTTCTGCTTTTTGGGTGCTACGACGGCGACTGGCTGGGTTTCTTCAACGATCTCAGAGGTCGACATGAAAGCTCAGAACAAGTCACAGTAAATGGGTCACAATTGTGACTGTCACATTTCAAGCCTGGCAGACTCTGGCAGAGTCCATCGAGCGGCTGATTCTGATTCTGATTCGAGCCAACTTGAAGTTGACTGTCGCTCCAGCGTCCACCAGCAAAAAATTGCGGAAGTTTTTTCACTGTATTGCCCATAACGCCGGGGCAATAGCGGGCTTGTATCTGGCTTGATATCCCCCTTCCTTCAAGTTCCATGGAGCTCATCTGTCGACAACTCGTCGATTCAAACAGACTGCTTAGCGCTTAGGCTATTCCGAGTTGTTATTTTGACTTTCCTTTTGGCCTGGTGTTCCCTTTCTTGCAAGCCCATTCGGGATTCGGAGATGACCCTGCTGCTGCACTACTGACTTGTGTCGCCCGGAGATTTCTTCCCGGCTACTCTTTGCGAACGTATACGGATCCGTCCTTTTGGCGGCCATCGTGTCCCTCGCAAACGGTAGCCTTGGAAAGATATCCTCGATGTATGCGAGCGGAGAGGGGAGTTTTTGCAAAATACATGAACGCTCAAATTTGCAAAATTCATTGGCGTGCACCAAATACACACATGTTTGCCGCACTCCACGACCCCGTATTGTTTCAGTATTGCTGCTTAGACGAAACGCTTGAACCTGATGCACTAAATCCCGAAATCCCCTTCATTTCACCCACTTATGACACGGAAAGAGCGGAATCAAGGTTTCTGACGTCTGTCTAATTTTTGCGACGTCCAGAGCTTGCGAGGGGGAGCATACTGTACTATCTCAGGCGGAACGACCGGAAAGTGTCGTTGAGTGTACCAGCTTGTCTAGTGTAGGTACGTGGTGCCGTCATCTCTCGCCTCAGATCAGCTTGTATATCCTCAAGGTCCTCATCCTGTTCTTCCTGTGCGGAACAGCGTGCATTATGATTAATGGGGCCTCGGTAAGGTCAGGTGCGATCCCGTTTGATCCTTCGAACCGCTTCTTCAAGTTCTTGGCTGAAGAAAATCAAGATCGTCCAACCGAGCGGAACCTAAACGGAAATCCATCTCGGCGCACAGATAACACCCATAATTCCGAGATTATAATAAAACCCATCGCCACGTCCATGCAGCTACAGTAGCAAAACATGTCCCACGAGGATTCCGACATCCCTCACCCTTTGCAAGTGTCCGTGGTTGGTGCAGGTATCGGCGGACTGGCGACTGCAATAGCGCTTCGTAGGAACGGGCACTTGGTCCAGGTCTCGAGCATTGTCTACTCTTACCGACATCTGAATCTGAGCTTTGGAACGCAGGTATTTGAAACTTCCGAGAACAAAACGGAAATTGGCGCAGGGATCGGGGTGCAGGTGAATGCTCTCCGAGTCTTGGAACACCTGGGAGTTCGTCGAGAGAATTTGAAGGGCGTCAGCTACGATGGTGTACGTCCTCCCTTGAGAATCCTCGCCTTTCTGTAGATTGATTCGCGGCAACAGATTACCTCTTTCGATGCAGTGAGTGGTGAAGGCGTTGCTCGACGCTGGTTGCTTCCCGAGATGGATCAAGGCCGGGTATTGTTTTTTTGCGCTGGATTATATCGTGACAATATTGACCTTGAGCAAATGCAGAGTCTGTTGTGCCATAGAAAAGATGTTCACGACGAACTGATGCGTCTGGCACTTGGAGAAGGCGAAGGACCACCCGTTCAGCTTCACCTAGGGCATAAAGTCATCGATTGCAAACCAGAAGACACGACTTTGACGCTGAAAAGCGGGGAAATTATACAGGCGGACCTCATCATTGGAGCCGATGGTCTTCATGTACTTCAGCCTTGTCTTCGATATAAAGGGACTGATATTGTTGCCAGTCCACCATCCGGACTAACGTACTGGGCCGGGAAGTCACCGCACCTCCTTCGGGGCTCTCTTGTTTCCGCACCCTCCTCGACAGTTCCAAGCTCAAAGATGTCGATGGCGCCTGGCTCACCGAAGGGCTCTCTGGGATGAAAGGAATCAATTTCATCGGGAAAGAGTACCGTTTGGCGGTTGCATATCCGTGCCGAAATGGAACCCTTATCAATGTAAATGCCATATATACGGATCCCCGCCAAGACGACAAAGGTTCGTGTGCAGTTTTCGAAGCGAGCCGAGAAGAATGAAGCCTTCTCCAGATTGGTCTTCAGTTGGAACGACGGAAGAATATCTGCAGACGTACCACGGCTTCAATGCCAAGTTCTTGTCGGTCTTTGGCCTCGCAGAGAGCCCGATCTTGAAATGGCAACTGCGCGTTTTACCGGTTTTAGATACTTGGATCCACGGCTGCGTGGTTCTTATTGGAGATGCTGCGCATGCTACTTTACCGACGCTCGGTCAAGGCGCAGCGCTTGCCGTTGAGGAGGCGGGAACACTCGGATGCCTTTTACCGTTTGGAACAAGAAAGGAAGACATAGCCAGCCGATTGGAGGCATACCAAACACTGAGAAAGCCACGAGGAGACTATGTCAATAGAGAGGCCCTCGAGCAAGCAATAGAGCCGTCTAAGCGAGCGCTGTATTTCCGATGTGCGTGGAGCTGATCTATTCATCGACGTCCTCGTTGTGTTGATTGTATTTGGTAGCGCGGGAGGTTCAAGATTATCTGCTGAGGCACGACGCAATAAAGGATGCGCAGGAGTTCTACGAGAAGCATTTTAGCAAGGCCTAAGGTTGAATTCTTTGCATGTACTGGTATAACACATGTTTACAGCTACCTAGTCGATCGCCGTAGTTGTACCTAGCACTGGCTGGGTTCCACCTTGGTCGGTGCGTGCAAGGCCGTGGCACTGATTTTACTGTTCATTCATTGTGGTTGGAGAGACGGCTGTAGACGAGTCCGAGATCTGGCGGTAGAGTACGTAGTATATCCCAAATTAAGTTGCATTTGCCCAATTCGTGAGCTACAATTGCGTAGTGATGGTGCGAGTTCCAGAAAGTGCAACACGCCACACAATAATCACGCCAAGCTTTGTCACGGTGATGCGTCATGCGACTCATGCCTCTTGTTTTCAAGTTCTTATTACAGTACTTATTGCCATTAATGACCTGCAGCGCGCGCTCATCCTGACCTCGGTTTTGCGAATAACAGCTCATTTGTTTATTGGAGCCAATGACCGAGTTGGATCCCTTCTCTTTCTATTCAAGACTCGGAATTGCTTGTCACCGACTCGCCGTGAAAAATCTGGAGCTTCCAGTTGGCAGTGGTCACCGTGCAGCTCGTTAGCCGCGCTCCGAGCACTCAGGACCCTCGGTCTAGGCATGTGCACTCTCTGGAGATTCATCTTGCTTTCGAGATAAAAAAAAAGGTGGCATTGGCCACATGGCATGCACATTAAATCCGTCTCCCTGGTATTACTTACGTTCCCAAAGTCTATAATCCCTTCGGACCCACAACCCTTCCTCTTCCTTCGACCTCGTAGCACTTATCTGACCGATGTAATCTGGTCCGGTGTCCTCGAGGCTTCTTGTCTGACAGACCTTCGATGCGAAAAACGCAGCTTCTGTCCTCTGCGCTCGCCCCTACAGCAATTTGTTTTTCGTTTTTTCGCATCCTTCACTGTCTGTCGAGATGCTCCCCTCGCGGTTCAAGGCCATCTTTCGTATCTTCCTTCGACGCTCCTCCTGTGAGTGTGTGATTTCCCCTGAAAAGCTTGTAATACTACGGCTCACTGGTTCTCTAATTCAATCTCTGGGCCCGCATCCAGCCCGAAGCTGTTCATCCGTAAATTCGACGTCTAATGTGCCGGAACATTCGAATGTCAAAATACCAGACCTTGCTTCGGTTGAGAGGTGCGTTACGCGAATATGTGTGTTGTGCTGCCAAACGGGCGATTCGTTTTGAAGAATCCGGGATTCACAATGCATGTCTTCACATAAGCTCCCCGCAGTCGAACGGCCGACGAGCTACCGAAGAGCATCTTCCGTCTCCTTCGTCTCTATTCCGACACTGACAAGGTATACCTTCCTTGAATTTCCCCAGAATTCCAAGAACTGACATCCAACGAGAACTTTACATTAGCTAGTGCCATATACGAACGCTAACTGTGTGACTTCTGTTCACGTTTATCTTGGCGAGCTAACTGTAGTGGGGAGCCTAAGCACGAGCCGGCTTCGAAAAGTGGAAGGTGAAGTAGATGTGTTCTTTGTGCTACAGTACATAAAAGGTGTTATAACAACTTGTCGACAAACATTGGAGAATCGTTTTCGACGTTAGCAATTCGTATCGGACATATATCGTAGGCCCCAAGTGACCGAGTTTCGTCGCAAACGAATCGACTGGAACTCTCCCTGATTATTCATTACAGTACTTCTTTCATTCGTACCACCAGATGACCATTCAGAACGTGTACTTGAAACCGGGGTATCCCTCAATATGTTTCCCGCCGGCGTCGACACGTTTGTTGGCACGGTGGAACTTCCAGCTCAGCCACGCCACGATGAGAATCATGATAGCGTTGGCTATCAAGCAGGCGAGGATGCCAGGGCGGTACCCGGGGGCGTCGGCGGCGCGGAACACTGTGGTGCCAATGATACCGCCGATGGCGCCACCACCGATGAGAGTCGCCGACGTAAAGGCTCGCTTCCATTGCCCGCGAATGTTGTTGGACTGGTAAGTCAGCAAGGCCGGGCAGTTGGCGTTGCACGCAGCGGTGGCCAAGAAGACGCCGAAATATCGCACGCCGTTGTTCGTCATATAGCCCAAGAGGCCGAGACCAAGGATACCTGCAAGCGCAGACATCGTTTAGTGATCGCGGGTATACGAGGCAAAGAACGGCCTACCCATGGCGCAATTGAATACGACAACAGGGCCGCGAAGTCGCCATTTGTCGGAGTAGTATGCTTGGACGACCATGACCAAGGCAGAGGCGACGTAGGGAGGCGCAACCAAGCACTGAGCCTTCGCTACACTGAAGTGCAAGCCACCTTGGAGAATGATAGGCAAGAAGTAGGCGATGGCGTAGGTGTTTGTCGTCGTCAGCATGTAAAGCCAGGCAAAGGCCCATACTTTGCTATCCAGACCGTTGCGCAAATATGAGGCTAGGTGGAAGGGGACTGTCTCAACGTCGTTGCGATCGTACTGAATCCGCGCTACCACAAAGTCGGCCTCCCTTTGAGAGAGGAATCGCCATGACTTGGGGGAGTGTTCAGGGAAATCAACGATTAGCAGGTAGGCTACGAGGGCGAGCAAGCAAGTGAGGGTTCCCTCAATCTGCAAAAACGATCATCAGCATCGTACGCTGAGAGAGAGAGGAATACAAATATGAGGCGAAATTGCGCCACAGGACTTGACTCACCGTGAAAATCCACCTCCAGCCCTCCAGTCCACCCTTGCCGTCGAGCTGCATTAGACCATAGGCCAAGATGCCTCCAAACGCCGACGCCGTGCTGCCAATCAAGTAGAACAGTGCATTGCGCTTCTGCAGCTCGTAGCGCGGGTACCAAGTGCTTAGGAGATAAACACAGCCAGGATAAAAGCCGGCTTCGAAGATGCCTAAGATCACACGAAGCCCCGCCATGGCCTGCCACGAGTGGACGAAACCAAAGCCCTATCAATAGGATTCTCGTCAGCCAGCCGAAATAGCGAGATTCTTGACTGAAAGACGGACGTACAAGCATGACGAGACCCCAGCAGAAGATGATGACGGTCAAGAATAGGCGGGGCCCATATCTACGAATGGAAACCGTGGCGAGAGGCTGAAATAGGGCATAGGTGAAGAAGAACACCAACGAAACAATGGTGTAGCCGTTGTTTTTGGCATTCATCCCGAGATCCCTCTGCATCCTGATACCGCGGTTTGTAAGTACCATGCAGAAAGTATGCGAACTTCGCTTACCCTGCTACGGAGGCAGCACCCAGGTTGGTGCGATCCAGCAGACTGATCATGTACATGCATCCAAGCGTCACGACGAGCCGCAGGTCGACTCGTCGGTAGATCTTCTTCTGCTCGCTATCGGTGAAAGCAGTGATACGAGGATCCGTGGCGTAGTCACTCCCATGCTTGAGCTCGGATTGGTCGATGTCGGACCCCTTCTCCATATCAGAACCCGAGTCGTACGCGGTCGATTGTTCTCCCATGATTTCGCGCTCCCAGAAAACTTGGTGACGGTTTTGTCGGGACGGTGGGCGGAGGCAGGCTCTCGCGGTGGCTGGCTCGGGTGTCCCATTATTTAAATATGTAAACTTAAGCGAGAAAATTGAGTGATCACGCGGGGGCGGGGTGATAAACGGTCGGGCCAATGGTTTACCCCCGGCTCCGTCTTGGTTCTTCGCGTCTTGAAAGGGCCAAAGTTAGGAAGAATCGCTTACGCGTGACAGAGAAATTGACTAGAAAACCCCCGAATTAAAGTTGATTCCAATGATGGAGGGTCATGAGTTCCGGGGTGTGGGGAAGATATGGGGAAGGAAAGAACGGAAAGGATCATACCGAATTCTCTCTAACATACACGGCGAAGATGATGAATCCGTCTATCGTGTCTCTGTACCCCTCCAAATACAGTTCGAGAGGTAGAAGGGGGTGGTAAACATGGTTTTGTCGCTTTACCGACTTGTTACTGAGAGATGCATAACGGGAAGAACGTTAACGATGCGGAGTCTAACGCCGTGAATTGCCGTGAGTCATCAAGAAGCAGATTTGAAACACGTTACTGTACGTACCTGGCTTAGCGCTCTGCCCCTTTGCTTGGAAGAAATTGTGTTTTTGCAATCGAATGGCTGAAGATTGAGGCAGGAAGCAAGTTGGTTTGGAGCATGTCAACTTACACTCGGGAGCAGAGGTTGTCTCTCCCCATTTCTCCGTCAGGAAATCCCGTCGTACAGCCACGAAAGCCGTCGTCGTCGCAACCGAGGAGCTTGATCTTAACCGAAATCCAGCAAATCATGACATTGTTCGACAGAGATGCTACAAAATCACAGGTCGTACGTCTTCATTTCTTCCTGGGCAGCCTCGTTCTCGCGTTCGATGATTGCCAAGTGAGCTGGCGACCGCGGTGTAATTGAGATCGGGAAGGGCTGGGGTACGCTATTGAAACCTGCGTCGCATTCGTGCTCAGAGAGTGAAATCGAAAGAGGATGGGATGCTGTAGCGCTCACCATCGGTGTACGCAAGCGTGTCGACCTCAATTTCCTGTCCCTTCTCATCACGAGCCTTGCCAAGATTGAATCCCCACAAAATGCGGGCGATGCTAAGTATAGCCGGTGAGCTGACTATTTTGAAAGGGCCGAAGATAGCTCACTTGATATAGACACTATTGGAGGCGAGGTATTGCCCGGGGCATACTCGTCTGCCATATCCGAAGCTCTGAATGCAAGATGTAGTTACATGTCAACGTTCTAAACAAACCATACCGAATGCTGCCACGGTCCTGGATACTCTCGTCTTGACATGAACCTAGAAGCAAATTAACTCGACAGGATGCCACAGCGAGTCAAGGGTGAGTACACACCGTTCAGGGTCGAACCGGTGGGGGTCCGGGAAATCCGCAGCGTTGAGGTGGATGCCCCACAGATTCGCTATGATGGTGCTGCCTTTCGGGATGAACATCCCCTCGTATACGATGTCTTCTGTGCTCGCATGGGGCGTGCCACCCAGGACGGCGACGGGGCGCCAACGTAAGGTCTCGCTAACGACGGCGCGGATGTACGGGAGGCTGTCGAAATCTTCGAAGGTGGGCATGCGGTCGGATCCGACGACGCTGTCGAGCTCTTTCTGCGCTTTCGGAATGAACGAGGGGCCGAAGGCTGCGCAGGCGAGCATGAAAGACGAGAGGCTGCCTGCGGTGGTTTCAGCGCCTGCGCCGAAGGGAGTGCCTGGATGAAGATAATGAGCAAGAGAGTCAAAATGGCGGGTGAAAGGAGCCTGACCGCAGGCGTAGGCGATTTCGAGCTCGGTCATCTCGTTCTTCTCGCGCTCTTCGATGAGTTGACGGCAAAACGACTGGGTGGCGCGGCCGCTCGCCATCTTGGCTTTCACCTCGTGCACTAGACGGGTGAGATACTCGATGTCGCGTGTGCGTTGCTTCAATGCGGCAGTGCGCCATGGCGTCAAGAAACTCGGAAGATAGAGGAGCGCGGGGATGCTCTCGACGACATATTTCCCGGGAATGCTGGCTGCGATGTTAGAGCGTCGTTTGGCAATGGGGTAAGAGATACACACTTGACGCTGGTTAGGTAGTCCATCGACTGCCGATTGAGGCAGACAACTTCGTCGTTGTAGATGTCGTGCACCCGTCGACCGTACGTCACTACGACGGCGACAGAGGTTGCATAGCGTTCGAGATGCTCGCGATACTTGGCGGGAGTTTGAGAGAGTTCGTACATGAGTTGCTTTGATTCAAGGTTCTGGATCGGTTTGTACGTTTCTGTGGCTTTTTGCATGAAGGCACCTGGGAAGAAATGAGACTTGCATTTTCGCGTGTCTGGTACGAGTTTTCGCACCATGGAGAACCTAAATTCTTAAACCATGGTTCCCTTCATCAAAGAACAATACTCACTCGGCGCCACCTCCTCCAAAGCGCGTTGTTCGTGGACATCAACCCGCGCATGTTATTACTCATAATTTCTTGACTCTGTACTCCTCTTCAGTAGCTTTCACCTCAACAATCAAAGCGGATGTACCATGATGAAACGCGGTCGAGAGCTCGTTGCCGGAGACCTTTTCTCCAGTATGTCCCAAGCGGCTTGAGCGCTTCCAATGACGACGGTGGGTGTACGGCCCATTTGCAGATATACCACAGGACCGTATTGTTCATTGAGTTCTTGAAACCAACGCCACGGCTTGGTGGGTGGAATCTGATTCCTGTTGCCTACAAGCCAGCTGGTTGGAGCTGCATATGTCGTTCAATAGCTTTCTTGGACGGAGAAGCAACGAAATACGTGCCAGGTCCAGGAGGTAGGTTTTGGGCGCGTATTGGTCTCAATCGGAGCACCAGGAGAGACAGAGCGACGGCAGCTAAGGAGATATACAAGCCAAGGTCGAGAGCAGACATGAAATGAGAGAACAAAGTGGATGCGGCGGAACGCCGCGCCGTCAGACTTTTCCGTGGTCAACTGACGAATGGCGAAGTAACAGCCCACGGTAGCCCACGGAGCGTTTCATAGCCTGGTCATGAGTATAGTCTCTCAAACTTGGAGGTGAGCACCACAGGAAGGACGTGTGCGCACTTGAACGCTATTTCGAAACCCATCACACGCACGCGCGCCAAAATTGAGGAGTGACGGGTAAGATATTGTTCCAAACTCCGGAATAAATGAATACGAGAATTCGAAGGAACATTGCTTGATTCATTTAAAGGGAACCCCCTACTAGCAGTTGGTGGATGGTTGGAGGTCGCGGTAGAAAGCAAGTGCGTTTTTTCGCACGCCGCAACCTGACTTTTGCATCCATCCTTGATTTGTCCATTGGCCATATTCCAGCTTACCGGCTCCCGTGTCAGCGCTTGGACCCAAAGGCAGCCGACTCAGTGAGTTAGGCCGCAGGAGTGTCCGCAGCACAAGAAAAACCACTCGCTAGAAATGGGAACAAAAATGGGATAGGAACTTTTGCGAAGACAACCTTCAAGTTTCCTCGGTCCCGGAGCCTAATCGCCTATCATACGTCTTGTCTCTACTCTATCTGCTACTGTCAACGAGACGGTACCAAAGACCCCGACAAATTTAGCCCAAAATAACCAGCTCTCCGTGATTGTTCCTCAATATCTGTCTCAATAATCTCAACGATTGGGTCGGGTGCGGGTGCTATCGAGCCACACTAGACACTCATCCAACGCAGCCTCTTGCTTCTATCTGCTGGAATAACCAGGGGAATCATATTCCGGATGCATATCTCGGCTTGTGTAAGGACGACTTATATTCAGTCGAGATGGAGCGTTCCGTACAATTATGGCCCCAGTTATCAAGGGACTAGCGGCGCAAAAAGTCATCCAATCCACCGCAGACGCAGCCTCTGCACTCGCCTTGCTCGCGGAATCGTCGCAAACGCCATTCCTGGCAACCTCCGCCTCCATCACGAAGAACATTCTCGGTCGTATACTGGTACGTGCCTGGTGCACCTGGTAACTGTACGCCACTCAACCGAACGATAACATTAGACTCTGAAGTCACACACCGAAGAACTTGTGCGAATGGCCGAGCAAATCCATGACGTTTTACGTGGCATCATTGCTCTTCAGATTGCCTCTGGGCCCAATAATTTGCTCCCGCCAGCTGTGCTGCACGATATAGGCTTTTTCGCTGAGTATGGCTCAGTTTCCGGTTTCTTTCCTCACGCTAATCTCGGGCGCAGAACCCTCAACAAACTCCAGATATGGATTGAAAACCAGCAAAGGGCAAGCAAAATCCGACGATTGTTTCGGCAGACCGAAGAGACTGCACAATTGGAGGTTTCCAAGGCGGGATTGAAACAGGCGTTGGAAGTCTTAGGTGTGCGTATTTACAATCGGAAGATGTGTTTCATTCCACTGACCGTAGCTCGCTAGACCCAATCTCGGATCGCTGCGTCGCTCGAGTTGAACAAATTGCAAGACTGTGCACAACTGGATCACGGCGAATTCATGGAGCTACTGGCAGGGGAGAGCGACGCGAGTAGTTCGTATACGGTGCGGCATGAGTGAAGCCTGACTGAACTGAACTGTCTTAACTCTTCCCTTAGCGGCGCTCGGCGCCATTCGACTTGGGGGCCAGGTATGTGATACAGGCCTACTTCACTTCGGAAGACTCACTAGCATGTAGTTCTGGCTCCCTCTCGCTAATTCCTGCTGCTCCTAAAATATTCCACGGCCGCGATCACGAGCTGCAGTCCATCGTCGACGCCCTCCGAAGCGGTTTCCCGCGAATAGCTATACTCGGACCTGGCGGCATGGGGAAGACCAGTCTGGCTATCGCTTCGCTCCATGATAACAAGATCGTGGAGAAATATCCTACCCGTCACTTCATCTCCTGCGACTCGGCGCACACGAGCGATACTCTCGTCGCTATCATTGCTTCAAACCTTGGTCTCGAGCCATCTCGAGGAATAGCGAAGGCTATTGTTCGTCAGCTGTCTGCAGGGCCCGCTTGCCGTATGGTTCTGGACAACTTCGAGACGCCTTGGGAGCCGATGGAGACTCGTACTCAGGTCGAAGAGTTCCTGTCGTTATTGACAGATGTGCCGCATTTGGCACTTCTGGTATGTATCCCCCGCCCCCTTCCCTAAACGCTATGACTGACAATATCTATGAAGGTTACGATGCGCGGGGCTGAAAGGCCTGGTCAAGTGAACTGGACCCGTCCCTTCTTACGCCCCTTGATACCTCTCTCGCTCGATGCGGCTCGCCAAACATTCGTGGACATTGCCGATGATTTCGAAGAGAACGATGCTGAGGTCGACAAACTCTTGGACCTTACCGACAACGTGCCGCTCGCGGTGCAGCTCATTGCTACAATTGCTGGCTCCGAAGGATGCGCGGCTACCCTCACCCGTTGGGAATCTGAGAGCACCACCCTTCTCTCCGACGGGTTCGACAAGCGCTCCAATTTAGAGATCTCAATCATGCTATCGCTTTCGAGTCCGCGCATGCGAGCTTCTCCTCACTCAGAAGAACTTCTCCGCCTCATGTCTCTGTTGTCAGATGGGATTTTGGACGTTGATCTCGTGCAAAGCCAGTTAGCCATCCCCGACATGTCTGGTTGCAAGATCACCCTTGTCCGCACCTCTCTCGCCTACTTTGATCATACCGGTCGATTCAAGGTGCTCACTCCCATCCGTGAATACATATCCACGGCGCGTCCGCCCAAGCCAGAGTTAGTACGACCCCTTCGGTCCCACTTTAGCAGTCTCCTTAGCATCTGGTCCACATTCATGCACCGCACCTTGTTCGTGGCCGACCTAATACCCCGTCTACTCTCTAACCTCGGGAACATACACAATATGCTGCTCTATGGTCTTGAGAGGGATCCGGTAGACGTTGGCGAGACCATGCGCAGCGTCATCCTGCTCAATCAGCTTAATCGCGTGATGGGTCGCGGTCTAACGCCGCTCCTGCTGCGTCTTCCACGGATGCTGGAAGGCATGGACGACCGCGAGCTACACGCTTGGTTTATCACGGAAGAATTCCAGGCGTGGCAGTTTTACAAGGTCCCGAATCCCGAGAAGTCAATCGAAGAAGCTATAGGACATTTTCACGTTATCCAAGATCTGGATGGTGAAGGTGAGATCCGTCTTTGACTCTCGAGGCGATGGATACTGAAGGGTGGCGCTAGCTCGATTCTATAATGTCATCGCAGAGTATTATCTCGATCGGGTCAGAAATCTTCCCAAAGCAAAGGTTTTCTTCGAGCGTGCGCTGTCGTTGGCGTCCCGATGCAACAGTGACGTCGCTCAGGTTCGAGCGCTCAGCGGTTTGGCTTCGATGGCTTGGTTTGGCGGCCGCTACTTGGAGAGCCGTCGCTTGGCCGGTGAAGTTCATAAGATCTCGCTCGCGGCTGGAGATATCAACGGTCAGAGAGCTGGGATTCGAATTCAAGCTATGTGTTGTACCTCCCTCGGTGACTTCAGACAGACGTTGCAGCTGGTCGCTGAGGCGAAGGAATTGGTGCAACGGACGGGCATGGAGGGCGGAGAGTTCGAGAACATGATGCTGAATACGGAGGCCGATGTGTACCAGCTCAAGACCGAGTACCTTGAGGCGCGGCGCCTTCATGAGCTCATCCTGAGTCAGACCTCCGTCGCGCAGTCTCCCGTGACCCACGCGTATGCTCTTGTAAACATCGCGTACCTGCAGATAATGACCGGCGTCAGCGCTGACATCGTCTCGCAAACCCTCGACACCGCAACGACAACCTTCAGAAACGCGCAATACCCGCGCGGTGTCAACGCCTGCGACGTTTATCGTGCCGACTTCCTGTTGCGGGAGGGTGAAGCATCCCGCGCTCGAGCCGAGTACGTTCGGCTCTGGGCTTCGCTGCGAGGCGACGACGACGAACTTGCTGGGTGTTGCCTCGCTAAACTGGCGGATCCGACAATCCCTGTGCATGACGACGCAGAGTCCGCGCGTTGGGCTGCGGTGTTCCTGGCGTTCACGCTGCACGCGCCGACGCGGAATCAGCTGGTGCTCCATCAAGCGCTAAGGTGTTTTGCGGATGTCCTGGCGCGACAGGGGGAATACGATGCGTCGCTCAGTGTCTTTGAGATTGCGTTGGAGGGGTTTACGATGATGGATGTGCATCAGAGCAGGGCTGAATGCATGCGGACTATGGGTGAATTGTATCGTCGGCGAGGAGATATTGCCAGAGCGGAAGAGTTATGGAAGGAGGCACGAATACTTTTCGAGCGTTCCCACCAGAAGAGGGAGATGGCTGAGATCGACCGGCGCTTGTTCTCACTGCGCATCTCAGACGAATCTTAGCTCTTCTCTGATGTCGCGCTTGCTGTCATGTATTTCTTCGCTCGTCGCAAGCGATTACCGGATAACTATTCCGGATGTTAATGGCGTACCGACTTCGTACCTGAAGAAAGCGTCGGAACAGAGAGGGTTCTGCCAGTGTCTGCAGCAGCTACCTGTTTTCTTTACTTCCGATTCGACATCCTCTGTTCTCTTCTACCTCGCTCATAGTACGAACCACTGAACCGCTAAAGTGTTTATTAGGAACTTAAATCTAACTCAGCAATGTTTTTCTTTGTTCAGTCTCGATCGCTGTCCTTCTGGTACTTGATGCGTCTCTTTGAGTTCCCAGTGTTGGATATGATGATGTACAATCGTTCACGATCCACTAAGGCAGCACGTATCACGATGCGAAATCGTACGTATTAATAAAGTATAATGAACGACTGACAAAACTCATTACATATCGGCAGGTAAACAAACAGAAAAATATTGCAAGAAACCACAGAGACTGGCTAATGGGAGAACACAGCAGCATGCGAGTTGATGAAGTCGATCTGGCGTTCGCGGTAGTTGTCCTGCGGCCAGTAATCAGTTTGATGTGCTCAGAGAGAACTATTGAGACGTACCGGAATCATTGTCATGTTGACGCTGGTGAGTTCGATAATCTTCTGGTTCTTAGAAGAGTATTGAGACCACATAGGACCTGTAGTAGACGCATGATATGAGCCTCAATACTATATTTCGCAGAGAAGAATTCGTACGCGCTGAACCACGGCCATCATTGGGGTCCAGGCTGTTGGTGAATGAAACCCAGTAATCGATCATCTGCACACCAAGCTTTTGCGCGGACTCGGGTCTTCCAAAGGCTGCGTTGAGGCCAAATATGTAAAGCAGGTCAGCCGTATGTGTGACTGGAAATGAACGGGTTAGTTGAAACTTGATCAAGTTTTGAACAATGCCTCACCGCCCAACGCCGCGGGATTGGCGGTAGGTCCAATGGTCGGTTCTCCAATTGAGGGAGCGCCAGGGTCGGTGAGTAGATATCCATAGGTTTTGACGCCGAATTTAGTAGCAGCCTGCATTAGAGCGCGACGCTGAGAGTGGAACCAGATATCTCCCACTACATGTTAGGTCTTTTAGTATATGCAACTGAAATTTCCCAAGTTGAAACTCGCCAATTGCAGACAATCTTTTCCATTGAGGGCTCAGTGAGAATGTCTCGTTCCCAGTGTTGAACGGAGACCCCAACGCAGGGTTGTCGGGATATAACTTCATCAGCTCGGAGATGGCGGCTTTCAACTGCCTCGAGGGGACGGTCGGAGTTGTGTAATTGGACATCAGGACTGCTTCGACGTCTGCAGTTGAATTGACGGTCGGTGGTGTGAGAAAAGTGCCTGTCGAGGTGCGAGATACTGATGAGAGTTGAATTCAAATTTCGAATACTAGTGCTCACCCTCATCCAAATTCGCGCCAGTGATGAATGGCAAACGCGCAAACCTTCCTTTCGCGATGAGCCCGGAAGGAAGTTCAGGAAGCAGCCCATGTGGACCGTCAAGCACAGGCACGAACGGATACCCTTCTTTCGACTGAGGCCAAAGGGTTGCGATGGCATTGCGCAGATCGCTTGAATTTGCGCGCCGGAGGCAAGAAAACGCATTCTCCTTGCACTTGGCACACTCGGGAACTGCGCTAACAAAATTATCCCAATCGACTTGGCCGCGGGATGGTGGGAAAAGATGGCCAGACGCGGCGCCTCCCGATTCCAATATCTCAACGAAAGTCAATGGAGCGTAGATCAATGGACTGTGCAACATACCACTGCGCGCGCAAGATTCTTGAAATTGGGGTTCAACTGGTGGGCTGCAATTGACATCGCGCCAGCGCTCTCTCCGAATACGGTGACCTTGGAGTTGTCGCCGTTGAACACCGCGATGTTGTCTTGTATCCATTGGAGTGCGACAAGTTGATCCTTGAGTCCCAGGTTGAGGGCGTTGGAGGCCGCCGCTTCGCGGCCAGGGGGGAATCCGAGTGGTCCGAGCCTGTAGTTGAAACTGACATAAATTATAGGCGTTCCCTGGATTTTATTCAATCATCAGAATGTCGATCCAGATACCAATACGGTGTGAATAGTTCAACGTACCCGAGAGATGCTTTGCGCCACGATGGCAGTGGCATTGAATTTCGCGGACGAGGCAGCTTGAAGCGGAAGTCAGTACCATTCGTGGACATTGATATAAAGCTTACCGATGTACCCCCCTCCGTGAATGAATGCCAAAACCGGGAGTTTGACATCTTTCGTGAGGCCAGCAGGTTTGAACACGTTGATGGTCAAACAGTCTTCGGAACTGGCTGATTCCTGTTGGATCGTATCAGTATACAAGGGTACAAATACAATGTATTGCGTTGAACTCACCCCGGGCTGAAGACAGTCGGCACCAAAATGACTCCCATCGAAGGTCGGAGAGCTGAGTCCACGAAGAGGGACAGGAGGTTTGAACATCAAATTACCAACAGGCGGCTCAGCATAGGGAATGCCTTTTGCGCAATCAGAATATGATAGAACTTGGTTACTGTGGCACGTACCTCCGTAGAACTCCAAGTTCAGAAAAGCTGAGCCAGTGACGGTTGTATTTCCAAGTTGAACCAAGGGAACGTCGGCGGCTCTTGTTGGAGTCGAGAATCTTGCGAAGAGAAGGAAGGTGAATAGAATACTGAGAACCATTTTTTTTTGTGTTCAAACCACTGCAGCTCTCTACCTCTTTATACTCCAAGCAGCGGGATGTGTCGCACCATTTCCACTGAACATATTACGACGGGGGCGGCCGCCCCCGTCGGACAGATTGATCGGATAGCCGTCCTACGCCGCAAGGTCTCGGACAACATATGGACTGTCTTGGACTGCGATATTGAGGCCATTGCTGTGAGCCTCTTCCGTCGGGCTCGCGTTGACGATCTTCGATGTCGTACGACTGTTTTTTTCTTGTAACAGGGATCGGCGGTGGTTCGCAAATCGTTGGACATTTATCGATTCGCACCCAGATTTTGCTGCGGATGGAGCTGACAGAGATAAGCAGGAAACAAAACCCTCGCTTGGAACTCACGGTACACTGGGCGGGCATACTCAATACAAGCATAAGAAGTGTAAGAACCAAGAAAGCACAAATTCGAACTTAGGACAAACACCCGAAGACGCTTGATCGGACTTTCGGTCCGTTGTCCGAATTTCCCTTTCCTCCGACCAATGCGACCATGAACCAACCATAAACGCGTTATTGTGTTTGAGCTTGACTGAGATGCTGCCTCAGAGTCTACGACACGTAAAACCGACGAGAAAAGCTTGGATTCATTCTCAAGTTTCTCTCGATGGCATAAGTAAGTATTTGCATGCTGAATCTGGAAATTCTGACGTCGCCAGAAAAAGACTCGACTTTCTCTATGGATAGCTTAGGGCAACGGTTCACTGAAGATCGCTCTTTCTGTCACAGTCCTAGACTAAATTCTGAAGAGGAACGCAGCAAGCAAGCACAGAAGACTGGGCCGGGGGTGCACCTGAATGCCAGGCGAAATCAATGATCACCGGTGGCACGAGGAGTCGCGCTTTGGGTTGGTTCAATGGTTGGCTCTCAGGCTTTGTGGATCTGAATGCTGGAGCTGTCCTGCCGGCGCATCTCTCCCTCATCACTATCATCTTCGTCGCGTCGAGTCGCTTGCTCCATGCCATTAAAGCATTCAACAAATCTCAGGCTGTTCCGACTCTGGATCGCAGATTTCCAGCAGGATCTCTGTTCGTTTGTATCTCGTCCTGACTTAAGCTATAGGCAGACTGTACGGCGAACTCAAGCCGCCAACTGCTGCGTCCTTCAACTGTCCGTTTATTTGAACCTACCAAGGTCTGCGCTGATAAGTTTCACTGCTGTTAAGATCGACAGTGGCGCATTCAGTCTCTTGACGCGTATGCCAAGATTTGCACCTTGAGGAGATACGATTGGAGAATCAGGACCGCCAGTCATGACGAGAAGACAACTTATTTTCGGTCGGGCCAATCGAGAGACACCGGATATCTGGTGACCTCTGCCGACGTCAACTTCCATCGACTGGTCGGAGTCGTCCGACAGCGTCCGACTCGTCGTGAGGAACTTCAAGCTTCCTATTTCTGAATTTCTCCATATTCGGAGTCGGACACGCGGAGATGTTGTGACGACTGTCACGGTCACGTAGCGATTGCGCCATTTCCGCTCCGGTTGCCCGGTTCACCGATTGCTCTCTTCTTCCACGTCGTCTGAGACAATGGCGAGGGACCCTCCGTTGCTGTCGTTGTCAACGCCGACGGCGCGAGTGCCCACCACAGTTACCATCGGCCATGTGTGCGTATGCGATGTCTCGGTCTCTTGTCTCCATTCTTACCGCGTCTGAGCAGCCAGCTGCGGGACGTTCTCATCTGCCCACAGGAACGAGGGATTGTGAACTATGTGCAAATGCGGTCAATCGCAGAGCACAACCTCCTAGAACCGCACAAGCCGCCGCGCACGATCGTCGATCTCGCTTTCTTACCGAATACTCTTGCATCGCTTCCTGTGCCCGGGACAGACCATACCATTCTTGCTGCTGGTGGGCAGGACGCCGAAATTCATCTCTCGCTGTTGGCACCGGAGAGCAGAAGTGTATGGCAGTTCAACACCCATCTTCAAGGCTCAATCAACAACTCGATCCTCCTCACGTCGCTGAGCTTGACCGATTCAAACGAAAGCAGTGCGGAGCCGCGTATGGCTGTCAGCAACAACGACCGCGTCGTTATGTTCTTTGATGTCCCCGTCCGCTCGCGTCCCCACACGATCAACCAAGTGGGCGCAGTCAGATTCAATGTCCCAATTAATCACTGTGAGTTTCGCGGTCGAAGATTACTCCTCGGACCTAATTAGGTTATTTTCAGCGTCAATATCTCCAGACGGACGCACTCTTCTTTCGGTGGGCGACTCGTCCAAGGTCTTCCTGCATCGATTGACCGGCGGAGCTCATGTGACCGCTTCGCCAATCGCCACGCTCACGCTCCCACCAACCTCGAATCCCTTCTCTTCTCCCGCCCTCGTCGCTTCATTCTCTACAGCATTCTCCGCCGATGGCAGCAAGTACGCCGTTGCATCGCAAGAAGGTGCTGTAGCCGTTTGGGACGTCCGCAGCACGCGTCCACTGAAGGTTTTCCCGACCGACAAGACGCGTGGTTGTTCCGCGAACAACATCGGTACCACATGGCTTTCTGAGGATCCACAAGAATGGAGTCATCGGCGTTCGAGAGGTCCAGGTTGGAGTACGCGCAATGTCAAGTTTGGTGGGCGGCCGGGTCGCGAGCTTATGCTCTTCACTGAGGTGCGTTATCTCGTATTGAAATTGATTCCCCTTTCTCAAACCCTGAATTGCGTAGCACACCTCCCTCGTGCATGTCATCGATGCACGCACATTCGAGACCGAAGAGGTCTTGAATATGCCCGCATTCCCCCCTTCTGCCCCGCCACGACGAACAACCACTGCTGCCCCCACCACCACCCGCGCACGATACGGTCCCCCGCCTCCGCCTCCTCACTCCAATCCCAGTTTCAACCACTCTTCCACGCGAATCGTCCGCACCCTCGAGAACACCTTCCGCATCACCGTTGCAGATGAGTACGATCCGTCCGCCGTGCTCGTGATACCGCCGATGGGCGATCACGCTGTCGAGCGCGAGGTGCGTCGCGTGCTGGGACATCACGGCGTGCCTTCGCGACACGGTCATTTTTCGGTTGATGATATGGGCAATGGGGACGACATGGAGGTGGATTCTGACCAGGTTCCGGTGTATGGTTACGCGGCGCCTCGTCGGCATGGGCATCGGCACGGCTCGGGCAGCGATGACGAGGAGGACGACCGTGACATAGGAGAGGAAGAAGAGGACGGCCACGAGTGCGTTGTGCCCCCGCCGCCGTCGTCGATGGAGGAGGACGAGGAGTTGGAGCACGTCGTTGAGGAAGAAGAGGAGCGGAACCTCGCTGGCGCGTGTTTCGACCCGTCAGGCGCGTATATATACGTCGCCAGCGACAGCGGCGTGGCGGAGTGGACCGTTCGCGGTGCTGAGAAGCGGTGGTGGGCAGGTGGTGATTGGGAGCGGTAGCTCTCGCCTCCTCCTCCAGCTTCCTTCCTCTCACCGTCCTCCCTTTCCCTCGGCTCGCGGATTTTTTGGGATCGCTGCGTCGCAATGCGCATGACTGGTGTTTTTTATTTTATCGCGGCATCGTTTTATCTCATTCTGCTTCTGCATGGCATAACATTTGTATAACCTATACCCACACACGCTCCCAATTGTATGTACTTGTATCGACACTGGTGTACTCTCTGTTCCCCCTTCTTGTAGTCTTTTGTGTAAATGGACGCGATGTACACTAGTATGTATGCTGTTGTTGTATCTTTCTTGGGCTGCGAGTGCAAGCCTGCCTCATTGGTATCATCTGGGCTTCGAAACCACTCGACTTCACCGCGGTCCTTGACAATAAATAAATGAATAAATACATCTATATGATAAATACAGCTACAACAATGAGATGAATGAGGACTGAGGAAGAAACGAATGCTGTTTTAATACACAAAGGTACGTATCGTCCATCCACGGTCATATTCGTAATCAGTCATCGAGGGGAAATCTGTATGAGAGACTAGGTCATAGCCCAAGTTGATCACACTTCTGCTGGATCTTCGATAATTGAAACTCTGTTCAGTAACCTGGTTCAGCATCGTAACATAAAGCTCGGGGCGCATGGCACTCACGAACAAGCGGGCTATCCACCGCATGTATCGCCATCGTCGTCAGCGCGTGCTGCAAATCGAGCAAAAGACCCGCTTCCTCTTGATTCGAAACCTCGACATTCAACGTGCTCCCGACACTAGCTCGGAAATATCTCGTCTGCTCGATCTCGCGCATGGCGATTTGGCATGCGAGGAGGAGGAGCGTGCCCGCGGCGGGGCCTGCGCAGAGAGAGTCGGGGATGTTGGTGTCCCCGAGGGCTACGACGATGGAGCGGGCGGCGTTGATACAGGTAGCGCTGCGATTCGAGTCGTTCTTATGTAGCTGAATGGACGCGGCGCCGATGAGCGCATGCGTTACGGCCAGGGTGCGTGCTTCTTCGCTGTTGTTGTAGTATTCGACGAGCAGCGGAAGCTCGCTGTGGAACTGTTGGATGCGCGCGTCCAGCCAGGCGGTCGCGTTCAAGAGTGCTGCCGAGGCCTGTGGCTGCATAACTATGAATTCGAGATAGAGGTGAATACGAGCGGCTTTTCGAGGGAAATGACTGACCAGGAGACCATCGCCGCGCCAACTGAATGGCCTGCTGGAGGAGAACAGACGCTTGTATTTTCAGCGAAAAAATGGAGCTGGGCCCCGGCACACCGCCGTTCACAAAGTTGCGCACAGTATCGCTGTTCCGGAAATCCCGTGAAAGCATACCAACCTCGTATTCCTCCATGTCGAGCGGCCATGGCGTGTCGATGATCACATTGGGAGAATCAAGTACGCCTAGATTGTTCGCGGTTCGGACGGTCATAAGGAGATTATTTTGCTGGGAGACGACAGTCCAGAAACCCCGGATTCGCTCGCCTTCCTCGACGTCGTCGCGCGGAGGGTCGGGAAAGACCTCTGTGAAGGTCGAGGCGCCGATCAGAGGCGGGGAAGGGGGACGAGTTGAGCGGATTTTGTGCAAATGGTATCCCAGCGCAAGTGTCACAGAGCCATTCGTGTGGAATTCAGCTTCGATGAATTGTTTGGTGCGCAAGAAATAGCTCGCGAGGAGAACGTGAGCTTGGATGGTGTGTAGTCTATGAACCGAGTGAGCGCTTTCGGATAGTTCAGTGGCGATGTGTTGCTGGGCGCGCCGAATGAAGACGGCCTCGTATGACACGAGCGGCTCGGAGCGGGAAAGATGGATGCCCCACAAGTATGCGGTACATAGAACAGCGGGAGATGGACGGGCTGGGTGGCCGAGGGGCAGCTGGAGGAGTGCTGAAGCCCGAAAGCGGCCGGGATGCATGAAAAATCCAAACTGAGATGCATGAGGCAGGAATGCGTCTAGACTAAAGGATGGTCAATTAGCGGTTCGGGTCGACATAAAGAGGTTACCAACAGCGTTACAACCATGGGGAATGGGGGTTCCTAAATCTATCTCAGCATTGATTCGATGAAATGAATCAGAGTTCGTACCTGCACGCCAAGTAGCGAGTGATCTGAGTCTGGAGTCGAGACAAAACTCGATCCACCTGTGAAGTCGATGTAGTTAAATAAAAAAATGAGATGAATAGAGGCGGGCGTTTTTTACCTGACACGATACTAGACGCTGGGCTCGGCGGAGATGTACTACTCCAGTTGAAGGGACTTCCGCACGGGCCAGGATCCGTAGAGTTGGGTCTTGTTAATGTCACCGACGCGAACTTATTATAGTTGGGATCTTCCAGCTCTTTGACTCGGGCATTGAGACGGTTTATTGTCGCCTGGAGTTCCTTCGTCCGAGAGTGGCCGTCTGTATACTCACACTCGTCGTCTTTGGGGACTCTGGTACAGGGCCCGCAGACTGGACGCTGGAATCCGAACAAAGATTAGCAACGACCACGGAAACATGAAATTCCACATACAGCACCATCACATCTCTTGCAAAGAAAATTGAGCCGTCAGACAGGAGTGAAACCGTGCAACCGCAGCCTCGCTCACTATCTTTAGATGCCTGCACACATTGTTAGGATATCGGAAACAATACAAAAACTTTATGAGTCCAACCTGCAATTTAGACATGCCTTGCCACGGCGAAGTGGTTCTGTGCGAGGCTTGGGCGGACGCTTCCTCGGCGCTCGGACTGGTTTCGGTGCACTGTTAACATTTGGGTCGGAGGACATTGCTAGGATGCTTGAGGTTGGCTATCTGCCGACCGTGCCCCTCCATAATTTAACGGACTAGCAATTGAGCAGAACTTCAAGCGTGATTTGCTTCATGATGAAAACTACAAGGACTAAGCAAACCACGATTTGCGCAGTCGTCAGTGAGCTTGGGCGAGAACAGCCCCCGCCCGTCGATATCGACAAGGATGACCGCGTTCACTGTGGTGGGAGGTGCTGAAGAGATTACGGATCCCGTGCATCTGGGCACGTGAGTGCACTGCTTCCCATCAATTTGTAGAATCTGTTGAACGCATTTTCTTGGCACCGATGATCCCAATATCAACGGTAAATCTTTTGCTGTGGCAATCTATCTCGATTAGTCGCCAAGATGTATTCCCGTACTCAGAATGAGTATGAAAAGCGATGCAAAATGTCGAGCAAGAGTTAGATTGCCTCAGTTAATAATGAGAGGTGAATATGCACGTGTGGTTGGGACCGTTGAGCTCACGACACTGGTCGCGGGATTTCCTATTTCAGGTTCTGGCGTTGAATGCCCCAAAATGGAAGCTGTCTTATGGTCTCGTACCTGTTGTAATTGTGTTTAGGCCCGTTACTTATCATGATCATGTCAGTGGCATCCTTCAGGCTTTTTACTGCTGTACCTGATTTTTTCTCTTGTTTTCCTTCCCTTCCTGAGTTCGCGAGTCCACGGTGCACTAACCACCCGATGGATGCATACCTACCCGGGTCCCATCATTCACCAGGGACCGACGGGGCGTGCTGTGTCGGACACTCATGCACGTGAGGTTGTTTTGAGCGCAACTGGCATGCGTGCTGCTTAATGTCAGCAAAATAAATTTCGTTGTATAGATGTAAGTAGTTTAGAAAGTCCCATCAGATGGAGCTTACTAGAAATGGGTTTTGGCTGTCATCCAAGTCTCAAGAGCAGCACGAAGAACTTTTATTCAGTGGCTGTAGTGTCACTAGATACGAGTCAGCTATGCGGTACAGTCTTTCTATGCATATGACTGTTAGAAGGCAGAAATTTCCGAATTGGGTGTTGGGCGTTGAGTTCCGCTTTAGGTAGCCCATCAAATCATCATGATATAGATCAACTCGCACCGACACTCCCATCCCACTGTCGGAGTTACTGTCGGCCGCCAGTCGGCGGAATCAGCCCTCTCTAGTTCTACGCTAAGTTTGAACAAAAAGGTGTATCATACTGAATAATGTTTCTCACTCCGAGCTGAAGCGACTCCAACAAATAGGCGCATCATGTCCTCATCCGCCAATCTGGATGGCGATCTCACTGATTCTGAAGATGAAGGCATTATCATGGATGTCCTGATGGTTCCTCAAGCCCTCCGTCTCTCGGATGTTGCGTTTAGAGACCCCTTACGGCCCCGATTCTGCGCAAAGTTATTGCACGGAGTGTGGTATGGTATGTTATTCTCGGAGGATACAAGCACGATTCCAGCGGCCTTTAATTTCATCGTCGCACGACGCACAGATGCTCAACTCAAGAGCATGGTGGAGGGTTTATCTCACTGTCAGTGCGGTCCACTTGACCCGGACGACGACCTTTTTCATGGCTTCGGGGAGGAAGCTTTGGAGGAGGAGAGGGCTAGACACCACGGAGAAGTTTCAACCGCCCCGACACATTTTCGAATGCTAATGATTCTCATCTCCATTCGAATATTGCGAATCCTGGAGACAGTGAATCCTATCAAGCTCGTCAAATTCCGAGGGAGAAACGCAAAGTGGCCTGCGTCTCTGGACGACATCATCCCTCCTAGCTTAGGCCCGGAGAGCACGGTTAAATCTCTGGAGCAATGGGTTTCTTACATTTCCGTCTCACACCTTTGGGCCATCGAGTTGCTCGGTGCCATAGCTTCCACTTGCCGATCGTTGGTCTTTCCCGCCATCATGCAGTCACCCACCTTGATTCCCACCATCCTTCGCATCGCGGCAGGAGCCTGCGCTGAGGCTACAAATAATCTATTGCCCCACTCGTCCAAAAGAAAGCTGACTGAAACTGCGACTCGCCTGTTTGGGCGACTCGGCTCCATCAATTCGTTTTTCCGTGCCATTTCTGGTCCAAGCGGCAGCCCGGATATGCTGGACAAATTTCCCATCCAATGGAAAACTGTTATAGTGCAGATGTGTAACCGAGTCGTCCAAATACTCCGCTCCCCATTGATGGTGCAATATGGACCTGGAGAGCGTCGGGTTGACCTTATCAAATCTTACACCGCCAACCTCACCCTTTTCATTGACGAAAGCGTCTCTATGGATGGCATTGATCCTTCGCTGATACAGCACGCGATTGACCAACTTGAACGCCTTCATGGTCCCCCGCTCACAATACTTCACATTCTTCTTCTCGGATGGAAGAAGTCGTTGCGTTGCTTTGCGATGAACTGCGACAATTCGCTTCATACTGCTTCGCACAAATTTCAGCGGTGCGGGAGTTGCAAGATCGTCTCATACTGCGGAAAGGAGTGCCAAAAACGCGCCTGGCCAGAACATAAATCCATTTGCAAGACCCTGAGCAGAGCTGTCCGAGATGGGGGCGGAGACATCGAATCCGATGATTTTGGAGAGAATTGCAAAGCTGGTAAAGTGGATGCTGGCGATGCGGAGCAAATTGTCAACGCGTTTAGTACTTGGCGTAGAACCCATGGTGGTGTAAGCTTGTAATCGGAAGGCTTCAGTCCGGGGCCAGCCTATATTTCACGCACTCTTGTCAAGGTACCCGATTAATTTCTTGTGGATTGAATACAAATCATCCAAAAAGGATCTCGAAGATTATGATGCAAGTGTTGGCGAATATTAACGGCGCTGAGAGTGAAGAGTCAGCTTTTTCTTTGGATCTTTCGACCAACGTACGCCGTGCAAATTGCGAAGCATGGACCAATTCAATGAAGCGTCTCTTCACAGTTGGATCTCCAACATCAACGTCGTCACCATCCTCTGGGCTCGGTGAACTTGCTGGCCTGGTGTAGTACGACCACCCGACTAAACGCGATGTGTTATCGGCAGAACAGAATGGTTGCATGAATTTCGAAACGAACTGGGTTGAAGAAATCGAACTTCGTTCAAAATGGCAAAGGCGTTGAGAACGAGAACGGGAATATATATTGCAAGTTTGAGGAGCCGTGTGGGTAGAATTGAGAGCATAGCGGGAAACTGTCCTCAGGGGGCTGAGTTGAGCCATTTTTAACAGTTGGGGGTATGTGTTTTTGCCACGTCTCAATACGTGGTGCCGCAGCCACCTTCAACGGATGTGGAGATACCAGCCTTTGCGCTCAATAATTGGAGGTGGATGCTGTACCTGAGATCTATTTTTTATACCCTTCCCCTTTCCCCTCGAGGTGGTTGAACCGTGGTTCCCCCTTTGAACTGCGCTTCATCGACGAATCAAAGTGCACTGAAAGATTTCCTCGACAACAGTGAGGCAAATAATTCTGCTTATTTGACGTCCCTTATTACTGTTAATCTTAGGCCTGCTTGAATCAGACTCGAATTCTCGCGTCCAGGCCGCGAAATTGGCAGGAACTGATGTCAGGTGATCGCGCTTGTCACTCTGTCACGCTCGATCACGCATTCTAATTTTCCCAAACTTTTTCTCGCCATATGTACCACGTCGTCCGCATTACTTATCCCTTTCACTGGAGCGCGGGATTATGCATGCAGCTCAAACCCTCGCAATTCACTCCCAGCGGAGAATTCCAGGCATAAGGCTTACACGTGGGGTCGAGTCAGCAACGAGTTAGCTGCAGCAGTGCAGCAGCACAATCATAGCCGTATACATCGACCAGTGCCTACCAGTCTGTGCCTTTAAATACGGCCAGGGAGCGAACGCAGCAATTCTATCTTCTTATGCAATCCCCGAATCCCGTCATCATAACCCGGACTTCCTCAAGCACGACCATGGTGTCGCCTTGGTCGGACTCTCCGGACCCTCAGTCAGATCCAGTATCTCCCACTGCTACGAGCACTTCTTCGATGCACTATCGCATTGAGCAACGCAGATCCATATACGTTACAACAGACATCCTTCCTTCACAATGGGATGCGGACCAACTGAACAATATTCTCGACTTGGGAGAATCGACAGGCAATCCTTCTCATCAAGACATACGTATCCGCCTTACTCGGTCTATGCCAGAGAGACCAGTGATGTTCTCTCCGGATATCGAAGTCAAACCCACGGCGGATACTGTGGAGGCTCGTCGGTCCAGTATGCTTCCTCGCTCGAAGGCGGACATGGCAGCATTGAGGATGTCGATGGCAACTCCCACTCCACGGCGCCGGGGCTCTCCGCGTTCTCCCCGCACACCGACTCGTGCACGGATCCTCTTCTATCATAAAACGGATCCGCACTATGGATTCACGAATTTCTCAGCACATCCGGTGGTCTACGACAACAAGCGGTATCCGACGAGCGAACATCTCTTTCAGTCTTTCAAAGTATGTGAGGCGCCTTATTCTATGGGTTCCACCTCTCATTTATATTCCTTCAGTTCCAGCCTCACCGACCTGGACTTGCAGAGCATATTCGGACCTGTTCCGAGCGTCCTAGCGTCGCATTCTCTGAGGCGCGACGCTTTCAGCCCGAAGTTAGGGCCGATTGGAAAGACGTCAACATCCAAATGGTGGCTTGTCTCACACGTCGGCGAAGTTTCATTGACCCAGCTTTTTCTATAGATGGATCTTGCCTTGTGGTACAAATTCACACAGCACGAGAGCCTCAAGCAAGAGCTGCTCGCGACCGACGATGCAGAGCTTGTCGAGGTTTGTCCCGCCGCACTTTCTCTCAGGATTAACCTCTGACTCACACACAGGACTCGGACAAAGATCCGTTTTGGGGAGTCGGCGCAGACCGTCGAGGGCGGAATGAACTCGGGAAGGCTTTGGAGAGACTCAGGGCCAGACTCCGGGGTCTGTGAAATCGCCATCGCCATCGATCGTGCTTTGCTGCTGCGACCTGGATTCCATTCCCTTTGCATGCCCTGTTCCATCCCTCCAACACGTGCCAGTAATATACTTCCCCAACACATGCCTGCCTTGCCTTGCTTCAGCGCCCATTTAAACATGTCTCTGCTTTACAATGTACCACCTTTACCCTTGCTTGCATCTCGATGGCTGCCGTTGTTCCTGTCCCCGTCCCTGTCCCCGCAGCTGCTGTTGCCGCCCCTCTGCTGTGCGATGTAAGATTCGGTCGCACGCCTTGATATTGGAGACGACTAATCAGCGTGAGCTTGCAGTATTGCCACCAGAAACCTAAGCACGGAACCCACTCGTACTGTTCCAAGACGTGCGCGGCGCAGACCGCGACCCTTTGTAACGTTCGTACTTTCGTCGGTCAGACAGCATCGTACGCTCAGAGCATTTTTAGTACTGTCAGAAGAAACCGAAGTTTCAGAACTTCGACTTTTGTGGCAAGGCCTGTGCGGCGGCGGCGGCTGGCGCAACAGGCACTCGTCCAGCGAAGAGTAATGGGGCAGGAGCGCCGACTAGACCAGCAGCCAGAGCACCTGGCGGAAATGGGCCCGCCGCACCGGTCCCTCAACCCGCCACGAATCCGTTACTCGACCCTCTTCACATAGCTAGTATGCCTTCTTCCAACGTACATACCGTCCGTCTCGAATTTCTGATCTCCGTATGTAGAGCTAGTGGCGCAGCATATCCCAACGGTCGCTCAGCACATACCCGCCGTGGCGCAACATCTACCCCAAGTGCAAAGCTTTCTGGCGGCAGTAGGCGTACCTTCGCCTGCCGCTGCCCCTCAGCCCGCCGTCGCTCCCGTACCCGCCCTAGCGCCAGCCCCAGCTGCAGCGCCGCAACCCAAACAGCCGCGTAACAACCCATTCCTTAATTCAACGAAACAGGCAGCAGCAGCTCCCAACACCAACGCTGCTCCGGGACAATCTCTAGACTGTCTCATCCCCGGTTGCGGGCAGCCAGCGTACGTCGACGCATCTGGCAATTCGAGCGACTATTGCTCGATGAAGCATCGAGAGTATGTGTCCCGAAGTTTGAACCTGCTCTTCTTAGGACTCATGCGCCTATCGACAGAGAGGCTGTCACGTCCGGACTCGTCCCGGGGTGCATTATGTGCTTGATTCTACCGCAGAGCGGTACGGACTATTTCTGTGGGAAGGAATGCCGGGACGAGGCCATGAGCAAGCCACCCGCCGGACCTTAATTTACTGCGCTGGACGTGCAAGCTTTTTCGATTTCATATCAATACATTCATAGTACAAGCATCAGTATGTATATCATCCCTTCGATGTATGATAAGGAGCACTCAACTGGGTAATCCAACGACGAATCCATTTGGCATCGTATCATGCTGCTCAACGACAAAGCTCGAGGCGCCGGTATAGAAAGCCCTCCCCTGGACCTTGACAATGACACCCTCCGACGTTTGCTCGACCGCTGTGCCGTGGAACCCATTCCCCTCGTTCACGACGCTGACAATCGACTCGTATTCACACCCTTCACCGCCGATCTGCAGGCGCCCTTGATCAACGGCGAACGCTACGCGGGCCATAACGCACGAGCCCGTCGGCGAACGGTCAATCTGCTGATCCGCGAAGAAGCAAAGCCCAGTCTCTCCTTGGTCAGTTTTCTCCACCACCATAACGCTGTAGAGAAATGCAAGGTCGGGTTCGCGGGGATGGGCATAAAGCTCCTTTCTTTCAGACAGAATCCTCTTCAACGTCGCCGTGGCCTCGTCGAATTCCGCGAGCGTTTGGTTAGAGTCTCCTCGACGTAGACCGTCCTTGAAGCCGAGTTCTGTCGCTGAGACAAGAGCGTAGAACGCACCGCCGTAGGCGATGGCGTCGACTTTGACGCGGCTGCACTGATGGTCGCGGAGGCGCTTCCACTGCTGGGAGGGAGGAATGTCGACCTCGATGTCGCGTGCAGTGACGAAGCTCGGGACGCCGAGGAAGCGAACCGGCCGTGTAGGATCGGAGGTGCGGCCCAGATTGTCCTGGGTGTATACACTGACATGGACGACCCCGCATGGTGCGTGGAGGCGAATGGCGGTCACTCCCGTGGCATTGTCGTGTGCTAGCTTATTCCGATTCGGGAAGACTTCTAAATCCTGCGTGTCAACTAGGAATCGGCCAAGCGCGATGGTTGCGTGGCCACACATCGTAGAATATCCGTCAGGTCCTGCCAGCGATTGAATTTGAGTTGCGCTCATCAACGACGAGAACGCGAAAATTACCATTGTGACAGAAGAGAACACCGATATCAGCTTCCCCTCGCTTTGTCAATTCGGTTTCCTTGACCAGAACCGCGCCATACATCTCAGAGTGACCTCGCGGCTCGAACATCAACCTGAAGAGTCAAGCGT
This sequence comes from Favolaschia claudopus, assembly GCA_037176885.1. Taxonomy (NCBI): domain Eukaryota; kingdom Fungi; phylum Basidiomycota; class Agaricomycetes; order Agaricales; family Mycenaceae; genus Favolaschia; species Favolaschia claudopus. The sequence goes on from JAWWNJ010000076.1 coordinate 276,481, forward strand.
TGGGTGTACGCCTTTTTCTGGTCAAATGGCGGGCATGAACCGTTGTCTTATATCGTCGTGCTTTTCTCGAGCACAGCGCCGCATCTCAAGAAGAGTTTCGCCTTCGAGTTTGGGATAGCCTTTCACGACGATTCGCGTGGGCTGATCGAATAGATCGAGGGTGAAGACGGCGATAAAGATAATAGCCTAGAGCCCACCTCCCCCGATGTGTGCATGTCGATGACTTGGACTGTACGCGTCGTGGGCTGGTCCACGAGGAGGGTGTGGAAAACGTCCATGACGGAGAGAAGCAAGGTGAGATTGCCACCAAATAAGGAAAGCTTCCGATGTAAGTATTGTGTAGAGAATAGAGTTTCGTGAGATTGAGGTGAAAGATGTGTCTAAATGAAGGATACATTACGAGCCAGTGCTATGCTAATGGTGCTATTGATACAGTTTTCGCAGATATTTTGGATACAGGGTATTTTGGGTCGCGTTTATTCACGCGAAGTGATTTTAGTAATGACGCGCATCAACGTGTCTGTCGGAGAAGTCAGTGGTGCAAAGAGCAGGGAGAGCAGAACATACCTCGGATGGGACTCGAAGGGCATGAAGTAGGGAGCTTCGGGCAGTGATGCATCGCAAGGTAGCGACGCGACTCGAAGCCTTTGCCGCATAGCTCACATTCGTAGTTCCTGTAGGAAGACCGATGAGCGAAACGGCTGGCAAAGAGTTGAGGAAATAAACGCACCGGTCATACATGTTGTGGATGTGAAGGTGATACATCAGGGCCTTCATGTTCGCCAGAGTGTCGCGACAGTCAGCACGGTGGCATACGACTGGATCATGCTCCGTGAGCTTATCCATCCTGAGGACTTCAAGTGCTTCTTCGCGCTGTAGGAGAAGAAATAGTTCAGGATTTGTTGGCGACGAGGGAATAATAACGCACGATGTCCAAGAGAGCATGAGCACGAGATTCACGAAACCGGGGTCGAATCTCTTGGTTGAGAGGGATCGGAATGGAGAAGGCCGTCATCAGAGAGCTTGGAGAGCTTGGGGCATCTTCCAGACTCGAGGTGAATGATGAGTCGTCGTCCGAATCGTCGAAAAACGAGGTGGCATGCGATTCATTGGAGGACGAATTCTCCGAAGACGAAGAACACTCTCCGATGTCCACCTTGAGCCCCGCGCGATAGCGATACGCAACATCCTGTGCAGGAGTAGGAGATGGCGAATTGCAGGTGCTCGCCTCCGAGTCCAATGAAGAAAGATTTAAAGCTGCCACCGGGGCAGTGAACTCCCAAGTACTGAGATCGTCGTCGAAGGCACCCTCCGAGTGACATGAGAGGGGTTCCACTAGCTCAAAGAGCTCCTCCGCCAAGAGGTTGCCGGTACTAGGGAAGTAGACACCGTCGCGCTTGAGGTGTGTCGGGAATTCATTCGACATACCAGCGAGGGTATAGGCAACAAGATCGTGGAAAGTCATGAGGCTCGTGAGGGGTGATGAGACGATGATAGTAGTGAAGGAAGAGTTCTGAGGACCCTTGTAGTTCGTGTGCCATTATTTATACTGGACGCGCTTTGAAGAGAGGTCCAAGCCAAATTCCCGAAACGGAAGTCAATCAGAGGGTCTTGGACTGGCCACCTTGGCCATCTGGCTACCATTGTCCGCTTCAGGCATTGTCCGATACTCTTGCCACCGTATCTCGACCACCGGGGAGCTCGTAGGGTGAGGAGACACAGTCGGGGGAAGGAGGGATGATGGTGGTACGATGCAAAGCGCGTCGGTCACGCTGTGACCATTATCCACTTGTCGACCACGACCAAGAACCCTGCGGCGCTTGGGACTTGGAAATCGGCTTACAACGTACTACTAAGCGGGTGTGTATGGCGGGAATACTCCGTAGCCGCCTTGCGGCTCACAATGCGCTAAATAATCTGCGTTACGGTTCTCGCTTGTTGTCCAAAAATGTCATCACTACGGCTACTCGTGCAATCAACACCAAGGAACCTGCGTACCCGGGGCACATTCCGCTAAACTGGTTCGAAAATGGCGTCCTCGCTGTTGGGTCTGCTCTTATGTCTCTTGCTGACCCTCGACGCCACGGTAAGTACTGGGAAATCACGCAATTTCGAATTATATATCATGCCTTGAAAGACATGGTCGCTGCCCTTGGGGAAACCACGGCTGGCTCTTCTCTGCCGCGCCTTCGTGATCGCATGCTGGAAAGTCAAGAAGGCAGACAGATCCTCAAAGACCGACCTCGGATCAACTCCACCACCGTCGACATGAACCAACTTGCTCAATACCCAGAGGGATCATTTGGAAATGCTTATGTGACTTGGTTAGAGCGATGTGGCGTCACCCCCGACACTCGCGAGCCCGTAGGTTCTTTTAAAATGCACAATCACTTCACCTGGCTCACCATCACCCCAGGTCCACTACATCGACGACCCCGAACTCGCCTTCGTGATGCAGCGCTACCGCGAATGTCACGACTTCTACCACGTTCTCACCAATCTCCCGGTCAGCGTCACCGCCGAGCTCGCCCTCAAATACTTTGAATTCGCCAACCTCGGTCTCCCCATGGCCGGCCTCTCCGCCGTCTTCGGACCTCTGCAGCTCAAAGGCCCGCAACTCCAAACCCTGCTCTCCGAGTTCGTTCCTTGGGCGCTGAGATGCGGCGGGACGTCTCAGAGCATGATCACCGTGTACTGGGAGCAGCGATGGGATCAGAATATCGAAGAGATGAGGAAGGAGTTTGGTGTATGGGAGGCGCCCCCGACAAAGTGGAGGAAGCCGTTGAGCGAAGCCAAGCGTGCTGCGGAGAAGCGTCAGTTGGAAGGGCGGAGTCAGATGGTGTAGATCCTTTCATTATACGACGTTCTTTGCTTCATTTCAGCTTCATTTCGGTCAAATATCTCGCAACTTAATTTCATGTCGGCAGGTTCCTTGAAATTCTTTGGCATTTGTCGTCATATGTGGACAACATATCTGGTTTCCAATCCTCGACCGAGCTCCTCGCGGAAGCACTATCCTGACGAAACATAGGTTAAGCAAATGGGGAGAGACTCCATGCACTAAAATTAAATCCACATGAAGAGCATTGACAGTACATCTGTGCGGGCCGAACCTTCCCCTGGAGGGTCCCGACCAGCACGACGCCCCTGGTACCCGAGCAACAGTCCCGTGTAGCTAAATACCCCGAAGCAACACTGCTATAAAGACACGGGAGGGCAGGCTTACTGTAGAGTGAAGGCCGATACATAAAATCTCATGCTTGGTCGGAACAGCAAGTACCAGGTATCCAGGTCGCCTACAGTGCCCAAATAAAGGCGACTAGTTAGCTAATTATTCCCTTTACCTGTTCGCCCGAGCCCCACCTCGTTTGAAACCAGGGGAACTGGGAAAACTGACGGGTAGTACACGGAGGCGGAGTCGCCTGAAACTGGCTGATAGCGAGCACGAAACGCCGCGTAATTAGTGTGCCGTGCTACAGTGCTACGCAGCTAGCTACTTGTCGTCGCCGTACCCACCCCGCGCTGTGCGGCGAAAACCTTCCAGGCATACATAAATTGTCTCGACAGCAAGGCGTCTCGAGATGGGAGAACGGGACAGCACCGGCCCTTCTGTCAGTAGAGTCAAGCGTCGGCGGTTGCATGCCAGTGGTCCTGCTGAAGTACGCACCAAGCCTGCGTCGCTTGTGCAGCAAAATGTTATTCAATCAAAAATCCGTGAGGCGGATGAACTTGGCGAGCTCTAAAAAAATCGAGAGATGAACAGATTGCCCATCCTCCTTGCTAAGTTATTAGAGCATTTAAAACGGCGATCTACGCAGGGGTGGCGAGTGTGTGTACAACAAGCAGCGGCACCAAACCCGAGATCGGATCTACAGAATTAATTCTTCGGTCAGATGGCACACAGACCTCAAAAGAAGCTCTCCAGCTTAAATGTCCGCGAATGATTTAGAGTGTGGGGATCCAATAGGGCCGCGGCGCGACGAGCGTGGGCGCAATTGACACTTTTCCGCATGGCACCCACATGCCGCTGGGCCGCGAAGAGAGAGCTATCGATTATCATTGGGCGTTGATAACGTCCAGAGCGTTGCGCTTATATTGCTGGACTGTAACAGTGAGACGATGTTTATTAAATTGCTCTCCGTGACCTGCATAGTGCGAAAGGTTTCTCAAGGGATTCTGTCATATCAGGAGCCTCGACGCTCGTTACTCTCGTCTTCGCTTGCATCTGTTTCGCTCTCTGAAGGGCCCTCCACCACCAGTTCTAGGTTATCTTTATTGTTTCGTTCTATCAAACGTTCGATGGTCGTGGTTGGGAGCAGCTCACCGGAGTCAATTTGACGCGATGATTTGCGGCTAGGCAGCGGGGGGCGTCGATTTTTGGAATCCTCGGCCAACTGTTCGAGCATGGACTCTAATTCAAGTCTTGCGTTCTCGAGCGCCGGACTTGCTGGCGGCTGTGGGGACGAGAAAGAACTATTGTCATATAGGTCGTAGATGGCCATGTCTTCCGCTTCAGCACCTCTACCTAAAAATCAGCGGCGCTAAGTCATTCACAGTGAGCACTCACCGAGTTTCGGGAGGCTCTGAACCAGAGTCGGAATAAGAGGCGTCCTCCTCCTCGCCGGAGGAATCCCTTTGAGGAAGCGTCTTAATAGTGAAGCGCAGGGTGAAAGCGACACTTACGGGTGAACGTGATCATCGTAGTCGGAATAAGAGTATGAATGAATGAAATCGTCTAGTTGGTCATCTGGGTGGTTGTCTTCAGCCATAGTCGCAAAAACCAGATGAAAACAGGTCGAGGGTGCGTGTCGAGAGGGTGTGCTCGGCTTCCCACGAAGTCAGGGAGAAAGAGTTACACCATTTAAGACTTGTGATTATCCCAATCCCGAATCGTTCACCTCAGGCACTTCGGCTTCTGGACGGTGATTGCGACACGTGAAGTGATGTTAACCTTTCTAAAGTGACCGTTGAGTAGGCGCCCGTCGTCGTGGGTGCTGTTCGCGGACCGACCATTGAGATATGTTTGGGACTGCATACGCTGAGATGAACGGCAGAGTCAGAAATGCTTTCCACGTATGAAATGCGTGGCCTGGGCTGGCGAGCGCCGACGGGGTTCCGCTTATTGCTCTAAATTGGAATAGGAACTCTTCCCTACAACCACAAAGAGACGCGAAACGAAGAGACAAAAAAAGCAACTCGATTTTGGGGGATCTTATCGCGAATTCGAAGATGCACAATCGTGGCAGGAAGCAACCAGTTTGACTGATCGGTCAGTTTGATGATGGCCCTGATAGTATCAATGATCGTTTGATCTCTTGCCACTTCAACAGCATTTCGCAAGAGAATGTTGAACACAATGCTTTATCTGAGTGTGGACTATAAATTGAGATGTTTAGACAAGTTTCTGGCAGTAATTCAGCTGTTTTACAGCTCTGTTTACCTGCTTGTTGTGTGACCTAGGCCGAGAGATAGAATATTTACAGCGTTAGATTCTGAGTCAAAGTGAGAGCTACCGTGAGTGCAAAAAAAACAAGGCACAATGTCAATGGTCTCCGAGCCTCCAATTGGCTCAAAAGGTGCCGGAAATCAGCACAAGAGGCGGTCTTTGCGCGAGCGATGCTGATCGCAACTGACGATCATTGCCGCTTTGGGGTCGTGAGATTTACTGCGAAATCCAGATCATCCAGAGACTGGACACCTCTGCTTGCTTCTTGCCAGGTCAGGTTGCACGGAACCGTCAAGATTCTGCATGTTCTCTTCGACATTGAGGCTCTATGGCCATGCTTCAACTACCAGACGCCAGAGCTATGCCAGGAGTTTGCGGTTGATGTCATCTTCGCGCAATTTTCATCCTATGATCAAAAATTTTGCCTCCAAGTTACAACAACCAAAATTCACCATCCCCCCGAATAAAATTCAAATTATGTCAAGACCCACGGAGTTCTACTCTCATCTCCTAGTCTGTCCGTCTGTATATCCGTGTTCGCCTGTTAACATGGTTCCAGCACATGGTCCATCGCGCCGAGACGCGGATATTTATCTCTTCGCTTTATCTAGGTTCTTCCGAAACAGAGCTTGTCTGGACTTCTATCTTCTCATTTTTTTTCTTATCCTGATGTATTTTCAGGTGTCATCATTCGCTGACGCCTTAAAGCGTCGACCCCAGCTTCAAATACATATGCTTTTCGACCTGAACAGGTCAACACGGCCAGGCCCACATTCCACTGTAAAGCTTTTGGCGCCGCTGGTAGCTCAGTATCCCGACCGCGTACACGTCTCCTTCTTTCGCAGTCCTAGTCTTCGCGGAATCCTTGCGAAATTTGTCCCACCGCGATTCAACGAGGGTTGGGGAACCTGGCATGCCAAAATTTATGGCGTCGATGACGAGGTTATGATTAGCGGGTAAATTTTTCTACAAAGTCTGGCAACAGTCAGCTCATTCACATTTTAGTGCCAACTTGAACAAGTCATACTTTACAGATCGACAGGACCGTTACCTCCATTTTACCGGAAACTCCCAATTGGCTCAATACTGTTTCGATTTCATCGACACCGTTTCCGGATTTTCGTTCAAATTGCAGCTACCTAGTTCTCACTCCGAGTACGATATTTCATGGCCTATGCCAGATATTCATCCCCATCACATACACAAAACTGCGGAACTTGCTCTCGCATCTCTCCAAAATAGATATCGTCGTAAGCGGATTTCCTTGCATTGCAGCCAGCCACTTGACCATGCTCAGAATTGACCGCCAAAAACTCCGACGCTGAGAATATCACTCTCTTCCCGCTGATTCAAGCCGGTCAATTTAATATCCGCGACGAAGAGACAGCATTGAAGATGCTCTTTCAACATCTCGACACAAACGCCGCTCGCCCGCTCGTTGACCTCACGAGCGGGTATTTCGGTTTATACAAGGAGTATCAGGACCTTGTTCTTCAAAGCACCAATGTCGACTGTCGCATTGTGGCAGCAAGTCCGCTGGTCAGTCTTTTCTTTCAAGTCGGGAGATATCTCAGCCAGTCAGATTTTTCAACGCTTGTGCAGGCAAATGGCTTCTACGGCTCACGCGGAATTTCCGGACGGATCCCCGAGGGCTACACATACCTAGAGCAGCGATTCATGAACGCCGTAAAGCGAGCAGGCCGCCAAGCTACCGTCCAGCTCAGCGAATGGGAGAGAGAAGGCTGGACGTATCATGCCAAGGGTGAATTATTCACCCTCACAGTGCAAGTATTTCTTTTCTCACTGTTTTTCAGGCATATGGCTCTCGGAAACGTCCAGCCAGCCGCCCATGCTAACCTTGTTCGGCTCAACCAACCTCAACTCCCGCTCGGCTCACATCGACACGGAACTGTCGTTTATGATGCTGGTGCCGGAATCCTCTGGGACAGAGCCGTTGCGGCGACAGTTGGCGGATGAGGTTGATAATTTGCGGAAGCACTCGAGTCCCTGGAAGGGAGCGGATCGAAAGGTGAGATTGGGCACGAAGGCGTTGGTGGGTCTTGTTGGAGGGATGTTGTAATCGGCGAGTCGGAGTAGCGTTCGAGTTGATGTTTTGGCGTCGCAACGGGATAGAGGACAGCCGCTCAGATTAACAGCATAGAATATAATGCAATCTTCTCTCAAATCACCCTTGGCTGAAATTCGAGTTCAAGAACATGGAAACTTTTCAACTCTCAATCCCATTCACAGGGCCAGCGTTGGCTCGATTTGTCCGAATATCTACATGGAGGGTCGGAAATGCTTCTCGAAGTACTCCTGCGCTTCCTTGATCGCATCGTGACTTAACAAATAATCTTGAACCTCCCGTGCTGACAAGTTCAATCAAGACAAACAAAAACAACAAGTCGAACTTTCACGCACATCGGAGATACAAGGCTCGCTTGGACGGTACCGTTGCCTGCTCAAGAGCCTCTCGGTTGACATAATCCCCACGCGGCTTTCTCAGTGTCTGGTATGCCTCCAGTCGACTTGGTATATCTTCTGTTCTTGTTCCCAGAGGGAAAAGGCATCCAAGAGCTACCGCCTCCTCGATGGCGACCGCCGCGCCTTGACCAAGCGTAGGAAGACTGGCGCTCGCGCTATCGCCTAGCAGAGCGACACGCCCGCGAATCCAGGTGTCCAAAACCGGGAGAACGCGGAGCTGCCATTTCAAAATCGGGCTCTCTGCGAGACCGAATACGGAGAGGAATTTGGGATGTAGATCGTGGTACGTCTCGAGAAACTCTTCTCGCGTTGCGATCGGGGACCATTCTGTTTTTGCGGTTGGTGAATTGTTTTGAAGCGAAATAAATGCACAAACCTTTGTCATCTTGGTGCGGATCGGTATATACAGCGGCGATATTGACCAGGCTTCCGTTTCGGCATAGATATGCGCCGACCAGGCGAAAATCTGCGCTTCCGCAGGTGATGCCCTTTGTCCCAGACAGCCCGTCGGTGATCCAGGCGCCATCAACATCTTTCAGCTTGGAACTGTCGATGAGGGTGCGAAAGCAGGAGAAGCCTGAAGGAGGCGCGGTGATCTCGCGGCCGAGTACGCTGGTTCGGATGGTCGACTGGGAAATAATTGTTAGTGTCTTACTCCGTCATACCAATGCTGCTGCAGTACATGAAGACCGTCGGCCCCAATGATAAGGTCGGCGTGTGCAACTTCTCCGCTTTTCAGGGTGAGAGTACCCTCGTCGGGATTGCAATCGATGACTTTATGCCCTAGGTGGAGTTGGACGATGGGTCCTTCGCCCTCTCCGACGGCTAGACGCATCAACTCGTCGTGAACATCTTTCCGATGGCACAAAAGGCTCTGCCATAGGGTCGAGATCAGTGGTCTTCATCAAGGAAACATATTCAGAGAGATACCCTTCCTTGATCCATCTCGGGAAGCAGCCAACGACGAGGAACACCTTCACCCGTAGTCGCATCAAAAGCAGTGATCTGATATGAAGTTGCGCTCGATCCATGAATAGGACGCAGACTCGGGACTCGGGGGAACGCTTACACCATCATAACTGACCCCCTTCAAATTTTCTCGACGCACCCCAAGGTGCTCCAACACCCGAAGAGCGTTTACGGGCACACCAATCCCGGCCCCTATTTCTGTTTTCTTCTCGGACGCTTCGAATACCTATGAGCTAAAGCTCAGACAGGGTTTCGAAGGGCAAATTATACTACTACATACCTGAACCAAGTGACCGCTCCTACGTAGCGCTATGGCAGTGGCAAGTCCGCCGATGCCTGCGCCGACTATGGACACTTGCAATGGGCGGGGGCTCGGCGCGGTGTTGGAGTGAGGCATATATGTTAGGATTTGACTATATTCAAGTCAATGCGAGTATCAACGGTCGAGGGACACCGTCAGCTCTCGATTAAAAAAATGGCAGACTAAAAGTTGTCGAGACCAGGGTTCGAACGTGATTTGAGATGATCGATCGGCGGTCACTGGGCATTACGGCATGTTTGATGTCTTGTGCTTTAATTAATAAGCAGTATTATCTAATCTAATCGCTTCATGCCGGATCAATCACCCAAACGCACGCAATATCTTTCTCTTCTCCCTAAGCCTTTCCATGCTCTCGTGCGCGACTCGGCGCGCAGTGCTGCCCCGCCTTGGGATACCTTCGAAGCCGTTCATCTGTAGAACAAGATGGCGACCACAGAGCCCGCACTTGTCCCGACCGTTCCAACAGATGGCGACTCCACCAGGGCCACCGAAAGCCGCTAGTAATACGCGCGGCGACAGCAGCACCGTGACAGCGAAGGAGCAGCGTCGCACAGACTGGAAGATTGTCAAGACACTGGTTCACCACGTTTGGCCGAAAGACGATTGGAAGACGCGGGGAACGGTCGTATTCGGCTTTGGGTTACTGATCTCGTCTAAGGTGCGCGTTTTGCGAATTCTGACATTCATTGTTTCGATATTCATTCGGCCCTGTCAGCTACTTACTGTTCAAGTCCCTATAATCTTTAAAAATATAGTCGACGCATTGAACTTGGATATCGCGGCGAGTTCCACCGCATGGACCATCGCTGGAACGCTGGTTCTCGGATGTAAGTCCAAGTATTTTGTGGCCTTACGCTGCGTAACGAGATCCAAAGACGGAGCTGCACGAATTGGTTCGACTGTTCTGGGTGAATCCCTCAATGCCGTCTTTGCCAACATCGGGCAGAGTGCCATCCGAAAAGTCGCCAAAGAGACGTTTGAGCACCTTCTCAGTCTTGATCTGCGGTTTCACCTGTCCCGACAAACGGGCGGTTTGACCCGGGCCATTGATCGTGGGACCAAGTAACTCTTTCCTTGGTGTTTTCCTGTCCAAAAAGATGATGTATTTGCAGGGGAATCACATTTCTTTTACAAGCCTTGCTCTTTCGCGTGGTACCAACTGCGCTTGAAATCGGCCTTGTATGCGGTATTTTGGTCAGCGGTCAATTTTTATCTACACACATAGTTGCTGAACTTTGCCCAAGACTTGGAATTTTGGCTGGGATTTTGCCGCCATAACTGCGATCACTTTGGCCGCATATACGTGGTTCACTATTCGGACTACGTCTTGGCGGTAGGCAATCCCATTCAATGCGGTTCTGAGACTCGAATTTGTTAGGACGCGCTTCCGTCGTGAGGCAAATCAAGCAGACAACAAAGCCGCTTCGTCAGCAGTCGACTCGTTGATCAACTTCGAGGCAGTAAAGGTACCAGTGGAGACTCCACTCCAAATATCACCACTGATGGCTCGCACAGCACTTCAACAACGAGGCGTACGAGATTGCTCAATACGACAAACATCTGAAGGACTACGAAAAGTCGTCCATCAAGATCACCACGTCGTTAGCCTTCCTTAATTCCGGCCAAGCAGTGATCTTCTCGAGCGCATTGACAATGGCTATGTTTTTGGCTGCCCAAGGCGTTGCCAATGGTGGGTGAAAATTCGGATTGGATGTAAACCTTATCTAACTGCTACAGGCGCTATGACCGTCGGCGATCTAGTTATGGTCAATCAACTAATATTTCAGCTTTCATTACCATTAAATTTTCTGGGCACGATTTATCGCGAAACACGCCAGAATTTGCTTGACATGGAGGTCCTGTTCAAAATTCGCGAGGAAAATCCACCCCCACAAGTGAGTTTTTCGGCGTCGGCATCAACTTTCGTTCAACCAACTTGATTCAAGGACAAACCTGGCGCACTTCCCCTCGCCCTCAACCAGGGTTCAATCCGTTTCGAAAACGTAAACTTTGGCTATCACGGCGACCGTCCGATATTCCGTAATCTATCCTTCACCGTTCCGGGAGGCAAAAAAGTTGCGATAGTAGGACCTTCTGGATGCGGAAAATCCACAGTCCTGCGGTTGCTTTACAGGTTTTACAATCCGGACTCGGGGAGGATATACATTGACGATCAGGACATTCACGAAGTGCAACTCGAAAGCGTGCGGAAACGCATTGGAGTGGTACCGCAAGACACACCGTTATTCCATTCGAACATCATGCATAATGTGCGTTATGGGCGGTTGGACGCGAGTGACGAGGAAGTGCGCGAGGCTGCGAAGAAGGCGAATGTGCATGATACGGTTATGAGGCTTCCTGAGGGATATGAAACTCAGGTCGGGGAACGAGGATTGATGATTAGTGGGGGCGAGAAGCAGAGGTTGGCTGTTGCTCGTGTTCTTCTGAAGGATCCACCGATATTGTTCTTCGACGAAGCGGTACGTCTGTGGCATGAAAATGACCTTGATCGTTGAGCTCTGACAATGCTTCGTAGACCTCTGCGCTAGACGCCCATACTGAATCGGAATTAATGCGGAATATCAACAATATCCTGAAGGAACAGTCTCGCACATCAATTTTCATCGCACACAGGCTACGGACTGTCGTCGAAGCGGGTATGTTGTTTTCTGCTGACGTTTTGAGATCCGAAGCTGAAAAAAATAATATATAGATCTGATAATTGTTTTGAAGGAGGGTCAAGTCGCTGAACAAGGAACACACGAGGAGCTACTTAGACATGGCGGTTTGTATTACAGCATGTGGCAAGAGCAGGCATTAGCGGAGGAGAGCCCCTAACGAAGTAAACTTTCATCACTCATTGAATTATCCCCATTGTTGTAATGTAGCAATAGATAATTTCTCGCGTCTATGTTGTAAGGACTCTGTGAACGGTTCGAGGTACCCATTCTGGGTGAATTCGGCACACTAGAATGGCCGAGGTGAACACAGGCTCGCGCAGATTAATTGTGTGTTCGATCTGTCAAGCGACTTCGTCCATCGTTAACACACAGGCGGATGAAATTTTCTAAGCGAATCATCCGTCGTCGATATTATGATGACCCAAGGTGGCCCAGGTTGTGCGGATAAGCATTTGCGCTAATGATATAACGGCAATATAACGGTGTCAGAGAAGATCACTCGGAGGAATAAGACTCGGACTCGTCATGGTTGGCCTTTGTCCTCGAATTAAATTGAAGTCTTGATCTCCCCTTTCAACTACATGATCAACTTTTGTTTTTAAAGTCTACACATTAGGCAGTCTGGATCCCTCAGTCACGCCCTCCATCTTACCATTCGACTTCGCCATCACTGGATCTACAGCATCATCATTTTTGGGCAACCGCCGAAATGGAATTCCCAACGCAATGAGCACAGTCAGAGCTGCCGCCGCCAACGAGAATGCAAACACGTCTTTGATTCCCACCATATACGCGTCTGTCACAGCGTTGAGCTCCGTGCCCGCAAAAACGCGCTGGATATCGGAGGCGCCGGTGGCGAGCACAGTACCTGCATCAAGAGAAGGCGCGGTACGTGCGAGAGTTTTGAGGATGCGGTTGGCGAAGATGGACTGGGCGGCGGTGACGAAATATGCTCCACTGATTGCATTGCACACTGCCAAAATATGAGAAAGAAATGCAAACAAAATCAGAGAAACTCGGCGCACTGAGCATTATCCCCGTCGTCGACGCAACGTCCTCCTGCTTAGAAAAGGTCTGCAGCGTCGTCATCGGTACCTGATTCCCGAGACCGATACCGAAACCGAGGAGTACTTGCGCGCCAATATATCGCGCTTTACTCGAATCCCGCTCCAGGGTGTATACGAGCGCGGCGCCTGCAGTGCATAATAGGCTGCTGATCAGCTCGTAAGGCTGCAAGAATCGAGTTTTCCCGATGAGAAAGCCGCTGAGAAGAGCACCTGCGGCAAAGAAGGCCATGTATGGGAGAGTGTTAACGCCGCTTGTGATAGCGGATTGACCATGTATGGATTGGAAGTATAGGGGAAGGTAGAAGAGGACTTGAAGGTTTACAAGATTGGCGCTGATTGCGACATGAATAAGGGAGAAATTGATGTCATTCTCGAATGGGAAGACTCACATATAGCCGTATAGAGCGTTGGTCCACGTCAGGCGAGGCTTGAGCAAGCTTAGAGGCACCATAGCATACGCCCCCTGAAGCCACTCCGCAAGCACGAACGCAAGGGTCAAGACGAACGCCATAACAAGCGTTGCGATGACTGAGCTGTCGTTCCATGGCTTCGTCTGCCCGCCCCACTGTAATGCCAACGTCAAGGACACAAGAGAAGCGAGCAGCAGGGTAAAACCAGGGAAATCAAGCTGCATCAAGATCTCCCTCCATGACGCTGGCATGGGTGTTATGTGCTTTGGGACGTGGAGAAACAGAAGAATCGCTGCGACGACGGGGCCACCGACGGGAAGATTGATCCAGAAACACCAGCGCCAGGTGACTTCACTGGTGAAAGCACCGCCGATGAGAGGACCAATAATGGTGGAGAGCATGAAGACACCCATCCAGACGCCAATAAGCATCGGGCGCTTCGAGGGCGGGGCGTTGAAGCTGATCATCAGAACGGAGCCGGCAAGACTGCCGGAGCAACCCCAGCCTTGAAGTGCACGTCCGACTATGAGAGCAGAACTGCTGGGAGCGGCAGCAGCTACAATAGAACCAACGAGGAAAATCACTACGGAGAGGAGGTAGACGAGTCGAGCGGAGAAATATTTATATAGTTTCCCCCACATCGGAGAGGATGTGCCGACCAAGAGGAAACACGCGCTGCCGTACCATCCGACGTCGTCGAGGCGCTTGAAGTCGTCGGTGATCTTTGGAATGGCAGTAGCGACGATCCCCTGACATTGTTTGATGAACAAAAAATTCAGATAAAAGAAAAGAGAAAGACGAACTATATCTAGCGCCGCCAGGAGTGTAGTCAAAAGAATGGTACCCATGACGGCGACGAGTCGCAACCCTGTCGCATATTCGAGCTCTTCATCCGAGTTCGAGCTGTGTTCCGAGGGAATTTTCTCGTGCATCTCGGCCGTTGGCGAGTCGGGATGTGTATTCTGTGTAGGTACACCGGTGGACATGATAAAGTTTGATGAGGGGATGAAAGCCACAGCCAGAAAAATTGACCCCGGTTTTAAGAGCCCATCTATCCGGCCAAGCTAGCGAAGCATTCAAAGCCCAACTTGCGCTCCTGATTCATGCATGGTGTCGAAATATAGCGACCGTCGGGATTTGTAAGCGCAGAAAAGTAGCGATTCGAGTTACGGTACCCAAGATGGCAAAGCATCCCGTCCAATATCTGATACTGCCAATAGGTTGACAAAATAACGCCCTGGCTGATTCATCGCACGATTAGAAAGAAATTTGGCTGCCGTTGAAGATGAGAGCAAACTTCAGAGTCCGTCACGGATCAAGTCGGCATCTGTTGCCTATTCGCGTCTTGCCGCTGAAAGTTGGCTGAAAGAGCAAGCAAACTCAAAATCTCGCACTCAACCCATAGAATTAATTCCAACTCATATCCGGGCTGTACACATTCCTATCCTCTGACATATATACATCCCAGTCGTCCATATTACTGCAAGTGCCTGAAGCGTCAGGAACGAAAAAAATTAGTAATGTGTTCACTCACGCAACATGGTCTGTGGTCGTGGCCATTAGCATGGCCATGATTTCGGTATCAAGCAAGCAGTTTAATGCGTTGAATGGATCAGCAGCTGAAAGTAATTGATCGATGCTGGTTCCAGGTTCGAAGGAGGGGGATTGACTGAATGTAACATTCAAAGCAGAAGACTCGCGATGGGATGTAGGAGGGTGGAGTTGTGGCCCTCGCTGTGAGTAATTCGGTAGGCTTGAGAGCTCCGTGGAGGGAACACTTTCAGTAGGACGACGCTCGATGGGGTGTTCATGTAACCACAATTGATGAAGTAATTCCCAGATTCGGCCAACTGGTTGCGATCTGCACAATTTTTGAAAACGACGGGAATAAGATATTGCAATTATTTACCTGGATTCGGTAAATTTGAGAATATCAAGGGCTATTGCAACGGGAGCCAGATCTTTGGTGACTTCTTTAGAAAAACCAGGCCGTTTCGTCTTTGACAGATGGAAGTTGAGAATCAGAATAATGCTCGCCATGAAAATGGCATCCTATGAGGCACAAGATTTTTAGCTCTACTGGTTTCTAGCAAGAGAAACGACATACAACGAAAATCGACGGAGGATACCGCTTGCATCTTCTGAACCAGGTATCCGCGATATTGATAATGGCACGGGCAGCGCATGTGCAAATGTAAAACGATGGCGAGATCGTAGCCTTTTGAATATAACGGCGGTGGATCTAGAAAGCTCATTAATCAGACGCATACAGCAATCAACGATCTCCCACAGATATCCGAACGTAGTGAAACGTTAGATACAAAATAGCAGATTGGTCAAAGAAAGTGCCTTGAAGCGCCGGATTTTCGGGATTCCATTGAACTGTACGATGAATAAGCCAGTTGGACGTCCAGAGGTAAATTGAACCCACGATGAAGTGGGACTGAGTCCAGAAAATCGTTCATGGCCGAATCAAACTCGGCGACGGTTTTCTGCTCCCAATCTGGCCCGTCCAAGCGTAAAAGCTTCTTAGTCTTTTTCGATCCATACAGCCGTCGATTGACATGGTGCAGAATCTGTTCATGGAGTCAAATGTACTCGGACAAAGAACGAAACGGTGTTTCGAACATCACATAGCCGCAATTCAAGGGAGAAATATGAAAGCTGAGACGGCTTCCCAAGTGGTTGCACGAAGCCTCGCTCCCAAAATTCGTCATCAATCTCCTGTATAGGCTCGACTTCACAACTATCATGGATCAGAACGTGAAAAGCAGTTAGAGAGGAACAAACTCGTCTGCGTGCATAGTGGGTCGCCAGCCCATGCAAAAGCTGAGGTTTCGCTCTGTGACGGCTAAGCCCCTAAACGTCACGGATCAGACAAATAAATCCGATTTACTTGAACTCAGGCATATGTACCAGAACGCTCGCTTCCATAGCTCGTATGTGGGCCCGGACCTAGTGCCCCCGCGGGTTTGGCGGTGACCGCCACTTTGCTGAAGAGCCCGAATACCAAGCCCCTGTGAATGAATGTCCAAGCGTTCCATACTAGTCTGCGGAGTTGCCTACGATGTAGAACCACGAAGCTTGAGGGGCGGATGTTCCAAGCGCAAATATGGACAAGAGCTGTTGAAAAGGCAAATTAGATGTGTGTCGAAGTAAGCTGCTCCCCCTTCTTACACAGTACATCTGAACCTCATATATTGACCGATGGAACATTTTCGGCTGTACTCGTATTTGGTTTGCGAACATCCAACCTGCCGATAGCGAAACATCGCCGTTGACGAACACGCGAGAGTCGCTGGAGAACTGGAAAACCTTGAGCTCGGCCAAACCGCTGCGAAACACATACCCGTGATGCGACGGCCAAAACGGCCAGAAGTGCCCCCCCGAACTCGGAGTCGCTCAAGTGCAAGCCCTGCGCAACAGAAAGTGCAAATGAAGGGTAATGTAAGATCGGGAGAATTGGATGGATATTTGCGCGATATTGCTCCAAGAGGGAATCTATCAAGTCATTGGCAGGAAAAATGTACTGTGGATGTGGATCGTAAGTTTCTTGCTCCCACTGGTACAGTATAAGTAAGCGAAAGTCTTGAGGCGAGCAAAAATGTTGACCGGTAATATACGCCAGAATAAGGGGCGACCTGGATGAGTTAACAACTGGCGGCCGAGATGTTTTTCTTGCATCTGTGATGGTTCAGCAAACGCCTGATGAATTGGTCCAACTTACGGCGACGACATTTCCGGCCAGTGCAAAAGGACTGCTAGGGCCGACAAACGCGTTATTGTGGGATTCCAGAGCGAGTGGGCCCAACCGAATGTTAAGCTCTTCGATGCCCTCTTGCTCATCAACCTGATCCTGGGTGTCGGTCTCGGTCGATCCTCCGTGAGACTCGTTATTGTTGGATTGTTCATTTGGCATGTGAGAAGCTTGCAACGGTTGAGAGCAGATAGAACACAAAGTGGCGAGAGACTGCAGTTTAGTTTTCAAGGACGCATTTTCCGCCTTGAGCTCGACAATCTCTTTCTTGAGTTGGTCTGCCAAACTGTAGCGTTCCTGTGATTATGACAGCTAACATTTTTTTTATAAACTCACGCAATACCGTTCTTACGACCACGCTTTTTAGGCTCTTGCAGATATGTGCAAGTTGCTCCAAAGGCTACACAATTCGAACAGCTGCCCTCCGCATTCTGCGCGCCATCACCTTCACCGGTATTAGCTTAAACAAATTTTCTAGGGA
The DNA here is from genome assembly GCA_037176885.1 of Favolaschia claudopus. Taxonomy (NCBI): domain Eukaryota; kingdom Fungi; phylum Basidiomycota; class Agaricomycetes; order Agaricales; family Mycenaceae; genus Favolaschia; species Favolaschia claudopus. Next base: position 294,098 of record JAWWNJ010000076.1, read on the forward strand.
ATTCCACTGCTCACATCGAACTGTTTTCACAAAGTTGTCAAGGGCTGTGTCAGAGCGTTTTTTGTATTTTTCTGTAAAATTCGAAACCCACCCTTTCTATCACGACATACATCACAGGATCTTACTGTCCTTCTTTGTCGTAGCTGGCCGAGCGGTGGCGAATCCAGCTCCTCACTGGTGGTCATGGTTAAGGCCAAGTTCAGTCGTCAATTTGTCACGGGTGTGACATTTGGGTGAACGGTCACGTTGCGAGAAACAGTCCACGTGATCATCTTTCCTCTTCTCCGAGTCCCCTCAAAGTCCCCTCCTGAGTCCTGCCCGCTCTCTGGCATTCTGTCCGTTCAAGGACCCTCGTTCCTTTACAGCTCTTGAACAGATGCTGCGGGCTAGATCCAGAAGTTTCCAGCTCTTGATCCCGAAGGAAGAATCCAAGGCTTCCAACTCTCCGAGTCCTCGACGAGTAGACCATCGCATGGACCGCGATGGTACAGTCAATATACGCAGCTTCAAGCTGAAATTTGTTCTTCTATCTGTCCTCTGTGTGGCTGCTGTGTACATCCTGCTGAGGAAAGAATCTGGGAGCACGTCAAACTCTCCAGCAGAAGAAGAATCGTCAAGTGCTGGCATCAAGTCTCGGGTCCCCTTCGTCGACCGCTCTATCCTGCATAGGCTAGCAGAACTGGAGACCTCCCCGGACCCCGATGAACACCCTTACAGCTATGTTTCAGGCCCTCAACGGCCGCCCTTAGTGACACGTATTCCCGAAGTTACCAGTCGACAACCAGATATATGTGACTCTAGACCCTGCCGTTTTCTGCTTCCCCTACGCATTGGCGAGCAAGAATCCAAAGCTCGCATCCATTTCGTGGAGATTCTACAGCTTGCGCAAAGACTAGATCGCATTCTCGTGCTACCGAACGTAGGCAAGAGCCGTATCGGTGCATGCTTCAAATTTGGATTCGAGTCCTACTATGACCTCGAAAAGCTGACGCAAGACCTGCTGCCGGCCGCAGTGACAGTGAAGATGGATGTCTTTCGTCGTTGGGTCAATCATGCCCATGCGCCTTCCGCACAGATGGTCTTTCTTTCCGCGAAGGAGGAATCTCAATCGGACGTCGATTTTTTCAATGATGACATGTCGATTCGACTCTACGACAAAGCTGATAGCCTGCCGCAATGCGTTTCAAGATTCTCCTCACTTCGTACCGACGCACATGCTCAGCTGCACATTCACCTCATGCCTCACACACACGGCCACCCCATCAACGCCTCCATCCTGGACGCCCTCACACGACCAGCGATTCAAATTGCGGCGGCCTCCTCTCCAACGTCTACAGACCCTGACGTCCTCGTCGTCTCATGGGACCTGCGCCACCGAATTTTCCCCGTCACCCTCTCCTCCCCGATATTGCACTACTCTCCTCGCCTTCACGCCCTCGCAACAGCACTCGCCCCGCCCTCTGGCTACGTTATGGTCCACTGGCGCATGGAATCTGTCCCGCCCGCCAACCTCCCGCAATGCGCACACGCCCTCGTCAATACTCTCACTCGTCTTCCCGCCTCCGACACGCGCACAATCTGGTTTGCCAGCGATTACCCGCAGCCGATACATGGCACGGCCAAGACGAAGTCAGGGACGTTCCGCGACGTAGGCCCGCTGCACGCTCGAGCCGTAGGGATCTTCCGCGATGCGTTCGCCGAGGGCGGGAAGCTCGCGGGATGGGAGGTCGTGGAGCTGACGGATGAGACGATGGCGATGGCCACGCTCGAGGCGGATACTGAGTGGGATGCCGAGTTCTTGGAGGACGCCGGTGTGCGTGCCATCGTGGACAAGATCATCGGCGTTCAGGCGACGTTGTTTGTGAGCGGTACACCTCAATGCTCGCGCACCAGGTATGGCTTACTCTTCGTTCTATATCTCGGGATAGTGACGGTCACTCAGCTCATTCACTGCACAAGTAATTGACGGCCGGCGGGCAATCATTGCGCTCGGGGGCGAGCGACAGAAGGTCTTGAGCGGGGAGCTACCGCTCTTGCAAAACGTCGTCGAACACTTCGGCTGACAAGGATATGTACGGGATTGCATGGATCATGCATAGACATTGGCATTGCAGCAGTATTTTCATAACGCAGTATTTTCATAACACAAACAATCACATAAACACCACTCATCCCGTTCCCACAACGCATCCGCCTCAAGCTACGACCAATTTTTAAGGAGCGAAAAGGGTGGCAGTGAAGGCCTCGCCGGCAGCGGTGGGCTGCTTGGGCTTCTTCGCGGCCTTCTTCTTCAGGCGTTCCTGCTTGACTACGAGATAAAAGTAAGCATGAGTCAGGCTGAGAGAGGAAAGGACTCACGGATCTCGTGCCTGCGCAAGGTCTTCGCGTAGGGGTTGAGGCGGAAGAGAACGGCCTTGTTGACGAGGGGGTTCTTCTTCTGCGTCCAGGGGCGCTTTTGGGTCTTCTGTCCGGCGGGGCGGACGACAGACTGGATCTCGTCGCTGTTGATGAGACGGGTGACATCCGGGTTGGAGATCTTGGCGGTGGGCAGACTGTGAAGGAGGGTAAGAAAAATTTTGTCTCCATGAACGGAGCTGAAAACGCGACGCACATGTAATCCTTCTTGTAGGTGGAGACCTTGTCGAAGGTTCCGAATACTTCGTCGAGGAGGCCGAATGCGGCCTCGGTCCAGATAACGAAGCGGCCAAGGTGACCACCGGGAGCAAGTTGAAGGAGGTTGAGTCTCCGGACGTTAACGAGCTCGACACCGGGCAAGTTGCGGAAGGCTTTGACGATACCGTTGTCCTCGTTGTAGACAACAAGAGGGCCACGGCGCTGGCGATGCCTGCGGTTCCGCATCTTACCCTTGCCGGCGCGCAGCTTGCGAGAGTTAGAGACCTTGATGACATCGGGGTAGGCGTTCAAGGACTTCAGCAGAGCGACAGCCTCCTTGGTCTTAGTGAAGGACTCGGCAGCGTTGGCGATGACAAGGGGAACCTCCTCGATTTGCTCGATGCGGTGACCACGAGCGAGGACGAGCGAAGGGAGCGCCGACGCAGCGAGGGCAGAGACAACAGCGAAGCGGCGCTGGTTCTGGTTGACCTTGACGTGCCACTTGCGCCAGGTCTTGGTGGGGGCGAACATACGACCACCACGGCACATGTTTCCGAATGCGGCCTTGAAAATTCTTGTCGATACTCGAACCTCATTTCAGGCAGAAAATGGCGCACCTGGCCAGCACGGTGGGTACCCGAGCCACCAACACGAGGGATACGGGCAACAGCGCGACCAGTTCCCCAGGACTCAGCGCTAGTTTGGTGACCAGCCTTCTCGGAAACAGAGTACGCCTGACGCTTGTTCTTCGCGATGCTCTCTGAAAAATCACTTCAGTCCTTCATTCCTTCACCCGCGACTGTTCCGAACGTACTGTGCACCTGGGCAACTACATCGAGCCGAATGGGCGCCGTCAAGACCGCCGGCAAAGGCAGGGAGGTCGATGCCTCTGCACCAACACCTCGTTAGATACATGAAACGATCCGCAGCATCAAGACAAACCTCCAGAGGCAGAGTGGACGTTAACGGTCGGACGGGAGGCCATGAGTTTGGTCTTGAAGTCTTGAGGATAAGGGAGAAATTTCGAAGGTGACCGTGACGTTATCCTATACAGCCGATCGTAGCCCAACAACACCAATTAGTCGGTCAACTTGGGCCGTTTGATCCGTTTCGGGAGTTGCCTGAGTACTTACCGCTGACAAACGCAACCTGTCAGCAACTTCCATGACCCACAACAGTGAAGGACACGACGAGGCAGCTGGGGAAGATTTACAACCAGGCAAACAGCGAAGAGCCGCACGATCTTGCGATAATTGTCGTCAAAGAAAGAGTATGTCTGGAATCGTTTCGCGCGAAATTCGATTAACCAGTTCGACAGTAAAATGTGCGCAATTAGAGAGTAGCAGTCAAGGAAGATATCTAATAGTATCTCTCCAGGCGATGGCTCTATGGATAGCGCCTGTTCGAGCTGTCTTGCTTTCGGATCTACTTGTAATTTTTTGCAACAGCCGAAAAAGCGAGGAAGGAAAAATGGCATTCCGTAGGTCGACCCTATTGCAGCAAACAGTCAAGTCCATAATCGAGACGAATAGACTCGTCGAACAGCTCAGAACTCAAATATTTGACCTCAAAGCGGAAGTCGCGTTATTGAAGTCGAAACTACGCTCTGTCTCGTTTTGTTCTCTCTGCTCTCAGCCATTGCAATCCGTTGCGAACATAAACACCGCCTTTCCGACGCCGCCAGGGTCTAGCGAAGATAGCTCTCCGACCGATGTCGAAGAACCGTTTGACGACGCGGTCATTAGCGACGAACTCAACCATCGGTTCGGTAAATGCTCTATGGAATCCATCAACACGACGTATCTCGGTCCAAGTAGCCCTTTCATACTGGCAGGAAACGTCGTTGCTGTGAGGATAATGTTCCTTTTGCCTCTCACAACTAATGTATTCGTAGATGCAAGAGAAACATCTCGGCCGCGAAGTGCTGACCCGACCCGGTCGCCCGTTATTCTGGCGCCTGTTGCCTGTCAGTGTTTCGATTGGGTTGTCGTTTCTTTATTCTGACTCCTCCTAGTGGGAGAAGGAGGCGTACGATAAAAAACCAAACTACGTCTTTCCCGCCAATGACTTGATAGACTCCCTCCTCGGCCATTACCGCTCCAGAATCCACCCGATTCTCCCAATACTGCATTACCCCTCATTCACGCGTTCCGTCGCCGAAGGTTTACATTTGACTGACCCAGACTTTGGAAGCACTCTTCTAGCTGCTTTGGCCGTCGCGTCGCGGGTGTGCAGACATCTTTTTATCATCATGAAAACTCGACTTACCGTCGTGTAGTACTCAAACGACCCCCGCGTCTTTGTCGATCGCGACGTTTCGCTCTCCGCAGGGTGGATGTTTGCCCGTCAAATACAAATAACGCCGAAGCTGTTCCAACCTACGATATATGAGGTTCAGATGTACTGTGTGAGTATGCGCAATTCTATCTTGATAGCTATTGAACAAGAACAGCTTCTCACGATCTTCTCGCTTGGAACATCTGTGCCTCAAGCTTCGTGGTTTTATCTTGTGAGAGTCTTTGACGGCAGATTAAACTAAGGTTGACTTTGAATCACAGGGTCTCGGTATCCGCTCCCTGCAGCAAAGCGGTGAACATAGAAGAAAACGCCGTGGGCACATGGCCAAGCCTGATCATGAACTCTGGAAGCGAGTGTTTTGGTACGTTCACATATCCCTTTTTGTTTCCGTGAGATAACAAAATACTAGGACCTTGACTGTGTTGGAACGAAAGCTCTGTTTCTGCATGGGCCGAAAACCTACCCTTCTCTCTGAAGAGTCCGTCTTGATACTCGTTTGTTAGCTCAGCTTACTTAGGTTTCGTCAGCTGCGATGTTGAACCTATCGAAGAGATTGATGACGAATTCTGGGACCGTGGATTCGTGCAACCGCTCGGGAAGCCATCTGAGCTCTCATATTTTGCGTACGATCTGCGCCTGTATGACGTTCGTACTCGTTGTTCCATAAACATTGATTTCCTTCCGTTTTCAACCATTCGAATAGATCTTGGAAGACGTGACACGCCGGTTATATGGATCCCAGAAATCTAAGAAGCTTTTTGGCTGGAATGGTCCGAACTGGGAGCACCAGACTGTCGCTGATTTTGACTCGGCTATGAACGATTTCTTGGATACCGTCCCGCCACATCGTACTCATCCGCGAACTTCCATTTAAATTTTACTCATTTATCTTCTGTAGTTCGATGGGATCCCGAAAACCCCGACCTCCAAGGAACGTTCTTCGACCAATCCGCGACGCTCTACATAACGTACCATTATATCCGAATAACCGTCGGTATTTGTTGCATTGTTGATGAGCCGAGAGCTCATGTTGCCTCTCTAGATCCACCGCCCCTACGTCCAGAAATCAAGCGTAGGACCGAGTGCGCCCTCGCTTTCGATTTGCGCCAACGCCGCTCGCAATATTATCCGCACGGCTGATATTTGGCTGAGTAGACTCAAGCAGGTGCCTCATCCTGTTCTAATCGTATGTGATTTACTATATCCTTTTTCTTGCATCAGCGGATGTTGGGAGTATCTGACAAACCCTTCATAGGACGCGGTTTTCATCGCCGGGCTCATTCTGGTTCTGAATGTACATGTCTCGCGCCGGAAGCAATCGGAATCTCCGAAAGAAGCAGCTAAGGACCTTGCCCAAGTTGAAAAAGCCTTGGATATTTTCAAATTCACGGAGTCTCGGTGAGTCGACCTATTCTATCGTCAACTCGCTCTCGTGTTGAACCGACGGCGATTGAAGGCTTCAGCCCGTCGGTCGAATATGGGAGTTACTCCGTGAACTCTGGGTGCACGAGACTCCCGAAACCGCTGGCAGTACTTCATTGACCGACAGCCCTCCTACACTGTCGAATGAGCTCGTCCAACCTCAGCCGCCATGTTCCCACTCCTGGGACGGAGAATGGCAACAGCCGTCGACATTCACACCCGGAATGACTATTGAGGAATTGCTCGCAGCTGCGGATCCGTTCGATGCTATGACTGGTGTCCTCCACGAGGAGATGATGACTACGCTAATGGCGTCTTCAACCGATGTTGTGTACGTCAAGCAAAAGTTTCACTTCATTTGCTCAATCAACTGAGTATTTTCAGGAACATGGATGATTGGGACGCATATATGGAAGACAGGAATTTCTATGGACCAGAGGATCAATGGGCGGGTGTTTCTATAGGACAGAGTCAATAGAATCTGTATTTCTGGATGTATGTACAGCAACAATTCGGCACCGTTGAATGCTGAGCATTCGGAACCCCGCTCCTGTTACTGATGCGCTATCAAACCTTCCTTCCTCTCAACCTTCACCATCCCGCTTTCCAATTCAATTCCCGAGTTTTGTCCTTGATAGCGAGCTTTAAGATGTACATGAACGATGACGCCGTGGCATTGGTGAGCCTTCGCCTCGTTTTGAATGTGTGAATTAGTTTAATATCGCTTTATGTGATGCATTTACAGGTCTTCGATAACGGCTCTGCCTATTCCCGGGCAGGATGTGAGTGTTACAGTCTCATATCTTTGACTAGATATCAGAATACATCGTGAATTAGAATCCTGATTCATACAAATTCAGTTGCGGGTGAGGCTATAAGTTGTACCTCTTTCAATGGTTGACACTGATCCATTGACACTCACAAGGGGAGGAATTACCGACTTGCGTATTTCCGTGAGTGGTTCCCCGAGATCGAATGAGCTTGGTCATTAACCATGGCACCATTACAACACAGTTCTATTGTTGGCCGCCCTCGAAATCCAGAAGTTATAAGCGCATTTGCTGGGAAAACTTGTTTTGTGGGGTCGGCTGTCTGTTTCATTCACCCGCACAGAACAAAAATCCCTGACGATAATTTTTAGCGAAGAAGCATACGCGAAACGCGGTATTATGGGATTAAAGCACCCTATTGAAGGCGCTCATATCTTTTGGCTCAACATGGAGGCGATCTGGAATCACACCTTCTACGACGAGCTGGGTGCCACCTGAGGAGCATCCTGTTCTTATCACAGAACCACCTTTGAACTCTCAAACGAACCTCCAAGAGATGACGAGCATCATGTTCGAGAAGTTCAACGTCCCTGCTTTCTATGTCCAGATGGGTGCCGTGCTGGGCCTTCACGCTTCAGGGCGTACTACCGGTCTTATCATGGATTCGGGAGAGGTAACAACCTGGTTCGTTCCCATTCACGAAGGACTACCATCTCTCGATGGCATTCGCCATTTGGATATTGCGGGCAGGCAAATGACCGACAAGTTAGTTCATGATTTTTTGGAGAGAGGCTACCCACTCATCACCACTGGCGACCGCGAAATTGTTCGAGATATCAAGGAAACGATGTGTTATGTCTCCCTCAATTCTGAACAAGAATTACATGGGACTGAATTAGAACAAAATTATGAACTTCCGGATGGTGAAATCATCACTGTTGGAAAGGAGCGGTTAGTGACGACAATTCTCTGGGCTAACCAAATCGAAACACCCACTATCAGGTTCTCTGTTACAGAGGAAATGTTCTCTGCTGCCAACGGCATACCCTCTTCAATGTTGGTCGCTTCGAAAGCTCTTACTCCTTCCGCAGACTCTAATAATCTAAACAGAATCGATTCCATCTCTGCATGTCAAACCGAGACTCAGCCAAGTCTTTACCAAAATATCGTTCTCTCCAGTGGGAATACGATGTTCCCAGGTTTATCTGCACGAATGCAAAAGGAGTTGAGCAAGCTGGCTCCCCTAGGAGTCGAGGTTTTCCGTACCTTGTCTTCGAATAACCGTGCTCCTGACACTGGTCCGCAGATCCAAATTGACGCGCCTGCACGGCGAAAACATTCAGCGTGGATCGGCGGTTCTATCCTGGCTTCTCTCAGTACGTTCAGGAACACGTGGTGCTCGAAACAAGACTACGCAGAATACGGTCCAGATATCGTGAACCGAAGTTCTTTCTTGTTATAGCTAATACAAAATCACGCCTGCCTATAATCCCTTTAGAATGCAGACATGATAGGTAGGCTTCGCCTGGGCTCGGATTTACAGGATCTTCTGAATGGGCCATGGCTGTTGACCATGCACAGCGGAAGAACGGCTGTAGGAACGCCAGCCAACGACTAAGGAATATCGAGCGTAATCGGGGAACGGAGGTCAAGTATCGCGGAGCAATGATCCAGACTCTGTAGCTTCACGCTGTACGATCCGAGATCACAGAAAAGTGCAATCCAGCAGTGCTAATATTCACAGGCGGTGCCTATGGCCCTACAATAAAAACACATTCTTACTTGGTAAATCAAGCCGCAGAAATGGCAATCTGGATGTTTCCCTGAGGCTTCGCTCCTCCACCAATGACCATGGATCCCGGGGAAGGGCCGCACGCCGTGAGGAGGTTCTACACGACAGTCAGAAAGACTAGATAACGAATAGATGGGGAGGTTAACTTGCCTCGAAGCCTCCGTTGGGGGATCCGTGTCCCTCAAGACGACCTTTGCTGATGTCGATGGTGGTTCCTGGAGAAAGCATGAGCGTGAATATGCTACATTAGGCCTGATGTGCTTACCACCATCCACAGCGGTAGCTGTGACTCTGCAGGTCCCGCTGACGGCCGTCGTAGATTGGGCGTTTACACGCAAGAATTGACTGTGAGGAGAGATCAGATACTGGAGAGATAACACAGAAAATTTCACTACATTGCGCCGGCAATTCCGCCTCCGAGCTGGAGCAAGTAACTCAGTGGTGAAACGAGACAGCAGCATGGAAGTCATGCATACCCCGAGCAAAGCCACATTACAGTCGTGCTGTATGAGCTTGACAGATTTGTTCGTGCATTTAGCGACATTCAGAGCCGAAGCACGGGGTTGTAATGGAAGTGCAGCGGTGAGCAGCAGAGCTGAGAGGAAGACGATAATGCGCGCAAAAAGCATCTGTACTACCAGTGTCAGCTGAGGTTTCCGACGAACGAATGGCGACAAGGGGGCACCTTAATTTGAGAAACGATTGCCAGGGGCGATTGAAAGAATGAAAGTCGAAGAGAACGTTTGAAGGCTTTGAAAAAGCGACTTGCGCGGGGGCGGTTTGAACAAGAAAAACGACGCAAAGGCTGGCTGGAAAGCTGGGGGATCACACGAACAACCTCACCTTTTATACGTGGTCACTATTGCCACCGAGGGCCGAGTCCGGGACGTCGGGTAACCCTCAAGGTCACGACAATAATTGCGCATGTACGTGTCTTCAGCGTCAAGGTGAGTTCTTTGCACTTCTCAGCGAAGCTCACAGAGTTCATGCAGACGAACAAGCTTCAAACTGCTTCAGCGGAAGAGAAACGAGGAGAGTAACGGAGCAGGTGACTGTGACCAAACGCGACAGTCACCCCTTGCCTCTGGGAGACCGGATGCGGATAGGTGTTTTTTGAATCGTCCAAAGCAGCGAGCAGTGTGAATCATGCTAAACTGACGTGATTGTGTCGTCGATGTGTGAGTATGCTATGCGAAAACATATAATCTGACTGCAGGATGGAATAACGTATGTGGACAAAACAAAGAAAATTAAAGGGCCAAAGACACAGCAATGAGCACGCGGACGCCAGCGAATCCAACAGTCCGACTACAAGTCCGACAGAAGGGACTCTTCGTCGTCGCTGACTATATCGACGTCCGGATTGAGAGGCAGAGCTGGCGACGCAGCGGCGACGGCAGACGGAGAGAAAACACCACGCGGCGCCGCCTTGAGCTTCGTGCCAGCCTTCCCTTTCGCCCTGTTCTTCGACGCCGCCTTAACGGGTGTACGCACCGTCTTCGCAGCCGTCGGAGACGTTATCCCCGATGCAGAGGGAGACGAACTCGCGAGACGCGTCGAGTGGCGTACGCCGGGTGTACCTCCCCCACCTCGACTCGTTGCGCTGTTCCGTGTGGCCGGAGGCACCTCGCTCGCGCCCGTCTTACCGACAAAGACCTTGATGGGCCGCGCTCGCCCAATGAACTCGTTGTGCTTCGTCGTGCATGTACCCTTCTCCATGTGATACCGGAATCCAGCCGGGGATGAATACGTCTGTGTGAAGAAGACGTCAGTCGTCTACCAACGCTCCGCGTTGGTATGCATGCATACCTTGACACAATGAGGAGTCTATTGAAACATCGCACGGGGGTGAGCACAACGCAAAGAAGGAAGGAAGGAAGGACACGAATACTCACCGGACAAAGATATTTGCCGTTCACAAACAAGGGGCGGTCGATTGGAGGCAGACTCGGCGATACAGACTCCATCCCATCTTCCACGTCTCCCTCGACCACACGCTGAGCCCCGCTGCCATGGCCGGCTGCGTTCGAAGTGAGGACCACCCCACCGGAATCTTCGGCGCTCACATTCCCAGAGTTATCGTGCGCCCATTCTACTTCGTCGACAAGAGACTCCACGCCCTCGACCTGACGCTCTCGTACACCAACGTTCGCCTCTTCACAATCGGTTTGGCCAAGGACGCATTCTACCCTCCCCGACGCGCCATGATCACGTCCGCCACCACCCGCCCCGCGAGCATCGATAACGTCAACTATCTCACCACCTTCCTCCGCTTGGATACATTCCTCGCAAACCTCGCTGCTCCCCAGCGGAGTTGGGTGTGGCGTAACTTCAGCTGCCCCAGCTCCCGCCAGCGGGTCCGACCAGCGGTTGCCGTTGCCGGAGCCACCGAAAAAACGAAAACGTAGTTGAGCGAGAGTATGAGTAGCCGTAGCAGCCTTTTGCGATGGTGACGACGACGAAACAGAGTTGACGTTCACGTTGACGGAGGGGCTTGCGGGAGTAGCGAAAATGGGCGCTTGACGTGTGGGGAAAACTGGCCCGGGGGTAGAAGGACAAGACGACATGAAAGATGATGACGCGGTAGCAAGAAGATCATGGGATGAACTCGTGGAAGGCCGTGCAGCGGGGGTAGAAGGAGGTTCAGAATCGGCAATACAGGTCAAGGAGGATGTGGAGTTTTGGCGCGACAAGGGCTTGGGTCCCTTGGTCGCGACAGGCACCGGTGTAAGCGAATTGGAGGACGGCATAAGGGGAAGATAATAGAACCCATAGCCGTAGCCTGTCGCATGAGGAATAAACGTGAGTGGTCGTTGCGATGGCGTGACAGGTTGGGGTGGCTTCGCGGCAGAGCGCATATTCGAGGGAATAGAGACAGGGACGTAGAGCTTGTCGCGGGTCTGAGCGGATGTTAGGCAACTGAGCTGGACGCGAGTGCTAAGGTCAAGGCCTGGTGAAGGGACGGTAGGATGAGATGTAGCAGACGAGGGCGAAATAGTAGGTGAGAGCGGGGATTGAAGATCCTGCGTGTCAGGATACAGAGATGTGAGGAAAATAGGTTCTGGGGTCGACAAGGAGGAGTTGGAGTCAATCGGCGAAACTGGGCCCAATGGACTGTCGATTGTTGATGAAAATGGTGAAGAGGCATCGAAAGAAGTCTCGTTAATCGAGTCGACCGGGTCGGAGGCAGAGAACGATAAATTGCCGGTAGTGTTGTTTGAATGGCATGTTTCGAGGTGGGCAAAGAGCGCGTGCATGTCGGATAGCTTGATGTTGCAGCACTTGTAATCAGAGCACTATATGATGGCGTTAGTAGGGAACGCAAGATATGCATGCATTTCACTCACAAACTCGCGCTCCATTTGTTGGATTCTGAAGTCCATGGTGAATCGTGGCAAAGGCAAAGAGAATTGCGGTCGGAGTCCATCGCCGCCGATATATGAGACGGTGGAACCGAATAAATGTGAAGAGCGGGGAAGGTCGATTGCATCGATGTGAAGGGCATTGGTCTGGCCGTGATATATGCATCAAAATTGGGTTTTGACAGGAGGTGAGCTCCAGGAGACAGCGCGTCATCTTCTAATCCCCGCACTTCTCGTCCAGAAAGGTTAGCGCCGGGTAAACTGAACTTGTGAAAAACTGTGGGAGACGAAGGGTGGGCTTCGCTGTCGGGCTCGATAAACCACTATAACCCGGCATTCTGTTGTGATGATGACTCGACTTGTCTTGAATGTGTGCAGAGCACGAAGATAGAGGGTTGCGGTGAGCTACCGGACGAACTGGGGCTCCCTGCGCACAATCGTTTACTTAGCCTACGACCCAAAGTAGCCACAGTTTCATACCTTCCAAGGGACGTGCAAATGGTGGCTCAAGTACGCTGGGACGGGCCATCCGATCTCGACAAAATTCAGCCACCGGTGGCTACCGCAAACTCTGCAATCGATTGCTTTCAGAAAAAGGATGAGGAGTTTCGAAAGAACGCTACGCACAGACTCGATATCGATACCAGGGCCCGAAAAGAAGCTCCAACAAAGTGCTAATCCTGCCAATTACGACGCACGTAGGCAACCAGGAACGAGGGCTTTCGGTCTCGGTTTTGCCGTAGTCGGGTATCGCGCCGCGTCTATAGGTAGCGCAGCAAGGAATCGAAATTTCTGATCCTAGACATCGAGTGGCTGTTTCATTATCCTCTGCCAGCTGGATTTGCAGTCCATGGCCTCCAAGTTAGCAGTAGGGCCGACATTGCCGGCCTAAATGCTTGGTAAACTACCCGCGAGTCTATCAAGACAAAGACTGGAGGTTGACACCAAGTTGACAAGGACTAAGTATTGCAATTTGAATGCTTCACGAAAAAGAGAAACAGAACAAGCAGGGCACAGCCTCGGGTCAAATCAGGCATGACCACCGGCAACTCCTTGCCGCGAGGCCGGTCGCCCAAAACGGAACTCAACGCCAAACGCCCGTTTAGGCAATTTTCTTTTTCACACTGTTCTTGTCAGGCATATATTGTACTTTCATTTCCGGCAGTTTCAACTGTACATACAATTTTTTCTTTTTGCATATTCCTTTTTCCAAGGAGTTTGTTCCAATTCGGTTTCAGCCAAAATCGCGTGGTTGCTCTTCGCTGTGAAAAAGAATTTCAGAATGTTTAGAAAAGAACAATGTCAGACAGCCAAATACCGTTTTAGCGCACTCTGTGAGCCCTCAGCCTCCCAGGCGTCCCATCCTCCTCAAATACGCTGAATACTCAGTCAATAATTGATCGGGTTTGACATCTTTCACCGAGGTATCAGATGATACAATTGCATTCCATCGATTCACTTGAGGGGAAGACAGAAGGCTGTCTCAGCAACATTATCGTTGCCAGACTAAGTCACTCCTGCCCTCAGACTAACCTGCTAGTACCACGAAATATAACCGAGTTAATCCAAAGCGTAACACGTCGCCGCTTTATCAGATTCCACCTGGCGAAGCACCTTCAGGACTTTCGCGGGAGATTCGGACAAGGAACCGAAAGTCCGATCATGTCTTCTCGGGTGCTTGTACGTTTGTACCAAGTTCGGATTTGTTTCTTACACAATTCTTATGCTTGTATTTTGCCCGCGCACTGTACCGTATTATTATAATAGGTCCCAAGAAAGGCTCAGTTATTAACTCCATCCGCAGCAAAATTTGCGTGCGACTCGGAATCGAGGAATGTCGAAGATTCAAAGACGGCGCGGATCCCTGCAAGTTACAAGGAAAACGAGTCGTACGACATCGAAGATCGTCAACGCGAGCCCGACGGTCAATGTTCACAGCAATGCTTGATAACGCAGTGCAACAGAGTCCAAGCATATGTCGTCCGAGACCTTGCGGAGTGCGGCGGCTATCCGATCAATCTGTCCGACGGGGGCGGCCGACGTAATACTTATGTTCAGTAAAAATGGTGCGACACATCCCGCTGCTTGGAGTATAAAGAGGTAGAGAGCTCGAGTTGGTGAATCACAAAAAAAATGGTTCTCAGTATTCTATTCACCTTCCTTCTCTTCGCAAGATTTTCGACTCCGGCAAAAGCCACCGACGTTCCCACTGTTCAACTCGGAAAGACAACCCTTACTGGCTCAGCTTTTCTGAACTTAGAGTTCTACGGAGGTGCGTCCCACAATAACCAAGTTCTATAATTTTTCTAATGGCGCAAAAGGCATTCCCTATGCTGAGCCGCCTGTCGGTAATTTGATGTTCAAACCTCCCGTCCCTCTTCGTGGACTCAGCTCTCCGACCTTCGATGCGAGTCATTTTGGTGCCATCTGTCTTCAGCCCGGGGTGGGTCTACCGCAATACCCTGTTCTTTTACCCTTGTATACTCATCGAATCACTGACAGGAACCAGCCAGTTCCGAAGACTGTTTGACCATCAACGTGTTCAAACCTGCTGGCCTCACGAAAGATGTCAAACTCCCGGTTTTGGCATTCATCCACGGAGCGGGATACATCGGTAAGCTCTACATCAATGTTCACGAATGGTACTGACCTCCGGTTCAAGCTACCTCGTCCGCGAAATTCAATGCCACTGCCATCATGGAGCAAAGCATCTCTCGGGTACGTTGAACCCTTCATACCGTATTATTTGAATCGGCATTCTGATGATTGAGTGAATTTTAGGGAACGCCTATAATCTACGTCAGTTTCAACTACAGGCTCGGACCACTCGGATTTCCCCCTGGTCGCGAAGCGGCGGCCTCCAACGCCCTCAACCTGGGGCTCAAGGATCAACTTGTGGCACTTCAATGGATACAAGACAACATCGCGGTCTTCAACGGCAACAGCTCCAAGGTCACCGTATTCGGAGAGAGCGCTGGCGCGATGTCGATCGCAGTCCACCAATTAAACCCCAATTTCAAGAAACTTGTGCGCGCAATGGTATGTTACACAGTCCATTCAAGTTTACATTCCACTGACCTTTCGTTGAGATATTGGAATCGGGAGGCGCCGCGTCTGGCCATGTTTTCCCACCATCTCGCGGCCAAGTCGATTGGGATAATTTTGTCAAAGCCGTTCCCGAGTGCGCCAAGTGTAAGGGGAATGCGTTTTCTTGCCTCCGCCGCGCAAACTCAAGCGATCTGCGCAATGCCATCACGACGTCTTGGACTCAGTCGAAAGAAGGTTTTCCGTTTGTTCCTGTGCTCGACGGTCCACATGGGCTGCTTCCTGAACTTCCTTCCGGGCTCATCGCGAAAGGGAAATTTGCGCGTTTGCCATTCATTACTGGCGCGAATTTGGATGAGGGTAAGCATTAGTATTTGGAAATCGAATTCAACACCCATCGGCATTTTCCACCTCGACAGGCACTTTTCTCACACCACCGACTGTTAATTCAACTGCGGACATCGAAGCAGTCCTGATGTCCAATTACTCAACTCCGACCGTCCCCTCGAGGCAGTTGAAAGCCGCCGTCTCTGAGCTGATGAAGTTATATCCCGACAACCCTGCCTTGGGGTCTCCGTTCAACACTGGGAACGAGACATTCTCACTGAGCCCTCAATGGAAAAGATTGTCTGCAATCTGTGAGTTATGACTTGGGATTTTTTGTTGCATATGCTAAAAGACCTAACATGTAGTGGGAGACATCTGGTTCCAATCTCAGCGTCGCGCTCTAATGCAGGCTGCTGCTAAATTCGGCGTCAAAACCTATGGCTATCTACTCACTGACCCTGGCGCTATCCCAATTTCAACCCCGAACATTGGACCTGCCAATCGTGCGGCGTTGGGCGGTGAGGCATTGTTTAAAACTTCGTCAAGTTTTGACTCACTTGTTCATTTCCAGTAACACATACGGCTGACCTACTGTACGTATATGGCCTCAACGCAGCCTTTGGAAGACCGCAGTCCGCGCAAGCGCTTGGCGTGCAGATGATCGACTACTGGGTTTCATTCGCCAACAGCCTGGATCCCAATGATGGCCGCGGTTCAGCTCGTACGAATTCTTCCTTGCGGAATATACTATTGAAGCTCATCATGCGTGTACTACAGGTCCTGTGTGGTCTCAATACTCCTCTAAGAACCAGAAGATTATCGAGCTCACCAGCGTCAACATGACAATGATTCCGGTACGTCGCAATACTTGGCCCTGAGCTCCAAATATACATCAAACTCACTACTGGCTGCAGGACAACTACCGCGCACGCCAGATCGATTTCATCAACTCGCATGCTGCTGTGTTCTCCCATTAGCCAGTCTCCGTGGTTTCTTTCAATATTTTTCTCTTCGTTTACCTGCCGATACGAGTAATAAGTTTTGTTAGTCTTTCGGTATTTTTATTAATACGTACGATTTCGCATCGTGATACGTGCTGCGTTAGTGGACCGTGAACGATTGTACAGCATAAGACTTTTCAAAGGTACGGCAAGGCTATCAAGCGCCCAACAGTCAAGTGGGCGAAGCGAAACATAGACTGCTGACTCCTGAGTTAGGTGATAAAACACTTCGGCGGTTCAGTGGTGCGTACTATGAGGATGTCGAAGTAGAGAAAACATCCCCAAGTCCTCCCTCTGGCAAGATCCCCTCGCCGACGATACAATTCACCCATAGTCCGCATGCATTAAGCCCTGCTCCGATGCACCTCCTTCACCGTAAACCCCTCCAACGCAATCTCGAAGACACCGAAGGACGCATTGTATTCCCCCTGTTGCGCCAGGACATCCGCGAAACACCTCAGTGCTTGATGCAGCACCAGCTAATTCCGCGTCGGCGCGTGCAGCGTGAACGTCAGGAACACCGCAGCCCAACGCGCGGACTCTGCGTCGCCATGCACAGGGAGCCAGATTAGGTAGGCAACACCCAGCAAGCTCGTCGTTGTCGCCTCGCAGCGAAGCCCAGAGCCTAACGTGCTCGGCTCGAGCGCGGGATGCTTCCCCCTCACGCAACAGGAAGTCGGCACGGTAAACGTCGCAGGCGTCGACATCGCGCGGGTATTGCGCGGTTCTGAAGGTTGTCGTCGCGCTGTCTACGGTTCGCGAGACAATCTCAGCGCTGACGCCGGTCGTAATCTGCAGGTACGCGACGTTCACAAGAGCATACGCGTGGGTCCGCGACGGAGGTCTGGCTCAAGACGCAGCAGTCGGAGACCCCGTCCACAATGAAGAGGGAGACGAACTCGCGAGACGCGTCGAGTGGCGTGCGCCGGGTGCACCTCCCCCACCTCAGTTCGTCGCGCTGTTCCGTATGAACGGAGACACCTCGCTCGCGCTCGTCTTACCGACAAAGACCTTCATTGGCCGCGCTCGCCCAATGAAGTTGTTGTCCTTCGTCGTGCACGTACCCTTCTCCATGTGATACCGGAATCTAGCCGGCGATGAATACGTCTGCGTGAAGGAGGACGTCACTCGTCTACCAAGGGGGAGCGCTGGTATGGATGCATACCTTGACACAATGAGGAGTCTATTTGAAAACACAAAAGGGGGTGAGTACAACGCAAGGAAGGAAGTACACGAATACTCACCGGACAAGGATATCTGCCATTCACAAACAATGGGCGGTCAATTGGAGGGAGAATCGGCGATACAGACTCCATCCCATCTTACACGTCCCCCTTGACCACACGCTGATTCTCGCTGGCATGGCCGGCCGCGATCGAAGTGAGGACCACCCCACCGGAGTCCTCACCGCTCACGTTCTCGCAGGTATCGTTCGCCCACTGTACTTGGTCGAGCGGAGACTCGACGCCCTCGGCTTGACGCTCTCGTACATTCGCCTCTTCACAATAGGGTGGGCCGATGAAGCAGTCGTCCCTCTCCGGCAGAGAATGATGATTCGTCAGTACTTCAGTAGTGGTGCCGGAATGACATGTTTCGAGGTGGGCAAAGCTCTAGAGCGCATGCATGTCGGATAGCTTGACGTTGCAGCCCTTGTCATTAGAGCACTGCACTTAGACCGTCAGTAGAGAACGCCAGATATGCACGCATTTCACTCACAAACTCGCGCCCCACTTGTTGGATCCGGAAGTCTCTGGTGAATCGTGGCAAAGGCAAAGAGGATTGCGGTCGAGTTCATCAGCGTCGATATATGAGACGGTGGAACGGAATAAATGTGAAGAGCAGGGAAGGTCGATTGCATCGATGTGGAAGGTGTTCAAGTTGGTCTGGATTCAGACCTGAAACCACTCAAACCCGTCGTTCTGTTGTGATAACGTGACGACTTGACCAGTATTTCTTCAAGTTGAATCTGCGCAAGAGAACCGTCTTGAGAGCACGAACAATACAGAGTTTGCGGTGAGCCACCAGACGAACTGGGGCTCCCCGCGCACAATCGTTTTGTTTAGCCTCCAGCCCAAAGTAGCCACATTTTCGTCCCTTCCAGCAGCTAAAGTATGCTGAGACAGGCTTGAGGACAGGCCATCCAATCTCAACAAATTTTAGCCACTGGTGGCTACCGCAAACACTGTAGTACGTTAGATTGGAAAAATAGAGCGAGGAATTCCGCAAGAGCGTTACGCACAGACGATATCGATACAAGGACCGGACATGAAGCTCCAAAGCATTAATCCTCCCAATTATGGCGCACGTAGCCAGAAACGGAGGCTCTCGGCCTCAGTTTTGACATAGGTAGCGCAGTAAGGGAAGAAGCGGACCCCAATTCCCAATCCTAGGGCGACTATATCGGCAAATTGCTGGAATTCCCGCGAGTCTGACGAGTTGAGGAGGTCAACCCGCAGCATCCCAACACCACAAAAAAGAGGGTGGACAGTGCAGGCCTTCAAGCTTCAAGCTTCAAGCTTCATGAGTAGGCTGAAAAGAAATCTGTTCCGGGGCGCGCTGTCGATGCCGGCAGGAGGGTCGCGGTACCGTGACGCGACCCAAAACGGAACTCAACGCCAAACGCCCGTTTAGGCAGTTTTTCTTTCAATCCGTTCACAACCGTCTGGGTCTATCCATATATTTATTGATACAACGATGCTTTCATTTTTGGCGGTATTCGACTTTTTTAAAATACATACAATTTTGGTCGCATATTCCTTTACAGAGTTTGTTACAACAGGTTACAACTCGGTTGCCGCGAAAATGGCGTGGTAGCTCTCCGCTGCAAAACAGAACTTTCAGAATGTTTGGGAAAAAAACAATGTCAGACAGCTAGATACCTTGCTGGCGCATCTCATGAACCCTCAGCGGCCTCCCAGGTGTTCCATCCTCCTCAAACACGCTGATTCCGGGATACTACAATCGGGTTGGATATTTTTCGTCGAGGTATGATATACCACTTACATTCCATCGATCCACTCGAGGAGGGACACAGAAAGCGATCTCAACATCATTCTCGTTGCCGGACCAGGTCTCCCCCGGTTCGGGGATATCTATGATGATGGCGTTCATGCTCTCCATGGCGGGATCCCAATCGTTAAAATTGAATGGTGTGAGGAGAACTCTATAAAGAGCAGTTAGAAATCAGAAATCATGAACATAAGACGTACGATGAGGTTGCAATATTCGTCAGTGTCATCGCTACGTTGAACACGTCCAAGTCAGCGCAATTTCGGATTGGCATTTTTTCCGCTCACGAGAATCTTCCGCTCTGGGAATATGATGCATCCCAAGGTTGACCCATGCTGTAAGGTCCTCTTGTTCCAGAGATTCTCTGGAGCAACGAGATCAATTATCGTCGCAAACGAACAAGAAGACTTGACATACCCGTCAAAGAATTTATAAAAATCGACCGCTGCCAACAATTGAGTCATCCACAAGCAAGAAGAGGAATATAGACATACGAGGTGTTCCAGGCAAATTGATATTCCACATCGACGATGAACGTGGTTCAGAATCCTTCCTGCGCGAAACCGCCAAATGATGTTTAGCGAAGTTGACATTGTTTTGCGTCCTCTTGCTGTTCAAGTTCGTCTTGCAAATCCGGTCAGAAAAACAAGAGCGTTGTAAAAATTAAATCGCTCCAACCAAATGAATCGGCGATATCCCAGGATGAATAGCGTATCCGCGAGCTATGAATCGACCGAATCAAACAGGATGAAGATTAGATATCGCAAGATGAACGTACGATATCCCCATCGATTCAACTCCTCTTCGTTGACGATAGCATATACGCCCTCGTAATTCTTGGGATAGTCCAACAGCGCATCGCTCTCATTCCTAATCATCCTTCGCACGATCTTCTGCTGATGAACATCCTGCCCCCAGTCATCATCGAACCACGGCTGTTGTACAACCTCGTTTTCGAGTGTGACAGCCATGAGCGAATTTCGTGTGCCTGCGACGTCGAAATCGAATTTGTAATTTCTGAAAAAGCCTGATAGATTACATGCTCAATCATTTGAGCAAAGAACGACTGACATGACATGGTCGTGGATGCTTCCCACTAAACAGAAAGTCAGTCCTGGTGATCATGGGAAGGATTGGAAAGTAGACTGACTATACGTGTCACGAATCTTCGTTCCGTACGACATCTCCGCGTCGTCCCACCAAGCACCCTGCAGGTATCCGCTCGCAGAAACCCGAACCTCGATCGTCCCGTCCAACTGGAAAGTATAATCGAACAAATAATCATAATTCCCGACCGTGCTGATTGTGCGAACAACAAGCTCGTAGCCTTTGATAGCCTACACACGACGGATTAGTCAGAATTTCGAACAACGAAAGAACGACCGAACTCACCCCCATCTCGCCCTTCAAATACCCGATATGCCTACTCAAAGGTTTCCCTGAATCTCGTTCGAAAACGCAGATGGCATCTTGCTGCAGCAACGTGCCGACGTTGGTATGTGTGATGGCAGGTAAGAAAAGCGCGTCGTATGGACAGTCATATCCTCTGATCATAGCGCGAGTAGCGGTGCCCATCCCAAACCCGCCGTCCAAAAACACGGTGCTCCCCTGGTGCGGATCGCTACCAGCTATCAGAATAAACCTCAGTCAAAAAAGACGTATAAAGGCGAGAAGAAAGACACGTACAATAAACAGCCAACGCTTCCTGCGGGGAAATCTCATACAAGATACGTTCGCCGCGGAATCGTACATCCCAAAGGCTCAATCCCATGTCCCTCGCAAAACTCAGATAAAACGACCATCCCATCCAGGAGATCCACTGATTATCCTTGTCGACGCGATAGCGCGGCCCATTGAATGAGACCTGTCGTGGGCCTGCACGCTCATCCAAATCTCTTTTGTTGCCCCGTCGCTCCCGCCCTGCCCAAGCTTCCTCCCCACTGTTCGGGATATCAGGCGGACTCGAGCGTTTGAGCGTGCCGTTACTGTGCTCGTTTATGTAGCACTATTCTATGACTCGAAGGTGAACATGACTCACGAATATGCTCCAAGGAAATCTTCGACACTGGCGAACGCCTGCCGGTTATACACCATCCGAATGAGATACCACTCCGCCGGATCCATCGACGTAAAATCCACGTAGAAATACATATCAAGAGCCATAAGGAACGAGCCCGGTAAGTCTTTCTTCAGTTGGATCCACATGCGGCGGAAGGACCCATCGTACGAAAACGGGGTAGTGGCAGCAAATAAGAGGGTCGGCGGCTTTGGCTCTGGATCGTCGCTGAGAACCTGTCCGGGTCGCCGGCCAAGCACCACTCCGCCGAGGAGGTCTTGGGTTACATTGTAGAGTGGCTTGATGATGTCAAGGAATAATTTTTCGGTGTATGTCCCATTGAGAGCATACAGACGAGCAGTGTACGGAACGTCAGGGCGTGTGTAAATGTGCCTTTGCCTGAGATGAGCGGTGTCGGAGTCCAGGAGATAGCGAGACGAACCTGAGCAGCTTGAGTTCTATGGCCGATGTGCTGAGAGATAACTTGGAGATAACATCTGGGAGCGGCCCAAGGAGGTATTGGCCAACAGTAGGAGGGGAAGCATTTCCAAGATCTAAAATGATCTAGCGGGAAGATAGGCAAGTTCGAATCCGGTACAGATAAGTTGTTCACTTACCTTGGCAAATCTTGGAGGGGAGGTCTGTTCGCCATCAAAGTATCCAAGAACATCCTCTTTCGGAGGAGTAAAGTTCTCGATAAGGGTAATGGAATTGTCGCTGGACAGAAAATGTGAGTCTCTTTCAAACTTGATGCTCCGAGCTGGCACCCACAAATCCGTGGCCGCTAAGCCATTGGTCAGATTGAACCCCTTCCCGTTCTCGTCCTTGTATTTCCATAACCAGTCTCGAATCGCTGCCGCCTCATCGACATCAAAGTTCTTCCAAACATTTTGCCGTGGAGCAGAGGTCAAAATCGGCGAAGTATCTACACACTCTCCTGGCGTAGTAGGCATCCACGTATTTTCTCCAACGTCGCTGCTAATAGACGCTCTAAATTGGGGTGCAAAGAACAGAATTGCCGATGATAGAGTTAACAGGCCAAAGATCGCGAGTGTGCGCCGCGTCGTTGACTTCGGCGACGGGCCAACACTCAGGTGTGAGTCCCCCTTGGTATGAAGGAAGGACATGGTCGAGTCAGGGAGCCATTTCCCATGTTCAGATATAGGTTCTCATCGACGCAGCACTTTGCGAATTCAGCCGGGACAAGGATCATCCCTTTTGCCGTCTGCAACTGGGGTTAGGGTTAGCACAGAAATTTTCGTTTCACCACCGGCCATCGTCAGCTAGCTGACATAGTAGATGCTTTGTTTATCCTGGAGCACGAAACTTAGGACGTCCAGATGTTTCAGGCATGCGATGATAGAGTCGAAGCCCAGTGTAAGTATCCGGCGCGCGGGCAACCGGGAACCCCACAGAAGATGACGAGCCATTTCATCGCGTTCTTGAAAGTCGAGACTCGAATTCCTTGAATGAACCTTGACACAGACGGACAATTCTGAAAAGATGGAAGGGAACACTGATTCCGACGGAGTCGTTGAGAGGCGGTTGTTTTTTAGGTTTGAGATGATTCTAGAGACCGCATTAACAGGTTTTGGACATCGCAAAGCTCGCTGAGACCCGAGGCGCCCAGGAACCTAGAAAGCAGCCGGATGTTGTGCAAAAGCGCAAGCAGTTTTCGCCAACCGTACTTTGCATCTCAAAATTCGCCCGCATTTGACACGCCCAGAAGCCCATCGCAATTCCCTTGATAATTGTACATCCATCCCGGAAGAAATTCTATGATTCTATAACAGCCGCCGCCGTGCGATCCCTCACAGCTTTCAAAAATTTTGCAAGCTCAGTCCCACCCGTCCCCTTCAGCTGCTGCGAATCCTCGAGCCCAACTTGCTCCCCTCTCTTCTCCGCCGCCGCCCTTCTCGCAGGCTGTATAATGTAAGACGTCACAATCTGCATGTGGCGATCCCTCAGCCGCTTCAGTGCGTCGACCGCCTTGTTGTAGGCGCCTAGAAGCTGCGGGTTTCCACCAACAACAAGCGCGCGTAGGGGGCGTGGATTCGCTGCGAGGTGGTTCAGGAAGTTGCGGTGGTGCCGCGGCATGTACAACTGCATGCGCGTCAGGAACGCCGACTTCTTCGTCGTCTGCCCATGCCCCGTTAGCGTTGGTGCATGAGAAAACTCGTCTACACCCAGGAACATATCCAACGCATGGATGAGCGAGCTCTGCCCCGCGCTAGGCCCGGAAAGCTCGGCGGGGTACGTCCACGTCGGGTCGGTCTCCATGCCTTCGAACTCCCACCGCCGCTTGCTAGGGTCCGAGTCCACACCGCGAAACCACGGGCGGATGACATTGTAGAACGCGCTGGGGTCGCACCCGTCGCGCACGGTCATCAGCAAAGCCTGCAGATCGTCGATGACGGTTGCCAGCCGGTCCAAGTACGTCGTGATTCGTCGCAGGGCAATGTCATCTCCCACAAAGGCTTCGTCCATAGTCGATCGCATGAGCTCCAGCGCCTCGACGCCGCGCAGCTCCATCCGGGCAGACGTGAGGTAAAACACCTGCTCGTCGTTAGTGCCCGTGAATAACGTGTTGCTTTGCAGGTTATCCAAAGCGGGAGTCGGCTTGTTGGAAGGCGTCTTCAAGCTCCAGTTGTACAGCACCGTGTCTGCGTACGTGAGGACAGGCGGCAATTGCAGGTGCGTGGAAATTTGGAAGAGCGGGATGGTTATTGGCAAGGGAATCACCACCGGGACATCCGGGGGTAGAGAATGGATGTAGAAATGCATCGTCCATGCGAGGACAAGGTGTGCCCGACGAAGGTTCGTTTCTGACCTGATCAGACCTAGGATCGGAATAGTCGGTAGCTTTTTCAAAACGGTTATCAGCCCGAATTCTCTATCAGGTAGCTAAAAACCTCACCTCTCTGACCCGTTGCCTCCACGACTCTGATCGGCTCATTTCAGCAGCGGTTATTCCTGGTTTATCTCCCAACTGCAAGCCTTCCGCGATCGCTGCGTCTAGCACAATTTCCCAAGGTTCGTATTCTTCTGGAAGCCGCGACGGTGGAGCCTGAGGGGGCATGAAACCGGTACGATTATCTACATCGAAATCGTGTGCCGCAAGTGTCGAAGTGTCGTAGGCGCCAGCAGAAGATCCGAGAAGCCCATCGAGTCGGGAAAGGGCGAGGAAATGGTCGGGGAGAATGGGGTCCATAGATGTTGGGAGGTAAAGATGGGCCGGGCTTTGTCAAGGACAAATCTCGGAATTTGAATTCGAGACGTTTGTCATGATTTTTGAGACCATCAATGGCGCCTTTCATGATCGGGCGATGCGTCGGATCTGCGGACCGAGTTGCCGTTAATTTCCGTGGTGGCGATACGGTGGCTATGCCCATAAAACGTCAAGAACAAAAGAAAAAGACCAGAAAAACGCGTGAAAAACGCGCAAGAAATGCTTCGCTGCAGCTGGGGGTAGGTACAGGGCGAGAGCATGGACATACGGCTTCCGGGCGCACTTGACTTGAAACCGTTCAGTTCAGCTCCCGAACGAGCGGGACATCGAGGGCGTACATTTAGCGACCAAGTGTACAGTCGTGCTCGGGTGCTTGGTAGCAAGGCACAAAGCGAGCATCCGCAGAAGGTGCTTGAGTTCCTAGCTGAGGCCGGGTGGGATTGGTTGCGGCTCGGTGGAAGACTTCAAGAGGCAAGATTCAATCAAGTAGGGTGGACCATACTTCCTGGTCGCATGCGATAACAATGCCAAAATCCGGTACTTAGTGGTCTTGAATGGTACACCCCCCTCAGCATGCATCGGAGTTGTGGTCTACTCGTTGTGAGCGAATTATGAGCAGAAATGGACGAGGACATGGTTGTTCGCCCGAAGAGGATGAGGTAACGACGTCACAGCGGTGACACGACGCGTCAAAGCGAATTGGAAGTCTGTGCGTAGTTCTGTTAACGTTAATCGAGTTAGGTGACTCTCATAGATGACTTTCACGGGATGGTACGGTGAATGCGATATTATTCGAAGATGTAGAGCACAAATAGTAATCGAAAGCAGAGCAGTGCGACAGCCTTGGGTATGTAGGGGTCGAAATAAATCAAGTGCGACGAATGTGGTGGTGATACAATAATAAGTACATGATCCCCTGGACCAGGATGCGATGGATGGATGATTGTATAGATGCAATTGAAGACGAATGCGAATGTATGCAGCAACAGATTTTGACGAAATCGAATCGAAAGGGTGGGGCGACAATCATCCGTAGTAGACGCTGGAGAAGAAGTCAGTAAGAGCGAAGCAAAAAAGGAATGGGAAGAACTCACCCCCGCTGTGTCGTCGACCTCGGCTTGAACTCCAGCTTCCCGTTGTCTACGTAGTGGCACAGCACGTCCTCCCAGTCTTCCCGCACATCCCAAGAGATTTTGGCAGGCGGGTCGACCTCCACGGGCATGACCTGGCTGACGGTGCCGCACTGAATGAGGATGACCGCCGTGCCGATCCCGCCGTTAGCGCGACACCGCTCCTCGCGGCGCTGGATGTCAGCAATGACGAGGGGATCGCAGATATAGGTGCGTGGGACGATATGTGTTGCCGCGATGGTGAATCTGAGACATGATGATATGAGTGATCCCGTCATTTCGCGATCGGAGACAAGCAAAAAAAAAAAGATGCGGGAAAAGATGGAAGGGGGGGACGAAGAAAAATAGCAAGAGAGGAAAATAGACATACCGACGGTGGGACTCGGGATGCGGGACAGGATCGAGCTCTATCAGGAGAGCGTTTTGTCGGATATTAGAGGGGATGCGCTTGAGCTGCAGAGCTTGGAAGCCTGCCCACCCGAGCAACGAGGCGTACGCAGAGGTGAATTTGCGGAGGTTTTTGGCGAGGTTGGCGGTGGGGTCGGTGGGGGCAAGCTGCTGCTGCACCTGCTGCTTAGCGACGGCGACCTGGTCCATGGTGTGCGTGCAGATAGCTTTGTGCGAGGGCCAGTGGATTTTCTGGCATGTGGGGGACTGTGCGGGATCATAAGAGACGGTGCAGAGGGACAAATGAGAAGAGACTCACACAGTATTGAGTGGTCATCTGTACAACCGAGACGAGTCATGTTAGCGAGTGAAGAGACGAGGATGTAAAGGTGAGACGTACGCAGCCACCACATAACCTGAATCGAGATACGGAGGGGTTCTCGGCAGCGCCGCATTGATCACAGAGACGGTAGCCGCGCTGACGAAGAGCGTGAGGAGCGGTGTGATAGTTGCCAGCAGCGGGGAGAGCGTAGTAGGCCTGCATTGTTGTGCTGGAAGGGGAAGTACACTGACTCGACTGGCTATTGCTGTGAGACGATCGAACGGAAGCATCTGGTTATATAGCAAATAGCAATCCAGGGCTGTTTTTGTTCGACCCTCCATGACCGGTCTCTGATCGAGGTGGAGAACAAAAAACCAGATTCACGTCAGCCAGGAGCCTTTCCACGCTTTTGTTTCTGAGCCGAGAAGGGTGAAAGAAGTGCGCTTGCTTTTGTGTTGTGAGACATAGGTCTTCATTACCATGTATATCCCCGCTAAGAGAAAGACAATACGATTGTCACCTGGTGGTAAAAGACAATAAAGGTAGCACTGCCAAATCGGGATGCTAGGATGATCGCATCACCACCGTAGACAAAAGGTTTTACAGATCATTTTCCACGCCCACCCAATTCAGAATCTTCAAAGGAACGACGCACCGAGTGTCTGTCCACCTTAATTGTCTACCCTCATGTCGAACATAATTAATTGCCGTCTTCCGCAAGCCTTCCATTTGCCTCGTTAGACGCCGGCCCTGAGCTTTGCGAAACTTGCTTAATGCCAGAGCTTACGGCGCCAGTATTGCTGTTAGGTTTCAACCAGATGCTGTGACTTCTTTATCCTGATGCTGATAGGGTGGAGAAGGGTGGAGAGGCATCTGGCAGTTTTGGTCAAAGGCAATCTGTTTGACCTTTTTCAGAACCAGATCTTCCAAGGGCATGTCTCAGATCCATATCGCTTGTCTTGTCTCTCGATCAACTTGATGCGCTTACTTTGTCTCAGTGGGCGTCAATCCATGTGGTGCGCACACGCGGGCGTCTACAAGCGAGCGTACGCGCCCCCTGAATGACGATCCACATTGCCGCAATAAGCACCGATGGTCTGGATATCTGATCATGTCCCGGAGCTTTCGGACAGTCAAAATCCGGCATTGCGTGGCGAGGAACAGTGAACTCTAGTTGCATTTTTATGCTGTATCGCTGTCCTTGCGGATTTAAAGGTACGCCGCGTTGAAATTTGACGCCGACCGGAGTCAAGTATGTTTTTTTTGGCGAGGATAGCCTTTCCGAGCGGGGAGCTCAGTACGTGTACGTATTTCTCAACAGCAATTTGGATTCCCTCTCCGTTTGTATACCTCTATCTAAACTAATCGGGCTCTTTAAATTTCAGTCTAATCGGAGCGGTCACTTGAACGCCCCGGAATATTTTCCACTGCCTGCTTATTGGCAGTTTGTGCTCTGCTTGGGTTCCAAAATTGATAACAGACTTGGGCGCTTTTCAACCAACAGACTCTGACGATCGAAATAACGGCCACGAGCACAAGCCTGTCAATGAGTTGACGATCATGCTAGCGCTCTGTACATCTTGTCTTAATATGGCCCGCAGAAACCGCAGAAACCCCGTTTTGGTTAATTGTTACGGCTCCGGAAAATAAACCGAGTATGAAGACTGGAAGTAAGAAGACTCAGACACGATGAAAAAGGCGAAGGTGAAGGAAGATTGCGAGTCGTTGACCTGGAATTAAATTTGAAGCTAGGGATGAACTGGGGAGGATGATTTGCCAATACTAGTATTTGCCAGCAAGTGGTAATCTTTTCAAACCTCGCGAGTCGCTAATCACAGCGAAGTGAAACACTGGTAGATGCTCGACGTAGATACTCGAACTTCGAGCCTAGGAGACAGCCTGGAGACTGAGAGTAAATTTTCTTATGCCGGCGGCATTAATTGTGAAGGACAGGAAAGTCCAATTTCAAGAAAAGTCCGTCGTCGCGAGTGCTTGGCTTGCAAGAAAATCCTGGAGCGAGGCCAAAAATCGGTGCATTTCCAATCCACTCCTCACTGAGAAGTTTCCCAGTAGGTTTCTTCTATTGGGTTCAACCAAGGTTCAACTTTGATTTATCTTTCTCCAGCTTCCAGTCACAAGCAAAAGTTTCGTTTCAGAATTCAATGATGTAAAGCCCATTTCTTGCTCGTTTTTTCATTCTATTTTCCCGCTATTGTCTGGTGTTCGGATTTCCCCGAACAAATGTTCAAAAGCGAAGGCAAGTTCTGTAGCATCTGATGTCATCAAATATTCGATCAATTATCACACGTAATTGATCAGCTGCATAGCCTCCTTCTTACCTCAGCTTCACCATCCTACTCCAAGTAACTTGCTCGACTCATAGCCCTTAACATCACAGAAAATGGCGTATCTAGCCACTCAGAGACGACCAGGGACCTCAGCGCCAGGGGACGGCTCACGAACGCTAACCATAACGCCCACGCCAGCGAACGAGGCGGACGGAACAAATCCGAACGATACCGATGGCTCTGCACCGATTATAGGAGCCCTACATCTTCGCGGTGGGGTTCGAAGGACTCGCCAGCGGGTGGCATGGGACGAGGATGTTGTTGATAACGAGGGCTGTGGCCGGAAGTCATCGAAGAGTGCGTTCATTCAAGTTCCGTGCTGGCAGTATCGCTGAATGTCTTGTAGTCTGCTGCATATACCACAAGCCGAAAGACTTTGACGAATCCTCTTCGGAGGACGACTCCTCGTCGGATGAAGACTCGGATTCGTCGTTGGACGACGGGCGGGCGAGACCGAGACGCGGTAGTAATCATCACCACCACCCCCATCCTCACCCTCACCCGGACGGCGGTGCTGGCGATGCGCAGAGAGATCCGCAGATAGCTGGTGTGACTGAGTTTGAGGAGGCAGCGGAACCGAATGCCTACGAAATGGTACCGTCTTCCGGAAAGAAAGGCAAGGGCAAGCGGAAGTCAATTGGTGTGTATGCTCGTTCCGAGGCCAGGATCTGCGGCTGACGACAGTTACCTCAGGATGATAGATTTTTAGTTCTGACGGAGCTCTTACGAGACTTTATTTTCATCGGTTTGCAACCCTCGACTCGACGAAATTCACGCACGCGTTTCCACCTACAAGATGTATTATATCTCTCGCACCTGTCCAGTGTAATATGTACGGCCGACCCTGGCCTTTAAACGACGGTTCTTTCTCCCTTCCTTCGTGTGTTTCAAGTTGTCTGACAGCCATGCGTCTTTCTTCCCGCTTTATGTACATGAATGCGAAACAACACGACGATTCTCCGTATTATATGCACAAAAGAGGTTTGGCCGCCTTGCGTTTCGCTTGCTTGGCTGTCATGCCTACTGTCGGGGTTTCTGTCACGACTCCAGCTGCGATACAGTTTGCAGTTTCGGGAGCACGGGGATACGCACATTTCGAGTCTAAAAGTAGAATCTCCTCCGACTCGAATGGGATGGCACAAGTTCGGCATACGCCAATCCACAACCCTACCCGGGCCGGTCCCAAGTTACCACCTATTTCGGACCTGGGGCTTGAAATGGGAAGGATGCGGCGTTGCGACTCTTTGGAACAAACGACAACAGAGCGGGTTCACCTAATCGCTCTGGGCCAATCCCTTTATAGCTGAATTGGGTACGTCAGGAAGTCAGGATTTTAAGCGAGCTTGAATAGGCTTGAATACATTTCGAGCAGGTCAACGATGTTGAGTCAACGGAATTATTGGTGGCCTTTCGACCGACGACAACCGGGCCCAACGCGCCACTAGTCGGCGCGCAGAATGGAGCACGGATTTGCGCAGTATGCTTCAGCCTCCGTTGTTGTCTCCATGAAGAATTTGGTCGAAGAGTATATAAGGCTCATTTTATCGTCGAGTTGGGCCCAGTATTTCTTCTTTCTACGATGGGTCGAAGCAGTTTCAGCCATCTCCTCGCTTTCATTTCGCTTTCCGCCCACGTCTTGGGCGCTGTCTCTCTCTCCGCATGTTCGTCTCAATCTGAGCCCGATTACGATTTCGTCGTTGTTGGCGCAGGTGTCGGCGGTGGTCCCGTTGCAGCGCGGTTGGTCGAGAGTGGGTTCTCAGGTAAGTATATATCTCCAGAGAATAATTTTCCCCAGAACGCTCACAGGGTTTCAGTCCTTGTTGTTGACGCAGGACACGACGTCAACAATCTCAATACGACGATACCATTCTATTTCCCCCGTGCCGTGGATGGTATGTTGATGCAGAGTTTTGCTGGTTAAATTGAAGTTCTTACAGATGAACAGACCCGCAGCTCGAACTTAATTACACGTACGATGAATACTCCCCAGGAGCCAAGTTCCCTCGTCCTGATTCCTGGCAAGTCCTCGACATATCATGATTTTCAGCGTATTACGACTGACAAACCTTCAGGTATCCTCGCGCTCGGGCTATCGGAGGATCGACGGTAAGGCTCCAACCCTCGAAACGTTCGATCCGAGGTTGACTTTTCACGCAAGATCCATAATGCTTTGATCAACAACGTTGCGGATACGAAGAATGATTTCGATAGCCTGGCTACCATGTTCAACGACCCCACCTGGTCGTATACCAACATGCGCAACTACTTTAAGCAAATCGAACATAATCTCGATTTTAATAAATCGAACCCTGATCACGGGTTTAATGGATGGCTCAAAACTAGCCTCCAGCCCCAATCTATTCTCAACAATCCGATGTTTGCGGGTGCGTTCCATTCATAGACACAAAAATTCAAATTTGTATATTCATGAAACCTCGCAGACGCTCAGTTGGCTGACATCGTCGGGACCTTGACCTCATCTGGACCACTTGTCGCCGATATCAATAGCGCAGCCAATGTCGATGCCATCGGCGTCGGAAGTCCTAGCTACACAATTGACGAGAATCACAACCGATCTTCGATCCGAGACCATCTCGTCGACGTGAAAAACAAGAACGCGGGGAAACTTACCTTTGCGGTGGATACTTTGGTCACGAAGATTCTGCTTTGCAACGACAGCAAGAACAAAGGGTCGCCCACTGCGTATGGTGTGGAGATTGCGCCTGGGGCTGCATTGGCGGTTGCAAGTAACTTCAAGGGTAAACAGAATTTGAAGACGAAGAATGTTACGGCTCGGCATGAGGTGATTGTTAGTGCGGGTGTGTTCCAGACTCCACAGTTGGTGCGACCTTCAGCTCTTCATGCACGATTCTTTATGAATGAAAACTATTTATCATCTAGCTTATGGTATTTTCTTCCGTTGTGTCTTGCATACGGGCGACTAATTTCTCCAGCTTTCGGGAATCGGTGACCGGGATCAATTGTCGCAGTACAATATCGACACAGTGGTTCATTTGCCGGGCGTTGGGGCAAACCTGCAAGGTAAAGTGCCTATGGTCAACGAAGTAATATCTTGCCCAAACCATAGAAAAATACAGATCACGACGAGGTCGCCAATATCTGGTCGCTGAAGCAAAACCACACTCTGTTCAATGGATGCACCGTTCTTCCCACCCCCCAGCAAGACCCCTGCCTCGCCTTCTGGATCAAATCGGACCATCAAAATCTGTACTCTCTGGGTGCAGCTCTAGTCGTGAACATGTCGAAGAGCTCTCCCGACTTGGCCGAGCCGGACGTTATGACCTACTGGGCTCCCGGATACTTCCCCGGCTTCTTCCGTGGCTTCCCAGACGAGATCGCCAACATTCACAATGCGCTTACTGCGGTTGTGTTGAAGGCGCACCCCTCTACCCGCGGTCTGGTTCAGTTGACGGGGAACCATCCGCAGGATCTGTTGAAGATTGAGAAACGTCACTTTGAGGCGCCGGGTGGTCAGAATGATGTTTCTATCATTAGCAATGCGATTCAGAAGGCGCGGGACCTCGTTGGCCATCCTAATATTACCCAGCATGTCGAGGCGCAGGCATTCCCTGACCCCAGTGAATCTATCACAGACCATATCCAGGAGCATGTGTTCGGTGCGAGCAAAGAAATTCCGAGACTGGTCGTCTGTATATTCATCTGTATTTGCAGGTCATCATGCTTGTTGCACGGCGGCAATGGGTGCTGACAACGGTGCGTATATCGGCCTCGGAAATACCATAGCTGCTGAATGAACATGCATAGACCCGAATGCCGTTTTGGACGGAAACTTCAACGTTCGAGGTGTCAGCAAACTCCGAGTTGTTGACATTAGTTCGTGGCCCAACGTTCCTGGCTGGTTCGTTACTACGCCGACGTATATGGTTCGCATGCAGCATCACTTGCCTTTGTAGGAGTAACTGATCCTTCTTTTAGATCGCGGAGAAGGCGGCTGATGTTATAATTGCTGCTGCACGAAAGTAAACGGGAGGTGGGTCAATTGGCACGGAAATTAATAGGACCCTTCACAATCTAAATGGATTTTTCTTTCGTTTGGTTTACGTTCAAATAATGTGTTTAATTCAATCGAATCTAATGATTTTTTTTTTCAAATTTGAGCACTCAGCTGCCGGGATCCTGATCATGATAGTATCGTTCCCAGCCTTCTACCCTGCTAGTTTAGTATTCTCGCTCTTTGACTTCTGCTCCAAATTTGTGACAAAGCGCTGGCGCAAATGACTTGAGTTATCGCGCGTCGCAAATGCTTCCTAAAAAGGCAAACATGTCAACCTTTATTTGTGTGTGTTATCTCCCTCACACCGAAAAAAACGAACTTTCGGCTGACCCGACCCATCCCGAAACACTGTGACGACTACCGAAATTATTCCTATTGGTCCGGAATATGCCGCTCCAATGGGAAAACCTCGGCAATCTTTCGGCATCAGTTGGGTCCGCCGAAGGAACCGAAGGACCATTTTCTTCGGCGTGTCTTCCTTCTTTCCCTACTCACTTCATCCGAATCATCGCCGCTTAGCAGTCAGCCCAGCCCAGCTCTAGGATCGGGGACTCCGGCGACACTTTGAGGCTTGTGGCAGCCACTTTTGACCTTGTTCAAACTCTGATTGGTCTTGCAGCGGGAACCGTAAGTATACGCAGCGGCAGAGAGTAGACGACAAACTATACTGTATAAGTTGGTCAAGGAATAGGAAATACGGGAGATAACATCGGTTCAGACCTCGATTTCGCATGTAAGAATTCCTCGCTTCATGTTGGGTCCATGATGATGATTTTGAGCGAAGTATTGCAGAAGATGCCTCCTGCTCTTGTGGACGAGGTGGTTCGGCGGGATGGAGGTCGTTGTAGCATTACTGGTCTTTCAGATTTTACGATTCGGGTACTGCCCCAGCTCTGGTACGTTAACACTCTCCTGTGTGTGTTTCCTTGTTAGTCTGATTGTGGTCAACCCATGGATGACACAGAGCAAGAGAGATTTGCATGACCTTTCTGCGCGGCCAGAAAAGGGTATGAATTGGGCTCCCATGTCCCATGTGCCTTTCACTGACGTTTTTTCAGATTTACAGTCCGCCACGGAACCGTCTCACGTTCTCGATCCTGTCCTGTTGTCTCCCTAATAGCTGCCTCTGGTCTGGGGACCGACAGTACTTTAGTATCAAGCACACCTTTCATCCCAGCCTTTTGCACAGTTGTCAAGCGCTTTGGAGACTCCTCCGTCGATTCAATGTCCCGGGGCGTGTCAAAACTCTTTCGAGACGGACTTCTCGGGATCCAAGAACAACGACGAAATCGCTCATTAAGCTCCTCGGGTCCTCTCTGTGCGTGGTTGCCTGGATAAATTGGACCTGGGCCGTCTCGCCCCGTACTTGTAACGCCTGGGCCTATCTTGAAATGTCAAGCCGCGCCAGCTGTTGAGTGGTCTCCACAGTGGTCACGGACAAAGAGCCACGACATTCAAGAACAAGATGTAGCCGGCGGATATCTTACACTTCGCCGTCGTCGCTGCTGACGTCTCCAGGTCGAGATACCCAGTTCTCGATTCCTTCAAGGTCATCCAGAAATTCTTTCTTCGTGAAAATTGTTCTCGTCTACTCGCAACATCAACTCCCTTCAGATTGCTTGTTCTGGTCAAGATGCTTCAAGCACCATCATGTCCAGGAACTTGACCCGTCAATCGTTCTATCAATATGTGCCCAGCCTCGATACGGTGCCCCAATCCGCATAATCTACGCTTCCTTCCTCCCGCCCTCCGCCCCTGCTAGGCGCTCAATTCCTTCGTCATATCAATGTCACCCGTCATCCACACCGTCAGATATCTCGAAGCGGAACGATGTGGCATTTGCTCGGCGGGAGACCTAGGGACGTGCTGCGATCGTGAACGAATGGAGAGGCCAGCTTGGATTTACCCCGGGAGCGCCATCGAGTCTGGGGTCGGACTGTATAATTCGTTAACTCTGATACAGGTTGTGGAAAAGTGCTTGGTGACTCTTACTAGCCAATGTAACATCATAGTGATATGGACATGCATTCTATCTATTTTACACTCGCTGGGGAACCCCAACAAACCGCAGGTTGGTTTACAGTGCGGCGAGCTGTAGTGCACAACATTATACGCGTCCAGGAATTGTAACCCTAACCCAATGCCTAACCTTTTTGGCAGTCGCAACGCTTGTGTTCTACGCTCATGGTGCCGCGGTTTCTGGCGTCGTCGCTGCTCGGTCTGCTGCTCTGCACCTCTGTAATAGCTTCTAGAAGACCGTCAAACTCGTCCTGGAACCGACCGATACCGATATCAAGCTACCAGCTTTCTGTAAGCGGTCGACTCGGCCCCATGACGTTTACTGTCTCATCTCGTATTTCGTCAGGGTATATCAGGGAACGCAGCGCCAGGTACGTGGAAGTAACGAGTGAAAGCACGAAATATCTGATGTAGGTTCAGAAAAATGTCCGCCTTGCTTCAATTGCCAGCTTCCGCGGTTCGCTTGTGGCCAGTATGGAGAATGTAACGAATATGACGGACAATGCAAATGTCCTTCGGGATGGGGTGGAATAGACTGTCTTATTCCCCGTGCGCTTGCAAGCTACAGACCGGTATTGAGCTCACTTGGATGCTAGAATGCGATTCTTTGGCCGACGGAGACCAGAGACGACTACGAGAGGATGGCAAGACCTGCGACTGTAAGGATGGATGGGGAGGAATCAACTGTAATGGTGTGTTTCGTCCCCGAATCTCTTGAAATCCTGTTGACGATTTCTAGTATGCAAAACCGACGAGTCCTGCGCTGGATTCCCTTTGCTCGGAGGCTCACCCGTTGGTAACGACGATGAAATCGACCCGGAAGAGATGAGATGCTACAAAGGCGGCGAGACCGTCTTCAACAACCACCAGATGTGCGACGTCACGAGTGCGTGTTCCATTTCGGGCTGAGTGCGTCGAGGATTCATCGCGTTGCAGACAGGAAAATCATCGATCAAGTAGGCGCGGACCGCGCTGTGCAAGTCACCTTCAGCTGCGACAAGCCAGACAAGACGTGTTCTTTTCAGTTCTGGGTCGCTGAAGTGGAATCATTCTATTGCGCTCTGGACGAATGCGAATCCTCCAACACGCCAGGATACGACACGAACATTACGACTTATGCATGCGAGCATATAAAGTGTAGTTGCATTCCCAACCGTTTCATTTGTGGCGAAGACGGTAGCGTTAGTGAGTTGCTTGAAACTTGGATAGTTTGCGTTTTGTATTGACCCCGCCTACCCAGACATCGATGACTTTTTGAAGGAGGAGATCAAAGGGCCAGCGAGTTTCAGCTGCCGCGATTCTAGTTGCAAGTTTGAGGAGCCCGCCATGAACGATTTGATCAGCGATATCTTTGCTGACCCTTACATTACTCTGACGTGCGGTGGAGGCGAGTGCCTGCACTACTCGCAAATCCCCGGCTACGTGGTACGCTGTAACGTCTTGCTTCTTTCTCTCCTCTCACCTTTCCTCAGAGACCGCCGAAACCGGACAACACGAAGTGGATAGCCTTGAGTGCTGCAGGTGTGGGTCTCATCGTTATCATCACTTCCGCGACCCTCTGGTATGCCGGTCGAGCTAGCGGAGGCGAGTTTGGAACGATCCGGCTCCCCGACGACGAGCAAGCGCGTCTAATGAACGACCACGTTCCCGCCACTTTACATTTCTCGAATGTCTCTTACACTCTGGGCTCGCGCGTACTCCTCGATAACATTTCGGGTACAATCAAACCTGGGCAAGTCTGCGCTATCATGGGTGCTTCCGGTGCTGGCAAGTCGACGTTCCTCGACATCCTCGCGCGTAAATCAAAACGCGGGCAGGTTTCGGGGATGACGTATGTCAATGGCCGGGAGGTCGCGAATGCGGAGTTTAAGGCTGTTACGGGCTTTGTGGACCAGGAAGATACGCTGATGAGCACGCTCACCGTCTATGAGACGGTGTTGTACAGTGCTCTGCTGCGGCTGCCGCGAGATATGACTTTGGAGGCAAAGAAGTTTAGGACGCTGGAGACTATGACAGAGCTGGGGATATTGGGGATCAAGGATTCACGAATTGGTGCCAGTGGTGCGTTTCTATTCTACCTCTTTCGATCACCAAGTTGAGATCGCTCTCAGGTAACCGCTCCATATCTGGAGGAGAGAAGCGACGGGTCTCCATTGCTTGCGAGCTGGTTACTAGCCCGTCCATCTTGTTCCTCGATGAGCCCACTAGTGGTCAGTATTGTCAGTTCCACGCCAGAACAGTCGTTCACTCGTGTTTTCGCAGGTCTTGACTCATACAATGCATTCAATGTCGTGGAAAGTCTTGTCTCTCTGGCGCGGGACTACAATCGCACTGTGATCTTCACCATTCATCAGCCACGCAGTAACATCGTCGCGCTTTTCGACCAACTCATCCTCCTGGCCGCGGGCAAGCTCGTTTACGCGGGCGAGTTCTCAAAATGTCAGCCGTACTTTGCTGAGATTGGCCAGCCCTGCCCGCCAGGATTTAATATTGCAGACTTCCTCAGTACGTCTCCATAGCTTCTTCAGCAAATGGTTTTTAATGGGGCTGCTCACAGTTGACCTGACTGTACATGCCGGTATGGACGAGAGGTTTAACAGCACTGAAGATGGCACCACACTGGAGCCATCCTCGCCCTCAGATGACGGTGCCAATATCGCCGACGAGGAGCGCGGGCTCATACGCCACCAGACGCCCGCCGTCCCGCTGTCGACGCGATCACGCGTTGGCTCAGTCAGCCCTGAGCAACCCGAAGAAACCGAACTCCGTACTCGCACTGCCAACTACATCAAGCGCAAGACAAGCCAGCTTCTCGAGGCAGTATCCCTCAACTCGGGGCGCAGACGGTCGAATGCGCCGCTTGCGCCGAAGCTGGCGGCTTTGGTGGAGGCGTATGCGGCGAGCTCGGTTGCGAGAGAGATCAAGGAAGAGGCGGAGACGACGCGGCGTGTGAGTGCCGGGGTGGATGTGGGGACGAATGAGCTCCGGGATGTGGCGGTCGAGACTTCGTTGTTGCGTGGGCGGAAGCGGGCCAGTTATGCGACTCAGTTCGGGATCTTGAGTGGGCGGGCGTTCAAAAACTTGTATCGCGATCCGGCACTGCTGATGGCGCATTATACGTCCTCCGTTGCGTTGGCTTGTGAGCCGTTTTCGTTCTGTCTTGCGAGGTCATCGACTGACATTTGGTAGTGATTTGCGGGCTGTTTTTCCATAATATCACGTAACGTACTCTGGTTTGCGACCCGATGATGTGCTGATTTGAATTCATACAGCAATGACATCTCTGGCTTCCAAAACCGACTCGGTGGGTTCTCACTCATTATCACAAACACATCCGCTGACAAGCATACCGGACAGGGTTGTTCTTTTTCACCTTGGCCTTGTTCGGTTTCTCGTGTCTATCCAGCTTGGGTCTATTTGCCAATGAACGGATATTGTTCATCCGAGAACGGTCAGTAACCTTTCCTTCACGTCTGCCTCGGCGCTCCTGATCCATCTTACTACAGGGCGAACGGATACTACTCCTCCTTCACATACTTCTCATCCAAGGCAAGCAACATCTATTTCGCAACTATCCTCCCTCTGACCCACAACACAGGTTCTATTCGACATCCTTCCACTGAGAGTCGTACCACCGATCATGTTCGGTGGGATTGTGTACGGCCTTGTGGGACTCGTTCCGACCGTCGCGTCCTTCTGGAAGTTCATGCTAATCTTGGTCCTATTCAATCTCACTACCGCCGTGGTGGTGCTGTTCCTGTCGATAGCCATCGCCAGTACCAGCGTTGCGGGTCTTGCCGGCACTCTCGTCATGCTATTCAAGTGGGTATCTTTGGAAGACCTTGACCCCGGATTCTCGACTGATGTTTTGCAGTCTCATGTTCACCGGTCTACTGATCAACCGCGAGAGTGTGCCTGCCGTGCTCCAGTGGTTACACACGATCTCGTTCTTCCATGCCGCATTTGAGGCTCTGGCTGTGAACGAGCTGCGGTACCTGCATCTAACGGAGACCAAAGTACGTCCTTTATTCTACTCCCGCACAATTGCTTTACACGGGTATAATTAGTATGGTGTGGAGTTGGATGTCCCGGCCGCTGTCATTCTATCGACATTCGGATTGCACGCACAGGTCCGTGCCTTTATTGACGGAATGTTTTCAATACCAGAACTCACACATTCCGACAGTCCTTCTGGTGGCCAAACACGGTGCTTCTCGGAATCTTCTTCACTGTTCTGACGGTGGCGTCATTCTTAACCCTCCACTTCTTCGTGAAAGAAAAGCGGTAACGATAATCTGATGCGTGTCTCCTATATTCTCTGCTGTACACATCTCTGCGGATACAATCTACACTATAGATTTTCCAAGGCCCGGTTAATTTGTTGTAATAACAATCTTTCTGCTCAGCGTCGCCTGCGTGCTTGTCCAAGTATTGACGCTATGTTTCCCAGCTTTATCTTTGACTTGTCACCGTCGTGCGAGAATCCGGCAGTGGAACATCGACTTGTCCGATAGATTTAGCTTCTGTCGCTGGGTTCCGAGAACTCAGTGGTGCCTTGGCCCGAGTCAGACGACAGGCCACATGCATGGCCTGGCGCTTGAAAATTTCATTTTTCGGGCTCAAACGTGGTCTTTGCTGCGCTTCGCTGAGAATGTTTCGAGCATAAAAAAACGAGTTCTTTTTCTGTTTGAATGGCACTGCAGACCTCACCTCGAATTCCTCGCTCCAATCTAATTCGGTGGTCTTGCATAGTATGCCCTTGGTGCTTCGTTGACTCAGAAACTTTCGCAGTCCCCATCCTTTTGGGAGCCTTTGACTTTCATTCACCCGCCTCATTAAATCAAACGTCCCAGCATGTCCGTAGCCGTCTACAGTCAAGGCTAGACTCAAAATCTGTAGGAATGTTATTTGGCGGCTTGCTAATTGAAAAATTGTGAGACCTTCGCGTCGTACTCCGAAACTTGAGGCATAGATTACGAAGCATTAGCCTGAACGAGATTCTAACTTTTTGCCTCCGAGTCGTTCTGCTCTCACTGGATTCTCTCAGAATCTCTGAATCTTCGCATGAGTCATGGGGTGTACGTAAGCATCGTGAGCAACTCCGTGTCTCCCATGCTTAGCCGACTCAGTCGCTTTCTGACTTTCCGCCCCACCTCCTACCCAGTATTCAGCACAAGTGTTGACCCCAGTGAGTTCTCAAGCTCTAATAGTTGCAGCCCTTTGAGTAATGGCCACATTCTAGCCATGACAGAAGTTGCTGTTTTCGCATCAGGTACGATACACTCGTGACGCCTGATCACCTCCAGCTTGACGTTCACCTCCATGAACAGGCTGTTTCTGGGGAACGGAACACATATTCCTCAAGCATTATCCTCCCAATCCTGAGCCCGGCAAGGGAATTGTGTCCACCGCTGTCGGCTACACTGGTGGAAAGGCGGATGTTTCAAATCCGAGCTACCGACAAGTATGTAGCGGGTCGACAGACCATGCAGAAGCTGTGCGGATTGTGTTCGACCCCAAAGTAGTTGGCTATGAAGAGCTGGTAGAATTTTTCTATCGCACGCATGACCCTACGACTGTGAATCGTCAGGGAGGCGATACTGGAACTCGTAAGTGATTTCGGAAAGGGACGCTCGTTAACTAACCTGCTACTGGAGAATATCGGTCGGCCATTTTTACTACTACCCCGGAACAGGCTACTATTGCGCAGCGGGTAACGGAGGAGGTACAGGCCAAGCATTTCGCACCTAAGGTCTCTGGTCATCCTTCCTGTTCTTGAATCACTGACGAGTAGATGTCACGGTAGGGCACAAAGATTGTGACGGAGATTTTAGCTGCTGGACCTTGGTGGAATGCTGAAGACTACCACCAGCTCTACCTCTTCAAGAACCCTGGCGGATACCAGTGCCCAACTCATCGTCTACACTGGTAGACTGTCATTTGTATTGACTGTTGTATGATTTCAGAATTCTATCTCATTTTTCAAGCGCCACAGTCTGAGTGCGACAGCTGGCCGGAGACCAGGTAGGGGTATTTGGAACCTAGATGAGCACCGACCGAGAAATTTAGCACAGAACCAGTGTGTTCTGTCATGGTATGTACAGTACGGGCAGAGAGGTATAACGGGGAGAGAAGATTAGCATTAATCGATGTCCCCTGGCAGCCTCGAACGCCCGTCCGCTGGCCATTATAAACATTTCCCAAGACAGTACTTCCTGTAGATCACATTGTCAGCATCTGAGTCACAGTAGAGGTAGAAACTCACCCGTACAACGAGTGCAGCTTGGTACAGACATTTCAGGGGTTTCATGTTGACCTCAGGGCGACAAAGTTTGTGCGACATGGGCAGAAAAACCACACCTGTCACCTACGCGTGACCGCGTTTTGAGCTTGTTCGGAACCGTCATACGTCGTACTCAACGCGTCGCTGGTCACCGCAACGTCACGGTTCGAATCCTGAGGCCTGAGGCACCCATTTCCGCTCGCAATCTCTGGCATACAGTCCGCTCTGAGGAAGACTCCCAAAGTTAAGTATAGTATGTCGAAGGAAAAATGTGAGTGTTGTGCGTATTCCACTGGAATACCTTTGACTTTTATCATCTAGATGCATGTTCATTCGAATCATCTGTAGAACATCTCCTACATACCAACATCGTTCCTGCGCCTCAGGAATATGCGGCGATACCAGAAATCCTCGTTGAACCTCGTAAAAAGCTTGCCGCACTCGATGGAGAGATACAACAGATAGAGCAGCACCTTGCGGAAATCAGGGGCAAACGAGAGGTGCTGGCGGCAGATATCGATGCCCATGTTGCCCTGCTATCTCCCATTCGCCGAATACCAGAGGATGTTCTCCGCGACATATTTGTTTCTTCGGTTCCTCGAACGCGGAATGCCGTATTGTCCTGCTCAGAAGCGCCGCTTCTTCTATGCAATGTCTCTTCCGGCTGGCGCAACATTGCGTTGAGTACTCCGAGACTCTGGTCTTCGCTCCATGTCGTCCTTCCCGGTGGCTCTGGGTCCCGCTTTCAAGCCATGCTATCCCTTGCAAAATCTTGGATCGCTCGATCAGGGATTCTCCCTTTGTCTCTTTCCATCGGCTTATCCAGATCATGGTGGAACTGGGAGGAAAATAACGACATGGCTCCACTATTGGAACTTCTAACCGCTGTCTCTGACCGATGGGAAGCTATTGAATTCCATGCACCTAAAGATGACTCGAACGATCACTTCTCGCAAGCACTCTCGAGTGTTTCTTCCGCCCGCGTTCCAATGTTGACCCGCGTTAAATATAACTGT
This sequence comes from Favolaschia claudopus, assembly GCA_037176885.1. Taxonomy (NCBI): domain Eukaryota; kingdom Fungi; phylum Basidiomycota; class Agaricomycetes; order Agaricales; family Mycenaceae; genus Favolaschia; species Favolaschia claudopus. Next base: position 336,563 of record JAWWNJ010000076.1, read on the forward strand.
CTCGACGCGCGTGCGCTGTCCTGCGACTTCCTCTCTTCACCCAGCATCACGAGCTTTGCCTGGTCATTCATTCCCGAAACGCCCCTCGAGACAATGTCGATCGCTTGGTCTTCTTTGACTTGTCTTGATTTAGGGTCAAAAGGCTACGATGCCCCATGGACTGGCCAACGCACTCTTCAGATTCTCCAGCGTTGCGTTAACCTCGAGGCCTGCACTCTCGTTATTACGAATGCCGACCCGGCGGCCATTCCCGATGACACTGTCGACCTCCCTCGTCTCACCTCTCTGGCCGTGACGTGTCGGGATCATACAATAGCGAGCCTGATTCTACAGCGCATGCGAGTTCCTCAATTGATATCCTTCACCTGTACTGAGCCGGTCGAACCATCCCTTCATCTGTTCTCGACGGTGACGGGACACACAAAAGTTCTGCGGAATCTCGACATCACGGCCACTTTTACGCGCGCACTATGGCTGCACATGATGAAGTACGGATCGATGTTTTCTCCCACCGTCGAGACGATCCGGATTTCAAGTTTAGAAGGACACTGGGTTGGGGATGATGATATATTGGCGTTCAATGACGCCGTCCTGGATACTCTTTCCTCGACTGCGCTCCCCGCTTTGACCAGTTTGACCCTTCGCGGATGCCAATTGCTCACGGACCGCGGAGTCCTTGACTACGTCAGAGGCCGAGCCGCTGGTGGCGCGCCGTTGCGATTCGTGGATATCATCCATAATCGCTCCATGGAAGAGGACATCCTTCCAGATCTTGCGGCTTTGATTTCGGATGGCCTGGTTATTTCATTAAGGTACGAACTACCTGAAAACCGCACGCCGCCGTATGACCCTGCAGAATTCATATGATGATGTCGGGGGGCCTATAAGTGTAATACAGACGTCTCAGGTGATAACATAGTGCTGATTCACAACGCACAGTAGAAATCCAACGGCGTCGACGGCAGGGAGCGATATTACCATTATCTTGGAGCGAGGCATCGAATGCATAGATGTGCATCCCAAGTTACATTTCGAGGGGGAAAAATCACGGCTAGCACACCTCGAGGTCAACGGTGCTCTGTGTCCGGAAGTACTAGAATTCTTCCTATCCCTAATTTCCATCCATCTAGTGATCACTATACAACATTTTGTAGTACTACAGCAGCACATAGCAGTGCTCCAATTTCAATTTGTGGGTATAAAAGTAAATTAGTCCAACGCTCAGCCCGCCGAGTCATCCATCTCCAGAAGAAACGAAACAAAAACAAAACAGATGGCCATACCTCCAACCTCAGCCTCGCCCCCATTTTCCACCTCGTCAGAATCACACCGACTTGGCCGCCCCCGCCTTCCTCTTTGACAAATCCGTCAACCCTTCCCCATGCTTCCCCGCCCGCTGCTTCCCCACCTCCTCATCATGCTGCTTCTTGATTCTCCGTATCAGCACAAACATATAAAACAGCGTCAGAATGCCGCAGATCCCCGCGATCGACGAGGTGACGATGATGGTGGAGGTGCTGGAGATGGAGAGCGTGGCGTCTTGGGTGCCGAAGATGCTTGCGACGGTGGAGAGGACGCCGGCGAGGGAGTTCATGAAGCCGGGGCTGCGTGGAGGGCGATTAGATCGAGGGAGGACTGATAAGCAGGGGAAGGGACGTACAGGAAGACGCGGTTGAGGCACCAGATGTAGTTCAGTCGCCAGCGATACCAGAGCCACGCCATGCCAATAGCACCAGTGGCGGTACATACCCACGCGATAACGTATCTACAGACGATGAGTGAGGGAGCAGCCGACAAGACAGAGGGACTACGCACAGAGAGACATGCTTGACGACATTGACCGCAGTGACCCCGAGCGCGCCGAGCTCCGGATTCGACTGCAAGCTCGTGAACGTGCCGGGAAAGAGGACGAATCCAGCAAGCAGAATCCAAGTAAAGAAGCTCGCGAGGATATTGTATAGTGGCTGGCAGATGAATGAATGAAAAACAACGTATGAGAAAACACAGAACGCACCGGGATACTATCAATCGCAAGCAGCATCCTAACGTATCTCGTATCCATCTGGCTCATCGACGGCGGCAGCGGCGGACGCGAAGACGCGATAGCCGCTGCGGCTGATGATCTCGCCATGGCCTGCCTCCGGGGCTCGGGGGCGGCGTGTTTGGGCGGGTAGGTCGAAGATGCTGGAGTTGCCGGGCGGTTGGAGTTGGTCGACGGACGGACGGTGGTGGGCGTGGGCGGCTCCTGTTGTGCGGCTGGCTTGGGTGTGCTGGGTGCAACAGCCTGGTGAGGAGGGGCAGCGTTGACGCGGTTAGATGCGTTGGAAGGGAGACGGGGTCGAGCGTCTTGGGGGCGCGTTGACGCTGCGGAGGGCAGGCGTTGGCGGGATGCCTCGATGGATGTACGTGCAGCCTCGTCAACGCGGTTCGAGGTTGCACTGGGAAGTGGGGGACGCGTCTCGTGAGGACGAGCTGATGCCGCAGAGGGGAGCCGCTGGCGCGAGGCCTCGGCGGAGGTACGCGGGGGCTCGTCAGTGTAGTTCGACGCTGCAGCGGGAAGAGGCGGACGCGAGTCCTGGACGGAGCGGCGAGGGGGTTCATCAGCTCTCGAACCGGTAGGCCGCTGTAATGGATCTTGGAAAGACGGACGCGCGGCTTTATTTGATGTCGCAGAAGGGCGTCGCTGACGCGGATCCTGGGTATACGCCTGAGCAGCGTCGTCGGGTCTCGACGTAGAACTCCGTCCGGGAACAACGGTGGGCGTCGCAGAGACTTTGTAGCTCCGTCGGGGATCTGCATCCGACGGTGCATGCTGCTCCTCCGTTTGGTCGGGGAACGGATTTGGGAGCGAGGGTTGGCGCTGGGGAGAGCGGGAATCTACATCTGCAGCCAAATCTCGAACGTCCCGGCGATAGCCAGAATGTGTCGTGTCTCGGGTTCCCTGACGTTCAGGCTGGCGAATGGTTTGGTCTCCCGCACCCAATACGACATCAGGGATGGAATCGAGGTCAGGGTGTCCAAACTGCCGCTGTGAACCCTGAGTAGATGGATGTCGTGGATCCGGACCCATAGTAGCCGCCCGACGCGGGTCATGGCGTTGGCCTGAAGTCGCCTGCGGGGTATACATGGTATTGCTTCGAGCCGGGCCGTCATGTCGAATAGGATCATAGGGAGTCCTGCCAATTTCAGGCTCACCGCCGTCGCTGGCGGTGGAGAATGCGGCCGCAGAATGGGTGGGTGTGTCCGTGGGCATACTGTCGAAGGACACGAATGACTGGGTCGCCGAAGAAGTGCCGGCGTAGGACCCTCTGCGTCCGTCACTCAGATGATTCGCAGACTGTGCGATGACTGGCCGCAGAAAGTCACGCAGGGCAAAAACAGAGAATCCGCGTCCAGGGTCGCTATTCCGCCGACTGAGAAGCTGGGGGAGTCGGTCCGAAGCTAAGCCGGGGTCTGAGAGTCTACGATTGCGAGCATTTTGTGGCAAAGGAGTAACCAGATCTTCGAAGTGGTTCATTGGAAGAATACAAGGAAGAAAACCAAAAGAAAGTGAGTGTAAGGATAGAGGAAAGCAAGGGGAATGGAAAAGATAGGTGGAAAGATCAATTTGGCGGCGAACCTATCGCCGACGTGGCGGTGTCGGGCCTCGGCCGTAAGCGAAGGCAGTATTCCGCAGCGAAGCGTCCAGCACCATACGCGGCGACTTTCCCCCATTTGCAGTCAAGAATTGGCCTCCAGATCTGAAGAGTACAGAGCCCAATCCATGTCGGTCCAGGAAGAAGAGCAGCAGTTTCGGTACTTGGCGGAAAAAATCAAGAAAAAAATTGTCCACACGACCAACACACGATGATGCAGCTCCCGTACAGTACTGTGACTCGTCAAAGCGGCCGCATGTGACTCAGTCTTGCTCTGGGACTCTGGCAACACTTCTTGGGCAATGGATCTTCATTTCGTGATCAGCAAACTACCCTTCCGAGTCGTAATGCCAAACCTCTTGACTATTGACGCGAAAACTGTAGACGAGGTTATAAAGTCCATCAATGCTGGTCTTCGGACATACCTACAATGGTTTATCGATGACCCAGACTCGCCGAAATTGTACCTCTTGCGGGGAAGATTGGAACCGGAGAAAGATCGTGGGCTTGTCCACAAAACGCTGCAATTCCGTCATTACTTAAATGTGATAAATCCAAAGCACCGGAGAGCACTCGCGCAGCTACTACTATCAAGCCACTGTCTAGCCCTGGAAAGATTGCGCTGGGTTGAGCTTCGTCGCCCGAGAATTGACCGCAACTTGAGAGTCTGCAGATTCTGTAAAGCCGAAATAGAGTCGCCCGAACACGCCTTGCTCGAATGTGTCGCTACCCCGGAACTCGTTACCCTCCGAGAGAATTTTCTCAATAAGATGAGGAATGATTTACCAGGGCTGCCACCACTAAACTCGATGCCGACGGCGATGTTCTTCGCGAAGATGGTGGCTTACAGAGAAACTATCTCTCTCGTTGCTAAATTCGCGTACGAAGTTATCTCAATCTTCCAGACAACTCCTATGTATGTTCCTCCTCTCCCTGTAGACTGGCTGACAATACCGCGACGGAATTACTGATTTCTGTTCTTACCACGGCTGTTTTGCTTTAGATAGACGTTCGATGAGAGTTCGAATAGCTCGTCAAGTAGAATTGTTGGGGTCCAGGACGAAAGCGCGAGGGGCTTGTGCGCGTTGGGATACTCCTGGGAACACAGTGTTCAGAGACTGGACCATGCTGTGTATAATATATCACTATCACTATCACTGTGAGGTCCAGGAGACACTTCCGGTGGCCCTGAACCGAAGGAAGACGCGGAAGACCTCGATTTCTTCAGAAAAAGCCCAGCAATCCACTGAAGACGGAAGAGAAATATGTGCTTCGCGATTTGACGCTGGAAGGTGAACCCCGGAGTACATGGCCATCGTTGGTGGACGGAAATCAGGATCCAAGTGAGCATTCGCAAAGAGATTCTTAGAGTCCATGAAGTCCAAGTTCAAGCAATATTCAATATTGACCCTCGACGCGTCGCGTTTCACGATCACGGGACATGACGCGCACAATGACAATTGACATTAGCTCCACCGCTGTGAGGGTTTTACCTCCTGCTACCATGCAGCCTTCCCCTCATACTGTGAAGCTCAATAGCATTCTTCCGTCAATACAGCTGCTCGCACAAACTCGGGACAGGCTTGCCCAAGCGCAGACTCAGAACCCTTCTACATCTCCGCCTGCTCCAAGTACCGATGCAGATTCACCGGACGATGCCAAGTCAACATCTACCTCCGAAGAAGACCGCGCAAAGATTCTGCATGAAGCCGCGCAGACGATACCCCCAGAGACGCTGAAGGCAGTCATAAAAGAGGCGTTCGAAGAGGCGCTTCCTGTGGCGTTGCAGGCGTCTCTTACGCCTTTAATCAAACAGCTCGAGGCTAAGATCGACGACTTACGAATATCAACGAAAAAGGTGAGGCTCGCCTTCGGAGTGCACGATCTCTGCCATGACGATACCTGCGAACTAGAAATATAATTGCGCTTTGGCTGAGGGGCGCACTGTGCCATTCGACGCGGTACCATTTCCGGACGGGACGTTACCTTCTGCACAGACGAATGTGAGCTGGTTTCATCTCGATTTTATTCCTCGAGCTCATGGCTTCGTAGACACCAACAGCTCTGGCCAATACGGATATCATCGAGTCTCTATCTGCGGACGAGCTGAGGGAGTATTGCACGCGGTATTATCCGGGGCGAGTGTATGAAATGGGGGCGGACGAACGGACACAGCGAATAAAGGATATTCGTGCAGCCATTGGGTGTGGTGTTCTATAGCTGACTCTTTTATCTTTTTGGGAATTACTTACTTGGGACGCATATATTATATATCCATTGCATCTGCCTGGCATCCTAGACAAGGCGCAACCCCCGCCTGCGAGACGGGCTGTACTAAGACAAAAAAGACATCCTTATGCCATGTGCATGAACTACTCTCTGGTTGCCTGAGTAGCATACCACGGCAGCGTAGAAAGGTGCAGAGAATACATATTCTATAGAGATATCCACAATCGGAACCCTTCTTCACCGACGAACATCGCGATCTCACTCGTCATTATCTGCGTGAGATGTCAGATCGAAGAAAGAGCAATCTAGGAGATAAACTGCTTACAGTCTTACTCTGCCGGCTCACAGATCGCCTCCAGCATTGCCTTCACCTGGATCATTGTGGGTCGAGCAGAAGGCTCCCGTGCGACGCATGCTAGAACGATAGAACGGAAAGGTGCAGGTGGCACCCAGTCCCCGTCTTCCCCAACTTGCCAGGGCATGCGCACCGTATTCTGCAAAATCATCTCCGCCATGAAGCTCCCAAACATGAAGACATCGGACTTCTCCGAGTACGGCGCTTGAGCAGTTGGGATATTGGCGCGAGAGGCGTATGCGTCAGAAATCTCGGGGCACTGCCCGCTCCCCCATTTGCATTCGAGATCGCACCAATAAGCGGTCAGGCTGGTGGTCGGAAGAGATAAGGATGTTCGCGATGTGGATATCCCGATGAATAATGCCTATCAAATGAAGGGCGATGAGGGCCTGAGCAAGTTGGAGCAGGATCCGTTTGAATAACGCGATGCCCCTCGGTGCGAACCAAATTGACGTGATTGGTAGCAGCTTGGGGAAAACGAGCTGCCCGTCGCCCGTGCGGCCGAGAAGTTGAACGACGTGAGGTAGTCCTTTGGCTTTGAGAAGGTTAGGAATCTCCGAACGAAGCCGGGATACTTTGGTAAAGTGGATTTCTTCGTCAAAAGCAACGAGGGGAAGTTGGGCGACAAGGTCTGTGGTGTCTTCGTCCGGATAGTCCAGATCACCAAAAGACCGAAATGGTATGGCAGAGATATCGTCGCCGCGAATTTCACTATGGGTCGAGATCTTCTCCCAAGGGATGTTTGCCCTGAGGCGGAGGATGTTACCAGAAAGAGCTCCTGGTACGTCGTAGATTGCAAGATACAGCTCGCGCGACGAGATATGATAGATTGCATGAAACGACGAGGACTCAAAGAACGCGTCGGCCGATTGGTCTAGGACATTGGAAGCGGACCTGAGCTTGTCGCTTTCCTCCCTGATACGGCGAATCTCGGTGAGAAAACTCTCATTCCTAGTGATTTCTTCTACACTGATTCAGTTTATGAACAGAGTAGCGTATGAGGCTTACCTGCTGGCATATCGTTTTACTGTTTGAGGTGGGATCCGAACGAAGCGTTCACATAGGTTGTGTGGGTCCATGATGATGATGCGAAACGTAAATGTTTGCGCGGCCAGCGCATCCTACATCTGGAAAACATGAGTTCGGTATAACACCCATAACACCTATAACCCTGTTATACCTGTTATGTTGGTTATAGATTTTATGGATGTTATGTGACGGAGAGTTTGCTCAGGTTTGGTCCCACTAACTTTCATAACTCTTATAATCACCAATGGTTCACAGTACTAACAATTGTTGGCGTCTTCTCAAATGACCGATGACATTTGCCCAAACTCCCATTTAAACGTCGCTCTCAAGTTCTCTCTTCTCCCTCGCTTCTCTCTCGTCTCTATCTCTTACCATGGCGTCTTCACCTTCTTCGTTCGACGACACAATCAACTTCAGCGTCTCTTCACCCTTTTCGTTCTTGTTTTGACTATGTACCGGTCACTAGCAAACCCACGGTTACTGCTCCTGCTCCCGCAACCGGGGTTTGCGGAATCCAAGCTCAGGAGGATGGGTCTAATGGCGAGGTTAGTGGCTGAGCTGATTGTTTTCTTTTACATTTGTTCCATTACTGCTATAATACAATTTGAATGCGACGACTGGGACCAAATTAGACGTGTGAAAATGAACAACGCATCGCCGGTTGAAAGCGCATCGTGGTGTCAGCGCGCATCAGTTAGGATCAAAACATGAATGGGGCGAACTTTCTGTATAACTTCCGCCTCCAGCATAACTTTTATAACAGTACGTCATGTTTTTATAACCGTTTTATAACAGGGATGTGGTTAAGAGAGTTATGGTGGTTATAAAGTGTTATACAACCAGCTGAGGTTTTCCAGATGTAATGCCGCCAAAAAAACCGTCGTTGCCCTTCATATCGCTCTTGATTTGAGAGCCATTTGCCATTTTGCCTGTAAGGCGAAAGATGAGAAGATGAGCAAGAGCTGTATCCAAATGGCATTGGGGTTAGGGTTTCAAGTTGTCACAACGAAACTCTTTTCCGGGCTTCCCTTTCCTTTCCACTTGTATCCTCTACCCCCAAAAACAACCCATCAGTCAAATAGCTTCAGCTATATTCCTATGGTCCTTATTCGACTCGTTCTAGTCGTGTTTTCTCACTGGTTGCCACAATCTGCCAGCGCACTGCCTATGAGCCTGAGTCAGGCCCACTGGTCGACCATTCAATGAATCGAGATTCGAGAACAAGCACTGTACTTGGGATCAATCGACGACGCCTTCAAACTGTACCAAGTCTTCCGTTCTGTGTACCCTTGGGCTCAGCATCGGATCCGGATTGCGCTTAAAGTGACCAAAATCCAGTCAAGACCCAACCTACCAGCATCCCGGGGCCGTACATGACGAGGTTCTTCATGTCATTGCTTCGTGTGACTCTAGTATCCATTCATTTTCTGGATCAACAGCGCTTGTCGTCTGATGGCCCGTGCTGGTTTCGTATATATAGTCCTCCTAGTCTTCACATCCCTTGTACGCGTCGTCTCTTGAACAACGCCAGTCTTGTCTCTTCACGACATGTCTGCAACTTATTCTCAAATCACCCTCTTGCCCGCCATCCCTGAGCTCTTTGACCCCAACTTCCTCGACCACCTACTTCCGCAGACCTCGACGGCCAAAGAACATGTCCCGTTCATTCCTTCACACCCAATGATGGACGCTTTGAATCAGTTCTCGCATCGCAAGTTCACCGCAAATGGCGCGCACGCCTATGACTCAACTCTCTCCCCGACCCTCGACGCATTCCATTGCTTGTCACATTTTTCGTGGAGCGGCACCATTGAGCATCTTCTCGGCGAGGTAAGCGTCTCGCCGGTTTCAGCGATCTGTGAAACTGACTAAAAGTTGCAGGCGTGGAATGAGGACCCCCAATTGACCCTCAAGATTATCTGGAATCTGCGGAGCATCCACGATGGCAAGTCGGACAGAGAGGGATTCTACAGAGCATTCGGTTGGTTATACGACAATCATCCTCGTACGGCAATTACCAACCTCCATCTCCTCGTCGAACCCGTATGCAGCCAAGGCAAATCCGGGAAGGAGCCGAGTCTCCCCCACGGCTACTGGAAAGATCTCCTCAACATCCTCGCGCTGGCCACTGTCGACGAACTGAGCAACCTGTCCCAGCCAGCCCGCTTTCTGCACAACTACACCGAACGCGGACAGCGAAACGTCGAAGCAAACGCAGAGAAGGCGCAGCGGGCGGCCGCTGGACAAGCGAATCACGCGCGACTCGAACGCAAACTGCAGGACCCCAAGTTCCGTGCCCTCTACATCGCCGTCGCTCGTCTCTTCGCCCAACGCCTTCTCGTCGACTGGCGACACCTGTTGGACGCCGAGACCGCTCAAACCGCAGACGCCCGGAAGGCGTTCCTCCGCAACATCTCCCTCGCATCGAAATGGGCTCCGACGCCAGGGGCCACGCATGACAGACACACCAACATCGCGAGCGCCATCGGCCGTCTCATATACCAAGGCGGCAAAGACACATTCCCCACGATACCCTTCCCCTCTGCGCTCGCAAACCAGCCTGCGCTTGAGACCCCCGAAGCCACCACCATCTTACGCTCCTTCTACAGGCGCTGGCTCCTCACGCCACTGCGCGCAGCGTCAATGGTGATCGAGACATTCATGTCGGCGAACCGGTGGAAGGAGATCCCATACAGCCGCGTCAGCTCGGCGTGCATGAAGAACAACCAAGAGCATTTCTTCAAGCACGATCCCAACGGATTCCAAAAGTACCTAATCTCCGTCGAAAAAGGCTCACGCACGATCAGCGGCGCCACCCTTCTGGCGCATCAAATCCTTGGGGAAGTTTTCGCCGCTTCCGGCACGAGCAGCCAGTATCCGGAACTGCAGAAACATCGAGAGGAGCTCGCGGAAGTGAAGGTGCGCGTGCTGGAAGCGCAGTGGAAGACGCTCCTGCGGAATTTGCGCGAGGCGGGGAAGATTGATAACGCCATCGCTGTGTGCGACGTCTCCGGATCCATGGGGGAGCTGACCGACTACAGCCCGAAACGTGTCGACCCGATATTCCCTGCAATATCGCTCTCGCTGCTCTTTGCGCAGCTGGCGGAGCCGCCTTTCGACGGCGGGTTCATCACGTTTTCGAGCGATCCAGAGATTGTGCGCCTCAGTCGCGGGATGTCGCTGCGCGAAGCTGCAGAGAAGATGGTCAGCGTCAACTGGGGGATGAGTACGAATATCCAAGCGGTGTTTTTGAGGCTTCTTCTGCCGTTGGCGATTCAGCATGGGGTGAAGAAGGAGGATATGATCAAGCGGGTGTTTGTGTTTTCCGATATGCAGTTCGACCAGGGGACGCAGAATCCTGGGGCGTGGGAGACCAATTACGATGTGATTGAGCGGGAGTTCCAGAAGGCGGGATATGAGGTGCCGGAGATTGTGTATTGGAATCTGGGGGAGTATGGGACGGTAGAGGTGTTGAAGGATAGGAAGGGGGTGGCATTGATGAGTGGGTTCTCGCCGTCGATGCTGAAGGTTTTCATGGGTGAGGAGGAGGACATTGAGATGATGGAGGTAGAGCAAGATGGGTTCGAGGTTGTGAAGGCGGAGAAGGTGAAGGAGGAGTTTAATCACTGAATGTGATGAAGAAGACGTTGGCGAAAACGAGCTTTGATAGACTGGTTGTTGTCGATTGACTTATGACTTCTGAAATCTTGTATAGTATCATACCATGGCGTAGACCCTCATACTGTATTTCTAGACACTTGGTAATTAAATTCATATCGTTCTCTTCCTTGAGGTCTTGCTTTGCCTTTCCTCCTCAAGCTGGACCTCGCCATCCTGGTCTTAAGAAGTCGCGGTGTCTGCGTCAAATTGACTGGTGAGGCGCGTCGAACTCAACACGAACGATAGGAACACGATAAGAATATATTTCAGAGTAGGATACTAATACTGCGAATTTATTGAGGTGAAAGCGTGGCAACCGATCGACTGCCTGTCTATTTGAGCAGCAGCGATGATCACATCTGCCGCCTTCTCAGCGAGCTGCACGAAGAGAAAATGAGCGGTGAACAATCAAGAACAGGAATCGACAGACCATGTATGTGGGAGTGGTCACGAACCAGCCAGGCACATTGGGCCAGGAGCTGATGTCCACGACACGGAGGTTCCTGACGCCACGTACTTTGAAATTGCCGTCAAGTACTGCGTTGGGATCTGTACGGATTACCTCAAAACAAGCCAAGGATATGAAGTCGACTGAAACGCACCATTGTCGGGACCAATGGCAGCTGTGCAGCACGCATGATGACCTGCGAATGGGGGAAGTAAGCTCAAGTTTGGGATGCAAAGGAAAAAAACCGCACCAAATACATGCTCCAGTACATGGTCCGCAATGTCTTGGCTTGGGTCGGGGAATATCTGCGCCTCGACATGTTGTGAGATGTTCGGGTGAGCAACAATGTCCCGTGCGGCTTGAATCGCGGCGCCAATGGATGCTACATCGTCCGTACCGCCAGGTGCTTCGAAATGGCGTTTCTCGAGCTTCAACAAGTCTTGTGGGTGGCTCCCGGTCAACTTGACAGCACCGCGACTGGAGGGATGCGCCTTCAGTACGATGGAGGTCAAAGCGTTACGGTGCTCGACAAGCTCTTCGACAAATCCGCGGAAGAATCCTGGAAAGTAGCCAGCAGACCAGTAGGTTAGGATATCCGGTTCATCGAGATCTGGAGAACTCTTGGAAGTCATGAAGAGCAGAGAGAAACCGAGCGAGTAGATGTTTTGGTGGCCCGATGCGATCCAGTACGCAAGACAGGGGTCGTCCTCGGGAGTGTAAAGGATGGTACAGTCCTTGAACGCAGTTGAATTCTGCTTGAGCGCCCAAATATTGGCAACCTCATCGTGATCTAAAATGTCGAAAGGTCAGCTATGACAACGAATGGAATTGGAAACAATGCATACCTTGAAGGTTAGCCCCGACGCCGGGCGAATGCACCACGGTCTCGATCCCAAACTGCGATAGATGGTCGCGATCGCCAATTCCGGATAACTGCACATGCCCGTCAGGTTACAGACCCCAAGACAAAGCGGATACTGGTGTACCATAAGCTGATTGGGCGAAGAAGAAACACGAATTTGGATCAGTTTCGGAGTGCGTTGTAGCAATGCGGCGCACCAATTGCGGAGTCTGGAATACGCCAGCGCTGACGATGACTTCATGCCGAACAGTGATAGTCTTCGTTTTCAGATTCTTTCGTTTCCCGGCAAAATTACTCGCCACCGCCAACGCGGCGCCTGGCGCCATCTCAATGCCATACGCAGTAGGCGAACCTCCCTTCTGGCCTTCACAGAGCAGAACCTTCGTCACGAGAGTATCCAACGCAAATTGGAGCTTTCCGGTATTGTGTCGCTTGACGTCGACGAGATGGTCCCGAATGGAAGACCGATTGAGGTTCTCGTCGATTGTGTAGCTGGGAATACCGACACCGACGGCGGCGTCGTTAGCGGCGCTGTTTATATCTTGGACGACGGGTCCCACTGAGCTTAGTGTCTGTACGATGTCATCGAGCTGGGGATCTATGATCCGAAATTATCCTGTAAAGTTGGATTCGTGTAGGTCGCCGTTTTGCGTACCTGCAAACATCGGGTTGGCCGCGATGGCTTGAGAGCTAAAACTCGTCCTCAACCACCCGTCGAATCCATGGTCGGGGTTCGCATGGTCGAAGTCGAGATTACGCTCGATTTGGTTGAAGTATTTGCGCATATTCTCGAACTCCCAGGTCGAATCATTGAACGTGGTGGCCAAGTTGTTGAAGTCCCCTTTCGTCAGTCCTACGACGTTGATGAGAGCATTGTGGACCTCAAAAAAGAATAAATTGAGTGCGTATTCCAGAGATTGAAGATAGAACGTTCACCGTTGAGCCTCCAATGCCTCGGGCTCGAGGATACCTGGGGTGTTATTAAAATCCTTCAGAATTCGGATGATTCAAGAAACAGAAAACTTACCAAGAATCCGGTCGAGGAAACTGGGCTCCAGGAGAATACTCATCGTACGTATAGTTGAGTTCCAGTTGCGGATCTACCACACCTCAGGCACGAATATTCGCGGGTACGACAAACGGACCATTAATCGCACGACCCAAGTAAAACGGAATGGTCGTGTTGACGTTCACAACGTCGTGGCCGGCGTCAACGACGAGCACTACGAAGAATGATCACATTCGATGTTTCGCGTCGCAATGATGGATATTCGAAAACGTACCGGAAAACCCGCTCTCCGCCAACCGCGCAGCAACAGGCCCTCCACCGACCCCCGCGCCGACAACAACGTAGTCGTAGTCCGCCTTCGGTTTTTTGGAGCAAGTTGGCAGGGAATTAGCCCCGAGAATGAAGCTGGAAACAGCGACGAAATTGAGGAGGCGGCCCATCTGAGTTTGGATTATTTCGATATTCAATATGATTGAAATTGACCTACCTGTGTTTTATACAAGATCAAAGGAGCGGCCAATACTTCCTCCTTGTCAGCGCACTTGGAAGTATTATGGATGCAGCATGAAAGTGTGCGGGGAAGATTATATTAGGTCAGCCGGCGAATAAAATGCGTCAATCCTCCGTCTCCGTGTTTGGGTGGGATTAGCAATGACTTATCAAGAAACAAAGACGAGACGGACGGAAGGAAGGAAGGAAAGCCGAGTGCTCGAACTCGAGTATGTATTCATGCACAAATCCTGTAGCTCAGTCATTCATCCCAACCCTCGATCGAGCGGGAGCAAGCCCAAACTCGGACCAAAAGTCCTCGAGTCCAAGACCCTCCCAAGCAACTCGGTGTTCCTGGGCAGCACACGAACGTTGTGCTCCTCCATCAGCTCGCGCACCCATACCGCCTCTTCTGCGCCCCAGGCGTACGCCAGATCCCACCAGTCGTACACGCGGCCGTCGGTGAGGAGCCAGCGCTGGCCCGCGGCTTTGGGGAAGTCGGAGTGCACTGCTAGGATGGCGCGTGCGAGGTCGAGGCCGTGGAGGAGGTGGAGGCTGCCCTGTGAGGGATGAGTGAGTGTCATGCGTTGATCTTCTGCAGGGGTAAATGCACCTTCTCAGCGAGCGCCTCTTTTGTCGGGGCGACTCGCGAGAGCCAGTTTCGGGGGATGCGCTGGCCGCCCCATAGACCGCCTAGGTTCAAGACGGTGGTAGCGGCTACGGAGGGTGATAGGGCCAGGAGCTCGGTTTCAGCGATGGATCGGCCGGTGGGCGTGATTTGGGAGTGGCGGTCGATGAAGCCTCCAGTACCCGCCTTCTGGGCATCCAAAATCAGGCACATAGCGTGCGAAGAGTTTCTACGTACATTCCAAATGCTCGTCGACCCAAGCTGAATGAACGCTGGTGATTCTTCTCCGAGATTTTGACGTGTAGAAAGATACAATCGTACGAGACGCTCAGAAGCGCCCGGGACAGTAACGGGGAAGGTTATGAGCACAGTCTTTGCGTCTGGGAGCCGTCTGAAGGGTTCCGCATCGTCTGAGTCGGATGGAATTCAAATTGAATAGTCGACCCAGACCCAGATCGAGAAGTCGCTGCAGTAGTAAGTTTTGCTTCTTCGCACAAAGGAATCAAGAAGGTGGACGTCCAGCCAGCGCCGAGTATGAGGATATCCACAGACATGGCTGTTGACAAAGAGAATTGGCAGTAGGAGAGCGATTGAAGCTCGAGAACTCCGAGTCTTGAGGATCAGATCGAGGCAACTTGAACGTTCTCTGGACTTTCTGGAAGTACTGCAGCCTAACGCAAACAGCAGATTTCGGCTATATTTCTCGAAGGTTCACGACTGTAGAACTGAAGATAGCTGCTATAAGCACTAACTCAGACTGCGTGGCCGGTCGACGCAAGGGTCGACGCCAAGAATACTTAAGGATTTTGATACAGTAAGTTCGGATCAAGATCGAAGCTTGTTCCGAACGGACTATTTGATGGATTTGTGGGTTAGGGTTTGATCTATGCAAAGGTTTCTGAAAACCTTCACCCCATCTGTACTCGTTGCTCGCACATATCCCATCAACCACCGCAAATGGCTACCCAAGATCTAGCAACTCGCAGTGCAGAAATTCCTTGAAAATCTGACGGAAATTCGATCCCGCGTCCAGCAAGCAGTCTCTTCGTCTTCTGGGTCTTCTAAGTCCGCAACTCTGGTGGCTGTATCCAAGTACAAGCCAGTGTACGACATTCAAGCTTGTTTTACGGACGGCCAGCTTGATTTTGGAGAAAACTACGTACAGGAGCTGGAGGACAAAGCCAAAGCGGTGAGTCGCAGTTGTGCAGTCAATGTCGTCATGGCATCTCAGCATTGGTATGCAGCTGCCTACAGAAATTCGCTGGCATTTCATCGGAACTCTTCAATCCAACAAAGCAAAAGTCCTCGCAGGTTCGTCGACAAACCCCTATCGTTCAATACTGGCCAACTCTACAAAGCGATCCCAAATCTATATTCTGTACAAACTCTCACCTCAATCAAAGCCGCTACGGGATTGAATAAATCCCTACCCCCAGAGCGAACGGCCCCCTTTACATCCTCATCCAGGTGAATACCTCTGGAGAGGACTCTAAATCGGGTTAGATCCGCTACGAGCAGACACAAAAGACGTCGCGGCCGCAGAGCTGACGCAGCTCGCGCGACACATTATCAAAGAGTGTCCGCGGCTGCGTCTACAAGGCCTCATGACGATCGGTGCGCTCGAGCAGTCCCTTAATGCGGGCGATGAGAACGCGGATTTCGAAAGGCTCAAGGAGACAAGGGACGTCCTCATCAAGGCTTTGGCTGAGGAGTTCGGTGTGGGCGTCGACAAGTGGGGAGAGCACGGCCGGCTGTTGTTGAGGCATGGGATGTCGAGTGATTTCGAGGCGGCTCTCAAGGCGGGGAGCGATATCGTTCGAGTTGGTACTGGGATCTTTGGAGCGAGGCATAAGAAATGAATGAAGAGACAGTGTGTTCTAAGCTACAATAGATATCTAGTAGATTATCGCAATGTGATTGAGTTGAGGCGGCTATGGGCTGGTGTGAGCCGGTCCTTCGAGGTTGACGCGTTGACGAAGTGCCATCAGTTAGCAAAACACTGATGTCAAGCATTTGCGGCTGAACCTTGACGTCGATCACTTAGAATTGACAAGGTACAAGGAAGATTGCGGACAATACCTGCGGGCAAGGTACCAGCAGCCTGTAGGCGTCCCATTCTCGCAGTACGACCACAGGCTCCCTTGAGTTTGACGCGACTTGAAGATCAAGACTACACTATCAGCCGCTGGCCGTCACGGCTGCTTCGACTCGGACCCAACTTGAAGCCTCACAACCTGCGCGTCCACTCATCGCGCTTTCCGTGCTCGCCTTCCTACAGGAAGCTTCCTTCAACTACCATGGCCGAAGATGAGCTTGCCGCAATTGTGTGCACCGGTTTTGTTCTGGCAGTGGCCCTGCTCGTCAGCATGAATTTATTTTTTGTAAAGGTCATTGAAAACGGAACGGGAATGACCAAAGCTGGATGTCAGTGTGTTCACAATGAGCGAAATTGACTTGCTCACAAGTACCTCTTTTAGTCGCTGGTATGGTCATTCATATTGATTTGTGTCCTCAAAATTTCCAAAATTTACCACCGCACAAGGCGATGACGCACCTCGGGCTGTCTTTCCGTCGCTTTCTCGCTTTTTCATGCTGTTTATACTATTAATGAAACTACAGTTCAGTTGTCGGGCACTCCCTGCAGGCTGTAATCGGAGAAGGATCCGGTCTTGAATCGCAAAGCTCTTATGTGGGGCAAGTGATCAGCCTTTTGGTAACCTCGTGCTTGACTGACCAAAACAGCGATCAAGCCCAATCCAAGCGTGGTCTTTGGCACTAAATTACCCCATCGAAGGCGGGATAATCACAAACTGGGACGACATGGAGAAAATTTGGCAATTTGCCATCTACAACGAATTGCACACTTCTCCCGAGCAGCACGCCGTTCTACTCACCGAATCGCCATTGAATCCCGCAGCCAAAAGAGAAAAGATGGCTTCTATCATGTTCGAGACTTTCAACGTCCCAGCGTTTTACGTGCAAATGCCGGCTGTCTTGTCGCTATACTATGGAAAACCAACTGGTCTTGTCATAGACTCGGGCCACGGTGCATCGTATGCGGTGCCAATATATCAGGATCTGCGCTGCGGCACGCTATCATGCCTTTGGATATCTCTGGGAGGGATATCACCGAATGCCTCGTCAGAAATTTCAATGAGCGAGGATTTAACCATCGCTTCTCCTGCAGAGTATGAGATTGTCAGGGAAATCAAGGAGAAACGCTGTTATGTGGCTCTTAATTACGAGCAGGAGATACGGAATGTGGATACATCTACCGCGTTGGAGACCAGCTTTGAGCTTCCGGATGGGCGGATTTTGGACCGTGGAGCAGAACGGTGAAGTCTCTTTTGCTTGAGGCAAGTTGATTTTGTTGATGCTTCATGAAACATAGGTTCCGCGCTCCAGAGACGCTCTTCCAACCCTCTGTATGTCATTTTGAAGGCTCTGGTATCCACGAAATAGCGTACGTGTACCGAACGCGATGACCACGGTGGGGCTAGGGCTGACAATTGTCCCTGCAGATACAGCTCAATCGCGAGATGCGATCCAGACATGCATCGTAGCCTTTACTCTCATGTATCCCTCAGCGGCGGGAACACTATGTTCCCAGGTTTCGCTGAACGTCTGAAGAAGGAGCTAAAATCACTGGCGCCTGCCAATTTCGAGGTTGGATAATATTCATGGTTTTCCTTCCCACTCATTCTCTGTCCAGGTGCGAGTCGTCGCTCATGCTGATCGAAGATATGCTGCTTGGATTGGGGGCTCGATCTTGGGGTCTCTTTCCACCTTTGACAACCTCTCAATAAGTAGGCAGGAGTACGACGAGTTTGGGCCGGCTATTGTTCATCGCAGTGCGTTTTCTATTTGATATACTGTATTGTATGGAGCTGAATCGCTTGTTAGAGTGTCTATGACGGCCAAGGGCTACAACCTTCGCATTGCATTCAGCTTTGAGATTGAACATTGCTATCTTACTATTTTCCACATTGCATCGTGTTTCATGAGCGTCGTCAATCGCACGTCGAGCGTCGCAAATTTATGGGTATGTTGAAGTGAGGTAATCTTTGGTTGCGAAAGGATTATCTTCGGGGTAAGTATAGGCATTCGGTCAAGGCGAAGAGTGCCAAGTGGATTTGTTCTCCAATCCGTCAAGCGTGCTTCGTATGGTCGATATATCTCCCCGCATATCATCGAGCGTTGGATTTCCTCTACTCGCTTTAGAAGCCAGTCGCAATAAATCTCCAGTGTGTCGATTCGACTCCGACTCATTCGAGTATCGGCCCATGTCCCATCTCGGTGGAGACGAATGAAAAAATCAAAAAGGGGAGGGATTTTAGTAACTTATCTGGCAGCTGTGCCGTCGATTTCCGAGCTAAGATATCTTCTTGAATATAACGCAGAGAGAGATCAAGTTTTGAAGCCCAAGTCCCGGCTAAGTACTTTGACGCCGGACGGCGATTGATTGCGAGGCGGGCCAAGACTAACTAAAGCAATTGCCTCCAATGGACTAGGGTCCAGCAGAAACCAATTTCTTCCTACCCATATCCAGCGGTTTAAAAGGCAGCTAAGTAAAGGTCCAGCCAATGAAAATCAAACGATTCATCTTATCGTTATCTCTTGGTTATCTCACACATTTCACGCGTCCAACACGTGTTCCCGGCCAACTCTGAGTGAACTTGGACCTTCTTCTTACAACCATTTCAACTGACGGGACTTGAAGCTCGACGCTCCTTTTAGCATGATGCACCGTCACGATTCAAGCCATACGTTTAGGGCCTCCAACCTCTGCCCTGGGCGGAAACGACGCTTCCGAACAAAGCCGCAAATTTGTGGTGGTCCGACAGTTGTGGCGACCAGAATCAGTTAACTAGTTACGGAGCTGGTGGCGCACTTCGGTAGCGGTTGCCCTTGTTTTTGTGCAGCACTTGTTCTTCTGCTAGCATGGTCTAAATCGTACGTGTTCACGACGTTTCGTGGCTTTTTTATTTATTGATTTTAAATTTTGAGTGTGAATCTTTGCGACTTAGGATTGGCCCAATCCGACCAATCCTTCCCGCGCCGTTAGGCCATTAGCGGCCGTTCCTGCGTCGCCGCGTTGGATTTATGCTCAAGGTCGCTCCATTCATCATGTCTGGTGTCCCTGTCACGCTCAAACCACAAATAACCATGAATTTTCCCATTACATTTTCAGTTCAGACCAGAGCGTTGGCGTTGTATCTCGTGCCGTCAAATGCACGAGTGCATCCGGGCAAGTGCTTTGCGCTACGTACTCCCTCGCCAGATCTGACATACCATTATATCCAGCCAGTGGTCGCACCACTTTTATCTGGCATGTGCTGCCTCTGAGAACATCTGCTAGAACCCAGGGGAGCTAATGGTTCTTGATTCACGGCACGAAGCTCATAAACGGGGCATGGCTTAGCGGAGTTCGCAAACATGGCCCCTGCGAGCGAGCGGATGCAGAGACTTCTGGTCTCAGCGAAAACTGCAGCATCAACCCTCCAGCAAATCTCGCAATTCTCTCCGACGCCTTTCCTTGCGACCACTGCATCGATCAGTGCTTCTGTTTTGGGCAACATCGAGGTACATACTTGACACCGAAATAGAAATATTTGCTGACTCGATTCGGCACACACATAGACCCTCAATTCAAGCGGATCCGGCATTGTCCAGGTACTTCAGGATATCAACGCCATTCTCAGTGGTATCGTCGCGCTCTTGGTCGACTCTGGCGCCAAATATATCCCTCCGGCGCTACTGCAAGACATCGGGTTCTTCGCAGAGTATGTAGACGCAAGTTCACAAGATATATGTCTTGCTCACGATCTAATGCAGGACCCTGAACAGGCTTCAAGTATGGCTCGATAGTAAACAAAAAACGAGCAAAATCCGACGATTATTTCGACAAAGCGAAGAAGCGGCGCAGTTGGAGGCTTGCAAGGCTGGGATGAAACAAGCGCTCAGCGTATTCCAGGTGCGTGCCCCCCACTCTTTGCTAAGCTCCGCTGACGCTCCATTAGTCCCGGTCCCGCCTTCCGGTTACTATTGATTTGGAGGCCATGGAACGAGATCTGCAAGGCCAGCATGAAGAGATTTTGCTGCTCATAGACCCGGAAACGCACACGGTACAGTGTATCGATGTACAAGAGCAGCAATGACATGCTCACATTTTCTCAGGACAGACTTTCCAAGCTTGGAACCAGGTAACTTTTCGCCCACACTTTCTTCCTGCTACTCAAAGTTTCGCAGCTCGGGTTCCCTCTCCTTGTTACCCGCCACCCCCAAGATCTTCCATGGACGCGATTCTGAGCTGATGAAAGTTGTTGACATGCTCAGTCAAAGTGTTCCACGAATAGTAATCTTGGGTCCTGGGGGTATGGGCAAGACTAGTCTCGCGATGGCCTCGCTCCATCATGATCAAGTTGTGGGCAAATACCCTGCGCGCTACTTCGTCTCGTGCGACTCTGCGTATACGGCTGATGCTCTCGTGGCCACCGTTGCATCCAATCTCGGCGTCGAGCCCTCTCGAGGGCTGGCGAAGGCTGTCGTTCGTCGATTGTCCGAGGGCCCTTCGTGTTTGATGATTTTGGACAATTTTGAAACCTCTTGGGAGCCAGTGGAGAATCGGTCCTCTGTTGAAGAGTTTCTCTCGTTGTTGGCTGATATCCCGCATCTGGCGCTTCTGGTGAGGACCCTCGGCTTTGACCTGTTGTATATACTCTTGACATGTCGTCTTCTAGATTACTATGCGTGGAGCCGAGCGACCGGAGAAGGTACAATGGAGTCGACCTTTTCTGCGTCCTTTGACGCCTCTCACTCAACTCGCCGCCCGCCAAACTTTCATTGACGTCGCGGATGACGTTGACGACACCGACGCCCATGTCGACGACCTCCTCGCGATCACGGACAACGTTCCTCTTGCGATTCAGCTCGTAGCTAGCATCGCATCATCCGAGGGCTGCGAGGAGACATTGCAGCGGTGGAAGGATGAGCATACCACCTTACTTTCCGACGGGTTCGACAAACGCTCGAATCTCGAGATCTCCATCATGCTATCGCTTTCGAGCCCTCGCATGCTGGCATCGCCCCACGCGGAGCAGCTCCTGCGTCTCCTGTCCCTCCTTTCCGATGGCATTGCCGACATCGATCTCAGTCAGAGCAAAATACCCATCCCAGACATCTTCCAGTGTAAAACGACCCTCATCCGTACTTCGCTCGTATACGTTGACCATACCGGTCGCTTCAAGGTCCTAGCCCCGATTCGCGAGTACATCCTTAACTCGCGTTTGCCAGCACCGGAATCTGTTCGGCCGCTCAGGGATCATTTCACTGATCTCCTCAATCTCTGGTCGTTGTTCGCCGAGCGCTCTCCATCTGTGGATGATTTGATGCCTCGCCTCCTTTCAAACCTAGGGAATATGCATGCCGTCTGGCTCTACTGTTTGGATCAGGATTCTGTGGATATCGGCGGCACTATCCGAAGCGCATTTTTGCTCAGTCGCTTGACCCGCGTAATGTGTCGCGACCCCACCCCGCTCCTAGCCCGTGTCCGTGAGGTGCTCCCGGCAACGGAGGACGACCCAGCGCTGCACGCTCATCTAATCACGGAGCAGTTCCAGCTTTGGCAGTTCTCTCCGATGCCAAATCCGCAGAAGTCCATGGATGAAGCAATGGATTATTTTCGTCGCGTCGACGACTTGGAGGGCGAAGGTGCTATTACCAAAAGCATTTTCTAGTTCATGGGATCTAACTCCCACCTCTAGCTCGCTTCTGTAATGTGGTGGCGGAGTATCATATGGACCATGTCAGCGACCCAATGAAGGGCAAAACCTTTTTCGAGCGTGCCCTCAATCTCGCCTCTCAGTGTGATAGCGCTAAACAACGAGTTCGAGCCTTGTCCGGTCTAGCGGCCGGAGCTTGGTTCCGCGGCGATTATGCTGAAGGTCGACGACTTGCCCGCGAAACGTATAAGACCGCCCTGGTCAATGGGGACACTATCGGCCAACAAGGTGGGAACCGATGGGAGGCCATGTGTGCCACTGCGCTAGGAGACTACAAAGGCAGTCTGGAAGTCATAGCCGAAGGGAAAGCATTACTGCGTAGATTGAAAATGGAAGGCAGCGACTCCGACAATATGCTCCTGAATAGTGAGGCGTATGTCCACTCGATGAAGACGGAATTTGTGGAGGCGCGTCGTATTCAGGAAATCATTCTTCGACGGACCTCGCAAACAAACTCTCCCATCTCGTATGCGCATGCTCTCATCAACATAGCTTCCTTGGACACCTATACCGGAGAAAGCGCGGAGTCGATTTCTCAATATTTGGACACTGCTACGTCCGTGTTCCATGCTGCGCAATACCCCCGTGGAAACTCGGCGTGTGAGCTTGCCCGTGCAGACTTACTGCTGCGTGAAGGACAAGCAGCAGCCGCGCGTGTTGAGTACATCCACCTACTCGGGAGCGCGAGGAGCAGCGACGAGGAGATTGCGGTATGCTGCATCATGAAGCTCGCTGACCCCACGCATCCTGTACACGGCGACTCCGAGTCTGGGCGATGGGCAGTAGTGTACTTCGCCTTTACGATGCGCGCGCCGTCGCGTAATCAGTTAGCGCTGCATCAGGCGCTCCGCTGTCTCGGCGATGTGCTTACACGTCAAGGTGACGACGACAGTGCGTTCAACGTGCTCGAGGTAGCGCTTCAGGGGTTCACGACGATGGACGTACACCAGCATAGGGCTGAATGTATGCGGACGATGGGCGACATCTTGTTCAAGCGCAAGCAACTCCAGAACGCGCGCGAGATGTGGGTAGCAGCCCGACCGCTTTTCAAGCGTTCTCAGCAGATGAAGGAAGTTGTGGGGATCGAAGAGAGGCTCGACTCGCTTAACGTTACTGAAAAACTGGTCCAAGTCGTTCCCATTTTCGATTTGCCGCTCGTGGCACCTGGAGGACGAAAGGACGCGGAAGCTAGCGCTGATGCGGTTTGCCGATGACTACCATGGAGGACGTTGATCTTCGGAGTCTGAAGCGGTCACCGACTTGTGTAGACCAGTTTTATCTCGATCGTTTTGCGCTTTTCTCACCCTCACTTGTGGCTTCCCTCACCTTCCTTCAAATAGTCGATCATCGCAACATTTCGACCCCAGCTCGGCCGCCGCCGCCGCTACATAAGCTTGAGCTCTTTTGCATCCACCCTGTCCTGCGCTCAATGTAACCAATGCATATAGGGAATTCGTTCCTGACCAGTCTCAGTGTTACACACACTGTCCATTAATAGGATATACTCATTTTTTTATCCTCCCTTCACTGTTCTATCGTCACGCCCCGGCCAGTCGCAGTTGCAGCCACGCGAGATCGTCTGTGTCGGAACTGTCGGAGTGTCGGAAGCTATTTTTTCTCGAAAATCAATCAAGCATCTCTGCCACTTGTTGGCGCCGAAACTGACACTGGCACATCATGTTCTTCCGCAAAGCGTTCCAGAGCTAGCCTGCTCATCGAGCTGTGAGGTCTCTTCCATGTATCGGTGTTGAGGTTGCCAAGATTCTTCATTTGTCGACGAACTGTCGTTTGATTTCCTTGCACCGAATCCATTATGATTGATGCTGTGCAGATCACGGTATTCATCTGATCATTTTCTGCCGCCAAATAAACGTTGCCAACAACCCCCGAGATTCTTCTTTTGATCTGCGTTGTGGCCGCAATGACCTAGCATTCTTGGTGGCTCCGGGTCTCTCTCTTCTCCGACTTCCATCCTCCCCACAATGGACGGCGTCGACGAAAAAGCCAACACTCTTTCCCCTCCGGTCAATATCCCTGAGTTGAGGACGAAACCCTCCCTCACGTCGTCAGGAATCACTGCTTCCGAGAAAGAGGAAGGAGGATCCTTGAGGTCGGCGGCAGAGGCGGCGGTACCCGCCGTTCCTGAACCTGACTATCCCAAAGGACTACGGCTTGGACTTTTAATAATCGCCCTCGCCATTTCTGTTCTTCTTGTTGCGCTCGATAACACGATCATTGGCACTGTTATCCCAAAGATCACAGACCACTTTAATTCGCTTGAAGATGTCGGCTGGTATGGTTCCGCGTGCGTGAATTGAGATCTTTTCATAGATCGTACAAACGGTACCCTTTCAGATACCTGTTAACATCGGCGTCGTTCCAACTACTCTGGGGTCGGTTCTACTCATTTCTTTCCATCAAATGGGTACGCCTCTGATCCACTTGCCGTCCCTCTTCCGCTCACAATCGTTTACAAGGTGTACATCTCTGCTATCCTGATCTTCGAGTTGGGCTCCTTGATTTGTGCTCTCGCCCCAACGTCGGCTGCTCTCATCGTCGGTCGCGCAATTGCCGGAATCGGATGCGCGGGCATTTTCTCCGGTGCACTCAACATCATCTCTCACTCTGCGCCGCTGGAGCAACGGCCGATGTTTACGGGGTTCATGGGAACTATGTACGGCGTAGCGAGTATTGCGGGACCCCTCATGGGTAGGTTCTTCGCCGTTCCGTTTCTTTACTCAGGTTTACGTCACATACAAGGCGGAGTCTTTGCCGACAAAGTCAATTGGCGCTGGGTATGCCTATCCCCGTTTCTACTGTTAGTCTCTGCTCATCGTTGACCAGTGCTTCTGGATAAACTTGCCCATTGGCGCCGTAACGCTGCTGGTCATGCTTTTCCTGTTCAAAGCTCCTCACCAGGACAAGGGCGAAGTCATGACCTACATGCAGCGCCTGCAGCAATTCGACCCCATCGGTTCGGTAAAGCGCTGGCATTGTTCCCTCGGATCACCACCGCTCATCTTCTCTTGAAACAGATCCTCATTATTTCGTCCGCTATCTGCCTGCTGCTGGCACTGCAGTGGGGAGGGTCGGTTTATCCATGGGATAATGGCCGCGTCATTGCGCTCTTTGTCGTTTTCGGCGTCCTTCTCATCGTCTTCATTGCGGTCCAAATTTGGAAGCAGGATGCGGGGACTGTTCCTCCGAGAATCATGAAGCAGCGCAGGTATGCTTTGACCGCTTCCATCGTTCCTGTCCCGTGGTGATCTTGGAATATAGCATTTGGGCCGGCGCATGTTTCTCCTTCTTCCAAGGAGCGACCTTCTTCGTCTTTGTATTCTATGTGAGTACGTTGTTTCATTCACACATGATATTATTGACAGTCTGCTAGGTTCCGATATGGTTCCAGGCGATCAAGGGTGTTTCGGCGGTGAAGTCAGGTATCGATAATGTACGCGCTCGGCAGCAACTTACTTTCCGCAATCTGACAGCCGCCGCTTTTCTTCCAGTTGCCCATGATCCTAGCCCTCGTTATTGCCATGATCGGCAGTGGCGGAGCTACGACTGCCCTTGGGTACTACACGCCCTTCATGTACTTCTCGACAATCTTCATGGCCGTCGGAGGCGGGCTACTCGCCACCCTCAAGGTCAACTCCGGCCATGCGAAGTGGATCGGGTACCAGGTTCTCGTCGGTAAATAATAGACTATTTCCAATGCCCCGTGCTCACGACGCTCAGGTCTCGGTGCTGGGGCTGGGATGAATCAGCCCGTAATGGCTGTCCAGGCCGTACTACCCCTCAAGGACATACCTACCGGCACGGCTCTTGTGCTGTTCGTCCAGTCCATCGGCGGTTCCGTATTCGTGTCTATCGCGCAAAACGTATTCACCAATGAACTCCTTCGCGGGATCCGACGAGACATCCCGAGCCTCGACCCCGCTGTCGTTTTGCGCTCGGGTGCAACGAGTCTCAAGGACGCTGTAGCGCCTGCGCTTGTCGACGCCGTCCTCTTCATCTACAACCAGGCGTTGGTAAATGCGTTCTACGTTGGTGCTGCCGCAGCTACGATGTCTATAATCGGCACCGTGATGATTGAGTGGAGGAGTGTTAAGCAGCCCGCCACGGAATCCACTGCTACTTCCTCCGACGCAGCATAGATAATGAATTAGAAGAGCGATCGATGGTAACATCCTGATACCGAGTAGAGTTATTATATCCCCCAGTCTTCGGAACACATTTAATGTTATTATACCGCTGCAGTGCGAATCGTAATTTCTGCGTCCGCTCGTTCTTTCTTTGTACGAAGCGTATTTATATTATATTATATTACGGTCGAATCGTTCAATGCTCAGCCAGTCACGCAAGAGATGGATGGGAAGAATTATCAAATGTTTATTCAATTTCTAGTTTCTATACATTCATGACGGCCCGCAACTGCACATTACAAGCTGGCGATGGTCCGCGCCATTTCCGCAGCACAGCTGTCGCTACCCTTCATGTTAGAATAGTTCTGCGGAAACGATGGACGGTCAGCTCACACGCGACCAGAAAAAGAGCCAGATTAACATACCATGAGGGCAGGGGTCATGAGCTGAAGATAAGGAACGGCATCGCTCGGAATCGACGCTACGTTCAAGTCATCCTGAAGTCTACGAAGGACACTGTTGACCATGTCGATCTCAGTCTCCTCCAATTTGTAGAGGTCCTATGGAAAACAGAAAAAGATGAGCCTTCCGCAAAAATTAGGCTAGTCGTGAGATTACTCACCAGAGTCTTCAGAGTCGTGACGGCGTGGTCAACGAGAGCGGCCAGGTGCTGGGTAGTCACTATCGCTGTTGCGACAGGTGCATTGGCGTTCGCCCGAGGGAGTGAGTGAAGCAAAGTGGCAAGCTCGGATATGGATGCTTCCACTGCGTTGGCCGCCATTTCGGACGGGTTTACTGAGGTGGGGTCCGAAGCGACGGCGAGGTCGGCGCTGCTGACGCGCGAAGGCACAGCAGCGGCTATGGATGCGGCGCGAGAAGTGGCGTCGGTGGCGATACGTCCCGCTGCAGCGAAGACCACCGCGGAAGGCGCGCCGGCTGCGCTGGAGAGAATGGCGGAGGCGGTAGAGGAGATAGCCGCAGTTGGTGTCGAGAGGATAGCATCGACGGCGGTGGATGAGCCGAGGCAGACATCAAGCGTGCAAGAAGCGCGAGGCGGGGCTGCTGGGCCGTGTCCTCGGTGCATGCTGGGAGCAGCAGCGGCAGCCTCCAAAGAAAGGGCAGGGGCAGCAGACGGGACGACTGCATTGCCCACTGAGATCATCGACGCAGGTAGAGGAGAAGCGTCGACGAGGCCCAAGAGGGCGATGACAACAAGGGCAGTATACGAATTCATGATAAGATATCGGGTGTGGGTGGTGAGAGATGTGAGAGAGGTGGGTACTCGATAAGTGAGGTTTGTGAGGCATTTGGGCCGGCTTTTATATGCAGAGACATTCTGAGACATTATCCAAGACACCCGCAAAGCGCACCCCGACATCCCCAAAATCGCCGAAATTAGTGAGACCCGGAGAGATATTTTGCGGATTGTTAGACACGAGCCGGTGGAGCGCTCCAGACCAAGGTCGCTGTCAGTCGAGAACTTTAAGATTCGTTGCTGGAGGTTCGCGAACTTCGTAGACGGATTTTGACGACTATTCTTGCATCGGTTGGGTCAACAAGGCGGAAGCGTGACAGATCCACAAAGGCTTGATGATACCCCATTTACTTGGTAGTATAAACTTTGCTGTGAGCCGCCACCATAACCAGGGATAACAACCAGAACAGACTGAGACAATGTTGGGAGGAGCAGTTGTCACCGTGTCACGCACAAAGTCACGGTATGTCACAATCACACCGATGTGACCGATCGCGACTCGGAACACCAGCAACCAACCAGCAACCTCACTTGGTCATCAGCTTTCGTTTGTTCGATTTCCAGAGTCGTCAGATACGTCAAGTACAAGCCACGGTCAGCTCAAACAATCCTATTGTACAAACAGGATGAATCTAACGTATTATTTCTCAGTTCACGGCGTTACGCTTTCGAAATTCGAGTCCTGTCCGAACTTTTGCTTTCTCGCGCTTTTTCTCTGGAGATTCTGGCCTAGAAACCTTCCATGAACTCTAACTCGGCTGCAACGGATCCCATGTCAAATGTCGCAAGCATTATCACGGAACTGAGCAAGGTATTCGTTGTCCAAGAATTTATCCAAATTATCCTTGTAGTAAATCTTGCTCTAGTTCGACGCAACACGAAGTTCGCAAGATAGAATTCGCATCTTATCTGATCTCCTTGCCGCAATTGACCATTGTCCCGCGGTGGATGTTGACCCTCAAAAGACCATCGAGTGTCTCCTCCCGTATTTTACTCCTTTGGGAACCAGAAATGGAGACCCTGTACCACCCGAATCCTCTTCCGATGCACATCAGACCATTTTTTCTGGGACTGCGATAACAGCTCTCGCCTCCATTGTGCGCCGATACCATGTCACACCTCAATGGCCGAAAGTTCTGGAGCTCTTGGTCGCATGCTGGTCGGCCACCGTCATCGCGTTGCTGTTCTATTCCCGTGGGCTTCTGCGGACAGGGACTCCTCCGGCAACACTCGAGATAGACTCGCCGGCGCATACATTCACCGCGATTGTCACGCTGCTTCGGATGTATTCCGACATCGAATCTTTGGCGAATTTGTTACAGAGTACACGAGAGGTTACCGGCATCATGATCAGACTCTGGGCAGTCGAGGTCAAAAGCCCCCACCTCGCAGCACAATTACAAGAATTGTTTGCTGATACATGTCCTCCTACAGCTGCTGTCATGCTGCGCAGCTGTCTTTTCGGGCCTCATCGCTTAGACGGATATGATGATGCTACAGAGATATTTGCATTAGAAGGCAGTCTCGAAGATACAGCTATTGCAGAAATCTGTTTGGAGCATATTCGACGAAACTGCGTGGCGGGGCATCTTCCAAATCTGCAAACAGACTTGCGGAATTTATTGTCTCTACAGTCAACCGCTCTTCATTTTCATCTCATTAACCAAAACTCTATTGGTGGGGCCACGGAAACGCTCGTACATCTTACCAACACTCCTCTTGATCCGGCCAGTGCTGAACTTGTCGCCGATTGCATCTCCCAGATCTGTGAATATCTGCAAAAGTACCTCGTGAGTGCGGGGATTGTTGGTCTGCGACAGTCTCTTGAATCCGGGTTGTTAATCGGGATTCTTCGATGTCATTCTTGGATCAAATCGGAACAACCAGAGTTCAAGTGTCTTGCGGAGCTACTTTCTGTGCAGATTCCGAAATACTTTGTTTGCATTTCAATTCTCCGCGAGGTGCATAAATCTTTTAGATTAGTGCAGGAACTCTCTTTGATTGGTTCATTGCCTGTGGCCTATCGGAACTTGTGGCTGGGATTAGAAACATATGCCCGTGGCCGTATCAAACTGGCAACTGATGATGAGCTCAATGAGGTGGTGTGTAGCAGGGAAGAGGTATGTTCTTTTGTTCTCCTGACTCCCCGAGATTTCTCTGGGCTGAATCACTTTTGTGTTCTATATAGTGTGAATCATCCTCGAGTATGAGATGTGGAAACTGTTGGGAGGCTGCTTATTGCTCCCAGCAGTGCCAGCTGCTTTCTTGGACTAAACACCAGGTGGTTTGCCAGGCGCTGACCAATGCCCGACTGCGTAAGTATCGACACCTGCTAAGTTGTAGCTATTTCTCATTCCCAGCAGATGGAATTTCCGCTGAGCTTGATGACTGTGATGTTCAATTTGCACTGCGTGTTGCGCAGCGAGATTTCGAAGACCACAAAGCAGATATCTGTAAAAAATGGACTCAAAACGGGACACTTCCGCTCACTGCCGGAATAGATTATTCAGTGTTCCCTCATGCAGTCTACATTGAAGCTCCTGCTGTTGTTCGCAAACAAATGGTCTCAGATGCGGCCATATATGCCATTTTCTCTCAAGATCTAACTAGGAAGGAGTATTATATGTGCGACTTGGGGTTGAGTCGAGAGGCGGAAAACACAGACGAGGAAACTATTGCTGCTGTAGTCCAGATAGTCAGTACTCAGCCTATACCTGCATTCTTTCCTATAAATTGAAGTCGATTTGACTTGGGAGAAAATTCTTTAGCTTCCGTTTTTGGGAATTTCCTATTTTAGTCCGGTTACGCAATTCAGTTGTGATATCGACCGTCGCTTCCGACTTAGTCACTTACCACCACCAACCGACAAACCATTGCAAACCGCCTTGTGCGTGGTGTGGATCTGACGCAGGCTGGCTTTCTTCATGCTCTTTGTCTTCATATTTCGGTGACGAAGCCCGATGTGCATTTGAAATAACCGATAAAGCCGACGACTCGGGCACGGGTGGGGAAATTCAGTCGTGACGGCGATTCTCTTGACTCGACTCCAAGTCGGCTTCATTATCCCAGTACCACAGATCCAGATGCCCTCTGAAGCAGTCAGTATATCATGGCTGCGGTGAATTCATTCCGATTGATCTGCGTCCGTAGAGCTCCGTACAAAAACTTTCGGAAAGTTTCTATACGCCATTCCTATCTGATGTGGCCAAGGCGCGTCTTCCAAGTCCCAGTACGCGCGCCAACAGAGCTAAATCCACGGGATACTGATAAGAACCCCAGTTCGAAGTCTTCTGCCTCTTGAGGCAACCCCTGGTCTCCTCTCGCTACTTGCGGGCAAGCCGAATCCAACGACGTTCCCGTTTACGTCCTTGAGTTTCACTGCGCATGCTCCTCCCTCCGAGGACGGCAAACCCGCCGGTCATGATATCGCCGTAAAGGTGTCAGGCTCAGATCTCGCTGCTGGGCTGCAGTATGGCCCTACAAATGGGATGACGCCGCTCGTCGATTGGTTTTCCGACCTTCAGCGTGCTGTGCATGGCCGTGAACGCGGGGAAGGCTGGGCTCTGAGTGTTGGTAGTGGATCGCAGGATCTGTTATCTAAGGTCAGTCAGGCCGTCTGTCCTGTTCGTCGATGCTGATCCAAAGCAGGCGATTATCGCCCTACTTAATCCAGGCGACGCCGTGCTAGTGCAATCTCCGGTCTATGCGTACGTCTCTGTCGACGATATATGTCCCCTCAGTTGATCCCGGGTTCTAGCGGCGTCATTCCATTGTTCCACAGTCTGAAGTGTGAGCAGATTGGCACGCATCTCTCGACCTATGGGCTCTCGATCTCAGACTGATTAGGCCGCAGAGGTGGAAGCCGACGCTGAGGGAATATCGACCGACTCTTTACGAGACACACTTAACAACTGGCCAGCTGATAAACCCAAGCCAAAGGTTCTATATACTATACCTGTGAGTGACTTGGTGTAGTCGGAATCTACTTGTCTTACACTTTGACATAGTACGGCGGAAATCCCACGGGCGCGACTGCTACACTTGAACGTCGCAGGGAGGTTCTGCAGCTCGCTCGACAGCACAATTTTCTCATCATGGAAGGCACGGCACATCGCCTCACCGTTTCCTGACACTCATGCCCCCACAGACGACCCTTACTACTATCTATACTACGGCAACGATGCAGAGCGTCCGCCCTCGTATTTTGCTATGGAACGTGCCGACACGTCCTGCGCCGGCCACCCCGTCGGCCGGGTCCTGCGTTTCGACTCCATCTCCAAAATCCTTTCGGCGGGGATGCGGATCGGGTTCGCCTCAGGGCCCGCCCCGATCCTGCGTGCCATTGACGCCCACACAGCAACCGCGAACCTGCAGCCCTCGTCGCTTACCCAGGTGATCGCACACTCGCTGCTCAATGCCTGGGGTTTCGACGGCTTCCTTGCACATACGCGGGATGTGTCCAAATTCTACCGCGAGAAGCGTGATGTATTTGAGGCTGCGATGCAGCGACACCTTACCGGGCTCGCTGAGTGGTCTGCCCCCCAATCGGGGCTCTTCTTTTGGTATGCTTAGATTGATCTTTTACTGACGTGTGCCAACGACCTCCCGATCCAGGTTCAAGCTGCTTATCCCGGGGGCGGACTCTGCGAGTGTTGTACGGGCACAGGCGTTTGAGCGCGGGGTGCTCGCGTTGCCTGGGACAGTGTTTCTGCCCAATGGACGTTCTACGGCGTACGTCCGCGCTGCGTTCAGCCTCCTCTCTCCAGAGGAAGTCGATGAAGCCCTCAAACGGCTGCGAGACACGATACTCGACGCCAGGGCTGCAGCTACTACTTAGATCTTGCACCTGTGTTAGGTCACTCGATCTCAATGGTAAATCTTCCGATTTTAACGCTCCCGCCACAGCAAGAGATCAAAATGTTTCAGGGTGGAAAGAAATATGCGCGCACCCCAAAACCTTTTTGCGCTGGGCTGTTCCGTGGCCCCAACGAATTGTTTGAAGCCCGCTAGCCCTTGCCGGAACCGGGAATCTCACCAGAACACGGAGATCTGCAGAAATTCTGAAGCGAATTATGTAGGAATATATTTACCCGTCTCCTGCCATTGTGTGAGGAAGATAAACTACATAGAAGATGCCCGGATTGTCGCAACCTGAAGCAGCTTCTACTCTTCCTTGTAAAATGCGACCCTCTCGAAAGTTATGCTACATTGAGAAACAAAAACAAGAAGTCCAGCAAACGCGATGGTGTACATCAAACTCGAGCGCCGCAAATCCGAGCGTTTGTGGATTTTAACTGATGGCGGATGTCCGTGAAGGGCAAGACAAGTCTTTGACGACGGGAAGACATCGCGGATATTCGGCGTCTTGTGCTTGATCCACATGCGAGGCGCCAAGACTGACAGCGCTTGCGCTTAGCGCACAATGGCGCGGAAGTAAATCCTAAATTCATTGTCTCAGAGGTGCAGAGGAAGGACGGCGAGATCAGATGCATCGGGAAGTTGGTCGGCGAATGCCGTGCTGCAAGGAGAGGGGTTTCTGGGGGACCTGCGTATACGAGGCCCCATATATGGATCAAACCCCTGCAATTTAGAGCACGCTGGGTGATCATCAGAAGGGAGTTTCCTGGAAGTGGAGTGACAGGACCACCCACAGGAAACAAAGAAGCGGAAGTGCTCCAAAAAAAAGTCACTACGGTCGGACAGGAATTTCTACGCGCGAGGACCTCAGACTGCTGAGGGCGAGAACACGGATATAGAGTTTGCAATTCCGCCTTTCCCAGCATAGTCGGTGAGATCCAACTAGGAAGACAGTTTCGATTCAAAAGCGACCACACAGAAAATGTTATGACATCATCACTCGGAGTCGGAGGCGTCTGTGTCGAATCATGCTGCCGCGGCCAGAAGAGAAGAGCGATAGACTTCAGCACAGATCTGACCGGGGT
This sequence comes from Favolaschia claudopus, assembly GCA_037176885.1. Classification (NCBI taxonomy): domain Eukaryota; kingdom Fungi; phylum Basidiomycota; class Agaricomycetes; order Agaricales; family Mycenaceae; genus Favolaschia; species Favolaschia claudopus. The sequence continues at coordinate 370,030 of JAWWNJ010000076.1, forward strand.
ACACGACCATGAAGACAGTTGTGGGACTGAGGGTGCGTCATGAGAAACGATTACCGAAGAAATAAGACTTCCAGGTGTGCGAGTCATGAAGGAATTCACAAACAGCTCTAGACCTTCATCATGAGCTGGCCAGGGTTGAGAAAGTCCAGAGCGCGCCACTGGTAGAATGATACAAGATAAATGTTGACCAGATTCTGGCGTGGCAGTCTGCAGAAGCTCGATAATTTTTATTGGGCACGGAGGTTCCCCGGTTTTTTCTAGGGAGTATAGGGCAGCAGAAGAAATACAGCATCAGTCTCTCAACGATTACTTGACCCAGCGGGTCCCAAGACCTTGGTGGTGGAAGACTGCCAGAAGAAACGGAGTTGTCGTCACGGTCACACCGGCGTCACTCTTGCTCTGAACCACCATCACCCGGACGTTTTTTCGCACTACTCGCTGCGTTCCAGCTATCAGACTCGGACTCGGTTCTCCAATTTAGACTCTCGATCTAGCTCACAGAATAGAGGATTGACTCTATAAATCAACAGAGCCGGAACCGACCTTTAATTGGGCGGCCTGTCATGATCTGAAGCAGTCTGAACTCAAACTCTTGACTGGAGTCACTGAACTTATTGCCTTATCTACTGGTACTACGTCACACTCTCAGAACTCAGGAACGTGTCGGCAGGCTCTCTCGAGTCTCGGCTCAGGCAGAAGGAATTCCAACACCTTCTGATTGACTTGCTCATTGGGAGCGGCGTTTTTCACTGTTCAGAGTGACTTGAAAGCAAAAATGAAGACAGAACGCCGCTCTTCTACGATTTGAGCGGGTCCGGGATAAGTTGAATGCGCTCTCCCTGGGTGCATCAGTCGCTTTCGAGCCCACCGCTATCGCGGCGGATTAATTCTTCCCTCCCACCGTATCGCTTGCCACCGTCTATCGTGCTCGATCCTTTTAGGCGGGGCAAACCCTGCTCGGTGTGGCGTCTCCACCCAAGCTTTAGTTCTGCCTCCATGTGCGGATTCCGCAACCTTTGCAAGCCGAAGGTCTTCTCATACTTCGACTTCACACACAAAAATATGTTGCACGAATCGATCTACACACATGCCGCCGGTTTCCCATCGCAACACACCAGGATCTGTTCTCGCATTCCGACTTACCTCTATGACCGAGTCCTCGTCTCGGAACACGGGCATCTAGACCTGCACTTTCGGCGCCGAAGTGAGATTGGCCCTCCTATCTGAATTCATGCTCATCAGAGTCAGGACGATGAGTTCAAGCGCATACCAAATCACCGTAAGTCTACCTAGGTCTCGGAATAAAGGGAATTAATGGGCTGCAGTGCCGAGCTGAGAACACAGAAAAATCTGAGATCCAAGTGTCTTTGCAACGGGAAACACCGCTCGCTTATCATCAGTTCTGAGCCTCGCGGAACGCTCGCGGACTTGGGACTTCTATCGGGTCATAAAAGAGGTACGTTTTTGCAAACCCCAGAATACAAATCCAATTTCTTTTCGTGATGTGTGAGCAAATGAGCTAAACGCTTAGCCTGCGACAGCTGGCGCTTGACGCGAGCTTAGACATGATTCATTGATCCCAAGTCAGTTGTCATTCCTTCCCATGTTTAGGATGTTTGCTGGAAGTTGAATCTTTCAGTTGGATTCCGTAGAGGCCATTATCACAACCGGTGAACCTACCAATCGGTAGGGATTCAGATACCTAAACAAAATCCTCGCCAGTGAGCATTGTGCTTGTTCGAACGCGTGCTTTATCGTTCTCCCGCGACTTGCTCCACAGTGCATTTCAAGCAAAAAGGCACCGGGTCTAGCCTCTCAACTTAATAAGTCAATTCTCCGAAAAACCCCTTTAAAAGTACGCGAAGTCGCACTCCAACGATGACCCCGAAACAGCCGTTCGCGAAAATGGGTGAAAACCTTCCTTTTCAATCCATCATCATGCATGACTGATCATGAACCGTCGGGTCAAAGCTATTCTCTTCACAGATTGTGAATTTGGGGATAAATACTTCTTCTGCACAGTTCAAACCTTCGTATTGCTCGTGGCTGCTTTCTGCGAACCTCCAGGCCAGCCAAGTAATCTCCGGATCCGCGGATATTACTGACAAAGGACGTTCATTTCCGAGTTCGGTGATGATTGATCATCGCATAGCGTAAGTTGTTCAACTTCAATTTCCGCAAATGGCTGTTTGTTGTAAACAGCTTTCCAAGTCCGCGACGGGGTGCTGAGATTCTCAGACTCCTTGAAGACGTCCTGGCTGTGTACCGGGGAAAGAATTGGCGGGCCCACAAGGTAGAAAAGTGAATCAACAATCGGTCGTCGGTGGTGTCAATATTAATGCTCGTTTAGTGGCTCCAGGTGGCTCCAGTCCGTACTTGGCATACCCGACAAACGGGCCTTTAGCGGCGCGTCGGTCGGTTATCTATTTATTCTATTTATTCTCTCAACTCGGCTTCTGAACCGCTTCGATCTTTAGATTTGAGGGTTGGAAAATTTTTGAACCCCGGATTGACGACAACCGGACGCAAGTACTCACAACTTGTCATTATTCTGGGATCATGGTTCTTGGAATTCAAAGTCCGCGGCGCGTTGTGTATAGTACATACCAACCAGCTACAAAACCTTACAGTAGTTAAGCCTCGCCAGTCATCCTTGGCCAACAGTGGGTTTTGGGATCGGTATGGCACCATGGCAGTTCGGGTGCCAATCTGCTACTGCGATTTGTAGACACGGCTAGAGATTGATTTGCACGTTGTGCTACAGGATTATAGATATTAATTGCTTCCAGTGGATCGACTCGCTACCTGGACAGATTTCTGATTGGGGATCCTGGTTTACAGCTGAGATTGAGGGTAGTTCGAAGCTGTTGCGGGTAATTTTGGCCCTGTAAAAAGCCAATCAGCTTATAGTTGCTCCCGAGAAGATCAAGGAATGAGGGTTGCTTGCCTGGAAGTATAAGACTGTTTGACATTCAGGCTAGGTTTCTGTGAAAGATTGCGGAAAACGAGGTTTCTCAATAGGATAATCCTTCTTTCAGGGATATTGCACGGTCTATGCTCGCTTTGTCGCAGTAATAATTTCCGGTCCGGAAATTGATTCGACGCTCCAAATAAGGTGCCGCGTAGGATATTCATTTTAAGCTGGGCATTTCGACCGACCAAGATTGTTGTGCTGGCAGCTAACTGATTGGTAGACAGAAAGTACGCCCGGCTCGAAAGTGGTTTTGATGAAGGAAAAGCTGCGAAGAAGTCAGGGTTGAAGGTAAATTCAGTTGACTGTTCGAAAACATACCCCAAATTAATCGAGAGGAAAATGAGGCTTAGACCGACTAGCACTCGACTCGCTTCAGGGTTCACACAGTCTTTCGCGCTCCAAATTACTGTGAGAAGATATGTGCCTGTCGAGTCGACCTCGGATTCCGGCATTGACGATCGAGTGTGACAGAAACGGATGGCTTGCGGCTGGGACAAAATTACCTTTCTTGGTTGACTTCTGCATCTCCACCGGAAGGATGTGGAGGGATCCAGGGAGCGTTGCTTGAATCATAAGGAGACATCGGGGCATAGTCGCATGTTTGACGTCGCGGCGGCGGCGGGATTCGGGTTAGGAAGATAGATGGTTCGTGATGATAATGTACAACAGAGATATTTCGAGAATCTTGAGTGCTCGTTGGTCTACAAACGGTCTACTCGCGAGGACAGGTACATTTGTCCTCATCCTTGACGTCTTTCATCACCTGTAATACCGTACGATGGATATACAGACAGAACATACGGAAGATTCGATGATCGTACCGTTTCGACGTGTTGACCACAACCCTGGGAGCGATTGTGAGTTACGGTTATAGAAGAGGGAGATATAGTGTACTACCTTCCAAGTGGTCTTACCACACTTGTCGCATTTGACTGCGAAACAAGCGTTGGCGAGAATAAGAGAGGTGGAGATCATGGTGGTCGCGAAACAAGAGTGACCGGGGTCTTTTGATGCGAGATCTTGTACGAGCGACCAAGTTAGTACGTTATTACGCCCTTGGCCTCTTGATTTCAGATTCATCGTCTTTTGGATGCTACGCTCATGGACCAGCCCTCGCCGGAGCCTGTTGAACCTCCAGTTGACCTTGCTGTCCTTCAGCTCCAAATCGATTCGATAGAGCCGGGTCCAGACTCTGTCGTGGAGCAGCTGTTGCAGCCGACGCCGCCCATGGATAGACCACCACCATCGAAGAGCAGGACGGCGAGGAAGAAGAATGAGTTCATCTCAATACGACGCCAGCTCGGGAAGGGTCACAACGCTGTTGTCTATCTAGTCGACTATAATACAGATCCAGTTCCTCGTGCAGTGCGTCTTCGTGTCTTTGTGCTATTGGAATCTAATCTCTGACTGTCTTGGATGGATCGCTGTAGATGAAGAAAATTCCGCGTAACAATAAGCGGACTGAAAACTTGAATCGTCTGCGCGCTAACAATCCTTTGCGCGCCGCATCATCCGCCGGTATTCCCCGCACGACCGACGGTCCCAGTGCTGTCGTGGACCGTCGCGGCACAGAAGAGGCCAAAATCCGGAGAGAGATCGCCATCATGAAAAAGTGCGACCATCCCAATATCATAAAATTCTTTGCGTTCGTCGACGATAAGATGGATGCGAATATTTGTCTAAGTGAGTACCTTGTTCTTGAATTCATACCCCCGGTCCCCTTCTGTGGTGCCTGTGGGGCGAGCTTTGACGCACCAGAACGTTCGTGCCGGCGAAACGCTGGCTCAGGACGTGCCGTCGTTTCTTCGTGCAGCCGCTGCAGTGGATGTGTCTAGTGGTGCAAAGAACTTCGTGTAGGGGTTTTTTTAGCCCTCAATTTGTGTCAATGCACCGATTTCGCTCTCTGCATGATCGTTCGCGCCCAAATACCAAGCTGAATGCTGATTTCTCATTTTTTTTAGTTATGGAATACATGGAAGGCGGCGAACTTCAATGGCAGACGGGGGAAGGCAAACCGTATCTCACTCTCGACCAAACCCGCCGCGTCATGCGCGACGTCGTCCTTGGACTGCAGTATTGTATGTGGTCGTTCCTTGTTCTTTTTTTCCTCCCATTGTTTCGCTGGTCGAGCACGACAATCCCCGCTGCCGCACAGCACCCGCCCATCGTTACCCTGTGGGCGGAGTGTGCAATGTGCCGCTGACTCGGTTCGGCCTTGGCGACGACGACGGTGTCGTCTGCATGTGCGGGTCGTCGTCGTTAATTGCATTTACACTGCACCCGCCCTCCGCGTGTTTTTCTTTTTTGGGCGCTTTCCCTGGACCGTGGAAGCGGTAATTGGTGTTGTCAAGTTCTTTTCGGAGTTTCTGCTGCGAGGAGTTTCTTTCATATCGGGGTTTGACGAGCAGACGGGGAAGCGCGGAGGGAGAGCGCATCGGAGTCGGTGATCTTGCCGTCGTCCCCAATCACATTCACATTCACACTAACCTACTTCCCGCATGGCTGCGTGTCTACGGCCGCCCTGCGACCGTGGTCCTTTTTCATTGATTTTCCTTCTGCGTTTCTCTGGGGAAGGCGAAGATACCTCACGGGAGAAGTTCCCATCTTTCTGCTCCCCTTCTCATGAAGAATACGAAACTAACGAAATTTCAGTGCACGAGCAAGGCATCATCCACCGCGACATCAAGCCCTCCAATATTATGTGGACCGCAGACCGCACGCATGTCAAGATCGGCGACTTTGGTGTCGCGCACTTCGTACAAGCGCGCGGCCCTCGACCCGTCGGTGCACCCGCGGACGACGACTACAATTTCGACGGCGAGTCCGACCTTCTCCCGCGCCACGCCGGTACTCCCGCCTTCCTGGCGCCGGAAATTACGCCAGGGTTTTCGCCCTCTACCTCCACCTCCGCCCTACCCCTCTCCTCCACTAGCCCTCCACAGCCTGCTTCCAGTGCTGAACGTGTCGGCCCCTCGGTCGATCTGTGGGCGCTGGGTGTGACCTTGTTCGGGATGCTTTTCGGGAGTATACCGTTTTCGCCTGACGAGGAGGCGACGCATGCGGGGCAGGTCGCTGCTGAGGCGTCGTTGTACCGGGTGATAAGGGAGGAGCCGTGGGCTATTCCTCAGGGGGTCATGACAGTGTGTGCGAATGCGGTGCCGATCGAGGAGGGGAAGTTGAAAGTGAAGAAGGATTGGAGGGGGAAGGAGAAGGAGAAGGAGAAGGATGGGTCGGGCAACGCCAGGCAGGTGCTGGAGCTCATGGGCGGGTTGTTGGAGAAGGATGTCAGTAGGAGATGGGAGATTGAGAAGATCAAGGTGGGCCTTTCATATCTTTATTTTTTCTCGACGACGGGTTGATTTCTGTCTCTGTTCTAGAGCGTCCCATGGCTCTTGTATGACATTCAGCGTCGCGACGAGTGGCAGGCTGCGACTACGCCTCGTATCACTGTCTCCGCCACCGACGAGAAGTACGCCATTCTGGAACCCAAGGTGAAGTGGAACTTTCGCTTGGGGCTGGGACGGCGGTTCAGCAATCTCTTTCGTTCGGGCACCGAACGAGATCGAGAACGGGAGGCCGCAGGCGAGGGTCCGGTCAGGAGCGCGCCAAGTGGGCTGCCCAGGAGGAAAGGCAAGGAGCGGGCAAGGGAGAGGGATCCTGGGCGGAAACGGGATGGTGGGGTCAGCAGGCAGAAATCCCGTGCGCGGTCGGTTGATACTGCGCGGGCTACGCCGCCGCTGCCTGCGCCTCCTCCTGTAGCTAAACCTGATCCGGCGGCTAGCAGCTCACGCACGTTACCCGTGCGTATGTTGAGGGGGGCCGGGGAGAAGGATCCAAGGAGGGGATTCTTCCGGTGGGGGTCGTCACCCCCGCCTGTGCCTACGCCGTCGACGGCTGTTCCGACCCCAACGACGTCTACTTCCCCGTCGACTTCGTTTGTCATTGATGAGGCAGCCGTGGGGATGAAGAAGACGAGGCTGGGTCGGGGTATTGTGCTGGATGCGTCGGCGCCGCTGGGGCGGTACTCTGCTGATGTGCTAGCGCGTCACGGTGGGGATCCGTATTCCACGGAGGGGCGGGCGAGTACTGGTGGGAGCGCTGGTGGGTCGGAGGACTGGTCCGGGGAGGGGGATATGTATGCTGCAGGGAAGGGGATGATTGTTGGTGCGGTCTCGGTCGCGAGTCCTGTGTCGGCGCGGATGGGGCTGGATCCTGATGACGATGAGGAGCACGATCCGTATGAGTACGAATATGACTCAGCGGAGGATGAGGACGATGGGGAGGAAGACGAGCGGGGCGATGGGCGGGGGCAGGTTTATGATAATACGAGCAGTGGAGAGAGTGACGAGGAGCAGGGTGGTGCGCCGATTGAGTTCCGCGGTGCGAGGAAGCGGACGGAGCCTACGAATCATGCTCCAGATGCGGACGCGGACGAGACCTGAGTTTGCGCAGAGTGGTTGGGATGGAGGGAGATGGAGATGAGATGGACTCTGCGAAGATGAAGAGAAGAGAAGATTCGTGTGCCAACGCACCGGCCTACCATGTACACCAACTGCATTTTTTTACTCGACAGCACCGTCAAACGATACCTACACCATTTTAGATGCTTTGTGCGTCTATGTACCACTTTGGACTTCAGTACCTACATACCTATACCTACCCACCCTCCCGCCTCCACCTACTCGCCGCGCTTGACCGTTCCTCTACCTCTACCATCTCTCAGCCGCGCACCATTCGTTCTGATTCAGACTGCCGAGCACGCATTATTTCTCCCCACTCCGCTCGCTAGACGCATCTTCGATTTCCCCTATGCACTCATCCATCCAAGAGACATCCCAGTGCCACTATTTGACCATAGAGAGAGCATTTATTATGTATGTACTTGCGGACCTACATAGCGTAGAATTTTCGGCCGCGATTGCATTCGGACAATGAAATAAAAGATCTGGTCGAAGTTACGAGGCAGTTTTCAGTGAGTTTGGGCTACGCGACAAATTGGGATGCATTTCTGCTATACATTCATGATATACGAGCTGTAGACTACTCGGCTTTGTCTGTCAACGAGTATGATCAACGAAGGACGGTCCGGAACAGGGTAAGCTTACTTGTGGCGAGCTCCAGGACTGCGTCCAACATTTGCTTAACCTCATGCATGGTGGTCGCGCCGAAGGCACGGCGGCTACGCATGCAAGAACAATGATTGAGCGGAAGGGTGCTAGTTGCCGCCTTCGATACCTTGCCAGCGCGTCCTTGTGTTCTTGTATAGAATGAGGTGTCTCATGACTCATGAGTCGACAGTCGATTGAACATATAGACGTCGGGCTTTTTGAAGTGGGAAATGAATCTGCGCCTGAGCCGGACGCATATGCGTCAGTGATTTCGGGGCACTCTAAACTACCCCATTTGCATTCGAGGTCGCAGAGGTATGCGGTGCGAGAGTCGCGAGATACGAAGATGCAGGTCCTGGAGATGATTCCCATTGAATAGAGGCCGACGAGCGCATCCACAGGTTGCAATTGGAGGAAGAATTGCTTCATAGCCGTCCCGTTATTCATAAAGGAAGCTGCATTGACTGCCTGCAGCTAGGGAAAGAATATGGCCATCGTTCGTGCAACAGAATCCTCTTGAGACTAGAAATTTCGGTGCGTAGCTTGGGCTCTTTGGCAAAGTGCAGTTCGTCATTGAATGCGGTGAGTCGGAGTTCAGCGTCAAAATCTGTGGTGTCCTCGTAAGAGAAATCCATTTCAGCGAGTTTCCATTGAGAGTCTGGTAGGCACTTGAGTGCAACCCATGAAGCATGCATGAAGACGAGTCACATTATGTCACACGTCGTGTTGCCAGCGGTTAACTGTGTTCGGGTCAAAACGGCTCGGGACAATGGCGATTTGGTGCCGTAATTCTTGCCGTAATTATATAATTTTGGTGATTTGGGCCGTTTGGCTTCGACGTCTGCATTGTTGGCACAATTTACAAGCTTCAGGATTATCAGCGGGCTACCGCAGCTCGTATTCTAGTTATCCACAGGCTGCTTAACAATTTGGTATTCTGCACTGGCACTGAGTGGGACTCCAACTTGCAATTTTGGAACCGGAGCAAAACGGAGAACAATGGCTAAGTCAATTAGACAATAACAAGTGGTTGCCAAACAGGCCGTGGCCAAATAGACCTGTTTGGGACTTGCTCATTGACTTATATGCGCTATTCTACTTGACTTCTTACCACAACATGGTGCGCTATTCCTTGTCTTCTGGTCGTATAACTCACTCTTTCTAGTCCGACAAACCCTATGGAAGAAACCGCGAATCTGTCGCAGATATTGAGCTTGAACTACATAACCTTTTCATCGAACACCCAAATGCCACCATTGGCGAAGACGGCACCCCGGTTCTCCCAGCGGACAAGCTCGTCGATATATTCGAGTCTTTCTCGGATCTGCATGGCGGGATGCAGCTAATGACGCCGGACGAGGCCGCCATATTCGACGCATTCGTCGCGTCCAACCCCGGCATCGAAGTCACGCCACAAATCACCATAGCCTTTGTCGCAGAAAAGACAAAGCAAAGTCCACCCCAGAGCCCACCTGTGACCGAGGACGAGCTGCCCCGCGGCCGCGAAGACGAACGAGGCGACTACGATTCGAATTCCCGCTCATCTAGCAGCGACTCTGTTGGCACGCACCGGAATCACAGTCGGCCGCCCAGTCGACCTCCTTCGCGTTCGGGAAACCCCCAGACGCCGAGGTCCGCTGCTTCGCCGTTCGATACGTCGCGTCGTCAACGATCGACTCCGCTGGGTGGCGGAAACGCTGCCCCTTCGAGCTGGGCGGCCAAACGCCCACCACATCATCGCCGCAAGAGCGACGCAGGCAGTAAAAGCGACACAGAGGTACGGTCAATTTATTCCAGTGCTTTCAAAACGATAGCCATTTTCGAGCTGAGTTGGGTTGTGGAGCTGAAGAGCCCAAACTGAGATTCAATTCTCGAGATCACCGTTCTCTAACGCTCGCAAGCTCTGGAAGTGGAGCCGAGCTCAGTGGCAAGAGCTGAGCTCTAAAATCGAAAATGTCTATCGTTTTCAGAACAGCTGTCCGTCAGCGTGAATTTGCACTAATTGGCCTCTACAGCAAGTCTCCGCTAGCCCAAGCGCATTCAATCGCGGGCCCGCAGGCCGCACCCGTGCCCCCTCGAACCCCACCTCCCCCTCCAGCACCATGGCCGACTTCTCTTTCGGTTCCCCGCCCAACAGCAACTCCGGTGTCCGCTCTCGACCTCCTTCTCGCGGAGCAGGCCACCGCGAAGAGGACCCAGAGGATTTCGACTACACCCTCCGCCAGGGCCTCTCCTCGCTCCCGATGCCGCGCAGGAGCGACAGCGACTCGGACAGCGACGACGACGACGGCCGGTCGGACATGGTCATGGACCACGACCGCTCCGCCGCGTCGAGCACCGTCAGCATGATGCCGCACGAGCGCGTCGAGGCTCTGCAGCGCGTCAACGACGATCTTGCGCGCAAGCTGCAGGAGACGGAGCGGTCGATGCAGCGCAAGCTCGCCGAGCAGGAAGGCGAGTTTGACGATTTGCAGATGAAGCTGGAGGAGACGAGGAACGAGCTGAGCGCGGCGAAGCGCGAGGAGAAGGAGCTGCGGTCGAAGGAGCGGCAGAACAACACTCAGATCGGCGCGCTGGAGGCGGAGGTGGCGAAGATCTCGAAACAGCTCGAGACGTCCAAGATGTCGTATAACAACCTGCAGCGGCAATACGTTGACCAGTGTGCGCGCGCGGAGAAGTACCGCGATGATTTGCGGGAGCGGGAGGAGCTGGTGCGCTCGATGCGCGACGCGGCGGGGCTCACGCAGATCGAGATTGGGCGGTTTGCGAAGGAGCACGAGGCGTACGAGGAGCGGATCGGGCAGCTCGAGATGGAGTTGAGCGTAGCGCAGCAGGCGCATGCGCAGCTGGACGAGCAGAAGCAGGAGAATATGCTGTTGAAGGAGACGATTGACCGGATGCGGTTTGATCTGGACGAGATGCGGAATAATAGTGCCGGGTCCGTTGTCGGGGGGTCGAGTGGGCAGAGTAGTGCGGCGAATACGGTTAGTAAGAGTTTGGGGCAGGAGTTGTTGGGGAAGATGAAGGGGGCGTGGGGTGGGTTGGAGAGTGATACGGAGGAGGAGGGGGAGGAGGAGGAGGAGCCGGATACGAGTAGTAGTAGTGCGACGCCTGGGGTGGAGGATGATGATACGGAGGGGGAGGATGTGATTCAGACGATTATCACGAGGAAGAAGAGGGTATGTTTTTTTTCGTCTTTGTTTAATGTTTCTCATGCTGGTCGTTTGTCATCCAGAAAGTCGCTAGCCGCGCTATCAACAAGGTCGAGCATCGAGCGTTCGAGGAGACGAAGGAATACTCTGACGCGTCTACGCAATACGAAGCGCATCTGTTTTTCTTCTCGAGAAGGGCACAAACCGATCCCGAGCCCAAGGTCCTCACTGCGTCCGCGAGCATGCAGACCGACTTCGAACCGGATCCTGTCGTCGAGCCTGTACCACCGCCACCACAAACCGCCGAGATGGAGATCCAGACGGAGCCGGAACCCGAAGAGCTCGTTCCTGACGACTCCAAGGTTGCCGGCCCCAGCACGTCCGCCGTGCCCTCCGACGCGCCGCCCGCGTACAAGCAGGTGCTCTCGCCCGAGGAGCAGGAGGAACACGACTGGCGCGTCACAGTCGCGACTCTCAAGAAATACCACCCCGGCGCGCGCGTCGAAGAGGGCGTCCCCGGCGGTGTCTCCCTCGATGCGCTGGAGGATTGGCGCGCGCTGAAGGAAGAACTGGGCGTCTCGTGTCTCGTCGTCGACAAGATCCTCGATAACTCCCCGCACACCAACCTCCCTCGAGCGGTGTCGGATGTCAACGGCCCCTCCTCGTCCGCGCGGCGGCGCAGCGGGCGGTTCTACAATATCTACAACACGTATGTGTATGGCGGCGCTGGTGGTGCCGGTGGGAAGGAGCACCCCAACAGCAACGCGAATCCGTTCCCGGCGATTCCGCCTGGGGCGCTGTGGGTCGGGGGCACGGTGCTCTTCTTCTTGATGCTGGGCCCGTCGGTGATGATCCCGTATTACAGCGTGCCTGGGGGGCCGACGCATTACGATCGCGCGGTGTGGAGCAGTTTTAATTCGATGCGGGTTTCGGGGGAGGGGTTTTCGAATGAGGGGACGGAGGCGGTGTGGAGCTTTTTGGGGAGGGTGGGGAATGGGGCGGCGAGGATGGTGAGGGGGTGGCCGACGTAGGTTTGGCTGGCTGGCTGCGTCCGTCGTCTTGCTTGCTTTTGCGCTGCTTTTCTGCTTCCTTTCCCTTTTTGCGTCCTAAACTTCCCCTGCGCCTCCCCCATCCGACATCCGACCTCCTCTTCGGTGTGTATTCACTCGCCCATGCCCCACCTCCATCAATCCCGCCCGCCTCCCACTCATGCCCATGATGATCAATTCACGCCATGCACGCCATACCACCCCAACTCACCCCATACCCACCAACCAACTTATTATTCCTCATCTTATGACTGACCTGACGATTTTTGCGACATACATGGATTTTCCCAATTCTCTCTGTTGTTGTTTTATGTTTCTTGATGACCTCTCTCCCCTCCCATTCCCACTCCTCCCAGCTAACCTGTCCATTCGTTATACCGACGCCATCCGGCCATCCCTCCTTACCTATATCGATGTTATACTGCTCTCTACGTACTCGTACTGGTGTTTTGTGTTAATGTGTAAATCGCTACTGGATGACACGGACACTTGGGTATAACTATAGGTATTACTTGTAATGAGATAGATACAGATATTTTTCTTTTGCTTCAAATTGTACTTCGAATCTGCAGCCGGCGGCGATATCGAGTTCACGAGTTATTATGCTTCGAACGTCCTGTATACCGTTGCTCACCACCACTACCACCGCTGCCGCTAGTTCGTGGATCTACGGACAGGTTTGACGACGAGGTTTTTGTTGCCGAAGTCAAATGCGCAAGTGTCGAGCGCATGGCGCTGCGAGATGCTGCCAATCTCGTGGAACTTGCTGCATTATGCCCACTAACTTGTTAGTGGGTCTTGGGGACTTTTGAAACGCCTTTTGTGGTGGCACTCACTTTTGGCTGTATCACTCGATCAATTGATGTAGAACAGATGCATGACCAGTTCATAATTTGTCATGCTCAATATATGCATTTCTTGGCTAGCTGATCGCCTCATGATTCTCAAGTGTAGTGCTCTGATGCATTTCTGCTCTTCTGTCTTTTCAGATTATTTTTACTCTCCTCCCTGTGCTTGTTCTTGCCCATGCGGTTTCGACGCTGAGTCAATCCTGCTAACGTGGTTGATTTGATAGCGAATGCCGTTCTCATGCCGCGTCCGCGGTATACCTGGAAATCAAAATATGTCAGATCGATACCAATTCTTCTTGCCGGACATATTTCTTCGGGCAGAACATCGGCAGAGGGCAGAGACGGCAGTTGCGTGATGTAGATCAATCATACTTGGCCGGCTGCAGCCGAACTCCCCTGCCCAATGAGAGCTGGTTGATGCGGAGCATCAGCCGAGCGAGCTTTGGGGCAGGGACTCAGTTGCCGATTTCAAGGCCTTGATGATTCCAGCCTTCAAGCCCATCTTTGCCCATAGATTCTCAGTAGCTGGCAAGTAAGTATACGAGTTAGTGGGCTCTGCCGCGAAGCGCGCTACACTGGTTATCTGCAAAAGAAGCGGCTCTGACGACCCATTATACCTCATGATCCGTGACATTTCCACACACTTTCTGGAGATATCCATCGTCTAAGGGCGTATTCGGCGGCGAGAGTTTCTCGGCGACGGTCCTCTAGTATTCCCTATCGGTACGTCACGTCAAAGCGCATTACGAACGCTGCTCAGCTCGCCCACAACCTCGCAGAAGTCTCATCTCGCGGTACTCCGTCGGACTCGTTCGTCGGGACCTCAGGCTTCACGATATTCACGTATCGGCAGACCACGAAACGGCGTATAAGTACATGAGCCCCGAGATCGCGGATGCATACACCGGGTCCCATCCACTGGCTCGACATCCTTGTCTCGAAACGGATTGATACCATACGACCAGATAACGTTCTACTTCGATTGGGCACAGTCGATTAAACGTATGTCTGATGGGAAGATCAAGTTGTACGACTCGGCTGCGACTCACTCCTACGCTCAAACTCCTTTCCGTCTCCAAATACGAGATTCGATATCTCGAGCGAATGAAGCCTCTCGCCAATCCCCACAACTTCTTTCATCTGCTGGGAACGTTCGAAAAGCGGTTGGGCTGCCACCCACATCTCGCGCGCATGCTGGAATTGCTTGCGCTTGAACAAGATGTCGCCCATTGTCCGCATACATTCAGCCCTATGCCGGTGAACGTCCATCGTCGTGAATCCCTGAAGCGCTACCTCGAGCACATTCAACGCACTGTCGTCGCCTTGACGTGTAAGCACATCGCCGAGACAGCGGAGTGCCTGATGCAGCGCTAGCTGATTACGCGACGGCGCACGCATCGTGAAGGCGAAGAACACAACTGCCCATCGGGCAGACTCGGCATCGCCATGTACAGGATGCGTGGGGTCGGCGAGCTTCATGATGCAGGATACCGCAATCTCGTCGTCGCTGCTCCCCACGCTCTGGAGTAGGTGGATGTACTTGACACGCGCGGCTGCCGCTTTTCCTTCACGAAGTAGTAGGTCCGCGCGCGCAAGATCGCACCCGAGAACTCCACGAGGGTATTGGGCAGCCTGAAACGCGCACACGGCACTGTCCAAATACTGGGAGATTGTCTCTGCACTCTCTCCCGTAAGAGTGTCCAAGGACGCGATGTTAAGGAGAGTATGCCCATATGTCACGGGAGACTTTGCCTGCGATGTTTGCTGAAGTATGGTCTCCTGGATGCGACGTGCCTTTGCATATTCCGTTGTCATCGAGTACACAAGGGCCTCGATGCCCATGAGCATATTGGCAAACTCGCTGCTTTCCGTACGTGTTCTCTGTATCAACGCTTTCCCTTCAGCTATGATCTCAAGACTGCCTTTGAAGTCGCCGAGTGCAGTGGTACACAATGCCTGCCATCGGAGGCCACCACATTGACCATTGGTGTTCCCGTTGGCGAGGGCAATCCTATATGAGTCGCAAGCAAGTCGTCGAGCTTCTGCATACTCCCCGCGAAAGTATGCACCAGCCACCAGACCAGACAATGCTCGGACTTGAGTAATGTCACTCTCGCACTGCGAGGCTAAACAAAGTGCACGGTGGAAGAAAGTCCTGGCTTTCGTCAAGTCCCGGACATGGTCGATGTAGTACTCCCCGACCGCCACAGAAAAGCGGGCTAGAGGTAAGAGTTAGAACTCAACGTCAGGCTGGCGCAGCTGATAATCTCACCTTCGCCATCTACATTCTTGCTGAGGCGGAAATGCTCTGTAGCTTCATCAATGGACTTTTGCGGATTGGGTATTGGGATGAACTGCCATAGTTGGAACTGCTCGGTAATAAGCTCAGCCTGCAACTCGATTTCGTCCATTTCCGCCAGCATCTCCCGTACACGCAAGAACAATGGGCTGGGGCCGCGGCACATCACCCGGTTCAGGCGACTGAGTAAAAGCACGCTCCGTATTGTTTTGCTTCGATCAAGGGGATCCCGGTCTAAACCGTACAGCAAGACGTCGTGCAGGTTCCCAAGATTTGGAAGGAGGCGGGGCATGACGTCTGCAACGGAGGGTGACCGGTGAACGAAGGTCGACCACAGGTTGAGGAGACCAGTGAAATGGTCCCTCAAAGGCCGAACAGAGTCCGGCGCCGGCGAACGCGTGTTGAGGATGTACTCGCGAATCGGTGCTAGGACTTTGAAGCGACCGGTATGGTCAACGTATACGAGCGAAGTACGGATGAGGGTTGTTTTGCACTGGAAGATATTCGGGATGGGTACTTGGCTCTGAAGGAGATCGATGTGGGCAATGCCATCGGAAAGGAGGGACAGAAGACGCAGGAGCTGCTCCGCGTGGGGCGAAGCCAGCATGCGAGGACTCGAAAGCGACAGCATGATGGAGATCTCTAGATTCGACCGCTTGTCAAAGCCGTCCGAGAGCAAGGCAGTATGCTTCTCCTTCCACCGCTGCAAGGTCTCCTCGCAGCCCTCGGATGATGCGATGCTAGCTACAAGCTGAATCGCGAGAGGAACGTTGTCCGTGATCGCGAGGAGCTCGTCGACTTGGGCGGCGGTGTCGTCAACGTCATCCGCGACGTCAACGAAAGTTTGACGGGCGGCGAGTTGAGTGAGAGGCGTCAAAGGACGCAGGAAGGGTCGACTCCATTGTAATTTCCCTGGTCGCTCGGCTCCGCGCATGGTAATCTAAAAGATCATAGTTCAAGAATATGTCAGGTCAAAAGCGAGGGTCCCACCAGAAGCGCCAGATGCGAGATATCAGCCAACAGTGAAAGAAAGTCCTCGACGGCCGTCCGATTCTCTACTGGTTCCCAAGAGGTTTCAAGATTGTCCAAAATCATCAAGCACGGAAGGCCGTCGGACAATTGACGGACAACAGCCTTCGCCAGCCCTCGAGAGGGCTCGACGCCCAGATTGGATGCAACGGTGGCCACGAGAGCATCAGCCGTGTACGCAGAGTCGCACGAGACGAAGTAGCGCGCAGGGTATTTGCCCACAACTTGAGCGTCATGAAGCGAGGCCATCGCGAGACTGGTCTTGCCCATACCCCCAGGACCCAAGATCACTATTCGTGGAACACTTTGACTGAGCATGTCGACAACGGTTGCTAGTTCAGACTCGCGTCCATGGAAGATTTTGGGGGTGGCAGGTAACAAGGAGAGGGAGCCCGAGCTGTAATAGTTTGAGCGGCAGGGTTAGATAGTAAAGGCAAGAAATTACCTAGTTCCGAGCTTGGAAAGTCTCTCCTGAGAAAATGTGAGCATGACATTGCTGATCTTGTACATCGATAGACTGTACTGCGTGCGTTTCCGGGTCTATCAGCAGCAGAAGCTCTTCATGCTGGGCTTGCAAATCTCGTTCCATAGCCTCCAAGTCAATAGTCACGCAGGACTGGGACTAATGGATCGTCAGTAGAGCTTCGGAAAGAGTGGGAGACACGCACCTTGAATATACTGAGCGCTTGTTTCATCCCAGCCTTACACGCCTCCAACTGCGCCGCTTCTTCGCTTTGTCGAAACAATCGTCGGATTTTGCTTGTTCTTTGTTTGCTATCGAGCCATACTTGAAGCTTGTTCAGGGTCCTGCATCGGATCGTCAGCAATATATATTGTGGGCTTACGTCTACATACTCTGCGAAGAACCCGATGTCTTGCAGTAACGCCGGAGGTATACATTTGGCGCCAGAGTCGACCAAGAGTGCGAGGATACCATTGAGAATGTCGTCGATGTCCTGGAGTACCTGGACAATGTCGGATCCGCTTGATTTTAGGACCTATGTATGTCAAATTGAATCGACAAAAATTTCTGTTTCGGCGTGTCAAAGTACCTCGACACTGTTCAGAACAGAAGTACTAATCGACGCAGTGCTCGCAAGGAAAGGCGTTGAAGAAAATTGTGAAATTTGCTCAAGGATCAATGCTGCCGTTTTTGCTGAGACCAGAAGTCTGTGCGTTTGTTCACTCGCGGGGGCCATACTTGCGGGCTCCGGCCGAGCAACGCTCATCTATACTTGAGATTTTTCAATCCGCTCAAGCCCCATCCCTGGCCCTGGATCTTAACGGATGAAATCAGAGGATGAGCGAAAAGAGGCGCAATCACGGACTGCATGGAGGTTCGAAACGAGATGTCGATACAGGGCCATCCTTTGATACAGATATGCCAGGACTTTGAGACCATTAGGTGTACCGAAGTAGAGAAGGTGCGAGCAAACGGTTGGTCGATCCAAGAGCTAATTATTTGCGTTAATGCGGCAGAACTACAAGCCAGAACACTGCCAGCAGTGAGTCTAAGGGAAAGTACATTGGCAGGTTCTCACGTTTGAGGGAATGTCACAGGCTTTGACGCGGTCACCTGATGTGACCAGTTCCTCTCGTTTTCTGAACGAAGCCTGGTCGGCGTCGCGGTGAATGGTGCAAGCGAGCAGGCCTCCGGCTTATGTTTGTCAAAGATAGTCGACAGAGCGTCGAATTTGAACTGGATGGCAAGTCGGCGACATCGCTGCGACATCACTGATTCGAAAGAAAGGAAGGTCGTTTCGAATTCTCATTTTTTTTTGGCAGGACATCATAATCAGCGGCCCAGTTGGCTTTGCAGCCCAATGCCAGAATAGTCCAAAAAATGTAATGGAAGGTAAAGTATGCACAGCTCAAATACAAATGAAAGTTGAGGAAATACACACATGCGGGCAGACATTTGATACAAGTCAATTACCACTTGACGTCTCCATCCTTGTTGATAAAGACACCGCTCTTCCCCTCCTTCGCCAACGCCGCCTTCACCATCACCTGACACCCTTCCGACGGACTCATGGTCCCTGTGTAGTTATTCAAGTTCGTCGCGTTGAATCCTGCAAAATTCAATCAGCATGACGATCCCCTCATGCTCCCGAAAGCAGAAGACGCACCAGGGCAGATGGAAATGACGCGGATCCCAGACTTCTTTTCCTCCTCTTGAATAGCCCACTGCAGCGTCAACGAGTTAAGTGCCGACTTGCTGGAACTGTACGCGGGGAAGAGCGGGGGCGGCGGACGCTGGGTGTGCCAGTCGAGCGAACCGAGGGTGGAAGAGATGTTGAGGATGGCGCCGTTGTTGTTCATGAGGGGACGGATCGCCTCCGTGATGGCGGCGGTCCCGATGACGTTCACGGCGTAGGTGTCCGCGAAGCTTGGGACGCCGAGCGCCGCACTAGGAGGAGTAGTTCAGGTAAGTTTGATAATCGGGACGCAGCAGACGCACTTGTTGATAAGAACATCAAGCCCAGTCAAGTTTTTCTCCTTCAGATGCTTTTCGATGAAATCGTGGGCGTTCTTGATCGATGTAGCGTCTGTGATGTCGAGCTGAACAGGGACGACGCTGGATGAAGGGTCGATTTCGGATTCCCACTTCGCGCGAGCCTCCTCGGCGGCGGCGAGCTTGCGAGAGCCCATGAAGACGAGAACGTTCTTCGAGGCTCCCAGCTGGTGCACCGTGTGCATGCCCAAGCCTATCAAGTCATTGGTCGCCGTTCAACGCGATGCGGATAAGTAAAAACGAGCCTTGGTTGGCGCCAGTAACGAGGATGCTGCGAACGGTAGACATGGTTGGTGAGAAGTTGTGGAAGTGCTCAAAAAGCCCTCACGACTTTTATAGGCACAGAATATCGTCATAAGTATCTTCTTCGGACTTGTATCGATTGTGCCGACCGACGCGCGTGTGATTGATAGATTGGTAAGTCGAAACCACCTAAAAGCCGATTCTCGAACGCGAGAAGGTGGTACTGTACAATGGACCAGTAACGGACTTGACTGCTGACTGAGAGGCGGCAGTGAGTCGACCAATCGCCCATTGGTAAGCCTGCACAACATCCTCCTAAAGGACACCTGGAGGATAATTCCCTCCCTTGTCCTCGAAATTTATCCGAATTTAAGCGTTGAATGGGTGAGGTGGGGGTTGCGGTCGTAGCAAAGTTGCTGTTAAACAGAGTTCAGGGCGCGTAAGTATCACAGTATCATGGCCAGCCAAACGGTCCGTGGCTGCTTCGTCTGCCTTGACTGGAGAAGCAAGACGGAAGGGGAGAACGATAACGACCCAGATTCGGTTGGAGTCTGATTTGAGTCTGATGATTGGTTCCACTCACCAGACTTTACCGTCTTGCCGTCTTGGCTGTTGCGACGGCCAAATCGGTGTTTGCCGATCAACGCATCAAAATCAATCCCGGCCCGAGTGCAAGTGCTTTCGTTCTTGTTTCGCTCCTGTTTTTTTGCTTGTTTTTCAGCTTCATGGCGCATGGTTTTGCATCAAGGTAAATGGCCTTTTTCCTTCGTTATTGAGGCACAATATTTAGACGCGACCTTGATGCCGGAGACAAGAACCATGCCCTCATTCCCATCCTCTCCAAATTTGAAATGAATGAATCTTGCTTGCGTTGAACACTGTTGATTAACACTCAGGCCCCGGGTCACGGTGGGCGTCCCGTATGACTCTCTGCGCAAGCAGCCAAGTCTCAATTTTTTCTTGGCCAGTGTACCGCTCGAGCTGGCTGTTCTATCATCATGGAGCGCCGAATAACTCCCAATGCTCCCCGTTGACTCGAACGTTGGACTGCGGCAGCGGCGCCAGCATCTGCGGACGCAGTGGAAGAGACAAGCTACGGGCGCACCCCCCGCTGAACTGCGAATGTCATGGTCAACGACTGTAACACCTTCCGCAGGTCGCAGTCTCGCAGTCTTCCAACCCTCCCATCGTATATAAGCCGACCACTGTGAAGTGCACTGTGCCAACCTTTCAACGACACTCGTTCCCTTACACCAGAACCAACTGACTTGATCTTTTTCCTCTTCTTATACTCTAACTGCTATTAACATGGCCGACGATGAAGTCGCAGCACTTGTGCGAATCTGTTTCGTTATTGTTCTCGGTAGACCCGCTGATTTTTCTTTCACGAAGGTTATCGACAATGGATCCGGAATGTGCAAAGCAGGATGTAAGTTCATCATGGAATGTATCTCGTTCTGTAACTCATTTTCTTACAGTTGCTGGTATGCTTGTTCGAATCATAGCAATTTTCTTCTTGAACTCACCCCCGTGGACAAGGCGATGATGCCCCTCGCGCTGTGTTCCCGTTGGTGCCTCTATTGTCTCTTCTGCTCGTAGCGTTGAAAAAGATTGCAGTTCGATTGTCGGTCGCCCTCGACAAGCAGGGGTCATGGTAGGCTTCGGCAACAAGGATTCTTATATTGGGCAAGTCTATCGAGCTTGCCGACTGATGTTTGGCTGACTGGACATTCAGCGACGAAGCCCAAGCCAAACGTGGTATTTTGACATTGAAATACCCCATCGAACACGGCATTGTCACCAACTGGGACGACATGGAGAAGATCTGGCACCATACCTTCTTCAACGAGCTGCGTGTTGCCCCCGAGGAGCACCCCGTTCTTCTTACCGAGGCACCAATGAACCCCAAAGCCAACCGGGAAAAGATGACGTCTATCATGTTCGAGACCTTCAACGTCCCGGCTTTCTTTGTGCAAATTCAAGCCGTCTTGTCGCTGTACGCCTCGGGACGAACGACTGGGATCGTCATGGACTCCGGCGATGGCGTCTCGCACACCGTGCCCATCTACGAAGGGTTTTCTATGCCCCATGCGATTCAGCGGCTGGATCTTGCTGGACGGGATATCACTCAGTGTCTTGTGAAGAACCTCACGGAGCGAGGATACAAGTTCGTTACTACAGCGGAGCATGAGGTGGTTCGAGATATCAAGGAGAAGCTCTGTTACGTCGCGCTTGATTTCGAGCAAGAGATGCGTAATGCGGCCGAGTCTTCTGCACTTGAAAAGAGCTACGAGCTTCCGGATGGTCATGTTATCACCATCGGGAACGAGCGGTAAGCTATCTCCCTCACTCGCGATCATTCTTTCAACTCACTTTTCAATCCAGATTCCGTGCTCCCGAGGCCCTCTTCCAGCCAGCAATGCTCGGTCATGAAGGAGCGGGGATTCATGACACAACGTATATTTTATCTTGTTTTCGGCACTCCAGGATCTAATCAATCGTTGTGTTCACAGGTATAATTCGATCGTAAAATGCGACCTGGACATTCGTCGCGACCTTTACGCCAACGTGGTCCTCTCGGGCGGTAGCACCATGTTCCCTGGGCTTGCGGACCGCATGCAGAAGGAGCTCGGCTCGATGGCGCCTGCCAGTGTCAAGGTAGGATTCACTTGATTCCTTCCTCTAATTCTGAGCTCAGCCCCTACTTAGGTCCGAATCGTTGCGCCACCGGAACGCAAATATTCCGTCTGGATTGGAGGCTCGATTTTGTCGTCTTTGAGCACTTTCCAGAATATGTGGGTCAGCAAGCAAGAGTACGATG
Source organism: Favolaschia claudopus (assembly GCA_037176885.1). Lineage (NCBI taxonomy): Eukaryota > Fungi > Basidiomycota > Agaricomycetes > Agaricales > Mycenaceae > Favolaschia > Favolaschia claudopus. The sequence goes on from JAWWNJ010000076.1 coordinate 392,071, forward strand.
AGTCCGGGCCAGGCATTGTTCACCGCAGTTCGTGTTATATCGTTTCGCATACCTTGTTAACTTCACTGACCTGGTAATCAGAATGCTTCTGAGGTGTCGTTTATCATGATGTGGTTTGCCGGAGGAGTGAGATTAACTGTTACGTCTTTACCAAGTGGACTGCTCAAGAGACTACATCGTAAACTGTAAATGTGCCAATCAGAAATTCTTGTCTCCTCACCGTTTTGCGACTCCCATAGTCTAAGCTCAGAGACTACGCTCTTAGTCTTGCAAGGCTGTGGTCCGGAAAGCTGACAGGTCGCTGAGTGAGAACTTGGGAGGCTGGCCATGGAGCATTGGAGATAATAGATTCAAATGTAAAAGGCTGAGATTTCCTTGGGGGACGCAGGACTAGTAGGCAAAAAGAGGTACATGTATATATATTACTGTAAGGAAGCCTGCTACACAATTATCACTCATAATTTGTTCACAGTGACCACAAGAAACGCGGGAGAGTACGTGAGACGCGAAACTGTTCCGACTCAGGTGACGGCGAAAATGCTGTGACGCGCTGTGACCGTGACTTTTCATGCTTTCCTTCACGCCTTGCGGCTCAGCGTTCAGTCTTTCAGCCTTGCAGTTGACTGCTGAAGCGCCAAAGACGAGGCCACGTTCTCCTGCTCTCTCTGGATGTAGAGGGATGGTATGTCTGGAGTTAATTCAAACCATACAACGAAGTAGCAAGTTTTTTTAGGAAGAGTGCCTCAAGAGCGCCTTGACTCTTGAGACGATGAACGTCGACCAATTTCGCATTTGGAAGGCCTCAAACCCAACTTATACTCTTTTGTCGGGCACTGGATCACCTTCAGACTCAAAGTACTTAGCTTAAAGGCATAGCGTTATTTTACAGACGCCGGGCCAGATGGAATCGTTAGGAAATGCGTTCACTGGTGCGTTCCAGACTTCCGGCCTTCACTCTATGGGCCCCGACCTCGCCATATCTGCAGTCAAGTCTTCGCTGGCTCCATTTTCATCCCTACAAGCTGCGCAAGCGTCGAATTTAAAGGAAGCTAAAGCCTGACCGGTTCGCCAACCTTAATTCCAACGATCCGCTCTTCCAAGGTCCTCTTTGTCCATCTTGCGATTTTTGTGGCGCCTGAATCGCTTCACAGGTATATTCGAGGTTAGAACGGATTGTTTCTAGATCGATGATCAGGTGTCCATGACCGCATGGAACCAACGATCGATTGGAAATCTTTGGAAATCCGCGTCAACTAGTCTCTTGCTTCACGTCTTCCATGTCCGCGCAGGAGTCCATTCCAGTGTACACAAACCTCACCGACCTCTACTCGAGTCTCGGAACCTCACTCAATCACGCCGAGCGATGGAGCAATCTCGCTGAAGAATTTGAAAAACGATTCAAGAAAAAGCCGACATATATCGCGAGGGCACCAGGTCGTGTGAAGTGAGCACGATTAGCTGTATCTCACTCTCCACCATCTCACCCGCACTCGAACTGCCTAGTCTTATCGGTGAGCGCCCCCTCTCCATCAAGATCCGATGGACGCCAGTGATTAACATTCGATGTTACAGGCGAGCACATCGACTACGCACTTTTTGGTGTCCTCCCCGCTGCCGTTGAGCGAGATATCCTTATCGCGTGCGCCCCGCGCGACGTGCCTCCCAATTCGCCTGTAGAACCCGCAGAAAACGCCCCAGGGAGTGTCATTGCCGAGAACCTGCAGCCGAAATACACACGCCAAGTCTTCGCCCCCAGGAGAAAGCCCACCGAGGAAGAGGTGCACGTCGAGGGCTGGCACCTCGAGATTCCGCAGGAGCTGCGATGGGAGAATTATGTCAAAGCGGGGTACTACGTGCGTTTGGTCAATCTTTAGTCGATGTTAGGTAGCTCAACGTTATGCAGGGCGTGCTGGAAGAGCACTTCACTGGAGCCACCCAGCTGCCAATCCCCGTTGACCTGCTCGTTACTGGTTCCGTGCCTGCGGGATCTGGGCTGTCATCTAGCGCGGCGATGGTCGTAGCGAGCACGCTGACGTTCTTGGCTATCAATGGCAAGGTACGCATCTTCTTTTTGTTCATATCCCAGCGATTGACGATGCAGCGCAGCTCGAAGCCAGTTCGGACGAGAAAGTCACGAAGGGCAAGCTTGTCAAGATGTCTATGGAGAACGAGAAGCGGGTCGGAGTAAACAGCGGAGGGTGAGGTCTATCGTTGTCGGTTTTCTTTCCTATACTTACGACATTCCTTGGTAGAATGGACCAAGCCGCCTCCGTCATGTCCGTCCCGTCTTCAGTACTTTACATCACGTTCTATCCCTCCCTGACCGCGAGCCCCACGCCGCTTCCTGGTACGTTAGTTTTTTTCTTCTACATACTCTCCTCTCTAATACCGCCCTCAGCCGGTGCTGTCCTCGTACTCGCCCACTCCCTCGTCGTCGCTGATAAAGCCCTCACTGCACCCAAGAACTACAACCTCCGCGTCGTCGAAACCCTAGTCGGCGCCCGCATCCTCGCGCGGCACCTCAAGCTCACTGTTGGCGCCACGGAGAAGATCACGCTGCGTGAAGTGCTGGGGCGGCTGGTCGAGGAGGTCGTGGGGGACGGAGGGGACGGGTTGGCGGAGGATATGCTGATGGAGGCGTTGGCTAAGATGGGCGAAGCGGTGGAGGTGTTGAAGCCTGTTGGTACTACACATGCGGAGTGGGGGGCTACTAAGGAGGAGATGGTGGAGATGTCGGGGTTAAGTGCGGAGGAGTTCCATAAGGTGTATTTGAGCTGGGTGGATGGTGCGTTTGGACTGGCTTTGTTTCCCTCGCTGAGCTGATAACGCTTCTCTATAGTTGATGCGACACACTTCAAGCTTTACAAGCGCGCAAAGCATGTGTACTCCGAGGCGTTGCGAGTTCTGCAGTTCCGCAAATTGTGTCTCGATACGGCCGCGTCGTCGTCCTTATCGTCTTCGGCGGATGTGCTCACGCAGCTCGGGCAGCTGATGAACGATTCGCAGACGAGCTGTGCTGCAGACTTCCAGTGCTCGTGTCCGGAGCTGGATCAGCTTACAGGGATTGCGAGGGAGGCTGGAGCGTTAGGGAGTCGGTTGACCGGTAAGCAACGCTTTTCTTCCGTTGACCGCGATTGATGATGACCTCTGTAGGTGCGGGATGGGGAGGCTGCACTGTCTCACTTGTACCTGAAGCGCAAGTCGATGCATTCATCAAGAAGGTTGCAGAGACGTATCCGCCGTATAAAGGCTTGGAAGGGGAGGCTCTGAGCGAGGTGATCTTCGCGACACGGCCGAGTGTCGGGGCGTGTGGTAAGTTGTCTCCCTTGGCTCATAATCGTCCGTTCCGTTGATGATATGCGGTCTCGATAGTGTATAAATTTGATTGAAGAAGGCGGGCAAGAGAAGGAGGGGGACTCTTGACAACGATGGTAGCTTGAGAACAGTGTCCGAAATTTATTTTCTATGTATGGATGGGTACATACCAGCTGGTCGATGACCGTACCAAATGACGCGTGACGTCACCTATCGTGATCTGTGACACCGTGACTCGTGTTGCCTTTGTTTCCTGAAATTCACCTTGAATTACTTCGTCTTTTACCAACAAACTAGCAGGTTATTCACTCGTTCCACGAACGATTCTTCGAACGAGGCATTAAATATGCGCATCGGCAATCTTCATGCGTGGATATCTATGGATGGCGTTGAGCTGACCGAATTTGCCACTGAAGTTGCTGCGAACGGCAAGGAGGTTTCTTGCTGGGTACCTTCAGAATGCGGGAAGGTAGTGAACTGCATAGCTCGAGATTTGGATGCTCATTCCAATATTCTTAGGAGTTCTGTATTCATGCCATGAATACAGACTCGTCATCTAAAGTGATAGTTAATGCTCTGCCTCGAGTGGACGGAGTCGCTTGCCGTAGTAGACACTTGCGGTACAAAGACAGCACTTCTCGGCGGACCAGCACAGCAACTTTTGATAGCATACCAACTGGCCCTTCTACCCGCAGGCGTCTTTTATTCGGCCAACAAGTGTTATCAGGTGGGTATTGCTGTGCAAGCTTTGAGATGCGCTAAATTCCATCCGGATTCCAGATGACGATTCTTTATTGAGCGCCGACGTCTCTCCTGAGCTTGGGTCAATCATAGTCAAAATGCGCGTCGTGAAAAATAAGCCCCGGTCTCGGGATTCGCACAGGGAGTCATGGCGAGACCCCAAGACTCAGATTCTTCATGAAAGATCAAAGAAGGCCATCGGACATACCGTTCAGTGAGTCGGTCTCTTTCTCGTCTTGTACCTTATACGACCTCGTAAGGTTCGGCGCAGAGTTCATGAAGCGCAACGCTCCAGGCGTACCCCACGATGTCGTGAAATATCTCGCGACTTTTGTTTTCAAATACCGACCAATAGGTAACCGTGTTTCCCTTCGTTTTTCATTGGCTCATATTGGGCAGATCTTTTGCGAGCTGAAGGCATAGCCCCGCCTATCATCCGATCCCAGCCGTATGCAAGTGCTCGCTCTGACGAAGTATTGGATCTTACCTTGGATGATGACGACGCAGCCGAAATCAAGAGACTTGAGGTTAGTGTCCACGTTTGCCACATTGCTTGTGTAATTACGCGGCTTCAAAGGCACGACTGCTAGAGCTCAAAAGCAAAGGCGTCAGAGTTAAATCCGAACCCCGCGTCAAGGCTGAGAGAGTTTCTGGCTTTGCGCAGGGTGAGATTATCGACTTGACTTGACATCCAAGACATTCGCGTTTGTTTTCCATCTCAATTTACTTGTGTATTTTATGGGTCTGAATCCAAATAATGATCCAGCTTTATAGTAGCTGGGGAAGAACTGCGATTTAAGACGGAAGGCCGAGCACATGCATCAGATTCAGCGAAACACTCCTTTCATTGAAAGATGAATCCGACACAAAAACGAAGCAGGCCATGCCATGAGCGAGCCCCAAATCCAATCATACTCCCAACAGGATTTCAAAACCCCCGTAGCTTGGTCCTCAGCCTCTCCAATGCCTTTCCAAGCTCGTTTCGGCCTCGTCGATCGGCACCAATCCCCCAGAACGAGTCTTTGTCCGAATCCTGGAATCAAGCTCATTGAACGTGCGTAGCCAGAGCACTGTTGCATTCACGTACCTCGATTAGTTCTGCGTCATTCGTTGCAAGAAGTTCTCTTTTCAAGCTGTCGTGTTGTGTGAATTTGTACCACAACGCGAGGTCCATCTAAGGAAGCCGATCAGCAAAAGGCTATTCACCAAAACACGCATGAAAAAAGACCATTTGGATGTTAACATCCTTCCAGTCGCTTCTGACCTCCGGTTGGAAACGCCGAGCTTCAGAAAACGCAACACTGGGATGCTCGGAACATGTCCTGATGTGTTCCGCAAGATTTGGACGATGCGGCTGAAACTGTTTTTGAGTGTAAATATCGATCCTGTCGTTGCTCACTGCCTCCTTACTTTGAATGATTGAAAGAGATGCTCGCTGGTGGGATACCGTTTATTGTCGTAAAACACCGGATGAGGAGAGAAATTGGTGAAGCCGTAGTGCGGATCGGTTTTGTGATAAAAGAGAATCCGAGGGCGCGTCGGGGTACGTGGAGATCTGGAGCCTCGTTGTGGGCGTGTTGGGATTGCGGTAGATATTCGAGACGGAGCCGTCACATCGGCTTTGGGGCGGTGAAAAATGCTGGAGCGCTTTGGAGGCTCTACATTTCCTGCCCCGGATTCCAGTCGATTTTCCGGATACGATGCGAACGTTCTGTCCTGCCCAGACGCAGTAGTAGCGAAGCACATGTGCATGTCCTGATTCGTCGGGCTACCTGCTTTCTCGCCAAAGTCGAGAATGTCGTTCAGTTGCACGGTATCCCACTGAGACGGTGGAATGTCGGTCTTGACGTATATCGATCTGCGCTGCTCGATGCGATAGTGCATCTCGGATGAGGTCGTGGAAGAGGGTGAAGTGGGAGAAGGGTTAGGAGAATCCGACCAAGGAGAGACTATAGTCGTGCTGGACGAGGTGCGGGTGATAATTTTAACGGTGGACGTGGACTGCATGAGAAAATACTGGAACCTTCCGCTGAGCTGGTGTCTGTTTTAATAGCACACTGGCAGCGAAGTGGGGCGATACGTGGTATGAAGTCCACGTGTCAATGTTCATTCTGCGCAGCTGGTCACTAGCTGGTCCCGTCGATGTTCCGTGAGGCATCCACAGCGGAAGGTTGGCGGAAGGGAGGAAGGCATACTCATGGTTTGCGTCCACGATTTCGGATTGCTTTTGGAGGCACTGGCAGTGCGGATCGATGGCGTAAGCTTATTTCGTTTGGGAATGTGTTTCAGATACGACTTGCCTGCAGTGATACTAAGTATCTGTACCCTAAAGAGACGCGTGGCTGACGAGGCTGTGTTCAAATTGGTGATTGGCGCGTGAACGTGTCCAACCTGCGGCAAATCACTTCGATCACATGATCGTGTTTCCTTACTGATTGTCACGGTCACGTCCCCGAGTTCTCGTTTTCTCCTTGTCTGCTCTTGGTCTGCTCCCCTTCGTTCTGTGTTTCTCGCTGTTCACGGTTGCACGTTTCAGAATTTGAAAGAGCTTGGTATGGAAGATAAAACACAGATTTGCCTCGCACTCAACATGTGCCTCCAGCTTTTCTCCTGGAAAATGCGCAGTGCCCTCACGGCTGCCGCGCGCGATGACAGCAGCAAGTTTTATGGTAGCCCATTAAACCACTAGAAAAGCGCAGCGTCATACAGTACGTGTTTCAACGATTCCGTCCGCCTTTCTCCATGATTTTCAAGCGGCCGTCAAGCTGGAACAGAAAAAAAGCCACCCATCTGGGGGCTCTGAGTCCACAAGACCCGACATACCTTCAGCGTGAGTCACAATCTTCGCCTCGAATATTTATCGTTGCTGAGATGTTCCCCACTCAGTGGAGAAGCATTTTCAGGATGCCTGGACGCATCCGAAAAAGCCCAAACCTCAAGTTCATGCGATCTTTGAAGTGGTGTTGACGGAGGAGAGCCTTATAGCGTTTCTACGATATCGGTAACCTCGGTCCTCTTTGTCTCAATCCATTCTAATTCTATATTCCTCTTTCAGCGCTCTAGTCGAGATTTCTCGCGTCTCCAAACACGCCAATGAACAACTCCTATTTCATGGCACCAGCCGAAGCTGTCTGCTTGGCGACGCAAAGACACAAATGCAGCTGTGTAAAGTGACCGACTGCCATCTGTGTGCCATCATACGCAATTCTTTCGATGTCTCGAAATGCGGTCAGTCGTATCTTTCTTCTGCTCGAGCGCTTATTGACGTGTTCTTGAAGGCAAGCGCCACAAATTCCGCAGGTTTATCTTTGTGACTTCTCGGTTTGAGTACTTCCATTCATCCTTCATGTAGGTTCGGCACAGGGATATATACTACTGCGTGTTCATCCAGTGAGTTTTTCCCCCGAACTACCGAATGAACTATCTTAAGTGGTCTTTAGAAGCAGACGATTACTTCGCGGGCGTTCCTGACTCTCCGTTCCGAGCTGTGCTCTTAAATCGGGTGGTCGTAGGAAATCCTCTTGTCCGCCACCACAATGCCGAAGAGATAACGGAGCTGCCGTTTGGTTATCATTCTGTAAATACCCCTCTTGTGTCCCTGCAGTTTTGACGCTCATGTTTGAAACCAGGTCGTGGGCGTTCCAGGTGCAGACCTGAATTACGGCGAAACTGTCGTCTATGCAAACGATGCCATACGGCCGGCCTACCTCATCGTTTACGCCTCAAACGTCCCTCCAGAAGTTCGCGTCGCGGATTTGAAATCGATACTCACGACACTATTCAAGACACCGATAGCCGCATGATCGTTGGGCTGGATCCCATCGCAGCCTGCTAATATATATATACGGAAACTATCAAACAGTGTACATGATAATAAATGCAGGAACAATGGCGTCGGCACATGGAACGAATAGCGACTCTTCGTCGGGGACCTCGGATGCTCATCAGGCTGGATGATTGGAATAAGAACGAGGGGACTCACTTCGAAGTCAGACGGAACGGCAACATCGCAGGCGATCAGAACTCGATAGGGCGTGCTGGTAGCAGACGTTGCGAACGCATCCGCGAGGCTTGGGTTTCTGTAGGAATAAATTCCTTCTCCAAATCTATGTACGTTGAAAGCCCCGTTTGATTTCATGTGCAGAATATAATTTTCATGGCGGCAACCAGCTTACCGGCCCATATTGTATTTTTCTCCAAATGCAAATTCGTTGAACGACGACTTCACAATGCAGCATATTCCGCACGACTTGAAATTGCACAATATCGGAGTCTTGGTGCCCATGTCGCAGATACACTGGGCACTGTGGAAAGCCCGAATTTCTTCCATCGCACGTTGATTTGCTCTGTTGATCGAGAAAAGAATGGTAAGAAACTCGGCGACCTCGATCGGAGCCATCTTACCGGTATGCGTTGTATCTCGCTCGAATATTGCGCGGGGCTATCACTTGGTACACTTTATCGATGTGGGGGCGGGCAGCGTCAAGTGAGTCCCATTCGCTAAGAAATTGAGAACGGACTGGTCGAAAATGTCAAAGTTCTAGTGCGTAGAGACGGGTTGGGCCAATCGGTCGACGTACCATCCACGAACGTCGTACTCCCCGTCGAGAGCTCCTTCAGCCTTGGCCCTGAAGTCTTTCGATCGCATGCGATGCATAAATCGCTGTTGGCACTCCGTGGATGGTCATGGCAGGCATCGCATCCTGTTGCCTGACCCAAGCGGACTGCTTGCCTATTCAAAGTCATTGACGTGTCTGCTTCGCCACACTGCAATCTACTCACTTTCCGTGGTCGTCTGAACAAAAGTTGGAGAACGCGGGTTTCCCGGTCGCGCGACATCCCCGAAGCGCGCAAGCCGACGGGCTCGCGCCTTGGGCCTCTTTCGCGCAGCGTCGGCTGCAGTAAGCGTGCCGAGAGCCTCCTGGCTCAATGAATTTCGGTTTCTCGCCGCATTGCTAACATGATGTGACTTTTCAGTGACCTAGTCAAGACTTCGTCAAGCTGAGATTCCTTACCTCGCACATATCATCTTGCACCGGGGTTTGAGTTTTCTGTCGCGATCCCCAGTGTAGCAGTGAAGGCATGGTATGCAGGTGAGAGTCGAGCTACAGGAGAGGGTAGAGATGACCTTTAGTGCACACAGACTGCGTGGTGTGGATGCCACGCTTTTGCCTCGTTGATATGTTCCCCCATCGATTTCAACTATTTATGAAACCCAAGTCCGTGTTCCGCATCCAGACAGGCCAGTAGTGTTCCTCCTTCCCCGCTTTTTGTTCTTCGCTCTATGTCTTCCCACATTCCGCTGGCGTTGTCACTTTTACAGACGCTCGCGTCCGCATCGCAGTACCCTGGAGGGAAACAACAACTGTGGACACCGCCCAGCGTCGCAACAACTCCTGCTGCCGCCTCCGCCTCCGCCGTTACTGCAACTGCGACCCCACCGGCCGCGCCCTCCGCTCCAGTGCCGGTCCCTCCCAACCCTAAGCGTACCAACACCGCAAACAGTGCTGCTGTCGCTGCCGTTAGCAATACTAGTGCCAGCCCTCCCACGTCAACCACTTCTTCGACGCTATGCGAGGTGATGAAATACGACTTGGCCTGAAATGTAGAAGTTTTGACCTGATTGATCCACAGAATTGTCAAATTCGTCCAAAATACTCGGACGGAACCACTACTCACGCATATTGTTCGAAGAGTTGTGCGCTTCAAGCGAAGTTACCTGCTCAACCTCCAGGATTGAGCGCTAGTATACCCAAATCGGCTACTTGCGACGTGAGTTTTTGGATTCGATGGCCAATCTATCGCTTTATCGTGTTATAGTTCTGTGGAGCTCGCCCTAAATTCTTCGATGGTCAACGGACGCATCCATTTTGCAGTAAAGGCTGCTCCAAGAATGCTGCGGCGCAGAACCCGATTCTCAAACCTAATGCGAAAGGTGAGCTTACCACGAACGCCCATCTCTCAGTTCGCACTAAATTCGCAGGATCGGCAGGAATTTGCCATGCACCAGGATGCCAGAAGCCAGCACATACCAATGCTGATGGGACGACAGGGAGCTATTGCTCTTTGGCTCATAAGATGTACGTCCTCGCAGCTGAAGAAACGGGATTGTGAACTAATCAATGTTTTTTTCTCCACTAGACTCGGGGAGACGATTTGTCTCATGTGCAAGCAAGCAGCAAAGTTAGCGGGGTCTCACTTTTGCAGCACCGTGTGCGGGGACGACGCCGAGAAAAATGGTCCCATGCTACTTGAAGTTCCGGCAGGCCATTCTACCTTCAAGAGCGGTACGTGGCTCTGTCCTCATAATTCACCCAGATTTTGATTGCTCGAATCTTATAGTCGCGGACCAATTCAAGGTATTTTCTCTTGCTTCTGATCAAACAGTGAGTCGATGATGATCCAGGCGTCCTGGAGACACACTGGTAAATCATGCCCGCCTGTGCGACGCATATACAAGATTGTGGCAACCCAAACAACGCTCGCAAGCTACAAGGCATACCAGTAAGGACATCCTCTTGATTTGAAGCGTACAATCATTGGTTTATCTTGTTTCTCCCAGAACAAAGGTCGAAAATGCGGGTCATTTTGTAGCGTCTGGAAGATCCCCCGGCAACGAAAATCGTCGATGGCACGGTACCCGTAGGGAATGTAACCTCGGCGATAAGGGCCAAACACAATTTTGCGCGTCAACCAATTGTCCGTTGTGCTGCATTATTAAATCCTCCTTCGATATCAGTCTCTGGGGAACAAAGGTGTGAGATATCGATTTCGTTCCTTCTCCGCTAATCGTGTGTGATCAGACGGGTTGGGGGCGGTAAGCAGGATGATGATGAATTTCGTTCTTTGCTGACTGTTTGTCGCAGATTTGGGAAGGGGATCTATACGTCGTCGACGTCTTCCAAGTATGCCCTGAACGCTCAAATCATTCATTTCAATGCATTCATCTTAACCAATAGATCACACGACTACTCGCATAACGATTGCTCTTCCTCCTTCAAGGCGATACTGTTGAACAAGGTTATCGTCGGGAAAGGATGCAAGCTCACTCACGACAGCACCTCTTTGACAGCGCCCCCGACGGGCTACGATTCCGTACGTGAAGTCCCTTTAGCGATTACATCCAGTTCATTCACAGTATCCAGGTCTTGGCGGAGAAGGGCGGGTCTTTGAACTACGACGAGCTCGTGGTGTACACGAACGATGCGATTCGGCCGTCGTTCTTGGTCATTTATGAGCCATGAAGGGGCGGGCATATGTAGTTAATTAAGAAGGCATAAATTAAGTGAAGAACTGTCGCTCTCGCATTGCTATCCATATAACAAAATTCATAAATAAAAAACCGGGGACTAAATCATGCTGCTTGATTGCTACGAACTGACGCTGGATGCCACACCTCGCGAGCTAAACGCCAAGCTAAAAACGCCGTAGTTGCCAGCCCTACCGTGAAAACAATGCTAAAAGGACAAGTTAGACCATGCTTCTCCCATGCGCGATGACTGTGCTTACAATTCCAACACGGAAAACGCTGCTGACACTTAGTATGAACTGCGCTGCTGCGTGGAGGAAATGCTACGCACCGAAAATCGCTCGGATGTGGCCACAATAAATCAACTGTTGGCACATATCTCTCGCAAAAAGTCGGGGGATAGCGTGATTGAGAACAAGGGCGCTAGCAAGCCAAAATGTCCAGGTGAGGAGGATCCAGATTGACTGCGATCCAACAGAACAGATTGGATGTTTGGTCCATTTGGGATGGACGAACAGAATCGTAAATGCAGCTGCCGTGACGCTTGTCCAGCAAGCAGAAAATCTGTGAGCTGATTAAGTTTCACGATACCCGAAGTAAGAAATCGACGAACAAGACTAGCCGCACGCCGCTTCGAGTCTCCGAATTTGGATAATTTCCTTGTAGGCTGTATTGAAGGAGTACCCAGCTGGAAATAGCGACTTCCACCAGGCTGGTGATAACCACGAACGCGTATGCAACTTGATCCTTGATCATCAACCAGAAATTTGCCGGAAATCATCAAACTTACTTGGGGCATACCGATGGGACGTCGGCGGTGCCTTGTCTAATGGCAACCGACGACGATTACGGTAGTCGAGGGTCCAAAAGACACCAGCAATATATGCGAATGCCAATACAGGAATCATGCAGGCCAGAACGCTGGTCAGACCGCTTGTGAGGTTGGATGCTTCATTGGGATCCAAGGATGCGGCGGCCATTGGAGAAGGATAAAAAAGGGGCAAGACTCAGCGCCGAGCGGTGAAAGCGGAAGAAGGTCGAGAGGAATTCCGGGAGCGAGGAAAGACAGTTCCTAAATTGACTTGGCCATGTAGGTATAAGAATGCGGCTGCCACGTTGTCAAGGTTGCTTGCTAGCAAGTGCCGCAGCGACGGCAGGATCTTGAAAGGTGGGAACGGGGAGCTTTGGAAGGCGAAAGCTTGCACGCTTGAAGCACGGAAGATTGTGTACTACCAAGGCTTGAGTTGGCCCCTCAACCGTCAGTATCTGGCAATACGCAATCGCATGCGTTTGCCAGGAGGTACGAGGCTTCAGAAGACATTGGAGCCAGCTATCCTGAGAGTATGACCCTCAATCCTTAGCGATACAGGCAAGGAAACGCACAATCATGAGGGCGAAAGCGAGAATAAAAGCTGATATAGATTATCATTCTTCACGATATCCTAAAAACACAAAGTATGATAGAATGAAAGTCACGATAGCCACCAAGGTCAGGTCAAGTCGACGAATTCAAGTTTTACTTGATGCGGCTCAGACTTGACTTTCGCGCCTTTCTTCTTGAGAAGCTGGAGGCGGGCCTTTGAGCAAGCAAGCAGTATCAGTTGAGACCACAGAGGAGTAAAATCGGCGACGCGCCTCCAGTCTCTTGATCTCGGCTGCATTGTCGCCATCCGAGTCGTCCTCCATTGTTAGATCTACCACTTCCACGGGAGTCATTGGAATCGCGATAGCGGCTCGAGGACGAGGGGCGATACCCTGGGCCCGCAGGAGTTCTGATTACAATATATATCAACATAGAGAAATGGCAGATATCGTTCAAGGTGATACCAATTGGCCGATACTTGAAGACGAAAGTGGCTAGGACCTGTACCACTTCAATCGGGTCTCCATGGTGGTTCGCCGTTAGATACTCGTCACCGAACCTTTTCAAGTGATGAACAACGCACTGCAGTCCTTGAAAATCACGGGAAGAAAACGTACTGCACTGAGTGCTCGATCGCCTTCTTCGACCGTTCATGTAGTACTTGAGGACCAAGTGAGAGATTGTTCCAAGTAGACTCTCGATTCCTCCAATGCGGCCTCGACTGAACGTCCCGCATCTCTATCTTGATGGTTCCAAGTTCTGGAGAGATGGCAGCAGTTAAGAGGTCGTCGTCATCTGTGTTTCAAGGTAGATTCAGAGTCAAAGAAGAAACCCATGCTCAGCTTTCTCGCACCAGTTAACACTTGTCGAGCAAACATTAGTGGCCTTCGGGTGATGGCAGACGTGGCCACGCTATCTCGACTTCCAGAGGCCACATTCAGGCAAGGGAGACAGCGCAAGGTGTGGCTGCCACATGCAATTCCGTCCACTGTTACCTCAACGTTGAGGCTGAGCGGCTGTTCCGGTTCAGTGCCTTGGTAGTGGGTCGATAATTTCTAGTGAATTGAAACGTCGAATGTGAGGCGACGGAAAGCCATTGGAAAGCAAGAAAGCCAAGTGAAAGTCTTGGGTAATTCTCTAAGACCCACCTTGTCGCATTCCGACGGGATCCAGCACGATGCATGTTTTCCGTCTGCAGAATATTCCACCGCGAATTCGGCAAGCTCGTTACCGTCTGTGGAGACCCAGGCATGAAATTCACCAAGACGCATCGTGGCAACTGGCGGAAGCAAGAGTGCAGTGAGGGAAGCCGGTGACTCGGTGATCGTTGTCACAAAGGTGAAGCCGCACTACGAACAGCATCTGAGGCCTGAGGCTGAGTTGGCAACACGCGCCCAACGAGGTGTAAATTCTAAATAGGCGTGAAAGTTAGTTTTGTGACGTCACGCGTTCGGCGCCAAATATTCAGGGAGAATAAAATAACAAAGGGTACAGCTACAGGCAAGACTACAGAAACAAAGGAAACTACAAGGACAAGAACGGTGTATGTGCACAGACGAGACGAAATATGAACAAGAAAAAATGGAGAGTGCCAATGGATGGGCAAAATATACACAACGAATGAGGCACTGTACAGACACTAACGCGGGCATCGCTGACGTCGGTCGGGAGAGAACGGGGGCGTTAGACAACGGCGGATGGTGGGGGAGAGTACGGGTGAGGTGACGGAAGAGGAGGAACAGCAGAAAGACCTAAACACCGCCTCAATGCAAGTACTTCTCATTCAGCGTATGCACCTCCTTGGCGAGATATGGCCATGTCAGCGCCCGAGCGAGCTCCTTCCGCAGCCGCGCCACATCCCCGCCCGCGCGTGCCTTTGCCAGTTTGATCTCCCATCCACAGAGGTTGTATAGCAATCGCATATTCGGCTGGATAAGCACGGATAGGCGGCGCGAGCGTACGATGAGGTACGCGTCGACGAGCGGTAGCGAGAGATGCTTCATAACATACGCGATCTGTCCCCGTTGTCAGCTTCTCAGGCTTCTGCGGGCTCGATAAGAAATACTAACCGTAACTGTCGCGCTCCGCGACACTCCGACACGGCAATGCACAAGCACCTGCCCGCCCTCCTGCCGCGCCTTCTCGATCCACTCGCATATCGGCTCCAGCTGCGGCTCGAGCGTGTCGATCCCGTCATCACACACGCCCTGGATGTCAAGCACTTTTATCCGCCCTTCACGCTCTTCAATCCAGAGCGAGCCTTGATTACCAGGGCCCTTGCCTGGGATGAAATGAGCCCCGTGGTTCGCGCGGCAGGCCGCGGAAGTACAAGATGCGTCTCCAGTTGCAGTGCAATGCCCTGGAGGCGGAACGAGTGCGCATTCGCCCACAGACACTACATGCGTGATACCGAGAGCGTGCAGCATATATGCGTTCGATGCATGGTTCCTGTTGAAGACATAAATCTACCTGCCCTGGCCCAGAACGAAAAAGAGAACTCACAGATTACCAAGATACAAAAACGGCAACACCCTACTCGGGAAGCTCCCATCGAATCGCGGGTCATTAAACCACGACTGATGATCCCCAAAGCTCGGCAACCACGGACTAGTCCGCGCACGCGGCCGCCCCGACCGCGTCGCCGCACCGCCCTGCGAAGGCACCACCACCGGTGGCGTCACTGGCGCAAACGACACGCTCTTCGCCGGCGGCCGCGCACCCGAATACGCCGTCGCAGCCGGGGGACTCGGCATCGGCGTCGGCGGCGACGACGAACCCTGCATCTGCATCTGCTCCGAAATCGCACCAATCACCTGTGCCCCGCCCGCGCTTCCCAGACTCCCCGTCGACATCCCCGCCGAACTCATCCGCCGGCCCAGCCTCGCCGGCGCGAACACCTCTCCGCCGCCGATCCGGCCCTCGACGCGACGCAGCAGGCCCAGCTCGGCGCCGTAGACAAAGAAGCTGCGGCGCTTGGCGACCTGCAGCTCAAGGTACGCTTCCGGGAGGTGGAGCCCGCGCACGGCCATGAGGAGACTTAACGCGAGGGGCGAGCTCTCGGTATACCCGTCCGCGCTGTATATGAGCACTTTGAGCGGACGCGTGCGAGGTGGGGGTCCAGGAGTCACAGCAGGCGAAGGCGACGGAACAGGCGACGTCAGCGATCGCGTCCTGGGGTGCCCAGAAGAAGGCTGGGGCGGAGGCGAAGGGAAGAACGACGCCGGCGCCAAAGCAGCAGGGAACGTAGACCACCGCCTCGCGCCACCAGGCGTCGACGCCCCACTACTCACCTCACTACTCGCACTGCTACTCGGCGGAATCCTCGGGGCCACCGGCCTCAACCACCTCTCCAAAAACGCAATCACAGGCAACAGCGCATTCATCGTCTGCGCCGAATTCGACGGCGAGCTGGGGAACGGCAGGTGTATCACCGCGCTCGCATGCGGCGGCGGCCGCACTCTCTCTACACCCCCTTCCGCACGCATCCGCTCTTCCCATATCCCATCCAACATCGCCAAATGGTCCTCCGCGGCGCGCAGATGCGCTAAGGAGGGAAACGGCGCCATCTCATGACACTCCACACAAATATCATACCCCATCCCGTCCCTTGGGTCGTTCGTCCCTTCGAACGCAAACGGATCCGCCTCCGCACCCGCGGGATCCTCCACCCCGAGCGGCACGTCCCCCGAATTCCCCAGGAACACCTGCCCCACCATCGGCCGCCAATGGCTCGCCGTCGTCGTCTTTGATAGATCTTCCCGTTCCTCCGCCGTGGGGGTTAATTCGCTATTGGTATCAGCGCCGGGCAACCCAGGATACCGCACGGCAGACGGGAAGACACTGAGGATCTCGCTCGCCCTTGTGAGCTCACGCATCTCGTCCCGCTCGCGCTGGCCAAAATCAACAGTATTGGGCGCGGAGGCGGCGTCGTCGATGTCGGGGCGGATGGGCACCGCGACGGGGGCGGTGTCGGGGTCGGCGTTGGTGTTGGGGGGAACCACGGCTATGCCGCTGAGGTCGTCAGTGGCAGCCCGTCGGGCGGCAGCGGCGCGTTCGCCGCCTTCGAAGACGCGCATCATGAGCTCCGGGACGGTGGCGCGGAGCGTGCGGGCGTCTGCGTCGAGGACGAATACGTTGTACTCGAGCGGGGCGTCGGGGGATGAGGGGTCTGGAATGCGTGGTTAGTCAATAATCGATTATCAAAGAGGACACAAAGAAGGAGAACACAAAAATCCACATACCACACCCAACCCGCTCACACCTCTCCCGCCGCTTCCTCTCCAGCGCGCTCACGAACCGCGCAGCGTGAGCGTAGAGCGCGCTGTTACTCCGCGTCTTTTCCTTCTTGTCGAACGCGTTCGCCTTTTCACCTTTGGGCGAAGTAGGGTGCAGCCCGCGTGGGGAGTATATGACGATGTCGGAGAGGGTAGCGTATATCGGCTGTAGTGCCAAGTCAGTGAATGGCAAACACGTCGAAAAAAATCGACAGAGAAATAACAGGAAGAAACTCGCAACCATGCAAATCCACTTTCTCCACTTTCCGCATATAACGAAACAAGCGAAAACCCGCCGGCCGACAAAAGAACAAAAAAAAATCACGACAACTCACCACCTGAATCCCAAAATTCCTCAACGAAATCCCATCCGGCACACGCGCAGGCCGGAACTCCCAGTCTCCTTCCCCATCCTCTACTCCTGCTTCCTTGCCCGCCACACCTTCTTCGCCTTCCACGGGAGAAGGAGGAGGTAGCCCACCGTTATCGTCAACGATGTTCGCGCCAAGGCGAGGCGCGTGTTTGAGTTGCGGGCGGGGACGCTGTGGAGTGTAGTCAGTTAGTAATTGTGATGGTAGATTGCGTGGATATGTCGAATGAAGAAAGAAAATTCGAGCGGAAAGAAACGCAGACGGAAAGGGGGGATAAAGATCTCCGCAGCGCACGCCACGAGTCGGCGGACATAAAGGGGAGCGGAGCGGAAATAGTGAGATAGAAAACCAACAAGTAAAAGCGAGGATCAGGGGATGAGGAGCAAACGCCACGAGTTCGTCGAGGGGGGAGGGGGAGACGAAAAGAAAGAGAAGAAAGCTCGAATGATGGAATGCGAAGCTACGCAGCGTAGTAGGTATCAACGAAAGAGGAAGAAAATGGAAACCAAGCAGACGAAGGGGATATGCAAGCGAAAACCAAAGAATCGAGCCCCAAAAAACACCACTAAAAGAAGAGAGAGAAGAAAACAAAACTAGCACTCACATTATCCTTCCCCTTCGGCGGGACCCTCCTCAACAGCTCCCTCGCGCGGAAGCTGCACGTGAGGATGCTCGGGCCCGAGGCGTACGGGTCCTCTTGAGGTGCTTCGGGTTCTTGGTCTTGTTCTTGAAGTTGTTCTCCTCCCGCTTGTTCGGTAGCGAGAAGACTTTCATGATGAGGGGGAGCGAGAGTAGCGAGAAGAGGACTTTGAGGGGGAGGGAGCGCAGGAGCGGAGGCCTCGGAGTAGGATGAGGAGGTGGATGCTGATGCGGAGGAGGATGCGGGGGAGAGGGAGAGGGGGAGTGGGGAGGGTGGGCTGGGGAAAGCAAGAAAGAAGATAGATGGTTAGTTAGAGGTTGGAGAGGGGGGTGGAAAGAAAAGAGAGATGGAAGGAAGGAAGGAAGAAGGGGAGGAATAGGTTGTAGTAAAGGAGGGAGAGAGGTAAATGTGGGGCCTCGTCTCGACTGCCGTTTCCCGAAAATGCGCAACGCAAGCGAAAGACTTGCCAGAGGCAAGTCCGACGTAGAAGCGGATTATAAGGAACACGGCAAGAAAGTAAGAGCACCGCGAGCAAGGAACAAATGCGATGCAGCTGAAGGCTAGCACTTTGGGTCCAGCAAGTGCTCCTGGGCCCGCCACTCGCAGCATGTCGCAAACCAAACCCGCACCAAAACGCAGTTCGAAAGAAACAGAATGAAAAACAACCGGACTCACCCATCCATATCGACGTCCTGGTCCCCATCAGCAGTTGAAGCAAGCGTACTACTCGTCGGCATCCCCCCGCCCAGAGGCAGCCCAGCAGTCTGCAACCGATGATGAACAGGGTGCATGTGTTTCCCCGTATCATCTTCAACGCCTTGCTCTTGCTCTGACTGCTGGTGGTCCTGCCCAACAACATGAACCTCGACATCCGCGATATCCACAGCCATCATAGGCATATCCTCGTCCTCGTCGAGCTCCTCGTCGCTCTCATCATCATCCAACTCATCCTCGCTATCATAATCAAACTCCTCCTCCTCAATATCAAACTCATCCATCTCCCCCTCCCCCTCCTCACCCTGCATCCGCACATCCACCGTACCCACACCTCCTCGCTGCTTCCCCCTTCTCCCGCCCTCCTCCCTCTCCCCCTCCTCATCACAAACAACCCACACCAGCCCCCGAAACCTCGGCGCCCTCGCCGGCCCCCTCTGCCTCTCTCTCTCCCCCATCCCCGTCCCCTCCGCACGATAGCTCGGCACAGAAGCAACAGGCCCGACCCCAAAGAACCCCTCCTGCGCACCATTTCCCCCTTCCAGCCCATGCAGGAACGGGAATAGCACCCCGTCGGGGGCGTGCGCCGTTAGGTGCGCCGTGTGCATGTCGCGGAATTGGGCTGCGGTGATGATGCGGGGGACGTTCTTCGTTGTAGCGCCGCTGTCATTGTTATTGTTCGGGTGATTGGTATGGTTGTCGGTGGGTTTGGGGTTATGATTATGGTTATCGAGCGGAGGGAGAGAGGGGAGAGACAACGGCGGTATAGGATGCACCAGCCCGTGTACCTCATCCAGACACTGGGGCGGGGCCGTCGCGGGGAGCGGCATATGGAGGATATCGTCCATAGCTAAGCGTGTGCCAGTCTTGGTCGTTCTTCGTCGGTTTTGTATCGTCGCCTGCCAAGATATCTAAGCTCGTAGTCGTTCGTAAGATCCAAAGCCAATAGTCGTCGTCGTCGTGTGTATCGTCTTGCTCGTCTACCCAGTCGTTGTCGCCGTCGCTTGGTATCGTCGTTCGTTCGTTCGTTCGCTTCCCTGTTGACGTTGTGGGGAAAGGAAGCCCTTACCAGCCCTTACCGCGCCTCGTGCCCCGATCAATCACCCCTTTTGCTTCCTTACTCCTTCCATTTACTCCTTCCATTCCCACCGGTCTCTTATCTTTACGCAAACCTCCAAGTTCTTTCAAAATCAAATCAACTCTCTTTGCAAATTTCCTATAATTGAGTGCATTGTGTGAGACTTGAGTGAACCCCGAGTGGAATCCCCGTCGCCACCCGTTGTCAGTTGAGTCTTCCTTCCCCCGCATCCTCGCACCCCGTTTCTTTTTGTTTCCAACGAATTACTGCGCGGGTAGATAAGTACAGCACCAACCCAAATTTACCCCCCGGCGGGTCGGCTGTCGTATCACGCAATACACTCTTCCAGAACTAATCCAGGACCATAGTGAAACTTCATTGTCCTCCTCCTCCCCATCATCCCACGCCCATTTGGAGATCCCAATGACAGGCGGAATGATGGAATGAATTGATGGACGTCACTTTTTGTCCCCTAAAATTAAAGTTCCCCGCTTCCTGTCAAGCAACCAGGTTCCAAACTTGTTCCAAACCGGATTCTAGTTCTGGAAGCAAGATGGGACCGTCGGAGGCTAGGTTGGATCTGGCTGGCCGACTTATCAGTTCACAGTGCAAGGGTTCTCGAGACTGAATCTGTCGACATGGAGCGGAATCCCCCAGTTCTCGAGAAGCTGTATTTCCCACTCCAATTACACCCGGACGGATCACCAAAACACCAATCCAATGCCAAGATGCTGAGTTACTTCCAAGTTACTCCCAGTCTCCCAAGCAACTTCCACCCTGCATAAAGACTCAGCAACAAAAGGCTTGGATGTGGACCACTGTGTCTCATATGATGTATGGATTGTGCAGACTGAGAGACTGCTTGTTCAACTCAAGCCCGAGCCTTATGCCTTGATGGAGTCATTTTTTTTTTTTTTTGCAACAACCATTTTCCTTGAAGTTCTGGAGATCTCGATTTCTTACAAGCACACTCAATTGAATGAGGCCCGACTGAGTGTTCCACATCTGCATTGAAGCGATGCTTTCCCCCCAGCTATTGATTCAACTCAAGAGAAATATCTCCTGAAATAAGCTTGAGCTCAATTTCCTTCAACCTGAATTTTGTATCCTCCACTCTTCCTTACTTGAAGAACTCAAGTAACGAAACTTCAGGCTCAGAGGTCCAGTGATATCCGAATACAATGTATTCACTTGCTTGCATGACATGAAAACCTTGAACTTGCTTGTTCGACTCAAGCCTCAGTCTCAGCCTCTCCAGGAGTCCAGGAGAACTTGTACTTTTTATATTCTTTTTGACAACAATTTCGATCTTCTTCCCCAGTTTGCTCAGAAGTGTTGTGTTTCTATTTCATTTCTATCCATGTAAAGCCCCAGATACTCGATAGACACGCTCGGAGGCGGAGTATCTTCCACCACTGTGTCTCATAAGTATGTCTGATGCTGAGGCTGCTTGTTCAACTCAAGCCCGAGCCTTGTTGTGAAGATATCATCAAAAGTTTTTTGAGCTTTTGAGCAACAATCATCCCTCTTAAAGAGTTGGGAGATTTCTTACTCTCTTCAACCAAGTGCACTCAACTGAACGAGGCATATCTGTATGTTCCACATCTGTGATCTGCATCTATTGAACCTAATGGTTTCCCTTATATGCAGCTCCCAGCCATTTCCTCAACACCTCATAGAGGGATCAGCACCTCTTCTTGGCACACGTTCAATCCCTCCAAAATATATTCCGAACCCTTGACCCTTTCTTGATCAGAGAACTCGAGTAATGAACTGCAGGCTCAGAGGTGCGGTGATATCTACATCTTGCTTGCAACCTTAGACTTGCTTGTTCAACTCAAGCCTCAGCCTCTCCAGGAGAACTTGTACTTTTTCAAATTCAATTTGAATTTCTTTGGCAACAAATTCGATTTTTTGTTTTGCGTTTACTAATTTCTATCTGGTTCTTATAGCTGTCAAGCCCCAGAAAGGTGCAAAGACAAGGCTCGGAGGTGGAATGTCTTCCACATCTGCATCCAATAAATCCCACAAATTTCTGTTCTACACGCAGACATTACTTGTTCAACTCAAGTGTCAGCCCTCTCTCATCCGAAATGCACTTTTTTTTGTTCAATTGAAGCAGGATTCAATCAGGTCTGAACTTGTTCTTGAGGCTCCCAGTGATTGAGTCAGGTCAAGGCTTTAATTTGGAGCGGTCTACATCTTGGGCTCGGTGTTTCGGTGTTTCAAGCAGATGTGCACCGGACCCCACTTGTTCAACTCAAGCCTGAGCCTTACGCATATGTGCAGAGAAGATTTTTTTTTGGGATAACTTATTGGTAAGAATACTCACAAGTGATTTGAAACAAAAAAGTCAATGGTTGGGATTTCTTGTGCATACACATTGCTTGCCAGTATTCAACATTGGTTCAACAGCTGCTCAGCTTACAGGTAAGTATTCAAGCTCAGAATCTGGGGGGAGCTGGGGGGGTCTTTGCTTTTGTTTGATGTTTTGCAGCGTTGAGTATGCCTTGCCCAACTAGCATCATACCCCAATTCCACTCTCGATTGACTTGAACTTGGGTTGGTCTTGGGGTTGGTTCAACAACTTCAAAGCCGCCGCGGCAAAGCCCGTGATGCAATCACAACGAGGTTAGCGCGTGACGTCACAATCATCACACCGTTTTCACATTCACCAGCACGACAACGACGCGTCGCCACTCGCCCCGCTCATTCGAATATACTCTCATGCAACTCGGTCAATTCTCCGCTACAATCTCTGTCGACGGCGTCGCGCTGCCCGAGTACGCCGTGGAATACTCTGCAGATGGATTAGAAGCGACTTGCTGGATTGCTTCTGAAAGAGACAAGGTTCTTCTTTGTTCCACCTTTTCGTCAGTTAGCGAGGAAATTTGATGCATGAACGAACCTTTGCCTTGCTCATAGCCATTTCGCGTCAACTTTCAAGACATAGACTTTTCTCCACATCGCCAAATTTCAGCGCGACTTTTTGTCGATGGCAAGGGATGTAACGGCAGGCTCCTCAAGGCCGTGAACGGAAGCAACATAAGCACCGGCATGCGCGATAGCGTTGCCTCCTCTGCTAATACGCGGAGACCCTTGAAATTCGCACAACAGTGTTTGACAGGTTTGTCCTCCTGTTGTGGATTGAACCAGGGTACTATGTACTGACTCGAAATCTGAAGACGACGACTCGTATCTGAATACTGCCATTCCAGCACAGTTGGGAACGATCAACGTAGCCTTCTGGCATGTCAAACTGCATCGTGGTAACAGTATCGACTCGGCGGTCAATCGTGGAGATCTCGAAGCAACGGTACTGCATGAACGATCAAAGAAGGCTATGGGTCATTCTGTTCAGTGAGTGAAATCCGGCCTGGCAATTACAAACGAACATGCGCTCACTCCGTCCACGCTCTCAAGGTTCGGGCCTGAATACTATCGCATGAATTATAGACTGGAGTCAACCCGCGTCAAGACTCTTGCTACCTTGATTTTCAGATACCGGCCGATAGGTATGGCTTTCATTGCTTGTTGCATTTGAGCTCAGATTATGTCGTAGGACTGCTCAGAGCTGAAGGCATAGCCCCACCGGAACCTGGTCAGATTCCCAATGATGTTTCGGACTTGACAATGGATGTCGAAGACGCAGATGCCGAAGACGAGGATGCTCAGATCAAGAAGCTCGAGGTAGCCGTCGATCTGTTTCTGCAAAATTATGTTGCTTACATTGTTCCGTGTTCTTCAGAAGCAACTGGAGTCATTGAAGAAGAAGAAACAAACGAAACAGCCCAAGCCCGAGCATTCCACCGTCAAGCAGGAGATCAAGCCAGAACAGTCTGTTTTCCAGCCCGGCGAAGTTATCGACCTGACCTGAGATTCTCGAGCCTGCGACATCATACCCTTCAATGTATTCTTATCTTCATTATGGGTGGGCGCTTTTATTTTATTTTATTTTTCCACAGCCGTTCTCTTTGCTGAACTCATTTAGTCTGGACGTACATATTGTATACCTTTATAACTGATAGCCAATTGTGCAATCAATATCACGGATTACCCTCACAAAACTGACTCAATTCATCCTCAACTCGGTTGAGAAGCCTTCACCGCGATGCGGCGCGAGCTCAAGGTTCCCCACAACACCAAGCTTGAATATTACGACCAGGCACCGGCTAGTTATCGGCATTTCATCGCCCGCCATCGCGGCCCGGACATCCGCCTCGTCATACTTAAGTACTTTGGCAACTCGCTTGCGACGTTACACCCATCCGCAATGTCCGAGTTTGAGCCCGTCCTCCTTACCCTGCCTTCTCTTACGCCTTCACTGGCGCTGGAGGCGCGCATTTCCCTGTTTTCTCTCGTCTGATCTGATATCCACTACCCTCGACAGATTTTACCCTACGGCCTCACCCTCCACCGGTTCTTCGTCCAAGCAGATGGCCGTGTAAGTAGAGATCCACCATGCGTATTCGCATTCGAACGACCTATCCTAATTGTACGATATTCGTAGACCCACGATGTCGTGATCGGTCCCGAATCGCCCAAAGACCATACCATTCAGAAGTACATCAATACCGTTGTGGGGAGGTATTCGAATCGGATTCCGGTCGGGACGCATAAGGTGGAAAGAAATGGGATCTCAAGCGAGGTGACGGCGATTTTGAATGGTGCGTAATATATATGTGTTCCCTGCTTTGTTGTTACTGAAAATTGGCATCTAAAGAGGGCAGCCGTGTCTCTTTACACGGCGGCCCGACGGGGTTCGACGCTGTCCCTTGGAAACTCCTCACGCCGGAAGACCCGCCCAAGCTTTTCAACGCCAAGGAGCTCTCACATATCCCACAACTCGCATCCTCGCCTCCATCCTCGCACGCCATCTTCCGTCTCGTCTCGCCCGATGGAGACCAAGGATTCCCGGGCAAGCTCATAGTCGAAGTGCTCATCGCTGTCGTCGAGCCCGGTGACCAGGAGCGCATCTACCGCAAGCCTGGAGAAGTGGCGGACAATCAGGAGTATGATCTTGGTAGTGTGGTTTTCGTCTATCGTGCTAAGCTAGACGAGGGGAGTAAGAAGCTCGTCACACCAATCAATCTGACTCAGGTAAGGCACTGCGCCGTTTCTCCGGGATAAAAACGGCGATAACTTAACTATGGCTGGCGCATTGCAGCACTGGGGCTTCAATCTGGAAGGGTCGCAGCGTGAAAGTCAAAGCGCCGCGGAGCCTCTTTCAGTCAAAGGGCATAAGCTCACAATCAAGGTGACGCTTCCTTTTTTTCCGAAGCGAACTTTAGCCGACAGTGAGACCTCAGTCAGACAAAATCGTCAAGAGGGATTCAGACAGTCTCGCAACTGGTTTCATTGCCAGCGCCGGCACGCCTCACGAGCACAGCAGCAAGGTGATTGGGGAGAAATACCCTGAAAAAGGCTACGGTAAGCATTTCCCCCACCGATTAAATTGAGCTCAATGATTTGTGCGATTCACAGACGACTACTATCTCTTCTCGCCGTTTGAGAAAGTTCCCACCCGCATCCCTCTGTCCTCATTCAATGAAATCGATCTAGTTCAAGACGTCCTCCGCCCGACGAACGGCCCGAATGCCAGCAGAGGAAATCGGTCGGCACCTGTTGTCGAACTGGCGTCGGAGAAGTCGGGGCTGCAGCTCTTGTTTGATACGAACCGTGCGTTTAGCTTTCCCTTTTTTCATGAGTGTTATCTGATGAGAGGATCGCAGAGGGCGGCGTGATGTTTTACTCCTTTGCGTGGACCCAGCCAGACAAGGGCGCGAGGAAGAAGATCCATGGCGGGTCTGGGGAGCAGGGTAAAGGGGATTCTTATGGGCCGGGGAGTGAGTGTCATTTATTCCTATTCAATGAACAATATCGAATTCATGGTGATATCACTTCAGCTGCTGCGTTCTTGGAATTCCACGACGTAAGTTTATTATGTCTGAACCCAGAATACATACTAAGGAGCGCGACAGCCCCTGGCCGCATTCTTGGACCCTGCTAACAAGGATAAAGAAGACACATTGCTCACGTCAGACGAGATATACCATAACTATGTGCGATGCGATGTACGGTTCAAGGAGCCGAAGAAGGAGTGAATGATTGAACAGCGCGGGTCAACGTAACAACAAAGTCGTATATATGTATATGTGTATTGGTGGTGTACAGTAGGCTACTCTTGAGCGCTCTGATTTCGAACTGGGGTGTTCATGAATTTCCGGCATTCGAATTCAAGAGACCAGTGCGCAGTCCTTGTGTCAAATTTCCGTGGTCTTACCCAAGACACAACGGACGTTGTTCGCAGCTCATTGTTCATGAATCAGTCGGCTACTAAATCGCAGACTCAGTGTATTCGTTCGACGGGTCCGTGCCGAAATACAAGCAGCACTTGCCTGTTCAACTCGCGACATGACTGTTGCAAATGTTAGTGATGAGCGGACAGTTCTGCGCTCTATGTGAGTATTTGGATGACCTCAGACAAACGAACAATCGCTGGTTGTGTCACGAAATCCAACTTCTGTTATTTGTAATCCCAAAAATCCATAGTATGCTATTCTATGTAGGTGCGATGTGCGGTCGAAGGAGCCGAAGAAAAATGAACTACTCAACATTGAACGAGTAAATTATAACAAAGTCGTACGTATAGTTATGTCTGTGGTTTGGGTTTACGGAGAGAATATCGTCGGTCTCTGTGTGAACATCGATCTACAGAGGCTCAGTGAAGAATTAATTCTCAATGAAGATTGCTTCAACGCACCGACAAATATCTGAATTTCGTAGTCAGGTAAGGTCGATAACCTCGCCCGGTATAAAATCAATCTTTTCCGACTTGATCTCTTTTTTGACTGTAGAGCGTTCCTGCTTCACATGTTTCGTCTGTTTCTTGTTCTTCAAAGACGCGAGTCGAGCCTGTTGTTAAGGCAAGAAAACGCGGGCTCAATGTACTTGCGAGTAAAAAAAAAAATCGCAGATAGCTACCTCAAGCCTCTTAATTTCGATATCCTCGTCTTCATCCACGTCGTCGTCACTCTTCAAGAAATCATCATCCGCGACGTTGCTCCGTCCAGCATTAGATGGAGCTATCCCTCGAGCTCTGAGTAAGTCTGTAGACAATATGAGCGCAAGTTTCATGCCGGTTTAATCAAGAGCATATTAAGACGCGCCTATAGGTCGGTATCTGAAAATCAAGGTCGCAAGTGTTTTGATGGTTTTCGAGTGGCTTTGGGCCTTATTGACACGATGAAATTCAGGGCCAAATCTTGGAAGAAATGAATCCTTGCATCGCTGGCCAGATAGAGGTTTCACTTACTGTACAGAATGACCCATACCTTTCTTGGATCGTTCATGCAGGACAGTCGGTTCGAGATCCCCACGAGTACCAACTTGAGTCAGCCTATCACAGGATTTGACGTGACGAAAGATCACAGAGATGCTCCCCAGTTCTGCAGGAATCGCGGTCTGCAGATATGAATCGTCGTCTTGAAAGTTTACATGTCAGCATTCCCGCCGCTGAATACTTCATGCGAGAAAACAAAAGCAAAAGGACAAACCTGTCAAAAGCTGCCTCCCAAACTTCAATTGCCTCCGTGTGGTCGCAGAAGATGCGACACTGTCGCGTTTTCCCGTGCTGATATTCGTTCCTCTGCGCGTTTTCAAGAGCTTGCTGCCACAACTCGTGCCGTCGACCCGCGTTTTTACCGAAATCGGGTAGGAGACGAGGGAGTTCTTGTCTTTGAATTCAACCCTGAACTCCTGCGAAGAAAAGCACGGAGAATTGACCTCGAAATGAGGGGTACGAAGCCTCAGTACCGTACCTTGTCGTCCTCAGAAGCAATCCAGCAGGTCCCTTCCAGCCCGTCAGGAGAGTACTCGATGCTGAATTCTGGGAGTGGGACGCCGTCGACAGAGATGAATGCGGAAAACTGGCCGAGCTGCATGCGAGCAAATGCCAAATGTGTGTCGTCGTCAAGTGTGGTCCGAGTCAGTGACAGTGACGTCACGCGTTGGGAGGATCCTGGAGGATCAGATCGGGACCAACGGCTTGGCGCTTTAGGTTTCGATACTTAAGTACTGCCTTCCAGTCGCTCCAGAATTTAATCCAGTTATAGAGTGGCGTTGAGCACGCAGATTGAAGGCCCCAATATATGTGCCACCCGCTCATGATTTTGGGATGGCTCGAGAGGAGTATTCGGCAATCCCGCCGGATCAATGATCAAACGCGTGACATCACAGTCACCTGACTTCATCCTAAATCCTCATTGAAATTCTACACTGGTGGTGTATGCTGGTGTATGTATACTCATCTGTTGACCAGTTCATTTTTGTCATTCAGCCTGCCGACCTGTAAGTTTCCGCTCGTCAACTTCGAAGTTCCACAACCTGACTAACCGCGGTTTAATTTTGAACCGCGAGTCTTGAGCCAACCACAAGGGTTTTCGGAGAGACTTAGTCAGCGCAAGTCCACGCAGTCCATTTCAGTGACTTCACCCCGCATCTCTGCTCGATAGGTCGGTAGGTAGCGGAAATCGAGTCATTTTCTCGCATCCTCACGTGGATCTGGGAGGGTCCTCACCACGCTTTAAATAGTGGAACGCGTTCAATCGCGTCTTCACCTCATCTCATCCAGTTTACTTACCGTGACAGAAGATGGCTCTTTCAACAACGATCTTCGACCCCACCAACGCGGAGCACCTCGCCCTCATCCCCGCCTTCGCCGACATCCACATCGCCTGCATCGAAACAGATCACACCATCGCGACCTTCACACCTCCTCTGAACCGCGATGTGATCATCGAGTGGTGGAAGGCTCAGGTTGCGGATGCCGCAGGCCCAAAGCGACATCGGATTATCTTTATGACGCTTGTCGAGCAGCAGCTGGCTGGATATGTGATTTTGTATAGGCCGTTGTGGCAGACGGGCCCCTTCAGAGGGGTGGTCGAGAAGCTTTTGGTGTCGCCGGATTTTCGTCGCCGGTGAGCATCTCTCCTTGATAGTGTATCTCAACACAACATTGAAGGCCTCTGTTCGATGTAGCGGCATTGCGAGAAACCTCATGGATAAGCTCGAGGAAGTGGCTCGGATTGAGGGGCAGACGCTTCTGGTGAGTCTTTCAGATTCTTACTGTCTCCTCTCTTAGACTAGCTAACCATGCCACATTTTCCAGATGCTAGACACGGAAACCGGCAGCCCCGCCGAATTAGTCTACCCCAAGCTTGGCTATACTCGGGTGGGTAAATTCACCAGCTCTTCCCGGTCATCCGGAATTTAATTGCACTCTCAGCTTGGACTCATTCCCAAGTACGGCGTCTGCCCACTCGACGGTAGTCTGAAAGATGAGACGTTCTTCTGGAAACAATTATAGAGCCGGGGAGGGCCGCCCGCATTTTTTAATATGTTGGATGTTTTCGCGACGGGGATTAAGAGAATTGGAATCAGTCAATTCATGGGATTGAAAGTGTTTGCTGTCAAGAACTGTAAGAAGTAGTACACCCTGCAGTCAGCCACCACGCACCAAGCCACGCACGCTCATCACATCTTAATCCTCACCCCCGTCTCCCGCGCAATTTCCCAATCCTCCGTCTCTGCCTTCTTCATCTTCGCCCTCGCATCCTTCTCACACTTCCCTCCCTTCTCGCAAATCGGCCTCGCATAGTCCTTGATAATGGGATAAAACGAGGCTAGCTCCGAAATCGGGGAATGGATCCACGTCGTCGCGGCTACTCCACAGCTGTAACACTTCCACGGATGTTTCGTCATGAGTTCCGGTTCGTGCGAAGTGACAATTTTCTTGACGAACGCAACGAGTCGGTCTGCCTCCCGACTGGAGCGCGGCTCAGAAAGCATCATAGATATGGGCAGCATGTCGCGCATGTGCACGTATTCGGGGTCGTGGTCTTTCATGCGGACGACGTAGCCGAAGGGGCGGTGTTCTTCGACGGTGGTGTCTGTTTGAAATGCAGCGCTGCTCTCGTCGGCTTCGCGCAATTGATCTCGGATGCGTTCCTGCAATGAATCGATGAAGCCGGAGTGAAGAAAAACGAAACGATTGAACAAACAGACGTTGACATTGTACTCCGGCCTGCCTGTATACAATGGATCGGCCTCCCGGCGCTGGGCGTCGATTTCGTCTAGAGATTGGGTAGCCTTCTCGCGTCGATATCTCGCCTTTTCGACAAGCTCCGGTGAGCCCATGTAGAACATGACAATATTGCAGTCGTCGATACAACGTTGATATTCGCCTGAGAGTTTGCGTGAGTTGTTTTGTGTTCACTTTTCATTCTTCCGTGAGGAGAAAAGCTTTGCTGCCTTCACCTAGATTGAGATAGCATGCAGCGCGATTGCATCTTGCAACGCGAGTTGTTTCGATCATGACGCGTCCACTGAATCGATCGATGATTTCCGAGTAGATATCGCAGGCTTTTTGATATTCTTTCGCACGGAAATGAGCGTTGGCGGATTCTTTGATTTCGAGTGCTTTGGCTGCGAAAAAAAGAGAAGTTTGCCAATTATGAGCAAATCGGAGTGAGAGAAGGCAAACCATTCTCTTTGAAGAAGTCAGGACCTGAATAAGCCATTCTTGCCGTCAGAAATAGAGCATAAAAAACGTCGATGAAGCAACGATTTGGCGATGATGAAGGCAGGAGCAAAGCCGAAAATGGAAAGGAAATAGCGAAAGATCCGTTGATTGATCTCGGCTGACAACTCAGATCACGCTCTAGCTCTCGCTTCTCACTAGCACTTCCAGTTCTCGGGAACCCCACTGTTCGATAATTTCTGTGGCGCTGCACGCGCTCGGTGTCGTTGCAATAGGAAGTTATATGGTGTTCGACTACGACCGGGTGACCGACTCCGACGAGTCGCATCATCATGATTGTTGTGAGCTGTCCGAGTCTACTAGAATTTCAGAAAACAGGTTTGTTCAATTGCAAGTTGCGAGGCATGGTGTCTCGGACCTCACGTTGGATGTTGATGATGAAGAAGATGAGGGTGTGAAATCAAAAGGATCGAGGTAGCTAACCACGATATTTTTTTTTTCGCTCGCAAGTACGTTTTGACCCCCCGCATTTCCTTGCCCTTACAGACACGCCTCCAGCTCGCGTCCTTGAGGATGCAAGCTCCGTTTTCCGCGGCCGCTAGGCTATAGATGATACGCGTAAGACATTTTTTTCCATGGCCAGAAATTCAGCGAGTGGGTATCAGTGCTATCAATGGCCCTCTAACTCAAGGACGGAGAGGAAGTGCAAAGGGGCAGGAAGGAGAATTAGACATCCTCAGCCTGAGCTGCCGCATGTATCATTCTCACTCGTTCTTCGGTCAACATCGCCGCTGACCAAATGTCGCCGCATATAATTTTCGACAATTAAAATAAGTATCATGCGAGGCATCCAGATGGCTGGCACCTATCTCTCGTTTGCATCCGATGTCGTCCTTCCAGCACCACCGCTGGCAGCTGATCCATGTCTTTTTTCAACTTGGCATTCTCAATTCAAACTCAACATTGCAGAAGCGGGGCGTGTGACCAGACCGCGCATCCCGAACTGTCATCTTCCGCTGCATGTGCCCAGTACGTTGATTCTCAATGGCTCTCAAGAAGATGCTTAACCGCTGTGATCTCGAAGAAGAACAATCTATACAGGCACTCTAGATACGCGCATCGACTGAATATAGTAGGTGTCGTTAATAGACCGGCAGGTCGCGTGGGTAGGGTCCTACTTAAGCCTCGTCGGGTGTTGTCGCGCCTTGGCGTTCCTCCCTCTGCGAGCTACGACCTCCTCCAGTGCGACGAAGAATGGGCTTCTTCTTCAACTTCGTTGTATGTCTGTTCTCGGCCATTGGCTCGTATGTGGCTTCTTTCGCTCTCACCAGAAGCATTCATTCAATGATATCCCAGGTTCTTGTTTGGTTCGTGCTTTCTCTTGTTCGCGGAAAATATAGATGGGATTCGACGTATTCTCTAGGATAGTGCGTGCAGATCGGTCTGTTTGTTCGAATCTAAACTCACAGTTTGCAGTGACTCCGGAATCATCGGTTCCGTCGTTTCCGAACAATTCGACTTGTTCCATGTCTATTTCCACAAACCGGGTCCAGGTGCGTTGAGTTGAAAGCCAAAGTATCATTGTAATCGTCTCATTTTTCTCCTCAACAGATATCATCGGAGCTATAGTATCCACAGTGCGTGTTGACTCATTGTCGTTTTCGTCTCGCTAATCGAAAATGTCTCTAGTTTGCGGGGGGTTGTACGTCGTCGCTTTCCTGTCCGCCTTCTTCTCAGAATTCGACGTTCAATCTGTCTTGCAGGCTTCTTTGGCGCCGCTGCAACCGGATCGCTCGCGACACGCATCGGTCGGAAGCGTACCATTCAGCTGGGTGCTCTCATCGCGGTCCTAGGATGCAGCCTGCAGACCGGAGCACGGAACGTATCCTATCTCATAGTCGGGCGCTTGATCGCGGGTTTTGCTATTGGCTCGTATGTTCCGAATCTTATTTTATCTGAGACGGATTTACTTAGCGTATCGGACAGCTTGAGCATGGGTTCGTTCAGTAACTGCGTCATGATTCAACTCGTGTATTCTAACCATGAATTTACACAGTGGTACCTTTGTATCAAAGCGAAATCTCGCCTCCTGAAATTCGTGGGCTTCTGACGGGATTAACGCAATGTGAGTCTCCTTCGTTCATGAAATTCGGTATCTGCTCATCCGTTGCTTATTTAAGTTATGATCAGTATGGGATTCTTAGTCTCCAACTGTGGGTTGATTCAAATCCCCATCGTTCAAGGGAAAAAAGCATAACTCAACTCCATTGCAGGGGTTGGCTACGGCTGTCAGTTCCTCCGAACCGATACCCAGTGGCGATTAGCATTGGGAATTCAGATCATACCGGCTACTTGCCTATTCTTGGGGTAAGTCGCCATAGTTCAACCCTCTCCATTTCGATGTTTACTTATCTAAATTTGCTCTTTGGCAGAATGTTCATTCTCCCGTACTCCCCCCGATGGCTGGTGGAGCAGGGTCGGGACGACGAAGCTTACGCAGTGGTTCAACGCCTCCACGGCAACACCCAAAACAAGGAGTTTGTCGAATTGGAGTTTGCCGAGATGTGCGTCGTCATTTTTAACTGGTGGTCTCAGCGTTAATTCGTTTCGCTTTCTGATAGGAAAGAGCAGATTCGATACGAACAGCAGAATTATTCTACGAAAGTATGGATTTCGAAGGTTGCTCAATCCCTGCGATTTTCTAACTTGATCCTAGATATCTGACTTGTGGTCCACGAAACCAATGCTCCGACGCACGTTAACGGGAATGGCTATCCAGATCTGCACACAGTTCACAGGCATCAATGTCTCGTCATACTTCCAGCCAACATGTACGTGTCTTCCATTACTGCAATCAATTTCGACGCAATTGAAGTTCATCTCCTACTTGTTCAGTATATGCCGCCCTGGGTCTAAGCGGTAGTCGAATCCTCATGATAACAGGAATCAATGGCGCCCTTGGTGCCGTCACGACTATCATCTTCATTGCCTTCATCCTAGACCGCGTTGGGAGGAAGCCGCCGTTGGTAGTCGGTACGGAGTTTTCAACTCTGGCCAGAGTGGACACTCATCACGGTTTCTAGGTGCAATCGGAATGGCCATCTCCCTCGCCGTCGAGGCTGCTATCAATGCCAAGTGGGGCGGGGCGGATTCGCACAATCACGCAGCGCAAACTGCTGGGGTAGCGTTTATCATCGTGCGTGCCAGCCATCCATCATCTCATTGCTCCTGCTCGCGGTGTTGAAATAGAATTGTAGATCTTCTCGGCGCTTTTCTTCAGCACCAGCTTTGGCCCGGTTTCTTGGGTCTACCAGAGCGAGATGTAAGAATCACCGCTTTGCCCAGGGCTCGTTTTATTTATCCCATCCTATAGCTTCCCAATGCGTGTCCGTGCAATCGGCACGGCGGTCTGTACATGCGCGAATTGTACGTGAATTCTCTCGCCCCCATGTTTGAATAATATAATGAACCATGGCGTAGGGGCATCGAACGTCCTCATCTCACAAGTATCTCCCATCGGAATGGCTCGCTTGGGTTACCGTACGTTCTTCTTGCTAAATGTTGATCTCGCGTTTATCGACGCATCACAGGCTTTTACATCCTTTTTGTGTGCACGAACATCGCCAATGCTGTGATTGTGTTTTTCTTGTAGGGCTCAACTCTCCATCCTGACCCTTGTCGTTGTTCTTATATTGCATCTTTCTTTGTTCAGTTTCCCCGAGACTAAAGGGAAAACGTTGGAGGAGATGGTCAGCTCCTTTTCGGTCGAGTCGTTGCATTTTCATGATATTGACGCCATCAACAGGACGCGGTGTTTGGGGATCAAGTCATTCCGCACGCGCTGGAGACCAAGCAGGTGCATAACGTTGGCACCGATGAGAAGATAGACGAAGAGAGGAAATCTACGGTATCCGAAGTATGAGGATCTTGTCCAGGGTTTGGCTCCGCGGTCGATTGGTGTACATATACACGGAAATTTCACGTTTTCACGATGAGTTTAAAACTGTTCAAACGAGGATCTGTTCGGTACAGTTTGGGATTGTTACATATAACATTTTGGGCGAATCAGGGCAAAATACGGTACAACCTTACCTTGATGTCAACCAATTGTGGCTACAAGTCAGCTCCAAGGCTTTCGAATCCAAAACAGTCAATCGTACGTGAGCCTGAGCACCACCAGTAGTACAAACAGAGACGCAGCTGGGAGAATTCTTGATGAACCGTATGGTGTCAACGAATTCACTCATATGTTCAACTGTTATGGTCATCTTTCTCGTTGTTGTCAATGTTGACGCGAGGTACCGGACTCCGAAGTGACGATTCATTCCTTGTAAAGTAAGTAACGACTGACAAACAGAATTTTGGGTTAGATTCAAACATTCTCAGTCCGAGTCTCATCTGACACCGTCTCTCGAGGCCCACTGACATTGTCAGCAGCCCCAACACCAGCCTTGTTGACAAAAAACGATCCGGGAACCTTGACATCATGCTCCGCATCCTTCTGCGCCTCCGCCCAATCGCGCGTTCGCACTTTCGACCTTTCAGCCAACTCCAATTCCTGCTCGTATGTAGGGAATGCGACTCCGCCGTTGTCAGTTGCAGTCTCCGTAGCAACGCCCTTGGCCTCGTTCGTTTGCGCGCCATTGTTCTCTGGGTCCGATCCACCGGCAGCGACATTTTTCCTCTTCCTCCACTCGATGTAATAACATCCGCCAGCGAAGCCGAGGATGAGGACGACTGCTACGACGATGCCAAAAATCTGCCATGCGTTCAAGGAGAGCGAGCTGGGGTAGATATATTTTGAGTTACCTTGGATACACGGTGGAACGAGGAGGGACTCACACGGGGGAATCTCGACGGACAAGGCCGGAGACGGTGCCATTGTCATCCGTCAGTGCAGTACGGGCACGCACAAGGGCCGGGTGCATCTCGAGAACCGACGCTGAGAGGCTGCTGCCTGCCTCGCTGGAGGTTTGGAGCTAGGCGAGAAGAAGCCAAGAAGAAGCGCGAAGCGAGATATGAGATTCCCACATTCCTAAATAGGAGTGATCGTGCGAAGACTCAGAGGCGAATGTGTTCACCTCGAATATGTGTCGCGTACGTCTATAATCGCGCGTCGTGGGTACGCCTCGTTGAATTGGGATACACGAGGATACAATCTGGCAGTTCAGTCACTGAACTACGAGCAGTTCTCGGAACAGCGATGTTCTTAGCGTACAGTGAAAGTTAGGGCATAAGTAGATGCCCCGGAAAAGGACGCAAACGAGAGGCAAATGGGCCAGCATGTGAGTGAAGCTGCTCGTGCACACCGATCGAGAGAAAATTCATGAATACGCAGGAGATAGCACAGTGAATTATTCATGTATTCTATTTCGTCTGGGATATCATGTCAATGTACGGCAAGATGTAGGAAGTAACTGGTTATGAATGCTCACCGCTTCCTTCAAGTGTGCAATGAGATCGTTTCTATCTTTCTCCTTTTTCAGACCGGCGAACGCCATCTTCGTCCCTGGTATATACTACGAAGATCGGTGTGAGTGGTGGCGCAGCAATTCACGCGTCACAACGCGCCTTTTTCGGATTCTCAAGATATTCGAACAAAGTCTCTTCGCTCCATGTTACTCCCTTGTTCACATTTGCGGCAGTGTATGAGAATCCCTCGACCTGGCCGGTTTTCCGACCGAAGAGCCTGGCGGCGCGTGACAGGAAGTAATCCCACTAGTTTTGGAATGCCTACCCGTGTAGGTTGGGTCCCACTTTGTTGCCTTCGCCAGCACCTAGCTGGTGGTGCAGCGGTGGGACTCGTTAGATGGGCAAATCAAATCACAAGCGTAAGTACAGTATGGCACTGTGCACATCGCGTCTTGAATAGACCCGCACCCTTGCTGGCGTCGCCTGTCCAGAAGTTAGAATCTGTTCAACGGAAAAACAACGCGGTCCTTGCCTGGAGAGAAGGGCATGCTCGGTCTTCACAGCCGTGTTTCCTCAATTTATTGGGCCAACAAGTTAATTGTTAAGTTCTAAGTTTCTCATTTGGAATATGGTTGCCAAAAATCCGCTAAGAAACAATTGATTTATTGTCGTCAAAAATGTAACTACATAATATATCTTCTTGTCCCCTATCTAAGTCCAATAAATTCATTGTATCCTGATAGCTTTTAGGGCAATTAAAACCATACACGATTTATAGAGTACAAGTCCCAGATAAATGAGACAGTAAACATTAGATTTAGTGTCCACAAAAATGCTTCAAAATATGCGGAGTATCCTATTAGGCAAGAAACATGAAGTTTTTAGACTCGTTTATTAGCTGAGGAAATCAGACCGAAAAATTAGAGTTTTAGCCGCCAGTAAATGTATCTCCAGAGCCTGCAGATACATTTAATGTTGCGTGACATCCTAAGTTTTTAGTCCAATTTATCTGGCACTCAAACGGGTCCAAAAACTTTACGTTTCTTGCGTAATAGGAAACTCCGCATATCTTGAAGCGTTTCCGGGGACTCTAAATCTAACCTTTACCATCTCAGTTATCTGGGACTTTTCCTCTATGAACTGTGTCCAATTTATTTGCTCAGGAAACATGTCAGGATACAACAGGTTTATTCGGGCTTAGATACATGACAAGAAATTATATCATCTAGTTATATTTCTAGCACCAGGAAATCAAATGTATTTTAACTCATTTCTGGGACCCATATTCCAAATGAGAAACTTAGAGCTTAACAATTAACTTGTCGGCCCGAAAAATTGAGGAAACACGGCTGTGCTTGCTGTTGCTGGGAATTCGAACTGACACCGGAAAGTGTGACGTGATGTGTGACCATCATCACGCTTTCCGTGTCGGCTTTAGTCGGCCTTCCTCCCCCCCCACATGTCCTGGTCTATCGAACACCTCCAACAGGATAGCACCGCGCAGCGGGCCTCGCGGCGAGCGCTGGCACCACGCAGTGGGCCTCCGCGGCGAGCGGCTGCGCCACGCAGTGGGCCATAGCGGCGAGCGAAGCACCACGCAGTGGGCCCCGCGGCGAGAGGAAGCCCCGCGCAGCGGTCGGGGTCTGGGGTGGAAAACCCCAGCCGTCCGGGCCGGCGCCCGCAAATGCTCTTCCAATTTTCCATTATCTTACAGTAACTCATGTACTCATGATAGTTGGTTTCAAATTAAATTCATTGTTAGATTTAGGGAGAAAAAACAAAATTCAGACAAAAAAAGCCCCGCGCCAGCGGGAAAAACAGCGCTAGCGAAAGGGCCAGCGCCAGCAAAAAGGCCAGCGCCAGCGGAAAGGAGGGGGGTGTGGGGGATCCAATCCCCCACATTCACGGAAAGCGTGACATGTGACGTCACACTTTCCGGTGTCGGTTCGGCCTCCCTGTTGCTGGGTGGTGTGAGTGTGACAAAGCACTCGGTTTGATTTCGGCTGTGCACAATGATGTCGGGAATTGCCGAGTGTGCTGTACGTCTTCGTGCGGCAGTGTGCCGCACGCATCACATCACTGATCGGCGATCCTGTCTCCTCATCAGCGGAATCGACTCGGACGCGCTTCCCGACGCGTTCACTCCCAACTTGAAGAGTCCTCCACGCGTCTTCCCCGCCCATATCTCAGCTTTTGCCCACCCACTCACTGCCTTTTTATCGCTCGCGCTCTGGTAGCTGCGGGTCTCCTTCATCCAGACCCTCGCATCTTTGCACTGTGCCCCCGTGACCCCCGTCTCGGCTTCTTCCAACTCGCACTTTCCCGCTGTATCTCGCCCACGGCAAGCGCAGTAGGCCGCGAGGGCTGAACCCCCCCGCACACCCATACAAGCGTTTTCCCCGCCTTTCGCTCATGACCCTATGCTCAGCACGAGACGACGAAGATCCCAGACCTAGAAGTTGCCACACTATGTGAGTCTTTTCTTAACTTCATTTGAGCTTACTCGCTTTAAGTATACAGTAATACTTGTCCCAATCTCATCTTATCCATGATATAGTTCTTCATTCGTTCACGCGTCGACTCGTATCATCTGCAATCCAGTTTCGTTCGCTCTGAGCTTTCAAAGTTCATTACCTTGCGGTTTGAGTTTAACATCGTTACTCTACTCGATCCAACACTGACTCGCTTTATTCTGGTGTTGTCTCGTTTTGGTTCAATTCTGCTTGATTCTCAATGAATTTTCCGCAACCGGGTCCTCATTCACTCTATCATACCCCTATAAATTCGACTCTGCGCTGGCAAGTGAGGAGTTTCAATATCTTACCTTGTCTTGAAGTTATCGTTCTATACTCGGCTCGATTCGGCACCTCGGTCAGTTATAACTCTGATTATTGGCTGTCTGACTTGAATTTTGACGGCCAACCTAGTATGCTCATCTGAATCGCGTACGCGCCTGTACATATGTTCTGTGAATTTATGTGAGTAAAATCGCTCCATTTTAACTTGAGCTGCCCGTAACCTTTCGTTTGAATTCCTTTCCAAGTCTCTGCCGAGTTTGGATCCCACAACCAAGTTGAATTAGAGTAACTATGTTGAACGGTATGATTATCACTTTTGACTGTGAGCTTTGTTTTCGTTCGTTCGTTCGTTCAACTCGATACAAGCAAGTAATTAACTAACACTTATAGTGCTTACTTCAGGTTAAAAATCAGCGCTCCAACTTCAAGGTTTACGGTCGATTTCATTCAAATCGAACCTCGCTCGGTGCTCACTGGTATTCACTTTGTTTAATGTTTCCTCGCTTCCCTGCGCTGACCACTCGATTTCACTCAGCACGTTTCATCTTGATCTCTCCAGAACTCAAATCTCTTTCGTCTCTTTCCCCCCAGCTTCTACTCCAAATTCAAGCATGTAAGCGAGTGTTTACTATTACTTGGTTTCGGCTGTGCACTGTGATGTCGGGAATTGCCGAGCGCGCTTGCTTCTGCACGACAACGAGGCGCGTACACATCCATCCAAGTGGCGTCCTCCTCGTTGTCGTCTCCCTCTTCCTTGTACATATGTCCCGCGTCTATGCCGACGCCAACGCGATCCGGGGCAAATCCTGGTACGAATACAACAAGTTTCGCATCGAATGGAGCTCCCCAGATCGCTATGAAATCGTCCGGAGACTGGGTGGTGGGAAGTATTCAGAGGTGCGCCATGGCACGCTATATTTGAGCCCAAGCTTATTTTTTTCGTGAAGGTTTTTGAGGGCGTGGACACGGTGAACAGCGACCGCTGTGTCATCAAGGTTTTGAAGCCAGTCGCGGGACACAAGATAAAACGCGAGATTAAAGTACTAAGGAATCTCGCGGGGGCACCCAATTGTATCGCGCTGCTGGATGTGGTCCGAGATCGTGCGTGTCGCGCGTTCGACTCTTTTCGTAGACTGATGCCGTTCGCAGCGTCTCGAATGTATCACAGTCTCGTCACGGAGTTCGTCAACAACACCGACTGGAGCCAGCTCTACACGCGCCTCACCGACACCGACATCCGCCACTACACCTTCCAGCTCCTTCTCGCCCTCGACTTTGTCCACTCCCACGGCATCATCCACCGCGACGTCAAGCCCGCCAACGTCATGATCGACCACGCCCGCCGAGAGGTGCGTGCCGTGGACTCCTCCTGTCCTATCGTTCTAACGCCACTCACAGCTCCGCCTCATTGACTGGGGCCTCGCCGAATTCTACCACCCCAACGTCGAATACCACGTCCGCGTCGGCTCACGACACTACAAACCCCCCGAGCTCCTCGTCGGCTACAAGCGCTACGACTACTCCCTCGACCTCTGGTCCACCGGCTGCATGTTCGCCGCCATGATCTTCCGCAAGCAGCACTTCTTCCGCGGCGCCGACAACGAGGACCAGCTCCTCAAGATCATGCGCGTTCTGGGGACGGAGCGCTTCGACGCGTACCTCAAGGCGTATGACATCCCGTACGAGACGGACGTGGAGGAGCTGTTGGGGCAGTATCCCGTGCGGCCGTGGACGCGGTTCATCACCGCGGAAAACCAGCACCTCGCGCTGCCCGACGCCCTCGCGGTGCTGGACCGCCTGCTTCGCTTCGACCCGCGCGAGCGCCTGACCGCCGCTGAGGCGATGGCGCATCCGTATTTTCGCACGGTGAGGGTGGAGGGGAGCAAGCCGGAGGCGTTGAGCGACTCGGGGTTCGCGTCGATGAGTGGGGATGAGGGGATGTTCCCTACGCGCGACGACTGATGGACGACCGCTGCATGCCGACCCTGCCTGCCTGCCCTGACGACGGCGCCATGCCATCATGCAGTCCGCCCCCCGGTGAAGCACCGGCGGCGTCTCTGCTCACCTCACTGTATTCATATTCGATTCTTATGCCATGCGCATTGCATGCTTTCTCCTCCCCGCCCTCGTCTCACCTCCTCACGGTCTTTTTACATACTGTCAATGGGAGCTTACATACCTACAGCATTCATACCTATGTGTTACTTACCTAAGTATATTCCGAAGTACATAGATTTGTAGACTGGTTTACTGCAGTCGTCTTGCATACATACTTGCCCACATTCCTTCCATTCTTCATCGTTTCCGACGTACATTTGTTGTCGCAGCCATCACTGTCTTTTTCCCGCTTTTTGCTTACTAGCGCTATCAGCCCATCTGTCCTGTTTTACTCACTTGCACTGCGACGTATATCTTTTCTTCTCGCCTGGCCTGAGGTCATTTGGGTTGTCGACTGAGCAAATTTATCAATGACAATATCATATTCCTCATCTCATCGACAGGTTTGTTCAGTGAATTTCGCTTGTCAGAGATTCTGGACAGGACTAGCCGTTTTGTCGTTACCTCCGCTCGAGATGGAGGGCACAACCCAATATGTCCGAATTGTATTTGATAGTAGGTAAGTAATGATAGTAGTACTTTTACTTGAGCAAAACTCAAAACCTCGACTTTGTCCACAAAATCTTCCACAGCACCGACGGCGTCATGAAAGCGATGTCCCCCACCATCATATTGCGGACATACCAGAGCACCGATGCGACCTCGGGGTACTGAAGGAAATATCGAATTTGAACCAAACTTGCGGAGAAAAGAAAACATGATACAGTGTAAGTACTTACCTTGAGAGCAGCGGACATGGATTTAAGCTCGAACCATCGCAAGGTACGTCCGTGGTCTCTTGTTTCGCCGTCCATGGGCTCGCAGGAAGCGGATCCGTAATCTAGCCGAAGTTCAGTGGACAGCGGAATCGGTGGATAGAAGATACATACCGTGGAACCGCGTGAAATCCCTACGGAGGAAACAGTTGAGTCGGACATTGAATGAACAACTATGATATACGTACCACAGCCCTTCCGTGCGGGGACGATTTTTCTTGAAGTAGCGCACGGCGAAATCTTTAGGTAGGAGTGAGGCTGATTTAGAGGGGTCGCCGAGCGAATGGAGGATTGTGTTCAATGTGATAGCGTTCATCATGAGTTTTGCGAATCCTTGTCTGCACGGACAGCGTTAGCTATACTACATAAACGAAGATAAAAAGAAAAGAAAGGAGGTAGGTGTATAAGCTTACGCATAAAGTGGGTTGAGCTGGATATGCGCATCCCCGAAAGCGATGTAATTAGAAGGCAGGGCGGAAAGGGCTGTGTGGTACTTGACGTAGGAGTGTCGGGCTGGGTGATGAAACGATATACTTAATTAAGTAGATGACTTCGAAAGATGGCGAAGATTACGACCACTCACGTAGTTTGATGATGTCGAACGAAGGTTCTTCGCAGTGCTCGCAGAGCAGTTCGACGGATCTTACGAACCACGGGGCGAGCGGCTCGTGTCCTCGTACCGTCGAAAGGAAGGGGACGATCTCCGAGGTGGTGCGGGGGAGGTTGTCTTGGTTTGAGGTGAGGAGTAGCAGCACTGAATGAAGGAAGGGAGATTCAGGTGGAGCTGGACAGACGGTAGAGGATCCGGCACACTTACTGGTATTATTTTCGGTTTTTACGAAAGATGTTACAGAAGGGCCGAAGTCGACATGTTGGGAGTAAATGTATTGACCTAGATATTTGGTCGCTGATTTGGGAATAGGAAGCATGGCTTCGATTTTGGGGGGAACGACGAAGCACATTGTGGCGTAATGAATGTTTGGGTTATATGAGCAGCGGATGTTGGCTGGGAGCGAGAATCCGGCGGTTTCGAGCCATTTTAGACCGGATTGGAGGGCTCCCGTGGCGTCTGTATAGCGATGTGTGATTGAATTTCATATGTTCGACTTGGTAAATACGCACCCACGACAAGCCCTACGTCGTTGATCACGGTTTGCGTCCCGTCGGCGTTGCGGAGATTGACCGACGTGAGGGATTTTCCGTTTGCCGATGCCTCCACACCGCGCACCGTGCCCGATATGATTTTGATGTTCGAGGCTGTCGGGTGATGCACGAGGAGGTTATGCATGCCCTTCTGAATCGCGGGTCGGGATAGAGCAAGGGCGGTTGGGAAATCGCCTTCAGCATCCTCGCCGAAAGGAGTGGGAATTTGGACTCCGGAATAGTAGAACGGGATATCAGCGAATGCCGTTCTACGACATGAGGTAAGTGCCGCTCTGGATCATTCATTATTCATTCAGAAAATTCACCTCCCACCGACGGCCTCCAATTCCGCGTCGTGATTAGGCCACAGACGTCTCGCACCCTCAGTGAAAAGGGTCAATAACACTGGCGTTGACCCGTTAATTTGTGCATAGAAAAACACGCGTCAGGTGCTGACCGTGGCTGGCATTGTACTGCATGATGCGCGTCTTAGGCTTTTCGAGATCTTGGAGTTCGGGGTCGACGATGAGGACGCGCTCGAAGTGATCAGCCAGAACACGCGCAGCGACGATTCCTGAAGCACTGTCTCGCCGTTAGACTCTGAGTGAAATATTTGACAGTAAGCTATGGCATACCTGCCGCCGCACACTACCGCCGTCCCTGGCAATTTCCGCTTCCTCGGTTGACCCAGCTGCTCGAGCTCGCGAATCCATTCGGGAGGGGAGGTGCAGATTTTCTGTAGCCAGACGGCGATACCGGTACCCAGAAGTAGACATGTAGCAGAAGCGACACGAATTGAATTTGACGAAGGGGTATTGCCCATTTGAAGGAGGCCGGCCGCTGAGCAGAGTCACCACGTTTCTGACTGGCGCGCGCGAAGAGGGATCGCTCGTCAACGTTGTTCTGGGGATCCGAAGAGGAGGACCCGAGTTTTTTTAAATATAAAATAGCCGACATTCACTGTGATCGGAAGTTGCCTCGAAACTTACCCCAGAAAGGTTGGCGTTTCGGAGACAGTGCTTCCGAGAGTCTGGATCTCTTCTCGGCAAATCGACGCAAATCAGGGTCATTATACATCATGCAAGTAACGGCTTGACGATTTGAATGTTGACTTCGATTGGGAAGAAAGTAAGAAAATATTCAGATGGTAAAGGAAACAAGTTCTTGTTTCGGCGGCGTCGGTTCCTCACAGTCGGCGTACGACCAACCTAATGAAACCGCAGTGCCTCATTCGCGCGGCGACGACTTCATTTCCCGCATCGCCTTCCTTCTCCCCTTCAAATCAAAAATCCCATAATTCCCGAGTGCGAATCGACCGCGTTCGCTGGTCGTCGTCTGCGTACTTCTATAGCAAAAAGTGAGGTTGGTTTAGTTGGCTCATTTATTCCCGAAGCGCGGAAACACTGACTTTGATTTTTGGGTAGCGCATTGACAATTTCGAGCGAGTCGGTTGGGCGTAGCGCTGGGATGAGTAGTGAGAGATTGCAGGAGGAGGGCGGGAGTGAAGGGCGTCGGGTCCAGGGGCGGCTTCGCAACGATGGTGGTGCCAGCGACTCGATAAGTTGATGGAGGACTGCGGCGGCGTCGACGGGGAGGTAGGCTTGGATTTGATTTGGAGGGAGAAACTTATCTGT
The DNA here is from genome assembly GCA_037176885.1 of Favolaschia claudopus. Lineage (NCBI taxonomy): Eukaryota > Fungi > Basidiomycota > Agaricomycetes > Agaricales > Mycenaceae > Favolaschia > Favolaschia claudopus. Next base: position 436,216 of record JAWWNJ010000076.1, read on the forward strand.
TTGGTAGGATTTCATTCTTGGCACCGAATGCGGTCTTTGAGGGCGGGGTGGCGAGTACTGAGTATTGGGGAAGGCGACGTGGGGGAGGGTGGGAGGTGTAGTCATGTCGAGTACGCGTACGCGGATGTAGATTACTTGATGGCTGGGGAGTGGCGCGCGGGTCGTGTCGAACTGAATACGTCGTCTTGAAGGGGTCGTGGCGAGGCGGAGTGGTCGGCGAGGCATGAAGTTGTGACTTGTCACGATGCTGCAGGCTTGCCGTACGAGTGGGTAGGTACCAAGGATCGGAGTTGCAGGTGGGTAAGGGGAGGCTTGATTTGGGTCGAGGTCGGAGTTGACAGCGGGGAGGGAAGAGCGCGGGCTTGAAGGAGAGGCGTTCGCGTGGGGTGATCGGGTGACGTGGCGTCGAGGATAGATTTAAGGCAGCGGCGGGGATGTCGATAGAGGGCGGGGGTGGTAGCGGGACGTCGTAGAGAGAGTCGGCGACGAGTTGGGGTGAGGGTGCGTGCACGGCGTGTCGGTCGATAAGGCGGGATTGGCGGCGTCGTGGTTAGGGTCGACGATGTCGGCGAAGCGGTGGAAGTCGTGATCGAGAGAGGAGATGGGCTGGAGATGGGCTGGAGTAGGAGGGTGTTGTTAGTCAGGCGCGGGAAGGAGAGATAAAGGCGGCACCTTTTTTCCCTAGGTAGTTCTTGTGTACGGAGGAACGCGTTGGCGTCGGGTACGCGAACGAGGGCGGCGGCGGCGGGGCGAAGGGTGCGGGTCGTCGAGGGGGTGCAAATGGGACAGCGGGAAGGAGGCGAGAGGGCGTAGGGGCTAAGAGATGTCGTTGGTGGGAAGGCGAGATGAGTAAGTTCATCGCCGTCGATGCCGTCGCTAGTAGGAGTGGTGGTGGGGTGGGAGAGTAAGTTTTGTTGCGAGTGCGTGGCGGCGGGCTTTGAATATTTGAATGCGAAAGGGCGGGTTTGAGGGGTGTGAGAGTGGCGGTGTAGGCTTCACGGAGACTTGAAGATTTTGAGTGAGAAAGCACGGCGTGTCGGTCGACATGAGGCGGGATGGGCGTCGTCGTGGCTGTTAAGGAGCGAGGTCGGGCTGGGCGTGGGGATAAGAGGGAGTCGTGAGTGTGGAAGGCGGCAGGCGGCTTTTGAGATGACGAGGGGTTAGTATAGAGCAAGATAAAGAGAAAGTAAGTACGTGGACGCACCGTGAGCGAGCTCCGTTTCGCAAGGCAGGTGGAGCTTTGTCAAAGGGCGGGCGGGAGCCGACGACGAGAGGAAGGGTGGAGGTTCGACGTCGGGAGGGTGGCGGGGTTGATGGGACGATGATACTGGATCCAGCAGCAGGACTTGTCGAGGGACTTGGGAGAAAGGATGGGTCACCATTTTGGAGGAGATTCGTTGGCGGGCTGTTGCCGAGGCTCTTGTAGAAGGTCCTTGACGAGTCAGTCGCGTGAAGATGGGGGGGCGAGTCAAATTCTGTGAGGAAGGAAGGAAAATGAGCATAATCAAATGCTTCCCGGCACGTCCTCCGACTCCTCCGCACGTTGTGGGCGCTCCGATCAATATCAGCGATCTGATCATCAGCACCGCCCACTTGAGCGGACGGTCTACATCGACCTCCACTGTCTTTTCTGCTCCGTCTTTTCACTTTTTAGATGTTGTGGTCGCGTCCGAGAGTGTGGGCACCAGTAAACCGTCTGCTCCTTCAATCTCAGCGCTACCACGTCTCCCGAACAAAATCCTGTCAAAATCCTCTTCTACCCGTTCTCCCCGAGCTATCTGACCCCAACTTTCTCGACCAGCTCATTCCGCGCCCGTCGACCGTCAAGGAACATGTCTTGGACACACCCGCACCGTCTAACCCAATGATGGCCGCGCTGTCGCAACTTCCGCATCGTACCCTCACTGAAAATTCCGCTCCCGCATATGACTCGACTCTTTCGCCGACCCTTGATGCCTTCCAAAGGCTCACGCATTTCTCGTGGGGCGACAGCGTAAAGGATCTTCTTGACGGGGTAAGCAGGCGAATCCATTCACACTCGCACAATTGACTCAAGTGTGCAGGCGTGGGCAGAAGATCCACAATTGACCCTCAAGATCATCTGGAACTTGAGAAGTATTCACGATGGTAAATCGGAGAAAGAGGCGTTTTATCGGTGTGTACGTTCGTTCGGCGCTTGACGTGAGCTCAATCGGCGATGCAGGGCATTCGGCTGGCTGTACGACAATCATCCTCGAACAGCTATCACCAATCTTCATCTGCTCGTTGAGCCCGTTTGCGGCAAGGGCAAATCCGAGCAAGAACTGACTCTTTCTCATGGCTACTGGAAAGATCTTCTCAACATTCTTGCCCTTGAAACAGTAGGCGAGCTCAGCAACATATCCAAACGGTCTCGTCTTCTGCACTGCTTTCCGGAACGCAAAGGCAAAGACCGTCTCGGATCCGAAAATCTAGACAAACACGGCATCAAGGTCGACTTGAAGCCCGTCGTAAAAGCAAAGCGAGTGGCCATTGGCGAGGCGAATCACGCACTGCTTGAGAAGAAGCTGCAGGACCCCAAATTCCGCGCCCTGTACATCGCCGTCGCCCGCCTCTTCGCCGACCGACTCCTCAGCGATTGGCGTCTCCTGCTGGACTCAGAGACAGCGTCCACCGCCGACGCGCGCAAAGCGCTCCTGCGCAACATCTCCCTCGCGTCCAAATGGGCTCCATCGCTCCTGGGCATGCACGACCGGCACACGAACATCGCGACCGCCATCAGCCGTCTCATCTACCACGCCAAGGACGCCTTCCCGACGTTCCGCTTCCCCGCGGCGCTCGAGAAGCACCCGGCGCCGGAGTCCGCTGAGGCGACGGACATTCTGCGGTCGTTCTACCGGCGGTGGCTGCTGAGCCCGCTGCGCGCCGCGTCGTCGGTTACCGAGACCCTCATGTCGGCGAACCGGTGGAAGGAGATCTCGTACAGCCGTGTTAGCGCGGTGTGCATGAAGAACAACAAGGATCGGTTCTTCGAGCACGATCCCGACGGGTTTCAGAAGTACCTCATATCCGTTGAGAAGGGTCATCGCTCGATTAGCGGCGCCACCCTCCTGCCCCATGAGCTTCTTGGCGAGCTTTACGGCGCGTCCACCTCCGTCATCAGCAGCGCCGGCGCCAAGTATCCCGAGTTACAAAAGCACCGAGCGGAGCTGGCGGGTATCAAAATCCGTGTGCTCGAAGCGCAATGGAAGACACTGCTGGAGAATCTCCGCGCTTCGGGGACGCTCGATAACTCTATCGCTGTATGCGACGTATCAGGCTCTATGGGTTCTATCGATGCCTACGATTCCAAATGCGTCGAACCGATATTCCCCGCAGTCTCCCTATCGATTCTCTTCGCCCAGCTGGCCAAGGCGCCGTTCGACGGCGGGTTTATCACGTTCTCAGCGAATCCGCAATTCATCCAGCTCGACCCGCGGCTGTCGCTGGTGCAAATGACCAAGAGGATGGTGTCGTCCGAGTGGGGGATGAACACCGATATCAATGCTGTCTTCACTAAGCTTTTGCTGCCGCTTGCGATTCGGAATAAGGTCAAACAAGAGGATATGATTAAGCGGGTGTTTGTGTTTTCGGATATGCAGTTCGACGAGACGGAGAGGGCCGTGCGGGGGGATTCTGATGCTGGTGGATGGGACACGAATTATGATGTGATTGAGCGGGAGTTTAGGGAGGCGGGGTATGAGGTGCCGGAGATTGTGTATTGGAATCTGGGGGCGTATGGGACGGTGGAGGTGCTGAAGGATAGGAAGGGTGTGGCGTTGATGAGTGGGTTTTCGCCGTCGATGTTGAAGGTGTTCATGGGTGAGGAGGAGGCGGAGGCGGGAGAGGTAGAGGTAGAGGAAGCAGCGGTGGGTGGGGAGGTGAAGGCGAAGGTGGAGAAAGTGAAGGAGGAGTTTAATCCTTTGAATGTGATGAAGAAGGCGTTGTCGAGGCCGAGCTTTGATGGATTGGTGGTCGTCGATTGAGGAGTGAGCTGACTGACTGACTTCGTATAGCATAGTATTATTAACCTACCCCCGCACGCATACCCCCCACACTGTATTTCTAGTCGCATCTCACCTCTGCAATAAAATCAACCGTGTATATTATTATAACTCGCACAACTGACATGAACTGAAGATACTCTGCGAAATATGGTCTCCTCACAAACTATGTACTTCAACAACAGACTACGTATCGTGCGATCCTAGGCTTTCTCAACACCTCCCGCCGCAGCAATTATGACATCAGCGGCCTTCTCTGCGAGCTGGATCGATAATCGGCGCATGAGAATTGCAGGAGCGAAGCATGAAGACAAAAACGAACCATGTAGGTCGGCGTGGTGACAAACCACCCCGGAACGCGATGCCAGGAGCTAATGTCGACAACGCGAAGGTTTTTGACGCCGCGGACGTTGAAGTTTCCATCGAGGACTGCGTTGGGGTCTAAGGTATACGTATTCATCAGCCTCGGAATGAGAGCTACGAAAAGCTGATTATAGCGCACCGTCGTCCGGGCCCATAGAAGCCGTGCAGCAAGCGTGATGACCTAGGGGTCAGATTCAGTATTAGTATCCCGCAGCCGGGTTTGAGAAACAAGAATCGAAAAGTAATAATTACCAAAAACGTGCTGCAAGATATGGTCGTCGATCTCCGTGTCGGGCTCCGGCCAAAGCTGCCCCTCGATATGTTTAGTGATATTCGGATGGCGAACAATGTCGCGCGCAGTTTGAATGGTTTTTCGAATAGCTGCAAAGTCAACATCGCTCCCAGGAGCCTCAAAGTGTCTCTTCTCGATCGTCAAAAAGTCTTGCGGGTGATTTCCCGTGAGCTGGACTACACCCTGAGAGACCGAATGCGCGCGCAACACGATGGCGTTGAGAATGTTGTGCCTGTTGGCGAGTTGGTCGGGGAAGCCGCGGAAGAATCCGGGGAAGTATCCTAGGGCCCAGTAGATCATGATATCTGGCTCGGGCAGGTCGGGCGAGGTCTGGAAGAATTGAACGGAGGAGGTGGCGCCGAGGGAGTAAAGGTTCTGATGCCCGGATTCGATCCAGTATGCGAGGCAAGGATCTTGCTCCGGGGTGGATCCGAGGGTACATCCGTTGAATAAAGTGTGGTTCTGCTTGAGCGTCCAGATGTTGGAGACTTCGTCGTGATCTTGATTGGGTTGGGTTAGCGTTGAAGCACCACGATAAAATCGGAGAATTTACCCTGGAGGTTGGTACCGACACCGGGGAGATGAACGACCGTTTCGATTCCGTGCTGAGAGAGTTGTTCCCGGTCGCCGATTCCCGAGAGCTGCAGAGATCAAACATTAGTACTTTTCGATTCCAACGATGAATGACGTCGAGTACCATGAGCTGTTGAAGATGAATTCATTAGTAAAGTAGTAGAAATATAGATTTAATGAACAGTCGTACTAGTTGAGGCGTTTGGAACACTCCAGCGCTGACAATTACTTCATAGCGGGCAGTGACGGTCTTCGTGTTCAAAGTCTGCTTCCCAGCGAAGTTGCTCGCCACCGCTAACGCGGCTCCAGGCGCCATCTCGACGCCGTAGGCAGTTGGCAATCCGCCATCTTTACCCTCACAGAGCAGAATTTTGGTCACCAGAGTATCCAACGAAAATTGGAGCTTTCCGGCGCTCTTTCGCTTCACCTCGATGAGATGGTCGCGAATTGACGAGCGGTTGAGGTTCTCATCGATGGTGAAGCTGGGAGTACCGACACCAATAGCACCGTCGTTTGCTACGCTGTTGATATCGTCTGGAGTAATGGGCGGGCCGCTCGATGCCAAGGTATTGGCAATGTCGGCCAACTGGGCGTCTGCAGGTGGAAATAAATTACTGGATTTGGGCGAGCATGACATTGCGTACCTGCGAACATGGGGTTCTCCAGAACGGAAGCGGGGCTGAACCTGGTACTAAGCCACCCGCTAAACCCATGATCGGGATTGGATTTGTCAAAGTCCAAATTGCGTTCCATCCGCTTGAAGTAGTTTCTCATGTTTTCGAACGACCAAGTGGAGTCGTTGAACATAGTGGCCAGACCGTTGAAGTCGCCTTTTGTCACACCGATGAGGTTGATCATCGCATTGTGAACCTTTTGCAGATAATCACTTGTATATGCAATCAGAGAATCGTCCAAACTCACCGTCGAACCACCAACTCCGCGAGCACGGGGATACCTGCGGGCCGTGAGTTTCGAGTTTGGAGTCATAATTAGAAGAAAACTCCTACCAGGAATTGGGGCGAGGAAATTTAGCCCCGGGAGAATATTCGTCGTAGGTATAATTCAATTCCAACTGGGGATCTGTTAAAGTCAACCGTGAAAACTTAAAATCAAACCGCGAGAATATAGAAGAATTCTAACCGTCAACCGCGCGCGCCCAGTAGAAAGGGATAGTTGTATTGATGTTGAAGGCGTCATGACCTGCGTCAACAACCAGCACTATGCGAAGACGGTCAGCAGCGTGGCAGAGCGTGGCCGATAATGGTGCCACCGTAGACGTACCGGAAAAGCCACTTTCCGCGAGACGTGCGGCGACGGGACCGCCTCCAACACCCGCACCGACAACAACGAAGTCATAGTCGGCCGTAGATGTGTCAGAGCAGGTGGGTAGGGCAGAGGAGTCTAATATTTGAACGGAAAGCAAAACGAGAGCAAGAAGGCTTTGCAGGTTTCGTCCCATGTTGAACGATTGAGAGAGAATACAAGTCGAGTCCGGCTTTTATACATGCTCTGAATCAACGGTATCTCATCATCAGAATACACAATAAATAAAAGCGCACCCGGACAGTCGGGCGTGTGTCTATATGCAGCTATAGCCTATTTCCGATTTTCGTTGGACCAGTCTTTGGAAGCTGAATGTTCTCGGATCAGCTAAGTGATGGCAAAAACTGGCTTCTGTGAACTGAACATCGCATGTCCTCCAGGCCCGTTTGACAAACCGAGCTTCGTGCTCGTCGGAGAAACATCCTCGAGCGGAAACAGCCGTCTCTGGATCACCGAGCGGCTCCGAAGGCTCGTACTATTCGAACTGGATTCCCGTTCAAGGACTTATGCGGTATTCACCCAAATTTCTCACTCGAAACAGCGTGAACTGTGTGTTTGTTTCTGCGAAACTGAGGAAAATCTTTGAACTACGCACCAGTTGGCATATTTTCGACAGTAATTGCAAGGATGTAACTGGGCATTCTCCCACGTCTACGCTTCCGCTGGAGGTTTCACCTTTCCTCTCAATTTCTTGGCGACGCATGGCGACAGATGGCGACCAAACTTGCTGAGTGTCAGAGACGCAGTCATAGCATGCCGGTCAGACACGGCTCCTACCTTAACAAGTAATTAGCATTTCTATCGGCCACCGTCATGTAAGCCGCGGGCAGCCCGGGGGGATTTGGGATTTTTTTTTCGATTAAGTACTTACTGATCGTGCGATTTGAAATCCAACCTACTCCGGCTCGCTGTGTTACCGTACTTGATCGGAGTGCATTGAGTAATGGAATGGAAGATGAGAGCTTCAGGTGACGCAACTCTGCGGCTCAAGAAATGTGGCAACAATGTGGATGAAGCCAGATGAAATCAAGTCATAAAACACACCGAAACAGACGTCGCTAAATCGGCCGAGTAACGCCGACTTTACTTGCTCTGTGCCAGCATGTCCTCCCCATGTCTTCCCGAGCTAGGACCTATCGAACACAAGTATCGTCCTGGCGACAATACGACTATAGACTGTGAATAATCGGCGAAGCCGTTCTGGAATCGCCCGGACCCTGGAGTGCTTGTTCCAAACTTTTTCCTTGACTGAAGATTTTGCCACCGGCAGCCGTTTTATTCGAGAGGGAAGAGTCGATTGTGGTCTCGGTATGCCACAATGGTCTCACATAGAAGCCATTATGTGTTGACTTGATGTCAACTTGATGCCTAACTGGACACTGCATATCTCGTCGTACACTCTGACTGTGCCACCTAGTAATGCCGTCCTCGATTCCTCAGTCGCTACTAGTTACCAAGCATCTGCGCGGTAGTTGCCATGTTTCCTTGGATCCTCACTACGCGAACTAGACGGTCTGTAGAACAATGCAGCTACTGCAGCCGCTCAGGCAGTTTCTTAGAATCGAGCAGTCGAAACCCTTTTACACCTTCTGGGAGCACTCGGTTTCTGCTAGTCTGGATGCGCTCCTGGATGAATCTATATGAAGTTTGATTAATCAATTGCGGTATACGGCGAAAATCGTGTTTAAGCAATGCTCTGTTAAACACCGGCCTGGGCCAATGCATGAACCTGCGGCTGCGCTTGCATTGGCGCTGCGTAAGTCGGATTAATCAGGGGGTCGTTAATCAATGTTTAACAAAACACTCAAATCAGGACGCGGAGGAAGAATCAAATTTATTCATTATTCGTAGATAATCACTGTTTATGCCACAGATTAACAAAACAGTCTAAGCAGTGGTCATCCGACAGGTTGGAAGAGCAACATGGCCCGTTTAACAAAACAGCAGACTCGATTTGAAGGTGAAATGGAAAAAGAAGGAAAAGACGATTTGAATGAGACTCACAGTCAAAACTTTGTTGACGCAGTGATCAATCGCTGCAATCCCTTACCATTGATCACTGCAATCCCTTACCCACACAACTACAGTTCAGAATCACGCAAAACGGCCGGTCCTTACCATCCCGATGCGTATTGAGACGAGTAGCGGGTCGACATTGAGCGGGGCTGGAGGTGGAGGATGGAGGCGGCGTTTAGCTGCACGGGATTTAGGCCTGCGCAGATGGGAACAGGTGAGGCATCACACCTGCCTTGTTTCCGCTGTCGTCGGTATGTCGAGAGATTTGTGGGAGCCCTTTCTTCGAAGGGAGCACGACGTCTTCGTGGAAGTGGTGTCGTGAGGCGGGAGAGGATGTGTGAGTGGAAGCAAATGGAGATAGGTAAATAAGCGCACCTTACTTCCCCATACTAGTAACCAGGTGGAAGCGATGTCGGATGCGGTGAGCATTGCCGGTGTGCAGGAATTGAGATAACTGTCAGTTGACGCAGTGGGGAAGTACGCGTTGACGTGTGGGAATGAGGTCGGCATCTTGAGGAGGAATTGCGTACGCGGGCGTCGGATGAGAGGGCGGATAATGACGATGCGTCGATGATGGGAGGGAGCGTGAGTGAGTCGGGAGTATAGTACTAGTGAGAAGGTGAGATGTAGAGGCGGAAAGGGGTCGGGCTGCTTATAGCGGATTGAGCAGGCTGTCGTGTGGCGGTGTTCTAGGGTGAAGTCGGGAGGTGCCTGGAAGTGTTCGAAGGCGGACGCAGATGTCGTGCAGTAGGCAGGTGATGGCAGCGGCAGGAGCTGCGAGATGCTGATGAGTGGGAGAAAATAGAGAAAAATGAGTCGACGTACTTATTCCCTCAAAACTGAGATAAATCTCCCTCACTTCTCTACTCTTCACGCTGATTGTCTAGTCAAAGCTGGGAAACGGAGGCGATACCAATGTGAGGTCGCATGGGGAAGAGAGGCAGTTGAGGGAGACCAGGGGAGACCGTACATCATCGTTGTCGTGGACGGTAAGGAAGATGAGGGAGGGGAGGTGATGGTGGAACGGAGTCAAGCTGCCTTGACGACGACGATGTGGCACGTTGACATTCACATCACGTGCTATCTTGTCGGATCAACAACGCGGTCACGTTTTATTACGTTCCCCTGGAGCCCATTGCCCTGACAGGGTTCGCGTTTTCAACGAAACCTGCCATCTTCTACAATGCCTGAGAAGTAAATGGAATGAAGAAACACGCTGATTTTATGAGTATTAATGGTAAAATTAAAATCGTGAAATTATGACGCGTGATTTGATATTCAACACAGCTCAACTCATTGTCAAGCACGCTGCTCTATTTTCTGGCCAAACTTGAATTTGCTGCGTTCAAAACTCTCCGCAGCGCAATGTTAGTACTTATTGGTCAAAATGTATCACTCGAAATTCTCGACGCTAGATACACACGCAACGGCCGACGATCAAAGATTTTGAGTTGCTGATTTGTTCCTCAGGCGGACCCGTGTTGGAATCTGTTCAATGCTCAACGGAGTGTTTATGTAGCTATTTGTACAGAGTCAAATTTCAAAAGCAAATGACTGATTGAATGTTACTGAAGAGTATCTTCAATAAAGGTAGATTTCAACAACTCAAACTTACAAAGGGCAGACATGGTATACCTTTGAGACCCGATCTTCCGGCAAAATGTGGATTACTTTATGATACTCTAGTGTGCGCTGCAGTGAACCAGACTTACAGCAGCTTCGCGGGCAAAAGGTTTTCGTTCGCCCCGAGTGCTTTGGGTTCGCGCTCATTGCCGAACAGGTTCGGCCAAAATACTGGGACAAAGTTGGCATTGCTGGACGACTATTCTATTTAAACAATTTGCGCCCAGCTTCAGCGGCATAAATACATCAAGCTAAGTTGACAACATTGAAGCCAGTATAGCGTACCCTTTTCGAATGTCGGGACTCATACGAATGTTGCTTCAAGTCGCCGCGCCGGGCCTCGCCGAAGTTTTCTTCGAAATCGGTGGGTGTCTATCATCTTCAAAAGCGCCGGGTGTCAATCGTTTCTGACTCAGTTCTCGCAAGTATGCCTGGCCCATAAGTGCTGACGTTTGGCTGACGTTCAAGTTGCAGTGTCGGATGTTTTCAAGATGTTTTGCAGTGTGATCTCCGCGCCCGGCAGTGGGCACCGAGAAACTTAAAAAATAAAATTCGCTAAGAAGAATTATTGATCACCAGCGTAGTGGGGCAAGAAAATATCAAAACTCCGAGTCGGAGCAAAGTCGCGGCGAAAAATCTGTCAAGTCGTGACAGTGTGGAAATTCACGTGGTCGTGGAAAGCCCCTTGTTTGGTGTCACAGGCGTCACACTGCCTTTCTCTTCTCCCCTCTTCAATTGTCTGGCACGCGCAATGAGCCCGACGCCCTGCGCTGCGCTGGCACAAAGCCGTTTTCTGTTGGGCTCAAGTCTATACCGCAGTGCTCGTTGGTTCTTCTCTCGACTTTCCTTTGCTAACTGACCAGTACTTGTCGTCGCGAATCGCGATAGAGCTACAAGCAACTCAAAGTTCCGCAAACTCGGTATTCAAGCGCGTCTCCTTGATAGGATAGTCTTCCTTACCTCTTCTTGCTTATCCGCAGATGACTGTTTTTGCTTTCTCCAGAGGACTTTGCGTCGGGACGAGGGCGGTGTACGTGTGCATGCACATCATCGATAAGCGGGCTTGAGTGTTGCGAATATGACGGGACCGGCCAAGGTGTGTTTCCTGTCTTGACTTTCTGTTCCCAAGACGCTGATACGGAGAGCGATGCCTATGTGCGGGGCGTACACATGGGGTCGCCAGTTGATCTAAAACCATTCGTCCCCATCCCCATCCCATGATCTCCCGCATGCCTCCTCCATGCATGTTACTTATGTGACATCTGTCTACATGCTGCGTCGTGTCTCGACTTGCCTCTGAATATTGGGAAGACCGGTCGACCACAAGCTCGACTATGTACCCACCTGAATTTAGGCTCATCCCGTCGGCTGTATTACCGGTTTCACTGGTGCACCTGCGGCTGCGGTACGTAAATTATACTACCTATCTTCATCTATTTCTTATCTTTTTAAATTCTTTGCTTTCGGGGTTCCGCCAGCTCATCGTGCACCCAATGTGTCGCCTCTTCTGTTCCTCCAGACGAGCACATCTGCTAACTCAGCTTTGTATCACAGTCACACTCTACGTCAAGGGCTTCCTCACCATATTCCGAGTACTCGGATTCTCATATCACGGTACGCATGGCGCTCACTCTAATCGAGCAAGCATATGTGCTGATTTCCCATTTCAGGAGTTCCAAGCTCCGAAGCTGCGCACACCGCCTCGTGCAAGCCAGGCTTTTCATGGAACCAGTCAGTGTCCTGTTACTTTCTAACCCTTTTCGACGCTATTCTGGTGTACTTTTATCTTTCTTCTTCTGTCGCATCTGCTGATTTGTTAAACGTTGGTTTAACACTGATTGAGCAGTTTTGTTAAACAGTCGATAAACACCTGTTTCAGATAAGGAACATGAATATATATTTGATTCATCGAACACAATGAGTTTTGTCTTGTTTTGTTAAACAATGATTAAACAGTCCTTGCCCTTGTGGGTGCACGATGTGCTGGCCGCCGTACGAGCTGTTTAAACAAACAGTGCTTGAACATGTTTTGCGGTATATACCAGGATTGATTAATCAAACTTCATATGGTTACTGCTCCTGGAATTCGTGTACCTTAATCCTGGGCAGTTCATCATCGACTCTCCACCTCGCATACACCCCAATAGTTACCGCACCGCAACCCCAACAGCTGTTACAGGATGAAATGATCGAAGTTGCTCAGCAATTCCCGCGTGGGACTGGATAAACATCCTCGATATAGCCCACACCCTCGATATAGTCCACACAGAATTGACAGACTTCTACGTAGCATCCTCCTTCACCTACGATGAACCTGGTTTTCAAGAACCCATTCAACCCCGCAACCACTTCGACTCCGCTACTCAGCGACGACGCTAGTCTTAGAGATGACTTCCGAATCAATTCGACGGGGGTGAAGCGCGGATGGAAGCGCTTCCCCCTATTCGTTTCTACTGGGTATCAATATTATATTCGTTTTTGTCTCGACTTCATCGCTAATACCTCGAGAAGACTCCTGGTGCAAAAAAACCTCGCGGGCTGGCCTGGCGCCGTCATCATCTTGCAACTTTCCTTGGGGACCTTCGCATTCCTGTTACTTCGCTCCATATACTTCTCTGGAGGTCTAGCCTTCCCGCTCGGTGTCGCTTTATTCGCGCGAGACAATTCATCCAGATTCAATTGGATAACGAATCAGATCGCAACAGCGCTCGCAGTTTCCTCTACATCGTGAGTTCACTTCCGTCGATCTACCTTGCAGATTCAAGCTGAATGCTCACGTCCGTTGTAAACAGTTTGCATATTTGGGCCTCGAGACCCTTTCGATACAAACAGCCGTGGATCACAGCATTCACGGCGATCGTCCTCATCCTCGCGACTTGGGTCCAAATATGGGGGTCAGCGCTCACTCTCTCTACTTACACAATTATGCTCATCGACTCACCATTATACCCCATTTCTTCCGTACCTTTTCCAGATGGAGTGACATTCTCGAAGTCCGCCCAATAAACACTTGGATCCAAGTCACAGGCGCCGAACTCGATCTCTCGAGCTCTCGCCTTCATGAATTTGACGATGCTAACATCACATTGACGTGCATGGGGTCCAATGGTAAGTACGCTCGCCGAGTCAAGTTTTCAAGTGACTTGGAATAACATGAAAAATAATTGAACAGCTGTGAGCCCCGACACTAGGATGGGGTGGACGGGCAGCGGATACGCTTCAGTCTTAGCCAATCTCGGCCTCACTCCGAAAGCAACAATAACCACACCAATCATGTTGATGGGCCACTCGATTCACAACTCTACAGGCAAGGCATTTCATTTTCCTGCTTCTCCTCCCCTCTTGCTCGAGTCTTACTGCTATTTAAACCAACAGGTGGCATCCTCCCAGCCATCATAAGAGACAACAACGATATCACACCGTGGTTCCCAACACATTGGTTCCCCGACATGGAGTCGTGGCACAATCTCGACGTACCTTCTTGGGTCTTTGAAATTCCGGACCCCCCGCCGTACCGGAAATTTCGCTTAAATTTGATACAGCAAGGTGAAGCTTTCTCACATGCTGTACTTCTGGCGACAAAGCAGCAACAGCTAAAATCTTGAACTCCTCAACTAGGGTTCACTGCCGATGTGTCGTGCAAATTCCAAGCTGCCGACGGCAATGAGGATGGCACTGATATCCCTGTCGTTATCCCCCCGCGCGCAGTTACACTTGCAGAAGGAAATGTGGATTTAAACGTTACTTTCACCTCGTTTGCTCCACTCAAGGACGACCCACGTACGTGTCTTCCTTCGACATTGAACAGAAACAATGTTGAACTCAGATACAGTGTTGACGAATTCGATCGGCGCATTCACCCACGAAAACCACTCAAGCTACATCTTGGCGTTCGCGGTGCCGAGTCCGTCCAATGATAGTTATAGTAAGTTGAGTTCGATATTTCACCAAACGTTCCTCCATGCAATCTCTTTTAATAACTCAACTGTTTACTTATCATCGTTATCAGCTTTCACTCTTCATGCAGAGAAGAATATCACCAGCCCGTACCGTTTTCTGCGCACCACCGTTTGTACGATTAGACCCAAGGTCACCCGCGTCGACGTCGAACATCTTGCGGAGCTCTACCCCGTCGGCTCCGATTCTGAGGCCAGTTGGACTCCGGTCCGAGTTCGCCCGCGGCCACACGATATTGCGGTGGACGCCGATATCGACGAAGGGCCAATGAGGGCAGCGGTGTGGAATCTGGCGCAAACCATTGTATTGTCGCAGGGGGTTTACACCCACGGTGTCGGCGACCAGCTGCAATCTCTACTCGACTTGGCTATGGAATCGGAATCTCTGATGTGGCTGGATGAGGATGCGGTTGTTTTGCGGATCGTTGTTCGTATATTTCTTCAGCTTCTGCACTATTTTCTTACCAAAATGTTGATTTTTACCCTGACAGGAAGAATACATGCGCGGTGTCGTCGAATACAGTGCAAGTGTAAGCGAATATTCAAGTTACCTTTCGCAGTTATTCTCTATGAGAGGGTTCAGGTTAATTGCTGAATTATTGTATCCACAGGTATTCCGTGCGTGTCTGACTGGCCACAAGCACTACCTCGAGCCATCGGACGACTCGGACGACATGAGCATCCCCATACACGGCCAAGTTGGTCTTGAAACTTTGGGCTGGATCTGGGAAGGGACCTTGTGGCGTATGATGTTGAACATCCTACCCTCAATAATCCTCGGTTGCCTCGCGCTGAACTCAGCGATTAAGGAGGTCCGTCGGCGTCGGGCTGCTGAACTTTCGGATGGCGAGGATAGTGTTGGTATACTAGTTGATTATTCAACGTGAATATTTCGTACACAAAGAGTCTCGTAGAGAAATTCAAAGCATATCTTGTTTCGGCTTGTTTCCCTCCGAGCCGGTATACTGTACTGAGCATTATCGACGTTATGCCAGTGGAATTTGAGTCAGTCGTCGGCCGCATATTCGGAACTCAACAGAAACGCGCGGCTCGCTGGACCCTCATGTAACTTGAAGCAGGGTGCACAACGCAGTGTCCGCACGAGCTACAGTTGAGCTACTACATGGCAACCACGAGATGGCGTTCGGACTGCCCAACCACTCTATTCAACTGCAAGAACAGATTGCATGCGCTGCGCCCAGACAAAATAAACATCGAAAAGGCACTGGAACACTTCACTGTCTAATTCCGCCGCATATTTTTCTGTGAGTTCTTTCGTGATTCCTTCTTCAGCGAAACGAGCACACCAATATGCCGCCACTTGCTTCATTGTAGACCTAACGGTGACTCCAAGTTGAGCTAATTCCGGTGCGACTGTCAAAGGGCTTGATTTAGAGGACATTTCTCAGACGAGAATTTGAACCCACCTCCCATACTATCGCAAACTGGGACGGGCACCGTCTGGGTATGAATGGCGGAAAACATACTTGTGCTTCGAATAGCTGACTCGATCTTTCTACCAAAGCCGGTGTCAACGCCGTCCATTGCTAAGATGTCAGTCCACAAAGTCAAGAGTTTGGACACTATCGGTCCCCCACTCTCAATTGCCGAGGAGACGTCGAGGTCTTCCAAGAAAAGCCAGCCGCCGGGTTTTACTAGTTCAGCGGCACGTTTCACGGCGTCTACGGCGTCTGGAACCTGCATCTTGTTTTAAACTTGGACTGGTACTGAAGAACAAGGATAGAGACGAACGTGGGTGAATAGTAAGCGCGCATGAACGACGTCAAATGACATTGGATCGAAGGCCAAAGGCTGCGTTACATCGACAAGCTGAAAGCGCATGTTGTTCAGTAGGATCGCGCTGAAATAATAGCATTATCATTGGGTTGCGATATGATTTCGACAGAACTCACTCTTGCAGAGTAGGTGATGCATCGGCAACCACCACCTCAGCTTCGGGATATTGAGAGGCAACATCAAAAGCCCTGAGGATATGATAGGTAACTTGTACCTTACGCGACTCGGACGTTTGCTAATTACCAGGCCCCGCTTCCACACCTTGAAAATTAGGTTCAGAGCTTAACCCTTGGACGATATGTTCAGACAGTTAGGCTCACCCAAGATCCAGAATCTTTCGCGGAGAGGGTTCATATATCTGAGGAGCAAAAGCCACTTGGCTGTTCTGGTAATTTCGAATGGAGATGTGGAGTTCGTCAAGTCTATTTTTTTAATTTATTTTGGAAAGTGAAATTGAGAGATGTGATGATGGCTCTCACCTCTCCTTTTCAGCCGTGTTCTGAGCAGTCTGGCATGCTGGGGCGTTGAAAAGGATACTCGTTCGACCTAACAACTCACCTCGAAGGTGTACAGCGACTTGACCATGGCGAAACCAGTGTTGAATTGGAGATGAAAGTAGAAGGACTATCTGAAACTGCCTTATCGCGTTCCGATTGCAGGGTTTTAAATCGTCAAGCAATAGATTCTAGAAAACTGTTCATTTAATCCAGTTGCCTCGTCCTTCAACCAGCACCCGACAAAGTTGAAGATCCGGTTTCAAAATGGAATCGAACACTTTCGCTTCTCTAGAGGATAAGAGGGACTTGTCCAGAAATCGCGGAAAGGACGGATTAGAAGAAGATGCACGCACTATACATGTGCTCGAGGCAGCAGTATTTATAGAACTGCCAACTGGGGAGCTATCATCTGTCGAGTTACGTCCGTTCGTCACAGACGTCGGTGCATGGGAGAGCAGCCCTGAGACTCCTAGTCTCTCGTAGACAGACGCTACAACAAAAAGTGTCCTCGTACCTGCGTATGAGACTCCCAAGAATCCAGTCTCACAAACGATAGGGACCAAATCAAGACGAACCATATCCCCAAGCAGGGAGCGCTGAGCCGCTATAATCAAGTTGAACAGAGGATTCGAAGATAAGGAAAAAATATTTCACCTACAGGTTTCTTCGAGCTCAGCCTAGTACCTCCCTCCCTCCCCAATGGAAATTAGCTTGGAAGCTTGTCTACACAACGACAGGTTTTTGCCGATTTTTTAAAGATACGGGCTCTAATTATAGAGCTCTCAATCGAAAAGTGAATAGACACTACCAACGGCGTTGAAAGAGAGAAAATTCCAGGAATTGATGGCACTCAATGAGTTCCCTGTCAAGAAATGATTCAGTTGGTAAGAACAAGTCAAGGCAAAAAAAACGGAGAGCTAGAGGACGCACAATAACATGCAATATAACATTCTCATCACTCGACGTTGGATTCAAAATTGCGACCAGCAATTGTGGCTGATCACTCACCCCATTAGTTGATGCACCACCCGTACGGCGCTCCGTGAAGGTCAGCATCCATTGCAGCGGCGCCGCACCGCCAAACAAAGTTGCTAACCCATTCGTGTTGGGGCAGGACTCTTATGCGGGAGGATAATTAGCGCGCGCGCGGAAGAGCGCGACACAGCTGATGAGCGCTGCCTGGAGCCCCGTAGTTCTAGCCGCTGCAACGTCGGATTTCTTTGTAAAATAAATCCGGATCTTGAATTTGACGCGCTTAACATTTAGCACTTGCATTTATGAAGCTTTGATTATGAATTTGGCAGAATCACTGACACTGGACAACGTTAGGTTGTTCCAACTCAAATTTGGCTCCCTCTCCTCCTTCGACCGCCTTTGAGTTCTTTTTCTTCTTCTTAGGCTTGCGCTTTTTCTTCTTCTTCTGAGTCGATTCTGCTTGGGATTGAAGCTCCGCGCCAGGGCCGCGTCCTTCAGCGGCATTACAAGTGGCCAATGCGCGCATCAATTTCTGTTGCAGATATAACTCGCGTGAATTTGACATTCACGAATTCGAAAGAACGTACCGGCCCAAAGTCTCGTATCATTTCCTGTGAGCACCAATGTCTTCAGCGAAACTGCAGTTTAATCAAAGAGACAGACAAACCTCTTCGAACTGGTCAAAGTCGGCGGCGTCGAATTCAGAGGGAACGTCAGCGGGATGTAGACCCCATTCCTCTGCGAGGCCTTCTGTCAAAGCCTCCCGTGCAATTTGAGCCATTTTTTTCCGGATTTTGACTGGGTCCCAGGAGGGATATTCCTTCGAGACGACAGAAGAAGGAAAAAAATCAGCACAATATGTATGACTCGGACGGCGGGGATGCTTAGAAAGCCACATCGTCATCGGAGATAGGCTCGTGCGGCTGTTCCTCAAGCATCAGTGTGGATGGATAAGCTAAGGGCAAAGCAAGGGGACGCTGAGCGCCCAGCTTTCGAGGTGGCAGTTGGGTGGCAGTTGAAAAGCAGGTTGGTATTCGGCGTTTCGGAGCAAGTGATGGCCGAGTAAGGCCGAGTACCGAAACCCTTGCCTCCTTCTCCTTCGCCACTAACGTCGACGACCACTCGTGAGTCATCTAGACCTTGCTCGCTAGGGTGATGATATACGCTGTTACAGTGCTTCCAACGACGAACCTCTCCCGAGTATCAATGACGCTTGCCCACTGCCCAGTCTGCTGCCCAAACTGGAAACTGTCCGCGTGCTGCTACTAGAGGTACAATCTTAGAGCTACCCGTGCCTCTACAAGTGTGGGTTCATGCGGGGAGAATCTGAGTACCAGAGCTCAAAGACCCTGCGTCAGCAAGCGCGAATTTCTGCGGCAACAAATCTTTTCTCGCTAGGCTCGCCATGATTTTTTTCGAGAGTAACATACCAGCAAGGTATGTCTCATTCTATCGTCTTTGTCTACTACGATGAAATAAGTTCCCTATCAGGACCTCTTCGGACTTGTATTATTGCAATTCTCGCCGACGGATGATGCGTACTTTATTGTCCCTCTCAGACTTCGACGTTCTGTCCGCCATCGGCGTATCAAGACTTTACGAACACAGGCAGCCATTACTCGCCGATTCACTTGCGCACAGACTCAGCTCTTTGTCATCTCTCTCCGGTTGTCAGCGCGCACCACATCCTCAAAGCGATACCTCCCCTCTTCATGCCCTATCTACCGGGTCCAGTGTCTAGACACGGATTCTCTTCTTTGCCGCCCTCGCCCACCGCACATCCTGTGCTTATTTGTGTCACGGCTACAATACGTGCGCGCGTGCCTTCTACTAACCTGCTTCTCTTACTTATGATCCTTTGTGCTCTAGACGACGGGTCGAAGGCAGCCGAAGGCTGTTCATTGCGGCGGGATGATACCCTCGCGGAGTAGACTCCGTCCCTGGTGCTGGTGCTCGTGGCGCCGGACGAGGATCCTGATCGTAGTTGCTGCAAGTATGCGGACGCGCCTGACTGCAATGCAAGAAGACAGGCTGAGGAAGGAGGGATGTTTTCCGGCGGTTAGCGGGAGGCGGGTTTGTGAGGTACCATCTCTGGGAGGGAGGGGCTGCCGTCTCGTTAACACCTAAGTCAGCTCGATGCCAGCAGCATGATTGCGAGCGCATGCAGCCCCGTCCGTGGCATCAACGTATCGTCCCCTTGACAGGAATTCGTGGCGCGTCGAGATGGCCGACCGATATCTACGCACCAGTCGGAGCAGTGGGCGCTGCACGGGCTCCCCGCTTCTATGTCGCCTCGTCGGATGCTCCCTACAACCCTCACTAGACATTCTCCCCGCTCAGCCACACCCGTTCTCACTCTCGACTCGACCCCTACCAGGCCCATCGATGACGCTCATTCTCCCCGTTTCTCTGGATTCGCGTACGACATCCAGCGTGCTCAGCAGTATCGAAGCATTCCTCTTCGCGCGGCCATGTACTCGCCTTTGGGACCTGGGGGTATACGAGCCAGTGGTGCATCCAAATCAAGGACTCGCAAAGGAGGGATGAGGATGTCGCGGGGTGAGACGGTAGGAGGAGCAGATAGGATTTTCCGCCATGGCTGGGTGGCGCTCAGAAGGAGCGAGAACGTGTCGGTGGAGAGAGCGGAAGCGGAGGGAGATTGGCATTGACGGTGGTGTGTTGCGGCGTGTCCAGATGACACGCACCGGTGGACCCTTAACGCGCTCTGTATCGGGACGTCACACTTTCCGGTGTCAGTTCGAATATCGGCATCCTCTCCGCCCATCGGATTGACAGTGCATCCTACCGCTCCCCCACTGGACATACGCCCCACCTCCCGATTGCGTCCTATATCCTCGTTTTGGGTACGCGACGTGTTATATATACCATGCCCTAGACCCCAAAGACGGATGATGTAGACCATGTCGGGAAGGCGAAGGGAGATCGGACGGACATTGGAGGCAGGATTGGCGGAGTACGTGCGGAAGGACGGTGGGAGGTGGGACGTGGTTTGGGAGATGGTGGGATAGAGAAAGTACGAGCTGCCGGGAGGGGTACCCGCGAGCTGCGAGGAGTCTGGGCGCGCCATGTGTTACCGTTGCTCAGCGTCCCGCGATCTCGTCGCGCAACGGTCTCGACAGGGGATCGACAGCAATATGGCTTGAGCTCTCGCTGCCCCGCTCGTCGCGAGACGTCCACTCCATGCTCGAATACGGACAGTTCCATCCAAACCATTGTACCCAACGACAGATCTAATTTGACCACTCACGAATACAAGAAAGTACATGATTCATTCTAGACTTCTTCCCTTTCTTCCCCTCCTCTAATTTGATCTTGCTTCCCTCCCGTCCGGCCCTCACGGCGCACTGAAATACTCGGGCAACACGTACGCGAGCGCGGCGTTCTTGACTGACAGAGGCGGGGCCATGAGGGCGAATTGCATGCAGCCCTTCTCTTCGGTGAGGAGGGTGGAGGTCTGCGAATGAAGAATAAGTAGTGAGGAACGACAACGAGAACGGTGGACTCACCGAATCTGCCTGAGCAGCACCGAGGAGGCGCTCGATAACATGCGCGGCGACGTGTCGGGAGGTGTCTGCATTCTGTTTGAGGATGGCGCCGACTTCCGCTGCGGTGACGCCTGCTTCGTGGGGTCTCCACGCGTCGTAGTCGGTCGCGGTTGCGATGAGTGCGAAGCTGCGATCGTAAGCTGATCAGTAATGGCGGACACCAGACACACATACACACACCTGATCTCCGCCTCCCTGGCAAGCTTCGCCTCCGGCAACGCGGTCATCCCAATGAGATCCCCACCCCACATCCTATACATCAGACTCTCCGCCCTCGTCGAGAACTGCGGCCCCTCCATCACGACCAACGTCTTCTCCGTCCAAAGCTTCGTCCCCCTCCCCTCGTTTTCCAACGCCTCCTTCACCGCGCCCTCCAACCAGCGCCCCAAGCCATTCGAATACGGATCGCCGAACCCCGCGTGCGCGACGACGCCGGTGTCGTCGAAGAAGGATGTGGGGCGCACGCCCTTGGTGCGGTCGATGAGCTGGGAGGGGAGGATGAAGTCGCCTGGGGCGATCTCTTCGCGGAGGGAGCCGACGGCGGAGAAGGCGAGGATGGTGGAGACGCCGAGGGATTTGAGGGCGGCGATGTTGGCGCGGGCGGGGATGGTGGAGGGGGAGATGGTGTGGCCGACGCCGTGGCGGGCGACGAAGGCGACGAGGGCGCCGGAGGGGAGGGAGGAGATGGCGATCGGGGAGGAGGGGAAGCCCCAGGGCTGGAATTATGGTGTATGAGGGAAGATATAACAGTCGAAAGGTTCAGATTTACGCACGGTTTCGGGGTTTACATGTTTTCTACAAGAGCTTCAGCCTTTTTCTAACCGAAAACGAAGCGATTTGACTTGCATAAAAGTGAGATTGTCGAGGTTATACAGCCCGCTGCCGCCGATGACGCCCACGAGCACTGCGGATGCTCAGTCCCGACGGTTTTTGAGTAGTTCCAAGTAACATACCTTTATCGGTGGCCATTTGTGAGGTAGGAGGGTGGTGGGAGTTGGGAAGAAAATGTGGAATCAGTGATCGTCGGCGATTGCCGTGGGCATCAGATAGCATGGCTTGAGGCTGCTTGAATAATTTTTCGTTAGGTTTGAATTATCTTTATTCATCGAGCGCTAGCTCGCATATGGGTCCGACCAAGCCCTCAAAGTGGACGATTTTCGATGCGAGGAAGTGGTGGGTGATCCAAGATGGAGACCGATAGTACGTGGGCGGACGTTTCGGAGACTTCCGCTGAGAGTCTACACCACCATTTTATTCAAATGTCAAAATAATGTCCGAGGTGTGATGTCCTCGGAACCATGATTTGCGAGCTCCAACAGCTCTCAATTTCGAAATGTCCTCAGAAGCGTGGTTGGGACAGTCTGTGGATGGTTGAAGGACATCCTAGAAGGTTGTTCAAATCTTAAGATATATACTGGAATCTTAAGCTCGTCTGATTCAACAAGTACTGTATTTGGAGTAGCTATATCCCCCAATAAACTCCTTGTGACTTAGTATTGAATGCACAATGTATTCCAAGGAAGTTCATGAAGTTCCTCGAGCGGACGCAACCTTTTGCTGCTGGATTTGGCGTCGAACTCGAGAAAACGATGAAGTCCCCACATCGCATCATGACGTGGCATCATTCAATGGTGATGTTTGTCATTACGGTCTCCGCTGCCACGTCACTCTCTTGTCTTCTTCCCTCATCCCCCCTCCAAACTCCTCGTCTTTCACGACACCCCAGAAGGAAGCTCGAAGCCTCTGACACTGTCATCTCTCCTCAACATCCCTTCAAGCTTCAATCTTCAAGCCTCTTCAAGTCCGTTGTGGCACGAAGATCTCTCCACCTCAGGCAAGAGTCGCAAGTCCGCAAGATCCAAGAACCTCACTGTGCAAGGCTGAGACTGCAAGACAACGGTCGCAAGAGTCCAAGGCCGCAAGCTGAAAACTTCTCAAGAGTGTAACCCATGCAAACCTTCATCAAAGTCCTTGCCGTCGTCCTCCCCAAGCCTCTCTCATCAACACGCTTCGGCCCTCTCCCCACCTCTCTTTCTCTCCATCTTCCGGAAAATTATCATTTACTTCCTCTCCCTCCTCTTCTCCTCTCCCTCCTAGAATCATTTGTGTAGCCACTCAATGTATACTTTTGTTGCTTGCAATACCATTTTTTTATTTGTATTTTGATCGAATTTAAGAAGCAATTCAAATATTATTTATGGCAAGCGCCGTCAGCAAACTGGCTCTAATGTCCTGGAGAGCTTCAGCGCAGAATGTCCCCAGGACATCATCGCCGACGGATTGTCTGGGAATCGATGTTTCGGTCTCCAGGGAATGTTTCGGAGATGTCAGCTAACAGCATCTGTCAAAACGTCCTCCGGAGGTCCGGAACAAACGGTGGTGTAGATGGTCGTAATGACTTGCCTGAAGACGGTTTTTTTGTTGTCTTGTGTTTGTATCACTCCCTTCGACATCGTACGCCCGTCCACGCTCTCTCCACCACCTTCGACACACGATGCCAACGCTTTTCCCTTGCTTTTCCCGGTTCATTTGCTTCACTGTCCACTTTCGGACTCCCACTCAAACTTTTCTTGGTGCATTCTCTCTCTCACAGCTTACCTTCACTCCCACACACCTCAAGCCCGCGTCGAAACCCTCACGCTACGCACGCTACGCACTCTCCCCACCGCCCCGCCATCGCTCCCACTCACAAACGCGTCAGCGTCGACGTCATCGACGATGAAGCCAACGACATCTTCTAGCGCGTACGCTTCACCTCCACCCTCTCTCCTCCTTCCCGCCACGACACGCCCTCTTCTCCGTGCGCCGTCTCCTGTGCACCCTTCGCCCCGCCGGCGTTCGTGCACTCGACGCCGACGCGCGCAACTACATACAAACAGAAGGATTTAGCGGAAAAAGGTGCGTCCCACCTTTGTCCCTCCTTCCCGCACCCGCCTAACAAATACCCTCCCCACTCCAGCTCATCTCCTTCCCACCCCGACCTGTACCCGGCTCTCCGCCGCTCCGCCGACATTCTCACGCCACTGCAGCCGTTCCCCCGCCTTTCCGCCCTCTCGACGCCTCCGTTCCGCCGTTCAAACCTCATTCTTAAGGCCATTCCCAAACACCAGCGGTCGCCGCCAACCTCCCCGACACCCTCACCACCGACGCGCCGACAACGCGGAGCGCCGACCGACTCGAAATTCCGCTGGAGATTTAAATTCGAGTCAATCATTTTGTTTTTGACAGCGAACGAAAGAAAAAATAATTTACCCATTGCGATAGACCGCGTTCCCCAACTCTACCCTCAAAGACACTCCCAAGTTGCCGCCGCTGCCCTACTCGACACCCTCAACACCGGGGACGCCGCCAACGTCGTTTCGGCGCGCGTCGACTCGCTGGAAACTAAATTCAACTCGAACCCGTCCGCCCCGTATTCTCCAGCATTCTCCCCACCATCACTCCCGCTCACCGACGCGTCATCAGCGACGTCATCGACGGCGACTGTTTTTCACCGCCTCGTCTCTCGTCTCCTTGCTAACGACATCTTTTAGCCCATTCCCCTTCTTGCCACACCCAACCCTCTCCTTCGCACCCCCTCGACGACGCACACCCCTCGCCCCGCCGTCGCCGCCGCCCTCGTTTGCGTACCCGACGCCGACGCGCAACTACAAATCAAAAGAATCATGTACCTACCGGAAAAAGGTGCGTGCCGCCTCTGTCTCTCCTTCTCGCCCGACTAACAACGCCCCTCCCTACTTCAGCCTATCTCCTGCCCACCTTTCGCCTACACGGCGCAGCACCCGCCACCGCCCTCGATGCCGCACTCGCCAACACCATCCTTGGCGCCACGAAAGCAGCACCACCGGCGCCGACTTCGTCGCCCCGACGTTGCGCCGCCCCCCGCCGCATCGCTGCAATACTCAACCCACGCCTCTCAGCGCGACCCAACTCCACCTCCGCCCTCGTCAACGCCAAATCACCGCCAACGACGCGCGCCGCGCCCGTCGACCGACTTGAAAATTGCGCTACATACAAATTCATATCAAGGTAAGTTTCTCTCGCTATTTTCATGGGATTAAACAAAGTTACTTACATATTCACGCAGATGGTGGCGCGCGAACGCCGTCAACTCGCCGACGGGAGGGATTTTGAAGGGAAGCTGGCGAGCAGTCGATCCGCGCAAAGGGCGTTTGTGGGAGGAGGCGAATGGAGGCGGGCGGCGAGAAACGAAGTCGGTACATACCACAGTCGTCCCCGCGTCATTTAGATTAGACGCGGACAAGGACCTGCATGATTTCCCAAGTTGGGATTCAGATTGAGGGTAAAGCAAAGCAAAGTAACTAACTACATACGCACTTTTGTATTCGAATTAGTTTTGAATGAATCAATAAATCTTGTTTCTTCTTTTTTGCTTGCTGAATATTGAATAGCTCGTGAACGCGAACGAAAAGAAACAAAGCGGAG
Organism: Favolaschia claudopus; assembly: GCA_037176885.1. Taxonomy (NCBI): domain Eukaryota; kingdom Fungi; phylum Basidiomycota; class Agaricomycetes; order Agaricales; family Mycenaceae; genus Favolaschia; species Favolaschia claudopus. The sequence continues at coordinate 461,665 of JAWWNJ010000076.1, forward strand.
CAAACTAATGGATATTTGGGGTATGTGTGAAACCGCGACGAGGAAGCGTGCGCTGAGTGGGATGGTCAGCGCGAGGAAATGAAGGTGAATGTAAAGATTCTAGTTACTTGCCTCCGAGTGGGAACTTCGGTTGACTTCAGCTCGATGCTGTCCGAATCGAATCGTTACCGCGAGTGAAATCGAACTCCAAGATGAAGTTGAGTTTGGGAATTGATACAAAAAAGAAGAGAATTCAACTCACTTCATTAGAGACCCGGATTCAAAATCGAAGTGATCTTGAGTTCGATTCAATGAACTGTAAGTAGACTTGAACTTGAGATATAACTTGAAGTAAGCATTGTGGATCTTCATTGGATAAAGAGAACGCAGACGAGTTAAAGATTGAACACAAATGAGTTAATTAGTTCAAATCAATCCGAACGAAAGAAAGTAAGGAAAGCTTACCTCGGGGTGTGTTCATATCGTTGATCAAGCTTGCTTCGATTCAGTTGGGTTGTCTAGTTGACGCCGCGCTGGGAAGAAGGAAGGTTGGCGTCAACTCGAGTCAACGGTAACATGAAGGAAGTTGAATTTCACTTACATGAATCAAACTGAATGGGTACCTTGGACTGTATAGGCACCCGCGCGCGCGATTCATACTGGCGGGCATAGATTTCCCCCTTCAAAATGAAAGTCAGACAGAGTAAGGAATTGAAATCAAACATACCTGAGGCAAAAATGACATAGTTTCGGCATTGAGGGTGAAATGCACGAAGAGATTGGTGCGGAGAGGCATAGTTTCGACGTCTAAAGTGTAAAAGAACGAGGTCAGTATCGATTCGTGTAGAATGGCACAAATAGTTAAACATACCTGGTAACATACCGGCATAATTTCGGTATCTGGCCGAACTAAGGGATCCGACGAAAGCTAGTAGTAAAATGAAGTTAGACCGTCAATGATTAGATTAATGAATCGGAACGCAACGTACCTGAGGCAAAACGGCGTAGTTTCGGCGTTGAAGTCGCAACGCATAGGATGCCGGAGCCGCAGAGGCATTGCTTCGGTCTTGAAAGTTGAAAAGAGTCAAGTCAGGATCTGTTTTTGTAGAGAAGCTCGAAGAATGAGACGTACCGGTATAGTTGCTGTATCGCACAAACCACCGGGTGCAACTGAAAGCTTGTAAAGTTAAATGGAGTCAAGTAGTGAACGGGCTAAGTGGCGCACCTTGTGCCAAGGGCAATTCAAGCCCAACTTCAGATCCAACACTGAAACTCGATGACAAATGAACGAACGCGGTCTTCAAGCTTGTTTACTTAGATTAGAGTTACAAAGCACCTTGAAGATTGTACTCACCCGAACATAATCAACCCAAACTCAACAGAAATGAACCCGACAGGCGTTAACCGAGTCAATCCTAAACGGTTCAGTCAGCTAACGAAGAGAAACGAAGGATAAACTCGGCTCGCCGAAGATCCTCGAGACGGCGCCGAAGGCAAAACGGGTTCAAGTTTTCAAATGTTAGTTGAATTGAATGAGTTCCGTTGAAGGAATAGTTGGAACGAGACTATTAGAACGGTCAGCATTCGATTATAATAGCGATATTAGAACTTACTCAGACAGTGGAAAGGTGCATCTCGGGAAGCTATTCAAACAGTCAGTAATTCGAAGTTGAATTCGATAAAGAACGCACTTACCTCGGGCGCACACAGTCGAAATGTGCATTTAATGCACGTCAAGAATGAACCCAAAGGCATGAAATCACTCAGGAAGCGAAGAAAGGAAAGATTTGGCTCACCAAGAATATTCGAGACGGCGCTCAAGTCAATCCGGGTTGGAGTTTTGAATAGGTACTTGCGGGGAACATCCCGTTGAAGGGATAGGTTGAACGAGACAAGCACAACGGTCAATAGTCCTTGATCCTAGCGGTATTAGAACGTACCTAGACAGCCAAAATGTGCATCTCAAGAAACTATGAAACGGTCAGTCATTCAAAGTCGAAGTCAATGAGGAACGCACTTACCTTGCCTACACAGTCGAATTGTGCATCTCATGCACGTCAAGAATGAAGACAACCTGAATGAAAGGTCAGTAAGGGATTCAATTCGGAGGAATAAAATCACTTACCTATATAAACAAAGTCGCCGAAATATAACTTGAGGATTGATTCGGCGTTGAAGCAGTCGCAGTTTGAGACTCGTATAGCAAATAAAAGACAGAGTAGCAAAACTATAGGAAGGTTAGTAATCGTTTGAACAAGAACAAACGACAACTCACTGTATTGAACGAGTTGAAGTAGTACGAGTAGTACTACAGAAATCAGTATGAGGTGAAACTGAATAGAACGCGACGCACCAGAGTGGTTTAGAGCCTATAATCGAAGAGAATAGAAGTCAGTTGATGATAAGAAAGAGAGGTAAGGTGGAAAGCACAAAAGACAAGCAATCGACATGAGAGTTAATGAAGAAGTGCCAAGGCCGGCGAAAGCCGATTAAAGCCGAAGGTCGAGTTGAAGCGCAAAAGCGTCGAGTTGAAGGAATAGAAAAGGAGTTGAAGAGGGATCGAGGTAAGGTTGAATATAAAGTTGAATGAAGGTGAAGTTAGGTTGAGTGGTTGAAGGGAGGGAGTGGGAAGTGGGCGGTCAACCCATAATCAAACTCGACGATATGAGCTCACCTTTATACCCTTCCCCGGCCCTCCAACGCTATCCTGCTCACCAAATCTTCCGCAAATCCGTCGGGATCGACAGAGCGTCTTGGGAAATTTCGGAGCGGCCCCCATTCAATCGGAAGAAACGGGAATTGAAGAAGTCGACGGGGAACTGAAAGAATTCAAAAGTGAGCGAAAAGCACCGCGGAAAATACACGAACGTCAGTGCCGTTTCGGGTAATTGATCACATCATTTCAGGGTCGGAAGGTTGGGGGTGGAGGGGGAGATGAGGTCGAGAGAGCGGAGGGTCGAGATAGGGGTGAGTTGCCATTGCGGCGTGAAGACGAGTCGAGGGGCTTCAAGATTGCGAGCGCTGCAGGTTTGGGTAGTTTGAACAAGGTTTAGAGTGCCAAGAGTCGGAGATGTCAGCATGATACAGCCATGGAAGCGAGGGATACTCAAACACACCTGAATTCCTCCGGTCGCAACGCCGCTCCAATCGCTCCAAAATCTTCCCCCGACGCCACGCGTATCCATTACAAATTGATGGGGAGCGCCCTGAGTCAGAGGGTTGCGGTACCGTTAGCCCAGACCCCAATTTTTCGAAATGCGCGCAAACGCTTGTGTCCGTGCTGCTGGCGTTTCTGAGCCCAGATAACGCTGCACTTCGAATGGTTCGAGGCCAGATAGTATATGGTGACGTACATGGGCTTCGGTGTCCCCTCGTTGTAGCGGCAGGCATCGTCGATGGTGGTGGTAAAAAGCAATGTTCGGAATTTCCTGTTTCGGCCTCGATATCGATGATCGCATCAACAGCTCTCTCTTCCGCTCCCCTCACCTCATCTCATTGAAGGCTTTCTGCCCACGCCCTGTGCGCCTCTGCCAAGCATCAACATACCGGCACGGCGCGCTGGAGACGGTCCTCAAGCTCCGAAGACCCCGAAAACCGGCGTATCTAAATCCATGGGCCTATTTCGGCATTTTCTGAGATTTGCGGGCTTCTGCGCGCGCACACCGCTGGCGTTACAAAACTGATGCTTATCAACGGAACTGGCTCGATTTCTTCCTGGCTCCAGTCTTTCGCCGTCTCTGCGGGATTACTTCAAGATCTACCTCCTCAAAATACTGCTCTCGAGTCGGGAAGTTCTTCTTGGCGGCGCGCCGCGGCAAGTGGCACGTCAAATGGGCCACTTCAAATATTCTTACTGTACCTTTCGCGAATCAAATCAATGCGACAAATTCGAATTTCACCGCAACGTTATCCGCTCCGCGCCACTCTGGTTCTGACTGGCTCTTTTTTCTTTACCTTTGATTCTTGCTTCTTGCTCTGAGACAAACCCTCAAGTCTTCCAAACTGTGAGTTAGTTCAAGGCTGAGGGTACTAAGAAACTCAAGGATTCGCGTTCAGGGCGGCCCTGACGCGTTGGTGTCCGGTCGGAATAATCAACTCCGTAAGTTGATCCATTCAAAACAAATTCCAATGATTTTGTCGTGACGCAGCGACCCAGCCGACGCTTTCGTAGCAGCTTTGGACCTAACACGAGCAAACCATCCCTTCTTCCTTTCCACCACCACCTTCCCCACTTTCACTCTCGCAAATCTCCTCGCGAGCTCTTTCACCAATCCTTCCGACTCCCATCTTCAATCCACATCCTCAAGCTGTTCTCCTCGCTAAACACCCGCCGACCATGCGTCGACTATACGCATCGTCTTCCCGCGAGCAAGACTTCGAGTAAGATTTCTGTTCACACATTTTGACTCTTTTAACGCGTTTTTTTCACCAGAATTTGGCCGCCGGCAGGCTAGCCCCGCTGCCGATGCGTAAAGCGACGAGCAATGTCGCGCTTTCTTTGTCGTCGTCCTTGCCGCCGCGCCGCGTAGCGGCGCTCACACTACGTATATCTTTCCGCCAAGCCGCGCGCTCGGTATGTCTTTCTCGCTTCGTTTTTTCTCTCATTCTGACGCCGTTTTTTCATGAGTTTCAGCCGCCGGCAGGCTAACCCCGCCCCCGACGCGTATAACGACGAGTTCCCCCGCCCCTCAACGCTCTCCTTGTCGTGGTTGTTGCCGCCGCGCCGCGCAGCGGCGCTAACACTGCGTATCCTTTACCCGCGAGTAACGCACTCGGTATATATTCCTCGTTTGCTCTTTTTGCTCATTCTGACGAGTTTTTTTCAGAATTTTTGAGCCGCCGGCAGGCTAACCCCGCCCTCGACGCGTCAAGCAGCAGGTTCTGCCGCCCCCCAACGCTTTTTTTGTTGTCGTTGCTGCTGCCGCGCCGCGCAGCGGCGCGCCTAGCTTTGACTATATGGATCGACGTCCCGCGAGCGGGACTTTCAAGTAAGCTCTCGTTAGGCTGCTCACTTTCTGCTTATTTTGACGCCTTTTTTTCAAAAGTCTGAGCTGCCGGCAGGCTATCGACGCCCCAGACATGTGAACCGGCGCACTCGACTGGCGCTCTACCTTTGACACGATGTTTCGCCGTCCGGCGAGCGACAATTTTGGCGAATCTTGTTTTCTTCCTCTTACGTTTTCTATGTCTTATGATTAGGATTTCTTCCTCCCAGGATTTTCAAATTTACGTCAAGTTTCTCTTGATGTCGGTTAGCTCGGTGAGGTAAGCGCCGTCGACTCTCTTTTCCTTTTTACAAGTCCTTCACACCTGTGATCCGTGTCGCGCACGTCGATTACTATACGTATCGACGTCCCGCGGCCTGGGAATTCTTTGTACAAGGTATGTGGCTCTTACTTCAGTCCTTCTTTTCGCTGACCACCATCACCAGTTCAACCTTCAACTCAAATCTTGATATATCGTCGTCCGCCGAGCGACATCTCAAAGCTCTGCGCATGTAAGTTCCCCCCTCATTTCTACTATTTTTCGCTTCAATTCTCGTCTACAGATTGAAAATTTCTCCGCTGCGCGGCCGTCATCATCAACAACCAACCTCAAAATGAAAATTCAATATTCGTGCGTCCGCCGAGCAACGCTTCGAGCTTCCTATCGGGTACGTTGTTGATCTCAATCTGATCATCTTCCCACTAACTCCAGACTTCCAGAAAATTTTCTTCCCGCTGCGCGGGCACTTGATCAACACTAAGCCTTAAAGTCGAAATTTGAGATTTCGCGTTCCCGCGAGCGAGGCTTGAGCTCCTTGGTGTTCAGGTGCGTGCTTTGCTTGCTTGTAGAGTCGTTTTTATGCTGATTTGAGGTGTCAGATATTTGTTCTCTCGGCTGCGCGGCGTCCACCGTTGAAGTGTCAAGATTATCAACTGCGTCAAATTTGTCAAGTCTGCGACGCTGAAGAAAATTTTCTTTCGCTGCGCGGCTGAGTTGGTGCGTATGCTATTACCTATTTCTTTATATCCTTGACTCGTTTTGTTAGTATAGTGCATTTTTTCTTCCGCTGCGCGGCGCTACAAATCAATTACGCGGGCTTCATTCAACCATCTTCTCATTTGACCACCAAGTCCCTCTGTATCCTGGAATACGGTGAGTAGCATCATTTCTCTCTCTTCTCCTGATTCTCAAGAGCTTCGTTTGAAGAGTGGCTTCAAATTCTCTGAATGCTCTGGATTTTCGGGGGACTTTAAATTCCTCAAGGGTGAGTGCTGACTTCAAATTTTCCACTACGTACAAAATTCAGGGTCTCTTGCCCCGGTAGTTAGTAGATAGATCTGTAACCCTAGATCTCCGCCGTAGATTAGCGTCGGTAGAATGTCCCCAAACGGAGCGGGAAACGGGCTTCCTGTGGGTCGAAAAATCAATTTTTTTCCCCGCTGTATGTAAGTAGAGAATAAATCCTTTTGAGACCCGCTCCGAAAAGCTATAAGTCTGGGGCATGCAAGTCGCTTGCGACCTTGGTCGCGCGGTGAGCGTGGCGGCGGCTGGAAATTTCCTTTTCGGGAATGAACAAAGCGCAAGTTTTCTGTGCGCGCTAACCCATTCAATATGTGCGAATTGTATTTGATAGTAGAGAAGTATATAGTAGTACTTTTTACTTGAGAGCAAAACTCTTCAAACCATTCTATCTAACGACCTTGAGCACTCACGTTCAATACAACAAAGTACATGATTCATTCTAAACTTCTTCCCTTTCTTCCCCTCCTCTAATTTAATCTTGCTTTCCTCCCGTCCGGCCCTCACGGCGCGCTAAAATACTCGGGCAAGACATACGCGAGCGCGGCGTTCTTGACTGACAGAGGTGGGGCCATGAGGGCGAATTGCATGCAGCCCTTCTCTTCGGTGAGGAGGGTGGATGTCTGCGATCGAGAATAAGCAAGTGAGGAACGACAACGAGAACGGTGGACTCACCGAATCTGCCTGAGCAGCACCGAGGAGGCGCTCGATAACGTGCGCGGCGACGTGTCGGGAGGTGTCTGCATTCTGTTTGAGGATGGCGCCGACTTCCGCTGCGGTGACGCCTGCTTCGTGGGGTCTCCACGCGTCGTAGTCGGTCGCGGTTGCGATGAGTGCGAAGCTGCGATCGTAAGCTGATCAGAACGGAGGAGTAGGGGATACAGACAAGACACACCTAATCTCCGCCTCCCTGGCAAGCTTCGCCTCCGGCAATGCGGTCATCCCAATGAGATCCCCACCCCACATCCTATACATCAGACTCTCCGCCCTCGTCGAAAACTGCGGACCCTCCATCACGACCAACGTCTTCTCCGTCCAAAGCTTCGTCCCCCTCCCCTCGTTTTCCAACGCCTCCTTCACCGCGCCCTCCAACCACCGCCCCAAGCCCTTCGAATACGGATCGCCGAACCCCGCGTGCGCGACGACGCCGGTGTCGTCGAAGAAGGACGTGGGGCGCACGCCCTTGGTGCGGTCGATGAGCTGGGAGGGGAGGATGAAGTCGCCTGGGGCGATCTCTTCGCGGAGGGAGCCGACGGCGGAGAAGGCGAGGATGGTGGAGACGCCGAGGGATTTGAGGGCGGCGATGTTGGCGCGCGCGGGGATGGTGGAGGGGGAGATGGTGTGGCCGACGCCGTGGCGGGCGACGAAGGCGACGAGGGCGCCGGAGGGGAGGGAGGAGATGGCGATTGGGGAGGAGGGGAACCCCCAGGGCTGGAATTATGGTGTATGAGGGAAGATATAACAATCTAAAGGTTCAGATTTACGCACGGTTTCGGGGTTTACATGTTTTCTGCAACAGCTTCAGCCTTTGTCTAAGCAAAAACGAAGCGATTTGACTTGCATAAAAGTCAGATTGTCGAGATTATACAGCCCGCTGCCGCCGATGACGCCCACGAGCACTGCGAATGCTCAGCCCCAACGATTCTTGAAGAGTTCCAAGTAACATACCTTTATCGGTGGCCATTTGTGAGGTGGGAGGTGGGAGGGTGGTGGGAGTTGGGAAGAAAATGTGGAATCAGTACCTGATCGTCGGCGATTGCCGCGAGCATCAGATAGCATGGCTTGAGGGTGCTCGAATAATTCCTCGTTAGGTTTGAATTATCTTTATTCATCGAGCGCTAGTTCGCATATGGTGTCCGACCAAGCTCTCACAGTGGACGGCTTTCGATGCGAGGACTCAAGCCAAGTTGTGGGTGATCCAAGATGGAGACCGATACGTGGGCGGACATAAAGACAGAAACTGAGGAAGCATACGACGAGATCGAGCGTCCGACGCTGAGCACTAACGATCACAAAATGCATGGACTCCTCGCAGCGGCTCGTACTTCCTGCACCCCACCATTTTACCAAGCACGTCCCACCTCCGGGTCCCCAACAACGTCCTTCTGTCAGTCCGCACGTACCCCGTCACTCCTGCCTCCACTGCGTCCTTGCCCCTACGCCTTCACTTCTCTCTACGGGCAAGGTCTCCCGCATTCTGCCCGCCATCCCCTTCGCCCGCACCGCAGCTGTGGCAGAAAAGACAGCCCAGCGTCTAGCGTTGCAATGTGGGGGTATCGCTCACCCAAAACGACGTTCCCATACATACATACAGCAGGATGAGCGTCGTCAATGGCGAAGCAGACGGATGTCGCGTGGTGGAGCCGTAGGGTGCACGGTCAATTCGATGAGCGGATAAGAGGCGGGTACACAGCCCGTGAAGGGTCCGCTAGTGCGGTGCGCGGATATACATATCACGGTCATCTGGACGTGCCGGCCGCGCAACGTACAACGACGAGACCTCCATCCATCATGGTAGTTAGAAGGAACACTTCGCTGCTGTTGGCGCGCCGGATCTAGAGCGAGAGTGACGAAAAAGGCACGGAGGGGCAGAATGAGCGTCGTCAATGGATCGGGTGTGTCGAGTCAGGGTGGGGGACAGCTGTGGCTGGGCGGGACGGACGTCGAGTGTGGGTTGTAGAATGTTCCGATAAGGGGACACGAAGGCGGGAAGCGTCCACTGCTCCGACCAATGCATAGACATATCCACGGTCGGTAATCTCGACGCGGCACGATAAGCATACGCAAGCTCCAATTACAGGGCCGCACGCGCACGAAGTCATGCTAACATCGGGCTTAGATGTTAACGAGCGAGCAGCCCCTCCCTTCCGCGGGTGGTACCTCGCGAACCCGCCTCCCGCTGATCGCCGAACAACATCCCTCCTTCCTCAGTCTGGCTTCCTGCATTGCAGTCAGGCGCGTCCGCATGCTTGCAGCCACTATGACCAGGATCCCCCTCCGGCGTCACGAGCACCAGCATCAGGAACGGAGTCTACTCCGCGAGGGTATCATCCCACCGCGATGGGCAGCCTTCATCTGGATTCCCGCATTCGACTCGTCGTCTAAAGCGCAGAGTATCATCAGTGAAGGAAAGTTCGGTAGTAGCAGGGATGCACGCACGTATTGTTCGGCCGTGACACAGACAAGCACAGGATGCGCGGTGGGCGGAATCCGTGTCTAGATTCTGGACGCGGTAGATAGGGCGTATCACTTTGAGAAGTATGTGCGGCGCGCTACCAAGCTCGCAGAGAGATGATAGGGAGGTGAGTCCGCGAAAACTGAGGGTTCGAGGAGGATCGGCTGCGCGTGCTTTCATGAAGTCTCGGCGATACGCGTATGGCAGAGAGGGCGTCGAGGTCTGAGAGGGACAATACGCGTCATCCGTCGGCGATGACCGCAATGAGGGATTCGAAGAGGGAGTCCTGGTAGGGAGGTTATACATTCATCATGCTCGTAGTGAACGGAGACGATAGAATGAGACATACCTTACTTCTATACTTCTCCTCAAAGAATCACGGCGAGCTCAGCGAGAAAAAAAAAATTGTTGTCGCTGAAATTCGCGCTTGCGGACGCATAGTTTTTGAGAGTTCGGTGCTCAGGCGCGCGTAGGTCTAAGCGCGCGAGGTAACTCAGAAGGACGCAGCCAAGTCCCCGACGCCCTGTTAAGTTGTGCACCGGGGTGAGGGCAAGCTGAGCAGGCGTCATTGAGACTTACTTAGCAGGCATAGTCGTCGTCGGGGAGCATTGTCACAGCATGTAGCAGTACCCTAGCGAGTATAGCGCGTGTGTAGATGAGTTCTGAGACAGAATCGTCGTGGTCGTCGACGTTGGTGGCGAAGGAGAAGGAGGCAAAGAGTTTCAAGGTATTCGGCTTACTCGGCCGCCGCACCTTTCTTGCTCCGAAACGCCGAACATCAACTTGCCCTCAGCTACCACCTCCGACCTCGAAAGCTGGGCTCTCAGCCTCCCCTCGCTTTGCCTTGGCTCAATAATTTAATATTTGCTGATACGGATGGAAAAGGCTCCCACCGCCTTCACGCAACGTCTGTCAACGGTATACTAACCAAATCAAAATTCCACTCCCAACACTGAAAATATCAATCTGGCAGCTCTCATTTATGTCGCCCCGATCCACCTCGCAGACCCCAGCGAACGCGTCACATCAAGAGGCGGCTGGCCTAGGAAACTCAGATTCAGCTCCCCTTGCTCCCGAGACCACTTGGCAATGTAGCAAATGCGAAAAACCTGTCAACGTCGGCACTGGTGGACAGTATAATTACGACGTGCACCAAAGATCGGGAAAATGCAAAAAGGCAGAGGCTGCGCTCAAAAAGAAACGCTCAAAGGAGCAAAGTGCTACCTTGCTTCGCAATTTTTTCAAAGAACCTGCTACAAAAACTCCCGCAACCGTTCCTACGCCGCCTCGTGTCCAGCCGCTTCCGCGTGCTTCGAGCTCGAGCCCGCCCATCTCTCGTACTTATAGCCCCGCCCCCGCTGCGTCTTCCAGGTGAGTCTGATTCTTTGACTGAGAGGCTGATTTGAACGATTTCCATAGAGCATCTAGCTACGAGCCTGCCTCACGTATTACAAATCCGCCAGATTCCGATCCCCGTATGTCGTCTTGTTTCCGCTCGAAAACGACGACGTTGATATGGCGATCACTCACCTAGCGGCTCCCACCATCGAAGATTCTGGCGCCGATTTGACCAGCATCGCACCCACCACAACCTCGGACTTTCTCCAACCAGCAGCAACTGCGCAGGCCTCTGCAACGGCGAATCCAGCAACAGCTCCGCATACGGCGGTTGCGGAGGAGCTCCTGAGCGCCAAACGAATTCGTACCGATAATCTGGAATGTATATGTGGTAAACAAGTCACCGAAGACCAACGCGTGTCTTCAGCTGTAAAGTGCGGTAGATCAGGATGCGAGACGGTTTGGGTACGTTGTAATTTGCACTCGAGACACGCACAAGCTTATATATGTGATTCTCAGTTCCACGAAGACTGTGCAGCTTCGGGGGGCAAGCCAGGTTGGGTGTGCGAGTCCTGCAAGCCCACGAAAAAAAGACGATAGGATCTTTGTAGCATTCAACCAGGTAATCGAGTAGCATCGGCGAGGGAGTTTGTGAATAAGAATGCACGCAAGGTCGATTAGATCAATATATCCTCTTTGTGCCTCAACTATTGCCATGTAATTTACAATTGAGGTATTTCAATCATGAATCAAGCATATCTGCTATCGACCTAGACATATAGTCAATTAGCTGCATAACAAGCAGCATGGAAATAAGGGTCAATTGAAGATGCATGATGAACGAAAGCATCGCGGAAGTCGGTGCCAGCTCTCCATCAACTAGTCCACTGTCACCGTTCTCTGCTTGAGGTTCCGGCGAGACGCCGTCGTCAAGATTTGAGTCTGGTTCGTCAACCTCCCGCGTCAAATTTCTGTCAATGGAATACCATTCGACTAACTCACGTTCTGGTACAGCACCCTCAGGAGATGTTTCAACCGTTGAAATCAGCTCATACATCGGATACCCCATCTCCTCTGCTACCTCCCTCCCCACGAAACCCTTGCCATAATGAAACTTCCTCACCCCTGCATACACAGCGTCATCCCACGAATTAGTCGACACCTCCGTCGTGAGCCGTATGGGAGGAAACCCCAACTGCTCGGCGTCGACCGTGCTGAGACGATTATGAGCAGCGCCTGTGGGATCCAGGGACCAATATGCTGGATTCTGGGGCCATGTAAACGAGGTGGGGCCAATCTTGAGATCTGAAGCCGGGCAAAGGAACAGATAGCCTATCGGACATTCATCTGGACTTGTAGTACACTGAATCGAAACTGAAAATTCCAGATCATCCACGACCACTGTGGGAATGTAAAGCATGGATCAGAAATGCCACTTGTCGGACGATGAGACTCACCATATTCGTCCAAATTCTCGGTAACGCCCAGCTGATCAAAGATATAATTCGCTTGACTGAGCCAATACTGGCAATGCGGCCTAAATGTCGGCCATCCTGCATTCAGCCAGATAGTGCTATCCAGAATATCATTGGCTCTGAGCCTTTATCCCACAACGGCTCTGAGTCAGTCAAAACCCCGCTTCTCGAGAAAGGTATGTTACAGTTGGAGCTACATACCGAATCCAACCGGTATCAAGAACTTCCCAAGGAGCGTTGTTGCTTACCATCCACTCTAGATCTGCCTCCTCCGCCGCCAAATTGAATGGGACTTCTTCAGTGTTGGAGTCGGAATTCGGAGTAAGGTATGCAACCTCCTCGAAATTGTCCGACGTGTCTTCGTCTGGGGTGGCAGAATGACACCATCGTATGACCGTCCCAAGCCTCACAGGTACCGCCGGAGACACAGGCACGAAGAGGTATCTCGGACGTGCGAGATCCCAGTCGCATATCTTGTGGTATTGCGCCAGTGAGAGAGACTTGATGACAGCCTCCTCTTGCTCCGCGATGTTGGCAGGGGAATGAAATAGCGATGTTATTGACTTTGAATTTGGTATACGACGAGCTTGGTGATTCGGAGAACTTGAGGGCGTGGCGCTCCAATAGAAGTGCATGATATTGCCGCGAACGGCGATATCTGCACAAAGCTGGCCGGTTTTGCGACGCATCCAGAAGGTGCATTCGAGTTGGGACTATTGGACGTTTCAGTTGATGACTGTGAACTTTGAGTTCAAATGAACCGAAGAAAGATACATACAAGATGGCGGTCAAACAATGAAAAGAAATAAGCACTGGCGGCCTTGGGAAGAGACTCAGTCGGTCGGCATAGAATAATGAATAGCTATTAGCGACCTACCCTGAACTCCGCATTCTGTGAGAACAACGAGTCAGCCGCGGCGTCGTGAGGAATGCTAACTATGAGAACGTACGCAGGATTGATTGATGTATACGGTTAAGATGGGTGACTCGCTATACAGCTCCAGAAACTGCTGAAATGGGATGAGATCTATAACCTCAATCAATATAAGTCGAATACGAATATGTACCAGAAAGACGAACTGTCATAGAATATCGCGGCGTGTATGTTGTTTGAGCTCGCGACGCCGTGGATTTGAATTATATATGGATGGCTAGTATGTCACTCTTCGTGAGTATCAGTTTTCCACGTTTAAACACAATTGAAATCGACCGTATAGCCATATATTTCCGAACGTGTTTGCGCCATTCCTGCAGCGGATGAAGGCTTCAGATTATGCCACCGATCATCTTTACAGAAAATGGAGAATAAGTACTGGCATACCTCCTCTGCACCAAGTCCCTCGTACAGCGCCACGGTCATTCTCGACTTATGATTACCGCCCCATACTCTCGCAGAGAAGAGTCTGCGTGTAGGACATTTCCGCCGCCGAACACTGGCATACCCAGACGCGTGTACTTCAGTGTGCAAGTAGATATCGCCCAGTGGTATTCTCCGCAAGTCTTCATAAAAGATCGGGCAAGTAAGTAAGTCGGTATTTTTGCTCGTCGGATGGTAAAGGGAGGCAGACCAGATGGCTCTTCAGGGGCATTGATATAGTTCCCAGCGACGCTGGTGAACGTTCCCCCAAGCACAGTGAAATTCTGTGCCGCGGGAAAAAATGCACCGCGGCTAATCACATTACTGACTTGAGATGGAGGGCTGTATGACTGGCGATGAGAGAACTACATACTAATAGAAAGAAGGATTGACTGAAGGATGGCTGAGGACTCACGGACAGTCTGACTGAGGAATCGACAGAACTTCTTGCTCGGCCTGTGGGCGTGCATCGGCCATGGGCGGGAGCCGATGCCCGTGAAGATGGTGGTTAGAAGAGAAACGCCGAATGAGTATGTACAGCTTCGCTTGTCGCTTGACAGATTTTCATCAAGCTCACACGCTATCCTCTTCGGCGCTTAAGGCGATTGGTATTAACACTCGACAGTCAAGGAAGACATTGTCCCGTTGTATCCGGGAGGAATGGCTGAGTGGTGGTCTGGAAGCCTGAGACCCTGCGGGATAGCTAGCAAAGGGCTCGATAGCGATGGCTACAGACAAGCTGGAATGATCTACGCTAAAGGCTGCTGCCAAACAGAACCAAAGTGATGGCGACCCAGAAACCCCACTACATCTGCCCACCCAGACCTAAAGCGACGTCCTCGTCGCTTGGGCCCCCTCCTGAACCCACCCCAACATGCGGAGAACACGACCAAAACCTCGAAGACTCGGATCCCGGTCCCAATCGAGAAGCGTCGGCTGAGCAAAATCTGAGCGTGGCGCAGCAGTCCGGAACGAATGGCGAGGGCGGGACGAGGATGGAAAAGCGGGGCGACGGGGTGTACGACGAGTGCGGCGAGCACGATGCTGAAGCGAACGAAACGGCTTCGAGGTCGCGTCGGAACGAAGGATGGAAAGGTCGCGAGGCGGAGAGTGGGGGCGAGGACTCGGAACGTCGACCTCCTCAGTGAGCGCGATGTCGGCGGCCCAATCGACAGGTAACAGGGGCGGCGCAAGGGGTACGTCCGGAGAAGGAGCGGTGGGAGTGGAGGCTACGGCCGGTAGAGAGGGTGCGGAGGGAAGAGGTTTGGGAGCCGGGGAAGGGATAGGTGTGCTTGGAAAATCAGTACCGACCCCAACATCGACGGTAACGCACGCAGAAAACATTCCGCTCATTTTTCTGACTTTCTTCTTCTCGAAATCACGGCCCTCAACGAATCCCAACCGCTTCCCCTCTAATTCACCCTTCTCATAGGCATCCCGCGCAATCGCGTCTCCGTCAATACTAGTCGCGGCGGTGCCGGCCATTGCACGCCCAGCGCGTAAGCCAATACCAAGGGCGAGGAGCCAACGCTGGCCCACAATGGCCTTGCCCAGATCTTGGCCGTATATGAGCGCGTGCCGGTACGCTACGATACAGTCGTCGGGTGCATCTGAAAGTGCGCCGAACCGATCGTCAAGCTTGTCAGGGACGGGCGTACGGAGTGAGGTGAGCTGGAATCGTTTCCATTCTATATCTAAGTCTTCGGCGGGAGCAGGGGATGGAGTGACCGGTGCTGGAGCTGTATTTGTGGGCAAAATAGCCATGGCCGCAGGTGGCGCGGTATTTTTTCTGCGGTTCTTCTTGGTCATTCGAGAGCGGGAGTCGGGAGCACAGCAGGGGAGCAGGAGTACGCAGGAGAACGCAGGAGAAAGCAGGAGACGCGGGGGAGCAGGAGAAAATCAGAAGAAAAGTATCCGGATGTCGACGTGGCGGCAGGCAAGCAAAAGCAGCGGGAATGGCGCTTCCTGGGAAAGAATATCACTCTCGTCACCAGATGTATCCGGGAGGAATGGCTGAGTGGTGGTCTGGAAGCCTGAGACCCTGCGGGATAGCTAGCAAAGGGCTCGATAGCGATGGCTACAGACAAGCTGGAATGATCTACGCTAAAGGCTGCTGCCAAACAGAACCAAAGTGATGGCGACCCAGAAACCCCACTACACCGTCAATGCTGGATGGCACGATTTTCTAGTACTGGGACAAGTCAAAATTTAATAAAAATAGATCGAATCAGACTGGTACAAGATAAAGTCGATTTCGAGCAACAGTGGGTGTTGTGAATCAAAATCATTGCATGCAGCTTGAACTCAATACGCAGGAGCGAAACAGGTCGGCTTATGTTCCTTCCAATGCTGTCGTTGATGTTCTAGCACAGCGTCAGCGTCAGAATGCAGAGCAAGTATTATTGAAACTCACCGGGACAGCAATACCGAACCGTATGGCACTAAAATCAAAGTCAGTTGAACAACTTCCGATACACTGATAAACCCCTCACCTTCGCGCACTCTCTCAACCTCTTTTTATCACTCACAGTACAATTCGACGACTTTGCGGCGCATACGTCCCACCGCTGCTGCACCTGCCCCCTCATCGTCACATCGCGCTTCCCACCGAAACGCTGTTCGCCATCGAGATAGTGCATCAATGCGTTCTCGATGTTTTTTAGGGCTAGTTCGAGGTTCTGTGCTGCGAGATCTTGACGCCATTTCGGATTTCTGAGCTCATTGTTTACGAGCTTTTTGAGGTTTTTGAGGTACGGGATGACTTTTTGGCGTGTTTCGAGAGGGATGTGGACGGCTTGCTTCGGTGCGCATTGACGGGTACGGAGTGCGGCCCAGAGGAAGATTTCGAGGCGTTCGAGTTGGCGTTGAGCTTCGTAGACGTGTGGCCACTGAATTTCATTGGATTCGATTAGTCCTGTACGACGGAGAAACGGGATGCTTGCCTCCATTGGCGCTCGCGCTAGTTGTTCAGCGAGTGTATTCATGAGCCCGACGGCTTCGGGGGAATGCTTACGCATCCAGCGCGAGAAATACATCGTTTGGAGGCAATCTCCGAGAACGCCTCCGTAGAAGCGTTCCCAGGAATCCATCCAGTTTGAGTCGAGGGGTGTTCGTATTTCGTAGGAAGATGTGTAGGCTTCGATCAAAGCGGGTAAGTGGAGCGAGGCGAGCTGAGGGAGAGGTCGATTCGAGATTCAAGTCATGAATACTTGAATACCTCATTGGTGATCGGCTCCAATGCTGGATTCCTCCCGAAAGTCGCCTGGACGAACTTCCCGTGCTGAATAGGAGTCGTCCACGGAAAAAAGTGAGACGATTTCTTTTGAAACAAGGGTGGAGATCAAGTACGTTCAAACCCGCAACCATCCTCTGCTGAAATGTGCACTTGTCTCGTACAAAATCCTTCCACTTCCCATCGATGAGACCGAAGGTTTCTGCGATGGTTTGAGGGGTGAGGTCGTAGTTGTCTCGCATCGTCCCGAGGAGGCTCGATAGCATGTCGGTTGGGGGTGGGAAAAAGGCCATGTCCCCCAACGGCTGAGGGCCTAGCGCTTTTGGCTGGTGGTTGGAAGGATCAAGAGAAAAGCTTGCGTTAAGGCCGATGGCAAGCAAGGCCGTTATCATCACGTAAGGCGCATCTGATGCGTAATGATGCGATCAGGTCACGTCCACGCATCTGCTTTCTACCGTCATCTACTAGTATGTACTACATCGATTCCGTAGCTGAACAGTGAACAACGGCGGACACTCACCGAACTAACTTCCTGTCTACAGACCCCTTTATATGCGGTAAGGCGATGCCTCAACCTTTCTGCAAACTTCAAAGACTCTGTCCAAAATTGCAAGCCCGGTTATTCCCCCAGGTATTTTGTTGGTGGGCGGACCAAGGGCTTAGGGCGGACTAGGCCACATACTTGATCGGAAAGGTTTCAACAATCGGCTTGGTCGACAAGTGAAGAAAATCTCGGCAAGTAGATGGATAGACACGGTTAGCATCACCTGTCATGTAGTTGACGCTTACTTAGTACACGACAGCTGAACGATCCCCGGGTACGGTTTCCCCCTTCTCAGATATTATCAGTTCATATCCATTGACAATCATTTGCATTTACCCCGAACCGGTTTTCCCAGATAAACCACATTTTCACGCGTCTCGGGAAGACTTCGAAGTTCAAAATTCAAATTGTGGTGCGCGGCTGAGATGATGCATCACTACATTCACGCATTTCTTCGAAGTCGCTGTTAGACGGTGAGAATCGGACGATACCGACAACCGCAATGTATAGCATCACCGGAGGCAGGGCACTAGCAGATGCGATCTTGCATATTCACGACGTAGATGCTGGGGCAGTTTTAGCATATATGTGTACGTTGCAAATCAAGCTGATTGAATCCGCAGCTTACCATTGGTAGTGGAGTACTATGGGCGATATACTGTGCAAAAATTCACCGCAGTTTACAGGGGTTTTGCAAACAACTTACATCTTTGGCAGCAACTTTATTTGCTTGCATCTCTAGGTTGGTTACATCTGCTATCTTGGTTGCATCTCGCTTACATCTCGAAGTTGGTTGCATCTCACCGAAGGCTTGGCATAAAGGAGGTAAAACGATCGGCCATCTGATTTTGATCCCACTTAGTTCGGCTTGTTAAACAGTAATTTCGGGGCAAGTTTGAGAGTCTGTGAAAGGGCCTGCAGAAATTCAGGGAAGTAAAAATCCTTGAAACTACCATTTGGAATAAATTCTGAGGAATTCTGTAGGGACAAGGCAGCAGAAACTCTGTCTCTGCACCAAGATCAACATACGAATCAGTGTGACTCTAAATCGAGGTAATTGTACTTTCCTTTCGGAGAATATAACTTTCTAACACTTCCTTCACTGTCCTCTGGTTGATTTCTGCCTTCAGAATTTGTTTAGAATCGTTTGAAAGTACAATGTTAGCTGGCCCGTGCGTTCGCCGAATCTGCCAGGATGCCGTCAGTGTCGGCATGTAAGCGCGATCATCGGCGAAACAGAGGCCTGTAGATCTACGAGTAATTTGCGAAAAAGATCACGGTTTGGTAATTGATCCCATGTCCAGAAAGATGTGCCCACCAATAAAGTTGTAACCAACCTGGGAACATAGTTGTAAGTTGCAGCCACAAGGTTGTAAGTTGCAGGGAAAAGTTGTAAGTAACTGTAGGTTGCGAGCAAAAACCCTGTTTTCAGCTGAGTTGTAATCACTGATAATTTTTGCACAGTATATGTGCCATAGAGTACAGCTATTCTTGCCAGCCACGTTGCAACTCACCCTAGACTTTCATCGACTCGGAATGTTTCTGCCCCCTCGCCCCCGAACCATGTCCTGCGACAGCAAATTCGATGCAAGCGAGACTCTCAATCCCGATGGGCATCGTATCATGATTACTGGTGCAGATGCTTACTTGGCTACCACCCAGTCGTCTCTGACATTGCTATAGGCGGAATCGGAGGTCGAGGAGGAAGAAGTCGAATGAAGGGTGGGACCGGTGGCCTCGGGGAAGGCCCCCAAGTTCACATATCCGGAAGTGTTAGAACTATTCATGTCAATGGCAGTGAGTCTTTCGTCCTCTCTGATACATGATTTTGAGAGAATACCAGATATCGCGAATTCTTCGGTACCCTCGACTTCCTTGGTTCATTCCAGTATGTGCTTTCTACGTTATCAAGTGCAGGTATGATTGACTGGATCGTACTTACGTAGATTTTCGCCGCGTCCCACTAGGCGATGTAGACTTGCAAAGCGAAGTGTACAAAAATTATGCCAATGTTAGCTACCGGAACGGCCAATGCTTTTCACGAACCATTTACTCCGCAAAAATTGACAAGAAGAAGGGGGCAATGACCGTTGCGGTATACAAAGGCAAGAGCGCTGAAGAGGTGGGCAGCGGTTTTACTTCGCCGGCAGAAATTCATCTGCTTTAAGGAATGGAACAAGGATCTGGCCGAATACGAATCATTTCGGTATGTTCATGCCCGCCACGCCTCCTCATCTCCTCAACATGAACACCAAGCCATCCGAACATCGTGCAACTCTATGGAATAATTTCTTCAAAACTTATGCGTGCTATCATCTTTCATGACGGTACGTGTGGAACTGGTTCGACGAATTTTTAGGTGACATGCTATTGGCGCTTAGAATTGGTTCCTCTCAAGGTCTTCCTGGACGGGTATCGATACTCCTCAACGTTGATGTGTTATATTCATGCATATGTTGTTCGTTTTTTCTCTGGCCTGAAAACGTTGGTTCACATGCTTTCATTTACGACAGTGTGGCGAGCTCTATGTACTGCAGGCATTCTATTCATTCGAGCTTCTTGTTGACTCTTGAACAGGATCTTCAGGAATACTTCCACTCGGCCTTCGGATATCCCTTGGTGAGCTAACTTCCATTTGTGTTACAAGCGGTCATTCAGAATCAGTCTTATGCACGCTCCGAACGACTCATACGTGTCTCCACTGGTCATATTTGTATTGACCCCATGGGCTACGGTGACGACTACGACTGGTTCAGGAAATCAGAGATTCAAAGGATGACTCCCATGGACGTCCTTTCTTCGGCGACCTCAACTAGGATTGTTGGCCGACTGCTAACCTTTGCATATTACCACGACATGTGCGATTTGTACCTGTGCAACAGTCGATCTTTTGCGGTTTCTTCTACTACTGCAATAGGTCTGGGTACAGTGAAGTACGTTGCTCCGAGCGACGAAGACTCTGGCAACGCCGTGGAAATTGCCTCCTGTTTGTCGACCATGGCCATTCATGATGATATCGGCCGGCGCGGTATTGCATGGCGGACTTATAGAGATGGCAATCCAATTCTAGGATATATCACAGAGACAGGGTGGACACGGTAAGAATCATCATTAGTGTTAGCGTAGTAAAGCCTCAGTTACGGAGCGGAATGAAAAGTAACTCTATTAATGACCTGTTAGCGTAGTACTACAGCACAGTCAGTATAGTAAATAAAGTAAATGAGAGTGGAACGTACAAGCCTCAGTTACGGAGCGGAATGAAAAGTAACTGAGGCTGTGTAGCTAGCGTAAGCGTCCAAAAGCGGAAGGAACTAATTTCTCTACTCTAACGATCGCGTATTGGTATGTCGGGATGAAACAAATGAAGGTATGTATGATATTAGGATGGAAGAATACCGTATAATGCTAACACTCCCCCTCAGACCGGCAGACCAAGACCGTTGGATAGGCGGGCTGTACGCGTGGCTTCAAGAGCCTTGGTGAACAAATCCGCAAGATTCGCGTCGGATGGGATCCAGGAGAGGGAGATGACGCCGAGGGCAACGGAATGACGGATGAAATGGTAGGGCAGAGCGATGTGCTTGGTGCGTGCATGGAACGAATCGTTCTTTGCCATCGCAATTGCTGATTGATTGTCGACGTGAAGGACTGTAGGGATTTTGAATTCGCCAAATAGCTCCCCCATAAACTGACGAATCCACATTGCCTCCTTCGCCGCTCGCGTCATCGCGATGTACTCCGCCTCCGCCGTCGACAACGCCACCACCGACTGCTTCTTAGCACTCCAGCAGATAGCGCCGCCATACAGCGTAAACGCGTACCCGGACATGGAACGCCAATGCAGGACCTCCGAACCCCAGCTGGAATCCGAATATCCGACTAGGCCGTCGTCCGTGCCGCCGTAGGTTTGCCGCACGTCAATGGTACCTTTGAGGTAGCGCACGACGCGTTTTGCAGCTTCCCAATGGACACGGCCGGGATTGGAGAGAAATTGGGAGAGGACGCTCACGGCGTACGCGATGTCAGGGCGCGTGCCGTTTGCGATCCACAAGAGCGAGCCAACGACCTCGCGATAAGGTACGTTTCGCATCTCGTCCCGTTCCTCCTCCGTTGTTGGGCAGAACTCACGTCCGAGCCGCCCACCAGGTACGAGTGGAGTGGACGCGGGTTTTGCGTTCTCCAAACCGGCAAGCGCTACAACGTCGCGGATGTAGGAGGCTTGCGAGAGGGAGATGGTGCCGGCGTCGCGATCTTGCTGGATTGACGTACCCAGATAGTGAGTCGCGTCGCCGTTGACCTTGAGAGGGAATTTCTCATTGAGTTTGGTCTCGAGCTCGATGAGTGCGTCGAGATTGTCGCCGACAGTGAGCGGGTCGTCGACGTGGATGCCGAGGTAAGTCTTCTCGGATTTTGTGATGCGATAGAAGACCGCATGGTCAGCTTCGCTGCGGGTAAAGCCCAAATCTTCAGTAAGATAAGTGCTAACCGTGTCGTACCAGATGCGCCCGGCGTCCTTCAAACCATAGAGAGCCTTGAAAAGCTTCCAGATGTGAGTAGCGTGCGGGGTTTCCGGCGAGTCGAGCCCTTCCGGCTGTTCGACGAAGATGGGCTCGGGAAGGACACCGTTGAGGTAAGCGCCCTTAAAATCGCATTGGCGTACGTGCCAACCTTCATGCGCAGCGACAGCGAGGAGGATGTTGCGCGAGGTGGGCTTGAGCACCGGCGCGAAGGTTTCGGCGTGGAAACCGAGTGCACCTTGGAGGTCACCGCGGACGCAGATGCGAGCCTTGCGTTGTTTAACGTTACCGGCTTCGTCTGTCTTGTTCGCGAATACCCATTTGAGTGGAATGACGGGAGTGCCGTTGGCTTCCTCGCGCGGAACGACGGAAAATGTCTGATGATCGGTAAGTGTTTTCACCTCAGTTTTCATCGCGTCGTCCCATTCCGGCCAGATCTCGCTGCGCTTTGCTTGCGCGAATGAGCGGGGGACCACTGCGGCTGCATATGCAACGCCTGCGCGCAGGGTCGGCGTGTCCGGGACTTGAAGTCCAGGGACGAATTTTTGCCTCAGGCCCGCTGTTCCCTCGCCGCTTTGCAAACGACGAACGTACGCCGACGGTTTACGAACGCGTCGGGAACGCTCCTCCCCCACATCGCTAGCGGTCTCAGACGCACTTGCGTCGGGATCGTCTGCTGCGATGTCCTCGGCCGTGAACTTAAGGGTTCGTGTCGGCGGAGTTGTGGGTTGAGAGGTAGGGTTTGGGGTCTCCCCTTGTGCCGTAGATGGCTTGGTGGGGGCTGGTGGAGGAGGGGTGGTGGTGGGAAGTGGGTCAGAAGGTGCGCTTCCATCTGTGCGCTGCTGCGCTGGTTTATCTTCACTAATGGGAATTGAAATCTCTCCCCCATCAGGATTATCACCAGAAAACGCAGTCTCGTCGTCGAAACGAATGTTCCGTTCGACGGTTACTGTACCCTTCTTCGGCCAATACACCTTGTGACCGTCAGGAGTTTCCATGCTCGGTCCCACCCACTTGCCCTCGACACCGACTGCGTCGATCTTCGAGCCGCCGTAGACGCGTACCCACACCCTGCACCCGAATTTCCGCGCGCGACTCAGGTCGGGTTTCTCGCCTGTCATGACTTCGTGCGGTGATTTTGGTGCGGTTTTCTTGGTGGGGGTGCGGTTGCGTAGCCAGACGACGTAGAGGACAGCGAATCCCCAGAAGGATTTGGGAAGACCGCTGGCGAGGAGGATGGCGCGCATCTGCCCGGCAATAGTGCCGTTGAGGCGTTCGGCGGCGCCGTTGAGCTGTGGCGTGTCGTGAGGGGTAAGTTGGCGCTTGGTACCTTTCGACGCTAAATGTTTGTCGAAGTTGCCGCCGGTATATTCTTTGCCGCGGTCGGTACCAAAGCACTTGATGTCTTTCCCGTGCTGCGTCTTCATCTCGGCCTCAAAACTTTTGTAGTGTCCGAGAGTTTCCGCCTCCGACTTGCCCTTCTGAAGGTGAATGCTGGCGAGGTCGGAATGGTCGTCGAGAAAGGTTCCGTAATATCGAAAACCTCCTCTGGCCTCGACGCGCGCTGGTCCCCAGAGATCCCCTGAGACGAAATCGCCCGTATCCTTTGAGCGCGGGTCGCGATGCCGTTTAGAAATGCGAAGACCCTTCAGTTTAGCTTGGATGCATACCTGGCACTGCACAATAGGCGTGCTGAGGTCGACTTCGAAGCCGAGCGCTGAGCCATTGCGTGCCATCGTCTCGATGGTGCTGTGTGCGATGTGTCCAAGTCGCTCGTGAGCTTCTTTGCGTGTCAGGGGTTTGCGGGCGGATTTCGCCTGCGCATGAAGTGCTGCACCTTTGGCGTGCTCCGGGCGCCAGGTGGTCAGCGGGTAAACGCCGTCGCGTTCAGTGACACGGAGGATGACCTTGCCAGTGGTCGAATCCGTGAGTACACCATACCCAGCTTCAGCGTTGCTGAATACGAGTCCGTGCTTTCGCAGACGGGTGAGGGAGATGAGTCCTGTGCTACAGGACTTGAGGTAGTACGTGTTGGAGAGAGTGAAGGTCTTGACGGCGTCGCCTTGGTGGCATTCAAATGCGACCGTACCAATCTGTGTGGCGTACTCGATTCCAGATGCGGTCTCGATGCGGAACGGTTGGCAGGGACGGACGTCGACGAAGTTGGAGAGGTTACCCTCGTAGTGCTGTGATGCGCCAGTATCGAGGAGACGGATGGATTGGGAACCGGTTGCACGTAATGCGCTTTCGGGGACGGCAGCCGCCACATATGCGTGGCTCTCGCTAGCTTCGGCTGACTTATCCTCAGCTGCGGCTGCCTTGCCTCGCTTACCATCCTTCTTCGGCGGCAGCGGGACACCCTCCTTATCTCCCCCAGGCTTTCGACACTCCTCCTTCGTGTGGCCACTGTAGTGGCAGTTCGTACACTTCTTCTTTTTCGGCTGCTGCTGTTGCGACTGTTGCTGCTTGTGGCGCTCGAATCGAGCTGCCATTGCCTTGGCTTCCTCGCGCTTGCGATTGGCCTGAGCAACGTCGAACTGGATAGCCTCCTTCAGCTGCCCACGCACCACGTCGAAGTTCAGAGGCGCTCCGATCGTAGCAGCGGTCGTGACAGTCGTAAGGATGGTGGCGCGGTAGGAAGATGGCATGGCTTTGATGAGGAAGGCGGCATAGACGTCGTCAGCGAGCTGGCCGCCGGCGCTGATATACTCGTTCCGTTTCTTGATGAAGCGGTCGATGACAGCGAGGACATCTTCCTCTTCGTCGCCGGTGCACTCGATGCGCAAGAGCTCGACGAGGATGTCGACCATACCGAGGACGCTCTTGTCCTCATAGAGGGAACAGAGGGAGGTCCAGAGTTTTTCGACAGGACGAATGCCCATGAGTTGTTGGTGCACGTCGTCAGGAAAAGAGCTGGTGAGGATGCTGGAGATGGCTGCCTGCTTCTGCAAATACTCATCCTGCTCGTCCTCGTACTTGTCGTGTGCCTTCTCATATGCTTCCAAATCTTCCTCCGAAGCGTCTTCTTTTGGCGTTGCCGGAGGCTTCGGAGGCTTCGCACGACCAGTGAGATGCTTTCGGAAGCCCGGGTGACCTATCAGAAACTCGGCCATTCGTTCCTTGTAGGAAACGAAGTTGGCTCCCCCTTGAGCTAGCTTGGGGGCCGTTCCATACTTGCTGGAAGACGAGCTGAGTTCTGAAGTCATTCCCGGGTCGGGGCCGAATAACCTGTTAGCGTAGTAAAGCCTCAGTTACGGAGCGGAATGAAAAGTAACTCTATTAATGACCTGTTAGCGTAGTACTACAGCACAGTCAGTATAGTAAATAAAGTAAATGAGAGTGGAACGTACAAGCCTCAGTTACGGAGCGGAATGAAAAGTAACTGAGGCTGTGTAGCTAGCGTAAGCGTCCAAAAGCGGAAGGAACTAATTTCTCTACTCTAACGATCGCGTATTGGTATGTCGGGATGAAACAAATGAAGGTATGTATGATATTAGGATGGAAGAATACCGTATAATGCTAACAATTAGCTTAGAGTTTCATTTTGAATTTAACCATGTTCATCAGTGTTTCTACTTCTGCACTATCGATACTAAACATTTCGTCGCTCATTCTTGTCGACGAGTCCAGCTCTCCAAGTGCAACTTTATGTACAAGTAGCGCGTGGCTCTGTCAAGCAAACCACATCTTCGGCCGCTTAGGGATTAATTCCAACCTCCAAAATTACGGTAGCCTGTAGGTTGATCTGTCGTTCCAACCATAGAGTCCCGTATTGATGAATACAGTGTTGTTGGACAGCGTGGACTTCGTACTGCACTTGAAGCCCTGCGCCAACATCGCTCCTCGTAACCTCTCGGGGGAAGGGTACCTGTTTCTCTGCCCTCTAGCAGACTTTCAGATCTACCCGGGAGTTTTGAAATGGCCGCAGTGTCCTGCATACTGGGCAACTGATCCAGACGGTGCGGAGCAGTTGAGCACGGAGCTCGCTGCTGAGCTAGGTCTCCCTGCAATTGAGGTGTCAACAGAGCTGAGGGCAAGGTCGTGGAATGATAGCGCTTACGCCGGTCTTCGAGAATTTTATCAAGAAAAGGGATTTGATCCCGATAGTCAAGATCTTGCGCGGTATCTTCGTCAGCCACTGTACCAATTATCTGTCAATACACAGTCACGAATCGTAGAAGGTGAGCTGACCCCATGTATACTGCAGAAAGGTGCTGAAAGAAGGGTCTTCAGAATGTGATGCCGATGATCCTGGCGGGGAATGCAAACATGCTATTTCTGAAGACGCAGAGTCCGACAAAGGTATTTCACGAACCACTCTTCGTCCAGGCTGTGATCCTAGTTGTGTTTCAGCGGCTGCGGATTTGTTTGATTTGTATACCAATGAGCAGTCAAATGCTGCTGGAGTCTCTGCGCTTTGGTTGGGCATACACAACGAGGATGAGGACGATGCGGTAATCTACATGGCTGATTCGAGAATTCAACGATATGGCGACACTACTTCATCAGCCTAGGTCGTGAATGTACTATTAATATGATATATATGTGAGCTGGGCATTTTAACGCTGAATATCAACCAACACCGTCTTTGAGCGTTCGTCGGCCCTACCCCTTCGACATCTGAGTTTTCTCCAAGCGTGTCGTGGCAGCTGAGTGTGACAGATGATTTACCGACGAAAGACCCGCTGCACAGCGCTTGCATGCAGACAGGACATACGCAGCGTCCCGGGCAAGGACACAACCCAAAGCGTTTGTGATTGTCGGCAAGATCCCTCCTCCATCAGCCATGTATCGGTACTGGGCAGGTGAGAACGAAGGGCAGGAGAGATTAGCCGTGCGTACTTGCAATTGTATGTATGGACTTCTCAAATGGCGCGGACAGGTCAAAACGAACGAGATCCGAAAGCTATTAATCTACACATTAATCAATCCGCGAGTAACAAAAACACTAGATACGACCAAAACCCATTCGGTCTCTTCACCTGCTCAGCCTGGGAGGTACTATCTACAACCTCTCCTTGACTCCCCACTGCACCCGCACTCGCTCCTTCATACGGCTCCCCCTTCCCATTAAACCCACCCGTACTCAAACTCTCCGGAACATCCCCCTCCCCCGTACCCCACTTACTCTCCTTCCCCTTCCCCATCACCAACTCCAACGTCCCACCATACCTGAAGAAATCATGCGATATCCAATTCTTCGTGTACGTTTTCCCGTTGAGCGTCGCAGATTGAATATATCTGTCGCATCCAGATTATTCTTGACACACCTCAGCAGCGACAAAGAAACAGAAGTCACCGATTCTCCCCGCCGAAATTGACCGCCCGGATGATAGCGGTAGCGCCATTAATTTCGTTGCGCAGAGTGATTTTGGGAAAGTAAGGTCGGTTGAGGAGGTAGATAGATTGACCAGCGACAGGGAAGAAGCCTACATTGCGGCCATCCCGTCAAATCTTCGCAGAAATCAAACCAGCGAAAAACGAACCAAGATGGCTCCAGACCACATATGCGCCCATCGAACCCGAGTCGTCGTTCCCCGGGAGCCCAATCACACTGAGAAATGGAGCAGTCAGATCGCTTGTTCATTCGAGAGGACGAGAATTGATACTGACGATGTGTTATAATACGTCGCCACAGTCTCGTCGACCCGATCGACAGTCTTGACGGGCTCGCTGACGTAGTTGTAGAGATACGTCGGGACTGAAGGACGTCAGATGTCGTTTGAGTTCTACATTCAAGGTAGAAGCAAACGACGCACGAAAGCCCGGTTCATCTCCCATATCCTATAGAAAATTCAAGTGATTCGTTAGTCGCGAGGCCGATGTACAGACAGAGAAACGCACATGGAACCCAGCCTCGAAGAAATGATCCAATCGCTTGCTAGAAACAGCATCCTCATCAGCACTCACACCCCAACAAAACAAAACTCTATCCCCAAACCCACCTAAACGTCTCCTTCCCACCCATAACCCCCACCAACCTCGCCATATCATGCGGCACATAAAAACTATACTCCCACGACGACGCCTCATAAAACTCACCCCCGCCCCACCCCCCAAAACAATCCAAATGCCCAAAAACAGGACTGCAATGGTCCGGCCGGAACACCCCGTTATGGTCGTACCGCTGGTCAAAATACCACGACCCGTCCGCGCTCTTGGGCTGGATGAATCCAGAAAAGCCGCTATGCGTGGCGTTGGGGTTCCATATGTTCAGCCAGTCGTGGGATTTGTTGAGGTAGTGCTGCACGACCGAGGAGGATTTGTTGAGACCCTGAGCGACGAGGGCGATGGAGAAGTCGTTGTAGGCGTATTCGAGGAGACGTGAGGCGGATCTGCGTGCAGATGGATTAATAATGTCCCAGTAAGTAACAACACGAAAAGATAAACGCACCTCGTATTCGCCCCACCGCTCGGCGGATGATCCGTATCCCCCGCAGGCACATACCCCAACCTCTCCCTCGAATTAACCCCTCCCCTCCCCTCCACCTCAAAATCCCCCATCTCCGTCGCATCCTTCACCATCCCCTCAAACGCCTTCTCCCAATCCACCCCCTCCTCCGCCCTCATCCCAATCCCCTTCACAAACGAATCCGCCAACAGCGAATCCGCATTACTCCCGCCCTGCGTGAAGCCCTTGTCCATCGACATCCGACAATCAGGGAGGAAGCCCGTGTGCTCGTAGATGTCGATCAAGGCGCGGACGATCTCGGCCTGCGCGGAGGGCGCGGTGATGGCGTAGAGCGGGTGCACGACGCGGAAGGTGTCCCAGATGCAGTAGAAGCTGTCCCAGTACGGCTCCGTTGAGGTCCATAGCGGGTTGTCGCCGGTGA
Organism: Favolaschia claudopus; assembly: GCA_037176885.1. Lineage (NCBI taxonomy): Eukaryota > Fungi > Basidiomycota > Agaricomycetes > Agaricales > Mycenaceae > Favolaschia > Favolaschia claudopus. The sequence goes on from JAWWNJ010000076.1 coordinate 490,400, forward strand.
CGTTCGTGGGGGCGATGTACGTCCGGTAGAGAGACGTCCAGAAGAGCTGCTGGGTGTCGGTGGAGACACCCGTCGCGTCGAGCTGGATTGCGCCGAGAATGTTGTCCCATTTCGCTCTAAATGGCAGATAAGATTGTCAAACGAATAGATTCGACAAAGAGAAAGCACGCACCTGGCATCGCTCCGCACCCCCTCGAATCCCTCTGACGACACCCGCTCACTCGGGATCTCCTCCTCCGCAAACGCACACGCCCGCTCAGCGCTCACCCACGACACCCCCATCCTCAACACCAACTCCGCCTCCTGCCCCTTCACGCCCTTCCTCGGCGCGAACCCCAACAACACCCCCGCCGGCGCATGCCGCTCAATCCTCTTTTCGAAGCTCGCGGTGTTATTGAGGTCGGTGTACTCCAGCGCGCGGTTCGCCGTTTGATAGTATTTGGCTTGGATGAAGGGTCGAGGGGAGTCGAGGCAGAAGAAGACTTGGTAGGTCGTTTGCCCGAAGGAGGGGATCCAGCGGCCGGTGCCTGTTATTCGGGTGCCGGAGATGGAGGGGGAGGGGGAGACGGTGAGGTGGCCGTCGCCCTGATATCGTACGGCGAGGTCTACTCGGATTAGTTCTGTGTACGGTGAAAGAACGTAGTGAGACGCACCGTTTGTTATGTCTAGGAGCACAAGCAGCTGGTCTGTGCCTTTGGGATAGGTAAACCGATGAAGGGCGGCGTGCTCAGTTACGGTTACTTCGGCGTGAACGCCATTGTCAAAAGGAATGCCAACTGCGAATTGTGAGATGGCGAGTATGAAGGAAATCGTGCTCACAGTATCCCGGTGATGCGCTGGGCTCGCCGTGTCCCAAAGCTCTGCTCTCGCGATCCACCGTACACTTCGTCAAATCGTTATCCCGACAATTCGCTTTCGTGAACGGAAGCAAGGCGAACTGGCCCAGCGACGAAGAGCCCCCGGTTCCATCATCATGTCTATCGTCCTCAGTCAAAAAGCAACGGAATGGGAAAACATTTTCCTCACAACTGCGAGATCCCCGTCACCGTCGACCCATCGCTCACATATCCCGCTTGGTTGTCGCCAGACCTGCTGTCAGCGCCGGGTTTTATGGAGCCCCAAGGAAGAGTAGCGCCGGGGAAAGCGTGGCCGCCGTTGGCGGTGCCGATGAACGGGTTAACGAACGAGGCGGGGTCCTGCGCGCTTACTATTGCAAGCCATGGAAGCCAGCCAACGAGTAACCGGGGTTTCATGGAGGTCGAGGAGGAGGAACGGAGAGCGTGTCAAAAGCCTCCGAACCCCTTATGGATGCCGATCAAAAGATATCGAAGTTGAATTTTGTGTTCAACCTGTTCAATCGGGGAAGGAATTGAGCGAGAAAGAACTGTGGAGCTGCTCAGGTATATGCTATACCGCAAGGGAATTTTTTTACCGATTTAGAGGTGTCCCACACCGGCCATGCTACGCCGCGGCGTTCGAACGGTATGTAGAAGCTTCGAGTTGACTGAAATTCACCCGCTCGGAATGTGGAAGGAAGGAAGGAAGGAAGGAGGGTTACACGGCATGGTCCCCTGAGAAACGGCGGGGCTCAGTTAGTAACTGGGATGACGGGAAAAATTATATACGGCCTTGTTATAAGAATCGAGTTAGTTTAAACTTCAGACTTCGCGGAAAATCGATGAACGTTCGAATAAAACTTCATGCGTATGCATGAAGCTGATCTTGTAAAGTTTCGGAACGATATGTGTCTTCCGTAAATTCGCTGTTCAGACTGTGGACTGCGCGAGTCAAACACACACCCCTCTTTGTTAATTTAATAAATTCTTTGGAGCAACAGAGAAATCAGTCTCACTCACATTGGGACAAAGATGCCATTGAATATTTGCAGATTCAGAGCCGAGTGACCCAGGTTCCAATGTCAGCTCGTGGCCACGAATTCGGGGAGCAGCGAAAGTCAAACGCGTCATTGTTGTGGCTGCTGGCGGACGGTATAGAAAGATCCAGGGAAAGAGAAATCGAAAGTAGCATATCAGTGGACTATGAGTGTATTCTCGGCGTCCTAGGAAGCAGATGTCATTCCGTTCACGACGATGGCACAAGATTCTTCAACGGATGATCTTCCTCAACCTCAGAATCCAACTGCCCACGCCAATCCATCCCCAAAAATTCCACCGGCATCAGTTCAATCAAATCGCGATGCACATCCATCGGCGTAAACCGAAACGTGGGCTCATGTTCTCCCGCCAGGACATTATCCCCCGTATTGCTCGCGATGGTGATGACAAAAGTATAGTCTGACCTGCCGCCGCTAGTTTGTTGCAAGCGCTTCCGCGCCTCGTTGTGCATCGGGAGAACCTGATCCCGCAATTGCTCAAGCACGCCGAGGTGCTCCACGAGGACGAAGATTTCTTGGATTGAACGCACACCGGCGTCCCGGACGTGCCAGCGCGCACCGACGTTTGCATGCGGACGCGGTTCCAACCGGATGACGAGGCCGTAGTTGTCGAGACGGTCCCAGTTAGACCTGACATCCAGGGCCCGAATGCAGGCGACAAGAAGCGAGGTGTGAAAGCGAGCAATCCAGTGTCTGAGATTACGTTGGAGGAGGGGCTCTTCTCCGTCCGCCAAGGCGTATTGTTCCGTGTTGTATGCACAGACGGGCTTGTGCACCTTCCAGTGTTTCCCTACATAGCCATCGTTAACATGTTTCTTTGCGCGAATGGATTCGTTAAAGACAGACGTTGACATTCTCTAGACTGATTGTATCTCCGTTGTTAGCCAGCGTATCCAAAAATGTTCTGAAAGGACTTACACAATAGCAGACTGTTCTGGAACAAAGCAAAGAGTTAGAAAGATTGAAATAATTTGCCAGGTCTCACTCACTTGCACTGCGCGCATTCCTTCAGGTTTTTGAAATTAAAGCAATTGTCCATCGAGCAAAACCTCGTCGCTCCCTTTTTCTCGTAGTCGCGGGGACCCGTCCCGTCAGTTTTGTGGCGGTCCTTGGAAGGCTCTACCGGAGCGTGAGTATTATGCAAAGAGCAGATTAGCGTGAATTAACGCGGCGCACTCACTTTGAGTAGGCATTCTTTGGAGAGTTGTCGGTCGTCGCGCAAGATGATGAAGGAAGAGGTCAACAAGCTTTGATGGAGTGATCGATCTCCGAAATCGCCGAACTTGGGTTTAAGCAGTTGAGCCGGACAAGGCAACACCGACCTCTTCATCTGCCGGGTCCTACTTCGAGCGTCAAAGGCGGCGAGGCCTTGAATCATTGATAATACGACGTCCGACGACAAATGCCAATTTTTTTTTTCAAATTTGAGATACTTACCAGGAGTCTCTTAATTATTCCATAAAGACGACGACGACGCGATTGAATACAAAAAGTCCTTGTCCCTACGGCGTGTTTTATTAGGATTAGATTTGCGCTGTAGATGTGCAAAAGTATTGAATTTCAGTGCTGGCAGGCAAGCGCAGAAATCTGGGCAGTTCAAAACTATATCGAATTACTCATTTCGCTCCCAGTCCCGCTTCCTTACTGTGTATTCCGATTTCGATACCGCATGTCACCATCGTTGTCCAGCATAATCCCGGTAGCAGCCACAGCCTCTGTCTCGACCGGTTCATTCCCATCCTCCTCCTCCTCTGAATCCCTAGCCCAGGCACGGTCCAGCACCTCCGTAATCGCCGCAAACAAAGTCATCGATCCCAGGTGGATGCTCGAGCACAGATACCAGAATATATTCAGCAAAGAAGAGGGCCAGATCCAGCCTAGATTGTGCGTCTCGAATTGACCGGTGTATGGTGTTCTCAGCGTATGTTCATTGTGGTGACTTTCATTGTCAATATGGGCTGCAGCTGCTTGTTGGCGGGCCAGAAGCCGATGTTCATGCCCAGTCAAACACGCCCGGAGCACCTGTTGATCACGAATTTGGTTTCAGTGACATAAAAGTTCGCAGTGCTTACAGTTCCACTATACTCCACGACGCCGCGAATGTATTCTTCCTGTAAAGAAACGATAAGCACCCTAAGCCAAAGCAAAGAGATAGAGACTACGCACAACAACACGCAAGATCACACTCTCATCACTCAACGTCGGATCCAAAGTTGCGACTAACGATTTTAGCTGATCGCCCACCCCATTAGTTGAAAGACCCTGCGAAAACACAACCATCTGCGACAAAGCATGCGCCGCCGCCAACATCGGCGCTCCGTGAATGTCAGCATCCACCGCAGGGGCGCCGGGCCGCCAACGCGTACTGCGAACCGAGTTGCTAGCCCATTCGGGTTGGTACAGGACCTTCACGCGGGGAATTTTTGGTTTGAGAGTGCAGACGGTGGTTCGCAGGAAGCGGTATATGCGGGCAGTTTCGGAGGTGTGGAGAGTGAGTGCTACAAGCAGCATTGATTGATTTCAGTATCCGATAAAAGAGGTGAACATGACTTACTGTAGCTGTCGTTTGACGGACTCGGTGCGACATTTACCAGGAGATAGTTTGAGCCCTTTCCGTGCGTATACGCGCCGATCCAATTTGTCCACACTAGAGATTTTAATTGACAATTAGCCGAATAGCAAAGAAATACTTCGGAAATATATACTATACCTGGATCACTCTCCTTTGCACCCGTACTCTGAGGAACGAACGAAGTGAAAGTGATATTCTCTGCATCCATGTCTGCGCTATGGGTTTCGCTCTCCCATTGTTTTGTCAACGTAACGCTGCGGAGGGCTGATCTCTGTCTCTGTTCATCATCGGGCGCTCCCTGGAATTCACAAGAAACCTCGGCAGTGAATCCTATTCATTACTTTAGTTGCTCCGATGTCGAATTTTCGGTGAAATCATCCGAATAATCACCTTGCTGATCTATACTATGATACCGCCATCTCAGGTTCGGCGGAGGATTTATGCCGCCACTCAAGCCGCTCATGTCCATGTCGGGGAAATGGTCATTGGGAAACCAGAGTCTGGATTCGGTGGGGTTCAGCGATAATGGTAGAGCTCCGCCTGGCATAGGTTAGTCGTAGAAAGAATAAGGACTAGGGGGACTGTGTACCTGTGGATCCCTGAATCAAGTGTCCGAACAGTTTGAACGATGTGGGAAAGCCCGAAAGCTCGTCAGCGACCGCGGCAGAACCGCTAGCCATCCATCCCATTCTGGACGTCCCACTTTTCACTGTTATCTTTGGAGTTAGATGGCTGGCAGCTGGGTGATTACGAATGGGGTGAACTGACTGCTCGACTGAATGCATGATCCAACGGTTGGGTCGTAGTTCAGCTGTTGCCAAAGTGGAGCTGAGAGATCGAGCTCGTTGCCAACGAGCGGATACATTAGGGCTATTGTGCGTGGTTCCAGGAACTTCGTCCACCTGAAAAAAACAGCCATTATATTGGCCGAGGGAGTTATATGTTCAATGTACGTACGCCCAGATTTGTTGTCCGGTGATGGAGACGATGCAGATAACAAGCCACCATTGCTTTTTGATGTTGAACATCGACGAGACACTGGTAGCCCATGCGTAAACACTGTTTATAAGATGTGGGAGTTAAATGAATAATCATGATACTATAACTTGAAGTACATCGATGTATGGACTCACGAAGTGGACCACAGCGCCATGACGGTGGCCATTTGGGCCGTCATCAACTCAACGAAATGCGGTTGCTCTTGGGCGAATACCCCGAGCCAATGTGGAAAAGCTAATCCACCACGTTTGCACAGCAACATCACCACCAAGGCCGTTATTGTCCACAGTGATAATTGCGCGAAAATCACGACTCCGGGCCATCCTGCGAAGTTGCGTCGTATAAGAATGTTACTGTGGTCTTGATCAGTATCGGCTCAGGGTATTTTGACAGCAGAACAGAATGCAAAACTCAACCGCTAAACAAGGGGCTGACCGTACACCAGTAGGATTTGTCATAAGTACCTCATGGATCTGAGCACGACGGGGCGCGTGAAGAAATTGAACCAGCGATACACTAAACTGGTTCAAGGCCTATGCAGTCTCGGACAGAGAGGTTTGGAGCGTTGGAGTACGCTCGACGAGGGACGCTCTCGGTCCACACATCGACGGGTCATATTTAAGTGTCGCGCCCTGCTGCTGGCAGTTGGCTGGCAGTAGCTGGCAGTTCGGGAGTCGTTGAGTTACGTAGTTGGTTGTCAAGTCAAATTTGTAGGGGGCTGATGCCGATACCAATTACTAATTGCCGACGGTGATTTCCAGGACAAAGAGCTCGCCGACCAATGCCGATGTTGAACTTGGCAATTTTTCCGACGGGTTTAAAGGTTCTGGAATTGAAACCAGAGTTTTGCAAGAGTTTCACGGGAGAAATTCCTGTCTAGTAGGTTCAACCAATGCGGTCTTGTATGTGGTCTGTCGTAAACAGACGCTATAACACGATGTTCCTCGTACCCGCAGTCATCTTGTACGTGAGCTGAGGAAGGTAAGATTCTCAAGGAAGGCAAATTTTTGGGATATGGGCCGGACCAAGCGTCTGTTCATGCGTTACAATTTTCGAATCGAAAAGAAAGAATTCAATGAGTCACCTCCTCGCCGATCAACTCTCTCACCCTCTCTCGATACTCTTCCAAATCACCAATCTCAAGATCCGCACCCTGTGGTAAACTGTCCGCAATCTCCCTCAACCCACTGATCAAAGCCGAGCGACCACTGTTTAGCGAAAGCCGAGTGGGAAATACCCACGCCTGCGCGTTCTCCCAAGACCCCGGCCGATCTAAAACCTCCATCGAGTGCAATTGTATCTTTCCTTCGCTCCTGGCTGCCCGGGATACCTCGTACGAGAAGCTCGTGTGCGAATCACCGCTTTGTCGGCCCTCGTCGTTTCTGGACGGTGTGAGATGCTCCACCGTCGCAACTGAAACATCGCAAGTCCCAAACACGAAGCCAAACGAGACAAACGACTGCGTAGACCTCGGATTCCTGTGCATGAAAAGAATCTGATTTAACGCGATTTCTTCCCGGAGGGAGTCGTATTCGTGATGCATGAGCGCGCGGAAAAACGATTTATCTTTCGCGCTAGTGGATGAGTAGGATTCTGCGTACACGGAATCAAGAGCTGGTCAATGATGTTGAACAAGAATAAATATGACACGTACGGCTCCGGCGTCGCTCGCGCAGAGCTGCGCATCCATGCCGGTGGCCCGCATTCCAATCGGCCTTTTGGCACAATCGAGAGCAATAATACGAGCTCCGACAGTTGCCGCATACTTTGCAAGTCCGCCTAGGCATCAATTTATCGCACTGCGGATGTGTTGTTCAGTAGAGAAATAGTCAGACTCATAATGGATGCCATACGTACCTGAAGGTTATCACAGGCTCTGGGAACAGCCAACAGATCGCCATCGTATTTGTTGAGTAGGCTAAGCCGCGGTCGAACAATGTTCATTACTTCTTCCCAAGATTCCAAAAGATCTGGATCCGCCAATTCAGCTTCGACGTCGATGTGGGAGACTTGCGCGAGAGATACACGGAAGGCGCAGAGGACAGAGTGGTAGATTGATGCGGCGGGAAGCATCTCGCTCAGAAGATCATACAGGAATCCTCCCATTTCATCCACATGCTTTGAGCTTCCGCACCCCAGAATGGCGTTCAAGAGTCCGGCGCGAAGAGATTGCGCCAGCCATTGGTGTCGCGGGAATGTGTCCACGAGTTCAAGGAGGGCGATGAGTAGACTCCTCATCAGCGCGGCCGCCATTCGCGCTTTGCTGTCCCGAAGAGCCTGTATGGCTATAGTGAGCGCCGGAATAATCCCTTCGGATAGAAGGGCGCTCCGAAATACAGTATCTTGGTGGTCTGCGTTGACTTCCTCGTCGTCGTCGTCTTCCGGGCCCTTGGCGATAAAACAGACGATACCAAGGAGGGGAAGAATGTTGGAATCGGTGGCTGTTGTATCGGGATTGGGTAGAGCGACAGTGATTTGTGACACGACAAGAGATGCAAGGTGAGTACGAGTTCCACCGGCGCCGAGGATGAGCTGCTCGAAGGCGAAGGACCCCCATGGCTGAAATCGAAACCAGGAGCTCAGAAGGTTGGAGACATCGGAGAGATTCCCCAGTCTGTGTGCTTCAGTATAGCGTTCATCGTCGTCCCATTTGTCTTCGTTCAGGGACATGCTCCATGCCCGTCCTAGGATGTCAAATACCTTGGGTGTTTCTTTCATTAAACGATCGACCTCTCGGTTGCCGCGAAACAGTCGAAATGCGGAGACAAACACGCCATATCTGGCCTGTATGGGCACGGAACCGGGAACCAGGGAACCAAGTTCGTCCAAAAGCTGGATCCAGGCCCACGCTCGAGGCCACAAATCTATCAACGCGTCCACCGGAAAGCTATTTTCCTGGCTGATGTCCCATAGACAACGAAGAACGAATGTCTTTTCCATGGATTGTTGCCAAACAATTCCGTTCCTCTGAAAGTCTGCGGGTGAAGTCGATCCGTCGATCAAATTCAGATACAGGGAGATTTTTGCGGGGTCCAAGGCGGCGTAGATGACCGGAAGCACGAGGGGAAGTTTTTGGGGATTCGGTTGCTTGAGTACACCCTCGATGATGGCCATAGTCGCTTCTGTAGAACCAGACACTGCGGCGTTGGCATATTGCTGGAAATGGCAGCTCGTCAGTGGCGTGCAAGTTGCAACAAATTTACAGAGTGATTTTTACTCTCAAAGAGGGCAGAAGTCTAGCCAAGTTGGAAGGTTGAAGGGAAGGGTGCATTGAGGCTTCTTCGCCCCGACGCGCGGCAGGGTTGCGGAGAGCACGCCTTGAGCGTGAGGTTGGGGTGAGATCAAGGTGAGGACCAAGTGAGGACTGCAAGAGAGTCTGTATCGGCTATCATTTTACCGGGTGCGCCCGACGCGGGTTGCCGTAATTGCCGATGGGACCTAAACGGTGATCTCCGAGGAAGGGTTGGTCGAACAGTCTGTGCTGCAAGTAACACTCAATGGATTCGCCTACAGCTTTAAGCATAAGCGCTGGAGTACACATGATATATCTAGAGAAATCAGGTACACAAAACCGCTCGGAGCACATTCAACTCATATTTAATCATTGAGTCTATCAAATTCAATTATTCAACTGCACTTCTTCTTGTCTACTGTACTTACCCTCCCTTTGTCAATCTTTTTTTCTTGTTGCGTTGGCAGTTATTCTCTCCTCATTTTGAAAAATCCCGGGACCCGAACCCTCGCCGCCCGTCTTCAAGTTGTTGACTTCTTCTGAATCTTCTCGAGCAAGCGTTCGACCTTCAAAGTTGCTCGTGCCCATCATGGCAGATGCAAACAAATCTTTGCTTTCTTCTCTGACCTCAATCGACCTCCAAGTAATCCATAGGTACTACTCCAATACGAATTGCCCACTGGTACGATTTACAAGTCGAAACGGTTCAATTCAATTTCGTCGCTGATTCAGACGGAACACCGATTGAACTATGGATCACTTGTCATCACCAGCGCTAGTTCAAGTTGTACAGTAGGTAATGAAAATTTGACTTCACTTCTCATTCAATTTTTCAAGGCCAATATCCCGGTGGGTCGGGAGTTGAGTCAATCTCCTGTCAATGTCAGTTGAATCTTTTCTTAAACGAGATTGGTCTGAAGACTCTGAACCGGAGGTAAATATTAGTAAGTAACGAGTCAGAGAATTGAATTCAATGCTGGTTATTTGACATCCTAGAAACGCGGAAAATGCTACTAGCATCAGGCTTGGCTAGTAGTCAGTCTTGTCAAGACTGAGTGACGCAACGAACGTAGCCGCACTGTGGATGAACGGGTTTTTTATACGGCGGACTCCCGTGCTGATACATCTGAGTTCAAGTTCACATCGCAGGAGTTGGTCATTCGCGATGGTAATAAGCGCCTCTTCGACGGTATAAAGCCTCCCGGGCTTCGAAAACGGATGATCACTTGCCTATCAGTGAAACTTTCGCGATGCAATTCTTCCAGGCACTCACTTCCTTCGTTCTCGCCTCCGCCTTCATTGGAGCTGCTCACGCAATCGGGGTCCCAGATAACAATGCTCCGGGCGAGCTCGAAGCGCGAAGCAATGCCGCAGCGACATGCACCCTCTGGTCCCTCATCCCCAACACCGCCAACCTCCGTGCCTCATGCGATGAACGCGATGGGACGCATCATATATCTGAAATCGAGATCAGCAAGTGTGTGGCAAATAGGAATGGGGGGCTGGCATGTCAGCGCAAGTACGTGCTTCAAGTTCCAAATTATTATCTGGTTGGACATATGGCTACAAAGAGACTAACATTGAATGATAGCGGCGGCGCAGGCGGAAGTTGTGTGTTCTATGGAATCGATTTCGGCGCAAATTATTTCGTGATTTCAGCCCATTGCAAGGATGACAAGGGCGAGACTGTGACGACGGAGAATTTCGATATCAGTGAGTCGTTGTTATTCATGTGTCTGACGGGTGTAGTTGAGCAAATCATAGACCAATGCTTGACCAACGACAACGGGGATCTGACCTGTTAATCGATGACAGTGATTCTATGCTCGTTCGTGGTAGTAGTAGCATCATACGCCGTAAACGGCGTGCAGTACTGTACTATAAAAATGGAAATTTAACTTTGCACACGTGAGCGGCATCCCGGCGCAATTAATATTCGAACTCCGCTCCGGTGCCTTCCGTCATTTTGCTTTCTTCCTTCCTGCCACCACCCACCTATATTCCCTCAACGCGTATCGACATAATTCGCCTATCTATCCTAACTGCGCTGGCTTCCCTACTGCCTTTGCTTCGACTCCATCAACCTCGCGTTTTGGGCAGCTTGCCACCGCGTCAAGAGCACTGTTAAGCTTCACCGACATGATTACTCGGTCACTCACGTGAGTAGTCGCTTCTTGGAGCTCCCGATGTCTGCCCGGTCCTCTCCTACCGAGTCCGACGCGCCACGCGTCGGCGCGATGATAGCTTGAGCCTTGGGCTTGTGACGGGGTCCCGGGGTGCGCTTCTCGCGGGACGCGTCGTTTTTTTTTTTGTTTTACGCACTGGGATAGGACGTGTCTTTCCGACGCCCATCCCACGCGTCCCCCAGTTCACCGGAATCGAGTCGCGTCTTGAGCAGTATAGTCGATGCCGTTCAAGCCGAGCGGAGCGCGAACTGTGCCGAGCAGCCGCGCCACCTATGTGCAAACTGTTGTGAGGCTGAAAGTACGCAACTTTCTCTGTGTCCATGATCAACCGTTCATTCTCTTTCATTCTCTTTCATTATGTTGTCGTGCTGCTCGTAGCGGCGATGCGCTGCAGATTTCATCAGGCGAAGATGCATTTCTCCCTGATTTTTCGCATGTTGGAGTAAGTAAGGCCACGTCGAGTCGTCGACATCCGGCTAAGGAAGGAAGGTAACACAGCTTGGGGATACAAAACCACAACCGAAGGGAATATCTCTATCCCGGCCCCGTCGGAAGAATTTTGTCTCCTGGCGTCGATCTGCGTCGATCTGCACAAACAATTTCATGAATTTGAACGTGCCTGACCAGAAAAGCGGGGTCTTGGCGCTTATGGAGTTGGTCGTGTTGATGAAATGCGGGGAAATCTATGGAATCAAGTAAAAGATTGTCAGAAGTGGCCGCTTGTGGGGTCAAGGATGTTCCATGACCGAACGGGGTGGGGTATTGGCCGCCAAATATCGAGTCAGACGGGCTTTTGGGTTATGAATCAAGCGCATATCGACGTGTCGACGTGGTCAACAAGGCGACCGCAATATCGATGTTCCAAGACTGTAACACATGTTCGTGTTTCATGCAAGTTCGTTGTGAATGACTCACAAGTTTCTTTGACCTCAGTGTTTCTTTCTTGTGTTAATCGGAACTTGTTCCTACGCCGTTCCTATCAGATCGTTTGCATATTTTTTTCATTGTTTCGAAATTTCTATGCGGAAGAGCTACGAAAACTTATAGCCTCTGCATTCGTCAGCTCTCGGGGTTCAGCTCGGTTGCTGTCTTGAATATCCCCGTTAAACCGGCGCCTACGCGGGTCAACGATAAGGCAGCGTGCGAAATACGATCACCATAAAATCAGCCGTCAGATGATCTCGTTCAACGTTGTTTTCCGTCTTCTTTGTTCCTGCCAGCTAGCACCATGGCCGAGTCTGCTTCGACATCCGCCGCAATCCTCGACATTATGACTTTCTTCTCCGAACAGTCGCAGTTATGGAGGGCTTGCGGAAGTGCGTTGCTTCGCTGCGCTATAATGACCATGGACAGATCATACTGATCGAAAATAAAATCTCTAAACACAACAGTCCGGGGTTTATTCCATTACGAAGATGTCCCTGGCATGATCTCGCTTCTCGCAGGTTCGATTCGATTTCCTTCTTTTCCCCCCCTCAGGCATCGGCTTTACACCATTCGCTTGTGTACAGGGAGGCCCAACTCATCGACCTTTCCTTTCGAATCCATAACCATGAAAGTCAAACCTTCCGTGGCGGGCCTCGACCAAACTACTACCGATGATCCATACACCATCACCCTCGAGAACGATGTCCTCAATGAAGCCATGCAGTATGTTTATCTTCCCGCTTCATCTCCGCTGCCATCGCTGCGATCTTCAACAATATCACTCATCCTTGGCATGCAGATATGGTATGACTGCAGGTGTCGGCCGATTCATCAAGGTACGTTCGCGCGAAACGCGTGTCGCTCGGATTTCGACATTGACTGATAGATCGCATCGCATTTTGCATTTTCGTTTGCAGTGGCTGCAAGAATTCCAGACTCACGTCCACAAACGCGCGTTCGACGGGAGTTGGGGTGTCAGCGTGGGGTCGGGAAGCCAGGATTTGATGCACAAAGTGAGAGGACCTTGGCCACGTTTTCTCAATGGTTTTCTTGACGGTCTTTTATCCGGCCTAGGCATGTGTATCCCTCGTTGAAAAAGACGACTTCGTCCTAGTCGAAACTCCTGTCTACTCGTATGTGCTCTTCTTCGAAATTCCGGAGCGCTCAAAGTCATCTATTCCCAGCGGCACCCTGGGCTTCCTCGCCGCCCTCCCCTGTTCACTCATAGGTATTTATATTCTACTTGACCGTCAGAGCGTTTCAATTCCGATCTGAGCGACGAAAATATCACAGAGGCTCCCGCCGACGCGCAAGGCCTCAATCCCTCCAAACTCGAACAAATCCTAGCAAACTGGGAGACAACGCACCCAGGGAAACCATACCCCAAACTCCTGTATACAATCCCCTCCGGAAGCAACCCAACTGGCGCCTCGATCCCGGAGGAACGCAAAATCGAAGTGTACGTCTGGCTTGTATTCATCCTACGTTGTGATCGTAAGTGACCATTTCAACGCGCCATGCAGATTAAAGCTCGCCAAAAAGTATAATTTCCTCGTCCTCGAGGACGACGCGTATGCCTATTTATATTATGGACCCGAGGGCAAGCAGGCGAGGAGTTATTTCGCGCTGGAGCCGGAGGTGAATGGGGAGATGGGGAGAGTCGTGCGGTGAGTGGAGAATTGGACGATATTTTCCGTTGCCTGGCCTGTTCCTCCGAATGCTGACGGAAATCGATCCAGGTTCGACTCCTTTAGTAAAGTCCTCAGTAGCGGTATGCGTCTAGGATACATGACCGCAGCGCCGCAGCTCTGTGCCGCTGTCAACATGATCACTTCGAATACGAAGTTCGTGATTTCTCGACTCCTGTTCATTCATTTTGCTTCGGGTTTCCCTAACCTAACTCTGATTCCCCCCCCAGCCTCCAGCCCTCAACTCTCACACAAATAATCGCCTACTCACTCCTCTCGCGCTGGGGCCCCGAAGGCTTCCTCGCGCACTGCCGCGGAGTCGCGGCGTTCTACCGCTCAAGACGGGATATGTTTGAGAGGGTCGCGAGGAAACATCTAGAGGGATTGGCGGAGTGGGTGACGCCTGTGGCGGGGATGTTCCTGTATATCAAGGTTAGCTGGGGGGTTTTACTTAATGATGACTGGTTTGACGTTGACCTCATTCTGACAGCTCCTCGTCCATAACGACGGTAGAGAGGCGGATTCCGAGAAGATTGTCTTGGGGAAGGCTACTTCGAAGGCACGTCATTCTTTTCTTCCTCCTACGTTCTATATGCTTTGTTCAAACTCAAACAACTCAACATCACTTACAGGGCGTACTAGCCGTGCCCGGCACCGCTTTCATGCCTTTGAAGGGCCCTTCGCCGTATCTCCGCGTGAGCTTCAGCTTGATTGAGGAGGATCAGGCGGATGAGGCGTGTCGGAGGTTGAGGGAGGCGGTGTTGGAGGCCAAGATGGAAGCGGAGGCGGAGGACGCAGTGGGGTTGGGGAAGAAGAACTAATGTATGCTATGCGATGCAGGACGTTATTTGGAAGCGATGGATGGATGAACATTTGGAGGCCCAACGGGGAGAACTATAGCTAGGCTCAACGCGGTATTCAACTGCCAACAAGGAGGTATTCAACTGCCAATCATCAAGACAATTTGTTACCTTACATGTAAACTTCATCTCACAGTCTGAACTAGTACAGTTGTCGAAGGACTGTGAATGAAACGAAACACGCCTGTCCATATTTTCATGATACCGTGGGGCATAAGACTGGAGCTTTGAAGGCTTAAGGACGCGCAACTCGGGGTTCGGTGGCTCTCGTTGTGCGACCCTGGGCCGAGTTTGGAGATAAAATATTGCGTGTACATGTGCAGAACGAGGTATCCCGGGTTAGACCTCGCAGAATCGTTGGGGATCCCTGGCACCATTTAAAGCAGGCATGCGTAAATGCATACGGTTGCGTAATCATTTCCAAAATTCGCATAGCATATGTCGATTCCCTGGCAAAAGTAAGATCGCCCACCAAGACAGCGAATTCACGAACCTCAAGTGACATCAGACATTCTCCCGCCAATCCATCTCAAACTTCTCCACCACCAACTTCTTCATTCCCTCCAGTTCAGGCATTTCTTTCTTATACAGCTCTTTGAGCTCAACGAAATTCGCACTGCCATGCTGGCGGACATGGACCGGTCCGTACCCCAGTCTCCAGCGCAAACGCGGGATACCCAGCGGGAGGTCAAGGAGGAGTGACTCCAGCTCCCGGAGTAAAGGTACGTAGAATGGGTTAGCGCGGTAGCGCTCGACGCCAGAGTAGGATATGATTATTTCTTGGAGGGAAGAGTTTTGGTTGGATGCGATGATTTGGTCGAGGGATTCGAGGAACCATGGTTGGGTGCGGCGTCCGATGTCGAGGATGATTTCGAAAGAGTGGAGGTGGGGGAGTGCGGGGAGGGGGAGGCTAAAGTGCGGTTTGGTGAAGTCTACGTGTGTTGCATTTACTTCGTCGCGTTTTGTAAGTTTGTAGCGAAAGGCGCACCTCGACAGTCGAGACAAACGAACCTGAGCGTGGAAGAAACGGACGAAAAAAGGTTAATCGCCGAGTCCGTTTTGATTACAGTCACCGCCAATCGTCTGAGACTGGAAAGGTGCGCCGAGAATTGCGAACGTGACAATAGGTCGCTGGCATCGGTGCTATCCTTTCCCAGGAGAAGTTCAGTAGGGGTTGTCGTTATCGAACTCAAACGTGGTGAGGTGATCCTAGAGACCTCCGCGGGACCCCATTTCATAGAGACATGAGAAAAATGGAGCTTCGGCGCAGAGGCGAGGAAGGATTGGAATGGCTGCGGGGGGATTTCTGCGAGGGATTGGATCCGCAACGATTTGAGCTCCTGTGTGAGTAGAAAATCCAGCAGGTCCGAGGAGAGATTTGGTGGGTATCGACTCCATCGCGCCCAGATGTTGACTCCGTGCAGTAAACAGTGTCGCACATAAACAAGTTTCAGCAAGACGCGTCGAAGACTTTCGATTTCGTCCGCGGGTGTCGCTGAAGTGGGGAGGTATATTTCTAGATGGGTGGTATATGCAGCGAGATGGGGTGATTTGGTGAGTAAAAGATTTGCTCTGGTGTAATTTGGATGCCAGATGCTTGGTCCGCCTTCTCGTCCGCCCTTGAGCGTTAGGGTTCGAAAGAGGAGGCGTTGGCTGGCTGCACAGAACCCGGAGGAGACTAGCGAGCAGGCCTTGAGGGAACAGACGTCCGCCTCTGAAACGATGGCCTCCACGAGTTCGTGCGGGATCATCATGGAAGACGACAAGTTGACCACAAGACTAAAAAAAACATACTGTCGTTCTGCGGGAATGACAGTTGGCAAGGGGTGAAAGGACCCCCGTCACCGCGGTCCGCCTATCATACAACTTCGGGAAACCCCGGCGTTAACTTCAAAGAGCAAAAATTCAAGCAAACTTAGGAAGAAGAAGATTGAGGTCGATCGATGAATGAATCATGCCCAGCAAGAAATTTGTGCTCACTTCCTCTGTCCCAGTGTCCCTCTTTGCAAACTTAAGTTAAGTGACTGGTACTTACTCGGAATATTTAGTCTCGGATCCGGGATCCGGATCTCCAACTTGTCTCCAACTTGAACACCTTAGCTTCAGGTAGTAGTTGAATGCTGTTGGATGGAACAGTTGAACAAAATCACACTGCGCCGCCGGTGAATGAGCACACCTCCGGTTCACTCCCGTGAAGCTATGGCTAATAAATTACATCAAACAATTGCACAGCGGATAAGGTGAGGGGAGGGAGTGATCGGGGGCTGTTGTCTCGAGATCATGGATCACTTATGTCACTCTTCCCCCAAAACTCAAGCCCCGGTTGACTACCGGCCACGATGAGCACAATGAGCGAGAAAGCGACTATCCAGCCCAGACCCTCCACTGCGCCTCCCCGCTACACCATTGTTCTTACTTCGGCCATAAGTCTCGCTCTGGGTGTCGCTCTTGCCTCGTTTTCGTTACTCCATTCATCCTCGAATGCGGCGGGAAATCATCATCCTGCCGCGCATCGTGTCGGCCGACTTCCAGGTTCGTGTCTGCCTGTGGTTATTTCAGTTTGATATCGAAACCGGAGAAACCTTAGTCATGGGGTACAACAGTAAGGCCACTGCTTCCTTCATTATTCGCAAGCTGATGCAATGTAGCTTGGAACGCATACCATGTAAGTTTCCTGTTGTGAGTGCGGGGGAAAGTGTCGAGTTGTAACCGCTTTTCCAGTGCGAAATCAACCAAACCCTCATCCTCGAGACTACCCAACTTATAAAGTCGTTGGGACTTTCCGTAAGTTTCTCGTCGCATCCTGATATTTTTCGTTCTTTCAAACGATTCGCTAGGACATCGGCTACAACTACGTCAACATCGACGACTGCTATTCTGAGAAACAGCGAAATGCCAATGGTGACATCGTTGCTGGTCGGTACATTGTCTCCTTTGCTTGAATCCTCACTTTCGTCGCGAACAGACAAGGTCCGATTCCCGATGGGAATGCGCTGGCTGACGGATAAAATTCACTCCGTTGGACTGTGAGTGACTCTCAGATTACACACTGACGCTGAAATTGAGCTCATTATCTGAACCAGGAAAGCGGGCATTGTATGTTTCTCCTGATTCGCGATCACTCAAACATTTATATCCTCCATAGTATAGTGATGCTGGGTGGTACACCTGCGCATTGTATCCCGGTTCGTTCCAGAACGAGGAGAGGTGCGTATTTCATTCATTCATTGGTCTTCAGCTCCATCTAGTCGGTCATTCATAGAGACGCAAAGCTGTTCAGCGACGAATGGGGCTTCGATTTGCTCAAGTACGATAACTGCGCCGTCCCATACGACAATTACACGCGCGAAAATATCATCGGCCGTAAGTAATTCTTTCATTCACTTTGCAGCAGCAATAACTGAAGCAACTATGGCCAGGATACACCCGAATGGCCGACGCCATCACAGCGCAATCCAAAGCCTCAGGAAAACCGCCAATGGTGTTCTCCCTGTGCGATTGGGGAAATGTGAGTGCACCTTTCGGATACTCATTCGCCTGACTCAATTATTTCCTCAAAATTCAGCAACAACCGTGGTTATGGGCGAAACGGCTTGGACAGAGTTGGCGCGTAAGTCTGTCTCTCTTCAGTCTTCCTTTTTTCCCTCTAATTCTTTCAAGACTACCGGCGATATTGGTCTGTTTTCCGTTCATTCCGCTCGCATCGTGAAACTCATTCGGTATTCTATAGGTCCAAACTGGGCTTCGGTAGCAAACATCATCAACCAGTATGTCTTCTCTTTCTTTTTCTCTTTCTCGCCTTTCTAATCTACAAACCCGCAGGAATTCCTTCTATTCCTGGGCAACGGACTTTTATGCGCATGGCGATCTCGATATGGTATGTCAATTGTGAGTGCTTTTCGAGTGCGATCATGATTGATGAGTCGGTGTAGCTGGAAGTCGGCAACGGCGACCTTACCTACGAAGAGGCGAAGGCGCATTTCACTGTGTGGAGTTTCATGAGATCTCCTCTTCTTATTGTGAGCGCTTGATCTCTAAATCGTCTAGTGAAATCAATTTTCACTGACAACCAATGACTTAGGGCACGCATGTATGCATCGCGTTCTGCATTTTTTCGTCCCGTCTCACGACCAAACAGCTGGCTTCCGCGACCTCAGAAACACTCGAAATCCTCAAGAACACCGAAGTCATCGCGATTAATCAAGACCCCGTTGTTGGAACGGCTGTTACGCCGTTTAGATGGGGTGTCAATGTCAGTGTCCTCATTTGAGCACTAGCTCACTTGTTGATAAATTCATCGTTAGCCGAACTGGAGCAACAACGCATCCCATCCCGCACAATACTGGAGTGGGGAGAGTCAGAATGGGACGATCGTTATGATGGTGAGTTGCTCCTGATCTCATTCGTGAACAAGGATAAAGCGCCGATTCACTCTGAAATCTGTAGCTCAACGTGTTGGATGAGCCGGCAGACATGTTCTTCAACCTCACCGAGTCTCCCTGGATCCGTGCTGGAAGGCAGTATTCCGTCCGAGTGAGTTTCTGTTCTTTGTCCCTTATCTATCTTTCTATGGATTCACTCTGACTGCCGTCTCAGGACCTTTGGAGCCACACAGACAACGGAACCGCCGTACGCAACATCAGCGTTGAGGCTGTCCCGCCTCATGGTGTTGTCGCGCTGCTTCTCCGAGATGCGGGTGACGAGCCGGAGGGTCTTGAACCGAGGTGTGCGGTGCGGGACTGGTGTATTGACAAGAACGGGACGCTCTTGTATGGCAATTGAGCGACTATCGTAGCATGCTCTCCCACCTTCCATTTGCGACTCTGAACGAATACATTTCACGAAAGTTTGTACCACTATTCGACTAAGTTGTGTACTGTGATTGATCCAATGCCTCTCAGCAAGTCAGATTCCCATTTTCGTTACTGAAGCATTGGTCTATAATCTATCAATAACCCTTTCGGAGCAGAATGAATGAAAGCCCTACTCATATCAAAATTCACAGTCGTCACAATCTCGCCCTTGTCATCCTTGCAATGAGCTGAGATCGCGAAAAAAGTTGATCCAAATTTGATATCATAGAACACGCAGCTCCCGCCTGCGCCGCCGCTGCCAGGCGTCAGTCTGTTTGTACATTTAACGAACGAAGAATTTGGAAGCACCTACTTTTTCTGACATGCCAGCCCACCATTCCTATTTGCCACACAGTTACTGATCGGGATTTCGGTGAGATGAGGCTTGTGGTCTACTGTATCGCAAGAGGCACGGAGGTTGGCGGTGTTGGGGATGAGGGTCCAGAGGGTGCAGGTCGCTGCGGCGTTGCTTCGGGCCTCGAGTTCGCCCGGGGAGCGCAGGGCGAGTGCATTGTTGTTGTCCGGGACCGCGAGTGCGTGAGCGGCTCCAATGCAGGTGGAGGCGAGAATGAAGGAAGTGAGCGTCTGGAAGAAATGCATCGCCAAAGTATCACTGGTAGGCAAGTGATGATTTTTTTTCGAAGCCCGGGAGGCTGCTTTATAGTGTTGAACTCAAGCGCTTATTGACATTGCGATCGGTGACCAGCCTGCGATCCGCATTTAAATTCAGTCTATGTATCAGCGCCCGCCGTACGATTGCTTGGTATCAGTGCATTCTTGGCGTCAGTCTTGGCTAGCGGTTTCTGTATTTCTCGCAAGCATTAACTCGGAGCAATAAAAGCATTCTTGGCTCGTTATTTTCTCCAGATCAATTGACTTGAATTGACCGAATGGCGAAGATTGACACAACTCCTGGCTCGCCGGACGATTGGCCCGGAAATTGAAAGGAAAGTAAAGCCAAAAACGCATGGCTGTACGATGAGCGCTGGATACTCTATGAGGGTCGGTTCGGCCCGACCCGTAAAATATATCAGCGGCAGCAAAATTGATATATTTTTCGAATGAAAATAGTGTCAGTGGACAACTTGCAGCTACCTACAGATGACTTAGATTTTGATCGAGGTTGGGGGAAGAAAGATGCGCAAGACGCACGAATCGGCGGCGGCACAACTGGTTGTACCATCATTGATGATCAACCTGTCTATGATAGCCGAAAGCGCCGAAGGTTTCTGAGGGCGCGCTTGGGGCGTGCTGTTCGCAACTCAACCGAGAGGAAGAAGTCAATTACAGCTGTTTGCAAAGCTAATGGCACTTCCGATGATTTTATAAATGAAGAACAACTTCAATGCCCGAACTTACTTTACCTGTTTCACACTCAATTCCTGCTCGATTCACATGTTTGTAGGCTCGAATCGAAGCGCATCGACGGGGCTTTCATCCCATATCTAAGTTGCCCTCTAACCCCAGAATTTCGCGATCCTTGATTTCAACTGATCGGCGTTGATATGAAGACTGAAACTGACACAACTTACTCATTTCTTGTCAGAATCACGTCAACCTGGGTGATTATGGAAGGCAGAACATAGGCAATGAGTTCTGCAACTTCAAAATGCATGGCAAGGACCAATCACTCTCGTAAAAATGAAATTACATACCATAGCATGATTCTCAGTGCCGAGCTGTTTGATTCATGTATTTTCAAAAGGTGAGATTGCAGATCGGTTCTGACCTCCAGTCTCGTCATACAATTTCTTTATAGCACCGGAATATGTTCAAAACTGAGTGAGAACGGAGCGAACCACTTTCCAATCAGGCTGTGTATACTCGGCATGATGCAATCAATCTTCGGCAACCCCGGCCGGCCGTGTGCCGAGGGTGTGGAAGCGCCGCCTAATCGCTTCAAAACAAGCATTCAACTGAGTGAATTGGACGAGAATTGAGGGAGATATGAGCAGTTCAAGACGGTATGTTCAAAATGCTTTCTTTACATCAAAAAACAAGAAGTGCCATTAGCTTTGCAAACAGCTGTAATTTGAATGCATCTACATTCCCTAGCTCTCAAGCTGGCGCCACTTCACATTCTTTGAGACGCAACCCCGGAATATTCAAGTTGAACAGGATACAGGAATTCATCGATCAAACAGACAGGCGTATACGGTACAGTACACTTAATACTCAGAAAAGTTTTGCCATTCCATCGCTCGTCTTCCTCTTAATGCGTCAACTTGTGAGATGAATTGGAGCTAACAAGGGTAGAAGTACAGTAGTCTTGGATTCGAAGGCCAACATTCCATCAATGATTTACTGACGGCCGAACTGATGGCCACTATCTCAACAGAACAGTGCGACCGTCATTCGTTCTTCGGTTTGTAATGCCTTCTGGGCTCATCATGCATGAGGCACTCCAGTGGCTTTAAACTTTTTTCGAAACTCATCTCTTCGTCTCTCACTGTAAGTAATTTTCGTCAATGATATCATCGCAGCATAAGGTTGAACCGTATCGTCAGACTCAACATCATGTTCGTCGAGGCAAGGGTTAAATAGCGCGCATAGCAGTCGCTCTCTTCCAACATCTCTCTCACTTCCACAGCATAGTATAACTCCATCATGTCATCCGAAAATCACTTCCATCTCGAAGACGTCTTCAATGTCAAAGGAAAAGTTGCTCTAGTCACTGGAGGTGGCTCGGGCATCGGGTTAATGGCACGTATTTTTTCATGGATATGTTGTTATATTTTCCTGAACTCCCCAAGGCGGCGCAAGCCCTCGCTTGTAACGGCGCAAAAGTCTACATCGTCGGTCGCACCCAAGAAAAGCTCGAAGCTGCAAGCCACCATCATGGGAAAGATATCGCTGGAGAAATCATTCCGCTCTCCGGCGATGTGACGAAGAAGGAGGGTATACAGTGAGCTCGATTTTCGTGCACAAAACGCAGGTGCTGATTCGGCTTTTGAAAGGAAACTCGTGCAAGAAATCGAATCCCGCGAGAAATGTCTCTGCATCCTGGTCAACAACGCCGGCATCGCATCCGACAAGAACCCAACAGAGGAAGGCCAAAGTGCCGACGAGATCAGCAAAAACTTGTTCAATTCCGCAAAGTGCGTATGCCCTCACGATCATTCTGTTTGTTGAGCAAGCTAACACGGAAGCGTAGCATGGAGGAATGGAACTCCGTCTACACCTCGAACGTCATCGCCCCGTACATGATGGCCACCGCCTTCCTCCCCCTCCTCCAGCGCGCCACGGACATCCACCACGGCTTCTCCGGAACCATCATCAACATCACCTCCATCTCAGGCATGCTCCGCATCACGCAGGGCGGCCAATTCCCCTACAACACCAGCAAGGCCGCGTTCATCCACCTCAACAAGCTCCTTGCGTCCGAAATCGCTGCGAGCGCGGGGCTGAAGATCCGCGTGAATGCGATCGCGCCGGGGATATTCCCGTCGGAGATGACGACGGAGGGGAGTGGGGAGGACCAGAAGAGTCGGATGCCGAAGGAGGCGAGGGGGGAGTTGCCTAGTGGGCGGCCGGGGAATGAGCGGGATATGGCGGTGTAGTGGGGTTTGTGGGTCGCCATCACTTTGGTTCTGTTTGGCAGCAGCCTCTAGCGTAGATCACATCCCAGCTTGTCTGTAGCCATCGCTATAGAGCCCTTTGCTAGCTATCCCGCAGGGTCTCAGGCTTCCAGACCACCACTTAGCCATTCCTCCCGGACACATCTGGTGACGAGAGTGATATTCTTTCCCAGGAAGCGCCATTCCCGCTGCTTTTGCTTGCCTGCCGCCACGTCGACATCCGGATAGTTTTCTTCTGATTTTCTCCTGCTTCCCCGCTTCTCCTGCTTTCTCCTGCTCCCCTGCTGCGCTTCCGACTCCCGCTCCCGAATGACCAAGAAGAACCGCAGAAAAAATACCGCGCCACCTGCGGCTATGGCCATTCTGCCCACAAATACAGCTCCAGCATCGGCCGCTCCATCCCCTGCTCCCGCCGAAGACTTAGATATAGAATGGGAACGATTCCAGCTCACCTCGCTGTGCACCCCCGTCCCCGACACACTCGACGATCGATTTGGCGCGCTTTCAGACGTACCCGCTGACTGTCTGGCAGCGTACCGACAAGCGCTCTCATACGGCCAGGATATGGGCGAGGCCATTGTCGGCCAACGTTGGCTTCTCGCGCTCGGCATTGGATTACGCGCCGGGCGTGCTATGGCTGGCACCGTCGCGACTAGCATTGACGGGGAGGAGATTGCGCGGGATGCTTACGAGAAGGGTGAATCAGAAGGGAAGCGGTTGGGATTCATTGAGGGACGTGATTTCGAGAAGGCGAAGGTCAGGAAGATGAGCGGAATGTTTTCTGCGTGCGTTACCGTTGATATTGGCGTCGGTACTGATCCTCCGAACGCACCTACCCCTTCCCCTGCTCCCGAATGTATTCCCTCTGCGCCGTTTCTGCCGGCCGCACCCGCCACCTCCACTACTCCGTCTCTGGACGCCCCCGCTGCATCGCCCCCGCCTGTCGATTGGGCCGCCGACGTTGCGCTCGCCGAGGACATCGACGTTTCTCGCCCCCGTTCTCCGCCGCGCGACCTTTCCGTCCTTCGTTCCGACGCGACATCGAAGCCGTTCTGCTCGCTTCAGCATCGTGCCCGCCGCACTCGTCGTACACCGCACCGCCCCATGTTTTCATCCTCGTCCCGCCCTCGCCATTCGTTCCGCACCGCTGCGCCGAGCTCAGATTTTGCTCACCCAAGCCGACTTGATTGGGACCGAGATCCGACTCTCCAAGGTTTAGGTCGGGTTCTGCGCATGTTGGGTTGGGTTCAGGAGGGGGCCCAAGCGACGAGGACGTCGCTTTAGGTCTGGGTGGGCAGATGTAGTGGGGTTTGTGGGTCGCCATCACTTTGGTTCTGTTTGGCAGCAGCCTCTAGCGTAGATCACATCCCAGCTTGTCTGTAGCCATCGCTATAGAGCCCTTTGCTAGCTATCCCGCAGGGTCTCAGGCTTCCAGACCACCACTTAGCCATTCCTCCCGGACACAGCGGCGGCGGTGTTGTTTGCGGCGTGTTGTCAGTATTTGAATGGGCAGAATATTGCGGTGGATGGGGGGTATTTGATCAAAGCTGGACAGTAGTGGTACGAATTTTCGAATCCGAATACTCGTGTAATCATAACAGCAGTCGAAAGGGATAGCCTGTGAACGTGCATTAGTGTCGTGATTGAGAGTGGTTGGGATAGATTCTCACCTGGATGTTTAGCTTTATAGAAACCAACTAAGATTGAATACACCATGACTATGCATGTCGTCCAGAAGTATATATGTAGTCGTTGAACCAGTGGAGACCGTTGACGGGGAGCTACGGTGATCAGCATGAAGAATGAAAATGCTAGAACGCCATCTGTGTACATGTACAGCGATGAGTCGAGATTTCATCCCGACAACAAAAATCAAAAACGTCGACTCACAAATCGTAAACACAAGCTGCATCTCTCGACCGAACTGATTCTGCCTTCCGCGAGCAATCCACCCTCCGTCCAGACCTACCAAGGGCGCCTCGCGGATACGCGTGTACATGAGACCGGAAGTCATGACGATTATTACGATGACGGTAGAAACGGGGACGGTCCACCGCAGGATCGCAAAGAGTATAGTGGTTAGCGGTTTCCGGAAATAGAATGCAATGGTGCCGAGCCAGAAGAGAGGAGATATGATTGAGAACCAGCGTTTCCACGGAAATGGTTCCTTGTACGGGATGGGGATTGGTGTGACGTTCAAGGAGAGCTGCTCAGCGAGGATTTTAGGCTCCCATCCGCTGCGAAGAGCGTCATTATACGGCGTGCTGAGAGAAACAGCAGATCTACACGCCTTCCCGAAATATCGTGTTTCCAAGACTCCGCTTCGCCTCTTCGCACTCGCCGCGCTCCCTCGGTTGGCAGATAGTTGTAGACAGTAGGTGCGGTTTCGAGGTTCAGCTTTCGTATAACGTCGGGCGAGTCAATAAAGTCGACCAATCCGAAAAAGTGATGGTCACGGTGATATTTCGGTGCGCCTTTATACCACGCTTGGGCCACGGAGGTCCAGGACGCGTTGAATGCTCTGTATATGCGTCACTCGGTGAACGATTGGAATGACGACGGAGAGAACATAAGGTAAAAGAATACATACATGCATGCATTACATCCCTGTAGAGACGTGAACACAACAGACGCAGACCAGATACGACGCGGATTTGCTGAGGTCAAGAGATCGAAGGATGTGGAGTCGAGTTTGATGATACCATTGCCTGCAGCTGCCAGGTCGACGAGGTGTTGGTGCACATCGAGAGCGGCGGCAAAGCGCAGTAGAGGGTAGACGTAGAGCGAGAGAAAGAGCATTTGGGGCGGGAAGTGAAGCCACGTCGTTCCGAGAAGTAACCGATTTTCACGATCCCACGAGCTTTGCAAGTGCCGGCGGAAAAATTCCATTGTTAGCGTCAGGACACCGTCATGGAAGCAACGAGGATTCAGTACCAGAATCCGGAGGCAGCAGAACTTCATCGATCCATCATCCATGCACTCCGGTTCGGAGACTAGGTCGAAATCTCAAAACGAAAAATGTGGACCTCCAACGGTGTCCACAGCGAAATTTCCCAATATGCAGGCTGCAGTCTGAATGCAAACTTGAAGAGACGTAGTGACATCTTGATTGGCGTAGGCAGGCTTTCGTCAAGAGCACTGAGCATGGAAGGCATCAGACACGGTGGTGGTCCAGGTCAAGCATGAATTTGTTGATGGCGACCGAAGTCGGCATGTTCGGCAAGTTGAACCAATTGCCGGTGACTCTTTGTTGAAAAAGTTGAAACTCGTATGTAATCGGAACTGCCAGACAGCCGTAACTGTACTTCACGATTTATCTACTAAACTTGAAGGCAGGCCGGCAGCTTGGAGTCTTTTGTTGAAAAATTCGCAAATCGGCTGCTCCTACTCAAAGGGAAAATATCTCCATTCATTCTCAATATACAGAGGCGAATAGAAGTTATAGAACCGAAGACGAGATTCTCCGTGTTTGACAGAAGAATCTCAGCACTCACTAATAGTAACGTGGTTCGATCCTCTGCACACCGTCCACTTCGACGATTACGTAGTCAGGCGAGGGCGGCGGTGTCGGCGGTGGGGTGGGCCACGTCGCATGAAAAACCTCGTGGTCCCACCTCTGCCACCGTATATAGTCGTAGCCAACGTGATGAAGTGACTGCAAAGCGGCAAACGATACCGTTTGCAAAGTCTTGTGACTTGCGAGGAACCAGCGAGCGGTGACTTCCTGAGAGTGATGCAAATCGAAACTGTGTTTGAGAAAATTCATTGTTATTCGCAGATGCAGCAGATGGGGGAAGCAGCCCAGGGCGGTGAGGAAAGCAGGCTGAATGTTTGGCGAAGATTTGAGTGACAAAGACACAGCAGAAACGAAAAGGATACACTCACATCCCGGTCTTGTTCTCTAAACCTAGGAGGGTCGCTTCGAAATATGTATCGGGGGAGACTGAACTCGAGGATTTCAAGATGAGGTAGCACTGCCGCAATGTGTTGAATCAGAAGAGCAGTGACAAAGTAGTCAAGATCTAAACACAACTCCTTCAGATCTCGAAGGTGTGCCATATGGCGAAGGGCGGTCGGCAACGTATGATGGTCAAATGGAGAATAAGCGTTCCGGGGAAACCCCTCGCCGGTATCATACGTGTAACGGTCCGTTTCCACGAATATTATTTCCTTTGCATTACTCTTGCTATATGACATTCTTTCCGTTCACCTTACTGATTTACCGACCTTGCGGGCGCCAAGGGCGCCGCGCAAGTTACTAACGCTCCTTTAGCTTGAGGATCACGGAGTAGCTCCGTGATCCTTTCTTGCTCCGTTGTTTATTGATGCAGTATATAAACCCTGTAGTTCCGTAGTTAGTAGGGTAGTCAATAGTATCCCTACGCCACTCACCTCGTCTGAACACCCTCTTGAGACGATTCTTCTGTGTGCCGGAACTAGCCGCCCTTGTTAGGTCTACTTTGGGCAGCTCTCCGTCACATCTTTTTGAGTGCTCGATAACCTGTCGCTACTCTGCTGGTTACCCCTCTGGCCGATCACCCGAGAATACCACTCTGTCGCCGACACCAACCCCGACTAACTGCGGATATGACTATGAACTCACCCACCGATTCCCGGACGAGCTCTCCCGGTCGTCGTCTCTCCCCGTTGGATCTGCCCAGTCCTCCAGCGTTGTTCTTTGGGTCCATTGAGGCTGGTAAGTTCCCTTCACCTTCCGCCACTTTGGTGGCGAGACGCACCGTTGCTTCGGCGACGCGGCCTTCGGGCGATACCTCTTCGGAGAGACCTTCCGCTGTTTTGTCAGTGAGAGCCGTTGCTTCGGCGACGAGTAATACAACCCCAAGCCCAGCCCGTTTGGCGGACACGTCGACGGTGAGATCTCGTAGTGCTGACGAATCTCTGGATTTTCGCTTGCGTCCCGCAAGCATTGATACCAATGTGTTGGTGGATGTTTCCACGCCGGATGATATTGTTGGCGGGGCTTATAGCTCCGTCAACCATGATAGTTTATCGTTTCATGGTAGCACGCACCTTCGTGATAATCATACGTTGAGTAACGGATTAGCTACCCGTTCGATTATCGACATGAGTTATCAAGAGCTTCATGAACTCGCTGAGCAGCACGAGGCTTATGCCGCTCAGCTTCGCGTTCAGATGCAACACAAGAATGCGAATGATATGTCTCCGTGGGGAGACGTAAGTGTTCTCGAGAATTTTAGTTCCAAGGATTACGAACATACCTTGGACGCCTTTGCAAATGAAAGCATTGCAAAGCGCGAACGCGTGACGACGCGTAAAGAGTTTGAGGAAGATAGAGCTCCTCAACCAAAACCAGAAGCTGAGAAGATAGAAGTACCTTCTCAGGCTCAAGCATTGGATGGAGAATTTCCATCTGACAGCGCTTCAGAGTTGAAGCCTGAAATTCCTGAGTTGGAATTACCCGCGGTTCAAAAAGTTGAACCTCAATTGCGCTTGATTGCCTCAGAACGTGATAACCAAATCGATCACGCTCTCTCGTCCGATACGATAAGTTCCTCGGACAAGGAAAAGTTGGTTCAGCTGCTTGAAAGAATCAGTGAGCTTGAGAGGCGCGCAATGACTAGCTCACCGGAAGTGAGCGAGTCCAAGGACTTGTCAAAGTCCTCAACCAAACCCAAGTTGCGAGGCGCATCGTTGGGTAGATTGGCTCCTGGAAGCTTCCTTGATAAAACATTGCGTGGAGAGATTAAAACTGGCCTTTATCCGTCGCCGTCCGATTCGCCAGATGATTCTTCGAGCTCGAGTGGTAACTCCAGCTCTTCGAGTGACGCCGAATCTGGATCGCGACGCCGCCAGTCCGTCCCCCGCAGATCTTCGAAGCGAGAACGAGGCTCCAGACGTAAACGCGGAATGCGGCTAAAGCCAATCAGTCCTTCACGTTACGACGGCGAACCAGACGCGAATAAAATTCAACGGTTCGCGCGAGAAGCGAAGACCTATGTTGAGATGGGTCGCGTACCGGAGGAAAGACAAGTTTACTTTGTATCCTATTTCCTGGATGGCAAAGCATTGGATTTTTACCACCAGATCGTTATGAGGGACAACGATGATTGGGACTTACGAAGATTTTTTGTTGAACTCTGGGGATTCTGCTTCCCAGTTGATTTCCGCAACCAACAGCGCGAGCGACTGAAGCGTTGCTTTCAAGGCGACAAAACGGTTGCAGAGCATGTTGCAGATTGGTCTCAGATTTTCAATACTATTGGAATTGTTGACAGCCAAGAGAAAGTCGTGCAATTATTTAATAGTTTTACCTCAAGAGTCCGAATGGAAATTGCCCGGCAACATCTCAACCCCGAGAATGCTAGCTGGGATGAGATTGTAAAAGCAGCACTCGATGCCGAGGTTGTAGTTCAAATTGAGGACCGATTGGACGACACAGATGATCAGGTTTCTGAAAATTCGAATGAAAACTCAGGATCTGAAGAGGATTATAATGAATCCGGTACAGATTTGAACGACAGTGAGTATGAGTCCGATGAAAGTCCTACTGAGGATAACCAGTACGACGAGGATGACGAAAATGCCGACGAACCGGCTGAAGATGAATACGACGAGTACGAGTCCAACGAGGATCGTGCTGAAGATGATGAGGAGGAATCCTCGACGCAAGGAGATGGAGGGCGTACTGAAGCCCGAGATGGTGATCCACGCGATGAGTACATGCGTAAAGAATTGTGTTTCAACTGCGGAGGGCGTGGTCATCGCGCTCGAGACTGTCCCTCCCCGAGATCAGTAAGAAACACGGTTAATAATGAGATTGCGACGCACGCGATTTATTTCTCTCATAATCCAGACTCCCGCAGCACGCTCGCTGAAACCACCGAGATGGGTATGTACGTCGGAAGCGTGGAATTTTGTATTCCTCTCGAAGTCGAGGAGGGCGAGGTGGAACCCATGGAAAGTTTTGCTGATTTTCTGCCGAACCCGACCCGCGAAGAGGAGCGCATTGTCGCCTTCGAGACGAACCGCTATAAAAATTCCCCTTCGCCTGAAGCCAGTCCATATGTTGGAAAGAGGTTGTTTACCACAGAATTGGAAGTCAAACCGGACGTACAAATCACGAACATGTCCGACGTGAAGTCAAGACCGAATCAAGTCGGTTCTGACGCGAAGTCAAGAGATGGTGGACACCGAATGGAGGGCGAGAGTCAGATTGAGCTCTTGATGCAACGAAAGGACTGTGTGAAGCACAGCGTCCATTTGCCGTCGTTATACAACGGCAAGCTGAACAAGCCGAACGATGGTGGTGGTAGAAAGCAAGTCGAGATTGACAGCGCGGATCCCGTTGATCCGTCACGTCAAACGGAATTCGCTTCGAATTGAACACTGTTGAAACTCGACTCACGCAAATCTCCACCCGCAAGAACTTGACCGTTCCTCATTGAGGCCAACTCGCATCGTTGACCTGGAGGGCGGATGTAACGGTCCGTTTCCACGAATATTATTTCCTTTGCATTACTCTTGCTATATGACATTCTTTCCGTTCACCTTACTGATTTACCGACCTTGCGGGCGCCAAGGGCGCCGCGCAAGTTACTAACGCTCCTTTAGCTTGAGGATCACGGAGTAGCTCCGTGATCCTTTCTTGCTCCGTTGTTTATTGATGCAGTATATAAACCCTGTAGTTCCGTAGTTAGTAGGGTAGTCAATAGTATCCCTACGCCACTCACCTCGTCTGAACACCCTCTTGAGACGATTCTTCTGTGTGCCGGAACTAGCCGCCCTTGTTAGGTCTACTTTGGGCAGCTCTCCGTCACAATACGCGTCGACTGGCGCCCG
Source organism: Favolaschia claudopus (assembly GCA_037176885.1). Taxonomy (NCBI): domain Eukaryota; kingdom Fungi; phylum Basidiomycota; class Agaricomycetes; order Agaricales; family Mycenaceae; genus Favolaschia; species Favolaschia claudopus. Next base: position 521,010 of record JAWWNJ010000076.1, read on the forward strand.
GAGACGGACAGAGGTCAGCATTGTTGGAAGTTGCGTGAAGATGGAATCCACGGATGAAACATTCCCAAGTGTCACACTCGAAAGCAGCGGACAGCTATCTGAGAGAGCTCTAATACCACTACCATCTCCGAGATGGACGAACGGAAACGCGCCCCTCCTGGGCATGCCGCGACGCACGTCAGTGGTATAGAGGACGTCGAGGTGACGCAAGTTGGGCATGTTTGCGACAAGACTGGAGATAGGGATGTGCGGAGTGGGAGCGTGCTCTGTTATCGCGATGCGTCGGATGTTCCGCCAGTCGATAGAGGGGAAGGTGGAGGGAATGAGGTCGCCAGAAATGCTGAGCTCTGTCAGGCGAGGGGCAACGGCTTGCAGTAGGAAGTCGACGTTGCTGGCTTGGATGACATGATCAACATCCTCCTGGAGGGGAACCCTCCGGAAACCGGCAATCGAGATAATGAGACTCTCGAGGGCAGGGAAGGGAAGCGCAGAGGAAGGGAAGCCTCCATCAAAGCGTGCTTGATAAATCTCTAGACGCAACAACGAGGGGGCGAGGGAGAGGGCGTGTATAAGATCGGAAGGGATAGAGGATTCAAGGCGAAGTGTCACTTTGAATAGTGTGTTCATCACGGAGAGCGAACGTATGGTTTCCGGGAATATTTCGAGTCTTCTCGGATTGTGGATCGTTTGATCCCTGATATGCACGATTCTTCCAAGGCAATGCGCTTGTTAACCAAAACTGACGCGATTGATCATTGAGGATACCCCCTACCTGAAATAAGGCCACAGAGAGTCCGGCCAAGCTGTCCCCCGCGAAGACTCCCAATTATACACCTCGCGAAATATCCACGGCATAGTTTCAGCGCGGAGGGCTCGACACGTCGTAGAGAGTCCCAGCAGAGACTCGCCCTGGCATCTTTCATGGTCGAAAAGAGGCGCCCCACGAAATTTGGGGTGTGTGGCGACAAGCCAGTCGTCGTACAGGAGCTTGAATATCAATCCCAGGACATCTGCTGGTAAGGTGTCAAGAGTCGGTGAGCAGGAACTATGATCAAGGTCAATGCTGTGAGAAGTAGCATTGCGTGCGGTCGGACCGTTCCCTTCGCTGGGGGAGGGCGAGGCTGGCGCACTGGTGGCCATGGCCCATGTGGCAAGAGAGCGGAACCGGGAAGAAACGGGGCGTTGATGCGATCATCGATATGGAGTCCGAAACCGGAAATTCCGAACATTTCCATCGACGATTGCTGCTGGACGGTGAGTGGACTCTGATGCTCATGTGCGTACTCATATCTCATTTTGTTTTGGTCCTTGCTAACTGCAGCGTCATTTTTTCCCAGGAACGCCAGCAGGGAGGCCGAACCGACACCGGAAAGTGTGACGTCACATGTCACGCTTTCCGTGAATGTGGGGGATTGGATCCCCCACACCCCCTCCTTTTCGCTGGCGCTGGCCTTTCCGCTGGCGCTGGCCTTTCCGCTGGCGCTGCCTTTGCCGCTGGCGCGGGGCCTTTTTTTGTCTGTATCTCTTGTTTTTTCTTAAATGCTTATGCGGCAATAAAATTTAATTTGAAACTAACTGTAAGTTGAGTTAAGATAATGAAAAATTGGAAGAGCATTTGCGGGCGCCGGCCCGGACGGCTGGGGTTTGCCACCCCAGACCCCGCCCGCTGCGCGGAGCTTCCGCTCGCCGCGGGGCCCACTGCGTGGTGCTTCGCTCGCCGCTATAGCCCACTGCGTGGAGCAACCGCTCGCCGCGGAGGCCCACTGCGTGGTGCCGGCGCTCGCCGCGAGGCCCGCTGCGCGGTGCTATCCGGTTGCAGGCGTTCGATACACTACAGGACGTGTGGTGGGAGGAAGGCCGACTAAAGCCGTCACGGAAAGCGTGACATGTGACGTCACACTTTCCGGTGTCAGTTCAAATTCCCGCCAGGAGAGGCCCTATCTCAACCCTCCGCTCTCTCAAGCTCATTTCCCCCTTGACCCCGGCCGGCGGCGTTACGACCCGCAGGTAAAGGAAGTCAAGGGCAAGGTTGAGGTTCATTTGAAAGCAATACTGTAGTATTTCGACCAAGTGTTCACTGGGTGTCACCTGTCACCTACAATGTTCACCGGATAAGGTGTTCAGAGCACAGCAAATTACCTTATATGGTAGGCCGGCGCATGCCGGCCCGAAATTTTTTGACGTTTTTCGTCCATTTTGGGCGAAAAAACTCCAGTGTCACCGTCACCACAAGCAAAAGTGTTCAGTTCACAGGTGCCTGTCACCCGTCACCTGAACACTTGGTCAAAATACTACAGTATCTCTGAGCCCCAGCCAGGTTCGTAGGATTGTTTGATTGTGATCAGCGTGCCAAGTTCGTAGGATATGATGAGTATGCTAGAAAGTTCGTAGGATTGCCTTATATTACAGCATCCTTTACCATACTGGGCACCAGTACCACATGGAACAAAGACAAAGAGCCCACCTGAATTTATAGAATTGCCGGAGGCCGACTCATATGCCATCAGGAGTACAAGACAGTGCCGACACGGAACAGGGACTGCCGAAGGCCAAAATAACCTCATGCCGAGGAGTTAGGGCAAGCGGAGCGCGCCCTAACTCCGGCAATTCAGCAAAAGAACCCCACCCCGACGGGTTAGAGTTAGGGTGAAGACAGAGTGATCCGCGCGAACGTGGCTTTGATGTGCCGACCTGAGCGGCCCCGGTTCGGGGGACCCCCCGAGCGCAGCGAGGGAGGGGAGGGGACGGGAATGGTCGGTCCCCTTCGCGCAAACTACGTCGAAGGGTACCAACAGTGCCGAGATCTTGCCGAGGAGCTCAATTTCCGACCTATCAATGTGCTTCGTATTCTAAATTAATCTATCCTACGAAATTGTCACAGTTTCCCCATCAAATCCTACGAGCTTGGCACCTCAATCCCAATCCTACTATCATACGAACTTGACATATACTCCAATATCTCTAGATTCACGACTGGTTTCATTTCGTTCCTTCATCTTCATTGGTTACACTTTGTGAAACAACTTGGAACTGGACTCGAGAAAAGTGTACCTACATAGTACGTATTACATGCTGCAACGTCAGCCTGCGAAGGCTCCTCTATTTTTGAATTTCGTTTGCTCTGCTAGACCACACAGGCTGACAGCTCTGTCAATGCAATGAGAATCAACAACGAGAGCTGTATGTTCAAAATTGCGTGCAAGGCATTGGAAACTGGCATCTCATCTACAATCTCAGAAATCGTATGAGCCGCTGCGTCTATTCGTCAGCTCAAGCAGTTCAGCGAGTGCAAGAGATAAAAATGACCTTCGTTCTCAGGCTGGCTTTCGGAATCTTTAAGACGTATCACCTGAGTTCACCATCCTAGAAAGAGTATAATCAACCCACCATCTCGAAATAGCTGATACAGTGGCTGCTCCAAATGTAGTGCAACGTCTTGGCTTTCGGGGTCGAATCCCTTCCCTTGATGGAATTGACGGAGACCAAGATAGATAGGATCGTCCCAAAATCGACACACTAATTCAGTCGAGATTTCCATCGATGGAAAGCCGCACTCCAAAGCTCTTGCTGGGCTGAGGCGATGGACACCCAAGCGGTCACAAGCCCAGTACGCCGGACATTCTGGCCATCCGACCTTCGAGGATCCTACTTGGAAATCTCTTTGCGGGCAAAGAAATAGATAGCCCTGAGGTAAGGGACCGTTGCATCCTGAAACCTTGACCTTGAATACGACACCGGTCACGACCACTGTACAGATTAAATGGTATCCTGAGGTTGAACCAGAGGGAACGAACCATAGTTGTTGAGATGGGACGAGATGCCAAGCTGACTGAATGCATGGTTAGCTTGACTGAGCCAGGTACTGCTAGTAGTCGTGGGGTCGCGCTGCCAATCAATAGACACGATGAGACGAATTGTAGTATCTGCGGTTTCAAGGCAAGACACGCTGGACCGAAGTCAGCGAAGCAGTTTGTGAGTGAATGCATACGAGCCGCTTTACCGGGTCCACCTGTGGTCCGTAACGTCATTGACCCATTTTCCGGTCTCGATCCAATACCACCCATCGAAATTGAATGTAGGGTTGGACAGGAATGCAATTTGAATCGGCTCTTCGGCGTCGAGCTTTTTACCAGGGTGAGTCATCACCGTTCCGAGAGCTACAGATTCTTGAGTGGGAAACGGGTGCGTTTCGAAATGAACTAGGTGCCAGTAACATATCCTATGGTACTGTTTCAAGGTCAGTCGATTAATTATTCCTGCTTGGTGAATTGATGCGTCGAAGGACGGTATCTCTTCCGGTTGAGGTACGGTTTCAAGGAAACCGTATATATACGGAACGAAATCGCTTGGAAAGAGATCGGTGCACAGCAAGCCAGTGGATCGTCGTGCCAGCAAGGTACACTCTCGGTGATACTGCGAATTTTATCAGGAGGCAAGAAAAGACAACGCCTCCGAGCCTCTGAGTCACTCGGGTATCAACTTACCAAGTTATATCGGAAGGTCGAACGAAAGTAAGTCTGAACTGCCTGCAAAATTTCGTCAACATTGTAAAGATAGTTAGTGGAGATCATGCATACTCGATATTGAGTATTCTAATATTCGTTTCAGGGTATGCTCATGAAGACGCATTCGAAAATCACCCACGATGTAACCATAGATGTAGACGGTTAACATTGGCGCCTGGCTGTAGAGATCCAGGAATTCGCGGAACGGAATCACATCTAAGGCTAGTTTCAGTGCTCGGGACGATCGATCCTGTAGATGACAAATACCGTCGTGAAAGACCATAGCGCGTATCTCGTCGGATTCCGAAGTTCCGAACAGCTGAATAACATTTGGGTGCCTGAATGAATACATACATCAACGACTCGGAGGTGTAATGAGTGCAGGCGCCATACCGAGCAGCCATATATTTTCCAATGTACTTTTTCCATTCCTTGAATGATTGATCAGGATATATTCAAAAACAAGGAGGTAAAGCATTGGACGTACCTCTTCAGCGCCGTCACCTTGATACACAGCTACCGTCACCTTCGCATTCTTGCCCTCAATCTGAGCAGAATACACCCTCCTGATCTTGTCTCGTCGATGAAGTTCAACAACAGAGTGGACATGGGCAGGCTGTTCGATCACATGTAATTCGCGGTGCAGGTAAATATCGCCCAGCGGTAGCCTCCTGAAATCTGGCAAACCGTGAGCCCCAACCGTTTAGAGTTGTTACAAAGCTGGTTACCGCAGGGCGGTATGGGCCTCGCCATATAGTTGCCAATGAAAGTCCCGCCGGTTACATTGAAGTTTTGTGAGTTTGGAAAGATTGCAATCCTGTTGCTAGCTCAGCGATGAACATCGTAACACCAACATAGCGGGCCAGCGCGAGGAAGCGGGCATATATTAAGCAAGCTGCTTTATGCCTCGGGTTGCTCGAAAACGACGCACGGTGAAGACTCGGGAGTGGGAGCAGTCACGCTGGTAATACCAGTAGTATCCACTTCTTGAATTTCTTCCATTAGACGCAGGTGGAAACGGGAGCCTGAGGTGAGTCACGGCGAGGCGCTTGCGTCGCCTGATGAGCGAAAATAGTCCAAACAGCTTTTCTCGGCCTAGGTAACAGCACGGATTTATTGAACAAATCCAAGCAGATCGAGCCGGTTTTTGAGCTGCCAGCTCAGTAAATCTGGTCGGAACAGGTATACAGTAAAGATACGTGCAGCGCCGCTGGCACTAGTCACGTAGTAGTTGTCTGACGGGCTTGTACTTACCTCGCGTGTTTCCCCGGCGCTCTAGTAGATAGGACTCAGAGATCACCGAGTCAGAACGCAGAAAGTGCAAGAGATTTGACGAGGACTCAGATAACCGTCAAACGCGTCGAGTCGGGAGAACAGCGTTGACGTTGTGGACATCGACAAGCTTTGCTTCTGTTTACACTATCAACACACCCAAACACCTCCTCCTCCTCCATGCGATGATATGCTCCCGCCTCGTCTTCAAATGCTTCAAATCCCTTGAACGCGCCGCTGACCGCATCACCGGCGCGGCGGGGCCCTTCTTCGTCACCTTCGCCGTCGTCCTCATCGGCACCGGCACCGTATGTTTCTGTGCGCGTTTTTTCTTTCTATATCTCTTTCTTGGTATCAACACTGAGTGAGAGTGCATTGATTTACAGTCGACGTAATCATGCCCAGCCTCTCCCTCCCCCTCCTCACCTTCCCCGTATGCGTGCTCATCGCGCTGAATTTATGGATGCATTATTTCTACGTCATCACCGTGTCCCCGGGATTCGCTGACGAGCCGCCCACGACGGAGGGCCGGAGCGCGTTTTGGGCGCGGAGGAGGAAGGGGGTGGCGTGGGCGGAGGCGGGGACGACGGTGACGAGGGCGGCGGTGACCAAGTGTCGGAAGTGTGGTGGGCAGAAACCCGAGGTGCGTGTCTTTTCCTTCCTCCGTTATGCTTTTTGACAACGACCCAGCGAACACATCACTGCCGAATCTGCAAACGCTGTGTCCTGAAATACGACCACCACTGTCCCGTACGCCTTCCTCCTCTTCCCTCTTCCCTCCCTTCCTTCCCCGCTCACCCATCTCGCAGTGTACGTCCTCCATTCACACCCACCACTCACCATTCGATACCTCACAGGGATCAACCAATGCGTCGGCCTCCACAACGAACGCCACTTCGTCCTCTTCATGGCTTACCTCGTCCTCGCATGCCTCTCTTTCTGTCTAGCCGGTTTCCCCCATGTATGGCACGCCTTAGGTGCGGGGGCGACGTTCGAGGTGTGTTTCTCCTTCCCTTCTCTTCCCTCCTTTTTTTCTCTTTTTTCTCTCTCCACTCTTCTCTCTTCCTCTCTTCCCTCTCCTTTTTTTCTTGTCCCTCAACTAAATTCACTTGCTGATTGTTTTTGACGCAGACCCCCTGGCCCCACCACACCCCGCAAATCGCCTTCATCATGACCTACATCCTCGCCGCCGTCATGGCCCTCGCCGTCGGCATCATGTGCGCGTTCCACCTCTGGGGCGTCGCGCACGGCGAGACCACCGTCGAGGGGCAGGATCATGAGGTGTATCGCAAGATGGCGAAGAGTAGAGGCGAGGTGCGTTTCGTCGCGTCTTGTTTACTTTCTTTTTCGGGAGGGAGCTGATTGAGTGGGGTAGACGTTTGTTAATTCGTACGACCTCGGAAAACGACGCAACCTCCAACTCTTCTTCAACGTCGGGGAGAACGGGTACCCCCTCCACACCCTCCTCCTCCCCCTCCGCCTCAACCCGTACACCGACGGGCGCTCCTGGGCGCGTAGGGAGGGGTATGAGAGGCACCGCGGGGTGAGGGTTGGGGAGGAGTTGACTGATGAGGATGAGGAGGACGACGCTGAGGCGAGGGTGGATGGGGTTGCTTGATGTGAGTCTTTCGAGTTTTGTTTTGAGGAGGAGGAGCCGGGGGAGTGGAGAGGAGAGTGGGGGGAAGAGGAGGAGGGTGGAGTAGAGTGGAGGAGGAAGTGAAATGATGAAAGATGCCGGGGCCATATTACCCCCGCGAGTCGCAAGGCTGGGCGGGTGGATGATTTGAGGCCGGCTTTGCTATTGACGCTGGTGGATGTGGATGCCAGTTGTTTATACTGATCTTTTCCGGTGTTGTGTTCGAGTGTGCGAGTGTTCGAGGAGGAGTGCTGATGTTTTTTGGCAGGTAGATTGGATGGGTGGGAGGCGGTGAGTGGAGGAAGGAGGATGGATGTAATTTATTCGGTTGAAGATTGGGTTGGGGGGATGGTTGTCCAGGATAATCAGCGAACGATAGAAAATGGACTTGGATAATGACCATCGTATATACTACACGCACGGGGTCGTTCGCGTTGATATTGGGGTCGTCGATGCATGTCGATTACATCGTGTGTTTGGGTTCTGGACGTACTGGGCGGGCAGGCGTAGCCATTCATCTTCCTCTGCGAGGATGTTCCGTATCATACATAGCTCCCCATCTGCCGCAGATTCTTCGAAGAAATTCGGATCTCTATTTCGACGCAAGCGGGTGACGTGCGACGGGCGCCGGGTGGGGTTTAGTTCCTCGTTGCCTTTACTGTAACTTAGAATGTCTGCGAGCCTAATTCCAAGTTGACGAAACATCTCTAGGAATTCAAACTTACTCACGAAAAGTCACTTTCATCTCGAAATTGAAAATGCCCGGGCCGAAGCCCTCGACGCAATGAAACAGTCTGCATCGTCAGCCGCACCCAGGAAAAGCTCGACATCACAATGGGAAGGCATTTCAAGTTGAATATCAATAATCAAGTTGAATCAACGTTAATCAACCCAGGCTAATTCTAACATTCCAGTTTCCAATAGAATATAACAGCAAATTCCCTTCTCAATACGTATAGTGCTCCGAATTCACCCCGCCGATGGGGCAGAATTAGAATGTAAAGTTCAACAAACCCCGGGGTTTGCCGCCGTCACTTTGGAATTAAAATCACGACATCCCACGCTTTCTTTACTCTCCGGCCGCCATCCCGACCACGGCCGTGACTTCCCCAGCGGATGAGCAACGGTTCTTTCAGCTTGCCTTTCTGGTTTGAGCTGTAGTTCCCGCAAATAGCGCGGTGCTATGAGGGCCGCCATTCGAGTCTGGACAAAGATCGTGCTTACCTTTCATCGGGAAGTGCAATGATGACGCGGCCAGTACACCGGTATGTATTTTGTTCGGTACTGGCATCTTGCCGCCCACCAAACAGCCCTGTCCGCTTCGAATGTTTTGGTCCTCCTCGCCAAATGCACATTTTCTACGTTCTGGCTCGATGCTTCATCCTGCATACCACTCTTAGCCCGACCTGGTGTATAGACATGAGGTAAATATATTAATAACTTGTACACTCGTAGTGAGTCCGACAGCTTCGGTGCTCTATGTTACAACATACCGCAGGTACGAGGACACTGTTCCATTGTTATAGCATCTGTTCACAAGAGATCTAGACTAGCTCTACCTATGTATACCGCATACTTGTTCCGAAGAGACTTCGACCAGATTTACTGAGACGTGAGTCAATCTTGTTCCCCGTACAACAATAAACGCGCCGGCGTGGTACAAGTGCTGTTGACTAGGCCTAAAAAAGCTGTTTTGACTCGGAACTATACTTATAATCAGACATGATGCCACGCAAGTGCCCCGCAATTTACCTCCTCCTTCCGCCTGCTTCTAATGGAAGGAGTCGATACTGCTACCACCAGCGCGACTGCTCTCGCTTCAGAGTCTTCATCACCGTGCGTCGTTTGCTTCGCTATGTTGATGTTACGATGCTCACCGCTAGACTAGCAACATGACTGCAATATTCCCAAACTCACAAAACTTCAAAGTAACCGGCGGGACATTCATTGGCAGCTATATGGCGAGGCCCGTACCTCCCTGCGGTAACCAGCTTGTGTGTAACTATAAACGGATGGGCTCACGGCTTGTCAGATTTTAGGAGGATACCGCTGGGCGATATATACCTGCACCGCGAATTACAGCTTATCGAACGACCTGCGGATGGTACTCACTCTGCGGTCAAATTTCAGTCGCGAAGTCAGATAAGGAGGGTATATTCTGCCCAAATCGAAGGTCAGATTTCGAAAGCAACGGTCGCCATGTATCAGGGTGACGGCGCTGAAGAAGTAGGTCCTATTTTGTTGTCCCGTATTTCTGCATATTGTATAACGGCACATGAAGGAATGGAAAAAGCACATGGCGAAATACATGGCTGCTCGGTGGGTCTTTTCCTTCCTTACCTTCGCAACCCATTAACATACACGATCAGTCACCCAAATGTCATTCAGCTGTTTGCAACTTCTGAATTCGGCGGCATACGCGCTATGATTTTCCACGACGGTACTTCATATCTATGTTGATTGCCGTCCCGGCCGCTTAACTACTCCTAGATGTGATCCCACTTCGAGATTTCTTGGATCTATACAGTCAATCGCCAATGTTAACTGTCTACATTCATGGTTACATCGTGTGTGATTCGAATGCTTCTGTGCGAATGTGCCTTACAAATTGATGTCAGAATACACAATACCGGGTAATTTTCACGTTACAGCAATGATAATAGGCCTTGACCAGAGCTCCCAGACAGTTCAGACTTACTTTCGGTCTACCTTCCGATATAATCTGGTGAGCTGCCAGTTGGTATCCGAGAGGGTAGATATTTATTGACATAATTCACAGTATCACCATGATTGTACTCTCCTGACACGCCGATCCACTGGCTTGCTCTGCACCGATCTCTTTCCCAGCCATTTTGTTCCATATATCTATGGTTTCAAGGAAATGGTACCTCAACCGGAACAAATACCCTCCTTCGACGCATCAATTCAACAAGCAATAATAGTGAATCGCCTAACTCTAAAACAGTATCACCGAATATGCTACTGGCACCTCGCTCATTTCCAAACGCACCCATTTCCGACCCAAAAATCTGTGGCTCTGGGAACGGTGATGACCTACCCTCATAAACAGCTCCATGCCGAACACTCGGTCCAAATCGCATTTCTCTCTAGCCCCACATTCAACTTCGATTCATGGTATTGGAGCGATACCGGAAAATGGATCAATGACTTTGTGGATCATAGATGGACCCGGTAAAGTTGCTTGTATACATCACTGATTTCGACTCACCTGACGACTTCAAGAGTATCCTGCCTCGAAGCCGCGGATACCACCATTCGTCGGGTCGTGTCTATAGACTGGCAGCCTGACCCAACTAATACTAGTAGTACGTGGCTCAGTCAAGCCAACCATGTATTTCGCAAGCTGGGGATATCTTCCCGTTTTGACGATTATGGTTCGTGTTCCATTTCATTTACAAGCATATCTCAAAACAATGCATAGTCGTCGTAACCGGTGTCGTGTTCAAGGTCAAGGTTTCGCGGTGTGACGGTCCCTTACCCAAGGGCTATCTATTTCTTTGTCCGCAAAGGGACTTTCGGGTGGGACCTTCGTCCGTGGGTTGGCCTACTTGTCCGGCATATTGGTCTTTCGACTTCTTGGGTGCCGATCGCCTCAGCACGGAGAAAGCTCGCGAATGTGGATTCCCCTCGATCAAAATCTCAACAGAATTAGGCTGTCGATTTTGGGACGATACTATCTATCTAGGTCTCCGTCAATTCCATCAAGGCAAGGGATTCGACCCGGACAGCCCAGACGTCGCACTACATTTGGAGCAGCCACTGTATCAACTATTTCGGGACGGTGAGCCGATTATACTCTTCCTGGGACGGTCAACTGAGGGGGTTACGTCTCAATTAAAAGATTCGGAAAGCCAGAACGAAGGTAATTCATATTTCTTGCACTTTCTGAATTGCTCAAGCTGACGAATTGTCGCAGCGGCCGACATGGTTTCCAACTTGTCCAGGATTGTTGACGAGATGCCAGTTTCCGATGCCTTTCACGCAGTTTTGAACATCCAGCTCTTATTGCTGATGCTCACAGCATTGACAGAGCTAGCCTGTGTGGTCTGGCAGGGCAAATAAGGGTTTAAAATTGAGAGCATTCGCGGGCCGGCGTTGGAGTACTTATGGAATACGTACTATACCCATGTTCAATATGATACAGCGCTTCTAGTTCAACACACTCACAGTCAATATTCAATCAATACTCGCAATCCGTTCGTGCATTCCGTTCACTGCGTTTAAGCCTTTAAGGGGGTCGTCTGCACAATATTGTGCGACCCCCGTCCACAACCCAAGATTGTGAAGGGTATAACAGGGTTCTCTAGTACACGCCTGAAAAACCCCATACATTTTCTCGGCGGTCATACGGCAGGGAGCGTCTTGCCGGCGTTTTGACAGGGTTCAAAATCGGCCCACGCCCGGAATCCGCAGATTTTGATCGATCCCACCTCAGGCCGACGGGGATTGGCCATCGGAGTGATCGGAAAAAGTCGGCGAAGTGCCGCAGACGTACGGCACCTACCGGCTAAGGCAGTGGTTCTTCGGCATCAATACCATATATGATTTTAGACCAACTTTTTAGCGTCGACGTACGATATAATATCTACACACTCAGCTTCAAGTTCCAATCACTACTAGTGATACAATCCTATGTACTTAACAAAAAACCCTAAGTATTTATGTAACTTAACTCGGCATATAATCGGTATATACGTATATACGGTGAATTTTAAGTGGAACGTTATGCAGCGCCGAGAGAAAGAGGGGATGGACATGCTACGTGGAGCGGGGAGGGATGTGCGCTTGGGCGACATATTTAGCACGACGGCGGCTGGAGGGGATGGAGGAGGAGGGATTGGATGATGCGATTCGATGCATTAACTTCGAGTGATAAATGAGTCATGACAGCGGGCTCCTCCTCACCTTGGCGACGGGGCATTACGCCCTATACGCCCCGACCGCCATCTCATCCCTCCCCTCCCAAGGCGACCACACCGGCACCACCCTCCCCACCTCCGCATACCTCAGCTCAACCTCCAACCCCCGACCCACAAGCTCCCCCAAATACTGCATCATATCAAACTCCTTCTCCCTCTGAAACCGCACCTCCACCCTCTTCATCGGCTTCTCCGCCTCCGCGCGCGCCAGGATGAAATTGAATAATACATCGTCCGCGAGTGGGTGGCAGTCCATGACTTGCAGCTGCGTCAACGACGGCGCAGGGAGTGTATCGAGTGAGGAGGAGGACGCCGCGCGCGTGTCAGGCGTAAGCAGCTTAACCAAATCGTTCGCGGAGGCGGGTGCATTGTCGCGATTCGTCGACGCCTGCCCGAGCGCTGTCCATAGATCGTACCCCTCCCCCTTCTCCAGCCTCAAACAAGCGAGATTCGGCAGCAGATCCACACACCGAGCGAACGCCGTTTTCGTGATCCCCGGTAAATCCAGCGTGAGGCTCTCCAGCATGTGAATTGCGCCGAAGAGCGAGATGAAGGGTAGGTTGTGCGCGGTGTCTTTAGTGTATTTCGGCCCGCGATAGGCGAAGTGTTTGAGTGCAGGGACGCGTAGGGGGCGGAAGAACGCAAGAGCGTGGAGGTATTCGTATTCGCGGTTGTCGATCGCAAGCGAGGTGAGGTGACTGAGGACAAGGGCCGGGGGTGGGTTATCTTTGTCCACGGGGACGGCGTCGCGCTTGTCGGAGGTGAGACATATAGTGAAACTGGCAATCCGGGGACATTGCTCGAGTATGAGCAACGCGAGCGCCGCGGGCATCTCGTAGCTGCTTGCGCTCTTTACGGGCCCGGCGGTGAGGCTGAGGGATTGAAGGTGCGGCCAGGGGAGGGTGAGCGCGAGGAAGTTGCCGCCGAGGGAGGCGAAGGAGGCGTGTCGGATTGAGGGTGTGGAGATGAAGTTGAGTTTGCGCCAAGGGATGGCGAGGGGGACGACGAGGTTTTGCCAGTCCCAGCCTGATCCTGCTGCGGCGAAGGAGATGGATTCAAGGATGGGCACGTCGGATGGAGAGAGGTTCGTCAGGGGCGAGAGGATAGTTTGCGGGGAGAGAGTGAGGGTGACGTTCTTCCACCGAGCGGAGAAATTGGCAACGACGTCGATCATGGTGGCGACGTTGTCCGAGGTCGCCTCGCAAGCTGCCGAAACGGCGAGAGTGATGGTGAGCGGGAGGCTGCCTGAGCGCATGAGCCACATATCGGCGGCGGCGCTGAGTCTCCCGAGTCTCGCAGAGTTGGGCACGACGACATGCAGACAAGACCACAGCTGCGGCGTCGCAATAGCGATCCTCCTCCAGTTTGCACAGACGTGAGTTAAAAGTATCGGGGCCTCCCGCCAGGACATAACAGGATTCCCCGTCACCGGCAAACACGAGAAAAATATTTCGCGAACGACATCTTCGGGGAGCCTCCTCGCCAGGGACACCAACGCTTGGTGCGCATCGATCGCTTCTTGCAATCGCTCAGCCTTGTTCGTAAGATTCGTGATAGCGTCCTGCATTCGTGCGATTTCATTGGTGACCAGAGCGTGCTCCTTCCTGAGCGTTGACAGAAACTGTCGAATCGCGTCGCATTCTGCATCGGAGGGTGCCGTATTCGTGGCGAACAGACTGCTGAATGGGGACTCCCGCTGTGCTCCCGGAACTACCGATTCATGAGTACGAAGAAAAGGCGAGAAGAAAGGAAAGAGTTTACCGCGCTTGGACTGCATTACCAGGAGCGTGCGAGGGGGAGAAAGAAAGAATGAGGAGCTCTAGCTGACTTGCATATCGTCGTGGTCGCTAAATTTTGCAAATTGCAAATCTGATCGTTTGATGTCGGCTCCTGGCGGATGTGATGCGTCCCTTATGACTTTTCTGTTTCGGGACGGCACCTCTTGCCTCTTCTGGACAGATTTAAGGTTATTGACTTCCCTACCAGTACTTTGGGTTGGGGCTCGACTCAGTCACCGAATTATTTTTCTTATAACTCGCGCATTGCGGCAGTTTTCGGGATGGGCTTTTTTCGTAGTTCTTTGTGAAATTCAGGAGCGTTCGGAGCCCCGAGCTTCAGGAAAGCGGGACGAAGGATTGCAGGAAAATCCGGGCCGACCCCACGAATTTGCCATCAAGGCGCATGCATGGGCGCCTGACACAAGTAACCTCATTTGGTATATCGCTATCAATGTCAAAGCGCCAAGGCCCAAACGCACCCCATTTTTTCTTTCCGCGGAACGAGGTTGACCGGTATTCAGGTGAATCTCGCCAATTTATTTTCGAAATTCTGCTCTAAGAGAAGAAAAGCCGTACCGTTCAGGCCTTTCTCTCGTGTGGAATGCGGATGGATTCTCGAGATCGCTCCTCATTCAAACGAAAAAAATGGGCGATTCCATTCGATCGTCACTAGACATATGCCACCTTGACGCGGATCTAAAAACAGGAGGAGGAGAAACATAGACAGACAGACAGGTTGCAGATAGGGCTCTTCGGAGACTTATTACAACTGGATGCAACTTTCGAAATCCCCCAAATTACCGCCAAAGGCGAGCACCAGTGAATATCGAAAACCGAACTTTGAATCGCTGTCGCTATATATTTTCCGGGATGCGTATACATGAACATCGAAGCATTGAAGTTACTCGGCCGAGTCGCCGGGACGGCCGCCTTGGGAAACAGTTCCTTGCAAGCTCCGAGCTGGCTCCGAGTCGTATCATTTATATGTCAGATGTTGTGACGGTGAAAAGTTGCCGAAGCAATTCTACCAGCTTTTGAGCGTACAAATTGAACTGGAGTTTCCCATCACCATCTACGTCGATCCGATTGACGCGATCCATGATGTAGTCGACGCCGTCGTGTTCCGCGTCGGATGGATCAGCACAGAGCTGCCCGGCCCGAGAGAAAGTTGATACCCGGCCGTTATTGTCGTCTTACTTAGACTCATTTGAGTATCCCGAGCAGAGGAAGAATTTGATGTGCATATTTGTCGTGCAGCCAATGAGGTGCATAATTAGATAAATAGTTGGTAGACGGGTATTTACAGTAAGAAAGTATCGGGTAATGATACCAAAGCGTAGATGAAAGCATCGACTGTCCACATACCCCCTCCAGTTCGACTGTCGGTACACGCACACAGCTTCTGCGGATGCCGCTCAACAACGACAACATCAAACCTCAACAGGTATAGTCGGCCCTCCCTCCCTCTCCCTAGTTTTCTTCCTTTCCAAATCCGCCGCCCACAAAGCCGCCCCAGCCGCCGTCGTCATCAAAAACAACATCGAAAACACCGGAATCAACTGCAACAACAACGCAACCATCCCAAACCACGTATACTTCCACTGTCTTTTCCGTATAAACGCGTCCCTTTCCCTTGGAGTAAGCCCAAGCAGTTTGAAGTAGCGCCAATGTTGGAACGGTCCAGCACGACGGCCGAGGACGAGGCAGTACAGCGGGCCGCCGACGAGCGGGATGAATGTCAGGGGGAGGAAGAGGACGAATTCGAGGGAGAGGCGGAGAGAGAAGGGCGAGTAGGCGGTGGATTTTGTGGGTTTGCCGAGCTGTGAGACGGGATCGGGGGCGTCGGGTATGATGAGACGTCGGTGGGAGACGAGCTCCGCGTATCCTTTGTAGACGAGAACCTGTGCAACTCGGGTTAGTACACAAGCCGAGATACAAACCATAAGCGAAGAAGAAAGTGCTCACGGCGTCGAATATCTTGACGAGGGTCCCGTCGACGAAGAAGGCCTCAAAGAGGAGGGCGATGATGGCTGCTGCTTCTCCGAGTACGAGGAATACAGCGTTGAACCAGGCAAGATTTCCTTGGAAAATGGCAAGAAAGGCGACTTGGGGTAGATACGCGAATATAAAGAGCGTCGGCAGGATAATGATTGAGACTATCAGACACGGGATGAATCGTGCGCGGAATAAAGGCCAGAGAAATCGGTGTCGTATGCAAAAGTAGATTCCCTGTAATAAGCATCCCATGCAGAATTTCGTCAGAAACAAAAAAAAGCGGAAGAAACACGGGCGCTGGGGACCTTGAATGGGTATAGATACGCAGAGGTGACGAAGATCTCTTTAGGTTTTGCTAGGAGAGCAGAGCGCTCACTGAAGTGAGGCTGCAAATCGGCCATTGCTGTCGCGTCAGAGTGGTATAATGATGAGCTGTAATTAAGCGCCCAAGCCAGCCAAACACCGGCAAGCATCGCGTAATGTCACGTCACTGTCACATCTTCTCTTTTGTTCCTGCCACCATGTCGAGGCATGAGACGTACTTATTCTGTCTGAGCCTCTGACTCTGAGGGCTCCCTGGAAGATGCAGCAAGCCGGAGGCAACAGACTGTACAAAGCTATCTTACCTCAAGCTCGGCAGAAGCCCTACAAAGTGGCTTGAAAGACTGGGGTGGGCAAGTCGTGAGCGGCTATGTGAGTGGCAATGGTAAGCTGCTGCGACCTGAACGCCACAACCCTACAAATACCTCTACGGCTCGTACGAATACTCTTTCGGTGACCTCAGCCTCGCCTCATGGTATATTTACTTGAGCGACTGCACGAATAATTCGCAAAGACAAGATCTTTTCAAGACGGTATCCCGGCTCCAGCTTGAACGCAATGACGAACTCATCCTGAAACCTGTCCCTGCCAATGTGACTTTGAGCTAGTCTTACCTCGTTCGTCCTTCCTTTGGCTATAATTTCTGAGTTCCGGCTGACTGATGGCACCATATTTAGCGGCATTGTCCTCGTCGTCAACCATCCTAGAGCCAAGATGCTAGCAGCGGCATCTTCAAGCTATCTTGCATGAGCTGGCGAACCTCCGGTTCTGCGCCATATCTCTTCCACACGCAAGTCCATCCTCAAAAGTTACAATCGGACTCGTGAAGCCTCACTTGCTCGTGACCGTCTTTTCTCCGACTAGCTACCTAATGTGCGTCTTGAGGTGAGGTGGGCACGAATCTGCCGCCTCAGCATCCACAGACGATCCGCAACAGACCATTCCCTTGCGGAATTCAGTCACCGTCTCTTTGGCAGCTTGGGCGATACAATCCAATCCAGGTCTTGAGAATCGACAGACCATGGACAGCGAACACCGACCACCGACCACTCACAAAACTCCGAATCTCTTTCTGACGGCGGACGACAGGCGACGACTTTGCCTCGAGGCAGTCGTGCATCAATTATCTCCATTCCCATGTCGATGCGCCTCGAGGCATCGTCGCCGCGTCGACAACTACATACCCGAAAATCCAGGATATTCGACGAAATTGGATATCGACTGTGGTGCCTCAAGTGCAGACTCACCGCTGTATCCCAACGTCAAAAGCGCAAACCCGCAAAACTGCGCTGGAGGCTGCCCTCCGTAAAAAGGCGAACACGTGCCACCCGCCCTTCTTCCCGATTAGGTATCAACACCATCACTCTCAACCGACACGCCAGACTTCCTCGGTTCCTGATCCTTGGCCGCCGGCGCTTTGATGGCACTATTGCATGCAAGCCTCGAGGCCGACTTGGCGCAAAATCATCCCCGTAAATTCAATCGAATCCCGAAGGCAACCGTCATCGATGCGAAGGCGGTCATGACCGTCGACGAAGTGGGTGGATTTTATATTCACAATTCACAACAAGTCTGCAATCCATGATCAATACTTATCTTTTTTCTCACCCGGCGAACGCGTGAATTGAAGCCACTGGAGTCTACTCTAGTGTCGCCACAAACCCAAATTTCTCTTGTTCCCTATCCGTCGAGTGTTCGCGTTCTGCAAAACCAGGTGTCTCATGTTGCTGTAATTGGGTTGTCTTGTTCTTGTTATCGATGCTGGAGCTCTTTTCCCAGCCTCTACTTAACTTATCAAGGGACGATTCACTTGCAACTCACCAAGAACACGGCTTTCATGAAGTTACCGAAGTCCTGGCGCCAGAGGCTAGCTCTGTTTCATTCATTAATTTCTCAACGCTACACACATTGTCCTCCGGGTCCTCCCGCTTGTTCGCATTCAATATCTCACTCATTCCCGCATAAACCTATTTTTATTCGGCGTCCGCACGAACTTCAAACCTCGCCATTTCGTTCCGCTGGGTTCACACCACGAACACCTGACCGTCACAAACTTCTCTTCAACATGGGCGCGGCGCTGATAGACATTCGAACCGTTGAAGATCTCTTCTTTCTGGCGTCCTATGATGCCGCCATCTACACTAAACGCCACCTATTCACTCCGCCATGTCATGGTCCTGAGACAAGGTTTTTCAACCCCGACGGAAACGTTTATTCTGCCGACTAGTACTGTTCAAAATCAATATCAAACATCGCCGGTACCTCGATATTTCCGTCCCTTCTCTGGCCTGGAATCTTATCTTACATGTTTGCTCACATGGCGAAGCAACTGTGTCTTCGTCCATCGACTGGTCTGGGATTTTCATTTTGCGTGGGTCAGACGATTCCTTCTCTGTATGCAACGCAAGACGGCAGTTTGGCCCTCCCAGGCGACGACACTTGCCTTGTGAACCATTACGGAGAAGGGTCCACCTACCGTCTCTCATAACATTCGACCGCCTGGAAACAGCTGGAAACCCGACTGTCTTCATTGTGGGTGCGGGACGAAAATACGGCACAACGATGTGTCGTCGGTCAATAATGAAGTCGACGAAAATATATGCGAGTGCTTCCCGTCCTTGTTCCTCTAGAGGAAAGCGAAAACTCTAATTGTTATCTGCTCCATCAACAGATGAACGAATGTCAGTACAAGGTGGTCCCTTGTTCTCAGAAGGGAGTTCAACCACTATCCAACCGGTACATCTTGTTCATCTCGTCTCTGTCACCTTCCAGGATGATGTATCCAAGGTTTTCTGGCATTTGATCCAAGCGTCTCACAACTGAAATAACAACCCAGGTCTCGTCAAACCTAATCGTAAAAGTCTAAGCAGAGGACAAGGTGTCGATGGCCACAGCCTCTTTGCAACCGGTGGCATTTTGAGCATGATAATCCTATTTTAGCACGCCGACCTTTCCGGTGCCCAAATCAATACTCAATTCATTCGAAAGTTATGAGGCTTCGCTGAAGACCGCGCGAAACGGCAAAAAAAAAATGCACTGGACATGGTTTGGTTTCGTTCCACTAGATTCTTACTCACCTATTCGGAGGAGATGAAATCGTGCGCTCTGAATTAAGTCCGGTTTGGAGAGTTTTCCTCAGGCAACATCTGTTCGTCTCTTTCGCATGTGGTTCATTGGCAGCACTGACTTGAACAAAAATCCGGGTCGACGAATCGCAAAAGGCCAGCTTCAAGAATAATGCAAGGAGCGTTGGATACCGACCTGGATAACGCGCTATTACTCGTCGGAGCCCGTATGTACGAACACCGGTAACTAATTGAAGCAACGGACAACAAACGTTTGCTGAAGACTTTGATATTCCATGATGAAATTATTGACTCGAAGACTCTCTCTATACCTATATCCCAAGTACCAGTTCCCCTCAAACTTCGCTGATCACTCGAAACGACATTTGGCGCCGCCTCGTGCTACCGAGTCCCAATACGGTCTCCCCAGTCCTTCTTTCAAGCGCTCAAATTCCTGAATAGGATACACCGCTACCCAAATCCGGAAATTATTCCAGCAGTTCAAACGCAACTCAATCGTTGATCAATGTCGATGAACGCCTCTAGCGCCGCCTCGTGATAGCAAGTCCCAAAACGGTCTCTTCCTTTGTGCTGAAATTCGAAATCGGAAACACCGCGTCCCATATTTGGGAGTCGTATCAGCAATCAACTCTTGTTCATCATCGCCACATATGCAGTTTTCGCAGGAATGCAGAGGGCATTTGATACCAAACGTCTTCTGTTGCCTTCCAATGTCTTTATTCATGCGGCGCCCTGTCCCGTCCTTTCAAGTTTCCGTTTTCACTGGCGGGAGCGTTCTAACCACGCTACTCATCCGGTCTCGAAAAGAGCCGCCCTAACCCGTCTATATTTCAGGCATAGTTGGAGGTAGGACGGCTGTTCCAGCAAGTACACCCGATAACTCCACCGGTGTATGGTTCAATTAATACGGGCCCGGGACAGAAGCTATATTGAATGCATGGAATTCATGCAAGAGAGTTCGAGCTCGAGAAGTCTTCATGTTGAGGTGCTCAAGGTATCGATGTTCAACAGTATATGAAGCTATGAAGAGCGCTCATGTGGTCGAACTTCCAACTCGCACACGCCAATTGCAAGATTCAGGGACGGTTTGTTATTGAACGATCCAAATTTTCATCTTGGATGCATCCGCACTACGGCCCACAAATCCCTATCGCCGTTGCGCCCACGAAAACCTCATAATTCTCTAGCCTACTGCCATGGCCCGGGTCGTTTCCCGCCGCCTGGTCATTTGAATTTTGCGAGACACCAGCCTGACGTCGGCCAACTCGGAAATTTGGTAAACCTGCATTAGCCTGCATTCATCGGAATACTTATCGCGTCATGGCGAAAGTGCCGAATGTCGCTTCTTCTCGTTCCAGACTCCTTCCAAGAAAAACAACCTGTCAAATTTTCAGAAAATCAAGATGCATATTCCGACTCATTCGCAACCCATCCCGCAGCTTTCGGCCGTTGAAATCGTCACAAATTCCGAATGCACTTGCGTCTGGTCTTCCTCTTGCTGAGTTGCTCGAGCGCTGTGCCACAATCCCGCTGAAACCTCCCCATCACCAAAAATCCCTTGTTCTCACCATCAATTAAAAATTCCCAAATCAATCAACTGAAATCGACGCGGGACCAATTTTCATCGTTAACCGCGGGCCGAACGAGCCCCCCATGGAATCTAATCAGAAGTTCTCGACCCTCGTCGGAGGTAGTGCCTTTTCTGTGCGAGTAGCATGCACGCGGTTCAGAATCTTATTTCTCTTCGCTCCGCTTAGACTTGTGCGAACGCGGGCGCCGCCGCTGAAGGTGAGGGGGTGAGACAAGTCGGTGAGGAGGTCTATTCATTGGAGTATGGTGGTAGTGTACACAAGATGAGGATAAGAGGCAGCGCAGACACTTATAGATATAAGTAAGTAGTTGGACGTGTGGGTGGGGAGCAGCGGGATAGCGCCGATATAGTACAGATAAGGATATAGTAGCGTCTGCCGGCGTGTGTAAGGACGGAGGGGGGACAGGACAGGGAGCGAGGAGCGGGGATCCGGGAGGGGACGATGAGTGGGGCAGTGGTGTTACAAAAAATAAAAACAGATAATCCGTTCCGTACAACAAGCGAGAGTCCATCCAAGTGGTGGTGGTACATCCAATGTACACCGGCGACAAAAGCGCCGCATTTTAAGCTGACTGTAAGCTAGCAGCAGGAGGCGCCAGTTTACCACGCGACGATGCCGGCGTCCACCTGTGGCGCCTCCATGTCCATATACCCCGTCAGATACGGCGCCGAACCATCGTCTATACCCATTCCCATATCGCCGAACGCAGCGAACCCAAGCTGCAAGTCCAGCTCACTGAAGGAGCCGCACATCGACATGGAGGAGAGGGAAAGGTCGACTGCGAGGGGGTTGATGCATTCGGTGGGCGAGGTGAGGGCCGAGGAGAGGTCGCCACCTATTGAGGACATGGATGAGCACGCGGAGAGGGGGGAGGGAGCGGACATGGTTCGGGGAGCGGGGTAAGCGGTGAGGGAGTTGGAGAGGTCTTCGAGGGAGCTCCACGACGAGGGGGAGGGAGACGCGGAGGAGTGGGAGAGCGCTGGGGAGGGCGGGTACGATGAGTCGAAGGACGGGTGGGGGGAGGAGGGGGGGATGTCGAAGGGAGAGAAGCATGCTGGCGATGAGGTCGAGGAGGGCGGCCACTCGAAGGACGCAGTGAAGTCGCCGATAGGGGTGGACGGAATCGACAGCGAGTCGAAGTCGAATGCGAAGGGCGACATCGTTTCTCCTTCTGTATCCGTCGGCGTCGAGGGGGAAGAGGGAGGCGGAGAGGCAGCAGCAAGCGAGGCGGGGGAGGTGTCAATCCGGCGACGCTTCCCCTCCTTGAGAGTCTTGCTCCCCTCGGTCTTCGAGCTCGTCCGGCGTTTCTCGCTCTTACTCGTACACCGTCGCACAACAGGGCTTCCCTCCCGCTCACACTCAACACCACCGCCACACTTCGCATCCCCCGCCTCCACGCGCCCCTCAGGCGTCTCAACCACCCCAAACCTCACCTCCACCCCACCCTCCCCGCGCTCCTTACGCTCCTGGTCGAACTTGGCTATCGCCTCGTTCAACGCAGGACCCTTCAGCCCCAACAGCAGCAACGACGCAATATGCGCCTGGCGAATCCGATCCGCAGGCGCCACCTCGCGCTGCTGCCTGCGTCGCGGCTTCGCCACCGCCGTCTGCTGCTGCTGAATCGCACAACTCTCCCCAAAACCACCACCGCCCTCCCCACCCCCGTCCTCACCATCCGCATCCGACCCCGAGGACGGCGCCACGCGATACCGCGGCCGGAACGCATACCCGGGGAACCGCTCGCGGTGCTTCTCCCGCTCCTCCTTCGCCTTGCGGTGCCACATCTCCTTCTCGGGCGGGGGGAGCGCGGCCCAGGTGAGCCCCGCGATGGCGGAGAGGGAGGAGTGCGAGGGCTCGACGTCGGCGGGGACGGCGCCGCCGCGGATGAAGGACGAGCGGAAGAGGATGAAGGCGTTGGGTGGGCGGGGGATGTGTGTTGCTGTCGGGGGCGGGGAATCGGCGGCGTCGGCACCGGGCGAAGAGGGAGAGGAGGCCGGCGAGGCGGGGGGAGGGGTTGGTTTGCGTTTGTGGGATGCGCGCTTGGGTTTCGAGTCGGTGGGGGGACAGGGAGGGGCGTCGAAGAAGAAGAACATCGGGCCGGGGGTCGCGGGCTGCTCGATCTTGGGCTCGATGGGAGTCGTCGAGGGGGGCTCTACGGCGAACTTGGTGGTCATGCTGGACATGGCGTCCTTCGAATCTTCGAAAGCCCCGGGCGTCAGATTTGTGGCGAATGCGATACCTGGCGCTACCGATGGTTCTGTCCACACCAGTTGGTTGCCTGTGGTGATGTGAGCATCGAAAAGCGGTTTGCGGGAAGCAGATGGGAATGGGGAAATGAATAGAGAGAGGGAAAAAAGCTTACCGTCAGCGCAAGTGCGGCGCGAACCACGGCTACGTTCAACTGGCATCCTTCTACAGTCCGACTTTGGATGAAGGGAGATCGAACTCGATGGGACGCAACGAGAAAAGATATTGTCAGCGTCGACGGGGTGTCGTTCCACAGCCCGACTCGAGTTGAGATGGCAAAAGTCGGAAGGTAGCGCGGGATGAAGAGGGGGATGTCGCAGAGTCGGAGGAACGGACCCCCATCCGATGTATCGTGGGCTTTATACAACTTGGCCACAAGTCCTGGACCTTACGAAAGGCGACATCAACACGCGCCTATCGGGTAGACGAGATCTTGCGCCAAAGTACCGGATTTGTGGAACATTCGAAAAGTAATGATTGGTCTTGCCGAATTGGGAACAAGGCGTGGGTTTCTGGGCGAGGTCATCCCCAGGTCATCCCCCGCGGTCCTGGAACCCTCCCTTCGTCCCGTGTGGACGCCGCTGAGCTCTGCTCAACACGAGGGGCAGGCTTCGCACCTTGAAAATACTATTGGGTCGAAGCAGGTTCCGCGGGAGGACTGCAAGAAATAGCGCGTGGAATATACCTCCATGGGACCGAATATTAATGTGTTGATTCCGCAATATCCGCGATGACGAGCGCGGGTGGATGAATTCTTGCAAATTCTGGGGACGTGGACGGTGTCCGCCGTCAGATAACCTCAAATAACTGTTCATCTGCCTGTGCTGCTTAAGAGACGACGAACCTACCTCAGACAGCGCCGACGCCGAGCCCCACGGGCCACGGCGACCTTTCCTTGCCCCAAGCTTGCCCCTAGCTGCCAGCGGTGGGGGAATCTGTCTGATTTTCGCCTTGAAATTACGACGGCCATAGTGGGAAATTTTACTTACCGAGACCGAGATGAAAGCTCATGAAGCACAATGTTGGGTATAAGCGACATCATCTATAGCAACCACAGTTCATTTCGCTAAGCATTAGCAGCTTCTCCTAGTTTTTCATCGCTTGCCGATGTTTTTTTTTCCTGCCGTGGCCGAGACGGCGGCAGACGGAGGATTCGGCGGAATTTCTTGGGGGCATTTCTCTGAATTTGATCTATGTGGATGGGTTATAGAGCGACGCAGAGTTTTGGGAGGAACGGCGGCAGCAACGACGGCGGGATGAGCTCAACGACGTGGGAGACGATGAGCGGGTGTTTACTCCTGTGTGTCATCGCGATGTTTGTTGCGAACAAACAAACCCCGCTCTCTTCCTGCTTCCATCATCAATTTCACCACTTCGGGACCCGGGTTATACTGTATTCTGCTCAAAATTCACCATTTCCCCGGCAAAAAACAGTTCGTTCCCTGGCGAAAATTTCCGGCATTTGAACTGCGCCTAGTGCTGCCTAGTGGCGTCGGGTGCGGTGCTAAATCTTCAATTTTTGATGTTCTTTGCGACAGTAACGTTCATTTCGGCTACCATTCGTCTCAACTAAGGCACCGCTGGGGCACCCTTGACTTTTCGCTGAATACAACATGAATGCTAAGTATTATGACTGAATCTCATAAACTCCTGCATGCCCGCGAAAGCTTGGTCGCGTTTGTCAGACTCGCTGTCCTGACAACGTTCTAAGCGATTGACACGCATTTTGAATCGGTGTGTAGATCGGGAGCAAAGTCTCCTCTACATCTCACTTGTTCCAAGATTCCCAGGGCCGAAGGTTTTGGAAGGTATGTTTCCTCCAATTTCCGATATCCTCTCTCCGGCAGCCCATGTCCGCGGTTCAATTAATTTTGTGCCAGTTATTATTGTGAACCAACGAAGCAGTCGACAGTGTGTCACGCTTAATAGGCTCTCATCGCGTCTCCAGCATCGCCTATAGCATTTTAATTGGTTTGCTTCGGTTCTGCATGCTGCAATTGCATATTGACTTCCCAAGACTAACCCACAATCTGTGAGCACACCCATGTCAAACTGACGACCTTCATCCCGATCCTGTCCCTTAGCTTTTCTGCGCCGATGTGCAACTCTCTGTTACTATTCGTTGTGCGGTGAAAATTGTCTAGTGCGTTTCTTCGATTTATTCGGTTCGCACACGCCCATAACAGTACATAGAATATAACTCTCTCGAATTGATACTGGCTCCTCAATTTGTGGACAACCACTCGCCGTCAGATTCAGATCCCCAATACGTGAGTCTCCTCCTGGCCCTTCACCGCCGCCGAGACGACATGAGATTTTTCAGAACTTCCTCCACGCGCTCCGAAGCCTTGCCAAATATATGTTTCATCTGACTCAATCCCGGGTGCGTCTGCAACATATCATAATATACATGCAAACTTGGTATAACTTTCTTGAACATGAGCACTTTCAGCGCTTACCACTATATCACCAGTTTCGTCTTCTTCATATCCGAGTTCGACGCTCCCATACACTGTGACTCTTGTCTTGTTCTGGTTTTCGATTGAATGAAGAGCAACGCTGGCACATCAATCTTGATTCTTCAGCATAATGACACCGAGGCTCTCCGGTGTTCTAACAAGCATCCCCTCCTGATTTTTGGCGACTCATTTGCCGGTGACTCGTAGGTGCCAAGGCAAGACGTGCTCAAACTGTCAGGGACGATCCGACGTCCCTGACGAGATTTCAGCGCCCTCCCGACGTCCCAACACCTCTCGTAAATATCTATTGCTCTTGTATCCCGTTTCATCAGACGCCTCAGACAACGGCGGAATTGGATGGGTTTTCTTGTTGGTGATTCTAACCAACTCAGGAGTCAGAATTTGCATGTTGTGGTTACAGCGTCCATTGCTCGCCTCATCAGCAACTTTTTTTGGCGAGTCACGATTGTCCTTGTATTTCCTGACAATATTTTTCGTTGACTGCCTCCCATAACGATCGCCTACGAAATAGAACAAACCACTCTTTCGGTCTCAGAGTCATCTAGTCCACCTTCAACAGCCTCCCGGCTATGCCCATCAAATTCTTGGAGCTACGGTGACACAGGTAGGACAAGGGCAAGGGCTGCGGTTTACAAGGACTGTGGGTCCATGTCCTTGTCCTCGCTCTACTTCTAATTTCGAATCTCCAATATAGAATAACGGCGAACTAACCGTCTGATCGTAATGAACATCCTACTCACTTACTACTTGTGTGGATCCAAATCGCCGGCATCGTATTTTTACAATAAGTAAGTTATCCGCATTCGACCAGCGAGACGGTGTTGAACTTTCCTTTTTGAGACTACGAGTCGGATTCCGGGGCTTCTGAGGTGAGATAAGGCGGTAAGGCGGCGCGGAGCCTGCGAACGGTATCTGATAGCGTTGCGTCGTTTACTTAAATACATGTACATGCAGCACCATCGACGGTTGGCGTCCTCTTGAATCCAAAAATGTTCACTGACTCGGATTCGTGGATTTGACTTCGACTCGGAGGAGGGAGAGTCACAAGTCAAGACGAAGCTAGCCCTCGACTCCGCACTCATGCGAGATTCTTGGGGTACGTATATATGAAGTTACTTATTTTCAGCCTCGCTTTCCAAACCGCCATCGGCCGACCGAAAACGCCGGCAGGTTCAATTCGGGAACGATGTCCGATAAGTACACCAGTTGAACGAATCCTTCGACTCGTGGTCGAATCCCCGCTTTTTCGATTTTGCTAGGATGTGGCTTGACCTCGTGGGTGTCGGGACACTTACGGTTATCACTCCAGAACCGCTTATTGTTGTTTAGGCTCTTGCACGCAGCATGCATGAGTCGGCCGAAACTTGAAAGACTGCAATGCGGGCAGATATTTGAAATCCTATTGAGTCTTGAAAGTCGACCCGTACCGGAAGGTTCAAATCGGCGGGATGGATCATGGCGTGCACGTTTCGAGGTTTGAAAATTTTTATTCGAAATTCACTCTCGATTGTCTAGACTCTAGACCAGCCAGTTGTTAACCCTTCCATCCCGGAACGTCACAGGAACATAGAAGAATAAACGATTCCCGTCTTCGAGTGCAAGCCATTCGACTCCATCGTCACAGACCTCCGCATTTGACACACCAAGTGCAAATTTCCACCGCCACTCGCTCCTCCTTTCAACACAACGATATGCGGCTCAATCTGCCCCTTGCTCTTCGCAGCTCTGGCCGACACGTACGACAGACCCGGCACCACCCCATTAACAGCAGCAACGATATTGATCTGAACCTTCAACCCTGAATAATCCAATATAGTCGTGAGTTGGCGCTGATCACTCGGGTCTTGATCGTGGATTTTCTGGCGAAAGGCGACGATCTTTTCTTGCATTTTGTCATAGTCAAGGGAAATCAGAGCTCTGATATACGTCCTCTGACGATGGGTCAGAGAAGCAGGGTGGCCTGTGCTCAATTTCAATGTATTGTCCCGAAATGAAGATACTGAGAATCAACCCACGAAAATTAAGCGATTGAATATGTGCACATTCTTCTCTATGGTTTTCGACCCAGTCCCGACGTTGACAATTCTCTGAACAGTAGTACACGCTTTGGCATTTAGCACAGCGTCGAAATTTGGAGTCAGGTTGAATTTTTCCACACTAGCAAATAAGTATGAATTGCGATCGATGATAAAAAGTTCGGTGAATGCTGACCTCGCCATTATCGCAAAATCTCTCAGCTGGTTGCGACGTGACGTCGATAGACTCAAGCAAAACGAGTCTATAATTGAGATTTTGCAGAAACATTTGTATCTCTCCCCGCATCACAGATCGTTCGAATCGTGTGCTCTTCAAGAGGGCGAGTACGGAATCCGAGCTGGATGATTTGTGGAGTGGTCGGAGAACCGAGCTGTACACTGTCGACGAGGCGAGGCGAGTGATGAGGAGAGTCAGCGCCTCTGAATATTTCGGAGTGTCATTCCGCATGCTGCATTTCAGCAGCAACGGCAAGACTCCCGCTTTGGCTGCCTCCTTGACATACGGATAGACGGGAGGCGTTTTCAGAAACAAGTACAGCACAAATATGCAGCAGCTTATGAGCGTATCCGAGCCGGGGAATTCAGTGTCCTGGAAGGCTGAGAGGGCGGCGACGAGTGATTTAACGATACCTTGAGATAATAGCGCTGAGTGGAATGGTCCATAGCCGGGATCGATATTGCCTAAGAGCCCCGCCATGCATTCCAACGGAAAAGCTGCGAGTCGATCTCCGGTGGAAGCTTTGTTCATAGTTCTGATGACCAAAGAAGCGAAAGCGACTGTTCCGCCAGCCCCGTCGGCATATTCTTGCAGTGCATTCAATTTGTCTTGCTCGCTAGGAGGGTATGTGTAGCGGAGAAATTGGCAGATGGTTTTGAACATGATCGTTTCCGGCAACGGGTTATCGAATTCAAATTTGTCCGGGAGAAAGAGCGTCCATGCGCGCGCGATGTGACTCCGAAGATGGGGAACCTGCGCCACCACACCAAAGGGGTGCTCCGAATCCGAGTCATCAAATACCTCGTCGAGGAACGACAGCAGGGCGATGAGCTTCTCGTTTTCGCTCGTGAGGGTATTGAATTTCAATTCGTATCCATCCAATGTCGTATAGAAAATCTCGAACCACGCCCAGAAGCGAGGCCACAGCGCGGTTGCGACTTCCTTGGGTATTCTGTGTGGAGCATGGAAACCGCGGTCAGTGCCGTTTCTGCACGCAAAATTGTCTCCTCGGCTTGAGCATCAAAAGAAATGCGCTCTGGTGGGCGAAGACATTCGTAAAACACGGGAAGGAGGTGACCAGGAAAATAACTCGTGTTGTTCTTCAATGTCGTCCACAGGAGGATGAGATCTTGGAGGGAGCCGTTGTATGCGGAAATTGCACGCGTCTGTGAATGATAAATATATGGGGAACAGCGCGGCAGAAGAAGATGTCAGTCTTACGCGCAAGGACAGAGGAAGTCTTTGGAGGTTGTCATATTCAAGCGCAGGATGCATGACGGTATTAGGAGAGTTGCAAAACAGGGGCAAATCTATCTGTCTGACCTGATGACGAGATTCACTCGGTGCAGTCTGAGTGAAACAAAATTGTTTAAGTCTTTCAGATGACATGATCCTATTACAGGGAAAAATTCAACGGAAAAAGCAAGGCGTGTACGCCATCTCGCCGTTTCTCAACTTGAGATCTTCTCTGGGCCAATTTCAGTCCAACTCAATCTTGATATCGTTCGTTTACTCACCTTGCGGGGGCCACACTTTACAATCGGGACGTGCTCCTGCAACCAGGGCAATGATTTGATGTCCGTCCGCCGCAGCGGGGCTATATCCAGCATTGTGAGAGGACATCCAGCATCGCTGCGCCGACTAATCGCGGGGCAAAGGTCTGTCAAGTCCACAGGGTAAAATGTGAGACTGCGTAATTTCGGCCATAAAGGGCGCTGATCCTCGCCATCCGCATAGAGGACGTCCATAATTGGGCCGCTGGCAACGTTGGAGACGATAAGGGAATCGATGGAGGGAAAGGCGGTGCCGAGGTATCGCAGATCGCGAAATTTGAAAGTGCCGGATTCGATGTTTAGGAGGGTGAATGCGCGGAGAGATGGAAAGATGATCGACGAGTTTCGGATACTCTGCACAAATGAACGCAATACGTCGTACTGCAGTCCGCCAAGTGAAAGATTTTCGAGGTGGGGACAATGAAGTAGGTTTGGGAGGTGGCCGAAGTCCCGTATGTCGTTCAGTACGAGCGAGGTTAGTGACGAGATGTACGCCCCGAATGCCACACCGAGCTGGCCTGCTAAGCCCGGGAGACGGACCAGTGTCAGATACCGCAGACTAGGAGTGACTTCATGAGAAGACCAGAAGCTTTCTGCGAGCCTGGAGACAATGTTTGGAATATATGGAGCATCGAGGACTTCAAGCCGCTCTACCACTGAGGCGAAGTCGGCTTCCAAATCAATTCCACGAAGAGCGACCGATTTGATTGAAGGCGTGGGTCCCAGATGAAACGTCGTGCTTGGTGTCACTGCAACACCCTCTGAGTAAGACATGGAAATGCACAGAGTTTTGAGCAAGGGGGCGGATGAATGGCAGTGGATGGTCCCATCCATCGCCACGAAATTGTTTGTTACAATATGTAGCGTGCGTAAGCGGTGCGCAAGGGAGAAGATCTTGTCTAGAGCATCCTGTATCGCAAGATTTTCCTGCGTGTGATTGAGAGTTGGCAAAGACACGCTGAAAGAGACGTGCAATGGCAAATCCTCTGATCGCTCAGCGAAGACACCAAGCATTTCCATGGACTGATTCGAGCAGTTCAGTATTGTGATACACGTCCAGAGTTCTGGAATGCTTCGTGCTATATTATACCACAGTTTGCACACGTGCTGGATGGCGGAAACCGGTGTGGGTGCTCGATATCCGCCGTGTCGTTGTTTCCTGAAATCAGCCACTGTCAGTGCTTGAGCGAAACAGAATATGAGTTGAATGAGCTCTGTCGGAAGAGCCCCGAATCCTTGCAAGGAAGTCACAGCATCGCTGGCCATGGTCGTAGATGTCAAGGCTTGTGTCAAGGCACTTGAAGCTGTCAAGCATGTCACTGAAACCACGCCGGCGGTGGCCGTCAAGTGGCCGTGGACCAGGGTGTAAAGATCGCATCAGTGCACTCGATGAATTCCGCCGCATCAGTGACATCCGAATCCGGTAATTTGATGGAGGCGGTGTTCCCTTGACCTATTATTGATCTGAGGTGTTGGGGGTGTGTTGTGATGTTGATTAGGAGGTTATAGTCAATTGCTAGTTAGTATAGAGGTTTGAACATCTGCAAGGGAGGTGTGACTGCGAGTTCGGTCCGTTCTATTTGCATTTTTTTTTTCCTTATTGCATTATCCTCACCAGTAACAGTGATGTGTCCTCGCTGGCAATTGATGAAGGCCCACATTGTTCCAATTTCTACGTATTTTCTGCTGAGCTTAGAAGGGATGTATGGACCCATGTAGTACATATTCTTGAATATTTTCGAGATTTATGAGCCAGCGCAGTGGGGAGGATGAAGCTTCCGAAGTGAGTCGGTTTTGGCAGCCGTTTAGTGGTCACACAAATGTCACAAAAAGTCCTTTTCATTTGTCTAGTTTGCTACAGGCGGCGTATAGCTCTCAAAATTAATATAGGGGCTTAAAAATGCAAGAGTAACTGTCATTCATGTTTTATGAGCACTGGAGAGAGAAAACGGGACGAAGATCAACAAAAAGTTCAATAATATGAGTTGGCGCGCGCTAAATTATGCCAAAACACCGCCACCATCAAATTACCGGATTCGGATGTCACTGATGCGGCGGAAGTTTGGGAAGTGCATCAGTGATGGTCAGGCGTTTGCCGAGGTTGAAAAATGCAACTGATCGGCGGGGTTTCTAGTTTTCTCCCCGCTCCTAAATTACAGGCATTTTGACGTTCTGATCGTTCTCTAGTGATCCACTTCGGTGGTGAAGAGATAGCACTATGTTTTATTTACAACGTGCTACTGTTAATGCCATATTGTTCCACATAAAAATGCAACTGATTTCAATGATTTATCAATACAGTAAATTCTTTCCTAAAGATTCTTCAGAGATTATAGAGGTCCTGCCAACTATGCTCGTACATAACCAAGATCTGTCCGGCTTTTTCGATCGCAAACTCGACGAAGAGTGAAACACTGAGTTGAGTTCCAGTACGCCGGTGACTCGGGGTATACACTGGCATAAACGAAAATATTCCTTGTCGAACAGAAATTCTCGAGCCTCCCAAATCTGAAGTAAAACAAAAATAGGTAAGTAATCAAGATTAATCAAGATCGCCAGTGTCCGGTGCTCAAACTTACCTTGTCAAGGCAAACAGACGGCCGTTAAAAGACGTATCCCTCCGAGACAGGCGCTCTATGTATGCCACCAGCTCGGCGTCGTGCTGCATAGAGTCGGGACGTGTTCCTGCAACCAAGGCAAGGAAGCAAGATCGTCCCGCGTTCGTGGGGTTATCTCCAACCTCGCTAGCGGAAATTTGACCTCGATACGACGGCTGACCACACCGCAAATATCCCAGTAATCCACAGGTAGGAAGGAAAGAGTGTGGAGCTTTGGCCAAAAAGGATGTTGCTCATCATCGTCTGCGGAAAGCAGCTCCATAAATGGGTTGTGTTGAACTTGATTAAATTTGAGGACCTCCAGTGAAGGACAGGCGACCCGCAGATATCGCAGGTCGCCGAATGTGGTGTCTTCGATGTATGAAATGCGCAAAGTGCGGAGTGCGGGAAAGATAATGGAGCAATTGTGCAGACCCTGCATGAAATCACGAATTGCCGTGCATTCCAATCTGGTAAGGGAAAGTTCTTCCAGAAGAGGACAATGAAGGAGGGACGGTAGGCGACCGAAGTGTCGTAGCTGCCCGATGGTAAGGGTGTTCAGACACCCAATGTATGTCCGGAAGGCGTTCCCGCCATCGTGCTTTACGTACGGAATTTTTGTGCTTATTGCAAGATGCCGGAGACTAGACGTGCTGCTCGCAGATAAGGCAAACGTATCCGCAAGTCTCGAGGCAAGGCTGGGAGTTCCTGGCGCATCGAGAACTTCCAGGTGCTCCACAATGGCGGGCAAGTCGGATTCTTTCATCCCAACACGATGGAGAACCAAAGACTGGAGCGAAGGTGTGGGCCCGAGATGCAACATTCTCAGGTTGTCACCTTCCCCAATGAGGTGAATCATAAGTGACTCCAGCAACGGGGCAGTTGGGAAACAAATGCATTGATCCATCCAACTTGAATGCGTGGTTTGGATATGAAGGCTCGCTGCTCGACCGATTAAGGAAAACGCTTTGTTCCAGATGCCCTGCAATTCCCTTCTATCGTTAGGGGTCAGGATATGATTGTATTTGCGTATCGTCCAGAAGATATGCAGCGACAAATTTTCAGATCGTTCGACCAACGCATCGATCATATTTATCGTGCGAGGGCTCCAGTCTAGTACTGGAATGTACGTCCAAAGCTCTGGGAGATTTCGAGCTATCTCGTACCAAAGCGCGCAGACGCGCAGGACGGAAGACAGGACAGGGAGAGCGGGTTTTTCCAAATAGCTGCGTTGTTTCCTGGTCGCGACAATCGTCAGTGCATGTGCGAAAGAAAAGATGAGGTAGATGAGCTCGGTTGGGAGGGAACCGATTCCCTGAGCAGAGGTAACAATGACGGTCATGGTGGAGTAGAAGAAAGGGGTTCGAGTCATGGCAAGCGGTGTCACTTTAAATGCATGCTGATGTCGTGATAGGTATTCGCCGAGTGCCCGAGCAACAATGGGAAAATAATTTCTGGAATGCGAAGTTGGCTGCAATGCAGCATCGGGCCAAGCAAAATGTCCCTCTCGATTCAAAACTGGAAATGGATACAAAACATTCGATTCATCTCAATTTTCAGTGCTCTCGTCTTCTTTTTAATACGAAGAGAAGCTCTTCGCGCCATCCTTGACTGCGTTCCACGACGGACGTTCACAGAGCTCGTTGTACCAACTGGATCGTATAGGTCAACATCCATCTGTTGAACGTTTCCGAGTCAAATACGCACCGAGTGACATTCGGTCCTTTCGTGGTCATCAGGTCGGACCCAGCCTTAGCGAGCAAGGTGGCGTAAGGAAGGTGGAACAGATCGGCGAGAATTATTTCCTGAGGTGTATGTTTAGGTTCGACTTGATATCGCTGACTACAAGTGTGAATGGCATGGAGCTCACATTCCCAGCAAGATACTTCTGCTTCCCAAGGATAGCTTCGTAGCCGGCTAATTTCGCATCCAGCGTTTCGATGGAGGAGTCGTAGACGGCTTTGTCGGTGGGCAAGTTGCGCATCCTGTTCGGAGGAATCGATTTGAGAAGGAAAAGGATAATAAAAGATTCGGGGTAATAAGACACTCACGGCTTGAACACCTTCTCACGAACAGTCGGGTAGGCGTAAGGTTCAAAATCCGAGTACTCGATGGACGCGGCCTGTTCAAAGAGAGCCTTTCCCTTGATGTCCGAGGGAACAAGAGGCGTCGTTCCAGCGGGGGCGGGATACTTGTCGACGATGTATCGGCAGATGGCGCGGCTCTCGAACAGGATGAAACCATCATCGTCCTTAGCAAGATCGATGTCACTCTTCAGAAGACGTACACCGAGCCGAAGAACAAAAACGCACGATGTAAGGTACCTGTCCAAAGGGCTGATTCTGCAGATAAGCAGCGCTCTTGTGTTCGCCTTTTGCGACATCGATCGAGACGAACTCGAAGGGAACTTTGTACTCGACGAGAACGGTGGCGACCCGGCGGGTGCAGGTGGAAACTGGCATGCCATAGAGCTTGAGGACCATGGTGGATCGACTCGGACGTGAAAGTGGGAGGAGAGAACGGCGGTCCGCTCCACTGTTATATCGGTACCACATCAGCACCCACAATCGATAATAATAAGTAAGTATTCTTGGAAGCAGCCTTACCTTAAGGTAAGGCTTGAGCGGCTGAGCTTAAACCTGCTGCCGGCCGGACTGCCTAAGCTTGAGTCTTGGCTCATTCACTTCATGAATGAGGAGGTGTGTCACGGACGCTCATAGAGGATAGCAGTAAACGAGGGTGAGATGAGGGGAGACTCAGGAGAGCAAGAGACAAGCAAGAGACGCGAGAGAATTCAGTAGAAAGGCCGACCAATCCCCTTTTGGGAATCCGGCTTTCGGTTTTATCTTTAGCCGACCAAAAACTTTGCTTCCATGTCTCCATGCAATTCGAATTCATAGGAGAATACAACCTCCAGGGTCGTATTCTGAGAAGGTTGCTCAGGTTAGAGTCAGAGCACCGAACTACTAAAAAATAAAAACGCCCACAACCAACCCTCGAGTTGGTTGATTGCAGAACAGGAAAATATTATGGAGTTGTATGCCCGCCATGGAGCTACCAAGCAGGTTATACAAGCAAGAAACACCTCTCACAGGTCTACAAATATTGGGGACGCTGCAAAAATTCCCCTGTAGCCTCGCCGTGCAATGAATGTGGAGGTGCCCCAAGCCCATTGACCTCTCTTTCGCGGCAGGAGGGAGAGCGCGCCGGCCCCGGCAAATTAGAGAGAGAGTATCATGCTGTGGCTCCTTTTATGTGCGTCCGTGCACGGACCAGTGACTGTGCTTGACCCTCGCACGGACCAGGCAGTTGTTGTCGGAAATTGCCGACGCGTTGTTTTTTAAATTGTTTCGCTTCGAAAAGTGCAAGAGAGGATCAGCTTCATTCAAAAGGTACTTGGAGCATTTAGCAGTTACATTCGTGTTTCGATTTTAGTTGAGCTGATTGAGGGTCCAGTTGTCAAGGATCGGGAGTCGAGCCGAGAAACAGCCCATCCCGAATCGCGTCTGCGGCGGGGTCGTAATTCGTCGAGAAACAAGCCTATTAGCAGGACTTATCGAGATGCGCGAGACAATGCATCGACGGCGCCCGTTAATGGGCCCGAAGCCCAATGCATTCGAGAGGCTCATAGGAATATGAAGAATTACGAGTGCCATCTCGAGAGTACTGTACATCCCGGTCCATCCCCTGGTAGCGGCGTAACAAGGAAAACAAAAGTAGATCGAAGACTTCCACAGCACCGCCAGCACGAGAGTCGGGAGAACAACGGGATTCCACGACGCTGGAGCGTAGAACAGTGGTGACGAAGGGTCGGGGAAAAATCGAGGAGTGTAGGATAGCTTGGGCATATCGCTGGCGATGGGTCTTTAGGAAGCCAGCCGGCGTGACCCACGCTTCTCCTAGAGTGCAAAGAACAGGCGCCGACGTAGTACAGTAACAGCCTTCAAGCAGCCGCCTTCACACCCCCGGCGGCTCGCCGACTCAAGCCCACGAACCCCAACAAGCAGCCGCGACAACCGCGCATACTACAATGTTTCCACCCACCCACACATCCCGGTCCATCCGCCCCGCCTCCCCTGTGAACCCAAGAAACCGCGAGCTAATTCGCGTCTACGACAATCGAAGGCCGCCGGCTATCCTGGCGCACTCACACCCCACCGACCAAGGGCTTAACGATAGCAGGAGAAGCAGGGCGGTATACCCAGAGACGCATTCCGGGGTATCCGCCGGACGGAAGGTAACGGGGGCGTGGGCGGGCAAGGAAAGTAGGTTATTTGAGAATGGCACAGCCACTGCGGCAAAGAGGGCGGGAGACGTGGAAGATGGCACCGAGAATGTAGAAAGAGAGACAAGCAGCCTAGAGAATATGAGCAGGCGCCTAACGGACTGGAAGCTGGTGGCGCTCCGCGCCTAAGAGAATGCCCATTGCGGATACCCTTCCAAAATTCCAGTCGAAATCCACCCGCCGGAATTGACATCGATCGCCGAACTTGACTGGTTATCCTCGTATGCAGTGTGCACAACAAAGAGCAGAGTTCCGCTCACCGTTGATGCAGTGCGCCGCTGAGAGAGATGTGAGGGTCCCACCAACCTTCTCGATATCGAAAATCAATGACAAAGCATCGTCTGAGTAAACACGGTGAGCTTTGACTCTTCAGTGGTACTTTCGGAAAAGAAAGACTGGATGAGACTGGGTTTTCTGCAGACAGGCAGAATACGCACTTCCGTCCCTGAGCATCATACATCTTGACGAACCGCATCGTCTCCAAGCCTCGCAAACTGGCCAAGAAAGAGCTACCTCAGATGACATCCAGATCCCACATGCAAAGAAAAAATAGCGTACCGGCGTAACTGCGGCTCGCAGGCAAACTTGGATTAGATTCAGAGCCAAGTCGTTTTCGTGACGGTAGCGCATGTAAATTTCCATGGTAAAGAGCCATGAGAACAAAGCAGTGACGCTTAGCAGTCTCTCAGTCTCTCGAGGGTGTGACGGCTCGTCGAACCATAGAAGTCCTGTGTCATTGCGCGCCTGTATCATGGAAAGTACACCGTCCGTCGTAGCTCGGACTGTGACAGTCGATTGCAAGCCTGAAGTCGAGGCCCTCAGACTGGGAACTCGGAGATCATTGGAGAGGCGGAGGAAGCCTATGGGACAGCAGACGATAAGTTCATTGACTTGATAGACTGTCCCAGGTGTCGTCACGGTGGCCTGGTCGTCCCAAGGTCATCCTCGTCGCAGAGAGTTTTCGGGGCTTCGGATCGGCAGTGACCCCAGCTTGCCAGACTCCCACGCTTCGCTGGGTCGGAATTTTCGACTTTACAACTCCGACGCTTTCTGTTTCCAACCACCATCTCCTCCAACTCCCGACGCCCACTAGCAGGCGAGCATCCCGCCACTACCTTTTGCGAGGGATACCTTCTGACGTGGTTGCTGCTTGCTTGACTGTCAACCATTCTCATTTACTGTACTAATCCGACCGGTTGTTCACTGGGTGTCACCCGTCACCCAAATTGTTCACTGGACAAGTTGTTCACAACACGTCAATCACATCAAAATTACCATATATGGTAGGCCGGCATTGCTCGGCAGATGCCGGCCGGAGATTTTTTCGATTTTCTTGCCCTTTCTGGGCCGAAAAAGTCCCCGTCACCCGTCACCCTGTTCAAAATTGTTCAGTTCACAACCCGGCGTCACGCATAACGTGAACAACCGGTCGGATTAGTACAGTAGTCCACATCCCAAGTACTTAACGTGTCTTCGTCTGACGAAACAGCTAACCGAGAGTTGGAAGATGAGATCATGTACATAGATACAACAACTCTAAGAAGGACCCCAATGTATATCATGAACAGCCAAGAGGGTAGCCAACACTAATAACAGTAATTGAATGTTTGTTACGATTTTTGTTGAACGCGAAATGGGCGTGCGCTCCGCGATCTCGAGAGATTGTTTGCATTCTGAATTCGTCATTGAACAGCTAGAGATTTCTCGAGATCGGTCAAAGTCTTACCTTCCTGCGAGGTCACCGCTTCCCTGTAACTGTCATTGCGCGATTTTCCAGCCGCAACGCGTCTCGCTTCGTTGGATTCAACTGGGGGAGTTGAATATTATACGGCTGTATTAATGAAGAATGAATGTGTGCTCAGCGCTCACCTTCAATGAAGCAAGGTTGTGAATTCGGGCAAACTTCGAATTGATACAATGCCAGCCCTAGATGCCGGGCTACATCCTGCGTTTCGGGGTCAAATCCTTTGATCTGATGAAATTCACTAAGACCAGCATATGCAGCGTCGTCTCCTGAGATTCCCCAAACATCCGTGGAAATTTCGATAGTTGGGAATCCAAGTTTGCCAGCCTCTTCTGCACTCAATTGTTGGCCACCTAACGGATCGAGTGACCAATACGCCGGACAATCTGGCCATTTGAAAGATCCAGGACCAATCTGAAAATCCTGCGTAGGGCAAAGAAATAGATAACCTTTGAAAGCCTGGTGCTTTGGTGCATGTGTACCGGGCTTCAGCCCTACAGTAAAGTCAACCTTATCGACGACAACTGTTCGATGAGTCAATCAAATTGTATCACGCAGGTGAAACGGCAACTCACCGTAGTTGTTCAAGTTGGTTTTAACACCCAGGCGATTAAAGACATGATTGGCTTGACTTATCCATGTTTGACAGAGCCATTTATTTGACACCCCGGACCCCCTCACATGAAACCAGAATAAGACCCTCAGATCCTCCGAGCGAAGTGATTCGAAAGATGAAAACCTGGATATAAGGTAACGTGTAAGCCAGTCGCCCGCTATATCGTATAACCAATCTTGCCTTGTCCACCCACTCGCCGTTATGCATGTGTTCTTCAGGTTGGAAGTCGATCGTGGAATGCCAATGATCGTCTGGTTGGACATCAACATCGGGCAAAGAAGCAACTGCAACCAATTCGCTAGGGCCTTCGCTCACGGTCGCACTGCAAACAGAGCCCCAACACACTGTAGTTGAAGAAGATACCACGATGAATCGCAAGATGAACAACTTTGCGTCCCAAATCTGGTGGTACTGTTCAAGTGTGAGGGAGTTGATTATGAGATTGCGGTAGGCTGCGGATGAAAGAATCTCAATTGGAGATCTCCTTCCGGCAAGATACGGAATCTTTGCTGAGCGGTAGTAGTCGCGCCCTACTAGATCAATGCACAGCCGACCAGAAGGGCGAGAAATGAGCAGCGTGTAGCCAGCCTTGGACTAACGTGCAAAAAAATCGTTAGCTACGACTTGAACCGGGAGGCAAACAGACTTGCTAGGCGAGTGTTGAAAGTCAAATTCAAGTAGTCCTGGGCCGCCTGAGAGAACAATATGAACGTCCAGATGGTGCGTGAAGTGGTACACATACTTCGAACTCGTGGCTCTTGGAGGCGAATTAGACATATTGACGGCGTTCGATATTAGATATTAAATTCAACATACAACGTAGGCATGGATATAGCAGGGTAGCATTGGATGGTCCCGGTATAAATTCAGAAACTCTTTGAATGGAATTAAATCTGCTCAAAGTCAGAGAGTATCAAGATTAACCATCGGCCGGATCCCTCGCACCGTCATAGAATATGATAGCATATATACTTCTTGAATGTACAGCTCCGTAGAGCTGAACGAATGATGAGTGACTGCAAATCACCGTCCAATTCAGCATGCATTATATCATGAGAAGAAACGAACCTTACCGAAATTCCATGTAGTGTGCCATATCTCTCCTCCACTCCTGAAAAAAAGTTGAAAACCCATGGCCGAACAGATAGAATTGAACATACTTCTTCAGCGTTTCTTCCTTCATAGGTGACAACTGTCGTCCCCCTACGTCTCTCAACTTCGGCTTGATGAAATCTTCGGACAACTCGTACGCCTCGGCGTTTGCGTGTGGAATAGAATGGATCGGCTTGCGAATCATCCATGTATATCTCGTGCTGCAAATTTATATCGCAGAGACGAAATTCACGAAGCTCTGCGCAGTTGCATAGCCAAGTATAAGTGTTAGATGTGCGAAGTAAATTGAGCGATGTACCAGGATCGACTACGGAGTCGGCGCCGACCACATGGCTTGAAAAATCTTCGAATTGCTGTTCAGCACCAAATTCGAAATGTAGGCAATGGCACCATACTCCCGCAGTGCACTTGAATATTCCACTTCTCGACACCAGCGACGTTGAATTGAGGGCCTTGACCATTTCCACCCGCGCCTCCGTGAATGCCACCGGATCCTCCAGAGCCGCCGATTCCACCTGCGCTGCCGTCCGAGTGAGCCTGAGACAGATGGGGAACGGTCGGGGAAAAGCTTCTCGCCAGTGATGATTGTGTTGTGCCCAGTGGGCGAGGCATCGGAACTCTGAGTCTTCTGGCTGCCGTCCCCCGAGTCCATGTACTCGTCTGAGGAGAAGAAGAGGAGGCTACTGATAGGTGTCATATGGTTACTATAGAGGGCGTTTGAGAGGATTCCGATATGCATCGCTTCCGCATCGGGGGCACCGTTACAGCTGTCGGGTGGAGATGCGTGCTAGAAGGTACACGTTGCGCATCATATGCTTCGAGGAATCAAGTTTCAAGAAGGGACAGCAATGCGTGTTGGTACCCATCAAGGACTCAGTAGTAGTCGCAATTTATAACGTCTGAGGACGCGCAGCAAATGGGGCATGTACTGTCTTGCACAGACCCTCACTCGATAAGTCTTTACATAGGGAAGAAGAGCTAAGAGTGCCTGGCGACGAAGAATCGGAAAAAAATAGTCTGGTGGTGTGATAGTTGTAGTGTATCGTTGGTGAAGGCTGTTCGGCCACAGTGCATGAGCAGTATTCAAGCCGTCCATGTACGCCGCTCGCCGCCAGACCAAACCCCATCCCCCTCGACAGGCAGTATCGCAACAGGAAATCACGCAAGCGATACACCTATGCACACATCTCGGTCTACCCGCTCCGCATTCGCTGCGAACCCAGCAAACGGCGAAACAATTCATGGCCACGACAATCGTCCCCCACCGGCTATCCTCGCGCACTCACACCCCGCGAAACAAGGCCACGAAGAGAGCAGGAGGAGCAGGGTGGTATATCCAGGAACGCATCCCGGGGTATCCGCTGGACGGAAAGTAACGGTGGCGTGGGCGGGCAAGGAAAGTAGGTTGTTGGGGGAGGGCACAGCCACCGCAGCAAAGAGGGCCGCAGACGGTATAGATGGCATCGAGGATGTAGGACGAGAGGAAAGCAGAGCGAGGGAGAGA
The DNA here is from genome assembly GCA_037176885.1 of Favolaschia claudopus. Classification (NCBI taxonomy): domain Eukaryota; kingdom Fungi; phylum Basidiomycota; class Agaricomycetes; order Agaricales; family Mycenaceae; genus Favolaschia; species Favolaschia claudopus. The sequence continues at coordinate 562,527 of JAWWNJ010000076.1, forward strand.
GGAGGAGAGGTAGGTTGATGAGGTAGGGGGTTCGATGGAGGTAGGAGATTCAGGCTTGCCATGCCTGTTCGTGATCCTTCGTCGCTACGACGAGCCACTCCCAGTCGCGCGCTATGACAGCAAACCCGTGCATCTCGTAGAGTGCACAGGCACCTGACGGACGGAAAGTTGGTGGTGTTTCACGCCCAAGCGAACGCCCGCCGTGTAAGGTCTTCATCAAAATCCCAGTCTAAATCCACTGGCCGGACACAAATGAAAGCTTAGCTTGTCCGCGATGGACAAAGTGGGATCTCTACGGTGAAAGACAGCCACAGGAGGGGGAAACTACAGCGTCCATAGTATTAGAGCCTTGAACCCGAGTCGGAAGCAACACGAGTCGAGGGAGGAGAATCAATGACGAAGCGTCGTCGGAGGTAATGACGAAGTGAGCTCTGTCTGGAGTTTGAAGAAAGAAGACCAGGATGAGACGGTTTCCGTGTAGACATGTAGGATACGCACTTCCAATGTAGGATACGCATTAGGCTCATACATCTCGACCAACCGCATCGTTTTCATGCCTCGCGCACTGGGTAAGACCAAGCTCCGTCAGATGATGTCCAAATCCTACATGCACGGAAAGATAGCGTACCGGGAGTGACTGCGACCGTGACATTAGATTGGATTAGATTCAGAGCCAAGTCAAAGCCAAGTCGTTCTTGCGACGATAGCGTGTTTAAAGTTCCGTCGAAAAAGTCCCTGTGACAGACGCAACGGCTCGTCCGACCATAAAAGTCTTGGTTGGATTTCGCGACTATATCCTGAGTAGAGGATACAGCGTTCATCGTCGCTCGGTGACGGTGAAGACTCTGAGGAAGAGCGTTGCTTTCAAAATTCGATTGCAAGCTTGAAGACTTGGATAAAGTCGAATTGATTGAAGCTCATTGAAGCGGCGGAAGACAGCATTTGAGGTCACCAGACGAAGAGTTCAACGGGATTACTTGATAGGCTGTCCGAGCCGTCGTCCTCGTCGTTGCCGTCGAAGGAGGAGGAGGAGGTGGGCTCAGGTGGCAGACTGGCAGTGTTTCGGATCTTCGGACTGATGCGGCGGCGCCGAAAACTCCCACGCTTTGAGCCTTCTGATTCAAACGACATCCGTCTGCAGTTGGTCTGCACAGTGCAGTACGCGTCAATCTTCTTCTAGAGAGATCTAAGCTTGGTTCTCTGCGTTTTTACACACGCTGACACCTCCCTTCTGGCTCCGCTCTCCAAACGGCTTCCGAGTCACCGTTAACCAGAGTCACCGTTAACCAGAGTCACCGTTAACCAGAACTGACCTATAAACATTGCCGCAACTGCCACCACTGGAGCCTGGAGGTTCAGTGATCCGTAAGTCGCACTTTTGGAAGAGTGGACCTTGCATGAAAGGTGGCCAGTCTGTCTGAACACCATGGCCTTCATCGAATATACTTAGACTGACGCGGACTTAGTCTCTTGTAAACAGACGCTACAATACATTGGTCCTCGTACCTGCGGTGTAACGCGGACTCCGCTCTACTGTGATCAATCTGCTCCGAGTCTGCGGGTTTGGATTCGAAGAGTTCCCTTGCAGAACATTCCGTCTTGCTGTATAATCAATTCCCCAGCAAAAACGAAGATATTGAAAAGAATTCTCGCCCCGCCTTTCAGGAAATTTCCCGCCCATTTGACTTCATCTGATGCGCCTGCTCCGCCGTCATTCAAAAGCGATTCGAAAGCAGTGCGACCAGCGCTTAACGTTACGAAGGCGACCAGCGCTTGATACCTCTCTCTTCTGCGTTCATCCTTGCTCAATGGACTTCGAGGACCGTGAACCATCCCTTGCTGGTGTTCTCCCCGGAACGCATGTTATGACCCTCAACTGTGAGAATCCACTGAACATCTCGCAATCCGTTGGTTTAACGCCGCGTACGCTGTAGTATCCGGGGGGACTGGTGGCATGGGCGGACGAGGTCTTCAGCAGGGCGGCATAGGCGGAACTGGCGAAGGTTCTCGTCTATATGTCTCGAGCGCTGACAGGTGGACTGTCCACGTCAACGGAAGTGAGTGGCTTTTTAGCATCTCCGCGATAGCTAAAACTACGGCAGACCTGAACTATTCTCGGGATGAAACTTCAATGGTTGACTCAAGTACGCTATCTTTTACACTGCCAGAAAATGCGATGACGATTTGCATAGATTTTCGACGAATTCCGTGGGGAGACGTTGAGCTTCAACGACGAGTATACGTTGACGATCCAAGATTGGACCCCTTCCCTCGTCAACTGCGACAGGAGCGATGCGCCAGAATTGTCCGCTCCGCCAGAATCGATGGCCGCGAGTTCACTGTTGCCAATTACGAGGGTCATAGTGCCGAAAAGGTAGTAGACTTTATCTCTCAGGCATAATTCCGTTCTCATGAGGCACTCGTCACATTAGAATTGGAAACAGGATGTCGAAAGATATATGAATATTCGGTACGATTTCGTGTTTTCCCCCTGTATAGAATAGTGCGAAATTCTGAATGTCGTATAGGCATGAAAATATTCTTCAGATGTATGGAACTGTATGTTGGCGGAATGTCCGTGCCGCTGTCTTTCACGGCGGTCAGTATAGCCTTGATTTAGCAAATTCCCGGACCATTCCAACGCTAGCGCTCGTTCAGATTTCATTCCCTACCAAGATTTTCTCACAAGTTATGCACACTGCGCAATGTCAACCTGCTTCATTTACACCTACATCGTGTGTATAGTATCCCTGCAAGTCGACGAGTACGAACTAACCCCACTCAGAATAAGGAGTTCAAGGTATGAAAGCATGTTTTGGGACGTTAGCCAGATTAGCCGCTTATTTGACACAAGGATACCAAGACTTACTTCGAAAGCACTCTCGGTTCTTCGTTGGTCAGCGCAGTGTGTTACCTCTTACCGCACTTCGTTAACACAATGCTATTAGCCCACCTATACACTACTCATCCGACGCTGCACCGGCCACCTCTGCCTCGATCTTTCCGGTCGTGACTTTTTCGGACTGAACATGAAATCAACATCAGACCTGGTACCAACGAGCTCTCCAATGCAGATTCTTTCTTCCGCCAATCGAAATGACATCGCAAAAGACATGACCCTGGAAGAATACTACTTTATCTGCACGTTGCAGTTATCGGCGATGGAGCAAACCATTCCCGTCCCCTCATCCAGTATCATCCATGTCGGGGCGCTGTATTGCGATATCAGCGATGAGCTCCGCCGCGCTATTCAGGTTATTGCCTTGCCGAATTTCGACTGTGATCTGGAAGAAGAGTGGGAGTATACCTCCGACGACTACACCATGACGGCGGATGGCTGGATGTGGTAAGGAATTGCTCATTCTATAACGCTTGGGCTGAACTTGTTTTCAATAGCATTCCATACTGCAGCCCGGACGATATCGAGACGTTCTCTGTCGGTGCTGCCTTTGCGGCAAGTACCTGGCTCAGTCAGGCGAATCATATATTCAAGCGCCTGAATGTTGAATCGGACTTTCATCGCTATGGTAAGCTGCGCTAACTTTGTACGATAAAATGTTAACTTCATTCCTCGTCCAGCAATTTTAGACGAAATTTCTTTCAATATTACACTGGACGACTCAGACGTTTATACATTCAACGATCCCGAGGGCTATCTGTTGCTCTGCCCAACCCGCGACCTCAAACTCGGTTCGAACTCCTTTCAATGGCCGGAATGTCCTGCATATTGGTCCCTTGATCCGGATGGCATGGAGCGGTTGACTTCGGACGCGGCGAGGGAATTGGGTTTTCCAACCATCGCAACTGAAACGCAGGCTCATTTCCGGTCATGGGACGATATCGTGTATGGAGGTCTTCGTGAATTTCACAGCGGAAAGGGATTTGATTCGGAGAGTCTGGATGTGGCAATCCATCTCAGGGCACCGTTGTATGAATTGTTCTCGGATGAGCCACCGATAGTTGTTGCAGCAGGTGAGTGTCAATGAGTAGGAAGTTTTCTTTTGTCTGTGTTAACTAAATAGCCTGATCAGACAATGAAACGGAGTCGGAATGTGGCTCTGAGGACGCCGGGAAAGAAGATGGTGTTTCGGAAAAAGAATGTCAAGACCTGTTTGAGCCGATGGAATTGGACGAAGGTGTGTCGTGTTTGAGTGTTAGTCTCTGATATTTCAACGGCCAAACAAATCCAGTGACCTCTATCGAGTTTCCTTTGGCCGAAGAGTTGGGCCACATACAAACAGCGTACATGCCGCCGTTGGCTCGGTTGCCGGTGAAACGACGTGCGGAATTAGATATCGAGGAATCAGAATCTGGAAATATTGCAAAAAGGAGACGATTTTAAGTGCAGTGGAAATCTGTATCTCCAGTAACCATACTGATCTCGTAACCGGGTCTTGTCGACATGAATATCCGCGAAGATTTGCAGGTCGCCATATAGTAGAAAGGGGATCACTAACAAATTCGTTGCAACTTCCCCCGCTTTTTGAGTCTCGAGAGTTTCATCTTTCAATTCGAGTCTTGCCGTATCGAAAACTTGACCACATTAGGGTGTTTCAGATATCTTAATTCTGCTCAACTTTGGGTCCAACTTTGGTGTCAACTTTGTCCCAACTTGGAGTCCGATTTCGAGGGTTGAGGCCAATTTTTGGGCCGTAGGAATTAGCTGAGGTCGAGCGGAAAGTTGGAGAGTGGAAGTTGGAGTGAAAGTTAGGATGCAAGTCGTGGTCCGATGCACGACTTGCATCCCAACTTCGAAATCGGCCTCAAATTCGGACTTGCAACTTTCAAAATCGGACATCAAGTTGGAACCAAAATCGGGCGCAAAGTTGGGATATCTGAAACACCCTATTATGTTTTCGTCGACATGAAATTTCCCCTTCAATTCGAATTTCATTGAACCCAGTACACCAAGTCTCAATCAACTCGTACTAGATGTAATTAAAAGATCGAACGCCTCAAATCCAAGCGAGGTCTTGCAAAAAGAAAAAAGTCAAGAAAAAATCATTACACACTCTGCATCTTATATTCCCCGTCCCGGTTCTCCGCTTCCTTCAAAGCAGTTCTCGGGGGAACCAACCCAGACACAGAATAGCACAAAACAGCAAGAAACTCCGGCAACGCGACGAGGGGGTACCACAACCGCTCGTTGTTCTGCTGCGAAGAATTGTTGATCGTAGCGGTCAGAAAGATCTCGCGAATGAGCATCAGAAGCGAGAGGAAGCAGATGAGATATCGGCCGTGGCGGTCACCCCAGGCGTTGCTGAGTTGCGCTGAAAACGGAGATGAGGATGTGGGAAATCCAAGAGAATAGCGACGCACGTGTATCTCGGAAGAACAAGATCGACTGTCCGGCTTGTACAACAGTGAGTGCGAGAAAAATGCCGGTACCAGCTTGCCGCAAAGTGTGGCCGGTAGAGACTTGGCTGGGTTTTGAACTAGTGCTGTCGACTGTGCCGACGATTCCAACTGCAACGCCCGCCATGAGAATAATGCGGAAGAGGTGCGAGTTGCGCATGAGGTTCAGGGACCAGAAGCCTCCCCGTTTTCCGCCCGCAAGAACATCCCTACAATCAGATTGAATGTTGGAAAAGAACAATGCGATACGAGTATATTTAGATAGAAACGTACCGATCAAGCACGAGCGTATAAGCAGAATACAGCAACGCAAAGAACCCGACACCAAAGAGGACTTGATCGGCGATGAAAAGTTGAAGATTTGAGCCAGCCGCAGCCGAGTTTGCCATGACGGCTCGGATGACGAAGCCAGGGATTCGCACTGTAGAATCGTTGAGCGAGGTCATTCGAAGAAAGTGGAACCAAGCAACACACTCAAGCAGAAGAGGGTAAGGACAATGTAGACATACGTCGTATTCTTGAACGACTGTCTCACGAACCAGACGCCGAGGATACAGTAGAGAGCAGAAAAGACACCAGCGGCTCCGACAGAGTGAATGCCGAATGCTGCAGCGTAGTTGAAGGAGGGCATTTGAAGCAATTCGGTGGGGAGAAGGGGTTCGTAGTCGTCAACTGGAAATTGAGTTCATGGCGAGGTTCTTCGTCTTTATATACATTGCACTCGAGCTGCGCAGTGATATTCCTGGAAGATTCGACTGCCACGAAGACGGCGCGCGGAAGACGGGAAGAATTTTAACCTGGCGTCGGTGGTGGGCTTAAAACGCAAAGTGTGAGTTGGTTCCGACGGCCGCGATGAGGTCCGTCGGAGCATGCTTCTATGACAGTTTGATGCGCCGCAGCGCTGTCTTATCTGATTATAACTGACATGTCAACCTAACCCAACCCTAACCTGAAGTAGACAAGTAGACGTTCACGGTGACTGAGTTAACACGCAAGTTCGTGCAATGGGATAATGCTGTAACTTACAGTTATCCAAATTCGGGGACCAGGTAACAAGAAAGTTGAATCAGTGGATCCAATAACGGGTGCTACATCTGAGTGTCAGGCAGATTGGGGAACGTGAAGAAACGATTTGTTTGCGCATCTTCTCTTTCTCCTTTCCGCTTCCGCGCGACACACTCGTCCGCCTCAGCCCAAAATGTTAGACGGCCATGCACGTCATCTTCCCAGTCCTCCCACCCCCGAAATAAACCGATAACAACGCGCAGGTCGTATACTTTGGGCTCTTTGATAGACTTGTAGGGTTCACAGTCGTCTGCAGGCCATTGGAAAGTAAAATCTGGATGCGTAGGGATTCTGAAAATATCTGCCATAAGGCGGCTTCATCAAACATGTCGTTCGAGCGTCGCGACGCACTGCGCAATTTAGGTAATTTTGTGAGCAACACGGCTAGAGTCGAGCGAATGATCTCATATCGCCATAAGCCCGCCCGATTCACTTCCACTGGTTATTCCAATTGTGTGAACACGCCAGTATAATTCATCATCCAACGTCGGGTTAATGAATCCAGAAACGAGTTGCTGTAAATTGCGTCAGACCAGCGAAAAGCGAAGCAATGTTACGAGTGACTACCTTCGATCTCCCCAGCCCGCCTTCGTAGCACGAAGTCATCGGCTTCAGCCCAAAACGTCAGGAGTCCCCGCGCCTCATCCTCCCAATCACCCCAGTAGTCGTCGTAGAGCCCGATGACGATAGGCAAGTCATAACGACGAGGTTCCTTTATCGAGTCGTAGTGCGCTTGGCTTTCGATACCGACGGGCCATTGGAACAAAACGATTTGCAGAGCTGGACAATCTGATGCTGCAACAGGTAGGCCATCTCGATTGAAAGTATCCCAGTAGTTTCTGCTGAGACCCAAGTGCGTGAGGGAAGGCAATCGAAGCAACGGACCCACGAAAGTCCAGAAATTGGCATCGTGATCGAAAACGTCAAGGTGAGTAAGATTTTGTAGTACTGGGTGTTTCAAATCGATTGAATCAAAGTTCCCAAAGAGAACCTCGAGACTACAGCACATACGACGAAGATGTCGCATTTCAGCAAGAATGCGGAGCATGCTGGGATCGATGGACGTGTCCATACTTGCAAATCCGCGAATGCCTGTACATAGGCTCAACAGCTGTTTGACATCGGCACGAGTGGAAGAGGAATGGAGGGCAAGGTGGTGGACCGCAGCATGGAAAAATTCCGGAGTCCTTCCACGTTTCATCGCATCGGAAATAGCGCGAGTGGCTTTCATATCGGAGTCAACTTGCACCACTCGATACAAGAGGGGTTCAATCCTGAAGGAGATGAAGTCAGAAAGTCCACTGGCGCTGCGACGCACCGCGACTTAGAACAGCGGGAAAGTGAACGCACCAGCTATGGACGTGACGGGCGACTCTAAGAAGAGAAGGAATAGACCCGGGGTACTTGAGTGCTGTGACTTCATATATTTCTCGTTCCAATTCAGGCGGAAAAGCCGGTTCATCCATGGTCCAAATTCGCGCCGTGGAGGAAAAGAGCAAGAGCCAAGCAAGCGCTGTCCCGTGATTGTGACTCAGTGACGTAAACCGGTGATCCGGCAAGGCCGCACACTCTTGTCCTCCTCTTTCATGCTGCTATGCAGAAAAGTCGCAGTATCAGGGCAAGCTATGAACTCGTCGATTTACTTGACCGCATAGGTCCTGAATGCATCCTCAGTTTTCAGCACTAAAAACGAATCTGGCGACTCCGAAAATTACTTAAACCGAAGTTCTTATTCGCAAGAGAGTAAAATGGCGGCAATGAGATTTAGTCCCCGCGCTCCTACGCATACCCCCGATCAGGCTTGGGAACATATCTGCTTATCACGTCAGTCTCGCGGTTGACCCACTGAAAGCAAATCAAGACTGACAATTCTTCCAGGTATTTGATTTCCTCGTCAGCGAGATCAACGCCTTTTTCTGCGCTTTGCTCCACACGTTGAACCGATGCCATCCCTATGATTGGGGAATCGACCTTCAACTGTACCCACTACGCAGATGTCAACATGTGGAAGAACATTAACAAAGAATTCAAATGCGCGTACCGCCAACGCAACCTGCGCCATCGAGCACCCTTTCTTCTCCGCTATTTCCTGAACTCGGCCAATAATCGCTTTATCTGCATCTGTCAGTTTTTTCTCGAATGCGGTTCCCTTGTTCGTCTGCGATCTCAGGGTTTCGACATCAAGAGGTCTTGCAAGCACTCCGCCTGCGAGGGCTGAATACGGGATGAGTCCGATTCCGTGCGCCTTACAATACGGGATCATCTCTCGCTCCTTCAAAGCGAAGGTAAGAAACAATACGATCATTAGTATTTTTCTCTCTCGCTTACCTCTTCGCGTTGGAGCAAACCATATTCACCCTGCATACTCACAAATTGAGTCCACCCATTCATCTCCGCCACATGATTCATCTCCGCAAACCGCCAGGTACGCATCGAGCTTGCTCCGATATATCGAACCTTCCCGCTCACAACGAGATCATGCAATGCGCGCATCGTTTCTGCGACGGGGGTGCGTGGGTCGAAGCGGTGGATTTGTAGGAGATCGATGTAGTGGGTATCGAGGCGCTTGAGGGATGCTTCGACTGCGTTGAAGATGCCTGCGCGGGATAAACCGTCTTGATTGACGTAGTCCCGCATGTTGCGCATTTCCGGGTGCATGAAGCCAAATTTTGACGGGTCGTGCTCGACGACGAGGTGGTGGACCTGAAGGGAATATCGATTTGATAAGTCGTCTTGTGATGTCTTGATACCTGAGCATATTCACCTTCGTCGCGATTACCACTTTCTCGCGCGGAATATGGTACTAGCAAGCCTTTGGTGAGCCCAAGACTGTTCTGCCAGTGTGCTCAACGAGGTTTAGCGACGTACGTCTTTCAGAAATTTGCCGAGAACCCTTTCCGACTCTCCATTGGAATAGATGTTTGCCGTATCGAAAGTAGTGAGTCCGTGATCCCAAGCAGCCTTCAACACCTCAATCGACTCGTCTTGGTCCAGGATCCACGGCTTGAAAATCGAGTTTGAATTCGAAGCGATGAGGAAACACAGTGAATATATACCCTGGTAACGGAAGATCCGAGACTCATACATCCAATCTGATTTCCATACTCCTGTAAGCGAGTATTCCCTTGACTCCCCTAATTGATGGTGAACGCACGATGGGGACAGATACTCTTAGTCCGGAACTCCCGCGACAACCCTTTCTGATTCTCCATTGGATCTTCGTCCCAAAAAGGAAATTTCCAGGCGCCGCCACGCTCACCGCACGACTAAGCTCGCCGCGCGACCAAGGTCGCAAGCGACTTGCATGCCCCAGACTTATAGGTTTTCGGCGCTCCTCCTCAAAGGGAATACTTTTATTTGGTTTGTATTTACTGACTACGCGGAGAAAATTTTGATTTTTTGGACCCTTACGAAACCCGTTTCCCGCGGGCAAAGGGATTTTGACGCGGCATTGACGTTTTGACGCGCGCGCGTCAATTCGCGTCAGTGCGCGTGCGGGATGATTTTGATGGGGCAGCGACCTCGCCTTCATCACCAGACTCGAGAGTTTATATTCGATGTGTGAGCTTTAGAGGTCAAGATAAGCAGCCCAAGACATCCATACTAGGTTTTAGTACTTGTAATTGGAAGAAAAACCTCGACCTAAATATTGATGCGCGTCAATCATTGTCATTGATCCCGCGTCAAACTTGTGCACGCGTCAAAGTTCAGCGTCGATGTGTCAAACTTCCGCGTCAACTCAAGTGCGCCGCGTCAATGGGGACGCGTCACCGCGTCTATACCGGCGCGGTGGCGCGTCAGTCCTGACTTTGGTCAATGTCAATGCTTGTGCATGGTGCGTCACTCCAACCTGCGCGCGCGTCAATGCTGCGGACCACCGCGTCAACTCATAAATACTCGAAATCTTGCTGTTAAGATGATCTCATTTGAAACTGAAACCTTTTGGAAGCATTCATGTCGATTCGTATAGATTTTTGAAGTCGCTTGCGGCGTCAACACGTCAACATCCATAAAAGGCAATCAGTGAAGGACCAATCCGTCTCTCCGGACGGTTCATCGTAGACGGTCCATCCGCTACATATTTTCCTGAGTAGGGATACATGTCCCTTACCTTTTGAGAGTAGCAGTAAGTCAGCTCCGACAAATTTCGGAAGTGTAGAACTGTTTGACTGCCGACCACCAGTACTGCCAGATTTGGCGAATTCAATTAATTCTTGTGCTATGTTGCGACGGAATGAAGCTTCAGTGTGTATTCTAGTATGAATCTGCGCCCCTCACGCTCTGTCTCGCGTCAATATAGTTCTGATTTACCACCACATAGTAATTGTTGAATTGTAACACGTCTTCGTTTGAACTGTTTGAACTCGGTTAGCAGAGTAAGTTAAAATTTTAGATTTATGAATCCGTTCTCGCACATTAACGAAGAAGGACTTTATCAGTTGAACCTTCAAAGCTCCTGGCCGTTCAATGAAACCTGTGAGTTGTAAACATACCGCGGTGATTCGGCGGTGATTACAGGCTATCTTGATCCGGATGCCCTCACTGCTTCTCTCTCTCTCCTCCCACCACCATGACCATCCCGAGACTCCGTACTTTGCACCGAACCCTTGCGCCGCTTTCTCGAAGACAGACGGCTGTTTAACGGCGGTTTTCTTCTTGCTTCTACTTGAATTCGTGCTCGGCCTGGCTGGCAAATTGTATTGCTCTCTTTATGCCTAACTCCCAAGTCGCTACTTTGTGATTATTTTGCTCTCAAATTGAATGCGTGGCTTAGACAGTGTCCATCTGAAAATTTTGGGGCAGCTTGCCGGATTCGGAGTTTTGTGACACCTTTGTGATGCTTTGTTTATCGACTCTTCGCTTCTCCGCTCATCTACACCATCATGGATCCAGTTTACATCGCTTTTGCACTCTGTCTACTAGCTACAAACTTTCACCGGCTTCTCCAAGGTGTAAACTGGCTGTCAGAACGCCTCCCAGCACCACAAATCCAAGCAAATTGGGTCGCACTTGATCCAATCCGGCTAACTCTGCTCATATGCCTTCTCATCAGCAATTATTCACACTTCGGTTGGCTAGCGTCTTATATCGCGCGGAACGCAGCAGCAATAAATCCCGTTCATTTGACTCTGATACTCTGTCTGATTCTCACCAACCTCCCGAATCTCAATCGTGTGCTCAATTGGGTCGTCGCGAATATTTCCCAACCGCCGAATGAACGCTTGGTGCCTTTGTATGACCGGGAAGGTGAGTACTTATTTCTGTTTCTGTATATATATATGTGCCTGACTGTTGACATAATTAACAGGTGAACTCATTGGGATGGTGCGAATCCGTGAAAATGCTCAAGATGCATCGACGAGTGCGTATTTTCGCCTCGGTTGGGTGAAAATATGTGTGCTAACATATCAAGATCGAATCAATGCCTCTAGACCCCATGAGCACCCAGTCTCAACCTCTGATCCTCCGCATACCCGTGCGCTAACACTATAAAATTGTTTTCAAACCCCATAGCTCACTGACATTTGTTTCAGGTCCCCCGCCCGCTGTTCCATCCATTCCTCCAGTAGCTCAAACGTCGACGCCGGTTCCAAATAGTTCACATATTCCTCCGAACCTTTGGAACGGATGGCCCAACGGACACGTTTGGACGTTGTTCTCGCAGCAGGAATTGACACAGAGTCAGGGTATGATGATCAATTGGGTAGGTGAGGCTATCGCGGGCCATCGGGATCGAGGTTCGAAGAAAGCCGCAGTTTGGCAAAAAGGTAAACAGCTCCATCGTCGATGCATGGGCGCTTTGCGGTGTCAATCCCGCACTTGTTCTTTTAGCCTCGTGTGCGCGCCGGCCACTCGAGGCATAGATCTACATCAGCAATTGACGAAGTTATGTTCTTGCGGCGACAAGATCGAGCTTCAGCCTTGCGGAGTTGAATGGACCACTTACCTCTTCCGCAACGGAGCGTATTTCACTCACCTGGGAACTCATACTCACGGCAAATACACGCATTCGCTTAATTATCGACCACACACGCCGTTTCAATTCGAAGATTTTATTTCCAAGTATCAGTCATCGGTAAGTATTTTCCATCGACAGCTACCATGAAATCATTTTAACTGTTACCGTCAGGCTGAGAATATTGCGTCGACTCACGTCTCGGACGAGAAAACCCTCAGCGGTGATCAGCTGCCTGCGGGTCCCGAACAAAGCGGTGAGAATTCCTTAGTTTGTCTCTAGAAATATCATTGTCATGTCCACAGCTGCTTTGGAAGTCGAATCGGGCAGTGAAAAGTCGATAAGGGAAGCCGACGGTATGATCAAATGGCCCGCTTCAAACGATGGATGTTAATTTAATTCACAGAACTTCTTTTGGACGAAGAAAGCGAAGGAAGCCAGTACTTCCCCGATCAAGAGGAAGTTGACGCTGATCCACTTGCTGCGGACTCCAGCTCTGAGTCTGGTTAATGTAGAATACGCTTCAAGTGTACAGTACAGCAATCACTTGGTATTTGAAATTTGCTTTGTCACATCACGTTTCGAAATTTGCTTCCGCTTTTGCCTCTTCTGCTCCTCTCTGACGCTGTGTGCCTATGGTGAGCTCGCACTCGGCCCCGTAGTACACGACTGCTCATATCCCGCACAGGAAACGTTTAAAACATTCATAAAATGGATCTCAAATTCATCGAGAGAACCCGATGTTCCCGTAAGTTGTGAGTGGTTACCACTTTGTCGAGCCGTCGTCCCCTCACTACACCATTTCAGACGAGCTTGAAGACCTTTCTGACCGTGTAAACCCCATGGTGGATGGAGATGGTGTTGTGTATGCGTATGAGACGGATAGGGACGTGATCCTACGCAGGCAGCATGGTGCGTTGTGCCATTCTGATTCTCATTTGCTTTGTTGCTCACTTCTTTCGAAGCTGGGCCTCCTGCTCTTTCAGGCTTGCCTGGAGCTATGGCGGGTGCGCACGTCCAGCAACGTCTGAATAGTGATGTTCTTCTACGCCGGCACGACGGTGTGTTGATTAGTTCTCACTCGCGGGTCTCACTTATCTCTCTGAAAGTCATCGTCAACCGTTCAACGCGACTTGCGCCTCGCACACATCCCTATCAACGTTCCGAACCTCGTGTTACCGCTCGTGCACCGACTGCACGGTCGTCACGCGCCGCCCGAGTCAACGTGCCTCCTGCAGCAGTACCTCAGATGCAAGACGACTCGGAATGGGATGGATGGCCGGATGGGTCCTTCTCCCGTTTATTTTCGCTCGAGGAGGCCAAAGAGCTCGGGAATTTGAAAGTCCATTGGGCCTGCGAGCCTATGGGGGCGTCAAAATCGGCTGGTTCGGCGCAGGCGGTCATCTGGCAGGAGGGGAAGGAGACTCGACGCAAATGTCACGGCGTCATCTCATGCAACCGCTCCTCTTGCAATATTCTTGTCCGTCCTCAAACTCGTGCAGCAAAAATTCGAGCCCAGCTTGAACGACCATGTTCATGCGGAGGATCCCTCGTTAATCAGCGCTGCGGCGTTATTTCGACTCTACATACCTTCAGGGACGGAGTCTACTACCAAAACGGTGGGACACATTTGCATCAACGGCCGACACACGTTCTACATCTCTCGCGACGGGAGGAGCAGGAGTTTGGCTCGGTCGTTGAGAACAATCCGAAAGCCAGTCCGCTCAAATTGCTCGTTGGCCGTCCTGGGGTCGACGGCCCGGGCGAATCGGTGGCTGCTATCAGCCCCGCTCTCTTTAACATCGACCGAATCAAGTACGAACGCCGCAAAGTTTTGAAGGGTGTCCACGGGCATCATGGTCAGAGTCCCAATTTCATTCACGACTTTGCGAAGGTGGACGAGGCGTGCCCGGGATTTATTCGTGAGGCGCAGTTTGGGAGCGTGACAATTATTGTCATGCAGACTGAGCACATGGCCGAAAAGCTTGTCAGAGCTCTCGTTGCTGAGGAGGCGGTGAACGGTATCGTCTCTGATGCTGCACACGGATTCTGGTACGAGCGAAACGACTTGCTCATTCTCAGCTCGATCTACGAACCGGTTCATCTCAAGCGTTGGATGCCCGGTTTGATCAGCTATACCAACGGCGGCACAGCGGAACACTATCGCATCCATTTCTTCCACTTATTCACTTCCATTGCTGCTGAGTGCGCGAGAAGAGAGCTGGGAATGAACGACGACCTACTTGCCAATGTGAGCGGTTCTTATTCTACTGTTCGCGATTCTCAAACGATATCAGGTAATCGATTTCAGTCAGGCTGAGCGCAAGGGATTCATCCTTGCCTATGTCGACTTCTGGATTGAACATGCGCCCGGTCAACGAACGGTTGATGAACTCATGGCAGACGCGCCAACATTGCTGAAGGGATGCGCTCAACATTGCAAGAATCAAGTTGCCCGCGTCAAGAAAATCAGTGGTGTCGTCGATCCCTCGAAACGAGATATTTTCGAAAACTATGCTTACAAGCTCCTCCATTGTAACACCATGGACGAGTTCACCCCTTGTGCCGAGAGTTTCATTCGTGACTTTCCAAGGGCAGAGTCATGGATTCGCTGGTGGATGATTCCCGAGCACGCAACCATGCTGTTCCCGAGCTTTCACATCATGAATCCGGAGCTCTGGAAGCAGCTTCCGAGCACCACCAACCCGACAGAGGCGCAGAATTTCAAGGTTTATCTCGCGCTCGATAAGCGGATGCCTTTGATTCCTGGGATCAAAGGCCTTTACAAGTTCGCTAATTCCTATCGCGAACTTGAAGATGCCGCATCGCGTGCGTGGTCATCGTTTTATAAACCACAAAACTGATAATCAATTAGACGGAGTCAAAATATTCTATGGAAATGACCCGCAACATTGGAAGCGCTCAGCTGCAAGGTACGGGTACACAAAGCATTCTCGGCACAACGCACCTCGTCGCCAGGTCAAGAACGACGGTCGACCTCCGGATACCAGCAAAGCGCTCATGACTCAAAAGCGCGGCGCAACCGAGCGTAAAGCGGTGTATGAGAAATCGTACACATGGCGGAAGAATTCTTGCTGGCTAGATTCAGCGCTTACTTTAATTTCGACCGCTGCCGCGCGCGATTACGGTCAGAGCATGTCACCGATGTTCAAGGATGTCCCGCCGAACTCTCTGCTCCGTGATCTACATCAAATGGTGTACACTCGAACCCAGGGCTCCTTCGAACTTGTGGGCTACGAAAAAGGTGGATCAAGCCTCTTGAGCACTCAGCGCGATGGATTTCGGAAACAGATTCGCCATGCTCGGGGACACAATGATCCCGCGCTCTCTTCGTTCAACAGTGTCTTTGTGAGTGTTGTAATGCTATTTCCTGCGCATGCGCTCTCTTTGAAATTACCGAAACTCTAGGGATGGCTTTACGCAATCACCATTCTGTCACGCAAACCTGGTTCCGCTTAGTCTCCCGCAGTCAGACTCTATGAGATATATGATAGTCGATATATCTTTTTATATAGAGTCTGATTTTGTTGGCACCTGTCAAATGGGACCTCGGATTTTGTGACTATTTGATGGCACGTGCAAATAGTCCCACGGTTTAACTTCTGCGTGTTTACTGCTAACTCTGCACATTCTGGGGTTATAACAGACCCATTGAGCTTATATAACGCTTAGGTATGGAAAATTTGGCATTTTCTGCAATAGAGGCTTGTATTTGCAAGCTTCTCGATGTCCATGCAGTGATTTGTCGCACTCCTCGATTCTCGTGTATGGGGGTTCTGAGCCTCGGTATTCAGCATATATTCTCCATTATAACGCTACTGTGAGCTCAAATACCAACTTCTGCGCATATAAATCTCATAACGCGCGAGTTATGGGCGGGAAGAGAGCCGTGGGACTATTTGCACGTGCCATCAAGCCGTGACATTGCGTGACAAATCCGAGGTCCTTGTTGACAGGCGCCATCAAATACAGACTAGGTTCCGCTGTGGACCCAATTATCGAGCGAGCTGTGTCATATTTCCGAGGCACTATTGTCTCGTTGAAAACGTGCACGGAAAACTCGTCTGGAATTGACCACTGGCAAGTCTCCCATGTTCAGCAACGCCGGGACTTTCAGGTTGATCGAGCCATGTGCGAGAGATACGGCGGGGACCTGAGGAAATGGGTTCGTGATATGGTCCGTGTCTCCCACTCTTCACCATTGTCGGCATGCTGGCAGATGGAGGACGGCCAACCGCTCTGTCTTCACGGCAATGTGAGTGAGCAGAAGGTTCTTCTCAACCTGCCAGTCGTGTTGATCATAGAGATGGGAGACATGACGACGTGCGAGTGGGACATCCCCGCGTCAATCTCCCCATATGCCAGCAACACCGCCGCATCCACTGCTGGACTGAAGTACAGCATTGTGGGCCATGTGTACGCTGGAGAGGCGCATTTCATCGTGCGTTATCTCTCAACCTCTGGGGCAAAGAAACGTGTATTCGATTACGATGATCGGAAACATGACGGCCACGCTATTCAGCGTTCGACAAAATCCCTGGCAGGTTCTCTCACCGGTCCTTCTCGGTCGATCTCTCTCCCCGAGAACTATCAGATCTACGGGGTCGTCTACCACTTGGACGGCGGGGAGACAGCGCAGAAATTCTTCCGCAAGCAGCAGGTTGAAAACGCTAGAAAAATCGGATTAAGTTTCGACTTCGACCTCCACAACGACAACGGAATACCTGCGCGATGCACGCTGGCTCGCACCCATGCGGAGCTCCTGGATGACAGTGTGTGGGTGAAGAATCCGTCATTGAAGAACCTCGAATACTTCTCCAATCGTCCTCGTTCTCCAAAGAAAAATTCTGACTCTTGGCATGCACCCATGGCACCTCCGAGTTCTACCGAATCAAGTCCTACCCCGCCTCATTCTCCCCTCGCTTTCGTAAGCGATCCTCCTCCCTTCAACCTTCCATCACCGATTGTGTCTGACGCGGAAATGGATCTCGATCCTGTTGACAATCGTCCCAAACCCGCACATTCTGGCACTGTTATCCCGATCCGGCGCATCTGGTGCAACTGTGGCGAGTGGTTTCCGAAGGGCGACGGTAAGAACGACGACAATAAAGTTGAATGTGTGGACTGTGGATATTGGGCGCATATAAAGCATCTCCCCAAGGGAATCGATTGGAAGGATCCAACCGTGGATTTTATATGTAAACGGTGTCACCTGTGAGTGAGCATCTGCATTTTCCGTGTTGTTTAGCCAATATTCGCCTTCTCTAGCTATAAGCCGGACGAACTTGTGCTATTACCTTCGCCGGATACGATGGACTTGTCCGCTCGCAATATTCGATGGAATCCGGCCCGATTTTTGTCGCGACATCGGGAGGAGAAGAATACCGACCGTGAGTTCGAGTTCATGTGGTTGGAATGCGTGGAAAATTCGGCGGCGGCACACCAACACTTCTTCGCTTCTCGCGCATTTTGTAGTGCAGCGTACGAGCTTTGCGAGTCTCCAGGGAAGATTAAACGAGCTCAGGTAAGACGCATCAGCTTTCAATCGAGTACCAAGAAATTAACATTCAAACACACAGCTTCCAAAAGTTCGCTTCCCTCGATTCCTCGACGCAGACTTCAGTGGCCACGACAACCCTGAGCTTACAGCAATTTTTGACTCCGCACTTCCCCTCATCGCAAACATCCTCGCTGAGTTCTCTGCCGCACATCCTTTGGTTCAGAATTTCATCCTATTCGATTTCGCTGCAAAGAAACCGAAGAAACGAATGGAAGGGGACCTACATATCACTCCTACGGAGTCTTCCATCGCGTTCGATTGGATGCAGCACCTTGGGCTTCTCGCGACACCGGAGCAGGTTGCCCTCAAGGACCGAGCCTTGGACAGGTTGCTGAGGCATTCACAACCTCGCGCGTCGGACGCGTCAGACGACATTTCGTCAGCGGAGTGGAAGATCCGCGTCTGCTCAGTCGGCTCTGCTCTGCTTCAAATTCTTGTAGTTCAGCACGAGCTCGGCGAGCCACTCAACCTTAATGGCGACTTGCTCGACGATCTGATTAACGGCAGAATCGTCGCTTGCGAGGATGATGCAGAATCGGTGTTGAATCTCATCATGACCTGCGCTCTCGGTCAGATCACCGAGGCTCAAACATCGCTCGAAAAATTTATCAAATTTAAACGTGAGTTCACAGTTTACGACGAGACTTACCGGCCGCCTAGCTTTCGCCGTATTGCCGAATCGACGTCGCAGCCGTCAGCACCAATGCTGGTGACAGTGAAACGGGGAGCCGAGGAGGAAATTGAGGACGCACCTGAGGCCAAGCGCAAGAAGGACGATCAACCGAAGCCGCGACCAACCGCGCGGCCGCGAGGTCTCGGTAGCGCAAAACCCAGAGAATTTATACCTCGGGGTGTCAACTCGGAGTACTGGGATTAATTGCTTGTGTTATGCAGTAACAAACTTGAAGATGATTCAAATCGAGTGAGATTGGGATTGAAATTGACTGAATGTGCCAATGTGTTCAAGTTCAACATTAAATAACAGCGGATGAAGATGATATGCAACCTCTCGCTCGTAGTATTTATTGCTATGTGTTCCCTTCATTGTACTTACGCATCGCATTGATCAAGCATAAATACTGATTCAATTTCATGATATCAATTCTAATTTAACTAAGTTCCTGCTCGCGCATTAGTGCTAATAGTAGTCTATAGTAGCCGAAGTTTGGGAGAGAGGGCCCTAAATTAAGCGGCACCACTTGTCTGGACCGCGTCAATCTCAAGTATTGGCACGTCAACTCGAAATACGGCGCGTCAGTCAGAGGCGCGCCGCGCGTCGATGTTACGCTGTGGCCGCGTCAGCGACGCGTCAGTCAAACGTCTGCCGCGTCAATTTACCCACGCCCGTTTCCCGCTCCGTTTGGAGGGGATATCGGGCGGGTGAATCTACGGCGGAGATCTACTTTTACAGATCTGAGGTACTGACTACCGGGGCAATGGACCCTGTATTTTGTACGTAGTAGAAATTTGAAGTCCGCAGAGTTTGATCATTCAGAGTTTGAAGTCTCCCTGCAAACGAACCTCTTTCGAATCGGGAGAGGAGGGAAAAAATGAAACAACTCACCGTATATCAGGATACAGAGGTACTTGATGGATAAAGTGAGAAAATGGGTGAATAAACTTGAACTCGTCGACGCCGCCGCGCAGCGCAAGAAAAAATCGACCTATACGCCAAATCAGTCGGGAATACAAGAAATAGATAGTATCTACTTACCACCTCAGCCGCGCAGCGAAAGAAAACTTCCGTGTACTTCGCGGACGTGGCAAATTTTACGTGGTAGGTTGGCTTGAGACTCCGACGGCGAGCACCGCGCAGCGGGAAGGGAAAAAAATCTAGCGCTCAAATCGGCTCAGAAACGACTCTATCGCGCACCTGACATCAAGGAGCTCGACGCCTTGCTCGCGGGAAGGCGAAATATCGAATTTCCAAAATGGGTGTCGGCTTTGATGAAGTTGACAAAGCTCCGCGCAGCGGGAAGAAAAAAATCTGGAGGCTTTGAGTTAGCAAAGGAACGGTGAGGATGAGGGGAAGAACGCACCTGATAGGGAGATGAAGGTGGGAGCGTTGCTCGGCGGACGGTGAAAAATTAAATTTTGATGTTGAGGTTGGGTGTTGATGAGAGGGGCCGCGCCGCGAGAAAATTTTGAATCTGGGGACGGGAAATGAGGTGAAGAATGGAGGGAATGAGCATGGGAACTCCCGTGTGGAGAGCTGGAGATCTCACTCGGCGGACGACGAAATATCGAGTTTGGAGGTGGAGGTTGAACTTGAAGGCGGTCCTGGTGAAAGAAAGGGAGACCGCGGGAAGTCGAAGTGACTCTGAAGGCTCTCTGAAAAGTGAAGGAAGAAAATGAAATGCTTACCTCACACAACCTAACCGACGTCAGGAAAAACTTGACGTGTATTTCAAAACCTTGCTTGAACGGAATCGTAATTCGTAAGAGGAAGAAAACGTAAGAGTAAGAATACCAAGCTTACGTGAAGAGCCGCTCGCCGGACGACGATACGTCGTGTCGAAGGTATAGCAACGGCGTCGGCAACCACGACAACGGAACACTGTCGAGCCGCTGCTTGACGCGTCGAGGGGCTTATTAGCCTGCAGGCGGCCCAAAGTTCTGAAAAACAAGGCCTCAGAATGCGAAAAAAGTTGGAGCAAGAAAGAACTCACTCGAAAGCCTTGCTCGCGGGACATCGATTCATATACTCAAAGCTATGCGCGCCGCTACGCAGCACGGCGGCAACAACCACGACGAGGAACGCGTTGAAAGGCGGGGGAACTCGTCGCTCTACGCGTCGGGGGCGGGGTCAGCCTGCCGGCGGCTGAGAAATTCTGAAAAAAGGTGTCAGAATGAGCAGAAAATGCACCGAGGAATACATACAGAAAGCGTTGCTCGCAGGCAAGAGATAGGAAGTGTGTGCGCCGCGCAGCGGCGCGGCGTCAACAACTGCAACAACAAGGAGAGTGCTCAAGGGCGGGGGAACGCGTTGCTTTACGCGTCGGGGGCGGTGTTAGCCTGCCGGCGGCCAAATTCTGGTGAAAAAAGGCGTCAGGTGAAAGGATTTTTGACACAAGGGAAGACAGACGCGAAGTCCCGCTCGCGGGGCGTCGATACGTATAGTCAACGCGTAAACGGTGATGTTTGTGGCTGGGGAAGTGCATTGTGAGGCTGCTGAGTGGGTGGGTTGAAGATGGGGGGTGGAAGAAAACGGGCGCAAGATCTTGCGAGCAGACGTTGGAGAGTGAAAGGGGAGGAAGGTGGTGGGGGGAAAGAAAGGATGGTTGATTTGGTCCTGTTAGTTCCAAACCCGCTACAACGGCGTCGGCTCAGCGTCTCCGTCGCAACAAAATCAGCAGAATTCGTTTTGAATGAATCAACAACTTACGAACTTGATAATTCCGGCCGGACTCAAGCGCGTCAGGGACGCCTTGAACGCGAATGCCCCAATTTCTTAGCATGCTCAGCTCTGAAATAACTCACAGGTTGAAAGACTCGAGGGGTTGTCTCAGGACAAGAAGTAAACCTAGAGAAAGAGAAAGTATTCAGGCGGCGGCAACTGAGCTGGGCTTGGGGGATAACGTTGTGCTGAAATTCAAATTGCAAGTACTTACGGTTTGACGTGATTCGCGCGTCTGAGTTGAAGTGGAAAGATTCTATAATCAACTCTCCAGGCCAGCGATGAGCTGCCTCAATTATCCCACCAGCAATCAAATACAGTTTTCAAAGAAACAGATCTTGAAGTAATTCGGCAAGGACAGCGAAAGAGTGAAGCCAGCAGAAAACGAGGAAGTCCAAGTGATAGGCATCGATTTTGTAACGGCAGCCGAAATCCAGCAGAGTTGGCGCGCAGAATTCTCAGAAAATGCCGAAATAGGCCCATGGATTTAGATACGCCGGTTTTCGGGGTCTTCGGAGCTTGAGGACGGCGTCCAGCGCGCCATGCTGCTATGTTGATGCTTGGCAGAGGCGCACAGGGCGTGGGCAGAAAGCCTTCAACGAAATGAGGTGAGGGGAGCGGACGAAAACGGCGTTGATGGGATCATCGATATTGAGTCCGAAATAGGAAATTCCGAACATTGCCTCTCACCACCACCATCGTCGATTCCTGCTGCTCCGTCGAGTGGACTCTGGGGATCATGTGCGTCTCTATATCTCATTTGGCTCTACTAATTGCGATTTGAAGCGTTATATCTGCCCAGGAGTACCACCAGCGCGGACACGAGTGTTTGCGCGCATTTCGAAAAAACGGGGTCTGGGCTAGCGGTGCCGCAACCCTCTGACTCAGGGATCTCCCAATCAATTTTTAATGAATACGCGTGGCGTCGGGGAAGGTTCTGGAGCGATTGGAGCTGCGTTGTGACCGGAAGAATTCCAGGTGTGTTTTAGTTTGACTCGCTTCCATGGCTATATCATGCTGACGTATCCGGATCTTGGCACTCGCAAGTTGGTTAAACCATCCAATTTTGCTGCCCCCACTGTCTTGAAGCTCACAGACTCGTCTTCACCCCGCAATTGCAATTCACCCCTATCTCGACCCTCTGCTCTCTCGACCTCATCTCCCCCTCCACCCCCAACCTTCCGACCCTGAAATGATGCGATCAATTACCCGAAACGGCATTGACGTGCGTGTACTTTCCGCGGCGCATTTCGTTGACTTATGAATTTTTCTAGTTCCCCGCCGACTTCCCCAATTTCCGTTCTTGCCGATTGAATGGCGCGGTCTCCCCAAATTTTCAAGACGGAGTGTCGATCCCGCCGAATGTGCGGAAGATTTGGTGATCCTGATAGCGTTGGAGGGCCGGGGGAAGGCTATAAAGGTGAGCTGGTTTCGCCGAGTTTGAGTATGGGTTGCCCACCCTCTTACTTCCCTCCCTCCACCCACTCACCTCAACTTCACTTGACTTCAATTATCTATTCAACTCTTGTCTAATACCTCTTCAATACCCTTTCCCTCCCTCCAATTCGACGCTTTTGCGCTTCAACTCGACCTTCGGCGTTATTCGGCTTTCTCTCGCTCTTCAACTCTTCGTTAACTCCGACTTGGTTTTTGTGACTTCCAACTTCAAATTATATTAACTGACTCTTATTTCGCTTCAGTTTTGCGCTCTATCATTCACTATGGTGCGTCGATTTCTATTTAGATTCACCTGCATACTGAATTCATCAGTATTTCTACTGCGACTCGTTCAATAGAGTGAGTTTCGTCTTTCTCGTTCAAACGATTACTGACATCCTGATCAGTGTTACTTCTATTTTCTCTCTTGATATATGAGTCTCAGTGTGGACCTCCTTGAACCGACCTTCAAGCTATGCTCAAGTATCTCGACGACTTTGTATAGGCGAGTGTTTCTAATTCCTTGGAATACCTCAAGGCGGTATTGGCCATTCATTTGGTTTGTATTCCTTTCTGCCGTGCCTGAGATGCACATTTCGACTGTGTGCGCAAGGTGAGTAAGTTCCTCATTCTCTTCAGCTTTGAAATTACTGACCCGTTGAATAGCTTCCCGAGATGCACATTTGGACTGTCTAGGTCAGTTCTAATGCCGCTATTATCAATGGTTACTGACCGTTTTGATAGTATCCAGCATCTCCCTTCGACCACTCAAGTTCCACTTCAAAACTTGAACGTGTCTTGACTTCGGCGCCGTCCCGGTTTCTCTTGTTGAGCCGACCCTTCCATTTGATTCACTTTGTTTCTGATCCTTTTGTCTGAAGCAGCCAAGATTGACTTGAATAATGAACGATGGCTTGCCTTCGTTGAGGTTAGGTTAAGTAGTTTCGTTCAGGTGAGTACTACAACCATTAACTTTAAACTTGACTTTGAACCTCGCGACTGATTGAATGTGTTCGACCCGAAGGTCGCGTTCGTTTTTTGCAACTCGTTCAAATTGGAGTTGACTTGGACTTGAAGCACGGTGTGCTATCTATTTATCTCACTCCTTAACTCAATCTGACGGAACTGTGTTTCTTTCAGACTCGATGCTGACCTTAGCTCTTATACGCTCCAGACACCGAATCTGGGCCTCCTTTCGACTGTGTGCCCAAGGTAAGTGAGTTCTATTGACTACGCCTTCGAATTACTGACCGTTTGAATAGCTTGGTGAGATTCACATTGCAGCTGTCTAGGTAAGTTTTGGTTCTGCTGTTATAATTAAAACGATCACAGACCCGTTTGATAGTATAAGTACCACTTCAGAACTTGAGCTCGACATCTGAGCTCGGCGCCGTCTCGGTCTCTTGGTGAGTGCAACTAGTCAAGATTAGTTGAATAACAACGACGGCTTGCCTGTTGAGGTTGGGTTAATCTCGTTCAGGTGAGTACGACCATTGAGTTTGAATCTAAAGATTCAACACTGACTGAATGTGTTGGATTTTGAAGGCCGCCCGAACATTTCGACTCGAACACCGAAACTATGCCGGTTTTGTGTCAGGTGAGTTTGATTTCGCTTTCTTACTCTGATCATTGACGGTCTGACTTGTAATTTGAAGGCCAAACCTATACCCGTCTGAATCGCGCACGAGTTCGATTTATGGTATACCGAAACTATGCCGGTAAGTTATTCATCTTCAATATCTTACTTCAACTCAATACTGACTTGAATTTTGTGCACTCCAGACGCCGCAACTCTGCCTCTCTGCATTCAATCGCCCGTGTACTTTGTTTTAACACCGAAACTATGCTATTATCGCCGCAGGTACGTTTGATTTCAACTCGTTACTCTGATTGTTCAGTTGAAACATCAAGGCCGAGCCCATGCCCGTACGAGTCGCGTGCGCGCGACTGTTTATACAGTCCAAGGTATACATTCATATGTTCTATTGATTCAAGTAAGTGAACTTCACCTTCCTTCATGTTAACTCGAGTTAAGTCTAACCTTCCTTCTTCCCAGCGCGGCGTCAACTAGACAAGCAAACTGAATTGAAGCAAGACTGATCACGTATATGAACTCACGCCGAGGTAAGTTTCCGTTTCATTCTCTCGTTCCGATCGATTCGAACTAATTATTTACCTGTGTTCAATCTTCAGCGTTCTCTCTGTCCAGCATGAACATCGACAATACTTACTTCAAGTTTACGGTTCGTTGAATCCGAATTCACTTCGATTTTGAGGTGAGTTCAATTCATCTTGGTTCGTTTTGGTATCGATTTTCAAAACTCAACTTCATTTTGGAGTTCAATTTCACTTGCGTAAGAGTTTTCCGTGTTGTAACGATTCATTCCGGATTGCATTGAACTGAATCAGGGTTTCTCGACTCGGAGGTAAGTGACCAAAATCTTTACATCCACCTTCTTCATTTCCTCGCGCTGACCATCCCACTCAGTACACGCTTCGTCACTCGTCTCTTGCGGCTTTGGGCGCTCCACCTTCAATTCAAGTCAGGTGAGCTTCCTTTTCTTTCGTTACTTTTGATTCCCTTCAACTCATACACCGCTACTTGTTATGGCTCCAGAGGTAAGCTTTCATTCTCTCCATTTTCCTCGTGCGCTGATAACTCAACTCAGTGCACGCTTCATAACTCATCTCTTCAAAAACACGCTCGCGCCGAGCTTCATCTCAATACAGGTGAGTTTTCCTGTCTTTGGTTTCATTTTCATTTAATTCAACTCAAATCGGTTGCTAATCATTCACCCTTCCCTTCGAAAACAAATGACTTTCATTCAAATTAACTAGTTACTTACATTGTAGCTACAGTACGATACGCGCGCGACCTCGGGTCCGCCTCGTCTCGTTTCAAATTCCCTACCTCCCGGTCATCCCCGCCGTTCCCCGCCGCGAACGCGCGCGCGGATGCACGCTTCCCGGTCTCCTGATTCCTCCCCGAGCACGAGTTTACCGTTGATCTGGGCACGCCGGTGAGCTATTTTTCGCTCGTTGGTCATTAAATCGACGGTACTGACTTTGATTTTCATTTTGATTCTAGCGGGAGTTTTGGGGCGCCGCCGTGACGATCTCGGCGTTCGTCGGTGCTGAGCAAGGCGGTGATATCGGCGGCGGCGTGGCTTCAATCCTCCCCGCTCCCGCGTGCGAAGCGGCATCGGTCTGTGTATCAGGTAAGCAATATTCCGTTTCAAAAAGACAGAGAAACTCACGAAGATTTGACTTTGAGGCCGTGGCAGAACGCACCTGTTGACTTGTGTACTCGGTATTTTTCTTGCTGTACGCGCGCGGCGGCGGCGGCGGGAGAGGGGGTTGGAGTTCGGCGCTCAGGCGCGCGCGGTCGCTGAATTGGGAAGGTGAGCGATTCATAGGATTGGATTGAGTCGGAGACTTACGTTGCGAGGGAGAGACATGATTTCCTGAGCCGAACGAATCACTGCCGTCGGCGGGGCAGCGGGCGTCGGCGAGGGGTAGGGGAGCGGAGCGCGGGAGTGTAACCGACCTCCATTCGCCTCCTCCCCACAAACGCTTGCTCGCCGACGCGTGTCTTCAAAATCCCTCTCCCTGGCATTGCGCGT
The DNA here is from genome assembly GCA_037176885.1 of Favolaschia claudopus. NCBI lineage: Eukaryota > Fungi > Basidiomycota > Agaricomycetes > Agaricales > Mycenaceae > Favolaschia > Favolaschia claudopus. Next base: position 588,941 of record JAWWNJ010000076.1, read on the forward strand.
CGTTATCTGCGTGGATAGGTAAGTTAGAGAAAACTTACCTTGAATTCATTTTGGAGCGACGGGGGCAGGGCGCGTCGTTGGCGATGATTTAGCGTTGACGAGGGCGGAGGTGGAGTTGGGTTGGGTTGAGAGATGGGCGAGCATTGCAGCTGGATTTGGAGGGATGGAGTTGGCGGGGGGCAGGGCGACGTCGGGCCGACAATGTCGGCGCCGGTGGTGTTGCTTTTGCGTGTCAATAAACGCGGTGGGCGAGCGCGGCATTGAGGGCGGTGACGGATGAGTGCGCCATCGCGTCGAAAGCCAAATGGCCGTGATGATTTCGGCGAAGGGGTGGGAGTCGGGATCGAGTGGAGTCGAGTGGCGAGGGCGTTGTCGGCGGGGGTTATAGGGAAGGAGCGGGGAGGGGGAGGGGATTGGCTAAAGTGGGGAGGGGCGTTGTTAGTCAGGCGCGGGAAGGAAGATAAAGGCGGGATGCACCTTTTTACGCTAAGTACTTGTTTTTTGTATGTTCTATGTAGTTGCGCGTCGACGTCGGGTACGCAAAGGAGTGCGGCAACGACGGCGGGGCGTCGAGGCCGGGAGAGGGTGTATTCGCGCGAAGAGATGTCGTTAGCGGGCGACGAGAGCAGTGGGCGGCGACATTGATGGCGCCGTCGGTGAGTGGGGGGAGGGCGGGGGGTGTGGGTAGACGAAGAGGGCGGTGGGCGGCGTTAGCGAGAGCACGGGTGTAGGTGGGTGGATTCAGTCATCTTGGTGTGTGGGTACGCGCGTCGTCTGCGGGCCAATAAGCTGAGTGAAGACAAGAAAAAGACAAACAACGCACCTCAACCGAGCGAGCGCAGTCTCGCGGGGTCACTCAAACACGTCGGGGAGAATGGCGTCGCTGGCGTGGTGGGCGACATCGAAAAGCTTTGCTTGTGTTTACACCATCAACACACCCAAACACCTCAACTTTCGCACAATGTGCGGTGTCGAAAATACGCGCGAGGGGCTTTCATATCGGAGTCAACTTGCACCGCTCGGTACAAGAGGGGTTCAATCCTGAAGGAGATGAAGTCAGAAAGTCCACTGGCGCTGCGACGCACCGTGACAAACAGCGATCGGCGGAAAGTGAACGCACCAGCTATGGACGCGACGCCGACGCGCGACCCTCAGAAGAGAAGGGATAGATCCGGGGTACTTGAGTGCTGTGATTTCATATATTTCTCGTTCCAATTCAGGTGGAAAAGCCGGTTCATCCATGATCAGAAATGGCGTCGTGAGTTGGTCGTGAGGGAAGAAAGCAAGCTAGCCGGTGACTGTGACCGAGCTGTGACCGTAAATCGGTGATCCGGCAAACTCCGCACTCACTTTTCCTCCTCTTTCATGCAGTTGTTCTGAAGCAGACAAGGGGGCAAGCTATCAACTCGTCAATTTACTTGAATTCACAGGTCTGGAATACATCCTCAGTGATCAGCACTCAAAAATGAAGCTGGCAGCGGCGACGCCGACTTTGACTCCGAAAGTTCACCCGTATTGTTCCATATTCAACAATTTCAACAAGACTACATGAATGAATGAAAGAGAAAGACGCAAGAGATTGAAACGGTAGCAATAAGGTGTTTGTTTCTCTACCCCACGCTCCTACGCATACCCACGATCAGGCTTGGGAACATATCTGCTTATTAGGTCAGTCTCGCGCCGGTTGACCTACTGAAAGCAGAACAAGACTGACAATTCTTCCAGGTATTTGATTTCCTCCTCACTGAGATCAACGCCTTTTTCTGCGCTTTGCTCCACACGTTGAACCGACGCCATCCCTATGATTGGGGAATCGACCTTCAACTGTACCCACTACGCAAATGTCAACATGTGGAAGAACGTTAACAAGACTGAATTCAAATGCGCGTACGTACCGCCAACGCAACCTGCGCCATCGAACATCCTTTCTTCTCCGCTATTTCCTGAACTCGGCCAATAATCGCTTTATCTGCATCTGTCAGTTTTTTCTCGAATGCGGTGCCCTTGTTCGTCTGCGATCTCAGGGTTTCGACATCGAGAGGTCTTGCGAGCACTCCGCCTGCGAGGGCTGAATACGGGATGAGCCCGATTCCGTGCGCCTTACAATACGGAATCATCTCTCGCTCCTTCAAAGCAAAGCAAAGGTAAGAAATAATATGATCATTTAGTTTCCCTTTCACTTACCTCTTCGCGTTGCAGCAAGCCATATTCACCCTGCATACTCACAAACTGCGTCCATCCATTCATCTCCGCCACATGATTCATCTCCGCAAACCGCCAGGTCCGCATCGAGCTTGCTCCGATATACCGAACCTTTCCGCTCACAACGAGGTCATGCAATGCGCGCATCGTTTCTGCGACGGGGGTGCGTGGGTCGAAGCGGTGGATTTGCAGGAGATCGATGTAGTGGGTATCGAGACGCTTGAGTGATGCTTCGACTGCGTTGAAGATGCCTGCGCGGGATAGACCGTCTTGATTGACGTAGTCCCGCATGTTGCGCATTTCCGGGTGCATGAAGCCAAATTTTGACGGGTCGTGCTCGACGACGAGGTGGTGGACCTGAAGGGAATAGCGATTTAGTTCGTCTTGTGATTTTCTTAATACCTCAACAGAATCACCTTTGTCGCGATGACCACTTTCTCGCGCGGAATATGGTACTAGGAAGCTTTTGGTGAGCCAAAGACTGCTCTTTGTACAACGAAGTTGAGCGACGTACGTCTTTCAAAAATTTGCCGAGAACCCTTTCTGACTCTCCATTGGAATAGATGTTTGCCGTATCGAACGTCGTGAGTCCGCGATCCCAAGCAGCCTTCAACACCTCGATCGATGGGGCTTCGTCCAGGATCCAAGGCTTGAATATTGAATTTGAATTCGAAGCGATGAGGAAACACAGTGAATATATACCCTGGTAACGGAAGATCCGAGACTCATACATCCGATCTAATTTTCATACTCTTGTAAGCGAGTATTCCATTGACTCCCTGATTAATGGTGAACGCACGATGGGGACCGATACTCTTAGTCCGGAACTCCCGAGTCGGGTGTAAGTGGCTGTTGGGGAAGACATGACTCTGCAGCAGTACCACCACATTTGCAGTACCAAGCAGTTAAGCGAATATCGATGCATTGCTTCTGAAATCACCATGCACCTGGGCAGCATATATTGTATGGACGCTGTCGTCTTCGTCCCAAAAAGGAAATTTCCAGGCGCCGCCACGCTCACCGCACGACTAAGCTCGCCGCGCGACCAAGGTCGCCAGCGACTTGCGTGCCCCAGACTTATAGTTTTTCGGTGCTCCTCCTCAAAGGAATTAGTTTTATTTGGTTGGTATTTACTGACTACGGGGAGAAAATTTTGATTTTTGGTACGTTGAGAAGCCCGTTTCCCGCTCCGTTTGGAGGGGATATCGGGTGGCTAAATCTACGGCGGAGATCGTAAAGTACAGATCTAGATCTACCTACTACCGGGGTAAAGACCCTGACTTGTGTAGTGTACGTGGTGAAAATTTGAAGTCCGTACGCACCTGTGAATTCGGAGTCCGCCGCTGTGAAGTCACCCTTCGAATTAAGTTCTTGAGAATCAAGAAAAGGGAGATTGAGAGAAATACGGCTACTCACCGTACGCAGGCACTTGGTGGTGCAATGAGAAAGTGGTTGAGGGGAAGGCGCGGTGTTGACTTGCAGCGCCGCGCAGCGGAAGAAAGAAAAATCGACCTATGTGCACAGAACCAGCCAGAAATTCAAGATATAGACAATGGAATACACACCGACTCAGCCGCGCAGCGAAGAAAATTTTCTTCAGCTTCGCGGAGTTCGTAAATCTGACTAGGTTGATGGTCTTGACTTCAGGATGAGCGCCGCGCAGCGGAAGGAAAAAAATCTAGCACGCAAATCAGCTCAGAAACGACGTGAGCACGCACCTGGACACCAAAAGCTCAAACTCTCGCTCGCGGGACTGCGAAATCTCGAATTTCGATTTCAGGGCTTTGTGGTGATGTCGATGAAGTGCCCCGCGCAGCGGGAAGAAAAAATTCTGGAAGGTTTGGGTCAGTGAGAATTCAACGATGATGAGGGTATGTGATAAGAAGATGGAGATGGAAGCGTCGCTCGGCGGACAACGAAGAATCAAATTTTGATTGTTGAGTTTGTTGGTGGTGGGGATGAGGGCCGCGCAGCGGAGGAATTTTGATTCTGTAGACGAGAAATGAGGCGAAGAATAGAGAGAAAGAATGTGGGAACTTACAAGTGGAGAACTTGGAGATGTCGCTCGCCGGATGACGAAATATCGAGTTTTCAGTTGCATCACCAACGAATACCCCGGCCGCGGGACGTCGATACATATAGTCATCGAGGTACGCGACACTGGTAACAAGTGGGAAAGACTTTGAGGAAAGGTTTAAGGAGTGGAACACTTACCTCACCCAAATCAACCGACGTCAAGAAAGATTTGCCGTAAATTTCAAAACGCTGGCACAGGGAATCGTAAGACAGAGGAGGTGTAAGAGGAAGAACAAAGAAGCTTAACAGAATTCTCGCTCGCCGGACGGTGATATGTCGTGTCAGAGCTATAGCGCCGCTGCGCGAAGTCCACAACAACTTGGAGCTTTTGCGGGTCTCGGTGCTTCACACATCGGGGGCGGGTTAGCCTGCCGGCGGCTCAAAATTCTGAAAGAAAGGCGTCAGAGGAAGACAAAATAGCGACGAGAAAATTCACCTGTAGTCCCGCTCGCGGGACAGCGATCCATATAGTCAAAGCCATGCGCGCCGCTACGCGGCGCAGCGCTGGCGACAGCAACAAGCGAAGCGTTGAAGGGCAGGGGAATCCGTCGCTTTACGCGTCGGGGGCGGGATGAGCCTGCCGGCGGCTCGAAATTCTGAAAAAGAGGCGTCAAAATGAGCACACGAGGAGCAATAAAATAGACTTACGTTGCTCGCGGGAACGCAATCCATATAGTCAAAGCCAACCGCGCCGCGCAGCGGCGCGGCGGCAACAACAACAACGACAAGGGGAGCGTTGAGGGGCGACTGAACTCGTCGCTTTACGCGTCGGGGGCGGGGTTAGCCTGCCGGCGGCCAAAACCTGGTGGAAAAAACACATTAAACAGGCAGAAAATGTCAAGGGATATGAACCTATTCGAAGTCTTGCTCGCGGGACGACGATACGTATAGTTGACGCATCGTCAGCGGGGTTGGGGCAACAAGAACAGCTTGCTGAAGCTGCTGAGGATGTGGATTGAGAATGAGAGATGCATGGAAGGAATGGAGAAAAACTCACGAAGGGAATTTTCGAGCGTCATAGTGGGGAAGGTGGTGGCGAGAAGCAAGAAGGATTGATTTGGTTGTGTTAGTTTCAAATCTGCTAGAATAGCGTCGGCTGAGCAGCTCCGCCGCAACAAAATCCGCGAGAATTGTTTCTGAATGAATCAAGTTCCGAGAAGTTGATAAATCCGACCCGACTACGCGCGTCGGGCGCCGTGCTGATTAAAATTCGCGACCTAACCCGCAGCTCAGGTGTGGATTTAGTCCCAATGCAAGAGCTGGCTCGTTCTACAAGAGGTTTGATTGAAAGTAGAGAAAGCAGGCGCTGACTCCACAGAAATTCAAGTCTGCAAGTGAGGACGAACTATTCAGCGACCCTGAAAATCGGAAGCAGATTCGCACCCGTACCTCGCCGTAATTTCAAAGTAGACTTGATGGTTGGTGCATAACCTAAGTGATTCGCGTTGGAGTCAGAGGATGACAAGACTGGTTCAAGCCTTGCCTGCGTCTTTGGTCAGACATAAAATGAGCGCTCCAAATTCTTCAGCGCACTGCCCAGCAGACTCTAAACCAAGGCACAGAAAAACCCGCCAGAGCTCGAGCCCGGGCGCATGAGTTGCCTTCCGAAGGATCAGAATCCCGTAACAAGATACAGCCGATGTTGTGCGGTCGCAAACAAAGAAGCCCAGCATGCCCGAGCCAGCTCAAGATTTCGCCAGAATAAGCCCATGGAATTAGATACTGTTTTTTCTAGAAGATTCGCTGTCCAGACGCGTCGCGCGCGCGTGAGCGCGCCATGCCGATACGTTGACACTTGGAGCTGGCGGGCTAAATCGTGGGCAAAGAGCCTTCAAAGATGAAGGGAGAGCGGAAGACGTTGGAGTAGGAGGTTTGGGCTAGTAGTCACGTGGGGTAGTAGATCTATATCATCTTGCTTGGTCTTAGCCACCGTCGACGGCGACCAGCCTTCCTGCCAGTCGGACCCCCCGGACCACTCCATTTTGGTGACGAGAGTAGGATTCTTACCAGCCAGCGCTCTCGCCGCGTACCGCCCTCTTCCGCGTATCTGGGGTCGTCTTCTCGTGTTTTTCGTGTCTTGTCGTTTTCGCAGTCGTGTTGCAGACCCCCCGTGAAGAGTTTTCGTGTTATCTGGACCCCCTGCTACTACGTTGTCGCTACTACGCCGCCCCGTCTTCTCGCGCTACATAGACACCGCCAGCACCCGCCTCTAGCCTGCGAAAATGTACCAGGTCCCGCTGTCCGATGGTGACCGCCAGCTCATCGAGAAATTGAGCCGCGACGTGGTTTTTAGCAGGAATATTGAATGGTTGGAAGAGGGAGGGCTGGAGAAGTCCATTTCCAAGCTGTGGGAGACAGCTGCGGTCATAGGTTGGAGTAATGCGATGGAGAAAGCGGAAGCAGAGAGAGCAGAGGAAGAGAAGAAGCGGCGTATTGTGGAGGCCGTGGAGGCGGAAAAGAGGGCTGAGGAAGCTGGGAAGAGTGAGCGTGTGCCGCGTGACGCTGACGACTCGCGCGTCGAGCGCATTCTTTTGCAGACAGTGCCGTGGGATGTGAGGAAGAAGGGTGGTAAGGTGCTTCAGGGCTGCTTGAGGACGCTGTGGGATCAGGCCACGCAAATCGGCTTTCGCTGGGGCGAGGAACAGGTGGAGGGTGCAAGGAAGGAAGGATTTGAGGAAGGCCGCGCAGCGGGAGTGCGAGAGATAGTGGATCAGCTCAACGGGGTAGCAGTACCCTCTGTGGCTGATCAGAAGGAGCTGGAGCAGGAGCGTATGTGGGGTTTTGAGGTTGGATGGAGGCTTTGTGAGGAGAAGATGAAGAAGACCGAGGTGCGCGACTCGTCGACGGAGATTGCGGTACGGACAATCGCGCCGATTCCGGCTCTCGATTCGGTCGCCGTCACCGCTCCCTCCCCTTCCACGTCCGACGTCGCCACCCACACCGATACTGTCACCGCCGCCGCCGTCGCGCAGACTCCGTTCGATTGGGCTGAAGATGCGCAGGGGCTGTCTACGCATATGCCGCCGTCTGCACCCGCGAGAGACCTTTCGTGCCTTCGTACTGGTCGTACTCAGCCGTTCGCAAGTTTACGCCGTAGGGATCGACGCGCACCGCCCGGCAAATTTAATTCTATTCGTATGAAAACACACGCCGGACCGACAAAAAACCACTCGCAGTATAGGACTACCGTACCAACCCGTTCACAAGCCCGCACCGTGCCTACATCGAGCGCGTTCTTTCGCGTTCGACCGCCGCCGCATTTGGATTGGGACCACGACCCGCGGCTTCAAGATTTGAGTCGAGCACTTTCTGCGTTGGGTTGGATGAGGGCGCGTTGATGAGAGTCTTTTTTGTGGTTTCTTAGAGGCTGGGGCAACGAGGACGTTGCCTTTTTTGTGTGGGGCAGATGGAGTAGGAGGTTTGGGCTAGTAGTCACGTGGGGTAGTAGATCTATATCATCTTGCTTGGTCTTAGCCACCGTCGACGGCGACCAGCCTTCCTGCCAGTCGGACCCCCCGGACCACTCCAACGTGGCAGTGATTCAGATCGGCCGAGGCGATCAGATCAGCGATATCGTCGCCCGAACAGGAAATTCCGAACATTGGCTTTTACCACCACCATCGACGGCTGCCAGCGCTGGGTTTCGCTGCCTGCGCGACTCAAGTACCTCCTACCACAATCTAATACTCTCAAACTCTCTACCCCTGGCCTTTTCTTCTCTCAGGGATGCCCGCACGACGGCAAACGAGCACTTGACGCATTTGCAAAAATCGCCATCTGGACGGCCTCTACCCTGGCTGCATGACTCGAAATTTACGGAGCCGGTAGCTAACGGATACCCGCGGCGTCAGAGAACGTTCTGGAGCAATCCGAGCGATTGGAGCGGCGTTGAGACCGGATGATTTTCAGGTGTGTCGCAATATTCATCGCCTGTACGGCCGTGTGAAGCTGATCTACGCCTGTCTTGGCAGTTTGAATGTTGTTCTTTGAGAGCAACTCGATAGCTCCTGCTGTTTGGAAACTTGCAGCGCCGTCTCTACGTCCAACTCGACGATTCACCCCTATTCCAACTCTCTGCTTTCCTGAATGCCTTCCCCCTTCTCGCTTGGCGTGACGACCCTGAATCTGATCCGATCAGTAACACGGACCTTTTCCGACGTGCGTGGACTTTCCGTGGATCTGGTCGCTGACTTACGAATATTTTCCGACTTCTAGCATGCTCCGTTCCCCCGTCGCTCCCGCGACTGAATGGCATGGTGCCACGACCATCACACGTAGGACTGTCGATCCCGAAGACCACACAAGCAGAACTGCGCAACCGGGCGCCGGTGGGCCGCCATGAGTGTATAAAGTCTGGGTGAGTTCTGTCGATCTCCAGCATTCGCTGCCCCACCCACTTCCCTCTCTCCCTCATATCCACGCTTATTGTCTTACTTATTTTCACTAACGGGTCTCAACTCTACTTCAATCCGACTTCCTTTCCCTGCCAATTTCTTCATTTCGAGGATCGTTCTGCGCTTCAACCGTCGTTTCGGACTTATTCGGCTTTCGTCGACATTCACTTCTTTATTGACCATCAAGCCAATGACTTGTCTTTTGTGACTTCGCCTTTATATCTCTTTCTTGCATTGAACCAACTCTCATTCTATTTTTATTTCAGGCTAACTCATCTTGGTGCGTCACCTTCTATCCGGGTCCAACATCGTCTGGGTTTCCTGATACTACTAGTTCAACTGGTTTGGTACAGTGAATTGTCGCCTTTATCCATTCAAATTTGATACTTATCTTCTACATAGCTTGATTCTGCTCTCTGTGCGACGCGCGACCTCCTTGAACCGATCTTCAAGCTATACTTAAGTATCTCGACGACTTTGTATAGGTGAACCGTGAGTGTTCTCAATTCCTTGGAATACCTCAAGGCCGTATTGACCATTCATATAGTTTGTATTCCTTTCTGACGTGCATGAGATGCACATTTCGACTGTTACGCAAGGTAAGTGCTTATTGACTACTAGTACCACTTTGAATGACTGACCGTTCGATGGCTTTTTGATTCACATTGCGGCTGTCTCGGTAAGCTCTAAATCTGCTAGTATGACCGATTACTTACCGTTTGATAGTCTCTTCCACCCTTTGCCTTCAACCACACAAGTAGCACTTCAAACATTTGAACCCGTCTTGAGTCCGGCGTCGTCTCGGTCTCTTGGTGAGCCGAGCTTTTCATTTCATTCACTTTCTGTTCGTTATGTCTCAACTAGTAGAGATTGGTCGACTGATGAACGACGGATTCCCTTGTTGAGGTTGGATTCGTTCAGGTGAGTACATTCGTTCGAATTGACCTTGAGTTTGAACCTCGCGACTGACTGAATATGTTCAATTTTGAAGGCCACGTTCGTTGGTTCGACTTGGTTTGGTATTTGGGTTCAAATTGGAGTTGACTTGGAGTAATGTGCGTTATCTCATTCATCTTGCAATTCAACTCAATCTGATTGACCTGTTTCTTCTAGACTTTCGCTCTCTGGGGTACCCAGACTCTGCCAGTGCCGGTATGCATTCAATATTTATCAACTCAAACTCAATACTGACCTTCATTCTTGTACTCTACAGACACCAAAACTCTGCCTCTCTGGCTCTCCGCACCAAACTCTCCAAATCCTTCAACCTCAACGCCGAAACTATGCCGTGGTTGTCTCAAGTGAGTTCAATTTCAACTCCTTACTCTGATTGTTGACTGTCTGACTCGAATTTCGAAGGCAAACCTATCCTCACGCCGAAACTATGCTAGTTTCGTTTGAGGTATGTGTGATTTCGAATACTTACTAGACCGTTTGACTTGAATGGATTCTTTGAACGCTAAGTCTGAATCGCACGCGGCAGATCTGTTCAATTGAAGGTATACAGTACCGAAACTATGCCGGTCAGTATTCTTCTTTTACTCACTTCAACAACACACGACTGACTCGAATCGATACATACTGACTTGAATCTTGTATGTACACTCCAGACGCCGCAGCTATGTCTCTCGCCCGTGTACTTCGAATTCAACACCGAGACTATGCGATTTTCGTCCCAGGTAAATGTAAGTTTGATATCGATTCGTTACTCTGATTATATGTTATTGAGTTGAATTTTGAAGGCCGCCAGTTTGAATCGCGCGCGCGCGTCGATACGATTCAAAGTATTCATACTTACGCATATACTTCAAGTTGTCGTGTGTGAGTTCAACTCAACTCAATGTCAACTCAAACCGACCCTCAGCTGACCTTGACCTTCCTTTCCTTCTTTGCTTCTCCAGCCTCGGTTCAACGCCGACGATTCTCAAGACTCAACGAATCCCTTCAAATTCCAAGTTGAAGTTAGAGTGTGATTAGAATTTGAAGTATTGGTTACTCAAACTGAACTGAGGTGAGCTTGAACTTTAGTTGCGATTCCATTCTTTTCTTTGTTTCGTTCGTTCGTTCGGTCGTGGAGGCAAAGATGACAAAGCCAAGGTTAATTTGCACTCAATACTTCATCCTCATCTCATTCTCGACGAGTACGCCTTTCTTCGTTTCATTTCCTTTCTTTTCTTTTCGTTCGTCTCGTTTCCTCTCATTCATCGTTTCTTCGTTGATACTTCAACTCACCTTCCTTTCTATTGTTTTTCAGATCTCCAACTCAATCCTCCAACGGCGGGCTCGTTCAACTGGAGCGAGTTGATTCGTTTTGGATCTGAATTGAATTGAAGTTTTCCAGGTGAGCGTTCATTTCATTTCATTCTCTTCACTGTCCTCGTGCGCTGATAAACTCAATCCAGGGCACGCTCCACCACTCCTCTCTTCAAACACACAACCCAATTCAGCTCGCACCCTCGCTTCATTTCAATTCAGGTGAGTTTTCCCGTCTTTGATTTCATTTTCATTCAATCGAGCTGTACGCGGTTTATTCCTTGCCACCGATTCACCCCGCAGACGCGACTTCAACTTTCAATTCGGAAACAAATGTCTTTCATTCAAATGGAGGAGTTACTTATATTGTAGCTACAGTACATCCGCTAGGCTCTAGTGACCTCGTCCGCCTCGTCTCGGTTCGAGTTTCCTCCTGCCTCCCGCTCATCCCCGCCGTTCCATCGGCCTCCCACCGCGAACGCGCGCGCCAATCTGCCGCGTCCCTCCCAGCCCGCGCTTCCACCTTCTTTCGGTCCCAAGGTACTTCCCGTGTCTGGATCGACGCGACTCGTCACGGAATTGATCTGTGTAGATAGGTAAGTTATTCGGGTTCGTTTTGTCGTCGGAATTGAAAGGACTGACTTTGTTTTGATTCTAGCGGAGTTTTCAGCGAGTTCGAGCGCGCGGAGCGCTAACGGTATCGAGGAGCGCGGTGGCGGCGAGACTGCGATCCTTCCCTCCCCGCCCCCACTTCGTTCCGGCGTCGGGCTGCGTATCAAGTAAGCTGCATTCCGTTCCCGTTCCGTTCCTTCGTCGTAAAAACAGAGACTTACCAAACTTCGATTTCAGCGCGAATTTGGAGCGTCTCGAACGGGGCAGCGCGGAGGAGACGTCGAGGTTGATGGGAGATGGTGTTGGCGTGGAGGGCGGCGGCGGCGTGGATCGGACGGTCACGAGAATGGGGATGGAATTGAGAGGGCGGCGGGTACGTACGACGAAGAGGGCGGTGTGGGAGAACGAGGGGTGCGGTCAATAGAGCGCGGGAGCGGGAAGGGGAGGCAAAGGCGGCGCAAGCGTTGTCATGGCGTCGTGGCGGGGTTACGGAGCGTAGTGGAGGGTGTTGAGGTCGTTGAGAGCCGAGGGGACGGAGAGGCGTGGTCGTCGTTTACGCATGTAGTAGATCCGACGTGGCGGCGGGGCGGTGAGGGAGTTGCTGGGGCTGCGGGCAGGAAGAGTCGGCGGCGGCTGTGCGCACGGGGAATGAGGTCGGCGGGGAGGTGCGGAAGCGAAGCGCGGCAGCGTAAATTAGGTGGAGGTCCCGGCAGACGAACACGTGAACGCGAGGACACAGCTGGGGAGAGCGGGGATGAGTGAGGAGAGGAGGGAGCAGGGATAGACTGACGCACCTGATGGCGGGCGGTGACTCGGCGGGGATGGTGAGCGTAGGCGACTGGGTAGGTGTGTCCAGTCAAGTCATCTTGGTGACCAGGTGCGCAAGTCGTCTGCGGCGAGTGAGGCTTGCGGAGAAGACAATGAGCTGAGTGAAGCAAAGAAAAAGACAAGAGACTACAGCACATACGACGAAGATGTCAGGAATAGACCCGGGGTACTTGAGAGCTGTGAGTTCAGACATTTCTCGTTCCAATTCGGGCGGAAAAGTTGGTTCATCCATGATCAGAACTTCGCGTCGCGAGGGAAGAAAGCAAGAGCCAGCCGTGACTGTGACTGAGCTGTGACCGTAAACTGATGATCCGGCAAACTCCGTACACTCTTGTCCCCCGCTTTCATGCCGTTGTTCTGAAGCAGGCAAGTCGCAGTATCGGGGAAGGCTATCAACTCGTCAATTTACTTGAATCCACAGGTTTGGAATACATCCTCAGTGATCGGCACTCAAAAGTGAAGCTGGCGGCGGCGACTTTGAGTCTTTGACTTCGAAAATTAACCCGTATTGTTCCATATTCAATCATTTCGACTAGAATAGATGAATGAAAGAGAAAGACGCAAGAAATTGAAATGGTGGCAATAAGATGTTTCTCTGCCCACGCTCCTACGCATACCCACGATCAGGCTTGGGAACATATCTGCTTATCAGGTCAGTCTCGCGGTTGACCTGCTGAAAGCAGAACAAGACTGACAATTCTTCCAGGTATTTGATTTCCTCCTCGCTGAGATCAACGCCTTTTTCTGCGCTTTGCTCCACACGTTGAACCGACGCCATCCCTATGATTGGGGAGTCGACCTTCAACTGTACCCACTACGTAGCGCGAATGTCAACATGTGGAAGAGCGTTAACAAATGCGCGTATACGTACCGCCAACGCAACTTGCGCCATCGAGCATCCTTTCTTCTCCGCTATTTCCTGAACTCGGCCAATGATCGCTTTGTCTGCATCTGTCAATTTTTTCTCGAATGCGGTGCCCTTGTTCGTCTGCGATCGCAGGGTTTCGACATCGAGAGGTCTTGCAAGCACTCCGCCTGCGAGGGCTGAATACGGGATGAGCCCGATTCCGTGCGCCTTACAATACGGGATCATCTCTCGCTCCTTCAAAGCGAAGGCCCGGGTAAGAAATAATATAATATGATCATTTATATTTTCCCTTTCACTCACCTCTTCGCGTTGCAGCAACCCATATTCACCCTGCATACTCACAAACTGCGTCCATCCATTCATCTCCGCCACATGATTCATCTCCGCAAACCGCCAGGTCCGCATCGAGCTTGCGCCGATATACCGAACCTTTCCGCTCACAACGAGGTCATGCAGTGCGCGCATCGTTTCTGCGACCGGGGTGCGTGGGTCGAAGCGGTGAATTTGCAGGAGATCGATGTAGTGGGTATCGAGACGCTTGAGGGAGGCCTCGACTGCGTTGAAGATGCCTGCGCGGGATAAACCGTCTTGATTGACGTAGTCCCGCAGGTTGCGCATTTCCGGGTGCATGAAGCCAAATTTGGACGGGTCGTGCTCGACGACGAGGTGGTGCACCTCAAGGGAATTATCGATTTAGTTCATCGTCTTCTGATGTCTTGATATCTCGATGGGCTCACCTTTGTCGCGATTACCACTTTCTCGCGCGGAATATGGTACTAGGAAGCCTGAGCCAAAGACTGCTCTGTGTTCAATGAGGTTTAGCGACGTACGTCTTTCAAAAATTTGCCGAGAACCCTTTCTGACTCTCCATTGGAATAGATATTTGCCGTATCGAACGTCGTGAGTCCGCGATCCCAAGCAGCCTTCAACACCTCAATCGACGGGGCCTCATCCAGGATCCAAGGCTTGAAAATTGAGTTTGAATTCGAAGCGATGAGGAAACACCGTGAAGATATACCCTGGTCACGGAAGATCCGAGACTCATACATCCGATCTAATTTCCAGACTCCTGTAAGCGAACTCCCCTAATTGATGGTGAACGCACGATGGGCACAGATACTCTTAGTCCAGAACTCCCGAGTCGGGTATAAGTGGCTGTTGGGGAAGACATCCAAGGCAAGATTGGACTTGTGAGAAAGAGGGCGGCAGAATCACCACGAGGGTAGCCGCCGCCCTTTATATACCCCTGGTCAAGTGCTCTCTCGATTGGGCAGGTGCCTTCCCATGACGTTCCACGTTCTGAAATTGCTCCCGAGACGAGATAAAGGATGACAAGTTGAGCCTCCGCTTCGCTCCGGCCGCCAATTAAGCCCCGCTTGATTCAGATGGGCTGGCAGGGAATGGTTAAATCTGACAGGATAATCAGTCCTGTTGAATTGATGCGCCGCGCGTAATTACCTTTAACCAATAATATACCTGGAATTCGAGCAAAGCGGGGTCGGAGTAGAGGGGAAATCTGAACAGAGAAAAATTGCTTGAAATGAAAGCCGTTCTAATTGAATGCTAATGCTGAAACGAGGGCATATCAATTAGTTCTGTCGAAGCGGTTTTCGAGTCTTGACTTCCTTCAATTTCGGGAGGCTCTGAACTACTGTCGACATAGTAACAGAACAGCTGAAAATCCGGGAAGTAAAAGGACTCACCTGCGCTTTCAAGCTCCCCTACACACAACTGCTGAACCACTCCACGACCGTCGCAAAACGAATATTGATTTCATCACCGAGTTGAAGGATTGAAACATCAGCGAGTTTGATTAACGGAGTTCAGATGGAAGTTGAATGCGTTGTAGGTGGATTGAAGTGTTCGACAGATAGTATTGAGAAGAGCACAAAGATAATCTTTCATGAAAGAATATTGCTAAACGTCTTCAACAACGTTTCAACGCCGAAATTAGGTTCCATTCACGATTTGAATCCAATTTGAGCAAAAAGGGTTGCCAGATTATAGATGTACAGTCCCCCGGAGGCGCAATTGCGTTGAGAAATCCCATAGACATCGGCCAGGAAGACGGAAAAGAATAGTTGCGACTCTGAGAGTAAGATTGAGGTGGTAAAATTCAGATTCGATGTTCGAAAGAAGAAAGGCAACTTGAAGTGTAGCAAAGCTGCAGAATCATGGAGACAGCGGGAGAGGGTATGAGGGAGAGCAGGGGTCGAGAATAATCCACTGGCAAGCCATAAATAAGAAAATTCGCCGCAGCATACTTGAATGCACAGTTGCGCAGTCTACAGCAATGAATCGGATATGAATTCCATATGCGGCCGGCTCAGGAAGCAGAAGCGTTGACAAAACTCACGCGGTACAGCACAGTCAATGCAGCGGATCGCTTTGAACTTAGTAAGATGGGCACTAGAAGGGAGAGAAAGAAAATTAGGATGGGCAAAAGGGGATGTTGCACCGCCGACTCGCCATCTCGTTAAAGAACGGTTAATCAGAGACTTTGAATCCATAGAACTTGTCTCGACTTCACATGCGCTTCATGTTCCCTGTATTATCGGGCCAACGTTCAATCTTAACAGGCTTCGTCGGAGACTTGAGTATTTCAGAGTTCCATCTGCTGTGCTAGTGTTGTCGTTAATCTTCCAAAATTCTATCAGGACGTGACTGACTCGGAACGACTTGCGTTCCCCAAACCCCGCTTTACTTTGGGTCAAAAGTTCTGCCAAAGTCAAGAGAGAAGAAAAGCAGAAGAAAAAACAAGAAAAATGCTGGCGAGAGATCGGTAGACTTTGGAGATCTCTAATTCGTAGTACGTTCAATGTGAGACTGACTTATTTCGAGTAAAGGGCAAGACTAAGTATTACAACGTGAAGCGGGCGCGAACGCTTCGCATCGGTATTACAACACGTGATCGTGGCTATTACAGTACTGTAGGTCGCTGACGATGGCCGGAATTCTCTCCTCCACCATCATCACCTTCACTCGTCTGGCCGTTCCAGACAATTCGAGAATCTAATTCGACTTGACATCCAGACTAATCGCCTACTTGACTCTCGGCTTAAATTCTAGCAGGAATCCTGGCTCGTCAAAACTTGACAACACGAGTCAAAAGTGTGCTCACTTCTCACCTGGAACAGCGCTTTTTGCTGAGTATTGACTGTATTGTACGGCGACGCGACCCAGCCAACAAGAAGCAAGACAATGTATCCATAAGAATGAACCTTGCATCTGCTGTCATCGTCTTTCAAGAGCTTTCAGCGAGGCTGTTCGTGTCGCCATGGCTGTACATCATGGCACCTCGTACGCCACCGGGCGATGCTCGAAATATAGTCTTAAAACGACGCGAAAACTGTGCCGGTCCTTACTCTTTGCCTTCGCGTACAGTACTCGCCAGCCCTATTGTTTCTTGGCCCTCGGTATTCCAAGTCGCTGAATCGTGAGACGAACTCCGATGGCCGCAAGAACTTCCAGATCTCGTAGTTCCAATCGATGTTGCAACATTTTTGCTGGAATACTCCTGCTTTTCATTCTCGTGGTCACGATTTGGGGATACAAGCTCAGATTCGAAGAGACTATGTCCATACAGCGAGTCTTGCTTTCACGTATTACAGATGATACGCCAATTTCTGGGTTCTACGGCCCAGGGACATGGTGGGGTTTCCTCGTCACGCTCGGAATGACCCATGGGCATGCAGCAGTGTCAGTTTTAATTGACGGCGAGATGTCGTCTGATTGGGACTATGATCTCATCGGTGCGGCCGGTTTCCTGATGGCTGCTACAGTCGACCTCATCGTCAAATCGCGGACAATCGCAGACCTTGGAGACGAGGCTAACCAATCCAATCTCATCCCTGCTCTCATCTGCGCTGAACGAGTTGTCGCAGTCGGTACTGGCTCTTTCGTCTTCAGCGTCTTATTCGCTGTCATCTTCGGCGACTCAGAGGGCGCCCGTTTACGCACAGCTGTCGTCGCAGGAATTCCCTTGACACTGTCATTCATCGCTTCTTTCTTCAGTCTTCATGCTCATCAAGTCATGGCCCACACTGCTCCCGTCATTTGGTGCGCTCTGCATGATGGCAGTAAATTGGAGAAACACATCCCATTCACTCTCGTCGACTTCCCTGCCGTTGTAGGCGAAGTCGCGCTCGTGATCCCCAAGCTCTTCATTCAACCCTGGTACTGGTATATCACGGCCGCAGCGAGTGGTATAGCCATGTCTGTCTCCCTCATTCGTAGTCTCGTGTGGTCCCGCCACCTCAAACGCTTGCTCCGCACCGCCGCGATGGCGCCTCTCACTACAGCGGGGGCCTTCATCGGTTTCCCGGTATGTGCAATGGGATTCATAGCCGGAATCGCCACGCTGAAATGGCTCTGTCTATGGGTCGCGGCTTGGTGGCCGGTTTACATTCTCGCCTTCTTCCCCCAAATGGGATATTTTCCCTTGACCAAGATTTCGATTTTTGAGATGGATCAGATGGCGGCGCTGATTTTTCTCGTGGTCGTGGCGGGGATTCGTACATTCAGGCGCATAATCGAATGGTACAATTAAAACGTTCGTGTATAAAGACCCAACTGAGAAAAATCAATGAAAATTGTCCATACATATTAGAGGCAAGGCGTAAGGCGAGTAGTTTATCAGAACAATGAAGGGACAAGGAAAAGGGGCCAAAGAAAAAGAAGAATCAAACACTCCGTCAGAAAAGCCTATCCAGCTCACGAATTCCGAAATGGCTCGCGACCCTGCCGCCGTACTAGACATCGTCGACCGGCCAAAGCATTTGCTTTCCCGCCAAGATTTAGAAGAAACACGGGCTGAGTCCGCCACGTCGATCACCGTAGTAGTGTGGTGTGGGGAAGAGAAGACACGGCTTGGTCGCGGTGGAGAAGGAATAGATGAATGACACGTCCATCCCTCCGGATAGACCTTCGGATTTCCCTATCACCAACGAGAAGCCTTCCGGCGTACGCTGGGAATGCGGACACCGCCCTCAATACATCCCGGCCAATCCGCCAGCACGAGCTTGCGAATGCCCTACGCTCAGAGGTCAAAGGCGTGAAATCCTGTCGAGCCCCGCCGGCTAGCACATACCACATCTAGGATACTTGGCAGAGACTTTGTACCAAACGCAAGAGCAGGATAGCATGTCAATAAACCAATCCCGGGGTATCCGCTGGATGCGACGTCGCAGGGTGGAGGATGGTAAGAGAAAGTGTGTCGAGCGCGAGGGCACAGCCACCGCCAGCAAAGCAGCATCGTGACAGGCAATCGAGAAGAATAAGAGCGAGGCGGCTCGCATGAGGTGCAACAACAGTCCTCTCATGAGTTCTTCATCGTCACTCTTGTACCTAGTGCTTTGCGTCGTGAAAATTGGAATGATTCGCGAGTGTCGCGGCCATCCCATTTGCCGCAAGCCTTTTCCGCGTGAGGTGTCCGTACATTCGGATGAGCTGTGGTAACGGGAGGCACGACCGCTCCGCAGTACGCACCCAACGGCTTCGAAGATAAAAAGGGCGCACAAAAAATGCGTGAAAAACGCGCGGAGCGACCTGCGAGTGATGTCTTGGGGCGCACGGCCGGCTCGAGGCCAAAAGCACCCGAATGCCGTACCATTGGGAGCGGAATGCTGTCGCGATGCTGAGATTGACGCGCCATGGGGAGGAAGACGTCTGCCCAACGGAGATGACAAATTCGTGAAGGGAGCCGCGAAACCGACACCTTCATATGTAAGCACACATCCGGATTCCCATCTCGCAGCCCCAGTCAACGCAAAGAGGTCATCTTAACACAGCGGTATACGCCGCGAGGAGCGAGGTACGCTGGAGGCCGCACCATCCTTCCCCCTCATCCCGTCCGGCCTCAGCAAGAGATGGCACACCCTGTCGCCACAATGGACGAGGGCGACGAAGTGTGGATGGCGCTAGGGCCGGGCTAGTATGGTTTTATAGAGGGTATCGGATTCGGTGCGAGGAGAACACAGTGATGGGAACAGAGCGGGGCTCCATGGCGGGTCTTCTGAACGGGATCCTGATAAGCAGGGCTGTCGAATGTGGAGTATTAGCAAACGGGGGGTAGGGTGCGCCAGCATTCCGCTGGGGGCACATATCTCAGAGCTCACAGTGTCATGTTCGCGAGATGTCGGCCACGGTTTTGACCAGGGGAAAACTATAAGATCAAATTCAGATACGTCTTAGCGGGGATTAGGATACGTCGCACCATACGCAAACGATCAGTAATTGCTCTTTTTCGATGAAAGCGGTAGAGTTGCTAGCATACAAACGCAGTCTACGAGCCGCTGTAGTACCACTGCTACAGAAGCATCAGGAGGTTCGCCCGACAGTACAGTAATCATCAGACGAGAGTCTCTCACCTGGACACGCCATTGAGACTACAGCGGCTTAAAGCACGCTCCATTATCCTAGCACCAGACGAAGGGATAGCATCTCAAGAGCCGCCCCCGGGGAGGTCGAGCAAAAAGCAGAAGCCGCACGAACGTGACAGCGCTACGCTAGAGTCGAATAGTCCGTTGCTTGAAGTTCAGACTCGCAGCTGAGTCCCCTATACTTGAACCAGAGCGGCTTGCTACAAGTACTGGAATCACATTGCACTAATGAGCTCGAAATTCATCGCCGATAGATTTTACTTGAGCACGCACCTTTTTGAAAAGAAATCCAAGTCGATCACGAGCCAAGCCCATTTGATGAGTAGTCTGTCGGCCAGCCATACACGAATAGAGTTGGATCGATGCAAAAAGCAGTGAGAGCTCGGGAGACTTGTTAACTTCGAGGTGCTGGCACAATTCTTTCCGAGAACTTTGGAGTCACTTTCGCACAATGTGCCGTAATTTGGGGGTAGGTTTATAGCGCTAGTCTGCCTTGACCGCATATATTCTCAGATATGTTCCCGTTCTTTATGTTCGTTGATGATGGCGACGGAGACGATGAAAAGGACAAAGATACAGGCATGCACGTGGGGCGTGGGAATAAGACCGAACAACGCCGATCATCAACCGATCATCGATTCCCTTTGTCTGGCTCTTTGTACTCTCTTTCATTAGTCTTTCTGCAGCTCCTCCTCAGAGAAACAAGGTGCAAGAACTCGGTTATCGTGCCTCTCCAGGGAACTACTGCCTTGGAATCTTCACAATCATCTCGTCTCAGTCGACATCGACGTCGTCTGTACCCAACGGGTCCCAACCCTCATCCTTAGCAAAAGTAATCAAGTTATCTGCCACCCACTTGGTAGTCATTCTCGATGGATATCGACAAGGAAATTCAATCACCTAGTGTTTCTGATAATCTGCGGTCCGAAACGACAATAAATCGTGCGACTCGAACCACTAAAAAGTTGCCCTTTTTATCTCATCCTACGCACAGTCTTTGGGGGGACCGGCGGTCCGGGAGGAGATAGTATACATGGCGGAGGTCAAGGCGGCATAGGCCAGGGCCCTCGGCTCTATGTCTCCCATGCCGAAGGATGGACGGTCAATATCAATCGGAGTAAGTCAACCTCAAATAATTGTCCACCGCCGCTGAACCTCGGTGGCTTGAATCGTGCAGACGAACAAACATCCTTGATTGATGGCAGTATGTTCTTTTTGCATCGCATACCCTAAAATATGATGTGAGATTTGGACAGATTTCCGAAAGATTCCATGGGGAGACGTGGATCTACAACGGCAACTCTGCGTAGGGAATCCGAGCAGAGATCCATGTCGTGCCGTGAGAATCCTTCATTCCGCTAAAATAGACGGTCGGGACTTCACTGTAGCAAGATATGAAGGCACTCGTGCTCAAGAGGTACGGACGTTCATAGGTTGGTCAAAATTACGACTCTTTTGACTCGTTTCGTTCCAGGAATGGAAAAACGACATGGAAACGTACATGCAAATCCGGTATACCCCTGTCGAACTTTCATTTTGTCGAAGCTCTGATGATTGCTAGTCATCAAAACATTCTCCAGATCTATGGAATGGCCCAAGGCAGGAATGTGCACGCAGCAATCTTTCGCGGTACGAACAGTCTGATACAGAACTTGATGTCCAGTCAGTCTGATGTGTCGCAGACTTCATTCCATTCGAAGATTTTCTGGACGGTCACCAAGACTCGCCAACATTGACCGTTTACATCTATGCCTATGCTGTCTGTCTTTCCTTACCTCTTGTTATTGAACCGTCCTGACTTGCCTTCTGCAGGGACATGCTTTCTTTGTGCGAAAGATTTTATTTGCCGTGTTCCTCTGTCGTCTGAATCTTCACATTTCTGTAGGAAGCTCGAAATTATTTTGAATCAGCTACCGGCCGTCCTTTCGTGAGTTCCTCCATCCACACTAATAAAGAGTATATCATATCTCACGACGCGGGACTCACAACAGGCTGGCAATCTCTACTCAGCACTCATCAGGCTCGGGACCGGAACCCTCTGCATCAAACTCATGGGCCGAATGAAAGCCCCATCGGCAATACGCTACCCCGTACTCACCTCCTACAATCTGACAAAACCAATCCGCCCCAGCGCAGATCCTTTGTCTGTCACTACAGACCGCATTGCTAAATCCTTAACTCTGCAACAGTACCACCACATTTGCAGTACCAAACAGTTAAGCGAATATGGACACCTTGCTCCCGAAGTCGCCATGCACCTGGGCAGCATATATTGTAGGGACGATAGCCCTAGTAACCGCGCTCCAATTGCCTCTATGTCCCCTGTGGTTTTGAACTGGCAGGGGTATTGGACGATGACACTTACGGATTTTGCCGATGTGTATAGAACATCAAGTGGCTGGACATGGTATGTTCCCACTCTGGGACATCTTCAGAGCTTTGATAAACTTGATTCTAGTATTCCCTTTGCAGCAGTGACAGACACAACAGAATTCTGGTTCGGAGTAACAGTACGAGACACGGGGTCAGATTCATGGCTCAGTCAAGCGAATCATATATTCAGCCGTCTGACAGTCGAATCTGAATTGAGCCAATATGGTATGTTGTACTACGACTCATGACCAGTTCATCTATAACCTCTCTATCAATTTGTTTATCACTGCAGTTCTGCTCAGTGACATCTCACTAAAACTTACCCTCAAAGCCAACCCCGCCACAAATATAGACCCTCCAGAAGGATATCTGTTTCTCTGCCCAACGGAAGACTTTCAAGTCGGTCCTGCATCTGTACGATGCCCTGAATGTCCAGCCTACTGGTCCCTCGATCCCTCCGGTACGCCACAACTGAGCATGGAGGACGCAGCAGAACTTGGTTTCCCTATCATCCGATTTCGCTCTTATATGTATGGCACTTCCTGGGACGCCAGTGTTTATGATGGTCTCTACGAATTTCATCAAGCCAAAGGATTCGATCCGGAGAGTCAGGATATTGCAAGACATCTTGGAGAACCACTTTTCCAGGTATGCTCTGATATGCAGGCTTCAATCGGTGAAGGTGCGCTCGTGCATCTCTTTGAGCTCGGCATTTTGCTGAATTTTGCAGTTGATGATGATGAATCTATGGACCCTGAATGTGAACGGTGTGTGCCAATGCATTTTAATCTTGACCTATCTTATTCATCGGCATGAATCTCCGCGTCAGTGACGAAGATCCTTCGAATCAAGTACCGGGTCTCGAATCAATTCTAAGAATCTGTCGTCGAATGATGGGGTGGAAGAACGAAAGAAACGACCGCACCAGAGACTCAAGGACCCAGGATTGAAAGCAACGTCGGCAGTGCTGCTGCTGTTGTATATCTGTGGACCCGTTATGCTTTATTTCTACTTAGGATTAGGAGAACAACTGACAAGGGTGGAGAGACGATACTGACAGCGGGCCAGAGGGTAGTCCGGTCTGTCTAGCGAGTAGATTGAGGCAAAGCGAACTTGGCGGACGAAGTCATTCAGCAGCCTGGAAGTCTCGGCAGAGTTGAATTTGGTTATTTAGTGTTGTGGAAATTGTAGTCTGCACGAGCGGCGTAGCAATATTTGGTAGAATTCAGGATGGCTATCTACAGACCTGGCTCCCCATAGTTCCATGGAAGTAACAGAATTTGCCGCAGAGCCATTGAGAACTCAGAAGGAGAGAGGGGCAAGATGGGTTCGGCATATTTCGGCCGAAGCAGACACCAACAACGTCCCAATTGGGAAACGCATCTTTTTCACATACCACATCTCCCATATTTGACTAGCTGCGAGCGACTCCCCTAGTTGGTTCTGTCTCAGCGCTACTAGATACACGCCGACATGATGCACTGGGCCTGTAGCTATAGAGCGACCAAGGTCGCCTCGTCTCGTCAAGATTGTCTGCCATCGCCGGCTTGTAATTGTACGCTCCCGAGGGATCGCTATCGACGTCGTACCACCTGGAGGAAAACGTTGGTACACGGAAGCGCATGAAGCTATATAACGTGGTCCGTGTCTGTGGCCAAAATCTGCCCCTAATCGGATGCTCAATACCTCCTGCTATATCACAGAAACTTGCGTTTGGGTGCATTACCCGTAGTTTTTGAATTGCGAGGCTGGGGACGCTTGTGCGGCTCTCTCTGTGCGAGCGTACCCTACTCGCACGTAGAGCTGCTTGGTCGATGCGTCATCGACTTCAATTCGTCGCATTCGTAAGCACCGGTGTCTTGTCCCTATGAATCCCACCTCATCGATTTGGTCTCTACAGTCCATGCTCGGGATCACCTCTCTCTGTGCAATCTAGCTCTCGCACGACGTGTCTATAGCTAGGGCCTCGCTATCGTGCACCAGTCCCAATTCTCAGACCGACGAATTGCTGGGAGGAGACCACTTGTTGATGGACGCTACGGGGCGTAGGATACGCTTTCGGCGACCTTGGAGGCAGATCTTCGGAAGAATAGGAAGAATAGAAGGGCGAGCGCAAGCGGATTAAGGAAGGGAGCATGAAGATGGTCTGGAGGCATCTCCGCTGCGTAACGTATGCGTCGGCACTCTTGCCTCGGATGCCTTTCTCTGCGCACCTCCCCTTCTCGGTTTCAGCGACTCGACTATGGCAGTCGTCGACATCTCTAGCACCGTTCTCTACTCCTCTTCAACACGAATAATCCGAAGGGCAGCTAGAGCCGGGTGGGAGCACAGTCGTGCATACATGTGCCATCGAATTAGCGCCGTCTACGTTCTCGAGCACGTACACGCTACAGCCAACACCGTATTGGCGTAGGGTGGAGGCGCGGAGGCCGGCCATCGTCCCGCGTCGAACTGTCCGAATGCAGCGGGGGATTCAATGAGAAGCTTTGGCCGCGCGGGATGTAGGATATGACGATCGCCTTGTGGCTCTGCGCAGCGCGTATTGTTCTATCGCTAGCTCCGGTACTTTCAATGCGCATGCGGGGCGTCTGCTGCGAGCAATGCGCTCATCCTCGATCCCTTTCGCCCTTCCTCTCCTCCCGTCCACTAAGAAGAATTCGCGTCTTCTACCATCGCTGTGTTTGCTCTTCCGTCGCAGTCCTGTTCCTCCACATCGTCCAGCGATCGTATTCGTTCCATGTCGATTCCAGCTTACCGCCTACCGTCAAGTTCTCCGTCGTTTCTCGGACACCGGCGCATCCGATCCACCTACCTGCGTTTCGTATCCGAAACTGCATACCATGCTACGTGCACACGCGATGCTGGGGGCGAAGTCGGCGGTCAGTTGGGGACGCTGCGAGAACTACGCGTCAGCACGACAGAGCGGACGCAATACTCAACGTATTCGGAGACGACGTGTAGTTCCGTGAAGGCGGGGTCTTCCACGCTGAGGGCGAAAGAGAAGAGGCGCTTGCCGTGGGGCGGGGCGAGCGATACGACGCTTGCACCCCAGCACCCCTGCTGCGCCGTGGCTTACGCCCCATCTGCGCGCCGTAAGTCATCCGCTCCTCTCGTTCCTCTGGCATTCATCTCACACAGCCCTAGCTATAGAATACGGTCATCTACGTGGATCGGAAGAACACACCTCCTTTCGCATCCCACTCGTCGATCCGGGTGGCATGCGAACTCTATCCCATCCACCATCCCCCACTCTTCTTCGAGTCACCGCCCCACCTCGCCCACGTCTGCTAGCCGGCCGAGTCCACTAAATGTGCGCCCCGCCGTGTTGGGTGTGAAGGCGGCCGGCACGGAAACGTTGAGCAACACCATCATCTGTTTCTCGAAGCATGATCAGGGGGGTGAGACGTGTATATGGGTGGAGGGAAAGGATCTCAGACGGAGAGGGTATTCGGAGTACAGGATCCGTTACTCATGGTGCAGGAACTCTCGTCGAGCCCTCAATGTCGGCGCAAGAGGTGACGTGCCCTCGGCATGAGGGCCCTGTCGGCCGCCCTGGAGCTGCGCGGATCGATTGGTCGTTGTTACTGAGATCTTCGATCCGAGCGCGGGGGCCTGCTGCACACGACCCGCCACGCTCCTCACTTTCTTCGGTGCCGCCGTCGACCGGCTCGAATGCCTCGACCACACCACCACCATCACCATATCGCCCTCTCGAACGCCTCACCCCATCCAGGCTCGATGCGCGGCGAATTCTCTCAATGAATCTCCTGCTTTGCTCGAGGGCTGGGTCAAGCCTCAAGGAACTGATTACAAGATACCACAGCCCAACGTCGAATGCACGGATACCTTCCGCACCTCCTCCAGTCCCCGTGCCCTCCGCCACGGGTTGGTTCGGGTGCAGCCCGTGCAGGCGCGAGTACGGGTAGGGGTCGCCTTCCAGCTGCGCGCGGGTTACCCGTTGGGATCGCTATGACTCGTGGACGGTGCTGGCCGTGATGAGGAAACGGTGAAGTCTTTGAGAGAGACTCAGCGCGATTTGGAGCGTCGGTCGAGGTCCATCTGCACTCTGTAGGCGCTGTCGCGGATAACGCGACGACGACGAAGCCGAGCGTGATCATGGTGCCTTGGTGGAGGACGAGCGAGCCACGGCTAACGTATGCGGAGGACTTCGTTGTGATATGGACGCCGTCTTAACCCAAGCAGCAGGCGACGGTTCTGGTGCCGCGTGTGCACGAAAGCAGCACCGACGAATTGCACGAGGCTGCGAGCTGGCCTGAGTGGAGTACCATGAGAGTGTGTGCATGGAATGATCGCGGCGGATTCCACAGAGAAATGGCGGAGGTGTTCGTGGTCGGATATACATGCGCTTCGGTCGTCCTACTGTCATCGGTCGTCGATCGTTGTGAGAGACCTCCGTCATCCAAGGCGGCGGTGCAATTCGGGATGGACAGGTTGCTTCCTAACGACGTGGAACTACTTATACCTGCTGCAATCAGGATCGCTTCTGACTATTTTGTATCCTGTTTGTAGTATGGATAGTACTGTTACCCCAAGTGTGTCTGTCGACAACGGACAATCAGGGCCAGAAACGGCTCGTATTCAAACTGTCAGCGCGCTAATTAGAGCCAGAACATAGCTCAAACGGTGTGATTACGGTTGTATCTCGTGAAGCAGTATGTATTCACAAAAACGATCAGACAGCAATTTCATTGAGTGAAGAACATCCAAACAAAGATTGCAAGACACAATCCAACGCACGCCCAAGCGATTATTGACAGACTGCTCCAGTTTCGGGATGTGTACCCGTACTTTTTTGGAAGGGACTCGAGCGTTGGAGTATATCTCCGCAGTGCCGGATTCTGTGAAGATCATCAGCTTCGCCCCTCGATGTGCAATGAACTTTACCGGTGCCGCCAACTTGCGCAGGCCATGAACCTTCCACAAATCAAATGTCGCTGGATCTCGTATCCATTTTTGAGAATTGCGATACTCCTCGGTATCAACGCCTTGTATGAGTGCGTCGCAGTCACGCGAGAGTGTTTCCCAGACGATAGCATTTTCCGCGTCTCCGTACATGGCGCATAGACGAAATCCATAGTGAGCTCCGCGCGCCAATTCTGTCGCATAGCCCTCCTCACAAATCGCGAGAAGATTTCTCTGGAGGACGTTGAGTAGTTTTTCAGGATTTTGACCGCGTTGAACAGATGTGGGGAAGGAACCCATAAATGAATTATAATTGTGAACTCGCGTAAGCGACCGGGCGCGTAGTTGCAGCGACCGACGGCAGCCAGAGCAAGAGCATACAAAGCCGAAATTTTCCCGAAGATAAACGGGGGGATCCTGCTTTTGGATTTGGCAGGCAATGTAGGAAACAGTAATTTCCTCCATCGGGGCGATGTCACGCAGTGCGTGGAGCACTAACATTGTAACAAAGTTGCAGTCAGCAAACCCTTGAACATTCAGCTCAAGTTTGCCGACTCACCTTCACGGTTCAAGTCTTCTCTCCAACAGTAAATCGCATTGGGTCCCGAAAGGGGCGAGCAGCAGGTGTGATTTATGCGACAAATAGTGGCGAAGAGTCCGTGTGCGTTGTCGTCTCCCGACTCGCAAGGCAGGAAATGTTTGAAACGTCCCAAAATCGGGTCACCACCCTGCATGCAAGGGAAGGAGAGGAAAAATTCGAATTTCGAGGTGGACGACAAGGCCTTGTGAACAGATTCCATGTACCCGACACTGGTGCAGCCAGAGAATTTGATAACGGGCTTTTCCGCAATGATACGTGTGCCTTGGGGGATGAATTCACGGGCGATGACTCCCCGACCCTTGCCTGGGATGTCTACAATATCGATAGCAGGAAAGCGTGGCATGTTGGAGAGCTACAGCCGATTGTGGGTCCGATAGACAGTGAAGCGCAACGTGGAAAACACGAGGACCAGCCTCTCACGCTGTTTGTTAGCCTTTTTCTCGTCCAGCTTTATTTATGGTCGTGGGCAGCCACGGTTCGATCAGTGATCTGTTTGTCTTTGTTTATTTTCTTTGGGCACATGGTTTCCGTTTTCGGGCGTTCTTCGCCTTGCAGGATCCGCTTCCTCTAACCACCAAAAATTCGGGTTCCGCATGTAATAGGCTTACTTTAGGTCACACATGATATTGTTCGGAGGATTTTGCCAATTTCACATTTTTCGTTGAAATAGCTGTATTTTTTGGGCGGAATTCAGCATATCTCGTTCACTCAGGTGATTCTAGTCAATTCCTCAGAGGAAATACATTGTTTTGGTCCACGGAAAATACCGAATCCCAGAGCGAGTAAAATCGCCGGCTATCCGGCATGATCCTACACGGTCTTGTGAACTGATCATTTTGCGTGACATTGTGACTGTCACGCCACTTTCTCTTCCACTCTCGACGCGTTGCTGGCGCGACCAACGCGTTCTACACCTCTATTTCCCTTCTATCTCCCTGGATGGGCAAGCGCCGGTCGGAAAAACAGCTGGCAGTTCTCTCCCGTCTAAACGAGGCTCGCTGGCAGTCACAGAATACTGTAAAAGAGAATATTCTACGGAGCCCTGCTGCATCACATCCAAAGACTGCGACACGCGCACGGGCCCAAATATCTGCTCTAGAGACTCAAATTTACAATCAAGAACAGTCTATTGCCTCTCTTCAAGCCTCTAATATCTCTTTTCAGACAGAAAACCTCGCTCTCACTACTCATGTCCGTAACCTCGAAGAGCTTCAATCTACGACGGCACAGCAGCTTTCTGCCGCGCAGAACAGCCTCACCATTGCTACAAACACTATATCGGATCAGGCTATAACAATTTCGGAACAGAGACAGCGTATCAATCGACTAAAACGAGACAAAACTCGAATGAACACCAAAATGGATCAATTAAAGGAAGAATTACTGCAGGCTATCCTCCGCGCTGACAAGGCCAATCGCTTATCATCCTCCCAATCGCTTCGCCTCGAGAGCCTTCTGTTCACTGTCCAACAACTCAATCGCAAAATCGCCGAGCAGACGAAAGAACGACGACAGATTCAGCAAAAACTAAAAAATACACAGATGCGAGAAAAACGGGCAAAACAGGCGTTGAAGGAGACTCGAATCGTTGGAAAGCGAAAATCTGTATTCATCACCCGACATCGGCACTTCTATTCGACGCTCTACCGCTCTCTTGCTCTGAATTGTCACCGTGCAGGCTGTGCCCAAGCGAAGATAGGTGGACTCATTACACGGATCGGGCGGGTTTTTGGAGTGAAAGTTAAACATTCCATCAGTCGTCGAACCGTAGGCCGGGTAATAACAGAGGCCGGAATCAAAGCCAAGTTGCAATTAGGATTTGAACTCGCGCGCGCGAAAGGTAAGGCTCATTTCAATTGAATTTGCAGTAACATTCACCAAATTTAAGCGGTCACTCTCAGCAGCGATGGCACAAGTCGTCGGAATATCAAATACGAGGGCCGCCACATCACCATCACCGCCCCCACCTATTCAACCGACCCTGATTCACCTGCCGAGGCTCCTGCAACCCGCCTTGTCGAGGTTGAGCACGCCCTTGATCACACCGCCCAAACTCAATTCAATGGATGGGATATTGTCACTAGTTCCATTGTCGACATCTACCGAAACAGCCCGCTCGGAAAGCGCGATTTACAGGCAGGAATAACCTACGAGGCCGATGATTTATGGCGCAAGGCAGTTGCCTATAACTCCGACCACGCAGCCGATGTTCGCTTGGTGGCGCAAAAAACGAAAGAGCGCAAGATGGCGGTGTTGGAAACGGACTTCGGAAAAGCAAAGCTTGCCGGTATGTCGGAGTCCGAGGCAGAAGACGCGTTGTGGGAGGTGGTATGCGAGATCAGCGAGGATCCTGAAGGCCTTGATCGCAGGTGCGTTAATTTTTTTCGCTTAACACTTCGGATACTTATATCAAAATTACCACAGCGCCATTCCGGCAAGCCTTCGGGAAGAAGCCCTCCAATCTCTTGCTCGCCACGTAGGATCCACCACTATTGAAGCCTTGCCCGAGGAACGACGGCTCACTCTCTTCCGCTTCATTGTTGCTGGATGCTGCAAGCACAAGGACCACAATTGCACGAAGTATGGAGTTGCGGGGATGCAGGCTGTCTGGGACTCGCTTGGTCTCACTCCCCCCGTTCTTCTAGCCAACAAGGACAACGCGGCGACTATAGCTCTCGGCGAGGAAGCAGATTCGGCAGCAGTTGAGCGCGCCATGAAGGCTAGCCAACGAGGCGGGCATAAGCTAGTCAGCATCTGCGGCGATCTCTTTCGGCATCGAGACGAGAAACGTGGACACCAAGATTTCCATCGGTTCTATTTCTCTAAAGTCAAATTCGATATCGACGGCGAAGTCTCGTCTGCGAAATTCCCCGACACGTCCAATAATCGTTACAACTCTCATCTGGCTGGAGCCGCCGAGCTTCTGAAGTATCACTCGGCCTACATTGACTTCTTCACCCTCATCCGCGACACCAAAACGACGCCTGGACTCAATCATATGGAAGAAAATGCACTCAAGGGCTTGAAGGACCTCCCAACCATGTGCGAGATTGTCGTGATGACGGCTTACAAGAACGCGGTACCTGACGCTTACTTCAAAATGGTCAGCAAGCCTGGCGTCAATCACATTCACCTCGGTCCTCTCCATCAGCAGATTATCACCCACATCGAAAAAATCATCGCTGATACAGACTTGCTCCTGAGCCCTCTTAGCATCTCTTCCGAGGCGACGCTCGATGGGGAACCATTTTCCGACCAATTCGCAATGGACTCGGTGTGGTTCTGGCTCGACGAACATCCCGACCTCATTCCCGTCGTTGAAAACCTGCTGATAGGCTTCCTAGAATCAATCGTTCCGGCATGGAAACGGTTTTCCCGCGATTTCGAGCCTGGCGGAGCTATTGACACCCTCACTCCAGCCGAGCAACTCCTGATCCATATCCCTCCGACAAACGACGCTAACGAATCTATTCTTGGCGGCTTGGGTGTTTATCTGACGGACAAAAACGGCACAGTCAAGCATTTCAGCGCCGAAGCCACGTACATCCGTAACAACACCGCAGCATTTGTGGAGGCGATGCTCACGGAGGAGGACGAGGTTTATGTCAGGCGCCTGGCACGGATCGAAGACGCCAGCCGTAAAATGAAGAAGTTTCGGGACGATTTACTCGCGTTCAAAACTCGGGTTGCGCACGAAGCGCGTGAAAGAGAGGCTGCGAAACAAGCTGAGGCTGCTGCAGAGATTCTACGACTCAAATCCATCGTCATCATCACTGATTCCGCCCAACTGCAGACACTACCGGTAAAATCCACCAAGAAAAAGCCTGGACCGTGCCTTCGGGAACAACTCGACGTCCGTAGAAGCTTGTGGAAAGACGAAACCCTACAGAAAACACTACTCAAAAATATATCCAAGAAAGCTGACATGATCAAAGCCATTACTGACGCCGATTCGAGGTATGGCTTTCATGTTATGCATTGTTTCACTGATTTTATCAAATCTCCCGCATATCTGCCAGGCGCGCTGCTGCAATCCCACGTGAAAATACAAGCTCTACTTAATACAGTGTATTCCTTACTTGTACTCAACGAACGTATTGTATTATCACTCTGAACTTGTTCTTGCGAGACGTTGAAAACGAACGATCAATGATCACTGATTTAGATGCCATGTTCAACTTACCTTAACTTTACGAATATTCACCCGAACCTCTTGAGATTTTGCACGCCCATTCCTCACGGGCTTAACATTAGGTTCTGATTTTACGAGACTTTTTCCGGTCTTTTTCGTGGCTCTATCGGGTGAGAAAAATACCGTTGATGGCTACTGCGTAAGGCGCCGATAAAACGATGTGATACTCATGAATTTTCTTCATCTTTGAACAGGGGACAGCCAAGCCTATTTACTATGAAGTTAAGTTACAAAATTATTGTGCCGGGGGGAATGTGGACCTCAACGGACCCAGCGATCAAAAAACCACCGGTTTTGGAGAACTACTGAGGAACAAACATGTACAAGCAGATCACGATCCGAACCGTGGCTGCCCACGACCATTATTTAGCTCACATTCCTCCCGTTTTACCTCGAATCCGATCCACGCACGACGGCTGCCCCAGAATCGCAATAAGAAACCCGAAGCCTTTTGCAATAGTCGCATGCAAGAACCGCAACACAGAGTTTCAGTCGGAATATTGGCTGAAGTTGAACAACGGTGACTTTCACAGGGACACTGAGCTACGAGTGAAAGAACATGGCTAGACATTCTCTGGCTCCTCATCCAAGTCAGCTAGTTGATTCTCGAGGATGTCGCTTGCGGGAAAAAGTTCTCTGCAATGTATATGAGAAGCAGTCACCAACAAGAACGAGATGGTATTCTTACTTGAGTTCGTCAAACGCGTCGACCATCCAAGGAAAGTTGCCCCATCTCCCGGCAACATGGCGCTGACAAGACGCCAAATTCGGAGGCTGTTTAGCGACTGGGATCAGGCGAACATGTTCCATGTCGATGAGCACAATACGCGGTGCGTATTTGGATGCAACCGAAGCCGGAAGTGCCGGTCGTGTTTCCCCAGTGGCTTGCAGAAGAGTGTGATCGATGTCAAGGAGATTACGAAGCGGGCATGTAATGCAGGAGCAAAAATTCTGCGCTGCCGGGATTGGTTCCAGCTGTATGATCGTATTTCTGTCGGCGGTGTCGTCCAAATGAACACCTACTTGGACAATGACGTGAAAAATCTTTGCTACGGCATCGATGAGAGCTGCTTTGTGGAGAAGACAAGTCTTCTCCCCGTCACCGGCTTCCATGAGTTGTCGAATGTCTTGACCAGGGACATATTCGAGGACTATAGCGTAGATATATCTTGCAGGCGCCTTCCCGCAAGCTGGGACTTCCGCAACAAAAACTCCCCGAAAGCGCGGTAGAGTCTCCCCTTGGAGATGTTGAAGCCGTGTATAGACAGCGTGCTCAGTGGCAACCAGCCTGTCGCGCAGAGCAAATCGATCCGTGTAGTTGTCCATGTCGGGTGACGCATAGTAAAGTGGATCGTAAAGGCGCACAGCCAGAAGCTTGTCGTCTTTACCCGCAGCATGGGCGGACCAAACTTGCGCTGCGTGTTTCTGCCTACCCACAGACAGCTTCTCGTTGAGCACTATCGAAAAGAGTGCTGGAAGCGACTTGTCATACGCAACGTCGTGCTCGACGCACATTTCCACAGGGGTATCGACAATGCGAGCTCGGTCGCTCTGCTCGAAATTAACGTCGGAATACGGCTCGAAAACATCGTTGTTGAATAGCCTGTCTGGCACGCTGGGGATGGTGGTGGGCTCAAACAGCGAGAATTTGGCTCCGGGATGATATACCCGGTCAATGGGTGGAATTCTGATGCGAGGGGGCATCCCGGGCTAGTACAAGAGTGAACGAAGATAGCAAATAGCGAGATACGACAGCTTGGGGGAGTCACAGCAAGTATCGTGGGTGTACGCAACAGGAAGAGAGACGTACGTATTTACGTAAAGCATATGTGCATGCATACACGCTTTCCGCACGCCCAGGTCGAATAGATCAGAAAGAGGCTGAATGTGCCGGTCCCCCCCTCCTTTTCTCCTCCACTCCGCCGCCAGTCACCGTCGCTTCCAAGCTTGTAATATACAAACTCTACACCACGCACACCCCACTTGCACCCCACTATTTACGTCCGTCACCCCTAAACTTCTCCAACCACCGACACCACCCATAGTCAAGGTGAGGGGTAGAGAGACGTGCCATTATCGCTGTAGAACGTATCGGTACGTGAAGCTCAAACACGAAAACGGAAGAGGTCGTAGTTGTGGCATTCCGTGATGCAGCGTAGGAGGAAGACCACCGAAGATTACCGCGACGATTACTTCTTCTGGCACTGTCATCCCTTCTTCTCACTATATGCTATTCTCTTGTTCTCCTGTGCTTCGACTCCTGTCCCTCCTCATCTCCCAATCTCACACTCTCACCAGCCCTTCCCTCTCATCCGCCACAGGGTCCCTCGTTGCTATTTCCGACATCCGGTCCTATACATGCCATCACCCACACCTTCCCGAGTTCCGCAGCGCCTGGAAGAGGCGTAATTGAGGACCAGCTATCCGAGCGACGAGCAGAGAAGCAGTCCAGGATGGGAGAGCGACGAGCAGAGAAGCAGTCCAGCATGGGAGAGCAACGAAGGTCGTCGTCGTCAGACCGGCAGGAAGAACACATCCTCAGGCCTACACGCCGCGACTCCTCGTTCGAGATATCACGGTGAGCCAGAAGTCGGCGGTAGAGGCGAGTGATGTGAGGTGAGATGAAATAACAAAGCCCCAAGATCGCATGATAAAGTGGCCAATGGAGGAAGAAGAGG
Source organism: Favolaschia claudopus (assembly GCA_037176885.1). Taxonomy (NCBI): domain Eukaryota; kingdom Fungi; phylum Basidiomycota; class Agaricomycetes; order Agaricales; family Mycenaceae; genus Favolaschia; species Favolaschia claudopus. The sequence goes on from JAWWNJ010000076.1 coordinate 623,321, forward strand.
TGGGGCGGGGCGAATAGTTGGCGAAGGAGAGGAGAGAGGTGAATTGGGGCAAACGCGTAGCGTATGTAGTCGAGGTGGAGAATGCGCTGGACGACTTTTACGTCGCGGAGAAGACACAGGTGAGGGTGGAGCCCTCGTTACTAAGGGGAAGACGAGGCGGAAGGTGTGTATATATATATGTGGTATTTGCCAACGACGGGGTGTCGAAGCCACCGACGGCACGAAAGGCGCAGAAGACCGTATATTGCTGGTAAGCGGCCAAGGGAGAAAGAGGAAGCCTCGGCGATGGTGGTGTACACCATTCTAAGCATAGAGGAATAAGCAGCCGCTGCGCAGCTGGCAAGAACGGGGACGACACGACGACGGTGATTTATCGCCGACGATTGTCCATGATAAGTCTTATCCGACGGCGTGTGCATACAAGCAGCAGTGTCGAGACTTAAGGTATGTCGTGGAAGAGCTATATAGGGCGATGAGCTGAGGAGGAAGATGGATAGAGCAGGGAAAGTACCTGGGTCTGCATTGACATAGAATGAAAGGAGCTCAGGAAGGATCTCGCTCCATCCCCTACCCAGCCGACTTTGGCACGAGTCTATCCACCCCCGCCGGCTAACCTCTCCCGCCCCAACCCCGACAAAAAGCGGCGTAGTAGACACAGGTAGAGCAGCCCTGCATCCTCAACAACCTATCCCGGAATGTCCGTTGGCGGGAAGGTAGCAAGGGCGGGAGGACATAGGGAAAGTGTGTCGGGGCGGGAGGGCACAGCCACTGAGGAAAAGTCGGTCTAGAATTGTGCAAAGAGGTGGCTGGAAGGCGAAGCAGGGGCATGTTGCACACAAAGGACGAGGAGTGATATCTGCCCCGAAGAAGAAGCCAGAAACTATTGGAAGCAATGGAAACCAGAGCTGCACGAAATTTGCGGACGGGATGCACGTCCGCGGTAGAGTGCGGATTGTTCAAGTCCCCGAACGAGGCTGCGTATGGCTGCTTCCAAAGCAAGGTGTCAATTTGCGACTCAGTAGAGTCTCAACAGATCATGCATCGAGTGGCGCCTTTAGTCGTGAATATTCGGCATACGGCACGGGGCGTCGAGACGGGCGGTAAGAGAGTGTGAGAGGGACGATAAGGCATCGAGTGGTTAGAGCTTGAGTATCGGGGAAGCGAGAGAATTCGATACGCGACGGGCAGGAGCGAAATTAGCGTGCTCAATGCACGAAAACGGTGTTACGCGGGGGAGAGACGCGCAAGGCGCTGCGAGAGGGGTGGATGTGAAGTAAGGAGAGCGACACAACGGGTATGTCGTTGTCCAGATCGTCCTTGTTGCACATGGATATGGAGACGAAAACAGTGTATAATCGCAAACTTCAGCGACGGCGGAGAAAGGGTGGCATGCGCAATCGCAAGCAGGGGCAAATTCGCTTTTGTGTGAACTCCAGGATGGGGACTCCAGAGCGACGAGAGATCAGGCAAGGCGAGCCACGGCTAAGGAAGTAGAAGATGAGAATCAGAAAGAATTCTTGAACGAGAGGGATAACCAAGCACCAGAGACTCCGCGAAATATTTTCCATCGAACTAACTGTCAAGCCACACCTCCCCGGCACGTGGAAACAGTGAGCCTGACTATCCTGCACTGTTCTGCGTCGTCAAACAGCCAAACTAGCCCAAAAAATGCGAAGGATTAGCACAAAAACTCAGGAGGACACTCGGAACGACGCACGGTAAAGAACATGCTTCTCTAGACCCGTTTTGACCCAAGCGTCTCATAGCGATCTCATTTTCTTCACTCCAAGAATAGACACGAGAGTCGGATTGTCATTTGTCGACGACGTGCGATGCCTTTCGGGCGGTATTCTGAGATGAGTGACGCGGCCAGTCAACAGAGTCTAGATAGTCGAGGTATGGGCAGAGATGACTTTGAGGACGTGTGGGGGAGTCAATGATCAGAGACTGCAGGGACTGGAAGAAGAGTTTTAGGAAGAAGAGTTTTAGGACCGCAAGCGTGCTCGTTCAACCTCGTCGTTACCGTTGTGAAAGAAAACACTCAAGCCTTTCGGGCCGAATCGGCTTTCCGTGAAACTCCCACGCCGTTCCTCTTACCAACTTGCCAAGGCCCAAGTAACTTATCATTCAAGTACCATTGCCCTACCATCGCCTTCGAATCAAGCCTTCGTCCTCGATCCTGCTTCTAGTCTCCCCTCCCGACTGGGAAATGCTCTTTTCCATGTTTCCCACTGCCACATTTGACGAGCTGGAAGACTGGAAGAGATTCTCCTACTTGGTATTCGTCTCCATGAGGCTACTTACTACTGGCCATGGCTTTCAAGTTCTCTGCGGAAACGGCGGACGAGTAGTACATGCCGGCATGCATGATGCACTGAGCATGTAATGCGACCGGCAAGATCACCTCGTTTCGTGGACTCGGAGACTGTCTGTCACCAGCCTTTTGTAGGCTCCCGAGGATCGCTGCCATATCACCTCCGGAGGAAAGTATTAGGATCATGAAAGACAATGAAGCCATAAATGACCCGTGGTCCGCCTCTCAACAAAATTTGCCTCTAAGCACAAGCTCGATACCTCTTCAAGTTGCTATATACCTTATCTCCTTCTAGCCGCCTTGGATCCCATAAGAAACTGATTTCACGGCACCCTGAAATTATCCGTGTCTGTCTCACGAGATTGCTTCTTTCCTTCCATTCATGCATTCAAAAAAGCCGCAGTCGTCACAGTTCCTAAAATTTCGACCGCTCGCAAAAGTGCTGTGGAGCTATGTAATTATTCCATTCGGCCTCTTAGACGCGATGGACCAGGATGGACCGTCGTTCAGAGCAGCAAGCGGCGCCCACTGGCAAAAAAAAAAATGTACGTCTTCTCAAACAATTTTTCCAAGCAAACCCATTGTATTCTCTCCGATTCCAACTCAGAAGGTCAGTTGACAGGATTCGAGGAACAATCATCTCGGAAGTGGCGGGAGGCCTGCCAGTGTACAGCTGCAGGTCGAGTCAGACACTGTGAACTGCCTTTGTTACACGAGCACGACAAAACCAGTATATGCCTTATTTGGACGTCACACCCTCGACCTCCCTTCCACCCACCCTTCCTTCTCTTTCTCGATGGATGTGAGCGAAATTCAGGCATCTGAAGCTCTCGACAAATCATCTGCGTGTCGTGCGAGTCGTCCAACAATGAACAGTACGAAAAGCCGAATGTCATCTGCTTCTTTCTCATTTTCCCTTCAGTCTCAGGAGGAATAGGAGGGCAAGGCGGAAAGAGCACATTCGGTGATGGTGGTATGGGTGGTAATGGCGAGGGGCCTCGATTCTGCATATCTAACGCAGAACGATGGACGGTCAATATCAACGAGAGTGGGTCTGAATCCTCGCATTGCATCAAGAGACTGCGGCTGACAGTAACTCTTCAATCTTCTAGATAACCAAGCATCTATGATCGATGACAGTATGCGCTTCAAGCTCTTGTGCTGGGTGCGTTTTTGATCGTACCATGCCAACAGACTTTCGAAAAATACCTTGGGGAGATGTAGAGCTGCAACGACGGATATACGTCGCTCGACCCAATTTCGATCAAGTATGCTCGCCCGGCGGGCGACGCAGTACGAGAATCGGTCAGTCTGCAAAAATCGAGGGGCGCAGTTTCATCGTGGTCAACTATCAAGGGGACAGTGCCGAAAATGTGGGTGTTCCTTTAGTATTGAAACGAGGTCGTAAATTCAGTCCAGGAATGGAAACGGGATGTAAGGATGTACATGGACAACCGGTAATATTTGAGCTTTGTTGCCTTCAGGACATAGGTAGCTCAGATTGGCTGATAGACATGAAAACATTCTCCAGATCTACGGAGTCGTGCGTGGCAGCGGTGTCTATGCCGCCATCTTTCACGGCAGTATGTCCACGGCCTGCTTGAATCGAAATGACTCTGATATTTGAATTTTGAAGCAGATTTCCTTGCATTCTCAGATTTTCTCGGTCTCTTTTCTCCGATGTTGACGGTTTACGTTCTTGCCTATTTCGTGCGTGATTCATGACGACTGAACTCTCAGATTTGCCTCAACATTGCTCAGAGTCACGACTTTGATGTACAGGTCAAAAGTTGTGCCACTCAAACTGCCCGCTCACAGTCTGGTAGGAGGTTTGGGAATACTTTCATTCAACATTCGCACATTTGTCGGTGCGTCCGGCAGCAGCCTTGTAAGAGTGTGGCTAACGGGGTAAATAGTGCGGCGGAAACTTTACACTTCTCGTACATCGCTCAACCGAACGTTTGTGCATTGACCTCACAATGCAACAATATACCACCACCAATTCACCGATGCATAACTTGCAATTTCGAGGAGAGGTCTCGCCTATGAACGTTATTTCATCGCTGGACACGACAAGTATTGTTGTCGCAACCCTATCATTTCGTGATTATCACTTTATATGCAGCACAGAGTTAAACAAATGGCACGACGTTGTGCTGTCCTGTGCATCCACAATATATATAGGCGGCGTTTATTGCGCCAATGCGAAGAACAACTTCGTAAACCCTGTGGCAATTGCCTCTCAGTTCCCACCAAAAAGGAAAATCATCTGGGATGATTATTGGAGGAGCAGCGTAGATGGAGAGCTGTTGGAAACTAAAGAGGGTTGGACACGGTACGGATGATCGTGAAACAAAGCAATGTTCTGATCGATGTATCTTTGCTAGTTTTTCATCTTCCGAATTATTGTTCTGCATGCCAAAACTCTGGTTCAATATGGTTGCAGGACCGAGCGCATGGGTAAGTCGGGCGAACCACATATTCAGTCGTTTGGGTGTCAAATCCAACTTGAGCAATTATGGTCTGTCCCAATTTTGACCCTCTCAGCAGAACGTGACTGATGCAGTAATCGTGGTGGTACAGTTCACGTCCAACGTCTTGAGTTCACAGTTCATCTCAAGCCTAATACAAACACATACAGCCTGCCACCAGAAGGATTTTTATTCCTCTGCCCGATCAAAGATTTTCGAGCAAGCCCCATCTTGTTCAAGATGCCGCAGTGTCCTGTCTACTGGTCGCTCGAGGCTTCCGGTGCTAATCAATTGAGTGCAGATCAGGCATCCGAACTCGGATTCCCGACGATCTGTATTCAGACAGAGATACGAGGGCGGTCATGGAATGATAATGTTTGCATTGGCCTCCGAGAGTTTCATCGAGCGAAAGGGTTCGATCCGGAGAGTCAGGATGTTGCTCGATATCTCGGAGACCCACTTTATCGGCTATGCTCTGATGTAGAGCAGCCAAGTATCAAAGGTGCCAGTGTTGACCTGCGCTCAGAGGACAGGTGCTAATGAAATGTAGGAAAAATAGAGGAGATTGCAAGCGGTGAAGATGTTTCGGGGTTGCCAGAGCTCTCGACCTTGGCTGAAGAATCTTGGAGCGGCGACTCAGAACCAGAGGTTGAACGTGAGGGGATTGTTAGCGAGGAGCAAGAGCAGAAGTTTGCCGACAAGTTGGATGGAGAGAGAAGGACTCTTCATCCCGAAATTAATTATCAAGGTGAGCCATTTTACAACGTGGACTTGGAATGCTGAGAATGCACCTTGGCAGAATACGAGTCAAACTCCGATGAGTCAAACATTAAGTTCGCAGAGCAAATCCCAGTGTCGAAGGCATTCAAATTTGTTTCATCAATCCAGATGGCGTTGATCTGTTTTCTTGGATTTTTCGCTCTTGCTGATAGAATACTCGCATGAACCTCGGCTGGATTATCTCTCGTACTTCCAGCTTTGTGTGTTTGTAGATTTTTGTAACACAGAAGATGCTCCGCAGTTGATTTGAAGCAGTCACTACAGTAAACGGTTTCGACCAACGTGAAAGTTTGCCAACAGATAGAGCCTTATGAGTCAAGAAGTCGAAATCCATTCCAAGATGTATAACGCAGACAACAGGAAAGAAAGTATAGCGAAGTGATAGAATGACCAGTATAGACGCGCGCTGGAGTCGCAGTCGGCAAGATTCCGATACGTCGCCCGTGTAAATTGATGAAACATCCAAAACCCGTCCCCCTCCAGCCGACGCATGCCACCGCCAACGTGCATCCAGCGAATTATGACGTGATTCTTCATGCGGCCCGCATATCGCAAGGTCAGAACACGGATAATCTCCATATGAGAGCGGGATAAGTAGGATAATAGGCATAGAAATGACGAGAGAAGAAGACACATGTGAGGCGGAGCCGTCGTCACGAACGACGAGGTACAAGACGTGGAAGACGGTATATCGCTGTCAAGGGAGAAAAAGGAAGCCTCGGCGATGGTGGTGTACACCATTCCAAGCACAGAGAATAAGCAGACACGACACAGCTGGGAAGCGCGCGGACGACACGACGACAGTGGATCATCGCTAGCGATTGCCCATATTGAAAATCGCATTCGAGGGCGTGCGCGTGCGCGTGCAAGCAGCAGTGTCGGTATGTTGTGGCGTGGAAGATCTGCAAACGGCGATGAGCTGTGTAGGAAGACTGGATAGAGCGTCGAGAATGGACCTAGGCTTTCGAATGCGAGGAAGAAAGTGCTCGGGGCAGGATAACGCTCCCTCCGCCACCGAGCCGACTTTGGCATGGGTCTATCCACCAAAATTCACCCCCGCCGGCTAGCCTGGCTCGCCTACACGAAGGCAAGGAGAGGCGTGGTAGACCCAGGTAGAGCAGCTCTGCATCCCCAAGAACGTATCCCGGAATGTCCGTTGTGGGGTAGGTATCGAGGGCGGGAGCACACAGGGAAAGTGCCTCGGGAGGAAAGAGCACAGCCACCGGGCGAAGACGACGCAGAAGGTGTGGAAGAGGAAGGCTCGAGCGCTGAGAATCGTCAGGTATCCGCGCTACGTGCAGGACGAGTGCGCGAGTGTCGCTTAAGAGCGGCGTGCTTCGCGTCCTCCGCAGTCTGCAATGCCTTTGAATCGATTCTCCTCAGAGCGCGGGTACCGATCCAGATTCCAGAGTATGGCGGTCCAAATGCACATTTAATATTGCGCTGGTTTTTTCGCGGAAAATCCGATTTCGCGCACCTTTTTTGCCCGAAAGTCAGAATCGCGCACCTTTTGCAGCCGAAAGTCCGAGGAGAAAAACCAGCGCGGAATTGGGTGTTTTTGCGCTGGTTTTTTTCGGCCGACCAGCATCGCGCTGGTTTTTGTTCGCGCTCAAAAGTTGCGCACCTTTTTTTGTGTCGACAATTTTCGCGCACCTTTTTGGAGGTTGGTTTTTTTTGCGCTACTATTTTCCAGTCTTGATATATCAAGGGGCACCCATCCTTAAAATTTTGGACACGGGGTCGGAAAACTGACTTAAGGCTCGCTCGACCCCCACCCCCCTCTACGTAAGTGTTACATAAGCCCCGAAACGGGTAATTCCCATCAAAAACTGCCAAAGTTTGGTCAAATTTTGCACTGATTCTGACGATATCAGTACACTTCTGGGACACTTCACTGCTCGAATGTTGTATCCCACACATTTTTGAATTTTCCTGACCAAAACTTGTCGTTCGGGTTTGGCCGAGGGACACCCAATATATTATGGAATCAAATATTTTTTATCACTTTTTTTTCTGACCTTCGGAAACGTGTTTTCAGACCAATCCAAGGTTAGGTCGGAAAAGTGGAATAAGGCGACCCAGACCCCCACCCCCCTCCTAGCCGGTGTCTCGGGTTTTGCCGGTGGGTGCCCCTTGTGATATATTGTAGGTACTGTGAATGTTATCTAATCTAGTTATCTTATCTGAGCAGACTCAATTGACTTAGGCAGACTCGTAGGTATGAGTTCAAGTTCCAGTACAAAACTTGACGCCAGCCACAAAATCGGAAGGGTTCTCCCATAGGTTCTTATGGCGGTCCAAATGCACATTTAATATTGCGCTGGTTTTTTCGCGGAAAATCCGATTTCGCGCACCTTTTTTGCCCGAAAGTCAGAATCGCGCACCTTTTGCAGCCGAAAGTCCGAGGAGAAAAACCAGCGCAAAAACACCCAATTCCGCGCTGGTTTTTCTCCTCGGACTTTCGGCTGCAAAAGGTGCGCGATTCTGACTTTCGGGCAAAAAAGGTGCGCGAAATCGGATTTTCCGCGAAAAAACCAGCGCAATATTAAATGTGCATTTGGACCGCCATACCAGAGCTCCTGCGGCGATGATGCTCGATGCGTGCGGGCGGGTGGTAGTCTCCGGCTGGCCGCCCCGAAGCGAGAAGCTGATCTCGACCCGCACCCAACTCACTGCGATCGAGGGCGGTCACTTCTCCCATGTCTGGCTCGCGCTATCCCATCGTCGGCACGCGCCACCGGACGTAGACGACAATTTATTGAACTATAGCGCAAAGCTGGGTGTTGGCGTGGGGTTCATTCAAAGCCATTCTGATGATGTGGAGACTGGGAATGAAAAAAGAATACAGTCGCAAACTAAAAGGCGCTTCGAATGCGTCAAGGAGAACGGGAGAAAGGACGAGTGACAACGAGTCCCAAGTCCCAGCAACAGCGCACGTCACTGAGTCGTGTCTAGAATGATTCCGATGAACCGAGACTTGACGAATTACACAGTAGACACTGTTCGCTGGCGTTTTGTGGTAAAAATCCGAGATGGATTGCGAAAGAGGGGACGTGAGTGACACAGGCCAGCGTGAAGGCGATGGAGGCGGGTCACGACTGAAGAGGGTGACAAACTGACAACGAGAAGGGAATCCCGAAGGAGAAGGAAAGCTACGCACCTTTGTATACGAGAAACTCCACGAGCCCTGTGATAAGGCCAGTTGGCAACCTACACGGCCCCGGTATGCAAAGCTGTTGCAACGAAAGATACATCGTCAAATGGCTAGACTGGGTTAACAATACCTAGTATTAGCACAGAAACTGAGGAGAATGCTCGAAACGACAGACAACAAAGAAAAAGCCTCTCTAGCCCTTGTTCTGGTGCAAACGTTTCGTAGCCGCCCCATATTCTTCTTGTTTGCTTTCCTCCCGGGATAGGAACGAAAATTGGATAATCATTGGTCGACAACACACGATACCTTTGAGGCACTATTCTGATTTCTCGAGCGGAACAACGGGCCAGCCAGAGAGATCAGGGCGAAGATGAGCTTCAGAGCGACGCTGGGGAGTCGAGAGAGTGGAGGGACTTGAAGAAGAAATTCAGGTTCGCGGCCGCTGTCGTCGTCGTCTTGGACGAATCTTTTCGCTTAGCCGAATCGGCTTTCCCTCCGAAAACTCCGACGACTTCTCACTCTCACCATGATCACTTGCTTCTCCTTGACTTCGCGGTACCCAATCCAATTTCTATAGTCGACCTTTGTGCTTTCGAATTCAGAGCCGCGGTCGTCTGCTAGACTTCTATTTGGGATAAATCTTTCAAGATTCCGGTTCTGTCTCCCAGCTCGCTCCCAAAAAAAATATTGAATCCCAAATCTCGAAAACCAGCCCAGGCATAGACGTTTTGATGACAAATCAAGCTTCGAGAGGGGGTAAATCGGGTGAGTTAAACCCCTCTTGAGGCTCTGGCGACAGCGTCGAGATCACATAATAAGGCTTACCTCCGAGGCCTTACGCCAATTTAGGACCGCGCTGTCGTCGGCGGGGGCGCCTGCGTCGGGAACGCGTTGTTTGGTCGTGTTATCATCCGATCAGACTTAGACTCTTCCTCTCCCTCGTCACTCTGTCGTCGCTACACCCACCGTCCACTAACTCTCTGGTGCTGGGAAGCATTTCGCTTGTCTGGGCTATCTATTGGTGGCTATTCCGGGTCTTTGTGGCGAAGATGGAAGGCTTGAGAAGGTGATATCATTTGGGGCTGCTGTACGCTCGTATTGCTCGGCGTTCCATGACGGCGTGCCCAATTGACCCAGATATTTTACAGCAGTCTCATGTCAGGTCCATGAACATGCATGCGAAGTTTCAGGTCACCAAGTTCCCTCTAACATCTGCCGTCGTCGATTACCCTCCAACGCACCTTGCTCTCCCTTCGCCCATCCACTTGCCTTGCGGCTCTGAAGCTGTATCAGCGACATCCGGCGACACTGTACTTCTCTTAAGATGAGTCTGCGGTCTCCAGCGTGCCTCCTCGCATCACACCCCCAGTTCCGCTGCGCTGCCGTTGGTTTCGGGCCCCTTGCCCCCTTCTCTAGCTGACACAACGCAAAGGCAGCTCTAACACCTTTGGAAACGTCGCCCCCATCCACTCCGCGACTTTTGTGGCCTCCGCCCGCTTCCTCACTTTGCGCCGTCGGTCCCACCGCTTCGTCGCCGATTTTGGCGTATCCCGCCCTCCTCGCGCCCTCTAAATATCCAACGGCAGCCTATCTACCTTCGCTCAAGACTCGCCGTCCACCTCCATTGCGTCTTTAGCCCACCCCGCCCTTTTTTGTCTCCCACCGCCGTTGCTGTCTGCCGCCGTCGTTTCCACATACCACGCCCCACACGCCCTGCAAAAAATGAACAGTAATTTCGATACCTTGTAGCCCACCTCACCGTTATACTACGCTGTTTCTGCGGCGCTCACCCGCCTCCTTGGCTTGCACCGTCGCTTCGGCTGCTCCGCCGTCACCTACCCGCTTCGTGTCTCCATCTTCGTCGGCAACACTCTCAACGCAGTACCACCATATTCGGGCACATTGTACTCTGCATAGTCGTAAGTCTCGCTGCGCCCGCATGCTTTCTGGGCTCGCACCGTCGATTTCGCCCGCCGCCGTCGTTTCCGCATATTCCTTCACCAAAGCCTTTCGGAACAACCGCTCCCCTCCCCATATCTCAAACTTGAATTGCTTCATCCTGCTCAAAAGCTCGCACACTGCGTCTGTGCCGACTTCCGCGCTGATGTCGCGTTGACGAACCTCTTTGCATCACCTCGTCGCATTGAAATCCGCCGTCGCTCTGAACCACCCACTACATCTCGCCTACAGCTCCAGTAATCACGCTGTCATCTTTGCAGCCAACATCTGCATCCTCCGCTGTAGGCGTCACATCTGCTGCCGCCGTTGGTGCTTTTTTCGCCAATTCCTTTTACCTCACGGATCGCGGTCGCGTAGCTCGAACATTATCACCTTTGTAGCGTATGTCAACACAATAAATGGATACTAGCTTTGTTTTTGTTCTTTTGAGCTCCACTTCTGTCTTTTCCACCTCTGCTACCGTGCCTCCGTTGTCATTGAATCGAGTAGAAATGGTTGAATCTCGTTGAGTTATTAAGAGGAACCCAGGTTCTCGCGTATACAAGTTGTCTAGAGGCCTGTGAACATACAACCTTGAGGTATTTTGCCAAACGGAAGACTATTTATGAAAATTGTACTTACAAGTGTAAGCTAAGCATGAATAGCACTAAGAACTACAGCGTCTTTCAGCACATTTTGTGCACTTGAGATGAAAAGTCGGAAACGTGCCAATATTTTTAGATAGAAAGTTTCGGGCGTGTAACAGGAACACATCCCGATAATTTTGGCGGGATTTCCCTGAAGAAATAAAACACGGTAAGCAGAATCGGAGACGACGAGATTTATTCGACTCACCATTGGCTGGATTTACAGCGGGTTGTTACGTATGTGGCGGTCGGCGCGAGGACACCGGGGGTTAGGGCGGCGGGACGTCGGGGCCGCGATGCCGTTACCAGCCCGCACCATTTGGCGGGCTCAAATGAACCCTTAAGAAGGTGAGTTTTCTTCTTGAGTCAAGATTTCGGTGTATTGCTCGTTCTGCCTTTGAAATTACAACTGCCTTCCCACAACTTGACTGTGAAAGACGACCGACGCCGTTGCCTACGCGTTGCCAATGGTTCTCAATATTCATGCGCCGCTCCGTTTCGCGACTTGGCTCTGAGGAGAACTAAGTCTTCAATATATAATTACCTTGCTCTTGCTTGACAGATTCCATGTCTTGTACAACTTTTCGGTGTGAAAGTAGAACAGAACGCATTCGGCGCATGCACAACGGCGCGCCGCCAGATTTGTTCTTGGATTCAGTATTCCTTCAATGTGTATCGCAACCAACATCTCGTAACGACCGAACGACGTGGCATCTGCATCATCTCTGGTCTTGCTCAGTCTTGCTCTCACCACCTCCACCACCACTCCCGTTGTCACATCCAACCGGTGTGTTCCCGCCCTTCGCCGCCGTTGTGATCATACAACATGATCTCTGGCCTTGCTCCTATGCATGGATCGTCGCCTTCGACGGCCCTTTGTTACCTATCGCTGCCGCTGTCACTTCTAACGCCCAACGGCGTCACTTACAAACGCCGTCGTCGTCGCACCCAACACCACCCTTATGCCCAACGATATTCATACAACGTCAACCTCTGCTGACAACCCCCTCCAAACCCGTCCTTACGCCACCGCCTTCGTCATTTCACCGCTAACAAAGGCGGAGGTGCTGACGACAGCAAGGGGGAGGGAGGCGAATGAGGCCTGGTGAGAGGTGGTAGACACACACACCGCGTGCGCGGATATCTGTTGCAGATCCTGGCGTGATATTGAGGACTGGGAGGGGAATTTTGATCTGCAGATGGTGACGGCGTAGGCGTCGACGGCGGTGAACAATAAGTACGGCGACCGTTGCAAAAATTTGAGGCAAAGAGAGCGATGTCGAGAGTGGTACATTCGATTTACTGTGAGGGGGCGAGAGGGAGGCAGAGGCAGAGACAGAAAATCGATGGGGAGAAGGAGCGCGCACGCGGCGCCGACAGAAAACACGGCGACCGTTGCAAAGTTGGAGGCAGCCGAGGGCGAGAGACTCGGTTCACTGTGAAAGCGGGAGAGGGAAGCAAGAGGGACAGCAGCAGAGACAGAGGCAGAGGCCGAGGCGGCGGTGGAATCGAGAGGGAAGCACAGGCGTCGTCGGCGCTTGTCTACGGCATATCCCGCCTTCTGGCCCGATTGGGCCTGATATCCGCCGGTGACGGCATTTTTATGTGATTCCGACACTGTCGCTAGGGCTTCAAGCGGGGTTTTACCCACCCGATCAACCGGGTCTCGAAGCTCGATTTGTCAGCAAAACGTCTATGCCTCAGGTGTCGAAAACATTACCAAGTCCAAGATGCGCTTGGAATGCACTTCAGTGCATCTTAGTCCTTCGCTCGAGGAGGTCGAATGTGTGCAGCGTACCACTATAATTATGAGAAAGAGGGGACAAAGATCTGTGATTTTAGTGATTTGCGATACAAACATGGTGTTCCAGATAAACAGTATTTTAATGAATCCAGAAACGAGTTGCTACAATCGAAGCGTCAACCCTGAGCTGACTGAAAGGATGATCTGATTACCTTCGACCTCCCCTTTCCGCCGTCGGGAAATAAAATCGTCTGCTTCAGCCCAAAACTTGAGGCACCCCCGTGCCTCGGCCTCCATTTCACCCCAGTAATTGTTGTAGAGTCCCACCACAACAGGCAAGTCATAAAGACGAGGCTTCTTGATGGAGTCATAGTCTTTCTGGCTTTCAGAGCCAGCGGGCCATTGGAACAACAGAAGCTGTAGAGCGGGACAGTCGGCCGCTGCCACAGGTAATCCATCTCGGGCCAATGTTTCCCAATGGTTTTTGTGGAAACATAAATGCGTGAGGGCGGGTAATTGAAGCACCGGTCCAAGAAGAGTCCAACAGTTGTCCTCGAAGACGTCGAGGTGTGTGATAGATCGGAGGACTGGGTGCTTGAAATCGATGGACTGGACATTGCCGAAGAGACTCGTGAAACTGCAGCACATGCGTCGAAGATCTCGCATTTCAGCGAGGATGGGTAGCATGGTGTGATCTACGGATGAATTTATGCATCCAAATTCACGGAGACCAGTGCAGAGGCTCAAAAGCTGTAGCACATTCGGGCCCCTGTCATCGGATTGGAGAACAAGATGATGGACCGCTTTGTGAAAGAAATCTGGAGCATCTTTTCGTTTCATTGCACGGTAAGCCGCATGTTCTACTTCAGCATTGTCGTCGAGGTGGATCACTCTGTACAAGAGAGGCTCGATCCTAGCCATAAATTCAGTTTTCTATGTGCTTGAGTCCTATGACTCATGAGTCATGTAAATAAGAAGCACCAGATGTGAACGCGGCGGGCGACTCGGAGAAGAGCTGGAATAGACTTTGGAAACTTCGCCGCTGTGGTTTCAAAAATTTCGCGTTCCAATTCAGGTGGGACAGAAAGTTCAACCATACTGAGTCGGAATTTGTGTTGTGAATGTCGGAAGAGAGAGGATAGTGAGAGGATTCACTGTAATGATGTCACTCCTGTCACAGTGATTGGAATCCGGCAAAATCTGTACCACCTTTTCCTCTTCCATGTCGCTTTCTCGGAACCACGACGGCTTTGCGGATTATGCCCTTTAATCGATCTCTCGAGTCGACAATACTGTATCTGTGTCCGAGCGTGACTCCGAGGCATTCCTTGTCCCGATACTGACTCGTCCTTCATGAAACTACTTTGGTGACGGTCCGCAACTCCAATAACCGCAATCTCTCTCTATACCCATAGTCGTCCGTCTTGAATTCGTCACTGACGGCTTTCGCGCCAATACGATTTTTTTCTCTTCAAGTTATACTTTGGTTATACTTGCTGGCACCGGGATCCCACCAACAGTCCTTAACTGGTTACTGCAAAGCACACTTGGATTCATACCGCTCACAGGAAACTGTATTCTACTTTACCACCCGACTCGGTTTGTTCTGAAGCGCAAGCTTAAACATGCCTCGGTGGAAAGACAGCCCTCTTGAAAAAAAATGTACGTCCTTCTCAAACCTGTTGTCTACCCACCACTGCGATAATCCGGGTCAGGTTTTCTATCCATGACACGAAGTCAAAACATTAATTGCAGCGCTTTATTTCAAAAGTTTTACAGCTGTGAAGATTCTAACCAGCCTCGTACACGCCAGAAGCCTGCCTCGTTGCATTCGCACTGCACAACATATATATCATCCCTCCACATCTCACACACGGTGTGCAATCTCCTTTCTTCCCCCCTGCTCTTCCAACTTAAATGAACATCGAAGAGGAGACCCATACACTCGGCTCCGAGTCCGAGTCCCTCGACAGTTTGTTGTCGGACACTTCAAATGTTGAAGAGGAAATATATACACCGGATGGAGGCATTCACCCCACAATCAATTGTACGGAGCCTTCAGATTCAGTTTTCCTGTCCTTTCTGATTTTTATGTAAGTAGTCTCAGGCGGAATCGGAGGGGTAGGCGGAAATAGCGGATTGGGTGGTGGCATGGGTGGAAGGGGGGAGGGAGCTCAACTTTCCTTCTCGAGTTCACTCTATTTGGATTTCAACAGGGGTGAGCCTTTATCATCGGCGATTTCTTGCAAGCAGGTTTGATATATGGAATAGGACAGGGTAACGAACCCCGAGAAATTTCCTTCAGCGGGCATACCACTATCAATGGTCAGCATATTCAATGATTATCTTGAACTTGTAATAACTATTCCTTGTGCAGGTGGGATTGGGGGGCCGGGAGGAGAAGGTGGATCGCAGGGTGGGGCTGGCGGTAGGGGCCATGGACCACAATTCCATGTCTCTAATGTCAGCGCATGGCACGTTCACATGAACGGGAGCGGTCGTAAGACTTTATATCGCGCCAAAAGTTATAGAGACTGACGATAAATATTAGATTTTTTTTCTCATGGATATTCAGGCGACGAGACCTCTCTGCTACCCACTCCTGACGCTCTTATGCCCCAAGTGCATGACGTGGTAGAAAACGGTACCCCACCCCCATCGGTCCACATCAGTCCCGAAACCGTGCAGATACGCGAGGAACTCTCCCGTCTCTCAGGATGCATCGATGAGCTCATGGACCTCGTAACCGGACCCGTTCCGTTGTGCGTCCACTCGGATTCGCGGGGTCGAGAAAAGCAGAGACTAAGTCCTTGGCGATTCTCGCCGGCCGGCAGGGGTACTAAGCGCCGTCGCGACGATGAGAGTGACGGAGCGAGCAGCAGCGTAACGGGAATTATCTCGGGCACAAAGCGACGCCGTCATGACCGCGAAGTCAGGGCTCGAGGGAAGAACAGCTGTCGAGAGTCTTCCCCCAATCCGCCTTCACTCTATTAATCCAGATTCCTCGTAATCTGCCTTGTCACGAAGTGGGACGATCTTCACGAGCAAACTAATTCTCTGGTTAATACCTACATCTGGTGTCTCGATTTGTAGTCAACCCGACCGCCGTTTGTCCAGCGCTCATTGGTAATGATTAAAGTGTTCCAGCGCGTGAGCTGAAGGTGCAGGCATTCAGCCACAGCGATTTAACTCACAAAAGCTGCTGCAGCCGGACGAATAGCTAGCCGTGAGATGATCCACAACCGCCTGAATCCATGGAAGCGGGAAGACGGTAACGCAGAACGTCCAGCTATCCCAATGGCCCATCCCGCCATATCCGCCACGCCACTCTCGTGCCTCCAGCTCAGAGCGACACGATCCATCTACGCCCCTCTATCGTACCGGCTACCCTCCACACACATATCCCGTCAACGAGGATCACCCCAAACGCAGAAGAAGCAGCTCGGCACACCCACAAACACATCCCGGAACCTCCGATGGCGGAGACGTAGCAGGCGCGAGGGCGAAGAGGGAATGTAGGTCGGGTCGGGGTGCACAGCCACCGCACGAAGGCAAGGGGGATGAGAGGGCGAAAGTATTTGGCGCACACTGGCGCATGAACGCGGCAGCGGCAAACTACAGAGATGTGCTAGGCAGTGAAACCATTGCGCTGTAGTGCTGATGCTGGCCTCAAGCTATAGCGAAGCCACCCTCGTTCCTTTGAGAGACATCCAGTGAATCGATGACAGGGTTTGCGACCCCGTCGCCCAACGGGTGACAGGGTACACAGCAAGCGCGAGTTGAGGGTGGGGCGCACGGAGTGGAATGTCAAGAGGGTACGTCGTTGAGTCATCAAGTACAGACCCGTTCGCGGAAATGACGACGTCAACGGAAAGCATACATGGTGCTGGCAAACGGCGAGGAACCCTCGCATGCTTAGAAAGTGCATCGAGGGGGTAGACAAGCACGCCTCGACGAGCTGCACATTGAGCGCATATTTCAACTAGTACTGTAGAGCGCGGAGAAGTTCGTATTCTGGCACACTGGCGCACCGCCGCAGGCGCACGCGGGGCTCGATGGAATCGACGAAGCGGAGAGGACGCTCGACCACGAGAGATTTCGTGCGTGGGGGCAAATACTACCTCGAGAGGTATCGCCGATTTCACGACAGCGAAATCAGATAGCGCGACCGTTACTTGGATCGCAGGGTGTCAGCACTGGAGCGTCAAAATGCGCAGTCTTCCCAGAGAGGGATGCCAGGGCATTGAGTTAATAGAGTAAAGCTGTAGCACCAGCGGGAGAAGATGCATTGGGAAGGGGCGCCGCGCACGCGCAGGAACAACCTTGTGTGACACTTCAGGAGCAGTGCAAATCGGGAGCGAGATACGAGAATATTTCTGTGAAGAAGGCTTATTTGTCGTCGGCTGCATGATCCTCGATGCACAAGCGTGGAATCAGGGGACGAGAATGATCATGGCAGCGTCGCTAAGGCGGTCCAGACTCCAGCAGACGCGCATACTTCACGTTGAGAAAGATTTCGGTGAAGCTGCGGTGCTGCGGAACGGGGCTGCGATAACCAATTCAGGATACCCTCGTGTCCGTAAACACATGAGCTACCAGATATGGGGCAAGGAGCGTGCGTGGCGGCACGAGTGAAAAGAAAAGCTGTGGAGGCGAGTGACGATGCAATCGCCGAGCCTGAAGAGATAGAGAGTGAAGGTGAGAAGGGGGCTCGCAGCAAGAAGAGGAGAAGCTACGCACTTGGTGTCCAAACGACTCAAACACCGTGGGCCGGATTCTCAAGCCTTTCATACGCGGACTACATTGCAACACGATTTTCGTTATACGGCATAAATAAGAAAGAGACGACACACCAAAACATCCTGCACGTTCAATCAACAGGCTCAAACGGAAGTCGGAAAGCCTACCAGCTCTATGATTCAGCATAGACGTTGGGGAGATCAGAGTAAGAACGGACGCACGGTGCGATAAAATCCATCTCGGCGCCAGCCCAACTATCTCTTGGTGGTCTCGTAGGAGTTTCGTCTACTTCCCGGCCACTTCCAGGATGAAGGTGGTGATCGTATAGGCGGTAGAGTCGTCTTGCACCTTATACTAGAGCTCAGGAATTCGTCAGAGTGGAGAATTGAGGGCCTTTCAGGTGCCGTTTTCGAGGTCAACGACGTGCACTGTTTGAGGCAGCATCGCAAGGTCGGAGAGCACACGGCAAGGGCTTGAAGACAGATGTAAGAAAGGATACAAATGGGCTGCGCAATCGTGCTCATTGTCGTCGCCGTAGTCAGGTGTGAAAAGTATGTTCGGACCGAATCGGCGCTACCACAAACTCCCACGGCCTCTTCCCTCTTGCCATGCTCTTCTTGCTTGTCCTCTAAAATGCACTCGATTTGCGATGTTCTTTCTTTCTCCATCTTCGTCTCGAAGCGGCCAACTCCTCACCAACTCTTCGGGCCTCATGGTCCTTAGTTGCGAAACCGAGTCAAAAACGAGTCTCAATTCTTGCTCAACCTCGGAGGGCCAAGTGGCCCAAGTCCAACAGAGTCCAACCTGAAATTCTTTCAGTCTTCCGTCTAGGTCTCTTGCACTAGCGTGGCAACAAAGCCAACAACAAGCTTCAAGTTACTGATTTCGCGAACTGAATCGGAACCCGTGCATTCGGAATTCCTCGTCCGTGTCAAAAGTTGGGGGCCGTTCTGACTGAATACAGCCTCGCAAGCACTCCAGCGCTGTCTAGTTTATTTTCATCGGCCTCTCAGATTCAGGACACTAGCAACCTCATGGCAACCGCAAGACCATCTTCCATATACATGCATCAATCTTCTCTTTCACAGAAAGATGTGTTCCACGATTTCCATCTTAATGCGCAAACCGGTCCTCTTCTGAATCTGAAAAAAATCACTTCAAATCTTGTGCGTCCTTCGCGGTTATTCTTGAAAGCAAACTGCACAACTGATTACCACACTTTGCTCGTGTCCTAGACAATGCAGAGCCAGAAATACAATCACCAGACTCTCGGGAAGCTCATTTCATATAAGCTGTAAAGATATTTTGACCCTCTTAGAAGCCAGCACCCTGCCTCGTTGCAATCACACCACTCTACCTATATATGCCTTCCCAGAATGCTGGCACGCCCCAATCTCCAATCTCCTCTCCTTCTGTCTCTCGAAAGCCAATGGACATTGACAAGGAGATCCATACACTTGGCTCCGAATCCCTTGACGACCTGTTCTCGAATCAAGGGATTCACCCCACAATTAATTGTACGGAAATTTGAAATTGGATTCTCTTAACCACTCTGATTTCTATTGAACTCTATGCAGTTTCAGGAGGAATCGGAGGGGCAGGCGGAGCTGGTGGAGTGAATGGTGGTGTGGGTGGCGAGGGCCAGGGGCCACGACTGTACCTGACAAATGCAGAACAGTTCACTCTCAATCTTAACAGGAGTGAGTCCAGATAACTGTGTGGAAGTGGTATGGCTGAAAAATGCTGAACCAATTAATGCAGGTGAGCAGGCCCTCGTGCACGGCAGTAAGTTGTACTTGGAGATTCTCATAGTGTTCCGGGCAACTCAAAAAAAAATCAAACAGATTATCGAAAAATCCCATGGGGAGATATATATCTGCAACGTCAGTTATATGTGAGCCGCCCCGAACCCGAGTGGTTGTTGTATTCTCCGCACCCTCGATACAGTACCCGAAAAGTTCAATCAGCAAGAATCAATGGCCAGAACTTTACTGCAGTAAATTATGAGGGCACAAAAGCAGAAAAGGTAATTCAATACTACACAATTCCATCAAGATACTTAGTACATCTCAGGAATGGAAAGAAGATGTTGAGAGATACATGAAGTTCCGGTATGTATTAACTATCACTCTTGTCAGTCAGGCCTGTGAACCGGTCTCTTGAATAGACATGAAAATATTCTTCAAGTATATGGAATAGTCCGGGACCAGAAGCATGATGTCTATGCTACCATTTTTCACGGTGGTATGTATACAGGTTCATTGCAACCAGTTCTGATATCTTGGGTAGACTACATTCTCTTTGAATCTCTCCCTGCATCTCTATCGAAACTCTCCAATGTGGACTGTTTTCATTTATGCTTATTATGTCTGTTAAATCACTGTCTGCTGTCCTGTGCTGCTCTGACTGTGTCTAGGGCTCTCACTTAAAGGTGTGAGGTGATGCCAGCAGTTAACTGGCTGTTGATATTCTGGCAGGAGGGTTTCAATTACTTTGAGTCAATTTCGGGATATCCGGCGGTAAGTCAACAGTTCATGAAAATTCCGACTGACCGATACATAGTATTACATTGGTTATACAATACTGATACAGGGTGCAACGGGACACCTCTGTCTTGATGTTGGTATGGACACTTCACCTACTGTTACCCCAGACACTGGGGTTGAATCTCTCACAATCCCTCCCATCAACTTCCTGTCATTCGTGGACGCAAATATCATTGTGGAATCTCTAGCATTGGAGGATTACCACATGATTTGTGGGGAGATGTTTAGCAAATATCAGTATTATATGCTTTCTTCTACATGCCCAATTCATATGGGGAGTGTAAATCATGCTGTTCCTGATGTGGATCTCGACAACTCTGTGGAGATTGCCTCCCTGCTGCCCTCAGAACTGAAGTGGGATGCACATTGGCAGATATCAAGAAACCAAGAGCTGCACAAACATATTGGATTCAGAGTCAGGGGTTGGACACGGTATGTGTTGTTCTTTGCATGGAGAGTATATTTGAGTTTTCTCATGGATCTTTGTTGATTAGTTTTCTTTCCTCGGAACTATCTGACTTGTCATGGTTCTGGTTTCCTGTGTGGTATCCACATAGCCCAAACCTATGGCTCAGTCAGGCAAATCACATATTCTACCGAAGCGCCATCAAATCCAACTTTGACAACTACGGTATGTTATGGATTATTAAGTGTCAAGGAAAGCAGAAAATAAGGTGATCTCTATACAGTGCTTGTTGCGAAGATCTTTTTCACAATCCACCTCCTCAAGCACAATACAAATACAGAAAAACTCCCTGTCAGGGGAACCCCTGTTCTGCGCAGCATGACGCAAAGGGACTTGGGCACTTCTGCCCAAGTCCCATTACATCATTCCTGTGGAGCTCCATCAAACTATGACAGAGTTCTATTTTTGGGTACACAAGATCCCAGTCCAACTACGTCATCAAGGTGGGACTTAGCATGTGATCGGGCCAGGGACTATTGCCGGTTGACCCGGCCTTGTGGGAATTAGTTAGTATATGTTTGCCACACCTAGCGTGGGAATCCTTAGCCTTTCTTCTCTTTGGATTCTCCCTCGCTAGGTGCGCTGTAATGTATCCCTAGTAGCATCTTTAATTAACTTTGGATTCTCCCTCGCTAGACCCTCGAGACATCTCGGGTCCTAAAGGTTGCCCTTACACTCCCACCTGAAGGATATCTCTTTCTCTGCCCAACACATTATTTTCAAATTGGCATAGCCTCTTTCAAATGGCCTGAGTGTCCGGCCTACTGGTCCCTTGATTCATCTGGTGTTGAGAGACTCAGCACAGAGGAGGCTTCCAGGCTCGGATTCCCCGTGATTTCCCCCAAAACAGAATTTTACGGGTGGTCATGGGAAGACAGTGTCTACACTGGTCTGCGCGAGTTCCATCAAGCGAAAGGCTTTCATCCAGATAGTCAGGATGTTGCACGTCATCTCAAATACCCACTTTTCGATCTATCTTCCAAGGCAGAAAATGCAGTTGCCATAGGTGAGTTAAGTTGTGCTCCAAAAACAGGTGTTCAAAAGAGTACAGGAAAAATAGAGGAAATTTCCAGCGGTGAAGATGATTTTGCGTCAGTGACCGACCAAGAAGAACTCTCGAAATTGGCTGAGGGGTGTCCCAGCGGGGACCTACAACCCGAGGTGGACGGTACGAGTACTGCTAGCAAAGAAAGAGAAAAGAATTTTGCCGACGACTCGGATAGAGGCACCAGCATTGATGGTCCAGAATATAACGGCCAAGGTGAGCAATTTGTCGCCTCGAAATTTGGATCGTTCACATTGTGAATAAGCAGAACACAACTCCAAATTACAAGAATCGACTGTTGATCTTGCGGAACGAATGCCGGTGTCGAAGGCATTCAAAATCATCACGACAATTCAAATCGTGCTGATTTGTGTTCTTGGATTTCTAGCTCTCGTCGAGAGAATGTAGGCACCATATGGCGTAGTTTCACAGCTGTATGATTGAGGTGGAATGAAACTGGACAGACAGGAGCTCGTATCTCGACTGCTCGAAAACGGAATAGACTGAATCGCGCAAGAATGAATTTCAGAATTCCATTTTGTTTTGTTCCGCGAGATGTACGTACGTACGTACGTACGTAGGTAGCATAAGCAGTCCATTCGGGACTGGCTATGAAATTTGAAAGATATGCAGCGAAACCGAAAAGCCGTCGAGTCGAGCTTTGCCGTTTGCTGCCCCTCTGAAGACCGACCCCCATCTATCCAGCTCGCCAGCAATCCCACGCGCCTTGGCGCGTAGGTCGAATGGCGGGGTGGATGGATGGCACACGCAGGAATGCACGCCGCTCCATCCGCTCCGCCACTGGCGCTCATCTACCGAACTTCGGGGTGATTAACCACGATCGTCCACCCCAACCGGCCCGCGGCTCCCAAGACCACATCGCAGAAGAAAGGTATATCAACAGCAGGAGAAGTAAGAATATACACCTTGAAGCGTATCCCGAGGGATCCGGTAGCGAAAGCGTTGCTGGGGGAGGGGCAGTAAGGAAAAGTGTGTCGAGGTGGGAGGCACAGCCACCGCAGGAAAGTCGCCGGCCTGGTTGCAGGATGCGCTTGTTGTATCGAGAAGCAAGGTTTCTAGGGTTGACAAGCTGGGAGCAAGTGGAGATTGACGGGTACAGGTGAAGCCGGCAGCGTCAAGTCCTCAGCACCAAGCCCTAGATTTGCGCTACCACCAGTCTGAGACTCTGACGCCTCAAACGTACACCAGCAACGCCGTTTCTACAGCCAGTAACGAGAAGCGCATGACGGGGTAGGATCTCCTTGATAGGCTGCCGCGCACCCCAGTCCACCAACGCTAGAGCACCGGCTCCGTTCCCTTAGCTCGCAACGACGACGTCGGTAGAAACGTCGGTGCTTCAGGCGTTGGCAGCGTGTTGCGCGCAGGTGATGCGCGGAGATGGCTGCCGCGCAACAAGGGAGAGCCGTTCGTACACGAGAAAAGGTTCCTGCTGGTCGAATAGTGGCGTTTCTGTTGCTGTGAGGGGTGGATACGAGAAAAATAAGTCAAAATTGGGATGAGGATTTCAGGGATGGCCGAGACATTCCGCTGTGTCCACATATACACCGTGAGGATCCTCGACAAGGGACGGGACGTGAGCGTGGAAGGGATCGGTTGGTTGGTGCGGTGCCAATTCCAGTGATACGATATGCATTGTTTGCCACGGGGGTCTGCAGCAGCTTCGAGAGATTCCCATTTGTGAAGAAGTATGAAAGCATGCAAAAGAATCGCCGCACTGCATGTGTCGTCACCGTCCAAGGGACTGCAAACATAGCAGACGAGGGTGAGACAAGAGTCTCGTGTGGAAGAAAGTCGAAATGGATACACACCTGTATGCATACGCCTAGTCTTCGAGATATTATCGTGACGATGACATTCATACGATCTTCATGGAAGTGGATGGTTAGAGAACTAGCAGACCAGGGATGAGAGGAGGCGCACCAAGATCCCGTCATCTTGAGGACGCGGAACGAGAGCGTCGAAGTCCGAGTGGCATTGAATGATCGAAGACACGTCCTTGAGACCTTAGTATAAGGACGATCTTCTCGGAAAGATGTATAGTCTGTTCAGTTTCGCAACGATTGTGCCGCGACAAGCCTTTGCAAATGTCGCTCAAGGATCCGTTTTATTCACGTCCTGAGCCGCAGTGTAGACAAGAACGGATGCTCGTCGGATCCCAGCTCAATTGCAGGCGGTGGAAAGACTTCAAGCCTTGCTTCAAGCGGGAATCTCGAGATGGGCTTGCCAGTGAGATGGGCGACTGAGTCGGACTGACTGTCGAGCTTAACGAGGGGACTTCAAGGACGGAGTCTCGAGAATGGAGAGGGCTGCAGAATAGTATGAAGAGCGACGAGGAGTTCTCGTCCTTGTCATCGCCGGATTGCTGTTTGTCGTAGTCTTCGTGGTGGTCGCAGGCCGCAAACAGTTATTTGCGTCTCGGACCAAATCGGAACTTACGACTCCGAATATTCCCACGACTAGGCTTTCTCCTGGACCACGACTTCACAGGACCGCCCGTTCCAATTTCTGATCGACCTTTGTCCCTTCAAATTCAGGGCTGCGATCCTCTTCTAGTTTTCTACTTGAGATCAATCTCGAGCCTTCATCTCTATAATTTTGTCTCTCCAGCTCACAGCATATCCCAATTTTAACAAATTCCGACATTATTTGGCTGAGCCACCAAGAAAACTCGCAAACGCAGGCAGCAAGCTTGCAAGCAACTGAGAACTGGACAAATTCATATCAATACGATTTTATCACCGGGAACTTGATTTCAGGATTTAAGCACTACAAGTACGTACTTCTCAGTGGCATGCATATAAAGTTTAAACGAATGACCTCCGAATTTTGAATAAGTCTTCGCTCAACCTCTCTGTAAATTCCTCTCGTGCGATAAAATTCGACAGAGGCATAGTCCGTTCTAGTTGTCCTCTTGACTACTGCGTCTTTGAGTTAAGCAGCAGCGGCGTTATAATATCAAAGCCTCCGTGAATTCGGCCCTGCAGCGGAACCGGTGGAATGAGGGACAACGTATACACATCACCAAGAGGCGACACACCTCATGTCCTTGAGTGAATTGTGCAGTCCTGATGATTAGGACTCATTCAGGCGGCGAGAGCCCTAGAATCCATGGCCAGTCCAGTCTGTCAAATTTCAATGCAACTGAGGTCGCATGTGACAGCCCTGTATCACGAGAATTCTGCGACAGAAGTACCATAGATTGGTAATTGATACAGAAATTATATTCCAGATAGTCTATTCAATGAATCCAGAAACGAGTTGCTACAGTCAAAGCGTCAGGCAGGAGCCAAGCGGAGAAACAATGTACTCACCCTCGATATCCCCTTTCCGCCGTCGGGAGATGAAATCGTCTGCTTCGGCCCAAAACTTGAGGCATCCCCGTGCCTCGGCCTCCATTTCAGCCCAGTACTCATCATAGAGCCCTACCACAACAGGCAAGTCATAAAGACGGGGCTCCTTAATGGAGTCATAATGTTTGTGACTTTCAGAGCCAGCGGGCCATTGGAACAACAGGATCTGTAGAGCCGGACAGTCGGCCGCTGCCACAGGTAATCCATCTCGAGCCAAAGTTTCCCAATGGTTTTTGTTGAAACATAAATGCGTGAGGGTAGGTAATTGAAGCACCGGTCCGAGAAGATTCCAACAGTTGTCGTCAAAGACGTCGAGGTGTGTGATAGATTGGAGTACTGGGTGCTTGATATCGATGGACTCGACACTACCGAAGAGACTCGCGAGACTACAGCACATGCGTCGAAGGTCTCGCATTTCAGCGAGGATGGGTAGCATGGTGTGATTTGCAAGTGAATTCATGCATCCGAATTCACGGAGACCAGTGCAGAGGCTCAGAAGCTGTAGCACATTCGGGCCCCTGCCATCGGATTGGAGAACAAGATGATGGACCGCTCTGTGGAAGAACTCTGGAGCGTCATTTCGTTTCATTGCACGGAAAACCGCATTTTCTAGGTCGGAATCGTCGTCGAGTTGGATCACTCTGTACAACAGAGGCTCGATCCTACACAGAAATTCGAATTTCTATGTGCCTGCGTTTCAAATGAGTCATGGGAAGGAAGACGCACCAGATGTGAACGCGGCGGGCGACTCGGAGAAGGGCTGGGATGGACTTTGGAAACTTCGCCGCCGTGGTTTCGAAGATTTCGCGTTCCAATTCAGGTGGGACAGAAAGTTCGGCCATGGTCGGAATTTGTGTTGTGAATGTTGGGAGAGAGGAAAGTTTACGGTCACGGCGTCACGTCTGTCACAATGATTGGAATCCGGCAAAAGCCGTGCCACCTTTTCCTCTTCGTTCATGTCGCTTTCTCGAAATCACGACGGCTCTGGAAATTTCACCCCTCACAAGTTTCTCTCTGTTCAATCACTTGGGTCGAATTTACGATTTTCTGCACCTTCCAAGGATACGAATACTTAAGTAATTCAATCTGATGATTCTGATTGGATTCTGAATCTGTAAGTAAGTAACTTTGCGAATTCCACTGTAATTTACCTCAAAATCTTTCGGCTTTAAATTAGTTCTCGCTTGTGGAAGATAATTCTGAAAATTACCTCCCTTCCCAGATAATCCAAATATATTCACATGACAATACAAAGCACAATATAATCTATGCCACGAGAACAGCAAAGCAACTCGATGGAGAAGATTCAAGTCGAATTTGGCTCAGCTATATACTTCTGATATACGGTTATGAGCAACGACACAAACCACAACCAACCAATTATAGTCATGGTGTTGCATTTACACAAGCCTGGCAATCTGAAAGAACTTCTGCATTCTTCTGGCAGGGCAGGAAAATACGTCCGAAGGATCGAATTCTATCCGCAAATGAGTATCACCCAATTATCCCATCACATTCAAATAATTCTTACCGGTGCCGCCAACTCGGAATAGCCATATATATTCCACCGCTCATACGTAGACGGATCCCGTATCCACCGCTCCGAAGAGCGATATTCCTCTGTATCGGTGCCCTGAATCACGGCGTCGCAGTCACGAGAAAGCGTTTCCCATAAAACAGCGTTCTTGGCGTCGCCGTACATCGCGCAGAGACGGAACCCACAGTGCGCACCGCGGGATAGTTCGATCGCATAGCCCTCCTCGCAGATTGCGAGGAGATTGTGTTGGAGCTGTTCGAGGAGTTGGGTGGGGTTTCGACGGCTTTGCGCGGATATGGAGAAGGACTCCATGAAGAGATTATATTGACGGATTCGGGCGAGGGAGTGTGCGCGTTGGTCCGGGGACCGAGCGCAACCCGCACATGAGCAAGAGAAGTCGAAATTCTTGCGCAGAAATTTCGGGGGGTCATCTGTATGTATCTGGCAGGCAATATAGGAGACTGTGATTTCCTCCATCGGGGCGATGTCTCGTAAAGCGTGAAGAGCTATACAACGTCAGAAAGTTGTCGGGACTCAAGCTAATTTCAAGTTCAACTGACTTTCACATTGTAAATCTTCGCGCCACGTATACATGGCATTGGGACCGGAGAGGGGCGAGCAACAAGTATGGTTGATGCGACAGATTGTCGCGCACAGTCCACAGGCATTGTCGTCTTCTGACGCGCAAGGCAGAAAGTGGTTGAAGCGTCCCGAAACCGGATCTTCGCCTTTCTTACAAGGGAAGGACAGAAGAAATTCGAGGTTCGAGGGTGACGACAGTGCTATTTGGACGGAGTGGGCCAGGTCTTCGCGGGTTTGACCAGATAGTTTGATGGTGGGCTCTTCCGCGATGATGCGCGTGCCTTGGGTGATGAATTCCAGAGCGATGACACCCTTTCCTTTGCCCGGAATGTCAACGACCTCGATGGCAGGGAAAGCGGTCATCCTCGACTCTCGGGCTATATGCGTCTATGGGTAGTATTGGGTACAGTGGTGGACGCCGGTGTTAGAGTCGGAACGAGGTGAGCACGAGGCATACGCAGCCTCTTACGCCTTCGTCATTCGATTTGATTCGTTTGATCCTTTTCTATCGAGCGGGGTCTGTCAAAGAATCGAGGAAGCTTCGAAATAATTACATGCAACATTCAGAAAACGATTGTAGATTACATACAAGTTGGAACATTGAAAAAGGCGAAGCGTTGGAGTGAGATCCATTTCGGATTATAGTAAAGCGGCTGGACCGGGAAGGAATCCGGCGGGGTTGACCTGCTATTGTCAATTTCCGATTTCATGCGGCAGTCTCATAAGGTTGTTGAGCATTAAGTATTTTCGGGAAGCGTTTGGGAGCGTTTGGGAAGCGTTGAAGTTGGGATGATTCTTGGTCAGAAAAACACGTAGTTTCGATGGGGGTTAGAAGAATAAGCAGAAATTGGGTTGGAATCGCGATTCCGCGCGGGGATGGACTTCAAGTTGTCGACTACAGTGGTAGCGCAGGGGAAGAGAAAGTCGTGGGAGTTTCTTGAGTCCGGCCGATCCGGCTCGAAACTCCGAAAACTTTCTTGCTCATGCATTGACCACAACGATGGGCCATGGCTGCGGCGGCGACAACGAGCGCGACTGCAACCGTCGGTGATACAGTATCTCATTTGCATCCTGTGGCTTCCGGATATGGTCTCCCCGCGCCGCTGTGAAGGTTCTCTCCTCGAATCCCCGCAGTCGTTCCACTTCAAAATCCTCGCCTCAAATCTACGGTCTACCGTACATTGTCGTCAAGCCGTCTTATTGGGATGAACATGACGGCTTGCTCTCCGTATCTTTGTGAGTAGCCAAGAACAAAACGGGGCGGGCAAGCCGCAAGAGAAAGAGGAAGAGACAACTGTTTCTTGACGGGTGCGTCGTTTACGAGTATCCACCTCAATTTCTGTGCTAATTCTTTGCATTCTGCTGTTTCATGGCGCAGGGTGTGCAGGCAGGCCATCTTGGTCCACGCCGAGACGTGTATGTTGACAAGTAGCCCAATGAAACGGCTCTCGCCGAGTTTCTCGCATTCTGGCACAGGTGCGGAGCTTCTCTTCTTCTACATATCGAGACTCCATTCTGACTTGTCTTTGGCGTACTCAGTCGTAACTTGCTCACCGCCCCTTCCGTCCCCAATCTCGCCGCCAACCTGTGATGTCGCACAAAAGCCAGCGAAATCGTCTCTATTTCGCGATTGGGTCAACCCTAGCTTTATCGAAATCAGCCCTTGCCTCCACGATGGCCGTCGGCTGCACTACGGGTGCCAGCACTGGGCTCTGGGCTCTACGGTCCACGTACTTATTGCCTAAAGCAGCTCCTTCCTATCAAGTCAAACCGCCGTATTCATAACACCGTGCATCAAATCCTTCTTGTCGAGCCACTACGCTAACGCCAACGCACTCTCTCCCATTCCTTCAAATGCTCGACGGTGCTGTCCCTGTGCCTAAGCTAGGACGCTGGAGCTCTCCACGGTTACCGGATGCCTCGTCGTCGCTCACGGTGTCGGGCAGGACTACTCATTTCCACTAATCGTTCTCTGGAAGTAACCGCGAAGTCGCGGGCGCGAAATCAGCCGAGGGAACGAGGTGGTGGTGGTCCGCTATCAATACCATCGCACGCCCGCCCACCCGGTGCATGATCTTCGGTGCCTAAGCTTCCTCGATTTTATCGTGCAGCCGGAGCCACATGTTGGGAGCGTGATCCCTTATTCCTTTGTGCTTCATACCATTCCCAACTTGATGTCGTCTACCATCGAATTCACGTTCCTCTCCACGACTCCAGCGCCCAGTCCACACCTTGTCGGCGGTGGCTGTGCCCTCCCGCCTCGACACACTTTCCTCTGTACTTCCCCATTCGCTACACTGCCGCTTGCGGACTTTCCGCGATACGTTCGTGGGTATACAGGGCTGCTTTTTCGGTCCTCGCCCAAGCTCTCTCTTGCGGGGCATCGGCGGGAGAGGTTAGCCGGCGAGGTGGATGATGCTGGGCAGAAGTTTTATGTCCTGGTGAGCTGGGAGGTGCGGATGGCGGCGTTGCGGATGGCTTCTGGTAGGAAATTAACCAAGAGATTCGCTTCCGCCTTCCGTTTGTGTCACCAGCTCCGCAAGCGGTGGGGTCCGATCCCTCGACGCTTTTCATACTCCCCGAAGCTGGAGTACCAGCTCCACGCTCTTGGCCCGCGGCGTCGACATCGATATATGCAAGCCGCCTAACCCTCGCCAGCGTGTCAGACCCGGGCGGTTGTTACTCTACACGCAAAGCAGTGACTGTATTCATTCGGGGCATAAGGTCGAATGCTCGAATAGCGGAGATTTGCGAACGCAAGGGAGACACAGTAGTGCTTCGGATGTACGCGGACTGAGACGGTTCGTCTGCCTGTACGCCATGCTCCTCCATAATGCGCGTCTCGTTTATTCGGTGCCCATGCCCACCCTGGACTCGAGCCACTGGTGCACTTTTCTTGTCTGCGGAATTCGCGGCACGAATCATCTTCACCCCAACGCTCTCTCTCGGCAAAGCCCCTTGAGTGTCTTCTCCCGATCCGACAAACACACCACGTAGATCCCTTGCCCCCCGCATTTTCTTCTGCGCGGTGGCTGTGCCCTCCTCACCCAACGCATTTTCCCTTGCCGTCCACCCACCTGCTCGTCCTTCGTCAGCGGATCCTCCGGGATGTATTACTCGGTCTACACTCCTGCTCCTCCTGCCGTCGATACAGCTCTCCTTCGTGTTGTGGCTTGGAGAGCTGCGGGCCGGTGGGGTGAATG
The DNA here is from genome assembly GCA_037176885.1 of Favolaschia claudopus. Classification (NCBI taxonomy): domain Eukaryota; kingdom Fungi; phylum Basidiomycota; class Agaricomycetes; order Agaricales; family Mycenaceae; genus Favolaschia; species Favolaschia claudopus. Next base: position 653,859 of record JAWWNJ010000076.1, read on the forward strand.
ATTGTGGACGCGAATCGCTCCACTATTTGTTGGATGCGAAGGAGTGGGGTCGCGGATGGGGCGGGGTGTATTCCTGGCTGTATGGTTCACTCACAGCGGCATTTCGTCCACGCACTGGGGCGTGTAGGGACGCTGGCTAGCCTAATATATGGGGGCGACGGAAAACGGTACATTCGCAAGCCCCATTCGATCGCTTTTAGCTTACTGTAGTTCTGTTTTAACAGGAATAAGCTCGACTACTTCTGCTAGGCAATAAGTCTCGCAAACAAACCCAAAATTGAATTCTGAAATTGCTAATACTGCTATCAAGCAGTCGAGATAAGGCCGCGTATCGAAACCCATCCCGCATTACAACTCGGATTATACAACACTTGGCCTACGAGATACAATGCCTATATTCGCTCCACGAGAGCGAGAATTCCAAGAAAACAAATCAGCACGATCTGGATTGTCGAGATGATTCTGAATGCCTTTGACGTTGGCATTTGTTCCGCAAAGTCAACAGTTGATTCTGGTAGGTTGCGCTCGTGCTCTGCTTCTTCACATTGTCAACGATCGAAATTCCGAGCTGACAATTGGCCCACCTTGACCGTTATAGACCAGACAATTGATTCTCGTGTCTTCTTCCGAGTCGTCCTTGAATTCCTTCCCTCTTTCTTTGCTAACCATACTCAGGACCGGAGCCAAGATCAAGCCTTCTGGGTCAGTCAACCCTGAATCATATTCACTACTTGGTTTTTTCTCTATACTCCCTATATTTATTCAGCACCTATCCTCTGAACGCAAGCAAACATACCTTGAGCGTCTGGGTTCTTTGTATCAGAGCATAGCTGATAAAGCGGGTGTCCGAGATGTCGTGCAACATCTTGACTATCTGGATCGAAGCCTTTTGTCTGATGGAGCTCGCGGAGACCAGCGTAGATATTATGATCCCAGGAACGCCCCCTCATTTTGGTTGTCCAGCAAATAGTGGGGAATCCGAGCGCCGATGCCTCCTCGTCACTCAGTTGCTCCATACCAGACGGATCAAGCGACCAGTAGGCGCAACATTCGGGCCATTTGAATGAGGCAGGGCCTACTTGGAAATCTTCTGGCGGGCAGAGAAATAAATACCCCGACGACGCTGCTTCTTCGTAATATAGTAGCTGTATCCAAAACTCAGCCCTATGAAATAGAACTGTACCAAGATCAACACATTTGGATGACTCACTCCAAACTTGATCAACATACCATACTTTTCACGTTCATGGGAGTCAGAATCGATCCCCAGTTGGCTATATATGTAGTTTGCCTGACTGAACCATGGGTTTACCGGGTTTACCCCCCGATTCCACACCACAAACGAGAAGGCTGCATAGGATAATACTTCTGAGGAAGGCAAACTAATCAAAATTCAGCAAAGATCCACCAGGAAATTCAAGTATACTCTGTGTCCAGACAACACATACCGCGTCCAGCCCTCCGGTGTAAGATATTTGTGCATTTCTTGATTTCCTGGATCATATGCATGCCAATGTGCATCCCACTCCAACTCTGGAAATGGGGACAGCAGAGGCAGAGAGGCAATCTCAACGGGATCAGAGCCTACATAATACACACTCCCCATATGGATTGGGCAAATAGCATAATCCTGATGGTCCAAGGCCAGTGAATCCGCACACAGCCTGTGGTATTCCTCCAATGCAAGAGATTGCATCATGAGATTTGTGTTTGCAGAGGACAAGAAGTTCGTGGGAGGGACCGCCAGATGTCGATAACGATTCCCCGAGATGTCTGGGCCTCGAGTGTTCTTGCGAAGAACAAGACAGAGGCGTCCTGTTGCACATTGTACGAGTAGAGTATAACCAAACTATGTATCTATCAGATAGAATTTTCATGAACTATTGACATACTATGTATCCCGATGAACTGAAAGTCGTAGTAACATATTCATCAGCCTTCTGCTAGATGTCAACAGCCAGTTAACTGTTTGAATTCACCCCGCACATAGTAGTCATGACACTAGACACAGTCAGGGCTGTTCAGCGCAGTGAGTCAACATACATAATAAATCAACATACGTAATAAGCATTAATCAAAACAGTCCACATTCGAGAGTTTTGATAGGGAGTCTGAAGCTGTTTGAAGGGAATGTAGTCTACTCAAGATATCAGAACTGGTTGCAAGAGGCTGTAGGTATGTATACATACCACCATGGAAGATGGCAGCATAAATATCATGATTCTTGTCCTGGACTATTCCATAAATTTGAAGAATATTTCCATGTCTATCAAGATTCAAGATGTCAATTGGCAGAGACGACAGTGATACACACCGCATCTTCATGTATCTTTCAACATCCTCTTTCCATTCCTAAGATAATGTAAGAATTTTCATATGAGCCACCTGAGATTGACCTACCTGTTCTGCCCCTATGCCCTCATAGGTTACGGCAGTGAAATCTTGGTTATTAATTTTTGCAGACCACACTTTATGAATAGTGCACTGAGGCTGCCACCAAGGATCTGTGTTGACATAAAGTGAATTTTGCAGGTATACATCTCCCCACCCGATCTTGCGATAATCTGTACAGGGTTTGGGTTTGTTTGAATTGTTCTCAAGCTTTAACAATATCAAGATAAAACTTACTGTCCTTCACCAGGGCCTGTTGACCTGCACAATCGGTTAAATTTTCCCGCCATACTAAGTACTCCCGAATAAATTATTAAGGCTCACCCCCAGCGGCGTTGAGATTTACAGTCCACCTTTTAGCTTCTGACACATACAGTCGAGCTCCCTCGCCATTGCCACCCACACCCCCATTTAGCCCACCATTTCCACCTGCCCCTCCCGTTCCTCCTGAGACTGCACAGAAATCAGAGAGGGCAAGATAATCCGATTTGAGGTTTCCGTACGATTAATCATGGGATGAGTCCCTCCATCCGCCAGTAAGTCATCGAGGGGCTCGGAGCCGGGCATATGGATTTCCTCTTCAATTTCCATCGGTCTTAGAGAGCAAGAGGGGAGAAGGTGGGCACTGCGTGTGAGATGAGAAGTATATATGTCGTGTGGTGCGAATGCAATGAGGCAGGTTTTCGGCCCGGGCATGTGCACTGCATGTGCGGGGCCAATCAACATGTCTTAACAGCTGTACCTACGAGCGCTTGAATGTTGAATTCTGTAACTGATGATATACCATAGAGAACACGAGGTGAATCATCGCTGTGGTAGGTAGACAATAGGTTCAAAAAGGGACGTACAAAGTCTAAAAACCTTTTCTTTCCATCGCATTCTGCTTGAGCTTGGTATCCTGAACGAATCCGGGGTGGGCGTTAAAATAGAATACAGATTTCCTAATTTAAGGCTCAATCTGCTCGAAGGGTGCGTGTTTCGGCCGTGCGGAAATTGCCCGCGCTTGCGGTTCTCTTCGTCCTAGAAATGAAGCGTCAGCGCGTTCAAAAGCGGAGCGGGCAGAACAGGAATATTCGGTGTTTGCTTTGACACGAGAACGTTGATGCGGGCAAGGATTGTCGTACGATTGCCACGAGGCTGCGAGAGTCTGAGAGGCCAACGGGAATAAGTTGCAAAGCGCTTGCGCCGACTTCGTTTGACAGTAGCATGAAGCTGGTACCGGAATCAAGATGGCTGGGAATGAGGGCAGAAATAAATAAATAAGGGTATTGGAGGCGTCACCATAGTGGACTCCTTGAAAGTTTGGGGTGTTGGAAGCAAGGAAGAGATGTGCGACTCGGAGTACTTCAAGACTTATAGAGATTTTCAGAACAATACAACCGAATGATTGTAACCGTGACGAGTTTCGAAAGTCGGCGCAACTTCAGACTTCGCACGAGAAGGATTCAAGCCAAGACCAAGCGAGAAGGTTGCAATTCGAGTGCATTCGACAGCGCACGCTGCAGAGTGATGACTCTCAAGAAGGAAGAAGCCGTGGGAGTTTTCTGGGACCAGCCGGTTAGATCCGAACACACTTTTTCGTACCGACGGCAGCGGCGACGTTTACTTTACGCAGCTCGTGGGTCCTCCGATCTTGCCATACTTCAACGATGCTGCTCGTTGACCTCAATATCGTCACTCGTTTTCTCCAAATTCTCCGCTCCGGCCAGGTTTCCGAGCTAAGTATATTGTGTGGTACTACGACCCGATGATCATACGATCCCCGTTTTCACTTTGCCAACCAATCGCCAACGACTGTGAAGAAAACGAGACGTCTACTACGAGACCACCGGAAGGTAGTCAGACTGGCGTCCGCCCGGGATGGATTCTATTTTCCCGTGCGTCCAGCTATGTATACTCTCCAAGATGTCTATGCTGATTTCCACCAGTCATAAGTAGTCCTTCAATTCCGTCTCAGTCTGTCCTGTCGACAGGCTCGCGTCGGGACGCAGAATTTTCGGTGTGTCATCTCTCTCATACGAGTACAGCACAATCCTTATTAGATTTCGTTTGATGAGGATGGTGTTGCAGACTATACCCCGATTCAAAGCCTTGGGACTCCTTTCTGCCACGCGTTTGAGTCTTCCCTGAGACGAAAGTGCGTAGCTTTCTTATCTTTCTGCGAATCTCCTTCTCACCCTCATTCTCTCGGATTCTCTTCCAGGCTCGGTGATTGCATTGTCACAGCAGAAGATCGTCAGGCTGATGCTCGAGATGGATTCTTACTCCTACGCGCTCTTCTGTACTCGCCTCAGTGTCTGCTGAGTTCTTAGACGCAGTACACTGAGTTTGATGCCTCAGACCTTTCAGTGCGCCATTTATCTATACACCTGGTCGTATTCCTCGGTATGTCCTTTCTCTTCTTCAAAATTCGAATTCCCATCTCAACCTCAGGCTCGTATTCTCACTTTTCGGTATAGGCTATGCCGCCAGCATCGGCACACTTTCCCTTCGGGCCTTCGTCATCGCGTCTTCCTGTGCCTGTCGTCTCCCGTTTCAAAGCTCTCACATGCAAGCTACTCCGGCTCTGCCTTACGATTGCTCCATGCGGTGGCTGTGCCCTCCCGCCCGACACACTTTCCCTCTATACCCCAGCGCTCGCTACGTCTTCGCCATCGGATACCCCGGGATGGGTTCCTAGGCGCTCAGAGCCGCTTCTCCCGCGTTCGCGACGTCTCTTCTGGGAGGTGTGGGCGGGAGTGGGTAGCCGGCGGCGCGTCTGCTGGTGCAAATGTATCATATCGCAGTGTGGTGGAGTCGCAGGAGTGGAGCCGCGGATGAACCGGGATGTATGCGCGGGTGGGTCATCGAGCTGCTACGGCGCTAGCTTAGGTGGGTATTGGTGCGGGTGTGCGGGCCGGTGGAGTGAGGAAGATCATTGCGAGAAATTTGCCTCGGGAGTTGCTTTCTTTCGCTGCGTCGATGACTATAGCTCTCCCAGTCGTGCGACGCGGCGGTAATCCTCCCCCATCGACCTCTCCAATGTGTCAAGCCATGAATCGCTTCTTATCTCTTGATGCAAATTTTATCGCCTCGATGAGAAGATCAATTTCTTCCGCCCGTGCGTCCTTTCTCCTCTCTCCCCAACGTCTGAGCTGATCTTGTGCTTCGAAGAAGGTCTGAAAATTCAATTCTGTTTGCCGGTTACGACGTCCATCCGTACTCAAATCTGAATATCGTTCCTATTTCGAATGCTGGCAGCGAACGCATTCGCGACGCGAAGCGCGCGTGTCATCGGATTCTGTGACGACTCGCACTGGCAGGCGCTGTCTGCGAATCAAGCTCGTGTGATTCTGGAGCGAAACCCACCGTTGTGGGGCGGTTAACACTGAAGCCCTGCGCGAGAATCCAATGCTATTCTTCTGCAATATCTACCACCTTCCTGGTCCTCAGAAGGTGGCTGTGGCACTTCGTCTGTCCACTCTTGCCCCTGCGACGCCTCCGAGAGCGGATGTCCCGGAATACGTTCTTGAGTATGTCGCGCTGCTTCCGCTGCGCTTGCTACGTATGTCTTGGGCGTTCTCGGAGCGGAATGTGTTATCCGGTAGGGGTGAATAGTCGTCGACATGAACCATATCGCGCTGAGCTGGAGGCGCGAGAACGGCATGGGGCTCGAGTGGGTTATATGCTTGTCGGTGTTTGACATAGTCTCCCGCAGTCAGACTCTATGAGATATATGATAGTCGATATATCTTTTTATATAGAGTCTGATTTTGTTGGCACCTGTCACCAAGGACCTCGGATTTTGTGACAATTTGATGGCACGTGCCAATTTTCCCACACAGTTCGAATGCGTCGAGCGACCTGTTTTCCTTGTTCTTGCCCATTATTTTGCCTTCTGATGACACTCTACCTGGTCTCTCAACACTTCAGGACATCTTTTGATAGTCTTTGGCATAAAACACATATCTTTGAACTCACTCTCTTGCCTCGGCCCTCGGCTCAGGCTGTCCGTTGACAGTGTTTAAACCCAGCTTGGTTCCAATGATGGTTTCGGAGCAGAAAAAGCCATAAACAGCTAGAGATGAGCCTGAGTTGAGACTTTGTAACATTTAGAGCGGTCTACGAGAGTGCTATGAGCAACCGCGAACAGTTGAACCGGATTCGAACCGTGTGGGAAAATGTGCACGTGCCGTGACAACCGTGACAAAACCGAGGTCCTGGTTGACAGGCGCCAACAAATACAGACTATGTTTGACAGGTTGCTTATCCATAGGGTTGGCTCCCTAGGGCAGCAGGGAACTAGCTCTCCTTCACTTTCCCGCGCGAGTCGCTGATCACCTCTATTCTACAAATAATTCCTTTCTACACTCGCACTAATATCCTACGGAACTCCTTGTACAGCAGTCATATGGAATGATATATATTGAACAAGATCATCAACATCACAATTACACCCAAAATCCGAGCCGTCTCTGAATTGTCTTTGTGAGAACCAAATTCATCGTCGACATCCTCTAGGCCAGAATTGCGTTCGCGGTCTTCTATATCTAATTGACTTTAAGTATTCAATGTCAACACTCATATGGCTCACAGGGAACTCGCCTTTCACCATTAGTACTGTTACCCATTCCCGCTCGGAAGCTAATTCATACAACGGCCGATCGAGACCCTTCGCTATTTCTTGACTTTCTGGGCCACATCCTTTCGCGCAGTGAAATTCGCGAATACCAGCGTAGACACTGTCGTCCCACGACAAGAGCTGAAGCTCCGTCGAGAAGTGAATCGAGGGGAAACCAAGCTGAGCAGCCTCCTCCGTGCTCAGGCGCGAGGAGCCCCAGTAGTCGAGGGACCAATAAGCTGGGGTTTCGGGCCACTTGAAACTTGAGGCCAGAGCTGCGCGATAGCCCTCGGGTGGCTGTTTGGCTTCCGGTAACCCTGACAGAGTAGCACGGAAGTCTTCGGGAGGACAGAGGATCAGGAATCCTTCTGGGCGATGAGAAGTTGCGTTCTTGACTGGATGCAGGTGACAGCGGAATTTGATACTGTCCAATAGCCCTGCGAAAGAAGAAGAAAAGGTTAAATAAAGCGTGTAAGGCCGACGAGCGGCAAAGCCCGCTACCCGGTTTGTTGACAATGTTACGCGCTGCACAGCACAAAAAACAGCGGCCCAGATGCTCGCTCGGTCGACGCGCTCGGAGCTCCGAGCGTCGACCAGCTCACATTGGGCCGCTACCTCGATAACGATTACTTTACTCAACCGGAACTCACCGTACAGACGAATTTAATTCCGTTGAATCGAGTTCAGAGATTGCTGCAAGACGAATTCAAAGGTCAGCTATTGATCGTGATTCAACTACCACACTTCAAATAGAAACTGGTTTCTCAAAGCGAGTGAAGAAGGCGACTGAGACATACATCGAGTTGGAATAATTGTGTTTGAGCCATCGAATATGAACCTTGTCAGTTGGAAAGCAAAAATGTGACACCTTGGACTGCAACACAGAGTTCAAGGCGGAGTGATCATTCAAATCCACTTAACAAAGAGAGTTTCAATATAAAAGAATCTATAGTAAGATACAGTTGCGCGCGTGGAAGAGAGTGAAATATACTGTACTAATTCGACCGGTTGTTCACTGGGTGTCACCCGTCACCCAAATCGTTCACTGGTGAAGTTTGTTCACATCACGGCAATCACGGCAAAATTCCCATATATGGAAGGTCGGCAGCTCTCGGCAGGTGCCGGCCGGGAAATTTTGCGATTTTTGGGCCTCTTTTGGGCGAAAAAAGTCGTCGTCACCCGTCACCACGTTCAAAAAAGTTCAGTTCACGACCGGCCGTCACGCATAACGTGAACAACCGGTCGAATTAGTACAGTATTCTAGACCCAACCCAGGAGCTGTCCGATATGTGAGACCGGAGGGCATTACAAATTTTACAGGAAGGTGTTGCTGTCGGAACCTAGAACCAATGCGCCAAAAACCCGAGAATCCGAGCAATTGATACCAGAGCGGCGCACCCACTGGAAGCCGAGTTGCATACTCGGTGCACGGAAATGGAGGTTGGCGGCGGCTGACGAGACCGAGAAAGTCGTTATCAAGCAGAGAGCAGGAATTGAATCCAGGAATTGATTCAGTTGGGAAACACACCACATGAGTCGCATCCCATCCAACCCAGCAAGCAAGCGAACAACATAACTTGAAGAACAGACTAACAAGCATCTCCACAGGCATTGATTGAAGGAGGTTTGATGTAGAGGGTTTGAATTGAAGAGACGGTCTTGACTTGAGTAGATAAGAGGGATTTGACGAAGGCGGGAGCTTGTGAATGGAGGCTTGTCTACGATGTAAGAATGGGTGAGCTCTTGACAGCACTTGCGGGGAAGCTCGACGACGCTCGCATAAGAGATTGAGGACACTTGCGCATCTTGCCGAGTTTGAGGGTACCTTACGCCAATTCGAGGGATGTCAAGACAAGAGCGGATTCAGGGAAGCTTGCAAGGGGAGGGACAAAGCGTTTTGATTTGAGGTACTTTAACGATACACAGGACTTTGAAGAGGACCAGGGGTGCGGGACGACGAGGGGAGGACTTGCGAAGAGGAGGGAGATGGGGGGAGGAAGAAAAAAGGGCGTGACGGGGCGATGCGAGTCTGCGAAATTGTACGGTGGTCGGGCCGCAGGTCTAGATGAGTCGAGAGGTGGTCCAGACTCCAAACTACGTGATCAGTTTTGACATTTTGTGATTTACTGCGACAGGTAAATTTAGGGCGCCCTAAGACCCTTACCTAAAGGTAGCGGGAATTTAGTGTGGACTCAGGAAACCGTGAGTTTCATACAATAATCGCCCCGGTTGGACGAGATGCTCGAGCGGCGAAAGATGTGATTTGCCTGACTCAACCAGTCATCCGAACGTAACACTCGATCCATTAATTCCATCACAAGGTTTGTAGGTAAACCATTCCCCAGTTCAGTCTGTTCTATGAGCTGTCTGTAGGAGAACCTATGTAATTGGAATATGAGACGAGCAGAGACAATATGTTGACGTCGTACTGTGTGCGGTGTGTCCAATCCCTTGACAGTTCTTTGAGGGGTCGGGTTGGTGTGTCATGCCGCCAATATCCCATGAGCAAGTGCTTCCAGTCGGTTGCTGGCCGAAAGGCAACTACAATGGGGTCGTCGAGCTCCGAATTCCCGTAATACAGCACAGAGCCCACATGCAATGTTGCTGTCGTAGCAATGGGCATGGCTCGACGGGTTGATAACACGATATAGCAAGTTACGTGATAGTCGGAGAAATCAAATAGCTCGACAATGAGATTGGAGTCGGGAGCAGAAAGAACTTGCATGGGAGGTGGCTGTAAACTCTTGTCGATGTTCAGGGGGGCTCTGAAACTGCAGAGGTGATGACGCGTGTTGCCGACGGGGTCGAGACATAGATGTCCAGTGAGATGGTTGACGAGCAACGTGCTGTTATTCCGATTCTGAGGTTGATGGAGTGAGGCTGGGGTTCACCTAAATCGGTATGAATGATCTCCTTACCAAGTCGTATCTGAAATTGTGGTACAGGTAACACCCGCCCTCCTGAATCACTATTGTTAATAAGTACTTGGCTGTAGAATGTGAATGCTTACGAAATAATCCGTAGCCTGAAGTTTACGGTGGGTCAGTGTGTGGGTGATGAGGTTGATACAAGCAACAAAATTCACTGACAAGAGAGCTATGGATGTAGCAGAACTTCAAAGGATATTGACGGTAGGCGTGGAGAAAATTATCAACGGGGACCAGATCTAATCCCAACATCGCATTGACATCATTTGCAATTTGAAAACGCGCAATCAAAGATAATTCATACTCACCCCCGTGAAATACAGCAGCATACACGTTTTGTCCCTCCACAATACCGAAAATTTGAAGTACGTTTGCATGCCTGTCCAACAATCAGATAGATGTGGTGAATTTAAATCGATACCAGGGCAATACCGGATTCCCATGTGGTCCTTGACGTGCCGCTTCCATTCCTCAAAACATAGCCAGAAGAATTAGGGAAAAAAAGAAATCGCAATTTTGCAAACTTGAGCGCACCTTTTGAGCTTTGTACCCATCGTACTTCGCTACGGTGAAGTCACGGCCGTCAATCTGTGCTGATTGAACTGTTCTGACATTGCCTCGTTCCCGAGTTGACTTGACCGGGTCAAGGTCTCGATTCTGTGCGTATAGCATTTGTTGGAGGTAGATATCTCCCCAGGGAATCTTTCGGAAGTCTGTGCCAGGATTCAAGCATGAATTTTTTCGAGATACAATCTGAAACGGAGGGAATAAAAACTCACTGCATCGAGCAAGTGAAATCAAACGAGTCACGACGTCTGGCAATTGAAATTAGTTAGAGAAGGCGAAGATTGGAATGTCTTACTTCCATTGACAACAGTCACACTGTTCAGGCCGCCCGAGATATTGACTCGCGGGGCTTCACCTCTTCCACCAGAGCCGCCGATAAGTCGACCTCGTCCGCCTTGGCCTCCCGTTCCACCTGGACAGTTCATGAAACAGATTACTTCAAGAGTCGATTTTATGGTGGGATCGTGTACCAATGATATTGATGCGATTGCCGATGGTGCGATCTTCATCTTCAAGCCGATTATTCGAAGACATCGATATCGCGACTGGGCTTGTAGTAGCCAGGGGAAGAGAAGGTTGACGCTCGTTGTGGTTTGAATTTAAATCAAGGAGAAGCGCTCGTAACACGTGGGGTGACGGGAATTTGGCCTGCCAGCTTCCTGTCAGGCGGAATAAGTACTGAGCCTACGGAAAATGCGAAGTGAATGCGAATTACCGTGACATAGGTGAACAAAAATCGGTCTTTACAGATATCTCGGAATGGAGGCACGACGTACGTATTTGCCAGCCTGTGCAATGAATAAACGATGTTCAAACTACCGGTGGTCGAACACGGACGTCGCACGGCAGGGATGCGTGCTAGTGGAATGCCGTGGATCCGTGAAAGGTGGTATGAGATGTGTGTGTATATAATTTATCAATGAAAGATACCACCCTGACACCACGAGAACCAGCAGAGTCGTTCACGTGGGGCTGAACCGCGGAGTATATTTATCTAGAGCATTAGAACCGGCTGAGAGGATAAACGTCCGTTCCCCGAATACCAGTATACTGCGAATCTGAGAAAGTCGAAATGTGCGGGCCAGTCGATGAGTCGAAATCCGAGTCACTCAGTCAACGGCGAGCCAAGTTCAGAAATCAAAAGTTTTTGGGCTTGGCTGTTGTATCATACCGCTACAAGAGCGTCTTTACATTCCCCGCCCACCCAGCTCAGAGACGGCAATGTGTTCGTGGTGGAGGCAAGAGGAAAGCCGACTTCGGAAGCCTGATCCGATCAATTCTCTCCTCTGGACCGAAAGCCCGAAACTCCCTTCCTCCCAACTTCCTCGACAACATCGACGGCGGCGGGAACGACAGCATCGCTTCAAGGACAAAGCGGCGGGCTGGCAAATACGCGCGGTTAGCAGTGACAACGTCATTGACTCACCCCCAGCCGCTTGTGCTACGCTCTGCAGAAGCGACTTCGAGTCCATCTACGAAGAAAAATCGTACCAGCACTTTGAATTCTTCCAGTCTAGACTTGCTGTTTGTATTGCTTTTGACTCGACTCTGTCTGGCTAGCCGATGGGTAACCGCCGACTGGGCTCGGCTCGACTTGGATTTACTGTTTCTCAAACCTGAAGGTGCGTGCTTATAATCTGTCGGTGATGAATGAATGTCAAGTTCATTATAATTTTGTTGCAGTACTATGCTCACGCCTGAAAGTCTCTGATGTGAGCTTGCAGCCCGAGAACGGACAACTGTGCCTTTCCCTGGACCTCCAGCAACGCACTCAATGCCAGCAGTACTGAGTACGGTGAGCATTCCGGGCCATTCGCCTCTCAATTCGGGTTTCTAGGTAAGAGACTCTCGGCTTGAATACTCGACTGTCGGGCGACTGCTTACACTTATTCAGCAGATCCGCCCGTCTCGTCCGCTGCAGTGCATTCGAGACTGCTTTCAATTGCGAGAAAGTCTTCGACACAGATGGTTCTCCGATTATCGCTGTTCGCAATTCGTTCGCGTATGGTGCGTATCCTCCTGGCCGTTGGGACGTATTTGAATGGCATTCTTACAGCTTTTCCCTGATATGTAGTGCTCGCGAACGCGACGCTGCAAACCCCCAGAGGAAGACGGGTGTTTTCTTCCCCCCACGCTTCATTTCAAGCTCGAAGTGAATGCTTCGATACGCTCCCTGATCGACACACCTCGCTTATCTAGCCTCAATGCCAGCTCAGACCTGCCTTCGTACAGTGGTGGCTCACCACTTATCCGCGTCAGAGTGACCCTTGCTGAGCCCTTCACGCTGCTGTACCGGCGAGTTATCTGTGACGACTCCGAAACAATGTCTCTCAACACAGGGGGGTGGTTCGTCTGGTTTGACGGCTTCGTCGTCCACTCTCCCATGACTTCGAAGTACCCGTGCTGGGGCAGGTGAGATGGGATGAACGGAGGCGACGAGGCTTCCTCTCCCGACCATACTGGCGTGACCTTGACGCGCAACGTGTGTATGGACGGTACCCACTCGTTTGACACGATGTCTACTTCTCCTTCTGTGCCATTCTGTTCGCTGCCCTACGCCTTCCTACGCCTCGGTGCCTCCTCAACACCAATACCTGCTGCGCTTCACCTTGCACCGACGCTACGTCAGCTGCACGCCGCTTCTTCGCTTCGTTCGTCCTCGCCAGTATCAACAACGCTCACCTCCCCTCTCGCTCCGCCCATGACGGCCGAACGGTCTGGCATCCGCCGCTTTCGATTTCAGCACATCTCGGATCGAAGAAACCTGGACGATGGAATGGGAGGATATGGAAAGAGGTGGACGGGCATTCGGAGCTCGTTGGCTGGTGATTTCACGCCTCGCGCGTACATACCCGAAGACGCCTCGGACTGTCCCTTCACTCGAGCGTGGAGTTTGGATGTATCGAGCCACCGTCCTCTTGCCGTCAGCGGCGCCCGTGACTTCCTCCATCGTCTAGACCTCTATCGCATCTCCCAGCGCTGCAATGCTTCTCGTCCGGTCAGGTACGGGGACACAGACTGCCTTGTTTCGCCGGTGCACCAACCATTCCCTGGCATCATCTTCTCTCTGCGCAATCGTCACGCCCTACCTCGTCTACGTTCTCGCTGGCGGAGTCGTTCGCGCTTTCATTTACAAGATTACTCAGCGTGGACGAAAATGAATCAGCGAGCTCAGGATGTGCATGTGCACTAACTCCGCGAGTGGCGCGGGTTTTGCTCACCTGCGTCGCGAACGGGCGGCGAATGAAGATGTGGAGGTGCGGGGAGCCCGTTCGCATGCTGCTATAGTGCAATGAAGGGGCTCCACTGGGCGGATGACGAGGCGAAGATGGTATTAGTGCCAAGGCACTCGTTGTTGCCGTCCCTACGCTGCGCGCGTCTTCATCTCCTTCACTCTGTTATCTTACCCGCCGCTCTCTGCTTACCAGAATAGCAATAACACATTCACGCACCGATCTGCGCGACCTTCCTCGCGGTGGCTGTGCCCTCCCGCCCTACGCATGTCATCTTACCGTCCTCGATTCTGTGATGTCCCCTCCAGCGGACACCCCGGGATGGGTTCATTGATGTATCTTCCTGCTGCCGCGTTTGTTCCCAAAACTCGGCATTGCGTCTCGGGCAGGAGATATGCTTGCCGGCCGTACTCGAATGAAATTCACACATTTTACCTCTGAGTGAGGGGTATTCGCAAGCTCGTGCCGTCGGATTGGCCGGGATGTATCATTGAATGTATATGAACTCGCTACGCGTGCCGCTGAGTTCCTCCTTGGTGGCGATGGGGATGTCGTACGGTATATCCGGAAGGATGAGATTGGTGACTGGCTCCATGTCAGCAGCTCGTGCACAATTCTTCGCTCCTCTTGGCCTATTTCTGCCGCGTCTAGTTCTAGCGTAAACGTGTCAGCTCCTGTACACGCAAACGACAACGACGTCTGCTTTGTTCATCACCGTACCGCGTTGCCTCTCAAAGCCATTGCCGTATTCAGCTTGACACAACTCGCCACTTCAAGCTTGATGCTCGTATAGCACAAGGACACCTAAATGAAATACTTGGGCGCTCGGATTGAGCGAGGACGGCTAAATACCATGTAGCTCACGGGGGTACGCTCTCACCTTGATTCAAGATCGAGGCATTGACTTCCCGCGGCTGCGCTAGGTAGATATTCTCCTCTCCTCGTCAGCTGTCCCACGCTTTGGCGCCACTTCTATCGTTCCTGTAATGTTATCCATGTACTGAATCGAATACGATTATGCGCTTCGGAACGCGTGGACTACTGGTGAAGACCCCCAAGGATTCGTCCCCGAAAAGATTCTGAGGTCTTCACAACGGCTCCGAGAGATCGCCTCTAGCTCTCGCCACACTGTCTCCTCTGCGTTGTCTATGCTGCAGGCGCCCGGTCGTGTGCATACGTGGCCAGGAGCCCAAATTTTTCGTCGGACATCTGCGGCCCGGGCCGATGACCCCTGAGTGCTCTCTTCGCCAGGTTTCTGCCCCCGTTTTGTTTCTCCGAGTGAAACCTCTCCCGCCACAGGCTCCTCCCTGTCTATAGCGCATGAATACCTGATTATACCTGAACTTAGCGTAACAAACCCGTCCTTCCACTTCCTTCCTGGCGCAGACAATCTCCATTCAAACCATCCTTCGAGCCATCAAACTTCACTGCCAATCCTCATACGTTTATTCTTTTCTGTGTTTCTCCTCCAATATGAGCTCCTACATATCGTCGTCGTCGTCTGTGATCAATAAAGTTGCCTTCATCCCCAACACCGATGTCTCGGAATTCGTGAGTCTCTGTGTACCTCTCTCCTCTAATTTGACTAACAACCACTGTGCTGAGCAGTCTATTTCTCAAGAATCTCAGGTCTCGCCGCGGCCGGTACGCAGGCACACCCCAAATCACAAACATGCAGTCTTCGAACCTTCTCCTCTGGGTCGTCTGCCCATTATCACTCCATCCACTTTAATTGCATCGGCCCCCCTCCCATTTCTCGTCCACCAGAAGCTCGTTGACTGCGACTTCGTTCCAGCTTCTATCACTGTTGCCCGCCCCGCCCGCCTTGGACTCGATCGTCCATCGTCTTTTTCTACTTCCAATACCAATACCTCCAACTCACCAAGCCGTGTCTTCTCTTCCACACGCCACACTACTCCGTTTAAATTGTTGTTGGAATCATCCCGCCTTTCTTCTAGATCTCGACGGGAAGGTAGATGCTTTGGGCGGGCGACGATGTCTCGCAGGGCGGCAGGACCGCGTGCGAGTGACCATGGTGTTCGTGAGGCTCGACGACGTGAAACGCAGACGCGACTGGTTTTCATTCTTCTTCTTCTCTTACTTCTTCTTCTGCTTCGTTCCTTCATTGTCCTGATATACTACTAGTACCCCCGCAAATCCTTCTCTTTAGCTTCGGACATTTTTCATCGATTTCTCTCGTATTTGGTGCGCTATACCGGACATTTTCCCGTATTTTTGTCTATATTTCTACTACAACGTTATCATTACCAAGTTATAAAAGGACTAAAATTCAGAGAGATCGGCGTGGATACAATGGCAGAAAGAAAGAGATTCGACGCACCGCTGATGATTGCCTCAACCCGGCGCACAGAGGCGATGGAAACTCAAAAAGGAACCTGCGTTTGTGCAAGTACTTCATCCTGCTCAGACTCGATTATGTCGAGACTCTCGGATATACTTATAAGAACATGATGAGAAGTTTGAGAATTTGAGTATATTGTGCGAATCGACAAATTGTGTGCGAGTAATATCGCTTTACTAGGTAGATGTTACAATTTTACAATGAATTCGTTATGTAGGTCATGCCAGTGCTAGTGACACGGTTGGCAGCACAATAGAACATTGTTTATCTGCGAATTCTTTCACTCTACTTTCCCAAGTGCTCGACCTCAACTGTGCCAGTGCGTTTGAATAAATTTACTACGAGCGCGAAAACAGAGAGCACTTACCGTAAACATATTCATCGTCCAGATCGCCTGCTGACAGCTCATATAAAGGCTGTCCAAGGTGAAGCGCAACCTCCTCACTCTCTGCATCAAACCCCTTGCCTTCGTGGAATTGACGCAGTCCAGTGTAGACACTCCCGTCCCACGATCGCCACCACGTCGCCGTGGAGAACTTCAAATTTGGAAATCCAAGCGCAGCAGCAGATGGCTCATCCAGTCGGTCCATACCTAGCGGATCGAGGGACCAATATGCGGGACATTCCGGCCAAGCAAACGAATGGCATGGGTCGCCGCGGTGGAAATGTTGTGCGGGGCACAGGAAGAGGTAACCTTGAGGTGGGTTGATTCTGCTTGGATCGATTTTGAGCCAGAATCTGACGCTATCTAGGACAGCTATATTCATTTGAATCCTCAGCTCAAACCATCCAACAATGTTCGAGTTACTTGATGAAATCGCACCGTATTCGTGTAAATTGGACGTGATCCCACCCTGGGCGAATATATGGTTCGCTTGAGTCAACCATACGTTTTCGTACTGCCAGTTCAGCGAAAACGCTTGCGTTTCTGCCTTGTTGAGGGCGTTTTTTGATGAAATTCTTAAACACAGCGAATCAGAAATTGCTGTCGTGTTAATAGAGCGAATGAATGAAACAATGCTCACCGGATCCATCCATTTGCCATGGTATACGATATATTTTGAATAGTGCATCCCAACCAGCTCCATCGCATATCGAAGTCGAAATCTGTTGAACTCGGCAAAGACGCGATTTCCGTGGCGTTCTCAAGGGACTGGTCCAAAGGCCAACGAAGAATCGCACCGAAATTCACTGCCTGTCTTGTCGGGAGCCAGTCAAATCGAGACCTTCCCAGATACCAATGGCAGATTTCGTGGTAGTGTGTTAGTGACAAGGATTCCGGGATCTTGCTTTGCTGGGTTGAATCATTAATCATAGATGGGATTTCTTCGAAGTCAGATAGCATGGGCTGTGCGTCGTAGATGTAGGCGGAGGCCTCGCTTGCGAGAATGTCGGTGCAGAGTCGGCCGGTCGAACGGCGGGTTAGGAGCATTGCTTGAAGATCGTACTTCAGCGCGGAGTTAGGCCAAAACTGTGGCTATCAGCAGCGAGGAGTACTCACCAGGCTACACCCGAAAGTTGATACAAAATAATTTTCAACTGCCTTCAAGTCTTTGTTAGACAATGTCGAGTTCAAGAAAAGATTTTGGGGCACACCTTGAACTCGGTGATCTTGGGGACCGCGTCAGTACGTCTCCAGTGCCGTATCCGGGCAGAGTACTCACGATGGAAGCATAGATATATACGGTCAATAGCGGGAATTGACGGTAGAGCTCTATGAAGTGTTTGAATGGTATTATATCTGATGGGTGATTAAGAATTGAAAATCCAGATAGATATGTATTCGGACCACCGTGAAATATTGTCGCGTGTATATTTCCCGTCTGCGCTGTCGCAAAAATTTGAAGTACGTTTGGATGGCTGGGTGAACGAGTGGATGAGTGTGCGTTGTCGTAGAAACTAAAAGCAGAAAAAGCCTACCGAATTGAGGTATATCTGGCAACGTCCTCATTCCAGGTCTATCAAAAATCGGTTGAGAATGCGGATCGAGGCGGAAACAGTGATTCGAAAGACTTTTTCAGCGTCCTCGCCTTCATATACAACAGCAGTAAAATTCGAAGGACTCTCGTGGACTCTGGCAGAATAAACACGGCGAAGACCCTGTTTCCTCCGACAAGGATAAACAATACGGGAGCCATCTTTGACGTAGATTTCACGCTGTAGGTCTATGTCGCCTAAGGGAATTCTACGACAATCTGCCGGTTGTGAATAGAATATCCAGGATTCTAACCCGAAAAAAGTGCCTTACCGGATGGGTGAGCCAGTGTGGAGATGTATCTAGCGATGCTGTTGAATGTTCCGCCTGATATCGTGAAATGACTGGATCGCGAGAACATGGCACCTATAATATTCTGAGATCGTGTATCAAACGCGATTCACTTTCTATCCAACTCATTGCCACTCACAGTTAAGGCGTGGAGGTCACTGAACGGCAATAGTGACACCGAGTTCACCAAGAGGCCTTGCGCAGGTGTGGTAGAGGAGGACTTTGAAAGAGCCTGAGATCTCGTTACAGTCAAGTCAAGAGCTTGCCCCAGAGGCTGAGACTCGGAGAGGCTAGAGCCAGAAGACTCGCATCAACAGACACAGCCCGTTGACGACGTCAGGCGCACTGCCTGGTCTCATAGCCAATAAGTCTGACGAATGCGATGGCAAGTAAGTAGATCAATATCCTGAGAAGACACCTGGTTCGGTAAACCAGTGCGGGAATTCCGCCGAATCCGGACTTCCTGGCCTTCAAAGAGCAAGATACGGTTCCTCCAGAGTGAGGTCCAGAAGCTTCGTTCGTGGAAAGCAGAAAAAAGAACGTGGAAGGAGGGAAATCAGGGGAACGCGGCCGACACCGGATCAATCAAGGATCATGCTTGGTTGCGCAAACAAACAAATCGGAATATCGGCCGAAATCACTTGCCTTGCGCGTTCAGGATGGTGCATCTCCTCGTCCTCTGTGGTGAACCGTGACTTTCCCCGGCATAAAGCCGTCAGCGATTCCGAAAATACAAAGTTAACCCACCTCTAGAGCCTGTTCAATGGCCACCGAGATTCAACAATGGCAAATATATGGGGTCCACGTCGCACGATGGAACACTGGCTTGTATCACCGTCTTGTAAGTGCTGGCCGGAGGCCTTTTCGGCACCTCGCCCACGGCTTCCTAAGCAAGGCTGAAGATATGGTGGTAGTTGGACAAGTTCGGTTTTCCCGGTCCAGGTACGGCCTCTTTTTTGCTTTCTGACTCCTGAGATCGAGTGAACAGAACAACTCGAGGACAGAGCTGCCACGAGCAATTATTGACAATGGCTACTGCGTCGCGATTTGTCTGTGGCTGCAAGCAGCAATACTCATTGCTCGATTCGCAGATGACTTTAGCTCACTTTGGACTAGCTGCATAAGTATCTTTGCCTCTTCTGTTCGTCAGTTTCAGCAATCGTGAGCTTCTGATTAGATGGAGCAGCCACTGCAGCCAGTCGCTGATACTGCGTTTCTAGCTCCAGAATGCTGTCCAACCTATTCCAAGGATGTGTTAAACTAACTGACCGCAAATTAATTCGGACTGCGATTGTGATTCTCTCTATCCTACAAATACCTTTGGCTTGGACTATCAAAACGCGAACCCAAGATATCCGCATCTAAAGTTAACTGCATAGTATCTGTGGCGTGACGCCATCCGCGTTGCTCAACAGATTCCCGTGTTGATCAGGGCACGTTCTAACAGTCGATTGCGAATCAGTGCTATGGAGAGGCGGTGAGCGGCCCGAGTTGGCAACAGAAGATTATTTATATAAAGCAAGATGAATACGTTGATCTGCGGTACGAATCCCTCATGCCTTCCCTGCCCGTTGAGACCAGAGACAGCCTCGTACCGCTCGATAGCGTGCTTGGAAGTCTCCTCATTGGCCTTGTTTTATCTTCCATGTACGTTTCTTCCACCGCGATTGTCCGGCGTACCATCTCACATATTTTTCAAGTTTATTTGGCGCGACTTGCCAGCAGGTGTATCTGTATTTCACGAATCACTGTTCGCGGGACTCTGTATATTTGAAGACCCTTGTAAGTTTTTTTGTTGGTTTTGCTGAATGTGATTGCTCATCTGCACTTTGGAGGTTCTCGTCCTCCTGGCACTCGACGCCTTTCATGTGGCCCTGATATCGCACACCATGTATCATATGTCTGTTACCAACTTCGGTGATTATGCACAGTTTGGACGTTATCCGCCGTGGTGAGCCGCAAGTGAGGCTAGACTTATTATCAGTTGATTAAACAAAATTTGACAGGAGCCTCAAGGTATGTTCTTCATAATTCTGACGCCCTCGTTTTCCAATACTAAGTACATGATGCTTTCTAGTTACAGATTCCCGTAGGAGGTATGCTGAGCAATGGCAAATTGGCTGGGCTCGAGTCCTCTCATGCACATCCTTTCAGGTATCTCGGCTAGCATGGTTCAATTTTTCTACGCGTATAGAATTTACATGCTTTCGCAAAAGTCGCTTGTTTTTCCGGTCCCCATTGTGTGTTACACCTTTATTTTGAATATGCTGGAATCGCTCAAGTATGGCTCGATTTACTAGTTCGTCTTTGCACTTGGCGCATTCGGTGAGTGGAATTCAGTATTGGATCACCTATTTTTGATGTAGTTCAGGCATTTCTATCGTCATCGCAGGCAACTTGTAGGTCGACTATATCAATAGATGCACTCGAAAGTCGCTGATGAGTGCCTTCCGCTCCAGATTTATGCAACACTTTTCGGTTGGAGTGAATCCTTTTTGTCTCTGCCAATATCTGGAACTGCAACATAATCAACTGGTTTCAGACCTATTCACTCGCGATGCTAGCTGTTCAGTTGGCAGCCGACATCATTATATCGACAGGAATGCTGTTCTACTTGCTCAGGAATAAGAGTCAGGTCTTTATCAGGTAGACATTGTCCCTGCTTCCAAATCTCCTCTCGATCTTACTCACTCATACCGATTACCGAAGAACTAAAAAGGCAGTCAACACGCGGGACTTCTACAGGGCTATTACTGAAGCTAAACAGGAAGTCTGGGCGACATTTCTCAAAGAGCTCGAGCGTGTCGACATCTACAAAGCGCTAAATCGCCTCAAGGAACGTCGCTCCGCCGTCTTTCCCTCCATCTGTGACCCTGCTACGGGAGCTGCCGCACTTTCTCATCTAGATCGCGGCCGTGTTCTTGCACGGGCGTGGTTCGGGTCCAAAGCGTCTGACATTACAGATTCCCTGCCCCCACACAATGTGTCTCCGGATACGAGCGCGGACGAGTCGGTCTGCGGCGCCCGGAATAAGCGAGGGGGGGTCCGCTCGGAGGCGCAGCCTCTTAGTGGACTTCCGCCCTCGGCGGACAGGCAAGAGTTCTTGCCTGCCTCCTTTGACACCCTCACTGACCCGCTTACCCTTGCGCGTTCTATTCAAATTGTCGGCGAACGACCCTTCAACGCTGTCACTGATGCGGAAGTCGATACGGTTATCATGACTGCATCCCCGTGGAAAGCCCCGGACCGTTTTGGGCTGCAAATGGGCTTCATCCAGCGAGGTTATTCGGTCACACGAGAATGGATTCGCACCATCTTCAAGTCTTCCGTCGCACTGGGTATGAAACCTACGCCGTATAAAGCCAACATCGCGACTCCAGTTCACAAACAAGGCAAGAAAGACAAGACATCACCGAAGGCGTGGAGACCAGTGGAGAATTTCGAGCACATTCTTGCTAAGCCCCTCGAGCGTCTCGTTGCTGACCGTCTTGCGTTCGAAGCAGAAACTCTTGGGTTCATTGAAGATGCGCAATACGGCGGCCGCCCGGGGCACAACACTCTCCAGGCCGTTGACGGGTATATTCATCGAGTTCGGGCCCAGCTTGATGCAGGCAATACTGTCTCTACCCTCTTCTACGACCTCAAAGGGGCCTTCAACCGAGTATCGCACCGCGTGGTCATTCAAGAGTTAGCGGCTCTAGGTTTCTCTCGCCAGCTCATCCGCTGGGTAGCGTCGTTCCTCCACCATCACCTTGTCACGGTAGTTATTGACGGTCTCCGCACCGTCACCTTCTGCTGTGTCGACGAGGGGACTCCGCAGGGGTCCGCTCTATCCGTGATTATCTTCCTCTTGGTTATCAATCGCTTACTGCGCCGCCTTAAGGGGATTGGGGTCTCTATCAGCTGGAAATATGGGTTCGTTGACGACACAAATTTCAGCACGGCCAGCCGCTCAGCATTTCAAAACATCGGGGTTCTCAATAAGGCTGCTTCTGTCGCTACCTCTTGGTCTGTTGACGATGAAGCTACCTTTGAGGAGTCTAAAACCGAGCTTTTGCATCACTCACCTGGCCGGGAGGACCTCTCGAACTACTGCGTCAACTTCAACGGTGTTACCATTCGCCCGTCGGAGACAGTCAAGTGGATTGGGGTGGTTATTGACTCAAAACTCACAGGCGAGGCTCACATCAAAGCGCGCACGGCTTCCGCTACAAGAGCCCTTGGCGCTTCGCTAGCCCTCACGCACTCGGTATGGGGACTACGACCGCTTATGGTTCGGGATCTAGCTCGATCGGTGGTTCTTCCTAGGGCGGATTATGGTGTTAGCTGTTTTCTCCCCCTTTCCCCGAAGTCACTGAAACCGTTGGAGCGCGTTAACAAATGTATTGCGCGATGTATTACAGGCGCATTCGGTACCGCATCACTCGCTGCTCTTGAAAAGGAAGCAGCCATTCTTCCTGCACCTCTCCGTCTCCAGCGCGATCTCCTCCATCGTATTGCCCAGTACCTCACTCTCCCTCAAACACACGGTATCGTCCCCATCCTTCGAGATGCCATTCTCTCCGTGCCGCGCCGAGCTCACCATGCCTCGCCCCTTCACTTTGTAGAGCGTCTCCCACTGGTCCACTGGCCGCCGTACGTTCCTCTACGCGCTACGCGCATCCGAGAACGCGAATACAAGTCCCGCTCCCCCACCGATGTTACGACGGAACCGGGCGCAGACATCAATGACTGCGGCGACCGTGGAAAGCGAGGGGGGGCAGTCAACGAGCCTTGTGCTCGGGGCCTGTCTCCGCCTCCAGGCGGAAGGCAAGTTACTTTGGCTGCTCCCCCCGTAACATCGGATGATGACATGCAGCTTACCCTGGGTATGGAACGGATTATACCGGTCTACTCACCTCCTTGGGCTGAAGGCCTTCCCGTCACCACCATAATTCCGCCCAAAACGTCCGCCGTTAGTGTCCTCGACGAGTTCATTTGCGATCCGACATACGCTGCATCCACTTGGTATACGGACGGTTCGTTGCTGGAGGGCAAGGCTGGCGGTGCGGCGGTTTTATTGGTTGGGGGTAGGGTCGTGGAGCGTATCTTGCTGCCCCTCGGTGACGGCCAGGTAGCAGAGGGTGAGATGGAAGGCTTGCTCAATGCCACGCAGCGTGCGATTGAGCGTGACGTCACCCACATATTGATCGTCTCAGATTCCCAGGCTGCGCTCAAGGGCATACTCTCCACAACCCCGCGCTCCGGCCAACATCGCGCCATTGCTTATGATCGTCTCGTTCGTGGGGCGGCTCAGCGGCTTCCTGGGCTCCGCATTACCAATCTCTGGACCCCGGCGCACATCGGCACTCTTGGCAACGAGCTCGCTGATGATGCCGCCAAAGCTGCAACCCTTCTCTGTCCGCCTCGCGAGACTCCGGTATCATTGACATCCTGCAAACGCGCCATTAACCTGCACATACTCTCCCTCTGGCACGCACAATGGAAGGTCGCTACCACAGGCCGCGGGCTCCGCGAGATTGACGACACGGCACCATCGCTTATCCTTCGGATCCCATACACGTCTACGGTCTCCAGAGCAGAAGCCTCCATTCTCGCCCAGCTACGAACAGATTTCTCTTGCCTCAATGCTCATCGTTTCCGGTGCCGCCTCACGACCTCCCCAGCGTGCGAAGCTTGTGGTGCAGCCAGGGAAACCCGCGCGCACTTTCTCCTTCACTGCCCGGCATGGGAGCCTTTCCGCCCTCCCCTCCAGAGAGCATCATACGAGGCGGGCCTCCTTGGCGCAGTTGATCTCCGTCGTCTTCTGAATAACGCAAAACTGCTCAAGCCCCTCCTTATTTTTATTGCAAAAACTGGCCGCTTCAGTTGAGTCCTCACCCATCATCCTCCATCCCTGTCTCTCTCTCTCGTCCTCTTCCCTCCGTTTCTCCCTTACCTTACCTTACATATAATACTACATACAACATACCACCATTGTCGATACCTCTTATACCATCCGCGTCTCATACCCATACCATTATTTCATTACGCTCCCCCAATAATTTCCCTTACGTCCTCACCTTTTCTCTTATCTCATTCCATAGTACCTACACAAAACCCGCCGTAAATACGTTCACTCTCAAGCCTAGTTTACTTAGTATATCTAGAGTACTGCCGCATAGCTGTAATGGCCAGGTACGGCAAAATAGAAATTCAGTTCAGTTCAGTTCAGTACGCTCGCGGTGCAAGCGTTGAACACCGGCGTATTCACGCTCGTTTTTGGCCTTGCCGATATTGTTGTGGTGCGTTGGGATTCATTCTTCTACGCAGAAATATCGAATTAGCATGGCTTGCCACTAGACACACCTGTTCTCCATGAATTTAAATCAACTGCCGTAAGTTTACAATGCCTGAAGTCCTTGGAAATTGCGGAATAGCTAACGCTGTATCATGCAGCCTATTTTTTGTTCTGGTCCGACGTGAGTCCCTTATCTCTTCTTTCCTAGAACTTGAAGCAACCTTTCCGACATGGTTGATCGTGAAAATTATTCAGTCTATACACTCAGCTTGTTGTCCATGTATGTTGCCATTGTGGAGTTGTTTAAACACTAACCAATGCCGACTTGCCCCCGCAGACTCAACTCTCGCGAGCATGTACGGGAACAACTAGCAAATCCGAGTCATGCTACAGTAACCCTTCCGTCCTACCTGAATCGGTCTCCTGGCATATCTCATGAGCTAGAGATCCGGAACCAAGTGTCGACACTAGAGGATGGCGAGAGTAACATTAGTGTCCATGAAAATTTGAAGCCACAAAGCGAGAGGCGTTGATTCAGTTGTTATACGAATCAACCCCATTTTCAGTTTTGAGGATGAACAGTTTCCGGCATATGGAAGTGGTCTCGCATTCTGTTGTAAAATACGTTGTTGACGAGATGGAGTCGGGTCGGTCAGATTTAAATCCAATATGATGGCAGCCCTTGAATCAGGAAATTGGTGACCTGCAGAATCCATTCTTCAGGTTCGAGCAATTCGATTCGAAACCACGGGAAGTAGAATAGGTTCAACAAACTCGCAACTTGAGTTCATAACATGCGGCTGATCAGGCGACTCTTGTCACATAAATCTACAGACTGACAACAAAGGATCCGTGAGGAATTGAACCATAAGATTTAAAGGACCTTGAGCTATTTAAATCGAATTTAAATTTGATACAAATTCCCGGGATAAACCACTGCCTGAACAGAGTACTTACATAATGCTCAGTCAAGGTGCTGCACTGAAAAGCATGCCCTTCGCATTTTTCTACTTCTCCGGATTGTGAGATATGCCGCGGCGTAAGCGGTTACGTTGCTGCAAGTTCAATCCCGATATCACCGTTGCCGAATAGCCGAATCAACCTTGTCGCAAACCATCACCACCACAGAATGCCAGAAATGTGTTGAACGTTGCTGACGGTGTACTCTGGCTCAGCAAGCGTCTGAGGGCTTTAAGTAACCACAACGAATCAGCACCTGTGATGTTCTGGAACATATACCGGCGCTGTGCGAGTGTTCGATACATTCCGTGAAACAATACACATTCCGCTGGAGTTGCACATGGCCAGGTAGGCAAATTGGATCGTGATACGGAAGTTTTCGAATCGAATCAATACGAATCAAATACTGTAGGAATATGTCCCTGCATAAAATTCAGCACTTCAATATGTTCAGTCACTGAAGGCTTACCTCAATCGTAGTCAATGTCGCTATCGAAGCTCGAGTATGAGGATGATCTTTTCCCAAAATTTTCTTCCGCTCTGCGACGACTCTGTCCGCCAGCTGCTTCGCTTTTTGATCCTCCCCAAGACCGTGGTAACTCAGAGCCAGACATTCCATCGAAATCAAGGTGTCGTTGTGGCTTTTTCCGAGAAGGGTTTTCCTGTCCTTGAGAATACCCGAGTGGATTTCCTTCGCCCCCGCATACTGCTTCATGCTATAGTACGTCAGCCCAACACCATGCAGCGCACTCAGCGTTTTGAGGTTCGTTGCACCAAACAATATTTTTCGACCATTGAATGCATCCTGGCCGATGCGCAGTGCATCCTCCAGCTGGCCCAAACTCCGATAGGTGGCAGCCAAGTTGCACATCGCTGTGAGAGTCTCGGCATGGCCGGGTCCCAAGACTGCTTTCCGCCCCTCGATAGCCTGCAATTGAAGTTCCGCTGCCTGTTCGAACAATTGCAGTCTATGATATGTCGACGCCAAGTTCAACATGGCGGAAAAAGTCAGTGGATCTTGATCCCCAAGTGACTCCTTCCTGTCTTGTAATATCTTGCTTTGTAGCTCGGGCAAATGCTGGAACCCGTCTGCTCCCAAACCCCAATCCTGGTTGATGGTTAGACTATTCAGGTGGTCGTCATATCCGATCGCTGCCTCTAAATTTGCTGTTGCAGCGGAAGATGCCGACTGCGGTTGATCTCCAACAGCACTCGACCCACCCACAGTACGCGGAATTTTATTTTTCTCCCCTCGAAGGCGTTTTATGGAGAGGGTGCTCTTTAGACGCGCAGCCAAAGCAGAAGTGTTTGTGGTTTCCTCCGAAGAACGAGATGTTGGTGGTTCGGACTGAATTGTGGTAGGTGCTTTGATGGGCGGCGGCGGCGGCGAACGAGAGAGCATGGACTTCAGTGTGTCGTGTAATTGGGTCGCTGTTGGCCGCGTATGCGGGTCAGCGCTCCAGCATTTCTCCGTGAGCTCCCAGAGCTCGTCTGATATAGTTCGTCCCTCATCAGGATCCGGTCGTTCCGGACGCCCGCCACGTCGAGCCACAAGGTCGAAGAGGTCGGCATAGGCGACTGAAAACAAGGGAATTTCGTTGGTATATAACTACACAAGCGATTGAGTCAAAAGTGCAGACCATAAAATGTAAGGTTTGTCTGTACCTCGTACAATGTCATGCTGAAAGCATATATATCCGAAGGCGGTCGAGCTCGCGATCCATTCATAAGCTCTGGAGCCATCCAATTACGGCTTCCCTGGATTTGAAGAGAATCCTGGGCGTTGGTTCGCGCTGTTGTGTCAGCTCTGAGGCGTGTAAGCCCAAAATCACACAATAATGCACGTCCTGAATTCTCAACCAAGACATTCAACTATTTGCCGAGTAAAAATGAGTTTGCGTTCAAATGAAACACCGAAATTTCTTGACTTACGCCTTTCAAGTCTCCGTGGCATATTTTACGCAGGTGAAGGCATTCTAACCCGAGAGAGATGTCGCGAAGCTATGGATTGAGGTGAAAACCGGTGTCACAATATGGATGAAAAACACCAACAATATGTAAAGGGTCAAAGGAGGGCCTTTCTCGGAGGAAATCCCGGGCATTATATGGAATGAAGGGCATCACAACAAACGGCCTGTCATCTAGAGTATTTGCTCCCAGAAATTGGATGATGTTGGGATGTCGAAGTGTCGACCAGATCTAACGGGTTTTGTTAGTGTAATAGATCTTCCGAACAAGAAAAAAACACTCGACATCTATTTCAGATCGAAGAGCCTTCATTTCATTTGGTGTTAGTTCAAGAACGGAGGTAATTCGGAACTGATAAACGCACAGAGATGCTGGGTTTGATACCTGCCTCATTCTGAAGTACTTTAATGGCCACCTCGGTTCGATTCCACGTCCCCCGATATACTGTGCCGCTAGGAAATTTGAGAGGGAAAAATGCCACTCCGTCAAAATCAAACCTACAAGCCACCAGCACCAATCTCCTCGTCATAGTCGACCTCGAAAGCAGCAATCATCCATTCCTCTAACTTGACTGATTTTCCGCTCCGAGAGGTCAGGTACGCCAGGGTATGTGCGTAGAATTTCTGCTCTGCGCCGTCAATGTTCTGACGGTTGAGTTGTTTTTGCAGCGAAACCATCATTGCTATTGTATTTCTTTGATTGATTTCTAGCCACGATTTCACCCGTTCAGCACGACCATACTTGAGTAATCTGCTGGCTCAGCTCACCGAGTGTCTGAAGCAATTTTGTATTATTCTTTTCCAGCGAGCTCAGATACGCATGCAACGTCTCTGTGTCTTTCTGTTGGGCTTCTTTGCTCTCCGCGAGGATAGACTGAATGTTTAGAAGCGACGAAACCTACGCTCTATCAGCTTCAGCGCACGAATAAAATGTGCCACAGACCTGGAATCTGGTAATGAGGGTGCCTATTCGTCTGTTGAAGATTTCGATTGCTGAAAGTCGCATGTCCTTAAGCAAAAGTATTTTCATGAACCCTGCCTCCTTCTCATTGTCAACGAAGCGATGAATATCTTGAAGCAGTCTATGCATTCATTAGCAGATGCCGTGTGACAGACATCGATTTAAGTTACATCTCCAAATCGGCCAGAGGTTGTGCGCATCTTTCTGGGAGGATTCGCGCTTCGCTGAATTCCTCATTCAGTGTTGTCAGCAGCGTAGCAGCAGACGCGGACAACAGTCGAAGTTGTTGTTTACTGGTCTGGATCCGTTCTACAGTGGAGTGTATGAACTGCGCGATGGTGAACGCCGTACTCAGAACAGAGACCACGTCTAGTGGCATGAAGGACAAGGGGAAAAGGCGGGAGACGAAAGCTGTGGCGGGAAAAAGACCCTTTGAAACAGTGATAGATTGGCGCTGGTCCCTGGAGAAGAGATCTGCGGCTGTTGCTTGATTCTAGAGAGATCCTTATATGAAGGCCACGAGATGAGCGCTGTCATAGATTGTACCGTCGGGAACGTTTCCGAACTGATTGAGCTTGAATCTCAGAGTGGGCCACAGGTTCGAGTAGGCACTTGAAAGAAATGTCCACGCTTGGGGAGTTCAAGCTTGAGGGGAACTTTAAAGTTGAAATCAAGTCGGAATCATCTGACCGCGTTGTTCCCGCGATTGACGCGAGGTGGGGGTCGGGTTAGGGTTATAAGTGGCGGCGTCGGGAAAGACGAGCGGAGTTGACATTCAGCAGAACAGTAGCTGTAAAAGTGCGGGCGCATGGGCAGTCAGCACAGTGATCATGGAGGTAAGCTCAAAAAAAAATAGTTGAGATGCCCTAGGACGTGTGGTGAGCCGGTAGGACGCACGTGTCACAGAAAGGGACGAAGGCGACGCCGACAAATATGGTTCGTGAAAATAACTGCCTCACCCATCCTGCATGTCCTACATTTCTTTCGACGCAATCCCCTCCCGCATTTCTCTTTCATCGGAGAGCTCTGCTGGGCCATTCATTCCCCAACCAATGGCAAGTACCGCGCCCATGCCTTCTGCCATATGATTCGTCCCACTCCAATGATCTATCAGAGCATTCTCATCCTACCCTACCCCACCCCTCATACACGCGGCAAGGTCTCCGGTCCGACGACATACGTTAAGAAATGCACGACGGGGGAGATGCAGAGCAGCGCTAGCGAGGTCGGGAAGAGAAAAGATACGGAGCGAGTGGCGTTTAAGAATCTCCCCGTCCCGCTCATTTATCGTAAACGCTTTCCGGCCCGCGGCGCCGCAATACCCACCTCCCACCACACGAGACCACACGGTGACACACCGTCATCAGGCACGACGCCGCTAGCCGCTCCAGAGCCTACACACCCTACAGGCGATTTCCCCACCCCCGACTCCAACGCGTACCGCGGACGGCATACCTCGTCTGGCTCCACGTCGCCACCATCCGAATCACCAAAACAAGCGAGGAAAGGCGGGCGAAGTCTATCCTCTGGTCGCGCACGCAAGAAGAACGCGACACCCGCGCACAGAGATATTCTCATCCATATCGACGCGAACGGCGGTAAGTGCGTACTCGCATGCTTATTCTCCTTCTCCCCTGACCATTGCCCACAAAACCTACACCATCATCGCCGCATCCTTAGGCATGCGCATCGAGATGCGCCCGCACCCCAATCCCCGCCCCAGCTCGTTCTCCACCCCGACGACATACTCGCGGCAATTTCTTGGGGGCAAAGCAGCAACGCCGTACGTGCAGGGGAGGCGAGCAAAGAAGACGACAAGTGCGAAGAGAGTGGAGGGACATGTCATGATTTCCTCGTCTCCTTTAATGGACAGCTAGCGCGTTCCGAGTCGACATGCTGGCGAGCACGACCTCCCCTCCCCGGCTTCCCCAGCACTAGCCGCTGCGCACGCCATACCTCGCGGCCATCCGAGTCACCAACACGAGCGAGGGGGAAGGCGGGCGAGGTATTTACGGGGGGCGCGCAAGGTGTGGGACAGATCGTTCACCGAAATACGACCCGGGATGGGTATTCACGATCAGCACAAAGGTGCGCGTGTGAACGACGGAGCGCACAGGAATGACGAGAAGCTACCCGTTCAGCCCACCGTCGTGAGGGAATGGGGATCTGGACGCATTGTTAGCGGTGATCCTCGAGATTCAAAACGAGATGACACCCACATCCTCCATCTACCTACATCCCCTCATCACTCTTCTCGCGTCCGCACATATGCCTATCCCACACAATCAGCCGCCCGCCCCAAACTCATTCACGCACACGAGAACAGGAGAGGCGAGGCGCACGCCTCTTCCCCAAGTCGCCACATCACAAAAGCAACCCCCTCTCTTCGCGCGTGCGAAGCTCAAGCTGAAGCTTTCCCCCTCGCGTCTTCTTCCTAGACCTCCCTCCTCCCCGTACGTGCTCCGTAGCCACCCATAAATGCGCTTCTCATTCGACCTCCTTGCCCTCGCCACGTTCTCCGCATCTCCGACTACGACGCATTCGCCTCCAACGCCCTTTCCACTCTTCTCGGTCGACCCAAACCCAGCCGCCGACGTCCTCTCTCGCACCTGACAGAGCATCAAACGCTCCCCGACCTCCACGCGCACGATCATGCCGCCCGCATCTTCGTCACCGCCATCCTACTGGTGGTCGGCAATGCTGCGCCAAATTCAAACTCCGACATCAGCACATTCGGTGGTAGGGCGGTTTTCCTCATCCTACAGGCACATTGAGGGAAAATTTTGGCTGTAGAAAATAGTCGCCTGGCGTGTTGTGAAAGAATGATTGTTGCGGATTTTTGAATTTCGCCCCCAAGTATGCAAATCTGGCGGGTCTGACCAAAGATCGGTGTATATCTGAGGAACTACGGGGGATATGGAAAATCGGCAACAGTTATATTCATGAAAGGAATGTATGGCATTTTTGAGAGCTGTTGTTTGAATATTCAACGGCCTGAACCGAGGAGTAAATCTTGGAGGGCCGTCCGGGTGCGCAGATGATATATTCCACAATAAGGCATGATTTTGGCCCAATTTTTTTTGCCAACAGAGCTGAAATAGCTTCTCATAGTGCCCGCAACACAAATCCGATCTTCTGAGACTTGTGGAAAGGTGTTCTGAGTGCAAGAGTGGAAGAAGTAGCAAGTACCTTCCAAATGCGGCAATACCAGTTTTCCCATCACCGAATTTTGACAGCGTTGCTGACCACCAATCCTACTCCCACCAAGATGCGGACGGCAGCGACAGCGGGTGAAGTGACGACGGGGAATCCGCATCGTGACGTTCGCGGTAGAATCATATGACGGCGAGGAGAGAAAACGGGTGATAGTACGCGCAGTATGCGTACGAATTAACGAGGACCCAGGAGGCAATGGGACGAAGAGGCGGGAAGAGGTGATCGTTGAGCAGAGACAGATTCAGTCTCGTCGTCGGGGGCGCTAAGGAGAATGAAATATAATGATAGGATAAGAAATACGGAAGAGATACGAGAGCTCCGAGAGACTCGTACCTTTTATGCATCGGTACTCCATTCCGACTTATACCACCCAGCGAAGCAAGTGATTCATCGACCCTGCCAACTCGTGTTGGGAATGTCATAGGGAGGGAGTATCGCTGACACCTACCTGCTCAGAACGTGAGCGCGGAGGGAGGATGGGGCGTGACGAACACACCATGTCACCTTAATAGCTACATACAATGTGTCCACCAAGTCAAGTCCGAGTTGAAGACGGCACTGAGGCCAAGCCGGGAACAGGACAACCGTACCGAGAGCGATTACAACGCCAGTGTACACTGCGATTACAAGACAAGTTTAGTCCGCGTGGTGACTAACCAAGTAAGAGAAGAACCAGAACGCACCAGGTATTTCATGACGGTATCGGACACAAAGCATATATTGCGCTGCCGCAGCATTTCACACAGCGACGAGGATGAATTCATCGCGACAGCGATTCAGCGGGACGAATCGATGTCGTAGGTATTAGGTAAACCTATTTCAGACGATGAATTATGTCGTATCACGGAAAAAGAGAGAGAAAAGCCGCACTTCGCCAGAGACTAGGAGTATAGAATACAGGTCATTCAAAGCACCCGATAGTCCAGATACTCCGGTAGGAAATCCGAAAAAGCCCAAGCTCAAAACTAGAAGATTTCTTGCCGCTCGATATGATTATACGCATGAGGAGGATATGATAGCGACTACTTATGAGATACGTCGTGGAGTCCAGCATAGTTGCCGGCTGGGTTGGCCTTCGCGTCGTCGTCCAAAGCGTTGCCATCGTCGTCGACGTTTGAAAGAGGAGTGTAACGTCACGGAGTCACACATCAAAATCAACTTGCTCCCGACGTTGATCATCGTTTGCTCGACCCGCCGTCCTCTGGGCATTTGAGCCACAAATTTCTCTCGGCGAAGATTGGCTATGGCGGCCTACACTTTTGCCACCGATATTCTCCGAAGTCCCCCTGAGTCTGCTGGAATTTGTTCAACACAAGTTATCTTTCAAAATACGGACGTCTTCTTTCAACTCGGACTTGTGCATCTCCTTGCTGCCTATTCATTGCTCCCTCGTTCTGCTCTGGAATTAGCGGCTCAGCTTTCTGAACCACAAAATTCAGCGGTCGTCTTTTCCGATGAATATTCGGTGATTGAAGCGAAACTTGAACGCATAAGCCCTTTGGCTTTGTGTGAGGGTATGCCCAAGTACCTCAATTATTTTACAGTTAATTTCGACGAGGAACCCCCCTTACATCATTTTCCTCGAAGTCTGTACCTGTACGTATACCGGCTCTGATAGTCGCGCGCTTTTCGCTCCGGTGAGTCGAGTCCGTTTTTCGGTAACGCTTCATTTCAACCGGAGGAACACCTCAAACTTTGCTTCCCAGCCATTCATCCAAGCTCTACCTCTTGCTCAATTAGTATTCATCCCTAACGCCCGGCTCGTCGGTAGCTTCCGCATGATCTCAATCTTCCTGTTCGTCCATCTGACTCCAAAATAATCCAATTTACAAAGCTAACAGATAGGATATATCTGAATAGGGTGCCTTTTTCATCTTGCGGCTAGAATCTGATTTGTCGACATCGTCTTCTGCGCTTCGCTTCCGCGACTGACTGACAAAATCACTGTCTCCAACCGGATGCTGGCCTAGCGGCACTGACGGAGTAAGACCGGCGTTCAGCGGAAGACTGATGGCGAGGAAATCGATGTCCTCAGCAGAATGTTGACTGCCGAACAGTGCCGTGGACCCTTGTGTAGCTGATGCTACTGTAGTTCAGGTGGTGATTCAGAATAGTCTCCCAAAAGTGAATTTACTCACCTGGGACTGAGTTGACGCATTCCGAGGTATCAGTGTCGTTGCTACGCTTGTTATACACGTACGCCGGGCAATCGTTCTCTAAAAAACCTGTTAGTTGAACTCGAATGGTCGTCAACTTGAAACTAGCCGTTGGCTTGCATCTCATTTATTCTATCGAAGCATACTTCTGCGAGGTGCGAGTATGATTGGTACAGCATTCCCAGTGTAAAGTATTCACTCACGGTGCATGCACGGAACATTGACCGATCCGCATAAGCAGTATAGTGGTTCACCCAGGTGTATGGCGAGGTCCTGGCCATTTGAATCAAATCCTTTCGCGTGATGGAAATCACGTAGCCCAGCATAGACACTGCCATCCCATGAGCTGCCAAGGACAGTTGTAGAAAAGTCGAGAGCCGGAAATCCGAGTTTTGCAGCTTCGTCTTTGCCCAGGCGCTGGATACCCGACTGATCGAGAGACCAGTAAGCTGGATACTCTGGCCAACGGAATGATGATTGCCTAAGTTGATAATCCTGTCCGGGTTGAAGAAACAGAAATCCTTCGGGTACACTCTGCGTAGGGGGAGAAATACTGATCTGGAACCGAATTCCTGTCAACAATACTGACAGAAAGACCCATGAATTTTAAAAACGATATGCTGAGCAAAAACAGACCGTAATTTTCGAGATTTGAGGTGATCCCGGATTTTTCAAAAATGTAATTTGCTTGGCTTAACCACGAAGTTTGAATCCCAAGATCAAATCTGGTCATATAGTGGAATTTGTGCCGTTTTGCAGCCTCGTCAGATGAAATTCTTGAAAAGATCTGATAAGAACCAACAATAGCGCATCTCGCAACAGATTTGTACCTGATGCAGTTAGCTGTATCATCTGTCTCAATATATGTTGGTTGGGCACGATAATCCTCCCAGCATTCGTAGTTGACGAAAGTGAATTGTGGATTCGGTAATAGTGCAACTTCAGTCGAAGTTTCAAGTTCCGCATTTGAAGGCATGCGCACGATAGAACCCAAATTCATTGTTTTTGCAATGAGACCGCCTCTGATTTGAACGCGCCGCCAAGTTGCGAGATTCGTCTCGCAAATGTGATGGTACAGGCCAAAGGATAAAGTATCACCGATGATTTTGAGTTGGTTTTGCGTCGTCGAAGATAGCAGATTTTCTTGAAGTGATATCACGTCTTGTGATTGCTCTAGAGAATCGACTCCAGGGGGCCAGATATCGACACATAGCCGACCGGTTGAGCGGCACATGAGCAGGGTACACCCATCGTCATTCTATGAGGATGTATATCTCAGCCAGATGTGAATTAAAAGCTTGAAACTCACCAGAGCAACGTCATGTCCAGCAACGGAACTTAGGTAGGCCTCAACCTCCTGAAACATCACAATGGATTAGTGATTGAAAAAAGATTGAATGTTCTAAGACTTGCGTTGAATGCACTGATCTGAAGCCTGGTCAATGATACTCGGTATGAAAAATGAGATAACGGGCTCACAGCGGCGGCATATATATAGACAAGTACCATTGGAGATCGATGCCGGTAGATGTCCTCGAACTCCAGCAAATGTATATGATCTACGTCAAATTGGGGGTCAAAAAATGAATCAAGATGGCAAGAAGACTCACCATTATGGAATACAGTCGCATTGAAGTTGCCCGATGCTGACTGCGCAACCCCATAGATTTGGAGAACATTTGGGTGGCTGTTGGATAGCACAGTGAGGCATCTAAGAGGAATGAGAGAGAAGGCATCAACTGACCGAATTGCCATGTACTGTGCGACATCTGCCCTCCATATCTCGTAGTCCCAAGTGCGGGTTCATTGAGACGGTCTTTATTGATTTATTATTGGCATACCTCGTCAGCGTTGTGGCCTTGGTACAGCGCAACTGTATAGCTGGATATCTTGCCCTCAATTTTAGCAGAGTATAGTTTCCGAATTGTGGTTTGTTTTCTTCGAGGCGGACTGCCATGGAGCTTGTGTGCTTGCCTGGAAATTAATTTGCCCTGTAAGTTTATATCTCCCATTGGGATACGACGGTAATCTGACCAGCTTTAGCATTGATTACTTGGAGACGGTTCGGAAATATGGGTTGACGTACCGGTAGGGTCTGCAGCAGTCAAATGGTTCAACAGGTCTGAAGTTCATCGTCAGGGGTCTTGAAGCCGTCACAACTCAGAGAACTTACTTCCGTTGACTTGCAACTTCCATTTTTCGACATTGGAGACTTGAAAGCGGGGACCTTCACCTGGGCCACCGGTACCACCAAGCTGCCCGCCTTCTCCACCGGGACCGCCAATTCCTCCTTCACAGCGGTCAAGTTTAGTGCATATAACCCAGACGCCACCCAGCGATAACGTATCTTACCGTTGATAGTCCAATGTCCGCTCGAAAAAGGTTCATATGCTGCTGGCGCCGGGATTTCGCTATCGCAGTTCATGGCTAAGTGGTGGGAGTGGGAAGAAGACAGAAGCTGTAAGGGATTGACCTTCGGCATGCCTCGTGCCGTCCATCCGAGAGCAGACTCGACAAGGACTGTTTGGCACGGCTTACAGTGCGCTCACATGGTGTGGTTTAGGACGGCGTGAAACGAGTCGATGTAACGCACAAGTCGCAGAAAGAGACGAAGAAAATGTCGTTTCTGGGATCCTACAGGTGTGGTTGGCGAGAATAACTGCCTCACCCATCCTGCACGTACTACATCTTTTCCAATGCAAACCCATCCCGCCCTTCTCTTTCATCGGAAAAACGCTGCTGAGCCATTCTTTCCCTGATAATGGCAAGTATCTCGCCCATGCCTTCTCCCGCATGATTCCTCCCACTTCAATGATCTACCATAGCATTCTCACCCTACCCTACCCCACCCCTCATGCACGCAGCAAGCTCTTAGCTCCGACGACATACGTCAGCAAATGCACAACGGGGGAGATGCAGAGCAGCGCTAGCGAGGTTGGGAAGAGAGTAGATACGAAGCGAGTGGCGTTTAAGAATCTCCCTGTGCCGCTCATTCATCCTAGACGCTTTCCGGCCCGCGGCGCCGCAATACGCAGGAAGCGCGTTCAGCGCTCACAGATTCTCCGCACCTTCCACCTCCGACCACACGGTGACACACCGTCATCAGGCACGACGCCGCTAGCCACTCCACAGCCTACACACCCCACCGCCGATTTCCCCACCCCCGACTCCAACGCCTAGCGGGGACGACGTACCTCCCCCGCCTTCCACCTCGCCAATACCTCGCCGCCGTCCGAGTCACCAATCCAAGCGAGGTGGAAAGCGGGCAGTATATCTTTTGGTCGCGCAAGGCGGAGGCGCTGAGGGCAGAGGCCATGAAGACGAGACTTCGAGACCCGAGCGAGGTAACACCGGTGTCCGCGTCAGTGGTATTCCAAGAGGAACGCGACACATGCGCGCCGGGATATCGGCATCCATACTGCGGGCAGGGATAGCGAGGCGGTGGCCATATACTCGCGCGCACATTCACATTCTCATCCCTATCACCACCATCGCCCACAGAGCCGACTAGCACCCCAGGGATGGGTACGAGGAGAGTGACATGTCAGCATCTCCTCCTCTCCTTTAATCGACACCCGGCGCCATACCATGTTGCCAGCGGGTTCCCGTCCCCAGCGGTGGCGCTAGAGCGTGCGCTGCTCTGCAGATTCTCCACACTTCTGCCTCCGACCAACCCCGTTCACGCGCTAACCGCTACGCCGTTCCGCAGTCGAGGTGTACACGAGCGTTATCTCCCCTTCCTACGCTTCTCCGGTACTGCCCGCTGCGCACGCCATATCTCGCAGGCTTCCAAGCCACCAACACGAGTGAGGGGGGAGGCGGGCGAGGTATGTACGCGGGACGTGCAAGGTGTCGGCGGGATAATTCCCCGAGCTTCGACATTCACGATCGACGCAGAGGTGCGCGTCAACGAGAGCGCGTGCAGCAAAGACGATAAGCTACCTGTCCAGCCCAACACCGCGAGTAAGGGCCGGATCTGGAGGCACTGTTAGTGGTGATCCACGGAATCCAAAACGACAGGACGTACCACCACCTACATCCCTTCATTGCTCTCCACACATCCACGCACATCCATATCCCACCCGCCCACTGCTCATTCGCACACTAGAACGGGAGAGGCGAGGTTCACAAACTCAGACTCTTCCCCAAGTCGCCCCATCACGACCAGCCCCACTCTCTTCGCGCGTACGAAGCTCGAGCTTTCCCCCTCGCGTCTCCTTTCTCCACCTCCCTCCTCTCCGACCTACGCAACCACCCTTGAGAAGCTCGCTCGACCTCCTCACCCCAGCCACCTTCTCCGCACCTCCTACTACGACGCATTCGCCTCCACCGCCCTATTCAATCTTCTCCGTCGACTCATGTCCAACCGTTGACGTCCTCCTTCGCTCCCGAGGCAAGGACAGCTTCAAGGACATCAAGTCCGCGCGCACGATCATGCCACCCGCATCATCGTAATCGCCATTCTACTCCAATCAGGAAACCGACGGCAGCGGCGGCGGGTGAGGCGAGGACGGGGTCCGCAGTGTGACGTTCGTGGTAGAATAATATGGGGGCGAGGGGAGAAAACGGATGTTGGTACGCGGAGTATGCGTACGAATTAAGTAATGAGAACCCAAGAGGCGATGGGATGAAGAGGCGGAGTAGAGGTGAGCGTTGAGCAAAGACAGATTCAGTCTCGTTGCAGGGGGTGCTCAGATGGGAGCTTTGTCTCGGGGGCAGTAACGGAAGTCGAAGCTGTGATAGGATAAGAAATAAGAAAAATATATGAGAGCTCTGGAAGGCTCGTACTCACCTTTCATCAGCCTTTCATGCATCCGTACGTATACTCCATTCCTACTGAGACCGCCCGGCGAAAGAAGTGATTCATCGACCGCGCCAACCCGTGTCGACGGTAGGTTTGAAGGAGGGAGTTGCGCTGACACCTACCTACTCAGAGCGTAAGCGCGGAGGGAGGAGGGGGCGTGTCGAACGCACCATGTCAACTTGAAAATCATAAACAATGTGTCCGCCAAGTCAAGTCCGAGTCGAGTACGGTGCTGAGACCAAGCCGGGAACAGGACAACAGTATCGGGCGCGGTTACAACGCTAACTGCGAGTACAAGGCAAGTTTAGTCCGCGTGGTTACTAAGTAAGAATAGAACGAGAACGCACCAGGTTTTTCATGACAGCGTTTATCGAACACCGTGACGGGTTCGGTCAGAGCATATATCGCGCTAGCGCGGGATTTCACACAGCGACGAGGATGAATTCATTGCGGCGGCGATTTAGAGGACGAATAGACGTCGTAGGAAAACCTATTTCCGACGATTAATTATATCGTATCGCGGAAAAAGAGGAAGAAGCCGCACTTCACCAGAGACTAGGAGGATAGAATAAAGATCTATTAAGGCGCGACAATCCAGATACTCCAGTAGAAGATCTGAAAAAGCCAAGTTCAAAACTGGAAGATTTCTTGCTGCTCAGTATGATTATGTGCATGGAGAGGACATGATAGCAACTATGAGATACGTCGTCTGGTTCAGCATAGTTTCCGGCTGCGGTGGGCTTCGCGTCGTCGTCCAAAGTAGCGTTGTCATCGTCGTCGAAGCTCGGAAGAGGAGTGTCACGTCACATAGTCACACATCAAAATTACTTAACTTTGCTCTTGCTTTGCTCCCAACATTGATCATCTTTGCTCAATCGGAATTCGCCGTCCTTTGGGCTTCTGCGCCACAAAATTCTCTCAGATAACGAAGATTGAGAACTACGGCGGCCCAATGTTCTGCCACCGATATTCTATGAGGTCACTCTGGACCAGGTCTGGTAAAATTTTGTTCAAATTCGCAACAAATCTTGAACAAATCATTCCGAAATTCGCGACGTTGACTCGGACGAATCCAAGACGAATCGTACTTTCGGAGTCTTCTTTCAACCGCATGCACATCTCTTCTGTGTATGCTTGGCACTACTGCCTTCAGTCAGCTTGAATTTTAGATCCAACGGCTCAACCTCTCAATCCAAATATTCAACGTCGAACGAATGCTTTTCCGATCGATATCATGAATATTCGGTCCTTCAAATTGGCCGAGACTTCAGTAAAAGCGTGTAAGCTTTTTTCGGATTGCGCAAGGTTATGTCTACCTCATGCAATTCACAGGAGGAACCCCCCTCACATCGTTTCCTTCGCCGTTGCACTCGGTCAGGATCTAATGGTCGGTTTCTTCGCTCCAGTGCGCCGAGTCCGTTTTTCGGTGACGCTGGAACTCCATTTCAACAAGGCGAACACCTCAAACTCTGCTTCCCAGCCATTCATTCAAGCTCTCCCTCTTGTTCAAGTCGTCCCGAGTGTCGGATTCATCCCCAACGCCCGGGCTTCAGCGTATTTATTGAACCATTAGAATACAAGCTCAAGCACATTATCTGGCACAGAGCTTCGAGTCACATCGCCTCAAAATTATCGCATGCCGATTATGGGAAACTTGTCGATTCTATGCTACTGATGTGACACTCGGTGTTCAATTTCTCGTTCTTTGCAATCACGGAATATTTCATCGTTAGAATAGTCTGGGCAGAATTTGAACGAGAGAATAAGTACCTGCTGAGTTGCCCTCATTTTGAGAAGATACCCTCAGGGCGTCCACAATCGTGGTAGTCCGAACCACCGCTCGCTCCGTGTCAGCTTCCGCTGAAGCCGCCATCTCTTCTATGTATTGTGTCAGTGTAGCAATAACTGAATCGCGCGCAATTGGATTATCCAGCCATCGAGGAATGCGAGGAGTTTCGGGATAAAGATAGCGTCTGAATAACCAGGTATCTGCGATAATGGTGAATCGCAAATGTCCGCAAGCAGGACTTCCAAAGAAACTTTTCAGAGCATTGGCAAACCGAATCTGGTGTGTTTCGTGGATTTGGAATGACTCGATCACAGTTGGATTCATCAAGTGAAGCGCCGTCATTGTGTCGTGAGGAAATTTCGAGTCTGCACTCGATCTTGCGCAATCCTCGAGATATTCTGCAAAGAGGACAACAAAGGCATCACCGTCTCCAACACTCAACGGATGATCCGTTGAAAAATTGTAAGCCGCTGTGCTGCTGCTCACATGTGCATCTGCGGAAGAAATCGCAATCG
This sequence comes from Favolaschia claudopus, assembly GCA_037176885.1. NCBI lineage: Eukaryota > Fungi > Basidiomycota > Agaricomycetes > Agaricales > Mycenaceae > Favolaschia > Favolaschia claudopus. The sequence goes on from JAWWNJ010000076.1 coordinate 694,853, forward strand.
TAGCCAACCATCGATGCATCGCATTAGCTGGGTCCGTCGCCCGCAATGAACGGGACTCATAGAGCATATAATATGACTTGAAGACTGCGATGAGCGAGGGAGGGACAGACGGGATATTGAGACCCATACAGGCATCAAGAAGGCGAGGAACGAGAGAAAACGGTGGAAACAACATGGTGTCGGCAGACACTAGCCGCCACGCAGCAGTGAGAGAGTTTTGGAGTCGGTTCCGTTTGGCTGTAGTTTCCAGTGTATTCGCGAGAACTTCCCAGAATTTGGTGTAGGCGATAGGTTTCATTGCAGTAGAGACGGCTGCCTCTGAACGACGATCATTCAAGTATCGTAGAAATTCGGGGTGAAGAGTGAGTCCGTCCGATAAGGTCTCTTGCTGAAGCCAAGCAAGAACCAGTTCATTCATGACTGAATCCATCCATCCAGGCTCCGCAGAATTGAAACTGTGCAATAAACGTGGGACAACCTTGCCAAATGTGATGTCCAAATTACTACGAACGCTCGACGGTGCGCGGTGTGAAGGGCGAAGGAAATTAACCGTCCAGCGAAAGGAGTACGGCAGTGTGTCGAGCATGGAGGCTGATTGGAGGTAATGTAAGAGAATGATATACGGTGTTGTCGTCAAGATGTGCCGAATATTGCCCAAGAGCGTTGATATCTGGCGATCAGAAGATGTTCCATAGTCGAAAACTAGGTGCTGTGTGGAGACATAATAAGGGCTGTAAGCCACCAAGTCTCGTATGAAGTGCTTGATATGCGTCAAATCGACGGCGCCAACACCTCCGGACGTTGCTTGACGACGCTGGAGATATTCGAGATGTGCGTTGAGAACAATTTTATCATTCTCGAACAGCCTCCACCACACCATTGCCTCCACCGAGCTAGCGTATTGCATAACTTCCAGGTCCTTTTCTCCAGACCGTTGAACACTGATCCTCCATATATGGTCTCTCGGAAAAACGGGATAGGAATGCGGAGCGTGAAGTAACGGGATGGTGGTCCACATTGCTTTGTAGCAGATGATCTTGCGACGCTTCGTAGCCACTGGAGTTAATATTCCTGCATCACAGGAACAATAGAGATCGATTATGCGTGTGTGGAGGACGGTCTGGGGATTATTGACAAGGTGGTGTAAGACATCATGATATGCCTTTCGCCGGCCTTGCGGACCCCAGAGGACATCTGAGATTGCATCCACAAAAGGCTCAAGTTCCGTGTTATCGGCCAAGGATTTTACAGTCCAAACGAGTGCCCTCAGATCTCGCGATGCGCGCTGCTCGGAAGCCTTGGCTGTCACACGCGAAATAGCTGCAACCATTGTTTCAGAAGCTAATCCGGAGGGCGCTAGAGGCCCCCAAGGTGTAGAAGGGCGGGGACTCCATTGAATTCGAGTCCTGAAGTATTGGTATAACTTCCAGAATAGTCCAGTGAGCGGGGTTCGATATGGACTGTCAAGGTATCGCAAGGGGAAGACAGTGAGGACTGAGTATGTCGTCGCAACAACGAACAGCATGACAGCAGCGATGATGGCGATGCCCGTATTCACGGGAATTAGAAATGCGACGAGTCCGGAGAAAAAGAGCATAAGAGAGAGATGTAGAAGCAGGGGGATTATGTCGACGATAGCATGCATATTGAAGCGTCTCAATCCGTGATAGAGGAATGAGAAGATCCGAGCTCGGATGACTGGGGCTGAGTGGATATCTGTTCTGTGAAGGAATTCACGAGCCCATTGCTCGAGAAGGGTGGCAATCAGCGCGCAGCTGAGACTGAGTCCAAGGCTTAGAAACCAGAGAGCGTTGCAAGCCAAAGCTGCTCTGGTGGGCCCACCGTCGCCGAGTTCGAGAGGCAGGGGGGTATTTGTGGCGTTCCCATGAGCAGAGTCCGCGAGTTGCTCAGATATGCGAGTCAAAAGAAGGACGGTGAGATCGACCGGGTCTGGATTCAGTGTTTTGTAGCTCTCAATGAGAAACGCCGTCAAAACGGCGGAAAAAAGCCCAGCCTACATCAGTTATTCAGACTTTGTTCTACTTCCCATAGACAGGCACTGGCAAAAGATCTCACGAATATAAGCATCCCATCCATATCACTCTTCCAGCTTTGCACTAGCCCTTTATCATATTTCTCAGCTTCGGCAGCGTAAATGGCCCAGATTTTGGCTGCTGCTGCGTCATCGCGAGCATCGGAAGCTATACAGTATTTTTTCGTTGAAAACAAGTTCTTAGAATGTTGACTAGCTGCACCTTCATCTGGGATTCTTATTTCCATGCTACCGCTGAGGCAGATGCAAGGCAGACGATGGAAGTTGTCAAGGCGTGGTGACAGTCACGGTCAGCGTGATGTCGAGCGCCGTGGGCGCTAACGAGTTCGGGAAAGACGAACAGGTTACAAGATCGGGATAATCATATTGTGGCACAAAGAACTATGAAAGAAAGTTGTTTCCAAAAACGTACTTAGAAAGGATCCCTGTCATTTATAGGAACCCTCAGACACGCTGTAACATATGCGTCGAATTCGCTTGCACTGCGTACCCTCCTCACCCGCGCGACGTCAACGATTCCACGACGGTAGAGCGCAGGTAGCAGCACGCGCAAAAGATAAGGTGGAGTTTCAAAATGTTCCTGTACCCGCCCTATACCCGTTCTGGTCCACAGCGGCGGGCCGTGCTCAGGCCTTATAGCGTCTCTGTTCCCCCTCGGGCCTCCTGCGACCATACCGCGCCTGTCCAGAGCGAGCGAACTCCGCCGCTAACTTTCCCAGCCCCGACTCCAACGCGTACCGCAGACGACATACCGCCTTCCCCCTCCGAATCACCAATGATGCCCTTTGGCCACGCAAGGCGGAGGCGACGAGGGAGGAGCGGTCAAGAGGGACTCTGACTGGGGCGGGGAAAGACCTAGTGTCCGTGGGATCCCGCAAGAAGAAGCAGACGCACGCGCGGCGGCGGTAGGTATGCTCGGTCTCATCCTCACCCCCACTACAATCATCGCACACAAAGCCGGCTGTCGCCACACCTCACCGCCGGAGCTTCGTACATGCGCATTGAAATTCGCACGCCTTCCCCACACCGAGAACATACACGCAGCAATTCTCGGGCGAAATGCCGTACGAGGAGTGGCGGCGAGCAAAGAGAATAAGCACGAAGATAGTGACGCGTCATCGTCTCGTCGTCTACATACTTCGATTTGACGGCCCGCGCCATACCATGTCACGATTCCCAGCCGCGCATGAAGCGTGCGCTGCGTTGTGAGTTCTCCGCACCCCCGCCTTCCACCACATACCATTTGCGCACAACGCCGCCATGCCACCGCACCGTGTTTGTGGCCGCGAGCATTGACGTGCATACTCGTGCGCGCCCTCCTCCCTGCGGCTACCATTCCGCCACCCCTCGACTCCTACGGTGCGTCTGAGCCGTGGCTTAACACTCAGCAAGCAGGGATTGTCCCAAGGACCCAAGCCCTTGGGGCCAGGCCTCGACTACCGCGACCCCCGAAGACCACACATCGACGATTCCGGAAGATGGTCTAGAATCGCGGGGCAAAGGCAATGAAGGGATGCCGAAGGTCTATGAGAAGGAGGCGGTGAAGGAGCGGTATGCGAAGGTGGGGGCGATACGGAAGTGGGAGAACGCATACGAGGAGACCTAATGACAGCATCAGTACTCTGCTTGAATGAAGGAAGGACAGACGCAGCACCTACGTCTCTTCATCACCCTCCGCGCGTCCAGCACGATGAGCCTTTCGTCCACTTCGAGATGAGCAAATCTCGTTAACTCCCCTCCGTACTCATCCTCGTCCTAGTCGCGACCAGCATCCCCTCCTCATGCCGCGAAGCTCAACACCACACTCGTGCTCGTCGCCCGCGTCTCCTGCTTCCTCTACCACACTCGCCCGCAGCTCCCCAGCCACCGCCGAATCCTCCCCTTCCTTCAGTACACCTTTCACCACGACACATTCACCACCCCAGCCTTGGTCTCCCCAAGCCCGCCCCAGCACCAGTGAATGACGTCCGCATGCCCCTCACTCCCACGCGAAAAATCGGGCTCAGAGACAGCAAGCACTCTCCGCGCATGCGTGCGCACGATCATGACCTCCCATCAACGTCACCGCCGTCCCGATTCCGCGCCAGTCGAACGCAAAAGGATTCACAGCCTTGAAGTGGCGGGTGAGCGATACGAGTACGGCAGGGAGAAAAGGAAGAGGCAGAGTGTTTATCGGTGGAGGCGGTAAACGTACATGTACGATGTGACGAGAAGCGATGACGGGGAAGAAGCCTCGCAGGCCATAATGTCAAGGGAGGGGAAGATATTTAGGTGGGGGGTCTACCAAGCCGGGCGATGTAGACAACCGGTCTGGGAGATTGTTTGGAGCGTCGAGCAATTCTCCAGCGAAGAGCGGGGCTATGAACGAGGATGTTAGTGAGGACAGGAGCGTAAGCGCAATGGAAGATACGTGCCTTTCATGTTTCATACGTGATGTGCGCTGCCTACGTCGGACTCGGAATCAATGTGAATAACCTTGAGACAAAGCTGCTGAGAGCGTGAGCGGGGATGGGAGGATGTGGGTAGCCAACGTACCGGGTTACTGGAGATAGTGTGTGCGTCAATTCAGAGTCCAATATGGTGCTGTGGCCAAGCCGGGGAGCAAGGAGGAAATGCAAGCACGGGCACAACACCAGTGTACACTGCAAGGACGCGGAGTCGGCGTTATAACGAACGAAGCAAGAAAAGAGCACGCACCGAGTATTTCATGACAGCGTTTATTGAAGACTGTCTGGTCGGATCTTACATAGCGCTAGCAGCTGACCGTGTGGCATTAAAGACAACGACGCGAGTGAATCCATTGCGGCGGCGGAGGAAGAACGCATGGAGTAGGAAATCTACTTCAGACGATAAATTATTTCGTGTCGCGAAACGAATAGAAGAAAGCCAGAGATCACCAAGAACTTGGAGCATATTTCGCACCAAGATGATATCGGTTTAAGGCACCCAAAATCTTGATACTTCACTGGCGAAAAGCTCGAAATTGAGAGACTACTTGGTGCGTGGTGGAATTATATGAGTACTTACGTCGGCTATGAGGAAGATATGAAAGCGACTAAGAAATACGTCGTCGAGTCAGCCATGCTTGCGAACTGCGTCGGGGTCGCGGTCGTCGTCGTCGTCCAAAGTGGCGTTGCCATCGTCGTCAACGTCGGGAAGAGGAGTGTCACGTCACGTAGTCACGCATCAAAAATCGACTTGCTCCCAACGTTGATTGTCGTTTGCTCAATCCGCCGTCCTCTGGGCTTTTCAGCCACGAATTCCTCACGGATAATGAAGATTGAGGAGTATGTATCCGCAAACCTTCGCCATCAACCTTTTGTGACTGTGCTTGGCTGGATTTTGCTGGGATTTTGTTCAAACTCTTCGACGAATCGTCCAACTAAACATGAAAAATCGGTAGCGGATAAAACAACCACAAAAGCAGCGGGATGATCGTGATTGCGAGCCTGGGCGAGCCTCATGCCAGCATTTTCTTCGATATTCAGGGACGAGTTCGGTTCACCCGTCGGCCGTCGCTGCTTTTGACGCTCTTTCAAGTTTATTTTGACATGTACACAAAAGTGGAGTCGGTCGTGGGTTACGATCAATGGCGGAACGGTTCCGGGAACAGCTCGTATGTACACTCTCCTACATCCGCTAATTTTTTCGAGTGGCCACTGTTACCCCACAGGCGGCCCGATGGCCCATTCGCATTTACAAGTTAAGTATTTCCGTTCGAACACTGTGAGCCAACCCTCAATACAGGAAGCAAACCAATCTGTTCAGCTGGCGGAATTTAATTATGAGTCTTATGACGCATGCCCAAAAAACTGCTCCTTCTCCTTCGTAACACTTTCGTAACTCGCGCAAATCCAGCGAGCGGCCGCCAATAGCGTATCGGCTCCACAGCCCAGTGTTTCAAGGTGTTTCACCGCCAGTTTATTTTTAGTTCCGAGTCAGCGTGTCGCAATGGGCCTCTCATTCGAGCGCATAAGCCACAAATATTTGCTGCGCTGACCGATGCTAATGCCTCTATATCTGCCCAGGGCGTTCAATCCCTTAATATAGGGTACTTAAGTTTAATTTGTATCCTTCAAGACGATTCTGTGTCATAACCGCCGGCACTGAAGGGAGCGGCGGCCGCTGTACTAGGTGCCGTACCCAAGCGACGCTACCGCGTGAAGCGTTAACGCTTCATTCATTTTCGCTAGTCGCTGTGGAGTCTCAAAGTGCGTGCCGAGTCCGAAGATTCGGAAACATATTCATTCATGTTCCCTCGCTGGTATCCGAATTGATTCACTCTAGATCTTCGCCCATAGTTCAAGATATAAAAGACGGTCGCAGGAAAGTCTTTCGACAGCAAAAGCCCCCAAGCTTCTTCACAAAGTAATCCCACTCTCCTCTACTCAACACACTCCGCTCATCCTCAGGTCTCCCTGTAGAATGCAATTCTCCACCACCCTCAAAGCCCTCGTCTTCGCCACCGCGTGCTTAATTCCCAGCATCGCTGCGGGCCCGACGCTCGCTGACTCCGGGTCCCTTGCTAAGAAAGAGGATTGCTGCGACCCGAACTTCTTCTACCCCTGCTTGGCCGCAGAAAACCTCGGGTGCACCCCGGACAGTGAGTAGTCGTTATTTACACCTGTCTGTGTACTCTCATTGATTTGCGCCCATAGATATCAACCTCTGCTCCTACCAGTCTGAGCAGGATTGCCGTGAGTGATCATGCACTTCTCATTTCTTGCTAGAATTGATGTTTGAACGTTTTGTAGTCGCGCTTTGTGTTGGTGTCCCTGGAGCAACTCCCCCGCTGTGCTCTTAGGGTATTGGCGTTCTTGCGTGAAGCGTGAAGATGGGCTTCGGATAGTTACTTACGAGGTCGATTGCAAGTTGAATATGCAACGCACAATTAAATACATTAATATTTGTTGCTTGATATCTGTGCCCTGCTCAATTTTAATAACTGTGTCGAGCTTAACCAATAAAATGGCCACGCTTGGACGATATATCGATGCGGCTCGGAAAAACCAACCAGAGTTTGTTGATGTTTGTTGACTCCGCGTCAGAGATCTGATTGATTAGTGAATCCTCATGCTTCCGCTCCCCCTCATCCAATTCTAAGATACGGCAGACGCGCAGTGATAAGACACTCGCGGACGGAACTCTGAAGAGCACTACTTACATATCTCTTTAGCGACTCAGCGCACATCCTGCATGCATATTGTGACACACTGACAGTCGACCAATCAATTCCTAACGATCATTTGTTGTCGTCTTCGTCCCCACAAGTCTTGATATGCACTGACTGTCTCACTATGTTTGATGCTAGTTTAAGCTGAGTAGATTGACTAACGAACCTTTCCAGGTTCTTTTGCTTTTTCTAGGTCGCTGAGCTCTCCCGTCGGGCACGAGGCAACTCGTGGGGTCGATGCGCTTGGTTCTGGGATCTAGGAGAAGTCCAGGGACGATGATGTATCTTCTTTACTTGCTTTGTACATCGGGATACTCTCTGGGCCCGGCGTTCGAAATTCGGACCGGCCGCGTAATACTACCTACCTACCTACCTACCTGAATAAGAGAAGTTCTCATCCTTGAACTGTGAGTCATATTGGCGGTAGTTTCCGTTGCATTTTAGACAAATATTAGAATCAAAATTTCAAGAATTTCCAGGTTGCTGATTAACGAATAGACGGACTGAATGTCTTCAAATCCCCTCCGCATCCAAGAACTCCTAGACCTTTGCATCACCTTTCTCTCCGACTCACCTGCAGATCTACTTAGCTGCTCCCTCGTCGCGCGTTCTTGGGTCAACGCGGCGCAATCCGAGCTTTTCCGTACCCCGCATCTGATGTCCGCAGTGCGCACGCTCTCGCTCTGATCGTCTTACTCGCAAATTCTGCAATGCACTCTCGAAATCCCCCCATCTTGGCCACTACGTCAAAGAACTCCGCATGGGCAACTGGCCTGCTTTGATACAGAATTTGGACCCAGTAACCTTCACGCATCTACACACTCTCCGATTCTACATTGGAAATGTCTCAGTGGCATCCGAACTCTATCGGCCCTTGCTCTCACTGTCTACGCTTCGAACACTGCACCTCGACACCTCCAGTCGATTTTTGGCGTCTGTGCAGTTTCTGGTGCTTTGTCCGACCATTCGGCATCTCAACCTGTCATGCCGCGAGGACTACGAAGAGCCTCAGGCAGATTTTGCCTCTTCTCTTTCCGAAAAATTGCCGTTCATCCGCTTGACGTCCCTCGAACTCGAGATTTCCGGTGGAGAAGACCCAGTGCAGCACAACCTAAATCAGGCGGCATTGTACCCGCTCGATATCTCTGAGTTGGAGGTGTTGAGCATATGGGGCTCCAGCACGATCAGGTGGAACTCTCTCCCCCCGGCCGCGCAGGAAAGCATTCGAATTGTGGATAGCAATTTCTGGGTATGTATTTTTCAGTCTATTCTTCTACTTTGTCAATCAAATACTTACCTGGTCGTAGCTCGGCGTCTTAGACCTATCGCACTTCAAAAACCTAGCCGTTCTCCGTCTGGGTATGATCCAAGGATCCGGAGGCGGCGCCGAGTCCGATGTTCGGTGTACCCTCGCCTCGATTTCTCCAGCGAACCCGATCCAGATCGTCGTGTTGGGGTTGAGTAACGGGCTGCTTCGATACAACAAGGAGGAATGCGCCCTGATCGATCGGATCTTGCTCTCCTTGGCTGAGAGGGATGTTCGCGTTGAGCTTGAATTTCATTTGGCCATGGATACTCGGGGAGCGGAGGAGAAGGTCAGGGATTGGTTTCCTACCATGGCTGCCGAAAATAAAGTGAGTTCGAGAGAGTTGATTTCGATTATCGTTTGTTTAATAGCCACTTCATACAGTTTCATTTGGTCTATCGCTCGTATGAGATGACCGATGTCTGGCTGCGGGTGCGCTCATTCGTCTCAATTTCTTGTCTTTGTGATTTGAACCGGCTTGTTTCAGGAACTGTTGTCCTAGTCTCTTATAAACAGACAATATAAACAAAAAGTCCTCGTGCCTGCGGTTGTTATATATTAGTCTGTCGCTTCCCACGGTGCCTTGACGGGAGGGTCCCCTTATTATGTAATCTGAAATTTCTCGGGTTCACCTACAAGGGTTTCAACGTGTTTTCACGCGTAATTTGTTCCCCACCACTACAATATGTTGAACAGATCATTTCTCCAACTCGAAGCATGTTGAGAGCTGAGGAAATGAGTGAGTTCGGGTTTGAGTGGTTGGCCGCCGGCCAAAAGCGGCCAACCCAAATGTGTCTCGTATTTCTATTACCTACCAGAGTTTTACATCGTATAACCCTCGGGGAGTATATAGTGGTGGTTCAAGATGTACCCTGTCCCCCAAAACATAGAAGAATTAGCAACGACGCAGTGAAAAGAGCCAGGAAGCGCCGTGGGAACAACCTGCCAAATTGAATGATTATATAATAAGTCGACCCTCCAGGAGCTGCCCCGCGGGAAGTTCTAGACTACTGTTGTCCAGCCTCTAGTGCATTACTATTCATTGATAGAAAACGAAGTGTATGTCGCGGACGTTCCATCCTTTCGAGCAAAAAAAGTCTGAACGAACTCGAACCGAAATATACTACAATCCTACAATCCCTCACTCCGGCAACGCACTTCATGAGGACGCACGACACACCCGAATGCAATCAGCTTGATCATTCACTGTTCCCTGAAACTCTGTCTCACAAACGAGGCGAAATGTGAGTCTAGTATTTGGTTTGGTTCGGTTATATCAATTCGTCTGCCGCGGAAAGGATTCAAGGGCCTCCGCTGTATAATTTGATTTAGCCAATTTCAAGCGATGAATGAACGAACAGTGATACTGTAGACGGATTCGCGACGTTCGGCGGTGTGGAAGCGTTGAGCTATTGTGCATGACGTCGTGGCTTTTAAACAGGTCGAAGGAAGACCAGAGCACGCAGAAACTGGGCAGCTATCCTACATGTAGGTTGCAGACTGAATTCATTACCGAGGCAGAGGGTGATGAGTGAGATGCTCGGAAAGTTGAAGATTGAAACTCGCGGTTGAGCCGAAGATGTTCGGAGGGTCGAGAAACGCTCGGATCCAGGGAGAAATCAACAGCTGTCAACTTTCTCAGGCAGATACTGAGAGCAAAGTGCAGTGGATTGCCAGTGTTCCTGAATCCTCAGGCTTTCTTGAAGCCGACTACTGAAACCGACGACGGATTGAAGGAAGGAGCAGACCGAAAAGAGGGGCAGGTCAAAGCCCCAGTTCGCTAGGTATATTTCCGCTTACTCAACCTGAGGGCTGGTCGCGGCGCATCTCCAGCGGACGAAGAACGTCGTGGAGGTTGGAAGCAAAAGGTTTCGGAGGCATCGGCCGAGAGGCAGATTCTTGTGACCACGTGCTGCTAATCAACACTCTCCCCTCCCACTCCCAGTCCCAACGATGAACGCTCGTCAAACGCAATGAATAGCCCATGGTCATGATCCCAGCAGCTCCTTCACTGCAAACTGCTGGGCTTCTTCCTTCGTCGACCACCGCCCCGGATTCTCTTCGAAAACTCGTCAAATCGCAAGCGTTTAGTGACGGGCTTCGTTAATAGGATTTCGACGATATAAGTACCTGAAAACTGTCGGCGCCGTCCGCAATGTCGGCTCATACGAAGACTGCTCGCTTCATTCAAGCTTCATTCCCATTGGCAGCTTGTCCCCCAAATGCGCTGTGCCGCGAACGAAGCAGGCTTGGACTATTAAGCACGAGACGGTTGCTGGCGATAAGAGGTACGCAAGCCAGCGTTTTTTTCTCCAGATTCGCCGCTGATTGTTCTTTGGACTAGCTCCTCTATCAATTTTCTCGTCTATCCACTTTCAGTCATCCCCTGTTGTCCAAGCCCAGATAACTTCTTGCGCTGTTCCCTCGGTCCACTACGCTCGCAGTACGTTTCCCGACCACTGCCGCCTCCGTGCTACGCCGAACTCTCAGTCTTCAGGGGCTCTGTTGTGGGGAAGTTCCCTTCAGCGTACAATCACTAGATGCACGCATGCTGCCCGTTCACTCAGCCTATACGACGAGCCCGCGCTCTTGAGTTGAGCACAAGTGGCAGGATCTGCTGTACGTATACTTTCTGCTGCTTCACCGTGCATCCATGCTCATCCTTTTCTTCCCCAGGTGCCGACATTACACGATGCGCTTGAGTAAGCTCATTTGTCGCTATGACGGTTCCATATCATACGCTCGAATTGAATGCCGTCCGTACGTCTTTACCTTCGTTTGAGAGGCTAATACTGACCAGACCCGTCATCTATCATTACAGCCCACGGACGAGCTCTCGTCGATATCCTACCCATCCCCGAGTCCCCGAGTCAAGCTGCAGTCGCGATCCCATGATTCATCTCAGCATGGCTGGTACAAACGCTGGTACATTTCTTCTCTTCCTACTCATCCACGCTAACGGTACTCCTCTGTAGATTCTTACGGTATTGATTGACCGTGACGTCTATGCGGCTTGACGATACGCGCATGTGCCTCAGGTGTACTCACCCTGTCATTGCGCCTCCGACTTCGCCCTCCCTCCCGGTGAATGCCTTCCTCGGGAGCGGCATAGCAACGACGCTGAGCTTCATGCTCCTCACTCAACGTGGAAACTACGCTTCACTCGTCGTCGTGCCTTCCTTTCCACGGGAAACTATGCCTAGTGCGCTCTCTTCTCTTGCTACTTACCCGCGCTAATGTTACTGGGTCTCTGTAGTTTCTTACCGACAGTCCATTTGGCTTGTCGATGCGCGCGCGTCTGGGGTCACATACCCTAGCACTCAGTCTCCGCCTCACCAAGCCGCACCCTCCCGATGTGCGCATATTGGCCTGACGGGATGTACATCTCTGCACGCTCCTTCACGTCTCAGAAAGGTACGTCGTCTTGACCTCTTTCTTGTCTTGCTAGTCGAGGAACTGACGAGACTGTCCTGCAGCATCGTTTCGCTTCCGCGTTACGCGTCGATCCATGTGCTCCTCTTCAGGCCTCGTTTCGACATATCTCTGTCTTTCCACTGTACCCTCCCATGCCCCGATTGCGTCCATCGTAATAGACGCCAGTCAATCCATCGGCGGCACAGTCGACGAGACGATTCAATACATCCATCCATTGTATGTCCGGTCCTCCATCTTTATTCAATAGTCCCGGTGCCAACAACCTCTCGCAGTTCCGTCGTACTTCCCCTTGCCCCTCTTGTCGACCCCCACCTCGACCCGCGCCTCGACCCCCATCGTCGTCTCCGCCTCATCTACATCCTACCACACCTCCCCTTCCCAACCTCGAGCCACGGCCTCACCTCTACTCCCACCCCCACCTCTGCTTCACCTCTGCCTCACCCGCGCCCTCGCTCCACCCTCATCCTTCCGTCTCTGCCTAACCTCCACCTTCACTCTCTCTCTCCCCATCTGTTACTGCGCCTCCCTTCCCCGCACCTCCGTGTTTGTTGTCGGTCTCACCCACGATCTGGTGCATCTTCCCCCGCGTCTCCAAGCCTTCTGCCTTCACAATGACACTTGATTATTATGGGCGGGGGCTGAGACAAGCGGGGTCGGGTGATATCAAAGCTTGAATCCATGTCGAGGGGAGAGGATCATGATGAGACGCAATGAGAGGGAGATCGATGCGGATGCGGATGACATCGAAAAAGCGGCGGAAGGGCGGAAGGAGGAGGCCGGATTGGACGTCTCGGGGCGGCACCGACCGTGCCCCATGAATGGGGAGGAGAGGATGAACGAGTGCTGGGGAGGAAGGGAGCCGAGTGGTGGGGACGGGGAGAGGCTGGTCATAGGACGAGGCGGAGGTGGAGTCAGAGACGAATGAAGATCATCCTTACCCTTGGCCTCTTCGTCGTCTTGGTCTCCATGTGGTGGTCTTCCCTCCCAGGGTAACGGGTCGGCGCTGGGTAGTTTTGTGGGGGAGGTGGTGGCGGGGGTATGGTGAAGGAGAAGGAGGGATACGGCAAGAACAATGAGGGGAGGTGGATGGTGCTGCAATGCTTGCGTACAGGGCTGGGTGGAGAGCGAGGAGGAGGATAAGGTCCGTCGGAATGAGGTGGATGGAATAGCTTTCTATTGTGGCTCCAGAAGCGTAGCTGTGTTGGCGAAGAACGTGGGGCGGGAGAGCGACGACGAGAACAATAAGATCGATGGGTGGGGAAAGGTTGACGGAGGGGTGGAGAGTGTGCTCCGTAGATCTCGACCCTTCAGCTGCGTCAAGACCCGGGTGCGAGACGCTGAATCGTTAGTGCGTCTTTCCGCATGTCCATGTATGGCGTTCGTCTGACGTTGCGTCGTACTCCTAGGTGTAGCTGTGTCGTTGTCAAGATGGTGGCTTGACGCTGCTGAGTTCGTTGTCGAGGCCGGACCCATCATCGTCGTCGGCGCCGTGTTTGACCCCGCCGCCCTCGTCGATCAGGCACTTGTCTTCATCAGACGTAAGATGTCGCGGATACGTCTCGTCCTTTTTTCAAGTATTCTGTAACGCTGCTTTCCGCTTTGTCTGCGAAATCGTATCTTCTGCATCGATATCTTGGGTCGATACGTGGAAGGTTGTCTGGGGCGCGAGTCATTAGGATTCGACTGCCCCTATTTCTTCTACTGCTCGCACTGTGTCTTTATATGTTGAGGAGGGGAATGAAGACTCTATAAAGTGTCGTAGCGGAGCGAGAATAGGTTGATTCCGATATGATGCATCCATCGTGGCGGATGCTTGACCGGACTGCGGCATTCATATCACCTCTACAGTCCTCATCATGTAGTCCCGCACCCGTACCCGGGGCGGCGTCATCACCGTGCTGGACCTAACCGTCCTCAAAGTCGACGAAGATACTTGCCCCCCGCATGCAAAGATGTCACTGTCCATGCGCGAATGTGTCTCCTTCTTTCTTCAAGTAATCGTGACATCAAGTAATGGCAACATGCTACATAAAAGTTCCCCAGCCTCATTCGACAGGAAAAAGAACGACTACCTAATCAAGCGTGTTTATCAAGCATTCGTAAGAAACCTAGTAATTCGCCTATTATCTTGATTTGCATATCTCTCCCGAAGTCTGATATAATTAAATTTTCTGGGTGTGTTATGAGACGATGATTCAGAGTATTGTCAAGAAATCCGGATTCAGGGTCCTCTGGGTCGGAGAACTGCGCGCATAGTTGACCGGTGGAGCGGCGAATAAGTAGTTTGAATTCGTAGCTCTAGCGAATCCGTGAGCATGGCATATCGCGGTCTGAGGGACTGCCTCACAGCGTCACATTCGCAACCAATCTCGCTGATATGTAGCATCAGGTCCTGGCGTGAGGGTAAATATTGTCAACGCCCATTCGAAAGTGCAAAATAAATTCTCGAACATAGAAAGCCGTGATCTTGAAAGATGTCAGCACTGGATAATAAAAGCCAAGGTTCGCGCTCACTGCGGAAGCCCAGACATGAACGGCTGCCATAGGCCCAGATTGCCTATGTTGAATCTCCACAAAGTCGAAGAAATAAATATATTCTGCTTTCAGCCAACAAATTCCGTTGATCGTTGAAAAGGATGAGCTGGAGAGATTAGATGAGAGCGCACCGTCATGGAATATGGTGGCACTCAGGTTTCCGGACCTCGCTATTCCGTAGAGCTGAAGGATAGTGGGGTGACTGGCATTGACAACAGAGTTGAATATCTGACGATCGAGATCAGAAAACTCCAACTGACCGAATCGCCGTGTATCTTGATACGTCTTTCTTCCATCTCTTGAACAAGATTTTCATTAGACCCAAGCAAAGAGACTTAAAGATTTGCATGCAGCAGACCTCTTCAGCGCCTTCCCCTTGATACATCGCAACTGTGTATTGGGTTGCCTTTCCGTCAAGTTTGGCAGAATATAATTTTTGGACACTGTATCGACTTGGACGTGACACTGCAGTACAAAGAAACTTCTTGACTGCCTGTATCTCAGCTTGCAAGTTTATGTCTCCCATGGGAATCTGACGACAATCTGAAAAAAAATTCACTTAATCGCTGAATTGGCTCAGTGACAACGAGTATAACTACCGAACTGAACCGCGGAAAGAGCAGCCGGTGCATAATTTGTTAGATCTATGATTCGTTTCAGGGCTTGTTCGCAACATCATCGATCGCAACTCACTTCCGTTGACCTGTACATTCCAACCTACTGCGCTTGAGACGTGGAACTGGGGTGCCTCGCCAACGCCCCCTACGCCGCCTTGAAGTCCGCCACCACCTGAACCGCCAATTCCCCCTACGCCCAATGGAAGATAACCTTCAGTCAGCAAGCAGCACAGAATTTGAACGTGTTGAGAGTCGCACCAGTGATTGTTAGATGCGGGGAGAGCCCTGAGAATCCTGGGGTTTCATGGCAAGTATTCATTGACGGGGGATTGAGAAGATGGTTGATGCTCAATGCTCGAACGAGCATCCCAGACTTTTATGGACGCAGGCAAAGATAGCTGCATTGCAACGTTAGAGTCAGCCTGACATCCCGGCGTTGGAGACAGAGTGAACGTCCCCAATTGAATCTAAAACTGGCTTACTTGAGTTAAGTGTACTTGAATCCAATTGTGTCTCCCTACCTGTTTCCAAAATGATTGCTCCCAATGAATATAGATTGAATCACAGGCTGAGATACCACGTCGGCGAGTGTGGAAACCCGAATCGCAAGGCAGAAGCCTAGGGTAAACTCGATAGATCCCTCGAGTTCCAAATTACTTCAATGAATAGAGAAATCCATACCAGCCCTGTAAGAAGCACCATCCTGAGTACTCTGCACAGAGTGAGGGAAAGAAAGAGACGTACTATTCATGCCCGTAAGCTATAAGGAGCGTTCCAAGCACCGTGATAGATCTGCAGGGCAAGATGCATCAGTACTGTAGTAACAGTGCGTGGCGCTGATTGCGGGTACGTGGCTACATGTACAATTCCCAGTTGTTTCCGAGCCGCGATAGAAAGGCAACAACCGCTCAAACCCAGCCGTTCACATGCGTTTGCTGTGCGATGACGGCCTGGCAGGCGATCCCTTCACACTGCAGTTGCCATTGTCGCTTAGCGTGCCATTGCGAAGAAAACAACGCCAGCTTACCTCCAGCAGACCCGACTCGAGATTGTGCATCGACTGCGATGCAGGCATGGAGGTGAGGGAGCTCGCAAAATGAAACTATGGAGCGCACGTAGGGCTCTGCAATCAACTTTCGAAGCCGGTGACGCCCTGTGATATGCCAGACCATTCTTCGAGGCAAGGTTCGAGGGGTGTAAAGATCGACCGGACGTCATGCAGATCAACTCAATGAGCCTCGGGAAGGATTAGTTATAGAGATGAGAGATGATTGAAGCAGGAGTCATTGTGCTGACCTTTGATTTAAAAGGGCTTCGATATGAAAATCTGAGGCTTTGAGCTGACACAGCTACTCCGCGATCGGTTCAGCAGTGATTTTTCGAGCAGTGGTGTCACCCAGCTGCGCGGGATACGACTTGAGCAAGTGACATGATTGTAGCACGTCAAATTCCTCAAGATGGTGGAATTCTTAATGAAGCGCTAGGGAGTAACATTAGTAGTGTAAGGATACTGTAACAGATTTCGTTACCATATATCCGGGGCGGCCTGGATGGGCAAATGGGCAAAGGCGTTGCTCGTCTCCATCGTAGGGAAAGGAAGGTGCAAAATATAGTATTCCTGTCATTTTCAAATAGGCTCACGAGACACAAGGATTTAGCTGAGGAGTTCTTGCTGGTCTCTTTGAAAATTGGATGCAAAGACCACAACAAAGACTTGTCGGGACTTCGTAGCAAGAAATGAAAGAGCCCAGTTCGTGTAAAATTTTCGAGTCCAACCGTAACTCAAGGCCAGAAGTCTTGAAACCAGCGACGATTCACGAATCGAATGAAAGGCCCGAAACGGGCAGATCTAGGTAGATCTCCGCCAAGGAAGCGACCCTCGCAGAACACATGCGACGAATTTATACGAGAATAGCCCTTTCCTCAGACACAAGCGTTGTTGGAAGAGATGAGTTGAAAAGAGCAGGTGCTCGTGCCAGTGAAATGATAAATCTCGTCGGACAACTTGAAAGATCATGCAGGTTTAATTGCCACCGCGAGGAGTAGAAGAAGGCGGGGCTTGCGGGGTACAAGCAGTGCCAAAGATCTAGCGACTCGCTCTTCCGCTGGCATTGTCAGTGGCAAAATAAAAAGGATTCTCGACGATGAGGCTTTGCTGAGCCTGGCTGATCGCAAGCTGATCGTTCGGAACAAGAAGGAATTGATGGCATCAAATAATGCAGTCAAAAATACTCCGCGCATCAAGTAAACAACCTCCGCATCATCAACGACAAGCGGGGTTCGTCGTCAAACCCAATGACTAGACCGTGGCGCTAAGCTGATTCGTTGACGCCTATTCTTTACTGGTTGCTGCCTCGAAATCTCCTCAAAAACGCATCAGAGAATGGATGTTCTGGTCCTGAAGACACACGAAATCTCTGTGTGCAAGATGGGCTTCCTGGATGAAATCTGAGTACAATGCACCATCGGTTTTTCAGGCAGTGGGACGTTCCACGGAAGAGGCCACAGCGCTGACCTCGCCCGGCGCATCCCGTCGGTAGCTTGTTGACAACCAAATGCTCGATGTGACGAACGACGCCTTGGACTACCAGACTCGGCACGAGAGGAGTTCTAGTGATAGAGTCCGGGAATATGTGCGTAGTCGAACGTTAACTCTCTTTACATTCGCCGCTGACTCCCTTTGACCAGCCTCTTTGCGGTCCGCTTTGCACCGTCCATCTCTCTACCGTGTCTCCAAGCCAAGATAACATCCCGCTCTTTTTTCCTCGCGCTGCCACCCTCGCAGCACCGTCCTCCGCCGTATCCGCTCGACGCTCAACTTTGGGTCGTCTGGGGTTCTGTCTGTGGAAGCTTTGGGACGCCTGTGGCCGTATAATCCAATGACTCACCCATTCTGACCGTGGTCGGAACCGGTATGACGAACGCGCGCTCCTGGGTTGAGCTCTCAAAGACGCTGGATCTGATGTATGTATATCCTACGCTGTTTCATCCTGCATCCACGCTCATCTTTTCTTCCACAGGTGCCGACCTCCATGATGCAATCGGGCAAACTCGTATTCTATCGCTATGCCGCCGGACACGTATTGTACTCTTTGAGTGAGTGCCGTCTGTACGTTTTCACTTCCGTTTGAGGATAGTTAGCGCTGACCATACCCATCATCTATCATTCACAGCTAACGAACGAGATACCCCACCCCACCCCCAAATCAAGCTTCAGTCACGATCCCACGATTCGTCTTAACGAAACGTCAATGGCTGGTGCGTTTCCTCTTCCCCCACTTACTCATGCTAATGTTACTCATTCCCCATAGATTTTGAATCAAAGTCTTTGCGCCTTGACGATGCGCGCGCGTTCTGGGTGTACATACCCTAGCGCTCCGTCTCTGTCCTCTCTCTGCATCCCGGCGATCGTCTACCCCGACTCGGGAGTGGCACCCTCCAGATGTCGGCAGATTGGCCTGACCGGTTGTACATCTCTACCTGCTCCCTCAGGTCTGCGAAGAGTACGTCATCTTAACCTCGTTCTCATGTTGCTAGTCGTGGAGCTGACGAGGGCTTTCTCCTGCAGCGTCGTGTTGCTGCGAGTGTGTCGAGGGTGCAGCAATGACGGCGTGCTTCCCCGCCCCGACACCGTCGCCGGTTCTTCTCGCTACGTCAATCCCAGTCCTCCTCTCCAGTCTCTAGAGTCGACCTATCTTCGTCTTTTCCGCTAGAGTCTCCCGCCCCTCTTGCGTCCATCGAAACCGATGCCAATCAATCCATCGGCAGCGCTGGGCTCAGCGAGATGCTCTCAGTACACCCATCGTGCGTCTCTTCCTCGCTTGTATAGTACTGGTGCTGACAACACCCCACAGCTCCCGGCGTACCTCCGCTTCCACCTTATGTCGTCCCGCACCTCCACCCTCGACCCGCACCTCCGGTCACTGCCCACACCATCCCGGCCTGATTGACCTCGAGCCTTGCCTGCCCTCATCTCCACCCACACCTCCGCCTTCACCTCGTCTCCACCCCCACCTCTACTTCACCTCTGCCTCACCTCGATCCTCCGCTCTCTCCTCCCACCCCCACGGCGCCTCCGCATACCGCCTTGCACTTGTGTCTTTTCGTCTTGCCCGCTATCTCGCGCACCTTCCCCCGCCTCTCCGACACTTCTGTATATCAACAACGACACTCGAGAAACGGTTTTTGTGGGCGGGGGTTTGCGACACGGCGCCAGATCCCGTATCTCTTCCTCGGGAGGATGATCGTGATGATATGCCGACCAGTTTGCAAGAAGAGGGAGGCCGAAGGTGGGGGCGGGGGAGGTATATGGAGTGAGGATAGTGAGGAGTGTGATCACATGCGGATACGGATCGAAGACGAAGATCATATATGCTCGACGGACATCACCGCCGACGTCTTCCTTCATTGAGCTTTCTCCTCTCAACGACACTGCTCGTGTAGTGGTGCTCGGGCGGCCTAACGGTGGTGCGTAGAAGGAGAGGAGGTTGGGAGGAGGGATTGATCGTGGGTGGACTCTGGTGCGGAGCGGCAGGGTGCCTCACAGGGACGACGGGTGGGTGAGCGATGACAAGGATGAGGAAACGGTGGGAAGCGGGTCGATGAATGTGTGGACCGTGCGTCTCGTCGGGTCGCTTGAGCTGCACGGATGGCATAGGACACAGGTTTGCTGGTGCGTATCCTTCAACTCGTATGTGCGCAGCCCTCTTCTGACAGACTGTCTTTCTCGCAGACGGGGGAGCTGGTGGGGACGATGGCTTGGCATGCTGCCGGCGGACTCTTCTTCGTGCTCGTTGTCATTCGCCCTCGCCGTCGTCTTCGATGATACCAATACGTGGCCGTATCTCCCGCATCTGTACCCCGGTAAATAGGCAGGAAGGTAAATTACACGGATTTGTTTTCCGGGAGATTAAATCTGCGGACCAGAGAGTATGCAGACTCATGTCCAGATGATATGAGCTCACCATTTATTGACACCACATCCAACTCGCCAAGGGTAAAGGCAATTTTCAGCAGTCGAGAGTACACAGGGACGAAACTTTACTAAGCCAGAGTTAACCCAGCGAAATAAAGCCTGTGGTTGAGAATTTTTACCTCGAGGTTAATTTCAAGCCGGCCCAGCGCAGTCTATTCCTCGTCGAGTTGTACCAGGGACAAATGAAGTTGACCCGGGGCTATGTCCGAGTTTTGTGTGGTGCGCAAAATGACAACACGTGGTGCTTCCGCATTCGGAAGGTCAATCTGGTGCAGGCTATTGCGATGCAGGTTCTCGACACTATACAGATTCAGAGAATGGATATAAATTGGGGCAGACTAGTACTAGTACAATGCACTACAAGGGGAGAGAACCAAACAACACATATGAGCATACTTTGTGCAAAATTGGCTGCAGGAGGAAAACAGAGGGAGGATTCTTCGACCACTGTAACAACGAATCGACGAAGACGAGCGACACGTCCGGGAGGGCCTGAAAAGAAAAGTGTCAATGTGATGCGTGAATAGAACTCTGCAAACAGCACATACCACAGGTCTATCTGCATCCTCCAAGCTTGACCCGCCATCCCCACTGATCCACCCCATATTCATCGTCGAGGGCGAGATACCGGTTGACCGATCGATAGCAATCCCGAAGATGGGGGTCCTCCTTGACGTTGTAGAGATTGACAAGATGAACGCCGCCGTCTTGCGAGTGCTTGGTATTCTTGCGACTTGCGTTCAATTGAAGCCCAGTTTCTTGCGCAATCTTGACTGGAGACAGATCACTTGCAATTCTCAACCTCAGGTCTTGCTCAACAAGTTATCTTGAACCTTTTGTGCGAATGTCTTGATGAGAAGACACTGTTTGAGCGAACCGCTGCGAACGAGTCTGACGCGATTGAGGCGGCTTGAGGGCTTGAGAGGCTTGAGATACTTAGAAGTTTGAAAAGATTGGTTGCGGCTGGAGGTTGAGCATCATGTTTCCGGATGTCTTGAGAGGCCCCGATGTAAGATGACAACGAGCGAGGACGCAGCGACGAAGATGAGGACGAGAGGAAAGACGAAAAGAACAACCAAGTGATGATCGATCACGTGGCGGCAATACCGCCAAACAACTGCAACTCCGGCCAGCGTGCATCGATCTTGCAAAGACATTCATTCAGGCTTTTACATTCACGTATCTACGGCTGCCCAACAACACTGCTAAAAGAGCTACCCCAAGCCCCGACACCCCCACTGTCAAAACCAACGCCGTTTGTGAATGCAAATGTTGTGTAATCTGTCGTAGTGCCATACTGAGCAAGTGCACCACCAAAGCTGGAATCTGGCGCGCCGGGTGAACCCTCCAACGATAGACTGGTCACAGGCGCTCCCGGTATGATTCCTGTGAACTTTGACGCGTCGTCTGCGAGGATCTGGTCAATATACCTGGCAATTCAATTCATTACAAGTGCAAAAAATCGGTGCGGGGTACGTACGGCTTCCACCGCGCGTCCTTGAAATTACGGCCGCGCAATGCGACCTGGTCTTTGAAGTGAGCATCCACCTTTCCCCAGAAGTCTGCCCCTGCTGCGATACGACCTCCCTGCTTTGTCGTGGTCTTGCGCTTCTTTGCCGGGGGATTAGACGACTCAGAGTCGTCTTCTCCGTCGGCTTCGTCGGTCCAAAGTAGGTCAGGGTTGTCGAAAGCAAATCGGCGCTACCGATGCATCAGCTCCGCAAGGCTCTGATTGCAATACCAGAACTCACGAGAAGAGCAGCGTGAATGCTGAAAAGATCAGATAACTCTCCCCCCACGCCGCCAAGCTTATATTTTGACGCCAGGGTGTAGGTAATTTTATCCAGAGGCACGAAGCTGGCGGGGTCGATGCTATCACGAATCTGGCAACTTGTTCAGGGAAGCCAGTGTGATGAAGCAGTGGAACACGTACGTCTTGGCGGTAAGCATTCCGCACGCTTGAGCACGCCCTCTTCAACGCACTCATAAGCTTCTTCTCACGGACAGGCACACCGAAGATGTTGTCGAGGTCGAGATACTGCTTGCGATCCTTCAAGATGACCTGTCTCCCAAGTAAATAACTGTACAAAAAGGTGATTTAACTCAAGTCGCACCAAAACATCGACATGCATTGCTGAAAATGCTGTCCGCGTTGCTTCGTGAATCACGTCTTGGGTGATTCCTCTGACATTGGCCTGCAAATACTGATCAGTGTGCTATTAAAGTCTACAGGCAGCCAGACCTTTTGGGTGGTGGTCAGAGAGAAGCTGTCGTCGAGCCGAATTTGAAGATCTCGCATCATGGCGCGCAAGTCTCCACCGAAGACGTTCTCCTGAGCGGCACGACGTCTCTCGGCCGCCTCACTGAGAACCACAGCGAGCATGTAGAGCTGGCCCAGTAACTCGCCGGGCCTGAGACCCGTGTTACCGCAGACCTGAATGTGAAGTAAGACAATTTATTTGCAGAGAGTCCAGTCTCACAAACCTGTAGAAAACCTCGCAACTTCATGCGATCTCGATCCCCGAGCCCAAACTCCCGGGCTAGATTGTCGAGGTACAATGCCGGAACAGCAGTAGGTGGTGTCAGTGAAGTAGGAAGCGGCCCCATTTGTGAAGTCGGCGGTGGCTGGGGCTGCGGGGCGAATGGTGAAGGGGTGACATGACCTTGTTCGGGAGAGGTTGACGGTGAGGAATGGGTGGTGGAGTCTGTGGCGCGTCCATTGGTGATGTTGGTCGTGGCTTGTGCAAAGGTGTGAGGTGAGTCGGTATTGTTTCTCTGTATTTATACTGTGTATACCTCACGTGTAGGACGCGTCGACGCGTTTGTTTACATTTGGAACTCAGCACAGCATTCTGCCGGAGCAGTATAAAGTCCTGCGAACACAGGAAGAGGAAAGGAGCATCTCCCTGTTTCGGGCATGAAGACAAACATCAACAAATCTTGCTCTCCGCAGCGTTCTCTCCTATCTCTCCTCATCCTCGTCGACATGCCTCCGACATCAGCACGGCAAAGACTGCAATGTCTGCCTTCCCACTCGGTATATCACGTTAAGCGCTGACTCGTCTTCATAAGGCTTTTTTCCACCGATCTCGTCAATGTCAAGGTGCTCTGTCGAGCCAAGTGACAGACACTCAATACTTTGGGCAATGTGAGATCTTTGCTTTATTCCTTCGTATCTGAAACTCACGCAATTCGATTCAGATGACCAGTCTCCATCGCCTTCACCTTCGACCACCAACTCCGCTCCTGGCTCCCCTTGCATAAGCTCTCCGCAACCTGTGGACACGCAACTGAGGGACATCGACCCTTTCTTTGACGTTGATGAGCCGCACAACAGCGCCCATCCGATGTATGTCTGGGATTGGATTGGGAAGGAAGAAACGATTGGTGCGTCTCGAATTTTTTTCGCTTTCATTGACCCATATTCTGACAACCGTCAGATCATGGGGCCATATCCACACCTTCATCCACTCTCAAGTCCTCCCCTTCCACCATTGACTCCACCATTGACGAGGTTTCGGTCAAGCGCGAAGGCAGCAACGCGCACACAAGGGAAACTACAGCAAAGCAGGAAGAGGTGGAAGAGGTCGCTCCCGAGCCTTTGCAAGATGTCAGATTCTCCGAGCTCTCGGATTTCGAAAAGTGGGTGATATGCCGTATGCGGGAGACAGTGAAGGACGGAGTTCGTCTCTCTACTCGCCTTCAGAACTTAAAGAAGAGCTGTGAGTACTACGAAGCGATGTATCACCACCACAAACGGATACTCAGGAGATACACTTTTTAAGTAGAGATTTGTTCTGAGCTGCTTGTTATCTTACAAACATTGTTCGTTCTCCAAGTACTTTTCTCGCCCTGTGTCGGGTCCTGAGTGGCCTGATTCCGCCGTTTTGAGATGTGTGATGTTTTCCCTCGAAAATCATAGAGATAGCACAAGAGTATTAGCCATTATGAATCCAGAGGGCTGGTGGGATATACTTTATAAAGAACATATAGCAAGGCGCAAAATTACGGCCCCCCATTTGCTTGTCTCGACGGTCAAAATCACAAAATCGGCGCGATTTGTCACGGCACGTGACCTGTGACAAGCGTGAATCTTGCCAGCTCAATCCTCGTCCTCGACATACTCAATGCATACTTTTCTACACTGCAGCCGAAGTCGTCAATACCCAATTCTTCTTGGCTCACTTTCGAGGATTGGAACCTCTCAGAATGAATTAAGATTATAAAATCAACGAGGCAAGCCCGAATAAATCAACTTGGACTCGACGGCGATTCAGCTACAGTTGGACGTAAACGAGTCAATGCTCTGGGTTCTACTCTAGCTGTTGTCGTTGAGGCTTGAACCCCTCCACTAGCTGTCCTATTTTGTGTATCCTTCTCCTTCCGGACAGCTTTTCCAGCCGCAATCTCGTTCACTGCACTTTGGAAAATGACTGTATCGGCATCGAGCGGGGAGGTATTGATTCGGAAGCGTTGTACATGCTTGGCATCTCGCATCTGGGCTGTATTGAGTACAAGGTCAGTCAAGTTCTGAGCGTGCACAATCTGTGGGCGAGTCTGTTCTGTGCGCTGTCGCTCCTGAAAGATCGTTCTTGAGCCGGTTGGCCCGCAACCGTTATCCTGGCAATTGTGTTGGACATGACTGTGCACAGCAAGTCCTTGATTCCGTCCCATTAGTCGCTGAGCCACACCGTAAGATTGGCACTCACAGATGTCTCATGCATGCTTCGCTGCCCAGTTATCAAGATTCTCGGCATACCGTATTTCGGCGTCCCACGAACAACCAGAACTCGTTCAACCAAGATACCGTCTGCTCGAGAGTGACGGGCATTCTCAGATCCCACACATTGAATGATTTCCTCCACACGCCCAACGAATGTCTCGCCGATCCTGTCCGGGTGTTGGAGAATAACGAAGTGGCCGGGACAGCAAATATCTCCATTCTCCAAGGTGAGTGTTTTGCATGTTCTGAAATTGCCCTTCCTGGATGACCACTCCGCAGCATGTTGACCCGTCAATGTCTCGGTGATGGGTCTCTCGCGTCTTTGGTCCAGGGTACAGAGACCTGCAACATCGAGTTAGCTGGTGAGCGATAAGTGTAAAGCCCGACATGCCAGAGGTAGGTCGTATTTTGTCTTCGAGTCCAAGGTAGCTTGTCACAGTGTTAGGTGATTCAACGAGGAGTCGGGGTGCGAGACCAATCGATTTCCAATCGGCGGGGTTCTTAGAAAATTTAAGGGGATAGGCATCGTTGCGAACAGATTGAGACAGTAGGAAGAGCCCTCCGCTAAGAAGGTGTCGGATACGATTTCCTTGCGCGAATGCAAGGGCAATGTCTCGGGAGGGAGCATGTCGATTGGAGTGGACACTTTTTGCTCGGATGATAGCGTTGAAAGATTCGAAGGCCTCTGTTGCAAATAAGATGGCGGGCCCGAATCTACGAATGTGTGCAGGAAGATGGAGAATGATATGGAATTTAGGCTTGTTGAACCCACCTTATTATGGGGGATAATATACCACCCGCTCTAATTAGCAATGGGGCGTGGTGGAATCAAACCAGAGGTTTAGAGTGATTTCTGGTATACTACCATAGAGTTCTGAGGCAGGGGGCAGGCTTACCATCAGCAGTGAGCTCGCAGTCGTCGTCACCGTAGAGGGCAACGAACAAGTGGATACGTAAATCTGATCAAATTTGCATGTATTTGGGCAACGGTCTCGACCGTCGCTTGGCGCTGTCGAGCACGATGAGCTCGATAGTTAACTGAAAAAATCGGGTAAATTCTACAAAAAAAGGAGTACATGGCTAGATACCATCGTGTACCATAGCGTAGAGATAACGACTATATTGTCAAAACTTTGTCCGTATAACCGTATAAGAAGGATTAAGGCATTCTGCCGCGGCAAGAGTCTGCGCGGCAAGTCTACGAGCGCGATCGCAACCCACACGTCTGTGCTCTTCCATAGCGCCTGAACTCGTGCGTGCGTCGGCCTCGAGAAGTGCGAGAGAGCTGCCGCGTGCACAACTCTCCATCTATCTCGCGAGTAGCACCTGCACTCGTCTCGGGCTGGGCTTGGAAGCAGCGTGCACGCTCAGGCTTGAAGTGGAAACGGGAAAGAGCAGCTGCCACCGACACAGCCGTACGTGCAAATTTGGTTGGGCGGTGAATGTGGCGGCAGCAGGGGGTGGTAAATTCGTTGCGGGGCATGATGCAGCAAGTAGGGATGGGGAAGAAGGAAGGTGGTGGCAGAGCAGGACGGAGGGAGGAGATGATGAGGATGGTAGTAGCTATTCGAAAACGGCACTGTTAGCGGTGGCGAAATATGGTCCTCGGAGGGGTAGCAGACGTGCAGGATCGTTCCACGCTGACGGTAATGAAAACGGCAATGAGGGCAGTGCATGTCACCTTTGAAAGTATGGGAGTGGGATGTGAAATCCAAGCGCAAGAAGCGCAAGAAGCTGCGCCAGGTGTACTCGGCATCGACTTCCCTGCGAGAATCACGGGACTAGTGGCGACAGCGGTGGTAAAATGGAGAGAGAAGGGTGAGCCTTGCGCTTCTCGGATACGTAGCCAGCGAGCGGCTGCTTCAGGTAATGCTGCGCTGGATTACCGCAATTCAGCACGAATACGCGCCGAGTAACTTCGGGATACGACCCCAACCTTCAGATCAACAGGTAGGGGAGTCAAAAACGAAAGGCATATAACGCCGCACCGAGTTATACCAGAATCAAGACAGAACTGTTCTCTCAGATACACTCGACATGTCGTCTGAATTTGTTCAATAAAAGATGTTGTTGACAAAGAAACACCAGATTGAGAGTCGCAGAAATGGGGTTGAGGTAATAGAAAGAAACATTTCATTGTTGTGAAGGGATAAATTCATGAGCGGGCGTCAGTACACGTCGACGGCTGAGGACATGGTGGTCAAGAGCAGGAGAGTCACGCATGTGATGGCGTGACTTCTCTCCATCAAACGCATCGTAACTGCCAGTGGTCGAAACATCGAACATCGACTTTCCCCGGCATACTCCTCGACATTTCATATATTCCGCGTAAGCCGCTGGGTCTATACTATTAGTATAAACGCAGAGGAAGGTTTAAATAGGGAAATTAAATTTTCTTTGGGCTGATTTCACCCAAACAGGTGAAAGTTTGAGTTCATGGCTTGACGAGGTATGTATTTAACTGACACTCTCAGACTACTAGTATTACAATTTCTCATTTAAAATAGATCCCTCAGTGAACTCTTCAAACGGAACTTGGCGCTGCAGCTGCTGAACTGGCTGGGGTGACAGTTTAGATCTTTGTCTCATATCTCGTTATAGCCTGCATATTCCAGTTACATAATCTGGATTCGGAGTCCTCAACACTTTGGTCTTGATATGTCAAAAATTTACGACTGTGTGATTCGTTTTAAAAAAACCTATTTTTCCCTATATTTCGCAATTTCGGGGCCAGGCGGACATTGGATACACCAAATGTGATTTAGAACTCAGGTAGAATAACGTAGAAGTCCGAACATATCGGTTGAACTGGGGTCTAGTGGTGATCCGGACGAAAATGTGTAAAAGGGACCGAAATTGAGGTTTTGTGTAACAAGGTTCCGCACTGTAATATGAGGAATGAGTTGTTCAGCTGACATTTCAGATGTATTGTCGAACGCACACTCACATCCAGGCCACAGTTTTGACAAATGTTGTTTGTACATGCTGCCCCTACGTCCCACGATTTTAGGGGATTTTTCTGAAGCTGTCTCGGGAACGCAATTCACTGAACGCAAGTGTTTCGACCAGTTAGCGGATGTTTCGACCGGTTACTGACGGAATTTGGTCGATGGAATATTGATTTCTTCGTAAAATCCTGTGGTCTCGGAATATAGTATGCTTATATCTGTACTCAGTGAAATGAGAGTGAGGACTGGAGAGCAAGCCTGAATACTGGGCTCCAATTTCAACGTTTTTTGTGTATATTGAAACGTTCGGAGCAACGGTCCGATATCACCGAACCAACAAAATTGGGTGTCCGAGAAACGATGAGGGCACTAGCACGACAGCTGGAACTGGAACAACGATTAGATGAATCGTCTACTCGCCGTTGAGTTGAATACATAATTACTGAAGGTACCGGAGGGTTCGGAAGGGATCCGCCGATCCGGGTAGAAGCGAGAATCCAAACACCAGGTGTCAAGGGCTCCGAGACAGATTAAATTGGTGTCATTAAGAGTACTGTGCGTACGGTGCCATTGGCTCTATACCTTGAACCCCAGTGAAAGGGCGGAAAACCGAAGGGAAGCGAGGGGAAGAAAGAAAGGTAGAGTTTTGATGCAATCATAATACGTCGTCATTCATCAAACGATCAATGCCATCAGCCAGCCCGCCCACTTACTGCCCAGCACGAAGCCTGCTACTCTCCCGTCCACCGCTCACCGTTGAGGCCATACCACAAACCATGCAACCTTCAGTAGCATCTAACCTTACTTACCTCCAGATTAACCCCATTTTCCCGCTATATTACGGTCCAGAAATAGCAGGCCGGCAGCGGCCGAATCCCATTTTGGCGGGGCGCGTAAGGGGGCGCACAACACAGCCACGCGCTCTTTTGGCGCGCCGACAAACGCACCTGACAGGGCGGATTGATGGATGACGGCTAAGAACAAACAAATGTCCTGTTTTGGAAGGGCGGACGGCGCCTTATGCACGGACCATCATGGCGCGATCCGCGGGCGAGCGGTGGGCGCGGATACGGACGCTGACGGCCGTTCAAGGTGAGTGGTATATACCACACTCCACTCTCCTTCTTCAGTCTGATTCCACCACCGTCCATTGCTAATTAGAGTACATGTGGTATACTATTTCCCCGTATACGCCTGTTGAACCAACGATTAGTCCACCGAGCTACATGAAGTAGAAAACTGTCAATTTCGCGTGTTAATAGTGCCTGGCAAATGTGTCAATACAGCCAACAGCGAAAACCAAGCACAAAGGGCGCACAAGATGGGACTCTCGATCAACAATTTCGGGTTGCCAGATGAGAGGTATCATCTTTGAAAGCGACTGCCATGTCTCGAAACACGCAGACGGTACCAAATCGTAAAGCACGAAAGGAGCGACTTGAGCAATTGCCCGGAAATCACGTCCAGTCAGAGAGCCTGAGTATTGAACTAGGGTTTTTCCAGCTAGAGGGGAGATACCCAGGCCTGAAACGTCGAGGGAAGTAAGGCGGGTGATAAGGAGTTCCTTCAACGCATCTTTGTTTTTGAGGTGATTCTGGACGACGTCCCGCCACAGATATTTCACGAAACCTAGCAGAATTACATGAAGGATCTCCACTGGAGTATCTTGATGCGGGTCGAGGCCTGGGTATTTCCATTAACTACGCCGCAATGTCCTGAACACATTCACGAATCACCTTTGATGCGCCAGACAGGGCTGGTTGTATTTTGCGGGAGACTGGCAAGACGGGCATTGAGGGCAGCCTCCTTTGATGCGCGTCCACGTTTCCCTTTGTAAGACTCAAATATTTTCTCGAGAAAATGGAGCTGATACGTGTCTTTGACACCTGTTTCGGTGCGCTGTTTCTGAATTTTGGTCTTCGAGTCAAGGTATGACGCCTCGACAAAATAGGACTTGAGCTTCTCGGTTGTTTCGGTCTTGTTACGGAGGCGGTCAATCTGCAAAATTTGAAATTAGAGAAAAAAAACACCGCCGCGAACAGAAGAGTGTAAACCCACCTTCATAAAAGAGGTTACTCTTTGGACCATCTGTGTGAGAGACTCCTGCACTTTTCGCTTCCCCTTTCCCTTCTTCTTTGCCGTCCCTGCCTCAGCCTCCGAGTTATCTGCGCTCCCATCTGCACTTCCCCTGTCGCTACCACCAACACTTTCTGCATCACTCGCACCTCCACCAGCGGGCTGAGTAGACGCCGGCTCTACATCTTGCTCAGCTGCGTCACTCCCCTTCACCCAACACGCACGATAAAACAATTTACCGCGCAATCCGATATGACACGCAAACTCACTTTGCATGGGATTATCGCCGAGCAATGCCAACACCTCCGGGATAACAAGGACGGGCTCATTAAGGACTGAGTCCCATGCCCAAATACCGTTCTCCTGGGCCTCGCTAATGGCATCTGAGCTTCGAATGAAAATTGTGAAAAAGTAGTAAACGCACTCGAGCTGCTCCACAATTCCATCAAGCATTTCGAGGGGTGGAGCTATATTAGACGTAGAAAGAAAATGGATATTGTACTCCTTCTGCGACTCCTCTCGAGGCAGTCCAGCTGGCGTAACAAGAAAGCTATTGTGCTCGTTCCACTTTTTTGATACATTGCCAGAGGTGTCGTCGCAATACATCCACAGCGGAAACATGACAACACGGCATCCTTCAGCCTTTGCCCGCCATCGGTTGCCGACCTTGGGATTGGTGTACGTCCACTCGCTGGTAGTCTGCGTGGCTTCGTCATAAACATCTACGACAATATCAGAATTAAATCGCAAGATTTGTAACACAGTCATATACTTGCCAAAAATATTCGCCGGATTTGGTTTGTCATAGAACCCAGACTCGACATCGACACGGAGCTCGGGAAAGTTCTTCAAAAACTCGGTAGCTGCGACAACAAGTGGCTCTGATGTAATGAAAACTCGCCATCCAACACCGGCATCCGTGACGATTGGCTGTAATTGCCAGCAATTGGCAAACAATTGCCCCGATTTGGTGAACCATCGGGTTGGTATACAGCATTCCCCATTTCGAAGCATTGCGGGCTCATGAATGAAATAATCTTGCTGAGCAATGCGTACCATAGGGGTGGTCTGGTTGTCAGGCAGCTCTTTCAGCCAGCGATCTCCTTGGCGAGCCTCGGAGAGCTTTGGCCCGCTGTCCTCAGGATAGAAGGACAAATGCGGTCGTACTTTGGGATTGGCCATTTCCTGCGCAATTCTGAATTAGTGCTGCCACATGGCTGGAGTGCAAACTTCCTTCACACCTGGGCAATTATCTGTGGAAGACTATTGACATAATATTTATGTCCGAGCGCCCCATTGTACATGATACTGTCAATCCCGCACATTTTTTGAAGTGCAGCATTGAGAGTCTGCATTGACTTGACGGAAGGGACATTGTCAACTTCGTTCACCTTCAGCAGCCAGAGGAATAGGTCGAGTTGGCGTTGAGAAAAAACCGATCGAGGCAGGTGCATGAGAATGTCGAGGGTACATGTCTGCAAGATTTGAGAAGAGATAGAGAACAGAACAACCAAACTTACAATTCGGTCGCGCCAAGGAAACCAGAATCGAGCAGTCGCACCCTCGTCTTCTTCGGTTCGAGGGCACTTGCGAGGTGGACCACCAACTACGACAGTGTTAGATACAGCCATTTTTGAAATGCTGATTAGAAAAAAATACTTGATTCATCCTGTCGTAATGGAGCCTCAGTAGCCGAAGGCTCCGACGAGGGGTCCGGGGGATATCCATCTTCACTGCGTTCCTCAAATTCATCGTCGGACGCCGGCAGATCGTCATATCGATGTAAAATTGCACTTGCTATAGCGGCAACTCCTTGTTCTTCTGCACTCAATGGAATCTCGGTGTCATCCATTGCCAAGTTCCAGGAGATGCCGAGGTTTGGTGAAGGTACACGCTGAGTTGGATATGGATCCACAGTGTTTCCGGTGAAAGCAGAAAGCAGATTTCGGAGGGCATCATCCATTATTTGAGGCTCGGAGGCGGCTTGTTGAGTGCGGTGATCAAGCAGGGACTGATGGGCGGAGGTTTTCTCATGTGCAGAACAGTTCTTTAAGGCTCGTTCACGTCCATCGTCGCAGATACGGCAAATCGCAGTTCCATTGCTCTGAATATGCCAGACTGGGCGAAATGAGTTACTGCCATATCGGGACGCTTCGAATGACGTACTCGTTTGATTTAGGTGCGACGACATTGCTGGATGCGAACCTGGCTTAGATTGTGCACGGAACAACTGCTAGGTTGAAGCTGGGGATGAAGATATGAGAAGTTAACCTCAGGTTCACTCTGATGTGGTGCTCCGCTTATTTGCAAAAAAATGCATTTGGGACAAAATCAAATAGATCTAGCGCATCTTCCGGATCAAACACGGGACCAACTCAGAAATTTGTATCCTGTCCATCCGAACCTCTGGCTGTGTATGTGACAGTATGATGGCCACGTGATCGCCCTCGTTTTGCTCCAGGTCCTTTATTGGTCCTCCGCGAATCTACGGGCTTAGTTAGGATGCCTACACATGGATAGCTTTTGAAGGTTCTTCTACTATCTATGCGAAGTATTTCGCCTGGACGAGGATGCCACTTACGTGTTACTAGTACAGATAAAGTATAGTCGACATCGGCGAGTACATGTAGCGTCAGGAATCAGCGATTTATAGCGCAAATCGAAGCCGGACAAACTATCGCCACCGGTTGTCATGTATCAAGTGTCGACAGCGCAAGAGGTGTACTCGATTCATTGTTGCTGGATTAATTGCATTTTATTCATTTCTCCTCCAGGTCGCGGCAGGTCTTTTTCTCTTCTTTCCTTGCTTCGGGTTCTTGTCTCTCCTTTTGTTCGGTCGTCGCTAATTGACTCTTTCCTTGGCTTCACACTTTTTCGGTGTCTTCTCAAGTGCATGATTCTGATGCGATCCCGGCCCGCTCAAAATTTTCGGTCCGGCTAACGCCGGACTACCATATCAGGTAATTTTTCTTTGATTACCGGCCGGTGAACAACTGATCCAGTGAACAAAAGGTGTAACGCGTAACGGCCAGTGAACAACCGGTCGAAATGATAGGACTTGCACCGCACCAAGTCGAAAATCTTTCTCAGCATCGGCACAGCAGCTTCAATCTTCCTCCCACTTACACACTGCTGCGCACTCCTTGCGCCATCCCCCCTCGACAGTACCTCAGCGAACTGTAAACC
The DNA here is from genome assembly GCA_037176885.1 of Favolaschia claudopus. Lineage (NCBI taxonomy): Eukaryota > Fungi > Basidiomycota > Agaricomycetes > Agaricales > Mycenaceae > Favolaschia > Favolaschia claudopus. The sequence goes on from JAWWNJ010000076.1 coordinate 727,880, forward strand.
ACCATGGACACCAGACTCGCAGCATCCGGTTCGCTCCTCGGCTTCCAAACCTCCCGCGGTAGCATACTGAGCTATTGGTCGGATAACATGTCCGTCGGTCCCAATCTTCCCCTTCATACCCTGAGTAAGCCTGCGATTTGGCTTCTCTATCACCTGCAAGCTCGAAAATACATCAAAACCAACCACAATCAACCGCTTTCGGAGGCAATGATAAATATGTTCGACACTTATCTTGGGTGGGCGAGCTCTGAATTTGTTCAATCCTCTCTGCGTTAATACTCATTTCTTTAGGTACAAGTACATTTCATCGGCCACGAAAATCATGATATTACAGCACTTGTGCGAGAGACTTCAGGGGATGGAGCTGGAAGCTTGTTTCCGCGCGAGTGAAATGTTCCGCCTCCATTCTCTGAGTCTCGAACAGTGGCTCGAGTCTCCAGATAGTCAACTGGGACAATTGACAACTCACCTTCTGCGGGAAATTCCTGGCGAAAAATTGCGAACCTCAGTCCTCATGATCAACCATAACACACTGGATGTATTCAAAGCCATCAATTTTTTCGAGTCAGTATCAACCCTTTCCATATGCGATATAGGATATTTGTCCTGATTCATACTCGCAGCTACGAATTTCTTCCGCATGCGACACGTTCTTGGATTGTGCAAGATCTTGCGCGCCGAATCCAGTGGCTTCACGATTTTCAATTCGTTCTCTTGATACACGAGTGGTTTCCGTTCGCGGGACTAGACAAATTTAACGAATGGCATGATATCATGACCGAAATCTGCATCCATCTTTCATCGCAAGATTGTTCACCGGAAACGCGACTTGAAGTCTGGAGTATTATTACGTCGCATCTTGGGTATGTTTTTTCTTCTTGGCTGCTTCCCACAATCTTGCACTGATATCCAATGCTTATAATAACAGGCATGACTCTGACCTCACATCACGAATTCTGACTGTAATCAACACTTTTCCAGCTTCCGACAACTGCACTGCGCATCTCAGCAACCGCAGCGTTCAAGTTCGAACCGTCGCATTAGGAATGCGCGCATTGTTTTTGAACCATTTGAACCATTTCTTACTGAACTGTGTGAGCCGTCAGGCAGAACTGTTTGAACCGTTTGCCTAAATTGAGAAACAACGAACCGTTTGAACCGAAAATGTTGAAGTCCGATGAACCATTTGAACCAAAATGTTGAAGTACAATGAACCGTTTGAACCGAAATGTTGAGGTACAACGAACCGTGTGAACCGAAAATTTTGAAGGCGAGTGAACCGTTTGAACCGAAAAAATGTTGAAGTCAAGTGAACCGTTTGAACCGAAAAAGTTGAGCATGAATGAACCGTTTGAACCAAAATGTTGAGGGCAGCCTAACCGTCTGAACCGAGAAAAAATTGAAGCCAGTTGAACCGTTTGAACCGCATGAACCGATTGAACCGAAAAAATTCAAAGACAGCTGAACCGTTTGAACCGAAAAAATTCCAAACACAAAAAAGTTTCTAATGAACTCGAAAATGACATTGGCTTACTCAGAATTCGCTCAAAAGACCTAGTACAAGGTCATTCTGGAGTTTGTTCTCGATGCTAGAATGCTGCCCAAAATTCAACTACATACTTGTTGAAATTCCGTAGCTATGTGTTCACCTGAATATCCGCAGTCATATTTCATACCTTATTTATTGCCTATCCAATGAGTACACATTGTCTAGTTACAATGTGGTCTCTATATTCATGTGCTACTTCCCCTAGCTACATTTCATTTTCTTGAACAGTATTTAATCTACCTACAGCAAGGTTATACTTTAGTATCTTGAATCCACTCGTCCACTCTCATTCTCACAATAATACCAGTATAGAGTTCCATTGAACAATGAACCAATTCGACCACCAGATATTGTGAAGATATATTATAAGTGCCCTGTCTATGCCAGGCTCGTCGTCTGAGAGGGAAAGAATTTTGGGGACAAAAACCGAATGGATTCGGTCACCAGAGCTCTCTTGCTCGACCCATGAGGGACGCGCTCGAGCCGGCCTCGGCGAATAGACGGAAACTCCCAAAAAAAAAAAAAAAAAAACTACAGAGGGAAGCAGCATGGGTGGGGGAGAAAAATATTTAGTCTATCGAGCTCTGTGAGTGTGTACGTAGAGGATGAGGACCAGAAGTCTGAATGAAAGAGACCGTATCTATATATACTAAAAGAGACAAAGAAAGAAGTCGGCACGTTGCGCCATGACGAGACGCGTCGAGGTGACTCGTGTGCATAGACCGTGTTTGATCTGTCAAACACCTCTGTTTGATGCCACCAGTTGTCGGTGTAGGATAACTATGCTTAGAGTGCGCAGGATGACTCATTACAAGTCAGAAATACTCTCCGATTCATATCCAATGGAGGCAAGCCTTAATGCCTCGCTTTGACTCGCCTATGCAGCGTCATCGACTCAAATGACAATGAAGCCCCGTCGTTTATCCGGTCCACGTGATCGTGTTTTCAACTTCCCACGGTTCAATTCCACCTATTTTCGTTCCACTCATCAAAGCATTCTGCTTTGTTGTACTTATTTTCAATGACTCCAAACACAACTTTCAACATCCCAACCATATGTGATCAGAACTCGCAAAATGTGTGAACCAACCTACCGTGTATTGTCATACCACCCAGCCCCTACTGTATGTCTCTTGGTGCTCACTAAAAATGCCAGAAATTGTTTTCAGTGAAGCTAAGCAAAAGAGTGCATGGAATTCTTTTGGAACATCAATAACAACGATCTTGCAGTATAGAAACGATCTTAGGATTACTGGTTATTGATTTACGTTCTTAAAGTTCAATTGTGCATTTTTCAGGTACAGTAACACAACAACAATTTTCCCAACTCATTCAACTCAACAGAAACGCTCTTGGCTGAAGCAAAATGGTGTATATATAAGGTCAGGAAAGCTATTTTATGGGAATCTGAATATGCAGCTTTCATTTGGGAAGTGACTTGGAACTTTTTTGTCTTCAACATTTTTTGGTTCAAACGGTTCAAACAGTTCAATGGGCCGAGTTTGAAAAATAAAAATGGTTCAAACGGTTCAGACGGTTCAGGCAGTTCAGACAGTTCAAACGGTTCAGGCGGTTCATATGGTTCAACAGCTTGAGGTTGACAAAAAAGGGTTCAAACGGTTCAGACGGTTCACAGAGTGAAGGCAGTTCAAGCAGTTCCAGTCAATTAACCTGGTGAATGGTTCGAACCGTACGGTTCGAACCGCTGTCCGCATTCCCAATGCGACGGTTCGAACGCGAACGCTGCTAAGGTAGCGCATCTGGATCTCGCGAGGGCGTTAACAGCTAGCGACGATCTCCTACCAAAACTTCTTCAAGACGGAGCATTCAACAAGTTACAAACTTGTCGCATACTCTCAAAATTAACGCAAACGGAAGCGGCCGCCCGAATCATCGCAAATTGCGCATTGGACACGCTCGCTAAGTTTCTACTGCCGTGAGTTGCAATTGGCGTTCCACACCTCAGGACAACTGCTAACTGCATTCACGAAGATCTTCCGCTCCCTCCGAGTCGCTGGCATTATGCATTGAAATATGCCGTTTGATTCACTCCACTGCGATACATAGAACAACATATTATGCCATGTTGCACAGCGATGCTCTTCGTTTTCTCTTTTCGCTTTCACGGTGTGTATCCCTGTAACGTTGCGTCAATGGTATGATTTCTGAAGATAATCTAGGCCCCACCGATGGACTGTGTACGAAACACAGGCATTGGCGATCCGTGCTCTGAGTGAACTGGCAAGATGGCCGGACGGCGCACACACCTTACTTCGCCGTGTTGAAGAGGATTTCATTACCTCGGTGCTTCATTCAGGCACCGACGCATGCCGAAGATCGGCGTTGCACCTCATTGGCAATCTAGCCTCGCACCACTTTCTGCTAAACAATCACAAGTGTTGGATAAGAAACTCACCGTGTATATCCCCCATGTTGTGGATGTCCTTAGGAGGATAGCGCCCGGTAACTTCCCGATCACGCAGAAGGGGGAGATATCTCTGGTCAAAGCCGCTTTTCTCGCGTTAAACCGAATGTGCTTGCGACCAAGTGGTCTCAAAATGGTTTGATCTTCCTCGATTCTGTTCTGTTTGCCGACGTTGGTCGAGTTTCTGCTGCGGTGGGAGAATGTGGATGCATGTTTGATTTTGGTTCAACTCGGACAGAGAAGACTAGCGTGTATAACCGGCGGGAACGGTGACCGCATCGCGAAGACGGAGTACATCGCGAATCAATTTACTACTAATATGCACTCGCTGCTCTTCGACGTCCTCACCGTCACCTTCAAGTTCTACTGGTACCCCTACCTCCCCAGCGTCGCTGGTATTAACGGCTTAGCTGGCATCTACGCGGGACTTGCTCTTGCTGCGGCTAGTGGAAACGACGTGCGCGTTGTCTTCATTGACGCCATCCGGAACGACCCCGATATCGGTCGCTTTGTCCGCGCCCACCGCGACAAGTACCCGGCTTACATGTCGAGCGACCAGGCTTTTACACGCTTCTACCGCTCCATTTGGGTCCAGCCCACTGAATTTCAATCTGCGCGTGGAACTTTCACTGCGTGGAAGATCTACTTCGACCCTCCCACTGGGAACCAGGATCACCTAGCCACACTGCGCTCTTTTTTTCGACGCCTCGTCTTCAATGCTCCGTAAGGACTGGCCGAGGTCCAGACCCGCATCTACCAGACCCTTCTCCTATGAAAACTCGAATGACGCCGAGGTACTTCAAGTTGGGCGGGGACAATTTAGTTCAATTGCTTACCACTTGGCGATTCGCAAAATAAATACAAAATAACACCTTGTCCCGAACGGAGCCGTCACGAGTAGAACTGATTCGCACGCCGCCGCGAGCAGTTCAGAGTATCGCAAAAGATTGCGCGCGGATACCCCTTACAGCTCATTTGAGTGCTGTGGATTCGGAGTCAAAACTCCAGAGTAATGTGGGAAAGATAATGGAGGACGTACGATGAGTTCGATGTTGGGCATGAATTCTACTATTTGAGCACTGGCAATTTGACGGAGGGCGGGAAGTTGAGTTACATGAGTGTTGAGTTTTCGCAAAGCCAACCATATCTCTGTTTGAACGAATAGGACTCGAAATTCAGGGACATTTAACCTGAGAATGTACTTGGTGGTTGAAGATACAGCGTCGAAGCAGATTCCAAAGTTCAAACCCATCGATCTCACACCGCAAAACTGGAAATTTCTGTTCAAACAGTAAACTTTGCAGTAAATAGTGTTTGCATTCATGATAGAAAGCTTACCAGAAAGTCATGAATACTGTCTCTCCAGTAATTGGAACAGAAAGCAAAGGTTTCGGGCACAACAGAAAGTGATGCGGAAAGTAATCATTTCGGCAAGTCAGTAAATGATCCGGAAAGCATTACTTTCTGGAGCACTTTCTGGGGCCCAGAAAGCAAACCAGAAACAATAGCTTTCTGCGCGCGCAGAAAGCACCGAATTTCTGTCACACAGAAACCGATCCGGTAAGCAATACTTACCTAAAATTCAGAAACAATAAGATACTGATCCGATTCTGGGCAACTGTAATCGGATCAGTATCTTATTGTTTCTGAATTTTAGGTAAGTATTGCTTACCGGATCGGTTTCTGTGTGACAGAAATTGGTGCTTTCTGCGCGCGCAGAAAGCTATTGTTTCTGGTTTGCTTTCTGGGCCCCAGAAAGTGCTCCAGAAAGTAATGCTTTCCGATCATTTACTGACTTGCCGAAATGATTACTTTCCGCATCACTTTCTGTTGTGCCCGAAACCTTTGCTTTCTGTTCCAATTACTGGAGAGACAGTATTCATGACTTTCTGGTAAGCTTTCTATCATGAATGCAAACACTATTTACTGCAAAGTTTACTGTTTGAACAGAAATTTCCAGTTTTGCGGTGTGTCTGAGAAAATCCTTGCCGAATTTACATAAAAGGCCATATGCCCTTAAGATACAAGTGACCATTTTGCTGATAGTTTGACGATCCTGCCCTTTTAAATCATCGATATCGCACGCTTGAAATCGCTGAGATATTTTGCCTCGAGATTTCGAATGGAGGAAAGCTGAGCAATGTACTAGAATAACCTACATGAGTATCTGGGAAGACTGGGAAAGGAATTCGTTCGGGGGAATACTTGGATGAATGCATACTCCCTGAGTATCGAAGCGTATCGACTTTGAGCAGTTTGACGGAGAGAGGAGTGCCGGTATTGGAGCAAGCTGAGAGTATGAGTATCTGCCGTTCGTGAAGTAAGCTTGATCTTTGGAACGATAGACATGATAGACGAGAATAACCCGGAGAATTTGAAGGAAGGAAGGAATGTGCCTGTAACACCAGTCGAAGAAGATTGCAAACCCAATCAATTCAAGAACACCTTCGCCGAACTCGAACAGCGATATGTGTTTCAGTTGCGCCTCAGCTAAGAACATGATTCCACAGAGCCAGCCAAGAACTAGTAAGATGTTCAAGTCAAGTTCAAGTTGATTGTCCCAAGCTTACTTAAGAGATAATTGAAGCATCCGTCGAATTGGATCGCGTTGAGCTGGTGAATCTTGAAGGCAAGAAGACACAGGACTAGAGAAAAGAACCGGTAGAAAACGATGCACAAGGACTAAGTCTGGGAAGAAATTTCTGGTTGGAAAAGACTCACAAATTTCGAGAGAATGTCTCATGCGCTGTCAGGCCAAGTTTGAACAAAATAAAGAAATCCAACGAAGCAGCGTGTAAAAAAAGCCGGCCGCAGAGTTTCGCGCTGTTACAATCCTCCAGCTTCGCAGAAAACGACTCCCAAGCGTAGTAGACGGCGAATTGAGCGGAAGACGATGAAAGTTGAGAACAAGTGTGAATTGATGGGTGACTCGAAATGTTACGGCGTGACTGCTTCCTTCCCGACGATGACGACGATGCAGAGCCTGTTTGGACAACGATGAGGACGACAAGTCAGTCTACAACACTGTTCCACCCAAAATGCTTCTCAACTCGCGGCACAACCCTCCTCGTCGACGTAAAATTCTCAAGCAATATTTGAGGGAAAATTGAGTTACAGTCCCGAGTAGGACTGACTCTCGACCCCTTGCTGGTATTCTGCCGGAGTATATGGACTTTCGTTGCTTTGGACAGCCTGCGGCGGGGTATTCTCTGAGTCTTTAGTAAGTGGTATATCCACTCTATTCGCCGCAAAACATATGTAATAATCTAAAGTAGAATCTCCTACTACATCTCGACTCTCGAGTCGCAGCCTCACCACCATCGTGGAGGAGGCAATGAGCTCATCCTAGTCCAACTTTTTTACGCTGCGTGTTGTGCCAGTAAATATCAGGATATACCCTCCGACAAAATCGCCTTCATGGGGGACAAGAGGAGAAAAGCGGGATATGCATAGCCGGTGCGTTTCTTTTCCTCCTCCGCCAGGCCAGCCAGCTAACGCATCGACTACTCCCGTCCAGCGCACTCGACGTCACCTCTCTCCATCACGATGAGGGCGTTAACTCGGGCTGACGGCTGTTGTGTGTCTAGTGGCATGGTGCGCTGGCTACTCTCAGCCTTGCTTCACGGCTTACGCTCCCAGCAGGTCCGCCGAATCGGCGGTAATCTCCCCTCGCGACACGCGGTATCATGTGCAAGAAATGTACGTACCCCCACTGGGCTCGCGCCAGCGTTTTTCGTTCGTTTTTATGGGCTTCATTCATAGCAAATTCCGCTACCTTCCGTCTCTACGGCATGCGACGAGACATTCGCTTCCTAATCAACCCTCGAAGTTCATATATGCTGCGATCTCGTATCACCACTGGCATGTTTTCGTCGCTTTCCTTTCTTCTGGCTTCTCACCTCATAACTTCACAGCCGTACCGCCCGCTCCACTTTCTGCGCGTCGTTTCCCTCTCCTCTCCCCGCCGCCGCACATGTTGGTGAGATCGAGACGTCGGTGACCGTGCACACGCATGGGCATATGAGAGTCTGGCGATCGATTCTGCGCCCCAAGTGGAGGAGGTGCGGACGTCGACGGCCGGATCGTCGGGGAAGGAGACGAGGGCGTGGGGGCGAATGCGTCGTATTAGGTGTGCGCTGGAGGAGGAGGACTCGAGTGTGGTGGCGGCGGGCGATGTACAGCGGGGGGTTGGGAAACGAAGGAGATGCCGGCGGCGAGGTTGCGCGCAAGCATGAGCTTCGTACGCCCGAAGAAGGCGGCGCTAGTGGCGGTCCCGGTGTGACGGGGAGGGACGAGGACGTCCCGCACCTCCATCTTTTCTTGCCCGCCATCTTGCGCACTTTCCCCCGCTCCTCCGACACCTGTGTATTCAAAACGACACCTGGCAAATGGTGTTTGTGGAGGGGGGATTTAGACAAGCGGGGCCGGGTGAGATTGACGCTTGAATCCATGTCCAGGGAAGAGGATCATGATGATATGCAATAAGCTAGGGGGAAGAGGGAGGTCGAGGGCGGGGAGATGCAGGTGTGGGTGGGTTGAGGGAAGGTGGCGAAGGATAAGCATGGTGCGGACGGGGGAAGTGTAGGTACATGCGGATGCGGATGACATCGAAAAAGTGGCGGAAGGGCGGGAGGAGATGGACTGGACTGGACTGGAGGCTTTGAAGGTGCACCTGCCGCGCGCGAAGGGTCGCGGGAAGAGGATGAACGAGTGCCGGGAAGGGGGGATTCGAGTGGTGGGGACAGGGAGAGGATGATTGTGGGACCAGACGGAGCCGGATGCTGGGTTCAAGGAAGCACGCCCTTGTCCGTAGCCTCTTCGCCGTCTTCATCTTCGCATGATGTACTTTCCTCCCCAACGTAACGGGTCGGGGCTGGGTGGTAGCGGCAGAAGAAGGTAGATGGGCGGGGGATGAGTCACGGCGTGACTGTCACCCTTTTTGCTGTCTGCCGACGACGACGACGATTTTGCGCACGCTATCCGACGTTGAAGCGGGACGAGGCCCTCATGCTGGCTGGTAATCAGTACTTGCCTCGGCATCTCGGATATCCATGTGCCAGTAATGAGCATCCAACTTGAAAGCCTTTGCCAGCACTGCCGGCGTGCGCACCAGTCACGACTCTCAAGATCAGATTGCTTCCCTCGCGATCTCTGTGTGGCGCATTGCCCTTTCGATCTCCTTGCCTCATCCCGCTGCCTTCTTTTCTGTCCACCGGCAAATGGTGCTGGATTCGCTCTAGTGAATTCCGAAATTTACATCTAGAAGGAGCAATCCACTTATTCTCCATTCCACAGTGTCTACAAGAGGCCAGCATCATCATCATCTTTTTCGCAGTGTCCCTAATTGAGTTTGAAACTCTTGTACTCATTCTCTCCGCTATCAACAGCAATATTGAAGCGCCAATATACTTGATTTGAATACAATTGACGGAGGCTCATCTCAAACACTCACCGAAATTTCGTTCCAACATCCCACAGCTGCAATCAATGCAAAGCAGTGAACCATCGTACGACCACTCCACGGATGATGCGTATCTTGGGATTTTGAAGCAACCTACTCGCCTCTGTTCATTCGATATTCGGACTCACGTACACGAAGAGCACTACGCTATTCCTGCAAGAGCAAGAACAGCAACACCCACGAACTAATTCTCCGACATAAAGCCCGCAACTCGTCGGAGGTGTCATTCCATTTTAAATTCCCGTAAGTTTCTTGAACGTCTCTGATGTATTGGAAAGACGAGACCCCCGATTAGGTTCCACTCCACAGTTTGAAATATATCACTGCCTGCCTCAAAACAATAGGGCCGGAAATATATATATATATATTCTTTCCGTGTCACCATCACAATTATCCGTTGAATTCGAGGAATGAGTTCCACTATTCCCCACAATCAAGCATCTCCCGTTTCTTCACAGCTACATGGAGCTTTGAGTCCGTTTCTTGGAGCTAATTATTAGGATTATTGCACACCGCAATTCGAATGCTATTCAAAGCGGAGCGTTGAAAGGTATAAAAGCCGTCTGGTATCTTGGTCAGACCTCAAGCAACTGCAACAACTTCAATTTCAACGTCGTTCAATCGAAAGAACTTCACAGGTGCAGCCTTCTTATCGATCCACCCTCTCGTTTTCTTAACATTAACACCCCCTCGCAATAGCAATGCAACTTAACACCTTCTTCACCGCGCTCGTCGTCGTTGCCGCGGCCAATCATGGCGCAATCGCCACGACAGTCCAATTCTCCACTACTACGGGGTGCTCGAGCTTCCAAGACACTTACCAAGGCGACTGCAATTTTTGCTCTGACCCTCCTGGCGGTAAGTTTTATTTTTCCCTTGAATCTCGTTTATTTCTTTCGTTCAAATCCTTTTCTGCCAAATTCACTCCGATCCCGGAGCCACTCCAGTCCATTGACAATTATTCGGCCTCTCATCCATCGCCTCCCTTTTGTTTGAACTTCAGGATTTATTTATTCACTTACTCCTGTTAGACTTTGCCTCCGTGAAATTCTCCGACCTCCCCTCCTCTTACCGCGTCACCATCCACAACGAGGACAAATGCACCCCCGCCTCGCAGGTTGGGCAGGGCTTTGGCGCGGCATGTTGGAACAAAGGCGGGACTGCTCTTAGGTCGGCGTGGGTTGCCTGTCCGGGGCAGAAGCGCGAAATGTAACGTGCTTATCTGAAGATATTTTCATTTTGGTTGACATAATATTTACAGGATGCGAGGAGATAATACGACGGCGGATGCCGCTAATAAGGCGACTCTTGTCGCGTAAGTCTACAGACTTGCAGCGAAGTCTCGGTGAAGGAAAAGTCCTTGCCGAGCCGTAGTAAATGTACAACTAACAATGGCACCGTTTGAAAGTACTTAGTTGAACCGAAAGACCTTGAGCTATTTAAATTTGAAACAATCCGACTCGCTAAACCATTGCTTGCTCACATGCCCTGGAGTTGCACGACGAATATCATGTCCTGGCAAGCAAATTGGATCGTACTGTATTTATATCGAAGATTGATCGATTGATTAGCGAACGCTCTTGCTTCCTTTCCTCCTCGTCCAATTCAGAGATACGACAAACGCGCGGTCAATACAGACTCGCAACCGGAATTCCGACTAGCGGACGATCTCATCCTTGAACCGTGAGTGATCGTTCGCTGATGAGCGGTGGTTCCTTCGACAAGATTTTCATCTCCGCCCTCAGGTTGCTGATTAACGAGTAGACGGACCGAATGTCTTCGAACCCCCTCCGCATTCAAGAACTTTTGGATCTTTGCATCACCTTTCTCTCCGAATCACCTGCAGATCTGCTTAGCTGCTCCCTCGTGGCGCGTTCTTGGGTCAACGCGGCGCAATCCGAGCTTTTCCGTACCCCGCATCTGATATCCGTTCGCTCTGATCGTGCCGCTCGTAAATTCTGCAATGCACTCTCGAAATCCCCCCATCTTGGCCACCATGTCAGGGAACTCAGCATGGGTAACTGGCCTGCTTTGATACAGAATTTGGACCCAGTAACCTTCACGCATCTACACACTCTCCGATTCTACATTGGAAATGTCTCAGTGGCATCCGAACTCTATCGGCCCTTGCTCTCACTGTCTACGCTTCGAACACTGCACCTCGACACCTCCAGTCGATTTTTGGCGTCTGTGCAGTTTCTGGTGCTTTGTCCGACCATTCGGCATCTCAACCTGTCATGCCGCGAGGACTACGAAGAGCCTCAGGCAGATTTTGCCTCTTCTCTTTCCGAAAAATTGCCGTTCATCCGCTTGACGTCCCTCGAACTCGAGATTTCCGGTGGAGAAGACCCAGTGCAGCACAACCTAAATCAGGCGGCATTGTACCCGCTCGATATCTCTGAGTTGAAGGTGTTGAGCATATGGGGCTCCAGCACGATCAGGTGGAACTCTCTCCCCCCGGCCGCGCAGGAAAGCATTCGAATTGTGGATAGCAATTTCTGGGTATGTATTTTTCAGTTGATTCTTCTACTTTGCCAATTAAATACTTATCTGGTCGTAGCTCGGCGAATTAGATCTATCGCCATTCAAAAACCTAGCTGTTCTCCGTCTGGGTATGATCCAAGGGGGAGGCGGCATTGCCGAATCCGACGTTCGATGTACCCTCGCCTCGATTTCACCCGCGAACCCGATCCAGATCGTCGTGTTAGGGTTGAGTAACGGGCTCCTTCGATACAACAAGGAGGAATGCACACAGATTGATCGGATCTTGATATCCCTGGCTGAGAGGGATGTTCGGGTTGAGCTTGAATTTCATTTGGATACACAGGGAGCAGAGGAGAAGGTTAGGGATTGGTTCCCTACCATCGCTGCTGAAAAGAAAGTAAGTTCGAGAACGTTGGTTTCGATTATCGTTTGTTTTAATCGCCACTAGTTTCATTTGGTCTACCGCTCGTATGGAATGACCGACGTCTGGCTGCGGGTACGCTGGTTGGTTCCACTTTCCGACTGGGAATCTAAACACATTTTGGGACAGAATCTGTTGCGCAGCCTCTAGTCATCAGCGCTGATTCGAATACAAAGTATTAGATATAGCGCGCACATTCTCTCTGTCCAAGTAAATTTATAGCAAAGAAAATCGAAACAAACCCGAACCGTAAATACTACAATCCCACAATCCTCAACCTTGGTCGTCGAGAATGGATATGACTGAGGATATAATCTGAGCCTACAAGGCTCTCAGAATTAATACTCACTGCTCAGCCTTTGTTGGATGCCGGGGTCTAGATTTGCGAGCTAATGAGGAAGACGAATGAATCGGCGACGCAATATTGGGTCGTTAGACGAAGCGTTTCGAAAGGATCTGAAATTGCGATCAGCATGTTAGAAAACCAGCGTGTTGGGCGAATGAGCGGCCAGTTGGGCGAGGGGCACACATCTTGAACGCAACATGGACTTTCGAGTTCGCGCGGGTTGAACACAGTCGGCTAACCCAATCAGAAGGCATTTAACGAAGGCGTGCGGTATTCGGCGATTTTTGAAGCTTTTCCTGAGATGCAAACGTTGCGGAGAGAGTCGAGAACTTCGAGAAGAGGAAAGGACAAGCTCGAGGGCAAAACCTCCTACAAGTTTCCGCAGTGACGACTCATAATTGGTTGGGCTTCCGGTGAAGACGAAAGATTTAGTGGCTCGTTCAAGTTATCCCGCTGGCATAATAAAAAACAAGGATATTGACGATGAGGCCGAAGGACGTGGATGTTCGGAACAAGGGGAAATTGATGGCATCGAATGAATTGTGCCGACATGTCATTGATCATTGTCGATGACGAGCGGGTCCGACGCCGCCCTCTTCGACGTCGTTAGCTTAACGAATCCACGTAGCCACTCTGTCTGCTGCAACCCCCGAAAATTTCCTCCAAACTCCGAAATCTCGGAATCAGTCAAAATCCCGAAGCCATCGACCGGGCAGTCGGCCAGCGCATCTCTGAGGTCTTCGGTGTCGACGACTCGTAAGCTATCGCCAGCGGCGGCCATGCGATGACTCCGGAGCTCGCCCGCTTACCTCATCGCTGCTTCATGCCATTCAAATGCTCGGATTTTCTTTGTCGCCGTAGACATACTCAGCGGTACGGCAAACGCCTTCGGAAACGAGAGTAGCAAGAGAGGGGCATCTTAGAAATCTGTACGTATGCTGGGCATGTCTCTTCCCGACATCCACCGCTGACTTTTACTCTTACTTTGACAAGCTTTTCTCCGTCGCTTTTAGCCTCTCCATCATCAGTCTCTGCTCCTCTCTGGTTTCCATCTTCACCACACCTTCCTTGGGGCTACCGCATCCCCTCAACGCTGGACTCCAGGTAAACCATACGACAACCAGGCGCTCCTTCGGTTAGACGCAGGGCCAGGATTCACGGTACGTCTACACTAGGCTGCTGCGTTGTACGCTCGCGCTCATTTTTCTTTTGTATGGCTCGCAGATAGTCTTCCACTCCCACATCCACATCCACGTCCTACCATCAACGACGACTACATACTATCCTCAGAGAAAATGCTATTTGTGGTACGCGCCTTTAATTTCTTTCGCATGTATTCCATGCTGGCGATTCTCATAGACCACTCACGCACAGCCGACCGAAGAGCTCTCGCCGATGCGCTGTCTGTCATGTTCGAATGTCAATACCTTGACCTCCGCTTGAGCCCCTTCAGTCTTCGCAGATAAGACGCGACTCAATTGGGAAAGTGCGTCTTTCCCGTCTGTGAATCGTAGACCGTTGCTGATTATGCTTTGTGTAGCTCATAACCCGGCATAGCCTTAAATTTCAATGCGAACATGCTCTATCTGTCGATGGATGCCCGCTCCAGCCTCTCTGCCTTCGCCCTCGACCCCGTGCGCTCGTGTATACTCGGGAGCGGCAAGTCGACCTCGTGCAGCTTCATCCTCCTTAACGCGAGGGCCGAACCTAATCGGCTGGATGTCTCCTCCGCATCCGCGAAGGGTACGTTGTCTTCACTTTCGTTTCCCCCTTACTACTCAAGCAGCTGATGCCCGCCAGTTTCTGCAGTGGCGTCAGTCATTTGCGTTACGCACGCGTCGAGAGTATAGCAGTAACGGCGCGCCGCCGCCGTCACCGTTCTTCTCATACAGTCGATCACAGTGCTCCTCTCCAGCGTCTGGTCTCGGGATATTTCTGTCTTTCTTGGCTGCACGATCCCCCGTGCTGTTACCGCCCCACCTGCGTCCATCCTAGGCGGCGTTAGGCTCGACGAGACGTTCCCAGTACGTTCCGTCCTCCATCTCACTTGTATAGTGCCGGTGCTCACTACCTCGCGCAGCTCCGCTTCCACCTCGTGTCGACCTCCGCGATGACCTCGATCTCCATCTCCGCCTCTACCTGCGTCCTCCTGGACCTCCTCTTTTTTCCGCGAGCGCTGCTCTCGTCTCTGCCCCCTTTCATCTCACCTCAGTCCTCTCCGCTCTCTTCCCCCACCTCCTACCGCGCCTCCGCATCCCTCCCAGCCCTCCGCCTGCGCCTGCGCGTTTGGTGTCTGGCTTACAAACCCGCCACCCCACCGCTCTGAGATTCCCGGCGAGGGAGGATGGTATGGGTGGCGTGTAGTTGATGCGGATGAGGTGGTGAGGGGATAGCGAGAGGAGATGGAGGAGGAACTCTCCCGCCTAGCTGCTCGAGTTTTCTCTTCGGCTGGCGGGAGTTGTCGTTCGATGGCCCTCGTTGTTAAGGAAGAGCGGATGGAGGAGCGTGGAGGGAGGACGGCGTGGAGGCTCTGGGTGAAGAGGATGGGATTGATCGCGGAGAGGCTCGCTGTGCGTGGAGGGCTGCTGTGTCGATTGTGCGGGATGCGGCATCGCTGGTACGTATACGTCTATGCACTATGCACTCGCCACTCGTGTAACAGACTGCCTTTCTCGCAGATGGCGGAGTTGGTGGGGACGATGGTGATGCTGCCGTTGGCCTCTCCTTCGTCGTGCTTGTGATCCACCTCGCCCGTGCCCTCGCTGACGTCGTTGATCAAGATGACTGTGATATGTGGCTCTAACATGGTACGTACCTCTTTCCCCGATACTTTAAGGCTAATGACTATGATGCGCAGATGGTGTAACCTTCTCAGCAGGCGAGTCTCTTGGTTCCTCGACCATCTTTCATTGGGCTGATCTTTCTCGCATTCTGGTGCCAGAGTGCGGTGACCCAGAGCGCCTCGATGGCCCAGGTCTGGAGCTAGAACTGGGACCGCTCGTTGAGTTAGTGAGCACGCACCTCTATGGTCCTCATCATTTCGTCCAGGGCCCCGCACCGGTACGCCGGGTTTGTAATTTAGAATCGAATTTAAATCTGCGGACGAGAATGATGGCGCCGTGATTGCCCTCGTTCGCTCCCCTTTGTAGCTCCTCCGATCATCTAGCGCAGTCAAGCTGCACCCAGCCCTACACGCAGTAGATAGCTTGAAGGTTCTTCCAGCATCCAGTATTACGAGCACTGCTCACGGTCTTCGACTACACTTCTTCCAAGTCGAGCGGAGTCCGAGAAATCAAGAGTCGAGACTCACGTTCCTTGGCCACCGAACCAGGGGAAATGAGGAGAGAAGAATATGACTTGTTAAGAGCGTCTGGGCTCTTTCTCTTCTTTTCTATCTTTGCTACGCTAATCTGAGACTGTTTCTTTGCTGTTGTCACAGCTTTGCAGTGTTTTCGAAAGTGCATTCTGATCAAGAATGCGATTCGCTCACCGCAGTTGCACCGCACCAAATCGAAAATAGCGAATTTTTCCCGTCATCGTGCACGGGAGCTGCAATCTTCCTCCTATTTACACACCGCACTCGTTGGGCCTTCCCCCTTCAACAGTCCCTCAGCGAACTTCAAACCACCATGGACACCAGACTCGCGACATCTGGTTCGCTTCTCGACGTCCGTAGCGTACTGAGCTATTGGTCGGATAATATGTCCGTCGGTCCCAATCTTCCTCTTCATACCCTTAGCAAGCCTGCGATTTGGCTTCTTTATCACCTGCAAGCTCGAAAATACATCAAAACCAACCGGGATCAACCGCTTTCAGAGGAAATGATAATTATGTTCGCGGCTTATCTTGGGTGGGTGAACTTTGAATTTGTTCAGTCTCCTCCGCGTTGATACTCGTCACTTAGCTACAAGTATATCTCGTCGGCCACGAATATCATGATATTGCAGCACTTGTGCGAACGACTTAGGGGGATGGAGCTAGAAGCTTGTTTCCGCGCGAGTGAAATGTTCCGCCTCCATTCCCGGAGTCTCGTACAATGGGCTGAGTCTCCAAGTGGTCAACTGGGGCAACTGTCAACTATCCTTCTGCGGGAAATTCCCGGCGAAAAACTGCGAATCTCACTCCTCTTGGTCAACGACAGCACACTGGATGTATTCAAAGCCATTACTTTTTTTGAGTAAGTCTTGACCCCTTCCATATGCAATTTGCCGTATTTGTCCTGATTCATACTCGCAGCTACGAATTTCTGCCGCGTGCAACGCGTTCTTGGATTGTGCAAGATCTTGCTCACCGAGTCCATGGGCTTCAAGATTCCCAATTCGTTCTGCTGATACACGAGTGGTTTCCGTTCGCGGGACTCGACAAATCGAACGAATGGCACGACATCATGACTGAAATCTGCATCCATCTTTCCTCGCCAGACTGTTCTCCGGAAACGCGACTTGAAGTCTGGAGTATTATCACGTCGCATCTAGGGTATGTTTCTTTATTCATTGCTTACGACAATCTTCCACTGATACTCATAATAACAGATACGACTCTGACCTTACATTGCGAATTCTGACTGTGATAGAAATTTTTCCGGCTTCTGACAACTTCACTGCGCATGTTGATCTCGCGAGGGCGTTAACAGCTAGCGATGATCTCCTGCCAAAACTCCTCCGAGACGGAGCTTTCCACAAGTTACAAACTTGTCGAATACTCTCGAAATTAACGCAAACGGAGGCGGCCGCCCAAATAATTGTACATCGGGCATTGCACACGTTCGCTGGGCTTCTACTACCGTGAGTTGACTTTCCACACGTCACGATTAATTAATAACTGAATTCACGAAGATCTTCCGCTCCTTCGCTGGCATTATGTATTGAAATATGCCGTTTGTTTCACTACATGGTGATCCATGAAACAACATATCATGCCATTTTGCACGCTGATATTCTCCGTTTTCTCTTTTGGCTTTCACGGTGTGTATCCCTTTAAATCTGCCTCAATAATATGATTCTGAAGGTGATGTAGCCCCCACCAATGGACTGCGTACGAAGCACAGGCATTGGCGATCCACGCTCTTAGTGAGCTGGCAAGATGGCCCGACGGCGCAGACACCTTACTTGGCCGTGTTGAAGAGCATTTCATTACCTCTGTGCTCTATTCAGGCACTAATGGGTGCCGAAGATCAGCGTTGCACCTCATTGGCAATCTAGCCTCGCACCACTGTCTACCCAATAATCACACGTTGTTGGATAAGAAACTCACCGTGTATCTCCCGCATATAGTGTATTTGCTCAGGAGAACAGCACCCGGCAACTTCCCTATTACGCAGCATGGGGAGATATCTCTGGTCAAAGCTGTGTTCTTTGCGTTGAACCGAATTTGCCTGCGACCGGGTGGTCTCAAAATGGTTCAATCTCCTTCAATTCTGTTCTATTTGCCGACGTTAATCGAGTTTCTGCTGCGGTGGGAGAATGTGGATGCTTGTTCAATTTTGATTCAACTCGGACGGAAAAGAAAGGTGCGTATCACCAGCGGGACCGGCGACCGCATCGTGAACTTGAAGATGGAGGACATCGCGGAACAATTCAATAGTACCATGCACTCGCTGGTCTCCGACATCCTCACCGGCTTCAACTTCCACTGGCACCCCTACCTCCCTCGCGACTCTGGCTTCGCTGGCATCTACAAAGCCTTCGAAGGCTTTGCTGGCACCTACGAAGGCTTCGCTCTCGCTGCGGCTAATGGAAACCTCGTCCGTGCTGTCTTCATCAGCGCCATCAGGAAAGACCCCGACATTGGTTGCTTTGTCCGCGCCCACCGCGACAAGTACCCGGCTTACATGTCGAGCGATCAGGCTTTTACACGCTTCCGCCGCTCTATCTGGGTCCAGCCCATTGAACTTCGAGGTCGATCTCGCGGAAATTTCACTGCGTGGAACATCTATTTCGACCCTCCCACTGAGAACCCCGATCACCTAGCCGTGTTGCGCTCTTTCTTTGGACGACTCATCGTTAACTGACTTGAACACTCCGCAAGGACTTGGCGAACCCCAGGCTCGTCTCTACCAGACCCCTGGAAGGCGGGTGGGTGCCCTCTCAAGGCAAAAGAAGGAGCGGAAGCGAGCACCAGAGGAAAGGAGCTTAGAGGGGAAGGAGTCTCCGAAATTTGAGAGTACGGTAAATACTACTTGAGTAACGAGTTCGACTCGGTCCGCTCGGATTCGCAAGTAGTGTTTCTCCGGCTTTGGCCTCAGGCCAAAAAGCCCTGGCTTTTTGGCTTTGGTACCAAGGCCAAAGCCAAGCCAAACTTTTGGCTTTTGACGGCTTTTGGCCTGGCTCGCCGATCTTGCAAGCCAAAGCCAAGCCAAAAAGCCATGGCTTTGTGGACCCCCCCAAGAACCCCCCTGGGGAAGCAAGTGTGAACTCTTTTACAAGCTATGTATACTCAGTACAGAAGATGCGGACTCACAATTAAGTATGTTGGGCAACCTGAAGGTCAGATAAGCTTCTACACCGTATTGATACCACTTTCAGAGCGACTTATGAATTTTTTTCAGCCCACAGAAAGTGGTCGGAAGCGGCAGCCGAAAGCCATGGCTTAAGCCAAAGCCAGGCCGGGCCAAGCCAAAGCCGTCGGGTTTGGCCCGGCCTGGGGTTTGAGGAAGCCAAAGCCACCTCAAAGCGGGCCAAAGCCCCGGCTTTCAGGCCAAGCCAAGGCCGGAAAAACACTATTCGCAAGTTTGAACAGAATAAAAAATTCAGCACAGAGAAGTTAGAAAGAGCCAGTTTCAGAATTTGCGCCATCACAGTTCCAGAGATTCTGAATTTCTGCCGCTCGGTTGGACCGGAACATGATGAACGTTGAGATCTGAAAGCGAAAGGCATCGGGGCATCAGCCGAACTCGAACGTTTCCCATGACCACGTGTTAGGTAATCAACAGCGGCTCCGCCAAGGCTCCGCTTCCGGACCAACTTTTGATCTCACTCCCGCTCCCGCCAACGCGCTTGTCGTCGAACCAATGAGGAGACCGTGGCGTCAAACTGACTCGAGCTCGCCGATACCGGGTCCCTGCTGATCACTGCCCTGAAATCTCCTCGAAAACTGCTCCTGGAATATCTGTGGGCAGGATGGGCTTTCTGGATGAAATCTGGGTGGGTACAACACAATACAAGCATCTGGAAGCCATCGAAGACGTCTGTTTTTTTAGGTTGCGGGACGTTCCACGGAAGACGTTACAGTGCTGAACTCGCCCTGCGCATTCCATCGGTAATCCAAATGCTCGGTGCGACAAACGACACCTTTGGACTACGAGACTCGGCACGAGAGGACGCTGGTAGTAGAGTCTTGGAATATGTGTGTAGTGGAGCGTCCATTCTCTTCACGTCCGCCGCTGACCCTCTTTGACCAGCTTCTCTATGGTCCGCTTTGCACCGTCCATCCACTTTCAATTCTCTACCGTGTCTCCAAGCCAAGATAACATCCCGCTCTTTTTCGTCGAGCTGCCACACTCGCAGCACCATCCTCCGTCGTATCCGCTCGACACTGAACTTCGGGGCGTCTGGGGCTCTGTCTGTGGAAGCTTTGGGATGCCTGTGGGCAACTCGCAATGACTCACCCATTCTGACCGTGGTCGGAACCCGTATGACGAACGCGCGCTCCTGGGTTGAGCTCTCAAGATGCTGGATTTGATGTACGTATACCCTACGCTGTTTCATCCTGCATCCACGCTCATCTTTTCTTCCACAGGTGCCGACCTCTATATGATGCAATCGGGCAAACTTGTATTCTGTTGCTATGCCAGCCACGTATTGTGCTTTCGGAGTGAGTGCCGTCTGTACGTTTTCACTTCCGTTTGAGGATAGTTAGCGCTGACCATACTCATCATCTATCATTCACAGCTAACGCCACCCCACCCCCCAAATCAAGCTTCAGTCACGATTCCATGATTCGTCTCAACGAAACGCCAATGGCTGGTGCATTTCCTCTCCCCCCACTTACTCCTGCTAATGTTACTCATTCTCGATAGATTTTGAATCAAAGTCTAAGCGCCTTGTTGATGCGCGCGCGTTCTGGGTGTACATACCCTAGCGCTCCGTCTCTGTCCTCTCTCTCCGTCCCGGGCGATCGTCTATCCCGACCCGGAGGCACCTGGCCGATGTCGGCATATTGGCCTGACTGGGTGTACATCTACGCGCTCCTGCACGTTTCCAAAGGGTCCGTCGTCTTAACCTCGTTCTTATCTCACTAGTCGTGGAGCTTACGAGGGCTTCTCCTGCAGCGTCGTGTTGCTGCGAGTGCGTCGAGGGTGCAGCAATGGCGGCGTGCTGCCCCGCCCCGACACCCTCGCCGGTTCTTCTCGCAAAAGTCAATCCGAGTCATCCTCTCCAACGTCTTCTCTCGACATACACTCGTCTTTCCAGCTACCCTTCCCCGCCCCGCTTGTGTCCATCGACACCCATAAGTCCATCGACGGCGCCGGGATCAACGACGTTAACATGCTCTCAGTACACCCATCGTGCGTCTCGTCCTCCATCTTAACTGAATACTGCTGGTACTGACAAGCCCTCACAGCTTCCGGCGTACCTCCGCTTCCACCTTCTGTCGACCCGCACCTCCACGCCCACACCATCCCCGCCTGATATCCCTCTACCCCGCCTGCCCTCATCTCCGCCCCAGCCTCACCTCGGTCCTCCGCTCTCTATCTCCTCCCAACCCCACAGCGCCTCCGCATCCCGCCCCGCACCTCCGTCTTTTCTTGCCCGCCATCTTGCGCACTTTCCCCCGCTCCTCGGACACCTGTGCATTCAAAACGACACTTGGCAAATGGTTTTTGTGGGCGGGGGATTGAGACACGCGGGGCCGGGTGATATCGACGCTTGAATCGATGTCGAGGGGAGGGGATCATGATGAGATGCAAGCTTGGGGGAAGAGGGAGGTCGAGGGCGGGGAGATGGAGGTGTGGGTGGGTTGAGGAAAGGTGGTGAAGGATAAGCATGGTGCGGACGGGGGAAGTGTAGGTACATGCGGATGCGGATGACATCGAAAAAGTGGCGGAAGGGCGGGAGGAGATGGACTGGACTGGACGGACTGGTCTGGAGGTTTTGAAGGTGCACCTGCTGCGCGTGAAGGGTCGCGGGAAGTGCCGGGAAGGGGGGAGTCGAGTGGTGGGGACAGGGAGAGGATGGTTGTGGGACCAGACGGAGCCGGATGCTGGGTTAAAGGAAGCACACCCTTGTCTGTGGCCTCTTCGCCGTCGTCGTCTTCGCATGATGTACCTTCCTCCCCAACGTAACGGGTCGGGGCTGGGTGGTAGCGGCAGAAGCAGGTAGACGGAAGGAGGAGGGGCGGCGGATGGTCACGGCGTCACTGTCACCCTTTTTGCTGTCTGCCGACGACGACGTCGATTTTGCGCACGCTACCCGACGTCGAAGCGGGACGAGGATATCCATGTGCCAGTAATGAGCATCCAACTTGAAAGCCTTTGCCAGGCGTGCGCACAAGTCACGACTCTCAAGATCAGATTGCTTCCCTCGCGATCTCTGTGTGGCGCATTGCCCTTTCGATCTCCTTGCCTCATCCCGCTGCCTTCTTTTCTGTCCACCGGCAAATGGTGCTGGATTCGCTCTAGTGAATTCCGAAATTTACATCTAGAAGGAGCAATCCACTTATTCTCCACTCCACAGCGCCTACAAGAGGCCAGCATCATCATCATCTTTTTCGCAGAGTCCCTAATTGAGATTGAAACTCTTGTGCTCATTCTCTCCGCTGTCAACAGCAATATTGAAGCGCCAATATACTTGATTTGAATACAATTGACGGAGGCTCATCTCAAATATTCACCGAAATTTCGTTCCAACATCCCACAGCTGCAATCAATGCAAAGCAGTGAACCATCGTACGACCACTCCACGGATGATGCGTATTTCGGGATTTTGAAGCAACCTACCCACCTTTGTTCATTCGATATTCGGACTCACGTACACGAAGAGCACTGCGTCATTCCTGCAAGAGCAAGAACAGCAACACCCACGAACTAATTCTCCGACATAAAGCCCGCAACTCGTCGGAGGTGTCATTCCATTTTAAATTCCCGTAAGTTGCTTGAACTTCTTTGATGCACTGGATGCTCGTTTAGGTTCCACTGCACCGTTTCACTGCCTGCTTCAAAATTACAGGGCCGCAAGAATATATATTCTTTCCGCGTCACCCTGTTTCACCTAAACCGCAACTATCCGTTGAATTCGCGGAATCAGTTCCACTATTCCCCACAATCAAGCATCTCCCGTTTTTTCACAGCCAAGTGGAGCTTCGAGCCCGTTTCTTGGAGCTAATTATTATTATTATTATTGTACAGCGCAAATTCGAATGCTATTCAAAGCAGAGCATTGAAAGGTATAAAAGCCGTCTGGTATCTTGGTCAGACCTCAAGCAACTGCAACAACTCAATTTCAACGTCGTTCAATCGCAAGAACTTCACAGGTGCACTCTTCTTATCCATCCACCCTCTCGTTTTCTTAACATTAACACCCCCTCGCAATAGCAATGCAACTCAACACCTTCTTCACCGCGCTCGTCGTCGTTGCCGCGGCCAATCATGGCGCAATCGCCACGACAGTCCAATTCTCCACTACTACGGGTTGCTCGAGCTTCCAAGACACCTACCAAGGCGACTGCAACTTTTGCTCTGACCCTCCTGGCGGTAAGATTTTCTCTTTCCCTTGAATCTCGTTTATCTCTTTCAAATCCTTTTCTGCCAAATTCACTCCGATCCCGGAGCCACTCCAGTCATTGACAACATTCGCCCTCCCATCCATCGCCTCCCTTTTGTTTGCACTTCAGGATTTATCCATTCACTTACTCCTGTTAGACTTCGCCTCCGTGAAATTCTCCGACCTCCCCTCCTCTTACCGCGTCACCATCCACAACGAGGACAAATGCACCCCCGCCTCGCAGGTTGGGCAGGGCTTTGGCGCGGCATGTTGGAACAAAGGCGGGACTGCTCTCAGGTCGGCGTGGGTTGCGTGTCCGGGGCTTGATTTGATTTGATTTGATGTTCTAGGGTTATCGTACCTGGCCCGGAGGCTACGCGATAGTACACTACGGGGTTTATCTAAGAGATCATAGCTAAGGGTAAGTAAGGGACTATCTATTATAGGTAAGAGTAACGAAACTACACGAAAATACGTACGGGGAAATCTCGAGGAGGGCAGCGGACGGGAGTGGGTGTTATAGAGATTCTGAGGTAGGGCTAAACGGATCGCCGAACTGGTGCGTGAATACTGAGGAATGAGAGGGAAAGAGAGAATTATGACCGAGAGCGGTGGAGGTAGAGTATTATGTGGAGGAAAGTAAGGTCATGAAAGTAAGGTCATGAGAAGCGGCCTGTGGCAGTGACGAACGCGACGAGAACTTTGAGGAGGTCAGGGTGGGAGAGAAGAGAAGGAATGTCTACGGTGCCGAGAATACCAGCAGAGTAGGAAGCCTGTTGGAGTGGGCGGCGGAGGTGCTCCCATGCTGGACAGTGAAGCAGGAAGTGGACACGGGTTTCTCGAGCTCCACACGCCGGACAGGCAGGGGAGTCTGTCTGACGCAGTTTGAATCTCGTAGCGTTGAGAGAGGAAAAGTCGGTGCGGAGGCGTGAAATGAGGGAGGTCATGGCGCGAGGGATACTGGCGGTGTATGGATGACGCAGAGTAGTAGATGGCGGGGTCCGGTCGATTTGACGAAGAGCTAGCCCTGTTCGGCTGGATGCCCAGCGTTCTGCCCAACGCTCCACAATGCCTTCGCGGATGCGCCGTCTGCATGTCGTAAGGGGCAGAAGCGCGAAATGTAACGTGCTTAT
This sequence comes from Favolaschia claudopus, assembly GCA_037176885.1. Lineage (NCBI taxonomy): Eukaryota > Fungi > Basidiomycota > Agaricomycetes > Agaricales > Mycenaceae > Favolaschia > Favolaschia claudopus. The sequence goes on from JAWWNJ010000076.1 coordinate 752,399, forward strand.
CTGAAAGTATTTTCATCTTGGTTGACATAATATTCACAGGATGCGAGGGGATAATACGACGGCGGATGCCGCTGATAAGGCCACCCTTGTCGCGTAAGTCTACAGAGTTGCAGCGAAGAATCGGTGAAGGAACACACTTCCCCGGGCCGTAGTAGATGTACAACCAAATGGTACCGTTTGAAAGTAAGTGTAACTGAACCGAAAGACCTTGAGCTATTTAAATTTGACATGATCCACCTCGCTGAGCCATTACTTGCTCTCATGCCGCTGGAGTTGCACAACGAATCATGTCCTGCAAGCAAATTGGATCGTACTGTATCGAAGATTGATCGATTGATTACCGAACGCTCTTGCTTCCTTTCCTCCTCGTCCAATTCAGAGATACGACAAACGCGCGGCCAATACAGACTCGCAACCGGAATTCCGACCAGCGGACGATCTCATCCTTGAACTGTGAGTGATCGTTCGCTGATGAGCGGTGGTCCTTCGACAAGATTTTCATCTCCGCCCTCAGGTTGCTGATTAACGAGTCACGGTAGACGGACCGAATGTCTTCGAACCCCCTCCGCATTCAAGAACTTTTGGACCTTTGTATCGCCTTTCTCTCCGAATCACCTGCAGATCTACTTAGCTGCTCCCTCGTGGCGCGTTCTTGGGTCAACGCGGCGCAATCCGAGCTTTTCTGTACCCCGCATCTGATGTCCGTTCACTCTGATCGTGCCGCTCGTAAATTCTGCAATGCACTCTCGAAATCCCCCCATCTTGGCCACCATGTCAGGGAACTCAGCATGGGTAACTGGCCTACTTTGATACAGAATTTGGACCCAGTAACCTTCACGCATCTACACACTCTCCGATTCTACATAACAAATGTCTCGCTGGCATCCGACCTTTATTGGCCCTTGCTCTCACTGCCTACGCTTGGGACACTTCACCTCGACACCGCCAGTCGATTCTCGGCGTCTATAAAGTTTCTGGCGCTCTGTCCCACGATTCGGCATCTCAACCTGTCATGCCGCGAGGACTTCGCAGAACTTCAGGCAGATGCTGCCTTTTCTCTTTCAGAAAAGCTGCCCTTCATCCGCTTAACGTCCCTCCAACTCGAGATAATTCCCGGTGGAGAACAAGTCCCACCGCTGCACAACCTAAATCAGGCGGCATTGCACCCACTGGATATCTCAGAGCTGAAGACATTAAGCGTATGGGGCTCCAGCATGATCAGGTGGGACTCTCTCCCACAGGCCGCCCAGGAAAGCATTCGAATCGTAGATAGCAATTTCTGGGTACGTATTTTTCACCTGATTCTTCCGCTTTCCCGACTGAATGCATACATCGTCGTAGCTAGGCAAATTAGACTTATCCCCCTTCAAAAGTCTCGCCGTTCTTCGTCTGGGGATGGTTCAAGGCGGGGGCGCCGAATCTGATGTTCGGTGTACCCTCGCCTCGATTTCACCCTCCAACCCAATTCAAATCGTCGCGTTAGGGTTGAGTAATGGTCTACTTCGATACAACGAGGAGGAATGCGCACAGATCGATCAGATCTTGCTATCCCTGGCCTCAGGGGGTATTCGCGTCGAACTCGAATTCCACTTGGACACCCGAGGAGCGGAGGAGAAGGTCAGGGACTCGTTCCCTACCATCGCTGCTGAAAACAAAGTAAGTTCGATAGATCCCAATTACCATTTGTTTTAATCGTCCCTTGATATAGTTTCATTTAGTCTATCGCTCGTATGGGATGACCACCGTCTGGCTGCGAGTGCGCTGATTCGTCTCATTCTTTTGTCTTTGTGATTTAAGCGACTTGCTGCAGGAACTTTTGTCCAGCCTGTAGTGCATTACTATTCATCAAATAAGAGAAATCGAAGTGTATGTTGCGGATATCCCATCTTTCCGAGAAACAAAGTCTGATTAAACTTGAATAGAAATATTATACTCCTACAATGCCTCAACCCTGTAACACACGACACACCCGAATATAGCCAGCTTGATCATTCACTGTTCCCTGAAACTCTGTCTCACAAACGAGGCGAAATGCGAGTCTAGTATTTGGTTTGGTGCGGTTACATCAATTCGTCTGCCGCGGAAAGGATTCGAGGGCCTCCGCTATACGATTTAATTTAGCCAGTTTCAAGCGATGAATGAATGAATTACTGTACGCGAATTCGCGACGTTCGGCGGTGTGGAAGCGTTGAGCTATCGTGCATGACGCCGTACGACCTCTCAACCAGGTTGAAGTCAGACCAAATTGCGCGGAAACTGGGCAACCATCTTACATGTAGGTTGCGGATTGAACTCACTGACGAGTCAGAGGGCAAATAACTTGAAGTGAGACTGCCACTGCCACTGAGACAGTAACAGACTCGGATGCTCGGACTTCGGAGGGTCGAGAAACGTTGCTTGTCCACGTCGAGGACCGTCCGATCCAGAGACGAGACACATCAGCAGCTGCCGCGTACTCAACCTGAGGGCTGGTCGGGGCGCATCTCTAGCGCATGAAGAACGTTGAGGCTGAGGTGAGGTCGAGTCGGCGGCATCGGCCGAAAGCCACGTGCCCGTCAATCAACGGCTCTCCCAAAGCCACACTTCTTCTGCAAATGCTGAGTGCTCGGTGCCGCGAACGAAGTCTTGGGCTGCGATATTCAGCACGAAACGGTTGCTGGTGATAAGAGGTACGTAAGCCCGCGTTTCTTTCTCGACATTCACCGCTGACTGTTCTTTGGAATCTGGATTAGCTTCTCTATCATTTTTTCTCGTCTATCCACTTTCGATCATCCCTCGTTGTCCAAAGCCAGATAATCTCCTGCGCTGCTCCCCCGGTCTACTACGTCAGCAGTACTTTTCCCGACCACCACCGTATCTATTTTACGCTGGACTCTCAGTCTTCTGGGGCTCCTATTTGGGCAAGCTTCAAGGCTGTATCTTTGACGCACGACGGGAAACGGTGCAGCGTACAATCAATAGATGCACGCGTGATGCTCGTGCATGGAGAGTATACAGTACGAGGAAGGAGCGCACTTGGGGGATTAGGCACAAGAGGCAAGCTCTACAGTACGTACACCCTACGCTGCTTCACCGTGCATCCACACTCATCCTTTTCTTCCTTCTTTTCTTCCCCAGGTGCCAACGTATACGATGCGCTTGTGCAAGCTCGCATTCGTCATTATGACGGCTCCGCACTATATCTCGGCCTGAATGCTCTCGGTACGTCTTGACTTCCGTTTGAAAGTAGTTAGTGCTGACCATACCCATCTATGATCTATCATTCACAGGTAACGCACCAGCTTCCCTATCCCCAAATCATGAATCACCCGCGATCTCGTTGCTTGTCCCAACGGGACGCCAAAGGCTGGTCTAAAAGCTGGTACATTTCTCGGTGCTGACGCTACTCTTTCTCTGTAGATTCGATATCTCTCGGATTCAGTTCCCTGCGCCTTGACGATGCGCCTCGTGGGCTCTCGGTGTACATACTATGTCACCGCCCTTCTGCCATCGCGGGCGATTGTCTATCCTCGGGACCGGCATAGCGAAGCCGCGCAGCTTTATCTTCTTGAGCACGGGACTCGACAACACTAAGCTGGATGTCTCCTCTTCCACCTTCACGAACGGTATGTCGTCTTGCGCTTCCTTCTTTCTTGCTGGTCGAGGAACTGATACCCAGCAGCTCCTGGCATCAGCCATTCGTGCGACGAACGCGTCGAGGATGTAGCAGTATCGGATGCTTCCCCGCACCTCTGCTGGTTTTGCTCGCAACGTCAATCCGACTCCGTGCTCCTCACCGCGATATATCCTTGCATTTTCCGCCGCAGCTCCCCGATTGTGAGGTCCGCGTAAATTACGAGGTAACAGACCCCAACGAGTAGTCCGAAACTCACTAACTTCACTCCGAGATGACTGGGGGAAGTGTTGGATTCCAGAAAACTAAAGACTACACACAAAACCTAGAACTACTTATACTCTACTGTATGTACTAATGTGGAACAAGGCAATCTCTGAGTCAAATAACTAACAAAGGGAACGACAAACTGAGAACAAGAACCAAGGAATATTGACTCAACGCCGGCACCGGGCGGTGCCGGGAAATGCCGAGGTGCCGAAGGTCCCAACCGTTACATTCGCCCTCCAAGGCTTGTGTCAAAGATTCAAGCCTTCAAATCTCTGGACTTTGGCACTCGTGATTCCAAGACGCGCCCTCCGCTTCAAACTCAACCGCTTTAAATATTTCTTCGTATCATCGATCATAACAGCCCATCAGCGGATCATAAAATCCCATCAATCAGAATCCTCCTGCTCTGAACCATCATCTGCGTCTTCCATCTCGCCGCTACTCTGCTCATCTGCAGAGGAATATCTTGCAGAATAAGAATCTCCATAGACAGCTATATCCTCGCTGTCAGAATCTCCGGTCTGTCGGCTCGATGAATCATCTTCAAACTCGCTGTCGGCGTTGCTTGTTTCATCGGAACATCTCTCGTCTACCAAGTGAGCGGCTCGGGCATCCAGCGGCGCTTTGATTTCGTCCTCCATGTCATCCTTAGGACAATCTCGGCTCAAATGCCCTCTCGATCTGCACTTAAAGCATCGACCCTCTCGTCGCAACAGCTCGTACTCGGCCTGCGGCAACAGCACTCGATCTTTCGGCATCTGTTCAACAGAAGAATCGTAAGCGCTGGTGGCCATAGCATCATCGCTCCCTTCCTCTGAGTCACTACTGGTCAAACCATCATCTCTGCTGGTTTCATCGGCGGAGCTGAACCTGGTATTCACAGTACGCGAACCCGCTGTCGCGTGTACCGACGATGCCTCACGAAGAGCTCTCTTGACAGAGACAGAAATCTCACGCTTGTAAGCCATTCGTGCCGCTTCAAATCTCGCTGCATGTCTGACCATTTTTCGTAGGGAGCTCCGTTCTGGGTCTAGTCCCTTGCCAATCAAATGCATTCGCAGGTGCGTACTAATTCCGTTCCAGAAAATCTGCCTTATCTGCCGTTCCGTGACATCCGGAAATCTAATCGCCAGTGTTTCGATGTCGCGTTGAAAATCGCGGACGTCATTTCTGCCCTGTTTAGCACCGGTAAGCTGATCTCTCAATTGTAACTTGAAATCCGGTGGGAAACAGTAATTGAACAATGCCTCATAGATCAATTTCGGGGTCCAGTCCTTTTGACGAAGCGCGACATGCTTCATAAAAAATCTACTGGCCGTTCCGGACATAAATTGTACGATGATTTTCACCATCATCTTATCGCTAATGCCGTGTAGCTCTTGCCATGTATCGACTTCATATGTCCATTGGTCCAGAATGTCGATGTCAGCCCGCCCATCGTACGTCAGCGGTTTCTTAATCTTCAATCCAAACACTGAGTTTCTGTGATAGGACGAAGCTGACGATCCACCAGAGGTAGATGACGAGTCACTATCTTCTGACGACGAGCTTGGTAGCTCCGTCGTTGCGCGGAACCATCCGCCATGGGGCATCTCAGATCGCTCCCGTCTCAAGTCATTAATTCTCGACTTGCCCGCCTTGCGATTCTGTGAGTGGATTTTCTGTGATGAGCCACCGCTGCTACTGAGTTTGGTCATCCCACAGAATATTGCCAAGAATTCATCAGAGTCACTGTCGGGCTCGATCGGAATCCCAGTCCATGCGTTTTTGATTTCTTCTAGCATTGAGCTCACTTCGATCTCAAAGTTCAAACCCATATTCAGCGCCGGAAGAACACAAGTATTTGCTAGCTCAAAGTCCTTTGAGACTGGAGCGTCGGTATGCATGCCCTTCGACTGACTCAATCCGGTGTCGACGCCGGCCAACAAGTCTCGCATACCGCAACCATCGGTACTATTGTCTCCGTTCGCCACTTCGGCCTGTGAATTCGAAGCTGAACTTGTATCAAGGTGTGGTTCACCCGAGAATCCATTGCATTGATTCAAAATTAACTCTCGCCCTCCATTCAAAGTGTTGAATGCTCTACTGGCTTCGTTGAGGTATGCAAACCAGTTTTCCGGACCAAAACAAACACCTGAATCGGCAAGGCAGTTCAAACTGTTTCCTGCACAATCCCGTGCGGAGTCAGCGAGGCCTAGTGCTCTCGCGACGTTGAATATAGCATCGGCCGAGTCAGCTCCAGGAGCGACACCAAGACGCCATGCAGCCGAGTCAGCATTGCCTGTCGGCGCAGCGATCTCAAGGCTCGTGTTGGCCGAGTCGGCGTCGCCTTTCGGCTCAGCGATCTCAAGGCACAGTGGCGGGTCAGCTTGGCCTTGCGGCGCCGCGACACCAAGTCCCACCTCAGCAGCCGTTTCCTTGGCATGCTGGCTGGCAGTTGAACACTGCATCCCCGTCACCATCCCATCGCATGGTACGTCCGAATTACGCAAACAATCGAATTCGAAATCAGCGATGGGGACGGGGCCGAAAGCAACATCAAGACTTACAGTTACGTCCATGGTGTTCCCGACGTCTCGGGCCGCACCGACTACAGCCGCCTCGAGCGAGGTCTGCAGGTGAAATAAAACAACATCGTTGAGAGCATCAAGGGCGTTGTTGACGACGGCCGCCTCAGCAGAGGTCCGTATAACCATTTGTACAGCGTACATGATATCTGCAGAATATAAACTCGGGTGATCAGTCCGAGAGTCAAGCCACAGCACGAAAAAAAATCCAATCGAAAATACCAGTCAAAAAATGTGAGGTCCGCGTAAATTACGAGGTAACAGACCCCAACGAGTAGTCCGAAACTCACTAACTTCACTCCGAGATGACTGGGGGAAGTGTTGGATTCCAGAAAACTAAAGACTACACACAAAACCTAGAACTACTTATACTCTACTGTATGTACTAATGTGGAACAAGGCAATCTCTGAGTCAAATAACTAACAAAGGGAACGACAAACTGAGAACAAGAACCAAGGAATATTGACTCAACGCCGGCACCGGGCGGTGCCGGGAAATGCCGAGGTGCCGAAGGTCCCAACCGTTACACCGATGGCATCCATAGAAATAGACACCAACCACACTGTCAGCGACGCTGGGCTGAATCTCATCCCCTCAGTACATTCATTGTGCGTATGGTCTTCCTCACCTGAACGGTCGCGGTGCTGACAACTTCCCGCAGCTCCGGCGTACCTCCGTTTCTACCTCTGTAGACTCCCCCCTCTACCTACATCTCCACCTTCTCCACCTCCCACTCCACCTCTCCTTCCTTACATCGAGCCCCGCCCTGCCCCACCTCCGCCTCACCTCCGCCTTCACCTCTTCCCCACCCCCACCCCCACCCCCACCCCCACCCCCACTTCACCTCTGCCTCACCTCGATTTTCCGCTCTCTCTCCTCTAATCCCACGACGCCTCCGCATACAGCCTCGCCCTGCGTATTTTCGTCTTGGCCGCCATCTCACGCACCTTCCCCCGCCTCTCCGACACTGCTGCATTGATAACGACACTCGACAAACAGTGTTTGTGGGCGGGGGTTTGAGACACGGGGCTGGATTCCGTATCTCTCGTGAGGATGATCGTGATTATATGCCGACAAATTTGCAAGAAGAGGAGGCCGAGGACGGGGGAGGTAGATGGGGTGAGGGTGTTAAGGAGTGTGATTCCATGAGGATGCGGATGGGGAGGTGTGGTGGCAATGGAGACTGGGGGGAGGATCGGGGGAGGAAGCGGAGAATGACGATATATGCTCGACGGACTGGATCACCGCCGACGTCTTCCTTCATTGAGCTTTCTCCTCTCAACGACGCTGCTCGTGTGGTGGTGCTCGGGCGGCCTAGCGGTGGTGCGGAGAAGGAGAGGAGGAGGGGAGGAGGATGATCGTGGGTGGACTCTGGTGCGGAGCGGCAGGGTGCCTCACAGGCACGACGGGTGGGTGAGCGATGACAAGGATGAGGAAACACGGTGAGACGGGTCGGTGGATGTGGATGGACCGTGCGTCTCGTCGGGTCTTGAGCTGCACGGATGGCATAGGATACGGGTTTGCTGGTGCGTATCCTTCAACTCGTACGTGCGCAGCCCTCTTCTGACAGACTGTCTTTCACGCAGACGGGGGAGCTGGTGGGGACGATGGCTTGGCATGCTGCCGTCGACTTCTTCGTCGTGCTCGTTGTCGTCCGCCCTTGCCGTCGTCTTCGATGAAGATGATGCCAATACGTGGTTCTCTGTCAGTGTATCTCCCGCACATGTACCCCAGTAGGTAGGTCGGAAGGTAAATTACACGGATTTTGTTTTCCGGGAGGTTAAATCTGCGACCAGAGAGTATGCGGACCCATGTTCAGATGATATGAGATCATCATTTATTGAAACCACATCCAACTCGTCAAGGGTATGAGGTGTGACAAATGTGTGACAGAATGATGGCGACGCGATCGCCCTCGTTTTGCTCCTGCTCCTCTATTGCTCCTCGGCGAATCTGCGGGCTTGGTTAATATGCATCCTGCCCTACACCCAGATAGTTTGAAGGCTCTCCCTATATCCATCCGGGTAGGCTCATATTTGCTCCTGCATGACGTAACAGATTTTCAGACAAAGAATCCCCAGCGCCTTGCGGTATTGGCATGCAAAGACGGTTGTACTATTGAGAATGTTGCACGCGTGCGAGATGCCTTCGTAAATCACGCGCAGGATCTCTCTCCGTCGCAGCGAAATGGTCTTCTCCCAGTGCTCTTTCATAATCTCAGTCCTCAGCCGATCCCATCGCCAGAACAACTCGAAGCCATCGACTCTGTTACATCCGACGCCATACTACGTGCTACAATTTGTCTCGATACCACCCGGTTTCTACATACCATACCCCAATCTGCGGGAATCGATCTGTGGCCCCGCGTCTGGGCTTGGAGTCATTTCATCGCGACTTACCGAGAATTCCTACCAGAGCCGCCTTCCCAGCCCCATTTTGAAACCTACTTCATTGTTCTTGTTGGCCAATTCCGCGCTCACGAAGAAACATGGGCGCTCATTTCTCGAACCCCTGGGTTCCGCGCATTCCTCGCAGAAATCTGGAAAATTCTTCCCAGCGTGGAAGAACCCCAGCGCGAGTTTATAGGCAGAGATATCGGCAACTTTCTCAAAGGCTTGAGAGCTCGCGAAGCGGCCACCATCGAAGAACTCATCGACGGCGCTGGGGGCACGGTCACCGATTTGGCTCAAGTGGTCATTGAGCACATGAAGTTGGTGGCGGAAAGGCCTTCGCCCGGCAAAGTCTCTGGCTCGCACACGGCCGACATGGCGTGCCTCATGTTCTTCATTCAGGAAGTGGATCAGCATCCTGGTGACGACGACAGCGCATGGTTTCTTCTCCCGTTCAGCCCCCTATTCAAAGCGTTTCTGAGGCAGGACGGGCTCGTTACTCTGCTCACTGTCATGCAAACACTCATCCAATCGGACCATTCCAGTGGCACTGACGAGGCATTCGGCCTCGCATCGTGCTTATTGACCGTTACGCGAATTCTTGTCGCTCCCATCGGAGTCCTGTTTCTATCTCACGCCGTGAGCGGGGGACTGCTTGAAGTCATTGTTCTCGGGGCGACTCTTCGATACTCTCGAATTATTTTGCAGCAGCTCCGCCTTCTTCTTCGGCTGACTCTCCCCTACATGGTGTTTCACGGCAATATCATCGCCTTGGAGCATTTCCTGCCTCCGGTGTTGAACAACATCGCTTCGGCAGAAACCTTTCGACACTGTCCATTGTTCAGCGACTGGGAGAACTATCGAAAAGTCGCTGAACAACGCATCGCCGTCCTGCATACCTGGACCATGGAAAACCCCCAGAGAGCGTGCAACAATATCGAGGCGAGTCTTTTCACTCGTGTTATTGTTCGTCTGCTAACGCGATGAATTTGTACTAAGTGCGCTTCCGTCGATCTCAAAACATCATTCAAAAGATGCTCTGGATGCAGGTCATCATATTACTGCTCTCCGGAATGCCAGAGCGCCGACTGGAGCATGGGTCGCCATCGAACGGCGTGTCGCTCATATGGAACTTTGACTCTACGTAAGTCTCACAATCGTTCACGTTCAATTATATCTCTCAAGTCTATAGACGAGGGTCCGGCGAAGACAACTTTCACCAGACGAGAGCGAGACTACCTCCGCGCAATGCTCCATCACGATTACACAATCCATGTCAGAAAGATATACGCTGAACAAATTGAGTTCATTGCGGCGAATCCAGCCTGCTCAGCACTCCTCACGGTCTTTGACTACACTTGCCGTGAGTCGAGCGCAGTCTGGATCAACATTCACTCTGCTACGGCTTCCACCCTGGCTACCGAACTACGGGAATCAAGCAGAGATGAATATGACGACTTGTTGAGACGGGCGCAAAGGAGCGGAGGGGCAATGCAGCTCCATGTCTTGCGGGTTGTGGATGGGAGTAATTTCGTCAGTTTCGTCATTCCGCTGCGTTGTGACACGATGGTATGGGACGAAGTTTGTGCATTGTCGAGCTCGGTGGATAAGATTGACAATGCCGATGGGCAGCCAACCGAAAGGTTCCAGTCTCTCATCGAGGTAGCGCTCAAAGGTATTCATGTTTAGCTTTTGTATCTACTGATCAACCATATAACAATGCGAACTCGTTCAAATTTTCTTCGTGATTTTTTATAAATGTTGCGTTCCGTATCGACTGAACGACATATCAATTTAATGACTCGTGGACGAACAAGATGGAGGCTTGCACTAGGAATGAACAGCCTCCAGCGCCGCATCTGTAATCAGCGCGAAAGCTTCAGTCGGATCTCCGTTCGCATTGTAGATGTTATCCACCGAGATCTTCCCCATTTCATCAAAGAGCTCCGAGTCGGCCGTGTGATGCGGGATAATGAAATGGCGATATTTCGCTCCACGTACAATCCGAATGACATGAAGCTGCATCCTCCCCTCGCTCTCTGCAGCAACGCGTCGAATTCATCCTGGCTTGCTTTGCGGAGCTGTGTAGCGAGTGTTGAATTCGTAGCAGAGTGAACTTCAATCTTCAACGGCGAGGAGCGGTGGTCAAAGTATGTCAAGAATACGTCGTTTGGATTAGAGGCTATGAATCCGATTTGCTGTGCGCAGATGAAATCGATGTTGGTTGCGTAATGGTGGTGTATCAATGCTCGAAGGAATTCGCGCTCTGTGTTACTCAGAGCCATGTTGGAAAAGCTTTCGCCTGTGATAAATCAATTGAAGTTGGAATCACATATAAAAAGAACTCACGCAGGAGAAGAGTCCCGTAGGATTGGCATGCGCTTCGATGTCCACCAGTCTTCCAGTCTGTTTTCTGGCATTCAGATGAACAGTAATACGACGATCTACATCGATATCCTGAGCATCGTCTAAACTTCGACTTCTTGTCGGTGATACCGCACTGTAATGCTTTGAGAAGGAGAAAGACGAAATACCTGCTATATTGACGCACCGTCAGATTGTTGCAAACTCGCTCAGGCTCTCTGAATTCTTCGAGGTCCAGAACGGCGATGTAATGCCTGGCGAGTTTAATGAAAGTTTTCCAGTCCTGAAACAATGGGGACTTTCGGAATGCCACCGTCGAAGTGAGGTTGTCGATATCACTCAAGGCAGCCTCCAGCGCAACGACGACATCATGAAAAACCAGTCCCATCGGAATGCCGGCGACAATAATGTACCTCAGCCTGCTATTCAGCTGCCGGGGACACATCCTATAGTTGGGCATTCCACAATAATCCGTAGCAGCCCAGCCTGCAAACCGTGTACTAGGGATCTGAATGCAAAAGGGCTAATGATGAAACGAGTCGCAAGGGACATGCAAGGTACGATGGCTGTTCCAGTCTGTGCGTCGGGGGTTTTCATGAGTGCGTGTATAGTTGCGAGAAGCGCCTCGAGCCCGTTGTTTAAGAGGATACGAACACAGAGCGGACTGAATTCTTCCCGTAGCCAGGCATCGTCATCTCCGGGATAATCGTCGGCTTCCTGGATGAATGTAATCAGACAAGAAATGCCGACAGCACGGGAGTCGGGCATGACAGTTGAAATCCCTTCTGTCAACAAGTGCATATACTGAATGATGACTTTTGCGAGGTCGTCCGGTGACCCACCAGCGCCTGCAATGAACTCGTCGAGATTCGCGGGTTCGCGAACGTCCAATTCGGCGATCAAGTCGCTGAAAACACGGAACACGGCTTCGCGATGCGACTTGCCTACGGTCGGGAGAAGCTTCCAGATTTGTGCCATGACGTTGCGGAATCCAGGGGTGTTCGAGATAAGTTTCCAAGTTTCTTCATGGTCCTGGAATAGTCCTAGAGTTGTGATGAAGTTGACTCCGACCGCAGATAAGTTTGCGGGTGGCTTTGGCAGGTAGTCCCAGTAGGACATAAGGAATCGGATCCAAGACCAGAGGCTCGGCCATAGAAATGGACCAACATCGAGCGGCAGATCGAAGAGGTATGCGAGTCCATTCAAAGAAAAAAGAGCACGAGATATAGCGTCGGAAGCAAGGGAATCGCGGGCCTCGAGCGCTTCGACAGGCGGAATCAGCCTGGGATCGAGATGGTGAAAGAAAACCGGAAGAAAAGCGTTGGTCTGAGACGTTGGAAGATCAGAGCGTTCCACTAGCAAGTCTCGCACGCGTTTCACGGTCTTGACCGAGGCGCCTTCTTTGCACGCAAGTGTTGCATAACGCTGGCAACATTAATGATTAGAGAACTTCAGTCTTACTGGCCTGAGCTAAACGATAGCGCTCACCCTAATAGAAGGTACAAGCCGGTTCAAGGCATCCAGGTGCAGTGCTGGATGCATTCTTAAGCGATTCAGACTGAAAAGACGACCGCGTCGACGGCTCGACGATGCAGACGATGGGTAGACGATGGGCGAAAGAAAGCAAGATAATTCGGCAATTGCTGGTATTGATCCGAACGTCGCGGTCACGCAAAAGTCACGATGTACTTAATCACGCCCTCAATTCGTACTGAGCAAAAGAAATTCTCCCGTGTTGCGTATCTACGCTACGTGACTATGGAGTCAATGAACTACAGAGCTCCCAGGAATGTGTGCCGAAACGTGCGAGATAGATCGAGACGCTTTCTGAATTGCTACTCAATCTTGACTCAATCGCTACTTACTAGTATAAGTACTTACAGTAATAGCTCGGGAATTAGGAGACACCTGTGCATTGAAGGTCGTGGTCCAAGACAGAGGACGATCGGAGAAAGCCGGCATCAAAACATACAGACAATGACAATAGACGGAAAATATGTGCCTATTTCAAAGATTATATGCAACTCGCCCATGAATGTAGTACTTAGATTTCTTCCTCGGCGGCAAAATCCCTCGCCACGCCCTTTTCAATCCGCTCAATTTCCCACATCAATCCTCTCCTGTCTCCTCACCGCACAAAACATCTTGATCAACTGCCCCACAAGTCTCCACCCGCCATTGTCGTGGTACCCCGAAACGATCTTCAATTGCGGGAACAAATCCGACAAGTACGCCGCCACGAAATACGGATTCTTCACCCTCGAGCCACCGAAGTCGAGATACCTCACGGGATTGCGGCAGCGCCGTGCAGGCTGCTCGAGGTAATTTTCAGGTATGGTATCGGCGTCGATGATGAGGGAGCAGTGTTCCAGCTCGCGGCAGTGCAAGGCGAGCGGGAGGAGGCCGGTGAGGGTGATTTTCGCGTCGTTCGGACCGGCGCAGCAGTTTGATAGGGAGAGCTTGCGCAGCCGGGGCCAGGCGAGCGCCATGGTTTGGAGCAGCGCGTCGTCGACCTCCATGAGGCGGTGGAGACGAAGGGTGAGGCTGGTGAGATTGTGCAGATCGAGGAGCGGCTCGAGGGAGATGATGGGGGTCTCGAGGGCGTTTGGCTGGGAGTGAATACCGATACCGTTTTCTTGGAGGTCGACTTCCGCTGCAGGCGCGGCCTGCAGGCGGTCACGGATCTTGAGAAGCGCGAGCTGGATTGGGGCTCTGTCCTCGCTCGGCGCCACACCGTGGATGTGTGCGCTGATCTTCGACAGCTCGGTAGACTCGATGGAGGCGAGACGGCGAAAGAAGGTGCCGGTATCGGGGAATACGAAGGAGAATGATTGGAGTGCAGGAAATCCGGCGCGTAGGGTGCTCGGATCCGGAGTAGCATGCGCCACGGAGATTGACTGGAGGGAAGGGAGAGTCGATAGATGCGCGATCAAATCGCTCGACCAGGGAAACTCTTTCCTGCCGTCCAGATGCACATGCAGCACACCCGTGAAGTGACGAATCATCTTGGAAAGCGAGACAATTTCGTCTGGGGAGAAATTACAGCTCGAAATGCTGAAAAACCGCAAGGACGGGCAGTTAAGGGTCTCGATACGAGCCAAAGGTGGCGATTGGCGGTCGAGATACTCGTATATGGACGACAGGCGGATGGTTTTTAGCTTTCCCGCGACGAAGAAATCCAAAACGGAGAGGATTTGTTTGTCTTGAACGCAGAGCGTGATGAGATTGGGGAAGAGCTGAATTTTGGATTCCACAAGTCGGTTCAAGATCGACGAGTTATTGCGCTGTGCGAGATACGTGTATTTGATGTTGACGAGCCCAAATTCACGGACTCGATCCGCATAATAGTGAAGTCTCTCCCAAGACGACTGGAAAAAAAATGTGATTCAGAGACTCGGGAAAGATGAAGAAGTGACACACTGAATCCTGAGCTGCAGGTGGCGGCAAACACGCCTCGAGGACATCCACACACGGGATTCCGTGCCATATTATGTCTAGCGCTGGCTCGAGAAAAGTGCGGCAAGTGAGAGCTATCGCGACCGGGTTCGCAGCTTTTGTCTCCCGACGGGGCAGATTCGCCGGCCAATATGTCGTCGGCGGTGGAAGCGGTTCGGGAGTCGGCTTTTCGACTGCAGTGGCATGCGCGAGGATTGTCCTCAAGAGTTCAGGGACGAGGAGGCACTTGTGCATGGTGCCACTGGTGGAAAGGTGGTCGGAAGGTGTCGTCAAGGGGATCTCCGGTTATTGCATTACCCGAAACCCGGACATGCTTTGCTCCCGCCCACATGGCACACCACCCGACCACGTCCGTAGAACATGCATACTAGTACTTCCTCATACTTCCGGCGCGCAAGGATAAGTCCGCTGACCTGGAGTCGCAGTGGTTCAAAATCAACCAGGTGCCAAAGTCGATTTCGGATACTAAGTATATTATAATGTTTGCTCTCTCGCATTGCTCTCGCAGCTGCATTTTCTCTCAAAAGCCAACTTGAAGACGGGTCCCGAGTTTAACCCGAGGGCCGACAGGACCTACGGACCCCTCTGAAGTCGAAATTTCTGAGATCAAATACTTATACTAAACGGTGCGTGTTTGCCAATGCACTGAATATTATACAACAACCGTAACAAGAAGCCACATGCGAAATCCATGTATGTATCATCACACTCGCCATTCGCTAGTATACTAATTTCCGCCCGGAATATCCCGGTTAACCTTCCTATCCGCTACCTCATTAGCAGTGTTATCAGCCTGCTGGGGGACGCCCGCGTTGTTCGCGGCCTTGTCCATTCCTACTTAGAGACAAACAAGTCCGAGAGTTCAGTCAATCGGGATTCAATTCAAGTTGGATTTGGATTTGGAGATGCATGCGCACCCTGATTCACAGTATTATCTGCTGTACGCTCGACATTGTTCCCGGGCTGGGAGTCCTTTGACAATTTATCCTGGGCGGCGCCTTTAGCTTTGTCGGCGAGACCAGACATCAGGAATTATATGTAGCTGAATTGGAGTGTGGGGAGAGGAGTGGGTTATTTAGTTTGAGCGCAATGGGAGAACGGTAAGTACTTGATTTATAGTCTGTGAGGAAACTATTTTGAGATTTGTCGGCGCGTCATGAATTAGTCTGGAACGACTTGAAAAAGTCGTCATCTACTACTTCATCATACGTTCAATATATACCAATGTATGCAGCTCACACGAGCGCCGCGATCCCAGATTCTACATTCTTGTAGATTTCCTTCTACATATATATCTTGTGCTTTCACGACGCACAGTATGAAGAACTGAATTCGAACGCTGGAGCTGAATATTCTGTTTTGTTTCTCTGCCACATCGATTCAAATTTCAAAGTAAGACT
Organism: Favolaschia claudopus; assembly: GCA_037176885.1. Taxonomy (NCBI): domain Eukaryota; kingdom Fungi; phylum Basidiomycota; class Agaricomycetes; order Agaricales; family Mycenaceae; genus Favolaschia; species Favolaschia claudopus. The sequence continues at coordinate 768,460 of JAWWNJ010000076.1, forward strand.
GCATTTTCTTCGACGAAAAGAGCGACTATCTACTCAACAATCTCTCCTGATTCCGTACCGCACAGAAAATCCTAATCGATTCATTGACCTCCTTCCAAGCGTCATCGTAAACGCTCCTGACACCCCACAACTCGGGATGTTAACAGCTCCGACAAAAACGCGGCCACAAGATGGGGACTAGCAACCGGGGAACCATTAACGATGAACGAGCGCAAAAGGGACGAAGATCGCATGGGCGGGTGTTGCATATAAGTCGTGGCGTCAATGATGAGGGAGCAGCTTCGGAGCTCTTTGTGTTCTGCTAGCGGGCGCAGTCCAGGAAGTGTAATCCTGGCGGGGCCGTCGCCACAACAACAACTGATTAGCTGTAGTGCGCGGAGGGCCGGCCAAGCGGCCATCATCGTCTTCAGTAAAGAGTGATCTACATCGAGAGGAGAGTGTAAACAGATGGTTAAATCTGCTAAATTGTGTAGATCAAGGAGAGGGTGGAGGATTGTCTCTGGTTGAAATAGGATTATTATTATACCTTCAAGTTCTGCGTCACGGTGCCATTGGTGATGCCCAACATTTTTGATGCTGAGCTTTGCGGGTACAGCCATTTCCAGCTTGGCTCGTATCGCGGAGAGTGCAGTCTGAACCTGAGTGGAGGTTGGGGCTGCATCGCGGAGAGTTATACCGACCGAGGTCAATTTATGAGACGAGATGCGAGCAAGACGTCGCATGAATTCGTTCGAGTCTGGGACTGCCAGGTCGAGCGATTCGAGGGAGGAAAATCCACGACTTTCAACATCTATTCCTGCATCCGACGGGGCGAGTGAGTCGCACGATACCGAGACTGACCGGAGAGTGGAAAGCGAGGAAAGATGGGCGAAAACATCTTCCGTGCAATTGACTTCCTCCCCGGTCGGACCAGAATGGATATTATTCGCGAGCTCGACATATTTGAGCGCTGGGAGTTGACGAGACATGTTAATGAGAACCGCTGTTTCTTCCGGTGGGCACAGCGAATGAGATATCTTGTAACGTTCAATTGAGGCTGGAAGCTCGGGAACATCCCATGACGGCGAGAGAGGAAACTCTTGTGGCCGGAGAGTCAGCGAGAGCGTCTTGAGGCCATTGCCATGGAGCGAGGGTATCATTTCCATCATGCATGGTTCAATGATATCGAGATACACAAGATTTGGTAGCATCTTGGATCCTCGCGGATAGGCGGCTTTGAGAACGGCTAAGAGTCTGGGGTCATTCCCGAGGAACTTGTTGCGGTAGAGGGTTTTGAGATACGGAATACGCGGCCAGGTCCCGTACTCCTTGACGCGCCATGCATAAGACTTGAATGAATCCCATGCAGGCGAGTCGATCTTTGTAACGATGTAAGTTAAAAGTAATTTTTGGTTATTTCTGGTATCCACGAACCGGTTCACCATCGAGAGGGATGCAGCCTTTGAGCATGTTGAAGGACGAGATGGAATACCATATCAGGCCCATTGCTGGCTCGAGGAATGCGCGACACGTCAACGCGAGCGAGAGTGGATTTGTGTCTTGATCATGAGAATCCAGAAGATCCCCATATTCGTCAGCATCTAATTCTAGGGCTGCCAAGTAATCATCCGGCGGTGCTAACGCAAGATTAAAAATATAAACGAGAATCTCGTTGATTTCGAGGCAGCGATGCATGAGAGGGACTGTTTGGGAGATCCTGGGGATTGTGGGCGTCAGAGAGAAGAGGGTTTCGGCAACTTCCGAGGCTTCTGGCAGGTGTCGTCAAGTCAAACAGCTTCGAGTGAGAATCCAGTACTTATTGCGACAAAATATGATACATTCAACGTGGAACGTTTTACAGTGCACTGACGTGAAAGTCCGTAGTGTGAATAAGTGTCCGCAGAGTCTCACACGGCGACACCCGCTCGCTCTAATTTCCAAAAGGAATATCATCGTTAACTTTCTTGTCTGCTATTTCGTTTATGGTGTTATCGGCTTGCTGAGGAACGCCCACGTCGCTCGCGACTTGGTCTACTTCTGCGGAGACACGCCGTTAGGCCATAGTTAGGTTCGATGGTCGATGTAGACTGGACGCATGCGCACCTCTGTTAACATCATTGTCAGCTGTACGCTCGACATTGTCGCCCGGCTGCGCATCGCTCGCCATCTTGTTCTCGGCAGCACCTTCGATTTTGTCAACGAGCCCGGACATGATGAGATAGTTATGGAGAGCGAGAAGGGGGGGTAGGTGGGTGATTGATACGGGTGTAGTTTTTAGGTAGATCTGAGTGGAGGGCAACGGCTTTATAGGTTGTTTGAAAGTCTATTTTGAGACCGTCTGTGCGTCGTCATAACACAGAACCAGGTGAAGGTCGTCATTTACTTCATCATACGAGGAGATCCAGCCAGAAGACTGCCTTAAATCAGGATCGTCGTAGACCTGTTTCATTGCTAACTTGAACGAACGACTCGGAGTGCGATCAATTCGAAATCGAGAGCGTTGAGAACCGAGTTGGTGCGCTCCAGAAGCAATTACTGTGATATTATACAAGTTCTATTGGCTGCGAGTTTCGAAGTGAAACACTACAGCGATCTCGAGTACTCGGAGTCGTAAGTTCTCAGCAATCCCAAGTCGATTCAGGGTCAGATTCTTCGAAACCTCGGCAGCTTCCAGATTGGAGTGAAAGAGCTTAAGCATAGAGCACAGGCAGAGATCGGTTGCAATCTAAAGAGGTGGCCGCCGCATCAGACTGAAAGCACGGACTTGAAAATCTGGAGGAAATGGTTCGGGGACAAGAGGAAAGCAGGCTATTAGCTTTGATATCAAACAGAGCACATCAGCTCTTTTCGCACTGCAGATTTCTCAATTTACCTTTTGCTTTTCTCTTATCGGATTCGTTCTTTTCTCTCCAATATACACTCCCAAAGCACCTTGTTCCAAGGCTCACTACGCTAGACACATCAGGAACTCGTCATCTCAGCAACTCCGGGTCAGTACATGCCACAGCCAAGGCCCAAAACACCACCATCGTCCATCGCCTCTTTACCCGAACTACTCAGGACTGTAACGGCGGTGCGAACCCCCCACGACCCCGCCCACGGAACCCTCCTCGTCCACCACCACCACCACCACGCCCCCGATCCGCAAAATTAGGAGCGAATCCCCTCCCGCGGAACCCAGGAGCAGGCGCGAAGCCGCCTCCGCGTCCACGTCCGCCGCCACGAGCCCCACCGACGGGCACATGCTGGTGGCCGTTGGGTGGGATACTAAACGCGGCTGTCGGAGTAGGTACCGCCTGCACACTAAACGCAGCTGTCGGCACAGGCGCGCGGTTCGGTCCAAACGCTCCACGGCTGGGTGGAAAGCCGCCGCGTCCGCCGCCGCGATTGGGGTTGGTCATGATGGCTACTGGGGCGACGCTGTAACACGAAGTCGTCAATGAAGACGGAATTGGAGCCAAAGGAGAGGGGAAGGCATACCTAGGCTGCTGCGCCGGTCGGGAGCCAGGCGCATGCACCTGGGCGTACGCCATAGGCGGGCCACCTCGTTGACGCGGTGGAGGCGGAACCCTATTGTGCACGGCCTTGGGATTCGTCGAGGTCACGAATTGCGGATTCGTCAGATTGAGGCACGTATTGAATTCCACCGTCGATCCACGATATTGCGAGCATCTGTAAGTTAACCCATTCATCAGAAACAAGCATAGGAGAGGATACTCAAGGACTCACCGATCCCCCAGCGTCACGCCCGACATGAAGGGCACGTCCCATACCACGTCCATCGACTTCGCGTTCAGGCCTATGACGACGCCCTTGACGGAAAGCGGGACACCCCCAGAATCCTGCACCATAGTAACCCGATCGCCCAGCGAGAAGTGCTGCGTCTGCAGCCGGTAGACCGCATGCGAAGGCTTGAGAACGGCCTGTCGCGGGATGCCCTTGACGATGGCTTTCTTGATCGCGGAGCTCGACTTGTTGGCGGTGAAGCTGTCTGCGAGCTTCTCGATCTCGGTGACGGTTTCCTGGGAGGGTATCAGAGACGAGTCTGTGCGGCAGAAAGGTGATGGAAGTACCTTTGTTAGTTGATCACAGAAGAGCGACACCGGCTCGAGATCGCGAACGCCTTTCATCTTCAGCCAGGCTTTGACCTCCTTCACCCGCGCATCCGGGTCGGCGACACGCAGAACGTCCGACGCCTTGGCGATCGCTGCTCAAGATGTCATTCATAGTCAGCGGATAAACAGACGAGGACAACGCACCATCGCCACTAGAGTCAAGCGTCGCAAAGATCTCGGGGAACTCTGCCTTATACTCCCTAATCAGCTCCACCGCCTTCTCACTGAAATCCCAATGCCTCTGCGTCTTCCTCGTATAGTCGATGACCTTAAGCGCCTTCGCCTCGAATTTCAGACTCAGTCCAAGATTCGTCTTCTGATTGTCGGACGTGATAACGAGCAAGCTCGAGGTGATCTTTGACAGCGCACGCGGCGACATTCCCAGCATATCGGCGACACGGAAGGACGGGTAATACGACCCCTGCTTCTGCGCGTCGACGATAGACTTGAATCTGTCGTTCTCGGCCTTGTCTGACGGGAAGAACTACAAGATCCATCAGCTGAAGAATGCTACAAGTATACGGGGCACTCACAGCAAGGATGACAGACAGCGTATTCTCCGTCGTCGCCGACACCTGCGCCGCAACCCCATACGCATGCTCCCCAAGGAAGAAGATCTTACTCCCCTCCGGAAACTCCTCCGCCAGCGCAGGCGCCTCCCTCTCCATAAACCTCGGGTCCTCCGACGCGACCTCCGACAACGCCATCTGCACCGCATGCTCCTGCTCCTTATCCGACCCCTCATAATCCTTCACAAACGCCCCATCATCCAGCCTCTTCAGCCCCTTCAACGGCCTTACATGCAACAACACCTCCACACCCCCCGTAATCACCCCCGACCTCTTCGAATACGTCCCCTCAATCCTCTCCGCCCGCTGCCGCCACATCCCCACCGCATGCGGCGCATGCGGGCTCCCCACCACCTTCTCCACCCCGCCCATCACGACCTTCTCATACGAGAACAGCGAATCCGACACCCCCACCACCAGCCCCTCCCGCAAGAACGGCCAGCCCACAAACGCCCGCCTTCCGACCATCTCCTCCGCGACCGCCTGCGCCGAGCGGCCCTCGTGCGGGTTGTCGATGTGCACGACCATGCTCTTGTTCTTGCTCTCCGTGCCGTGCACGTTGACGCCGTGGAAGCCGAGCGCGGCGTGGTGCGGGAGGGTTTTGAGCGAGGGGAAGCCTGCGAGGGCGGAGGCGCCGAGGAAGACGCCGGAGACGAGGCCGTCGATGAGGTGGAGGCCGTCGAGCGTGGGGAGGTCGAAGGGCTCGGCCAAGCAGGTGCAGCGGTGTAGAGGGGGAAAGAAGCCGGGGAGGGAGGAGGGGTAGACGGTGGGTTCGCCGTGATTGTACATGAAACGCGAGCTGGTGCCGAAGCCGTTGCGTTGCTTCTCTTCGTCGGTGAGGCGGGACTCACGAGCTGCGGGATATTTTGGTGAGCTCATATAGTACACTTTGTGCGATCGACACTTACCACCCATCGCACTCAACAACCTCTCCTCCTCGATGAACGGAATCTTCACAATAGCTTCCCAGTCCTGCCGCTTCCCGTTCAGATCTTGCTCGAATTCGAGCGGGTAGAAGTCAATGATGGAAGAGGCGGGGGAGGTCATCAACTCCTGTGGGTCGAATCAGCATTTACGAGTATGACGAAGATACGAGATCGAGATACGTACATGATACGGCGCCGGAATATGCTCCCTACTCGCCGCAGGCAGCACCCCCATCAGCTGCTCGAACGGGCGGAACGGCTTCCCCAGCTCGAAGGCGAATTCCATCGACGCGATGTTGCGGAGGTCTGTCGTGGGCGGGGATAGGTTAGCGCTTGGATCCGAAGAAGAGAAGGGAAAAGGAAAAACGAGGGATGAGTGGCAAGGGAGAAGAGAGGATGCGAAGGAGTATGGTGCGCCATGGCAGAGGACGAGGAAGATGAGATGAGAAAGCGCGTCGAGGAGTAAGGAAGGGAGGGTAGATAGATAGCTAGAAACCGAGAAAGGAAGGAGAAAGAGAAGTAGAAACGCACCACTAATCCTCGGCGCATAATGATAATCGTAAAACCAGCCCCACGAGGCGACCCCGCTATAATAGTAATGCATCACCCACTGCAAACCCTCGACGTAGCGGTACACCAGCGCTGACATGGCGTCGGGGTCGTCGTATGAGATGCCTAGCTTGGACTAAAAGATGAAGAGAATTAGAGCGAGTTTTCCATAATACGAGAAATAAAAGCGGTTTGAGGTGAGAGAGTGTGGAAGTAGACGCACACTATAATACCCCCTCTTCCACTCATCCACCCTCTCTCTCCTCCTCCCCTCCTCCCTCATATCAAACGATTCCTCGTCATCCTCCAAAATAGACGCTTTCTCGTACTTGCGCAGTACGCGCTCGATAGCGGCGAGCGCCTCCATTTCCATGTCGTCGTCTGATGCTTCTCCGGCTGCCTCGTCTTCGTCGACCCAGTCGGCTTCGTCTCCCTCATCCTCCCCATCCTGATCTTTGGCTTCCGCTCTCTCTCCCTCCTCTCCCATGACCTCAGCCCCACTTTCCCTTTCCCTTTCCCCGCCTCCCACTCCGTCTATGGCCCCACTCGTGCTGCTGCTGTCTCCCTCTACCGCGTTTCCCCCCGCTACGACCTTGGCCCCACTCTTAGCTTCCTCCTCCTCGTCCTCGTCATCCACCGCCCCAGGCATCCTCCACGTCACCAAACTCCCCCCGCCCTCCTCATCGTCAGCAAACTCGTCCCACCTTAACACCAGATTCAGCTCCCCGGCCAACGTATGCACGAACGACCGCTCAGCGGCGGAGAACGTATTCGGCATCTTCAGCACGCCCGCCCGCCGCCCGTGTTTCCCCGCCCGCGGCGCCAACACAAAGTTCTTGACCTTGTCGAATATCTCCCGCTGCTTCCTCGTCAACACCAACCCCAGCTCCCCTTTCGCATTCTTCCCTTTCCCGCCGCCCTTCTTAGCCGCCGCCTCCTTCTGATACTTCGCCTGCTTCCCTCGAAACCACCCCTGCTCCGCATACTCCTTCTCAAACACCTCCCCCTCCTCCCACTTTGCCATCTCATCCAACACCACCTGCAGCCTTCCCATGCTCACCACCCCGCCCTCATTCACGTACCCGCCCAGCCCCGGCAAGACGTTCTTGTAGATCTCAAACAGCCGTTCGAGCGCGTTGTCGTGGATGTGCAGGTCCGGGAGGTTGGGGAGGAAGTCGTTGCCGACGAAGACGGCGAGCAAGACAAAGTCGTCTATGATGCGTTCGAGCGAGTAGTCGAAAGGGAGGGTGGGCACGAGGGAGTGGAATTCGAGGTCGAGGTATTCGCGCATCAGGGAGAGGTGGAGCAGGTAGAAGTTTGTTGCCTCCAGCGTGTTGTTGCTACTGCTTTTACGTGCTGGCCCGAATTTGACTTCCTCGCGCAGCAGGCAGAAGTGCGGGTCGTGCGAGAGGAGGCCGAGCATGATGAGGTCGGCGTCGAGGCCGTATAGGCAGTGGCGGACGTTGGGGTCGTAGTCTGGCTGTGCGCGCGCGAGACGGATGTATTCCATGATCTTGTGCTCGCCTTCACCCGGGACCTCGTGTCCGCTCAGCACGACTTGTACGTCTCGCCAGTGTGCGTCCTCCGTGATCTTCTTGTGGATGAAGTACTGCAGCTGGGCCGACAGCCGCGCCATGAAGGGCGTGCCCGGTGTGATGCAGTTGCTGTCGAAGGCTTTCTCGGTGGGTAGGACTTCACCTTTGGCCTCGGCGCGCTCGCGGCCCTCCTTTGCCTCTTTTGCGCTGCGGAATCGGCGCGAGCGCTGCTGGTTCATCTTCGCCCTTGGTGCGACGCCGTCGACGGCCATGAAGAACAGCTTCCGAGGCTTGATCTTGCCGAAGAGGTGGTCCACATAGGCGAAAATGGCGGTGAAGATTTGCTCCTCAGACAAACGGAAATGGGGGTCGTCGTCGTTGGGGTGGGAGCAGTTATGGATGATACCGTTGAAATCGAGATAGAGGTTGTCGAATTCGGGGATCTTGTTCTCCTGGATGAGTTGGGAGGTGAGGGGGTAGCGTTCCGAGATGTAGCGGAAAAACTGGGCAAAGTGAGCAATTGGACGGCAAAGAGAAGAAGGATGAGACCTTGGGAATGCCTAGAGAGGTGTTAGTATCAGTCTAGGAGAAATATTGAGTAGATACTGACCCATTCTGAGTGATAGTGTACAAGTACAAGGACGTAGGAGGGAAAGGCAAGTGTTTGGTAAGAGGCTGGAAAAGAAGCAAACAGCATACGGTAAGCGGGCCGACACTCCGTACGGCAAGACTTGTACTTTTAGTTTTCTTTTCTTGCCTCAGGCCTCATCACTTGCCGTTCAAATGTGGCAGCATGTGCGCACGGGCGGCAAACCCAATATGTTTTCAGTCAAGTTGAGAGGGAAAATTGGCAATGATAAATTACTTCGACGCACGTACAAGGCTGTATATGAGCCTTTACAGTGAAGTGTGACTGTTGGAATTAGTGGTTCAAGGACTTCGATCCTTAAGTTCACGCAAGATTTCGGTTGAACAAAGGTAAGATTCACACGATGGCGGTGAAGCCGAGTGGTACAAACTCGTGAGGATTTCCCCTCTGTGTCTACATACCGTATTTATACTACCATAGTGAGTCAACGAGAGTCATAAGTAAAATGTTCCATATAAATCCATAATATTCCATAGTATTCCGGAGGATTCTCTCATATTCATATTGAGTCGTAATGAGTCGTAAATGGCCCCGAGAAACCGGAGGCTCGGTTATGTGCCCGAGTGCTCATATCCCAACAGTGACCAACCCTTAGGTGAAGGATGCTCATGTCTACACTCTGTGGCATGAGGGTAGGGGAGGCAGAAAACGAGCGTGGTGGTTGCGATCAAATCAAAATTGCCTGATATGGACGCGAGCGGTTGTTTGGCTGCAGTTTGTTTGTCCCTCCTCGCTCTTCACTCTCATCTGGATACTCAAAATCCTTTATATCGCGTCAAAACTGCCTAGCCGAGCAGCTTTTCTGAGTTCTTGCCTGCCGCTTTCCAATATTACACTTTCCGTTCGCTCGCTAGGCTCCGGAAACGTCTCACAAATTTCAAAAGAAAGAAAAATCCATTGCTAGCCTCGACAGTTCTCATTTTTGGCAGAATTCCGTGGTTCCGAATTCCAGCGATTACTCAAACTATGACATATCTAAGCTACCCTCCCGAGATGCCCTTGTCTCGCTTCTATGACACTGCACCGAAGACCCCGAGCTTCCGCACCGGCCAATGTCTCACTCACCCGCACCCGTATAAATGCACCTCACAATTTGCTTTCAAAACTACACACTCTCCTCTCATCCACAATCAACCAAGCCAAGCCACATCCATCCACCCACCTAACTCATATCCCCTTCCCTGATCAGCTCCTCTTCCTCTACAACTCACAATGCTCCTCGAATGCACCGAATGCCACCTCCCCTACTACGATTACGCGGACCTCGAGGAGCACTATGAATTCACTCATCCCAAGTTATATCGCGCAAGCAGGAAGCTCCATGTGCGCATTGTCAAGGTTAGTTTCCTTTTCTTTCCTTCGCTCTCCTATCGTGTCTCAGACCTGAAACTAAACTCCTCCTTTGCAGCGCATCTTCAACCACCACCAGAAGACCTACCGTTGTAAAAATTGCTACATGCCCTTCCCTCATCCTGACCTTCGCGACTCGGTGAGTTTCCTCCTTTTTTCCTTTTATTGTTCTCATGTCAAAGCAATGCTGATAAATCCAAATAGCACTTCGAACTGGAAGAATGCGATCCTGATTTCGATTTCGACGAGTGTCGGTCAGAGCAGGGCGAATCATCATCATCGCCGTGCAAACATGGACCGGATTGCGAATCACACACCCGACGCCGAGGCAGCCTGGATTCGCTCTTCCAAACCTTCGCAAAGGTGCATTCCGGGCTGAAATCGAAGTCGAGGAGGAACTCGGATGCATCTGAGACTTCTGATGGGGACAGTGTCTCTGCATGATAAGTTACTGAACAACCCGTTGTGTCTGTGCTTGTGTTCTAAAATGCTTAACTTACAATTGCATTGATATAATTCCATCCTTTGTTCGTTCTTAATGGGCCGCGTCTGCATCCGGCCGGCTCTCGTCTGGTTTATTTATCGAGTCGTAAACTAACTTAAGGCTCATTCCTGAATCTGCTTGCCTTAATACGACGACATATAAGTATTTCCACGTACCGCGGAGTTCAATTAGGTTTCTCTCCATTACCATTTTTGCTATGTAAATTCTGTCCACCTCCGCGCCCATTGCACGTTTTCTTGGTCAATATCCGATTCCGTTCAAAATAAATAACGTGGTAGTGCGCTACTTGGGATCCGAGACTCTCTCGTCTATCGCGTCAACAATCACTCGAAGATACTGATCTGCAGCTTTGTCCCATGTAAAGCGATCCAAAACATGGCTCTGGCCCTTCCTTTGGTATTCTTCCCACTTTTCACCGCTTGCAACGAGCTGATGAAGACCCTCAGAAAGCTCCTCAATGTCATTGACATCCACCAGCACTGCGTACTGCTCGTGACCGCGCCGCAACGATTCGCTCGGCCCCCCGTTCTTGGTGCAGACCGCTGGAATCCCAGCAACGATAGCTTCCAGTACCATGAGGCCAAACGGCTCGTAATGCGCCGCATCGCAGAAAATGCCTTGCTTCGTACGTCCAAGATGGCGGAAAATCGCAGCCAGCTCCGATTGTGTGTTCTGTAACCCAGGAACGACAACGCAATCACCCTCCATCATCGCCTCTTCAATTACCCTCTTTACCTCCATAGCCACCTGCAACTCCTCTTCAGAAAACCCGCATTCTTCCGGCCTGCGAAACGCCTCAATTCCGCCGCTCACAAGGAGCACTAAATTGGCATTCGTTCGCAGACTTCTGTGTTTCGCGAACGCTTGCACGATGCTGATGTGATTCTTCTTGAAGTCGAGACGGCCAGCAGCGATAACCACAGGTAAATCGCGACGATGAGTGGGAATTTCGCGGTCAACACTCGCCATAAACCGCTGCACCGTGCTCTCGTCCATCGTTCCAACGGTCGTTGGCCCAAATACGTCGACGTTAATACCGGGCGGGATGCAAACGAACCGACCCCGGTCGAGCTCAACGTCGATGACGGGATTGTATACTGGATGGGCGTATTGCTCGCAACGTTCCATGTCTGTGCTAACAACAATCCGGAAAGCATCCCGCATACATCGCATCTCCGCCTCAAACCGCGCAGGAAAGTTAAATTCGCCCAGCGGTTTTCCCTTCCTGATCAACGCATCCCGTTTCTGCGCCCCGAGGGAATGTGCAGTAAATGAGGCGAAGGGGATACGGCTGATCTCTTGGAGGAGAGCGCAGGCAAGCCCGCCATCAGCGTAATGTCCGGCGGATGCATCGGGAGGTTTCCCTTCGAAGTTGAGATAAAAATCGACAATATTCTGGACCCACTCTTCGAGATGCGGCCAGAGATCTTCCTTTTTGAGAAACGTCTGCGGACCACAGGGGATGCGGAGAATGCGAACTTGACCGCACTGATTCGCGGGGGGGACAGGAAGGCAATCGATGGGATGAGAAAAGGCCGGCCAGCGGTCGTCGTGGAATCGGCGAGTGATGATATCGATGTCGACGCCGTGACGCTTGGCAAGGCATTGACTGAGCTCACGAACATATATCAGCTGCCCGCCAAAGTCGGGGTGCTCGCCAATGCCTGTATTGTTAGAGTCGAAGTTGCCTTGTGGGTTGAGAAAGGCGATGCGAAGAACCATGTCTTTGTTCTTTGAATGAGTACTGGATGCAGGGGGGGGTATGAGTTCGGGGGGAACGAAAGGAACGAAAGAACGCGAACAACGTACGTCAGATATTTAACACAGTTTAACCCACCTCATGTCCCGCTTCCACTTCAGAGATACTATGAGTTAATGCAATATAGTTCGCCCGAGATGCCTTTCTAAAGTTTCTTTGACCGCTCGGCTTCGATCTCGGTCCTCCCAGTCGCGAACAAGATGAGAGTTTCATCCTGATTCTGCAATTTCATAGTTAGTCCGAGATGCACCTCTAGACTTTCTTTGACTGCTCGTCTTCGATCTCGGTCCATCCTCCAAGGCGGGAGCTATCAGATAACGATGAGATAAACGGGAGCGCCTGGGATGCGACTGCAAGAAATTGAACACCTGGCACGAAACTTGAAAGGCGGAGAAGAGGCATGTGGAAATTCGAGTCAGTCCCCAGGGTGCCTCGAGGCTCGGAGGGGTCGCCGTGGCCCGTCGTTGTCAAAGAGTGTGGTATAGAGCTACTTATAAGTATATGAGTAGGTGGCGACCGAGTTGAAGCCAAGATTTGACAGGGATCACGGTGAGGAAAGAACAAGGAACGAAGCCAAAACAACTTGAAAGGAAGAACCATGGCAAGAACCAAGGCAAGAACCAAGTGGCAACAAAAGAAAAGCGATCACGATAGGTCTATCACATCACTGATGAACACCTCCGCCGGCCCGGGAGTCGACGACGGGACGGACATCACCGTGACTATCGAAAAAATTCACCAGGGCCTGATAAGTAATCGGAAGATACGAATAAAGATTGGTTCACGCGAATCCGTGAACCAAAGATGAATTTTTCGAAAAGATTTCCCGACTTTTCTTCCATCATCCCGGGTGATTCGGAGTTACTGATGCGGTATGACAATTAGCAGTACGGTCTCAGGTAAGTACTTGAACACAATCAATTTCCAGACATGGTGTCCAAGCGCCGATCAATGTCTGCGTGGCCTGTGTGAATTCATGGGCAGGTCATTGACATAGACACCGTAAAGAAGCCATCGCTGCCGCCCACAGAATTCCACAAGTCAAAAGCACTGATCCAGAGCTGTAGCGCAAATCCTGATCGTGTTAACGGTTCTCCGTGATGGTGGCATCGAAACCCATATATGCCTCAAGAAGCCAACCTTATTTAAAATTGCCATTGGTTGTGAACTCACACGGAGGACCCAGGTAAAATTGATAAAGTGCTACGTCGGGTCCGGACGGTCCGTGCACGCGGCGGCTCTGCAAAACTGCCCTGATAAAGCAACTGTTGTGGAGCACTTCAAAGTTTTAAACGGAGGATGTGGGCCACCGATCTGCGTGTAGCAATACAGTTGAAGGAATATTTCCTTACCGGTGAGCGGGAAATACAATGTCCCACAGAATCATAAAGTCGGCTTGAAACAAATTCTTGCCTCGGAAAAAGCCGTGGGGTTAGCGTTGCGTGACAACAGGACTTGGGAGGGGTAAGGCGGCGAACAACACTCCGACTGAAGATTGTCATCAAATCTACTTCTGGATGCAATCACTGCGAAAGAATACGAATGTCGTCAAAAATGTCTTTGACCGTTTGATGACGGACTGACGAGTCAAGGGCAATGCCCCAAATACTCGCTTGAACGAGGGTCTCCCGAATTTACTGATCAGCAGAGCAGATCCGCCAACTTCTAAAGCAAGGTTGAAACGAGATCTGGGGATGATATTGTCCAAGTCTATGAGTAGCGTTGGATGAGAAGTTTGGCGGTGTTGTTAGGAGAGCTGCGAACAAGAAAAAAATGATCAACAAAATTAATTCGACAGTCCAAACGGGACTGCGATCGCGGCAGTACCTACTCACCTTGAATCTTACCTGCACATTCGAAATATGTTTTGTAATACAGGAGACACTCGGGGCTGCACAGGCTCCCCGAGGAAAATTCAACTCTCCGCGATGGTTTGGCGATGGTTCAACCTGGTTCAACACTCTGTTGTGCCGTGGCCCGGCCAACACTCGGCTTTGTTTCGGCTTCCTCATCAAGGGTCGAGTGCTTCAATCGGAGCACAGATAGAAAGAAAGAAACAACGCGAATTCTGGACGAAGTTCTCACTTGGCAGTGCATCGGTGCTTGAATTCTTACGCGCGTGGGGCAAATCAATCTCAACCTATGCAACTTCCTTTTGCGGCCGGTAACATTCTCTCTGACTGCAAGGGGATATCTTATCTTGCGATCCGGACGGGCCGTTGGCCAAAAATGCGTCTTGGTCAAGTCTTGGTTCGTCCTTTTACTTACCTATTCTTCAGAGGCAATTTACACTTGAGCAAGGAACTTCACTGAACATTCCGTCACACCTACCTGGCTGTATGGAAATGGGAGCGGCTCCGCACGATTCAAGAGGCACTTCTACAAGAAGTCGTAATACCGATTCACTGCCGTAACATATCACAACACTTCTCTCCATCGCGTTTCGAATGAGCAACCTGGATTTGATTGGCTCATTGCTGCCGGTCATCGCGATTCGCGAGGCATGCGCGCAAGTCGGACTTTGTGAGCCGCAGCGAATGTAGATCGCTTCAAGCTTAGCCCGAGCTGCTCGTGTCATCATAATCGTTCAACAGCGCATACAAGCATGATATTAAATAAGCTTTCTTTTATACAGGTCATGTAACTTATGTATCACAGTAATCAGTACTAAATCAATAATGGAGGCTCTGATTCTGACATGTCAGAATGAATTCTGTGCGGATCACGAAATCAATCGTAGCACACAGATCGAGTTTGCGAACCACATACCCAGGGGATCGCGTTAGATGATGCAGACGAATGGTACGTTGAAGTGGGATAAGTAGAATCGAATGAGACATCAGGGTATTGCATTTCCGGGTATGAGGTCTGCGTGAGGAGCGAATAGTCTGGGTATAGCGAGGAGTTGTTGTTGGTTTCGGGTTGTAAGCAGGGAAGTTGGGCAGGATATTGTGAAGGCGACGGATAGTAAGGATATGCCGACGACGAAGGGCCCGTCGGAGCGATCTCGAAGCCCGACATTGAGCAGCCCCCGCTCTGAGGCCGGCCTCGAGTCCCACTTGACGGATATCCCGATATCCGACCAGGGTGAGACATCGACTGTCGCTTGTAGGAAGTTGAAATCCTGTGGGAATAATAGGGTTCCGGCTCGTCGAGGTCAAATGGTGGACTGGGAGACGAGTCAGGACTGTGTCGGCGCCGTGATGATCCACGAGAGGAGTCTTCCGCGCGCGTGATGCTGTTGTAACGGTTCTTGGCCGCTAATCCTGCAGAACCGAAGGTTCAACAAAGATTCATTTGAGCGATAAAGAATTCCACCAACCTGTTCGTCCGGGGAAGTACATTTGCACAATTTTCGTCCAGACCTTGCCGTGATCGTTGACCGCACGAATGAGCAAGTCGTCCTATAAAATCTTCGTGAGCGATATGTGGTTGAAACAGAAACCAGAAATAACCCACGGCCTCCGCGGTCCAGGCGGTCCGGTCGATCGCGGGATTCAGAGTATCGCACCATCGCTTAGCGCATTCTATTTGTGAAGAAGAAGGTCAGGGATCGCCGCTGGAACGATAAAATTGAGATCTTCTTACGATCGCTGTTCCTTGTCTGCACCATCGACGCGACAAGAGACCATCTTCGAGAACACTCAGTCGAAGCGAAGAAAACCCAGAACCAGATGAGAAACGCACCGTGTACCACAATTATCAATAGCGGCCAACAATCGCTGGTCCTCATCTGGAGCCCAGCCTCCCTTCACCACATCCGAACTCATTTTTGCGTACCAACGCTTCCGACAATCCTTATTGGTACGGTTCGGAACGTGTTGGGCAATCGCGTGCCATTTGGAAGGAGCGGGGTTACCTGGTTCCTCTTCGAAAGGCAGCGGCGTTATTTTGACATTGAAGTGAATTAGCGTGAAAACATACCTCGACTGACCGCCATGCGTAGTAGTTCGTCTTCTTGAGCAGTCCACTGGCGACGCTCTCTGTTCGTTTGCATAGATGGTAGAGTAGGTATCATTGTGGGCAAAAGTGGGGAGGTTGGTATGTGATAAGCGTTCTCATTTTAAACGATGTCCTAGCACGGCCCATTATAGACATGAGCAATAAGTTTTTTTCGTCATGTTCCCGGCCCGTGGATCGGGGACACAGCATGACATGGAAATTCGAGACGCACGGAGACTGTGACTGGCGTTAAGGTGGCGCCAAGGACACTGGATCCACATCCATTCTATGCGTAAAGAATCCTCGTTCACGTTACCAGAATACGGCGTGGGGACGTTTGGTAGACCGACAATTATGTGTTGATCTGCGGTCTTGTTGTTCGTCCGTGATACCCTGATTCGGTCAGGAGGCGGCGATTCAAAGTTCAACGATTGAAAACATAACATACCCATGAAACTCTGTGACTTGGTTCTTCGACAGCTTCTGGAACTTCAGAATCTCTGAAACCTCCGTTGACGAGCGGCAAGGGTGGGGACTAGTCGCTATTTTTGGGTCATGCCGGACAAATGGAATCACCGTCGTCAGATGCGATGGGTATCGGCCTGCGCGTCGGGATGATCTTACTCATAGACTCTTGAAGTCTTGATAGAGTGGTCTAAGCGCAGGCAGTTCAAGCAGTTTGGAGAATTGTTGCCGCTGACGCTTTGTGACTGAATTTTAGTCGCCCACTGGGCTTCGAGACCACCCATGGAGCAGGACTGCAGGCTTCTCCGAGAAGAGCGCATAACACTCCATGAATTTTGGTACCTGCAAATCCGGAAGCCAGAATTCGACGTGGAATGAACAAGAATGAACACAAGCATCGGCAGGCATCGGCGCTGTCATTGGGAACCGCTGGTAACGGAAACTTTAGGAACCGAAGGTTGCGTTAACTTCCGTATTGGGTCACCGTCGGTCCCCGCTGTGAATACCGGATTCTCTCATCATCAATATCATCGCCCTAGAAAGGAAGGTCTCATCAGAAAGCGTGTATGCAATTCGGCTCAAAAGACAGGTTACGTTTTCAAACATGACGAAGATCGGCAAGACGCCGTTGTGTTCTGTTCTTGCGAGGGTTGTTTTTGGTACAGCTGCTGGACCTATGATGATAATAAGGCAAACTTATCTACCACTGGCACGTTGTAACCGGAATAAGAATTTTTCTGCGGAATCTTTGTCGCCGGTCGGTGCCCGTGAAAAGAAGCATTCGTCTGAGAGCTCATGCACTTCAAACTGTTAAGGGAGGAGGAATCAACGAGTGAACAGTTAGTCCGGGAGCGGGGTGAATCGCACCAGTAGCCACGAAGAGAAGTCTCGGCATTCCAAGCTCTAGGGCGCCGTCGCTATCTGCAAAGTATGGAAACTCGAAGAGATACCAGTAACTAAAAATAAGAATGAACACATCGCCATTTTCAGACAGTACATTTGGAAGTATTCGACACTGACCGCATAACACAGGCCGTTATCCTCGTCGGCAGGGATGGTGGCTTAGCAGCGTCGTGTTTCCATGAGCCGCTCGAGTCCAGCAAAGCCCGTTTGCCCATAATCATGCGGCTTCCTAGCTAGACAGGCTCTCGTTCCTTCGCATCCAGCAGATTACCCCGTGGTTAGACCGTGACGGATAGGGATCGGAAACGGAAAAGAAGAAAAATAGAACAGGCTCGGAAGAAGATTGGACTGAAACAAGGATTACGCGTCCAGTAGCTCGATAGGGCGATGGAAACAAATGGTCGCAATCCAGGAGGCGGAACAAGCGCGTATCGGTGACTCAAGTTTCGTGAGACCGTGCAAAGACCGCGTCACTGTCGGCGAGTCGCCGAACGAGAGAAGACGAGTTGCAGAACACAATCTGTGCCCTACATGTCATGGAGCGGTTGATGGATATTGCTGTACCAGATCCGCAGAATCCAGCTTTGAATTGTCCTCGGCGTGTCGCCGAACGAGATTTTCTGTACAGTAGTCGTTACGGTACGGGATTCCATATGATTGAAGGGCCATAGCTGTGTTCATTTCTTTTTGCTGAGCTATGTGAAGCTTACTCGAACCAGAGTGTGCGATGGTGTGCGAAGACGGCGAGTGGGCGAGTGGGGGCAAAAGCAAAAGTCACATCAGTCACAGCGTGACGGGCTGTCAATCAATTTTTCTTTGCTTCAGCCACCACCACAAAATGTGAAGAGCGCTTGAAATCTATGTTTCGTGCGGCGCTAATAGTATGACTCTAGATGGCCCAAATCCATAATCAGTTCGATACCATACTCATTCTCGACTTTGGGTCCCAGGTCCGTCCTTGAGCGTAGCCTAGGTGAAGCGGCCTTCAAGCTCATCCGATATCTTCAGTATAGCCATTTGATCACACGAAGATGTCGCGAACACAACGTGTATGCGGAACTTATGCCTTGCACAACGCGATTGAAAGATGTCAAGTTCAAGCCCAAAGGTACAACGCGGTCTGACGATATACTCGCGTTTTGTCACCGGCGATGCTGATTTTGCGTCCACCGTACCTATCGCAGGGATAATTTTATCTGGCTCACCGTATTCTGTGTATGACAAGGACTCCCCTCACGCAGACCCTGGTATCTATGACCTCGGCGTCCCAATTCTGGGAATATGTTACGGCTTGCAGGTCAGGGCGATTTTTTCGTGATCTCGGAAAATATCTCTCATCGGGCGTAGGAAATGGCCTGGCAAATGAAGGGGACTGTAGATAAGTGCGATCATCGGGAGTACGGATTCGCTCAGGTCACAATGAGCAAAATCGGCGGTGAGAACTCCTCGGTGGATGCCCTTTTCGAAGGACTTGGAGATGAGATGCAGGTGTGTAAACGCTGGTTTTTTTTTGGTTTTTCTTTTCTTTGTCTTTGGCGACGGTATCCGTTTACTCTGATTACGACTAATAATCATTAGGTATGGATGTCCCACGGGGATCAACTATCCGCGCCCCCACCCGACTTTCATGTCATCGGATACACGGCCTCAGCACCTTACGCGGCGCTGGCGCACAACTCCAAGCCTTTCTATGGAATACAATTCCATCCTGAAGTCACTCACTCTCCTCGCGGTAAAGAAGTCATCGGAAGATTCATATTGAACATATGTGGATGCCGATCGCACTGGACGATGGTATTTTTGACTCTAGCAATAGCGTCGGGAGATACTACTAACAGCCCATAGGAAGAGTTCATCGGCAAGGAGATTGCGCGAATCCGGGACATATGCGGACCCGCTGGCCGCGTTATCGGTGCGGTGAGCGGTGGTGTCGATAGTACCGTCGCCGCTAAACTCATGCACGAAGCCATCGGAGACAGGTTGGACTTTGCACTCATACCGGTGATATCCTTCTCATCATGCTCAGATTCCACGCGATCATGGTTGATAACGGCGTTCTTCGCCTGAATGAAGCAAAGCAAGTAAACGAGATGCTCAACCAAAACCTGGGCGTCAACCTCACCGTCGTTGACGCCTCTGATCTCTTTCTATCTCGACTAGACGGCGTCGAAGATCCCGAGCAAAAACGCAAAATCATTGGTAACACCTTCATCAATGTATTTGAAGCCGAAGCAGCCAAGATCGAGACGGAAGCGGCTCGCGAAGTGGAGCAAGGCGGCACCGAGAAGGGTCCCGTCGAATGGCTCCTTCAGGGGACTTTATACCCAGACGTTATCGAGAGTATCAGTTTCAAAGGTCCCAGCGCGACGATCAAAACGCATCACAATGTCGGCGGATTGCTCAAAGACATGAAGCTCAAGCTCATTGAGCCTCTTCGTGAGCTCTTCAAAGGCAATCCCAACCGCTCTTCAGTCTAGTAGCGCCCTTGCTGATCGCGCTCATATTAGACGAAGTTCGAGCGCTCGGCCGGCTCCTATCCATACCCGCCCCGCTCGTCCAGCGACACCCCTTCCCTGGCCCAGGCCTCGCCATCCGTATCCTTGGGCCCGTCACAAGGGAACAAGTCGAAATTCTGCAGCATGCGGACAACATCTACATCGAAGAGATTCGAAAAGCGGAACTGTATGACCAAATCGCTCAGGCATTCGCTGTTCTCCTGCCCGTCAAAGCCGTTGGGGTTATGGGCGACTCACGCACATATGAACAAGTATGTTGTCACCTATTCTGTGTGATGAATACCTCAATCCATTAACAGGTCATCGCTCTTCGCGCAGTACAAACCGAGGACTTCATGACTGCTGATTGGTGCGTAATCGCTTTATTAAATTGTTCAGTCTTGTCATGCTCGATGACGATTGCGTTACTTAGGTATGTTTTTCCGCCCGAAGTGCTTCGCCGCATTTCGTCCCGCATCACCAACGAGGTCGCGGGCATCAACCGTGTCACATACGACATATCTTCGAAACCCCCTGCAGTAAGTTTTCGTCCTGTAATGCATACTACAGATATGAAACCACGATTGCAGACTGTTGAATGGTTGTAGATGGGTCGATTCGTACCATACCCATCTAGGTCGAAGACGCGACACAAATAGAGACTGAGTTTGCCGATTTTCTCCTTCAGAAATGCGCGTGATATTTATCTGTGTCATCCACTCTAAGTCTCTAACAGTCTAACGTCTTCCTTCTTCGACTCCGACATATCTGATAAACTCAATCGGCGACAGGAAACTTTTGATAAGAGGTTGATAAGAGGTAAGTAAATTATGCCCGGCTCCGGCTGCTCGCGGTGCCGACGATTTATGTGTCAATGTTCACGACTCTCCCCACTGCTTGCTATTTGAAGACGAATCTTCATACAGGGGGGATCCCAAGTGTCGTCCGAGCCGATATGTTGCGTTTGCCACACCAAACAAGACCAAATCATGCTCGTCCAAACGCCCAAAAAGGCAGGTTGTATCCCTGCATATCAACACGACCAAATCGAAAAAAAGTATTGAAATCTATTGCCTCGAGAACCGTGGGACCCTCAAGCGAGATCATCTACTCTCCTCTATCGTTCCGTATCGCGTGACAGGAACAATCGTACATTCCGTTATAAATTCGGAGACCTCAACCCAGCAGAAATAGCCAACCCGACGGTGAAAAGGAGCCTCTGATCACGCATGGCGTTATTACAAAGAGCTTCTCGAATGTCCTATGGCACATAAGCGTATGTTTCCATGTGGAAGTTTCATTCTTCGGTCCGAGTAATTGCTTCAGTGCCAAAATAACCACTTTCATTCCGATCTTGCCGGCGACGCGGTCAACAAACGCGCAGAATCGACAATGGCGACTCGACCGGCCAGGCATCAATACTTTTGGGGCTCTACGAATTGCTGTCCGTGGGGACGACCAGCAAGCCAGAGCGTCAGTACTTGAAGGCTGTAGGCACAGGTGACCAGTTCAACTCCGAGAAGACCGAACTGGGCCACTGTGCCGGATCCGACAGATTTCGAGCATGCAGTGGACATCATACATATCCGGCGGCGCTTGTAACGCGCTTTGGAGAGTGTCGGGAAAATACAGCTGAGTCATCCTGGTTGCGTTTGCTGCTCGAAGACGGATCATAAGACCGTATACAGAGCGCGGAACACTTAGAAACGCCTAAAGATGTCTCTGTATCTTCAGATATCGCTACAAATATTCAAATTGGTCATCGACAGTTGGGGAAGTCAAAAATGACTTTTCAAAGCCGATTCACAAGCGATTCAGTGAACGACTCGAAAACGATTCAAAAGTTGAATCCGTTCAGAATCGGATTCCGGTTTGACCGCACTAGATTTGAGAACGATCCAGGAAACGATTCGATGGACGATTCGGAGGCGATTTGAATCGCAATTCAGAATTTGTTTCTCCTCCAGAGGCGCATCAACGGCTCAAAGCTCGAATGGCGTCCAAAATCGTGTCCTAAATCGTTTTCTGAATCGCTCTTCAACCGTTGACCAAAAAACCATCTTTGACTTCCCTTATTCAATCTAGAGCTGATGCAAAGATTGACATTCGAAGCTGGTATCAGGGTTCGATTCGCAGATGTATGACTCAGTGGAAGTTACCACTCATTTGACAAGTTCAATATTTATCACAAGACACAACTCTTCGTTGAGGTAAGATCACACTACATTCTATATAACCACATTACTGCCCTCAGATAAACCTTCTTTGCTATCAGCCCTGGAAACATTTGAAGCAGGTCATAGCATCGTTGAAATTGATGTCCTTGAAGTTGTTGATAACCGCTGTGTTCGACACGAAGAAGCTCTGTCCACCACAGTTGTTATCCCTGTTATAAAGTTCAACCGTGTCAACGCGCCAGACTGACCATCCACTGCGGGTAAAAAGCAACTCACTTGTACAAGGTGCAGGTCGCCCCGCCACCCAAATTAAATTGCATACTGGAAACCTTGTCGTTGAGATTGGCGAGACCTCCGGTAAAGCAGGTGCAGACGCCTTGGGTGACGCCGAGAGTACTGCATGAACCCTGCAGATTGGCATCGGTGCAGACTACGACGTTGCCGAAGGTGTCCAGCGCCGCGAGGTCGTCGTCCTAAGTCAATGTTTGAGTGTCAGCTAACAAATTAAACGAAGAAGATTATTCATTGACCACCTTGGCCTGAGACGTATTCTTTGTGTCTGCAGCTGGGCTAGCGCTGACACCGACTCCAATGGTCGAGACGATGCTCAAGGCACTGAGGAACTGGAGGAGAGTAGCTTTGGAGAACATCTTTAGCTTGGAGTTTTCGAATATGCCTTGTATCCTTTTATACGTTTGCCAAGGAATGCTGGCCATTAAAAATAATAAGAATCATGAACCGCCAGTTCCACCATGCCCATGTCCAGTCCTTGCTTACGCTGCGCCGCTTTCCGAGAATTCTATGTCGCGGGAGGGAATATATTGTGCGCGAGGTAGAATCAAGACGGGACCTCCCGAAGACGCCGTGCGATGGCCGGAGATCAATAAATCAACATGTCAGAAATCCGAAACGGCGCTTTTAAGCCGCAAGTCTTCTAGCGAATTCTCGATTGTGCGCTTGGACGTTTCCTAGATAAAAGCCAAGCAACCACAGTTTTATTAGATGTTAGTATACAACGCACCGCAAGTAAATCGCTATTGTATGTAGTGTTTTACGAGAGGATACACTCTATCAACGGCGAGCGGCCGCTATGGATGCCGGGCGCTGTGATGCAGATCGCGTGAAAAAGCGCCTTGCCTTGCTTACCGCAACGCAAATCTCGTAAGTAGTACGTTGAGTGCGAAGAGAATCAGTCAACAACTCTCAAGCTCTTGCAAGTGCTCTAAGCTGACGAGTCGCGACCCCTGAGTTAAGATTCAAGTCGGAATTACAGCCAACGGTCAAGATACTTACCAGGGCTGCTTGCGGCACTAATTCAGCTAGCGAGACACGGTATACACGGTCATGTTAAAGCCTTGGCAGGAACATTAACAAAATTAAAACAGAACATGACTATGGCGGAAAGCGAACGCGCCATTCTCCCGAGTTGAATATCAACCTTTTTTCTGCCATCAACTGAGCAATTTTGTTCAACGCACCAGCAGACACATCCCGCTTCCTCGTCTCCAGCCACCAAAGATTGGCATGGAACTCATCGTTACTCTTTGATTCTGCTCTGGACGCGACCAAATCAACATACAATGAATCCGTGAAGTCGAGAACAGAGTTGAGGGTCAGCGAGTGCAGCTGAGGCGTGATTACCGAGGGCGATCCTGGTACAGAGAGGAGTCCCTGCAACAGCAGATCGGTGATGACAGTGGCTGAAGCCCCGGGAGAAGTGCAATCCATGATAGATAACCATTTCAAGTTCGGGAGAGCTTCCAGACATCGCAAGAGCTCGGTTTCCGTGGCGAGCACATGGACCACTAGACGTATGAGGTGTTGTGCGAACCCGGAACGAGTGGCAAGGCGTAGGAAATGGGGCGAACTCCAGACGGGAGGTCTGGTATGAAGCGGTGGATGTAGGCAGAACGACAATAAAGAAGGGAAGGTCAAATTGTCGAGGAATTGACAAGCGGTCGCGCGAGTGCGAGTCGTGGTAGAGAGCTCTAGTTGGATGTGTCGAATGTGTGTAGTGATGTTTAAATCCAATGCCTCGTCAATGGTAGAGGTTTGCAGATAAAGAGCGAATTTCACATTAGCTGCGTTGGTAAGGAGGGACAAGAGGGAGAGACGGGAGGCTAAGGAGGAATTGGAGGAATAGTCAAGGTAACCGCATCGCTGTATCTGCGTCCAGGGAATTTTCGGGAGTTGATTGGCCGAACCACTGAAAATGAGCTCCCGTAAGCGAGGTGCAGTCTGGAACGTTTCTACATCTTTCCAGCTTCCAGCAAGTGTGAGCTTTTCCAAACGGCCAAAGTTCCCTATGCAGGCCCGGAGCACATTGTCCTCATCGGTACCCCAGATGCTGGCTGCTTTCCATCGCGGAGCATGTCTACTGATCAGGTTGAAGACACTGGAGTGATGCTGTGATACGGTGCACACTTCCAAGCTCAGAGGATGCTCGCGGCCACGGTCCAGTGATGACTCCAAGAAATCAAGCAGGGTCCCAACAGGGACAGGACATCTATCCCAAAGGCGTGTATCCACCACGATGTCTGACCAT
Source organism: Favolaschia claudopus (assembly GCA_037176885.1). Lineage (NCBI taxonomy): Eukaryota > Fungi > Basidiomycota > Agaricomycetes > Agaricales > Mycenaceae > Favolaschia > Favolaschia claudopus. The sequence goes on from JAWWNJ010000076.1 coordinate 792,923, forward strand.
AGTTGTGGGGTCTGCATCGCAATGTGAGACCAGCGAGAGCATACCTGCCGCTTTTAAATTAGAAAGACGATATAACGAAGCAGTATCGAGCTCACACGGGATAATTCGAGAAGATAGAAACGAGAAAGACGTTCCACTTCTTTTTCCGGTGTCACCGTGCTCGATATCTTGTAGGCCTGGCTCGGGAAGCACCATCCGAAGATCAACTCAAGCAGCTCGTTTGGCAGCCTGTGGATTGGGGACAACACACTCCGACAAAGCTCTATGTAGGACGTAAGTGTATGTCGTTCCGAAATGAGTCGATTCAATTCTGCTTGATCGGGAAGCTTCTCGATCTCGGAATCGTAGCGGTCGACGTCCACTGCGGCAGCAGATATAGCAGCTCTGAAAATGGCTATCTCCCCATGAAAACCACCAAAACGCAAAAGGTTTCGAAGCTCCGCAATTTGGGTCGAAGTCGGGAGGTGCGCAGAGGAGAAATTAGACATGATTCCGCCAGCACAGGGCCCAGTTCAGAGCCGGAAAGAGGATAACAGAGGAGATTCTCCCGGAAACAACGAGTATTCGGGGGGAAAGCAGCCACAAAACTGACGAAAGGGAGAGGAAAAGTCGCGATAAACACAAGCAAACAACCTTATTGTCCCATAAAAGGAAATTTCTGATCTCGAATATACAGCAAGTTTTAGGCGTGGAGAAAATCTCGCACGAGTTATTGGTCCGCAAATTCTCGAAATTATTTCCACGGGGAAATAAAATAGAAGTGCAACAATATCTATTCGTCGTGCCGCATTCTACTACCTCACATTCTCATCCTCGTTGCCACACCGTTTTCGCCCTCAAAGCCTGCGATGCGTCTGAAGACGACTCCATGCTCACCACCTCCGTCTGGAAGATTAATTGACTATGATCCCCATAGAACCGATCTAACGAGGGCGGTGAGGGTAGTGCCAACAGTCTACGACTAGGAGGTGAGTAGGATGGCTGTAGGAGTCGCAGACGGAACAGATTATTTTGCTGACGAGGGGACCTGGCGGAAGCACTGTCGGCGGAGATTCTCATTTTAAATGAAGTAAGACGCGTACGGACACCATGGATCACCTCCACTTGTGTCCCTCGACGACTCTCCACGTGTCCACAGCACTCACCGACACGAGCGGATTTCGGGCACCTCACGTCGCCCTTATACACATCATCGCCCCATCCCATTCTACCGCGAACGAACTAGCACGCCTCTTCGGGTGTACAATGCTCGAGCCCTAACCCCCGACCTACAACCCCTCCATATACACTGTCCGCTGCCCCTCCCCCTCCAGAGCACGGACACATTCGCTCCCACGCACTCGTCTCCTTTCACAGCTCCCACTGCTGACATCATATCAGCCCTCGCCTGTGCGTGTGCACCTTCACCGCCATCCCGATCTCACCAATATAACAAAGACGCGTCGACCCTTGCCCATCTATCGATGTTGTTCTCGTCGTCGCTCTCCCGCCCCACCTTCACAGCAGAGCCTCTCGGACGACGACAGGGAGTTGCTGCATCCAGCTCGTTTCCAATCATCCCCATTCTTCATCTCCCGCCCTGCCCTGGCCCGCGCGTCCCTCGCCCACCTTACAGCACCACCGACCTCCCCTCCTTCTCCTCACCGTTGAAACGCTGACTATGGGGCTACGGTGGAAATAAACCAAGATAATGCACAGAATTTAATCCACACAAAATCCTAATATAAAATCCTAACCACTTCTAATCGACGTGCGAGGTTCGGGGTTCCAGTCCAGTATAGACTGTTGCAATCCAACCAATACTAACTTCAAAATATACTAACTCGAGGCTTTCGCGATAGCTCGTTCCGACCGTCCTGGTACTGACTATCCTAGTTTTTGACACAGGAAGGTGCGTTTAGACAGGTGATTGAGATGTTTTACTCTTGGTAGAGGTTTAGAGGTTTAAGTTGTGTGTGCTCGTTCGCAAAATGAGTTTCCGCGGAAAGTATGTTTGGACTGATTCCGTTCTCTCAAAGGTCCGTGTCAGGCTCTTATAATTCCACGCGCTTGTACTAATTCTCAATAAGATGTTCACGCGTATAATTCAAGATATGATCCAACAGACAGTATATTGCAACGAAAACAAACAAAAGAAACAAATAAGCTTCTGGAGTTTATCTCGAATGAAGTCCAAGGTCTTGTTATTCACGAAGCCAATACTGGCTTGACGCTCACAACGAGAGGGGGGAATCCACTAGAGCTCCAGTACATGATATAGTGCTTTATATACATTCACAGCAATAAATATGAGATGACAAACAAACAATCTTATGGGTATAATATTGGTAACCCCGGACCCTCTTGGCCCAGACCTCATTCAGTTTTACTTGTTAAAGGTTTTCCTCCGGTACTGGTGAGGGATTTACGCCTTTACCTCCGGCATCCGCTAGATACCATTGTTCTACCTCCGGCACCCTCTTGGATACCATTGTTCATCTGGCTTGGCCAGCGTAGATCTTCCCCGTTTGTACTGATATCTCCGGTCATGAATCAATAGCTCTCTTGCTATCCAATCGATGATCTACTTGCTCCAAGTAGTACTGTTTGAATAAGGGATATTCTCTCCCTACAGGTCGCTAGCGATCCTGAGTTATAGCTCCGTCCTAGACCTTTCCGCGGAAGCCTCCTGCTCCTGGTAACACCTCTCGAGTTCCAACGAGTCCCAAACGGAATGTCCTTCAATGTACGCCTTTGTTCCTGGAGCACTAGGTAGCTCCCAATCCTATTCCGGATGGTAAGAGACCTATCGCGGAAGCTCATGTCCGACTTATTGTAACTCTGACACTTTGCAGTGCCATTGTAAACGAACCCCAGAGCTCCCACCTGTGTATTCTCCTTTGACTGACCGCCCAGGCAGACCTCAGTCCTTATTGAGACCCATTCACTGAGTATTGTAGTACTTTATTAATAGTACTGTTGTAACTAGCCTGAAAATGAATAAATTCAGGCGTAGCCCAATACCAGGTCTGTCACCGTCATCCTCCTTCTCCTTCACCACACCCCCGTTGCCGCCCGGAAGGAGCCGCCCAGGCCAAGCCGTTACGCTGAGAAGGAAGACCACCACATGGAGACCAAGACGACAAAGACGCCGCGGGTAAAGATGTTCTTCTTTCGTCCCTGCCTCCGCCGCCGCCTCGTCTTGCCCATCGTCTCCCCATCCCCAGCGCTCGTGTACACTCTCGGCGCGATCCTTCGCGCGCGGCAGGTGCAACTCTCGAAACGTCCAATCCATCCTCCTCCTCCCGCCCTTCCGCCGCGTTTCCCTGTCATTCGCATCCGCATCCGCATGCACTCACAATTCCCCATCCACGCCCTGCGCATTCTTCACCACCTTCACTCCACAGCCTTCGACCTCCCCCGCCCTCGACCTACCTCTCACCCCTCACTCGTCCGCCGTCCTCCCTCGAAACGGATTCGATTACTCATCCCACTTGTCTGAATACCCCGCCCACGAACGCTGCTTGTTGATTGTCGTTGTCAATACAGAAGTGTCCAAGAGGCTGGGGAAGGTGTGCGAGATGGCGGGTAAGACCAAAAGACGCAGGTGCGGGGCGCAATGCAGACGCGCCGTGGAGGTGGGGGAGAGAGCGGAGGACCGAGGAGAGGCAGAGGTTAAGTGTAGGTGGGGGTGGAGATGGGGTGAAGCCGGAGGCGGAGGTGGAGAGAGCGGAGGGCGGGGGTGTGGGTGAGGGCGGGTGAGGAGGCCCGAGGTAACGAAGTAGAGGTGTAGTGGGAGGTAGAGGAGGCGGGAGATGTAGGTGGAGGTGGAGACGCAGGAGGAGGTGCGGGTCGAAGTGCAGGACGACATAAGGTGAAATCGGAGGTACGGCGGAGCTGTGAGGGGCAGTCAGCACAAGTTACTATTCAAGAGAGGACGAGACGCACGATGGGTGTACAGAGAGCATGTTAACGTCGTCGATCCTGGCGCCGCTGATGCATTGATTGGCGTCAGCTTCGATGAACGCAAGACGGGCGGAGGGTGCGGCCGAAAAGACTAGGATAGGTCGAGCTGAGAGAGGATTACCCGGATTGCGGTCGCGAGAAGAACCGACGACGGCAGCGATGCGTGGAAGCATGCCATTATAGTTGTGTCCACCCTCAATGCGTGCGTAGCACGTATGGGTAAAGCCACTGCAGGAACTGACGGGTTAGCGGGGAAGGAGCGAGGCCAAGACGACGTACCCTTCGTAGAGGAGGAAGAGGTATGCGGCCAACGGGGTCAAGTTTCCGCGTTGAGGAGAATGAAGCTGCACGGTGTCGCTATGCCACTCCCGAGGATAGACAATCGCGCGTATCGACAAGGCGAGTAGGCTACAAGTCGGAGCACACTAAGCATCTAGAGAATGGGTAACGTTAGGACGGGTAAGTTGCGAGAGAAAAAAAAACGCACCGGCCATTGGCGTCCCGTTGAGGCGAATCGTGGGATCGCGGGTGAAACCTGATTTAGAGAAGAGAAGGAGTGTCGACGAGAGCTCGTCTGTGGGCTGTAATGAGAGATGATGGGCATCGTCAGCCACTAGCTGCTCTTAAGCGAAAGTAACGACGTATTTGGGGCGTTCAATCCGAGAATATGATACGTAGCCGTTCTACATGTACGTTGTACCTGCGGAAGGAAAAAAACAAAGGTGAGCGTGGATGGACGGCCAGGGTAGCGGAGACGATACCTGGAGATCCTGTCTGTTGGGCTTATTTTACGAGCGCTCCTTCACCGTATAGTCTCCGTGACGGGCAGCATACGTTCATCTACTTATTCCGCAGCCACGTGAGGTGTGTGTCAAAGCCACAGGGGTCACAAAGCTTTAGAAGACCCAAAGAGACCGGAAGGCCAGCGTCCATAGCGACGGGAGGGTCTGCTGTGCGAGGGTGGGAGTTTGAAAAAAGAAAGAGGGGTTCTCTGGGCTTGGGGGCAAGGGCCAAAGAATGAGAATGAATGGACGGACCAAAGCGATAGAGAAGCTAGTCCAAAGAACAGTCAGCGGTGAATCTGAAAAATGAAACGCTGGCGGACGCACATATTTCCTATCGCCCAGAGCAACTCTCGTGCTGAATCCTGTTGGAGTCCAAGGCATCGTTCGCCACATCGCATTTGGATGTCAAAGCTGCGGATGGGATGCGCCGGGCGAGCTCAGCACTGTAACATCGTCCGTGGAGCATACTTCGGCCTATAACGGACGGCTTCGACTGCTTCCAGATGCGTTGTGTATTGTACCGAGATGCTGCTCAGGAAGCCCATCTTAGATGCACACAGATAAAATTCCGTGTGTCTTCAAGAGCAAAAATCCGATGAGTTTTCGAAGAGATTCCGGGGCGGTACCCAGCAGAAAAAGGGCGTCGAAAAATCAGCTTAGCACCATAGTCTAGTCTTTGGGTGCATCGACGACGAGCGCTCAACGTTGGCGGGCGCAGGAAGTGGAGTTGATTACGTGGCACGTGGTCATGGGAAAGATTCGGGTTCGGCCGATGCTGGCCGATGCCTTTTGATTCCAACCTTGACGACGGTTTTCATTCGACTGCCATGTGCGCCAACCTGCTCTCAAACCAACTCGATATATGTCAGCACAACGAAACCGAGAACTATGTCTGCTTTTCTCGAGGCCATCCATTTCATTCGTCACTGTTTTCAAGGTGCCATCTGGCTGCAACTTGAAGTTTGGGCTTGGATAGATCTTGAAGCTACAATTCTTTCACATTTTTGCCAGTCTTTCGGAGCCATGCGATTCGAGACGGTTCAGCCGCAGACGGCAGCGACACTGTATTTTTTCTTCGCGCCCGTACAACGGAAATGAGCCGTAACGTTGCTCATTCTATCTGAAAGTCTATCGCCACATACTTCGTTCCAGTCGGTACTCGGGCTCTCCATCAAAAAAATTGAAATCAAAACTTTGTGCTCATGGTACTCGTTCTACCTAGGAATTTGAGTTTTCTGAATATCCGCGACATAGACTTCATTTTTTATCAATGAATAGTAATGCACTAGAGGCTGGACAACAGTTCCTGCAACAAGCCGGTTTAAATCACAAAGACGAAAAAAAATGAGACGAATCAGCGCACCCGTATCCTCATTCCATACGAGCGATAGACTAAATGGAACTGTATCAAGGGGTGATTAAAACAAACGATAATCGAAACCAACTTTCTTGAACTCACTTTATTTTCGACAGTGATGGTAGGGAACCAGTCTCTGACCTTCTCCTCCGCTCCTCGGGTCTCCAAATGAAATTCAAGTTCAACTCGAACACCTCCAGAGGCCAGGGATAGCAAAATCCTATCTATCTGGGCGCATTCCTCCTTGTTGTATCGAAGCAGCCCGTTACTCAACCCTAACACGACGATCTGGATCGGATTTGAGGGTGAAATCGAGGCGAGGGTACACCGAACATCAGATTCGGCGCTTCCGCCTTGGATCATCCCCAAACGAAGAACGGTGAGACTTTTGAAGGGGGATAGGTCTAATTTTCCTAGCTACGACGATGTATGCATTCAGTCGGGAAAGCGGAAGAATCGGCTGAAAAATACGTACCCAGAAATTGCTATCTACGATTCGGATGCTTTCCTGGGCGGCCTGTGGGAGCGAGTCCCACCTGATCATGCTGGAGCCCCATATGCTCAATGCCTTCAGCTCTGATATATCTAGTGGGTACAATGCCGCCTGATTTATGTTGTGCTGCATTGGATCTTCTCCTCCGGAAATCGCGAGCTGGAGGGACATTAGGCGAATGAAGGCTGGCTTCTCTGAAAGAGAAAAGGCAGGATCTGCCTGAGATTCTTCGTAGTCCTCGCGGCATGACAGATCGAGATGCCGAATCGTGGGACAGAGCGCCAGAAATTTCACAGATGCCGAAAATCGACTGGAGGTGTCGAGGTGCAGTGTCCGAAGCGTAGGCAATGAGAGCAAAGGCCGATAAAGGTCGTATGACAGTGAGACGTTTTTGATGATGAATCGGAGAGTGTGTAGATGCGTGAAGATTACTGGGTCCAAATTCTGTATCAAAGTAGGCCAGTTACCCATGCTGAGTTCCCTGACATGGTGGCCAAGATGGGGGGATTTCGAGAGTGCATTGCAGAATTTACGAGCGGCACGATCAGAGTGAACGGACATCAGATGCGGGGTACAGAAAAGCTCGGATTGCGCCGCGTTGACCCAAGAACGCGCCACGAGGGAGCAGCTAAGCAGATCTGCAGGTGAGCCGGAGAGAAAGGTGATACAAAGGTCCAAGAGTTCTTGGATGCGGAGGGGATTCGAAGACATCCTCCGTCTATTCGTTGATTAGCAACCTGAAATTCTTGAAATTTTGGTTCTAGAATTTGTCTAAAATGCAACGGAAACTACCGCCGATATGACTCACAATTCAAGGATGAGAACTTCCCTTATTCAGAATTCCGTCTGCGAGTGTCTTATTACCGCGCGTCTGCTATATTTTAGAATTGGACGAGGGGGAGCGGAAACAAGAGCGTTCGCCAATCAATCAAATCAGACGCGAAGTCAACAAACATCAACAAACTCTGGTTGGTTTTTCTGAGCCACATCGCACCTATATATCGTCCGAGCGTAGCTATGCAGTCATTTTATTGGTTAATTTCGACACAGTTATTAAAATTGAGCAGGGCACAGATATCAAGCAACAAATATCAATGTATTTAATTATGCGTTGCATATTCAAGTTGAAATTGATCTCGTAAGTAAGTATCCGAAGCTCATCTTGACCCCTCACACGACGCTACTACTCTAAGAGCAAAGCGGGGGAGTTGCTCCAGGGACGCCGACGCAAAGCGCGACTACAAAACGATTAAATATCAATTCCACTGCTTACTCTCATTTCGGAGACTCCTTCCCGTCCAAGCTCCTTTTCTCTGATGCTCGCTCCGCTCCTTCTTGTGCTTTGAGAGACCTACCCGCCTTCCAGGGGTCTGGTGGAGACGAGCCTGGGGTTCGCCAAGTCCTTGCGGCGCGTTCAAGTCAGTTAACGATGAGTCGTCCAAAGAAAGAGCGCAACACGGCTAGGTGATCGGGGTTCTCAGTGGGAGGGTCGAAATAGATGTTCCACGCAGTGAAATTTCCGCGAGATCGACCTCGAAGTTCGATGGGCTGGACCCAGATAGAGCGGCGGAAGCGTGTAAAAGCCTGATCGCTCGACATGTAAGCCGGGTACTTGTCGCGGTGGGCGCGGACAAAGCAACCAATGTCGGGGTCTTTCCTGATGGCGCTGATGAAGACAGCGCGGACGAGGTTTCCATTAGCCGCAGCGAGAGCGAAGCCTTCGTAGGTGCCAGCAAAGCCTTCGAAGGCTTTGTAGATGCCAGCGAAGCCAGAGTCGCGAGGGAGGTAGGGGTGCCAGTGGAAGTTGAAGCCGGTGAGGATGTGACGGTCGGAGACCAGCGAGGGCATGGTACTATTGAATTGATCCGCGATGTCCTCCGTCTTCAAGTTCACGATGCGGTCACCGGTCCCGCTGGTGATACGCCCCATTCTTTTCCGTCCGAGTTGAATCAAAATTGAACAAGCATCCACATTCTCCCACCGCAGCAGAAACTCGATTAACGTCGGCAAATAGAACAGAATTGAAGGAGATTGAACCATTTTGAGACCACCTGGTCGCAGGCAAATTCGGTTCAACGCAAAGAACACAGCTTTCACCAGAGATATCTCCCCATGCTGCGTAATAGGGAAGTTGCCGGGTGCTGTGCTCCTGAGCAAATACACTATATGCGGGAGATACACGATGAGTTTCTTATCCAACAACTTGTGATTATTGGGTAGACAGTGGTGCGAGGCTAGATTGCCAATGAGGTGCAAGGCTGATCTTCGGCACCCATCAGTGCCTGAATAGAGCACAGAGGTAATGAAATGCTCTTCAACACGGCCAAGTAAGGTGTCTGCGCCGTCGGGCCGTCTTGCCAGCTCACTAAGAGCGCGGATCGCCAATGCCTGTGCTTCGTACGCAGTCCATTGGTGGGGGCTACATTACCTTCAGAATCATATTATTGAGGCAGCTTTAAAGGGATACACACCGTGAAAGCCAAAAGAGAAAACGGAGAATATCAGCGTGCAAAATGGCATGATATGTTGTTTCATGGATCACCATGCAGTGAAACAAACGGCATATTTCAATACATAATGCCAGCGAAGGAGCGGAAGATCTTCGTGAATTCAGTTATTAATGAATCCTGAAGTGTGGAAAGTCAATTCACTGTAGTAGAAGCCCAGTGAACGTGTGCAATGCCCGATGTACGATTATTTGGGCGGCCGCCTCCGTTTGCGTTAATTTCGAGAGTATTCGACAAGTTTGTAACTTGTTGAAAGCTCCGTCTCGGAGAAGTTTTGGTAGGAGATCATCGCTAGCTGTTAACGCCCTCGCGAGATCAACATGCGCAGTGAAGTTGTCAGAAGCCGGAAACGTTTCTATTACAGTCAGAATTCGACATGTAAGGTCAGAGTCGTATCTGTTATTATGAGTATCAGTGGAAGATTGTCGTAAGCGATGAATAAAGAAACATACCCTAGATGTGACGTGATAATACTCCAGACTTCAAGTCGCGTTTCCGGAGAACAGTCTGGCGAGGAGAGATGGATGCAGATTTCAGTCATCATGTCGTGCCATTCGTTCGATTTGTCGAGTCCCGCGAACGGAAACCACTCGTGTATCAGCAGAACGAATTGGGAATCTTGAAGCCCATGGACTCGGTGAGCAAGGTCCTGCACAATCCAAGAACGCGTTGCATGCGGGAGAAATTCGTAGCTGCGAGTATGAGTCAGGACAAATACGCCAAATTGCATATGGAAGGGGTCAAGACTTACTCAAAAAAAGTAATGGCTTTGAATACATCCAGTGTGCTGTCGTTGATCAAGACGAGTGAGATTCGCAGTTTTTCGCCGGGAATTTCCCGCAGAAGGATAGTTGACAGTTGCCCCAGTTGACCACTTGGAGACTCAACCCATTGTACGAGACTCCGGGAATGGAGGCGGAACATTTCACTCGCGCGAAAACAAGCTTCTAGCTCCATCCCCCTAAGTCGTTCGCACAAGTGCTGCAATATCGTGATATTCGTGGCCGACGAAATGTACTTGTAGCTAAGTGACGAGTATCAACGCGTAGGAGACTGAACAAATTCAAAATTCACCCACCCAAGATAAGCCGCGAACATAATTATCATTTCCTCTGAAAGTGGTTGATCCCGGTTGGTTTTGATGTATTTTCGAGCTTGCAGGTGATAAAGGAGCCAAATCGCAGGCTTGCTAAGGGTATGAAGAGGAAGATTGGGACCGACGGACATATTATCCGACCAATAGCTCAGTACGCTACGGACGTCGAGAAGCGAACCAGATGTTGCGAGTCTGGTGTCCATGGTGGTTTGAAGTTCGCTGAGGGACTGTCGAAGGGGGAAGGCCCAACGAGTGCGGTGTGTAAATAGGAGGAAGATTGCAGCTCCCGTGCACGATGACGAGAAAAATTCGCTATTTTCGATTTGGTGCGGTGCAACTGCGGTGACTCGGAGCGAATCGCATTTTTGATCAGAATGCCTTTCGAAAACACTGCAAAGCTGTGACAACAGCAAAGAAACAGTCTCAGATTAGCGTAGCAAAGATAGAGAAAAAGAGAAAGAGCCCAGACGCTCTCAGCAAGTCATATTCTTCTCTCCTCAGTTCCCCTGGTTCGGTGGCCAAGGAACGTGAGTCTCGACTCTTGATTTCTCGGACTCCGCTCAACTTGGAAGAAGTGTAGTCGAAGACCGTGAGCAGTGCTAGTAATACTGGATGCTGGAAGAACCTTCAAGCTATCAGGCTACTGCGTATAGGGCTGGGTGCAGCTTGACTGCGCTAGATGATCGGAGGAGCGAACGAGGGCAATCACAGCGCCATCATTCTGTCACACAATTTTCTCACCCTCTCGAGTCTCGACTGAAAATTGTCTGTCCCTTGGCGAGTCAGATTCGGTGTCAATAGATCTCGCATTATCTGAACCTCTGCATACTATACTTGTATACCTTTCATGATTGCGGTTGCTGCATTTATCCTGCACCCCTGGGGAAAGTCTGAATCTCGTCCGCAGATTTGATTCTAAATTTCTAATTTACAAACCCGGCGTACCGGTGCGGGACCCTGGACGAAATGATGAGGACTGGAGAGGTGCGTGCTCACTAACTCAACGAGCGGTCGCAGTTCTAGCTCCGGACCTGGGCCATCGAGGCGCTCTGGGTCACCGCACCCTGGCACCAGAATGCGAGAAAGATCAGCCCAATGAAAGATGGTGGAGGAACCAAGAGACTCACTTGCTGACAAGGCTACACCATCTGCACATCATAGTCATTAGCCTTAGAGTATCGGGGAAACGAGGTACGTACCATGGTATCACAGTCATCTTGATCGACGACGACAGCGAGGGCACGGGCGAGGGCAAGCACGACGAAGGAGAGGCCAATGACAGCATCACCATCGTCTCCACTAACTACGCCATCGGCGAGAAAGACAGTTCTGTCAATCGATTGACAAGTGTATAGTGCATAGACATATACGTACCAGCGATTCCGCATCCCGCACAATCGACACAGCAGCCTCCACACACCACAGCGAGCCTCGCCGCGATCAATCCCATCCTCGTCATCCAGAGCCTCCACACCCTCCTCCCTCCACGCTCCTTCATCCGCTCTTCCGTAACAACGAGGGCCATCGAACGCCAACTCCCGCCCGCCGAAGAGGAAGCTCGAGCAGCTAGGCGCGAGAGTTCCTCCTCAATCTCCTCTCGCCATTCCCTCACCCCCTCATCCGCATCCACTCCATGCTATCTACGCCATCCTCACCATCCACAGCCGGATTAGCACCTCCCCCGCCCTCTCCCTGACTTGCCCGTATAACACCATCCACCGTCTTCCCTCGAGAGGAATCCAAGCGGCCGTCCCTCGAAGACCATACCCACTTCGATATAATCCGCTCCCGCCCACCTCAATCCCCGCCCACGAACGGTTTATCGTTTGTCAATGCGAACGCCGGAATCTCAGAGCGGCGGGGTGGCGGGTTTGTAAGCCAGACACCAAACGCGCAGGCGCAGGCGGAGGGCTGGGAGGGATGCGGAGGCACGGTAGGAGGTGGGGGAAGCGAGTGGAGGGCCGAGGTGGGATGAAGTAGGGGTGGGGGTAGAGGTGGAGTGGAGTGGAGTGCGGGGCTCGCGAGAAAGGGAGGAGGTCCAGGAAGTGGCGCGGGTGGAGCGTAGGGATCGGAGCGCAGGTGGAGGGTCAAGGTCGAGGTCGACATGAGAGGGAAGCGGAGCTGTGGGAGGCTGTCAGACCGGTACTATTCAATTGGGATGAGACGTACGATGTATGTAATGAGAACATTTCGAGCCTGACGCCGCCGGCGTAGATTACGAATGGACGCAGTACCGGCACGGGGAAGTGTGCAGCCAAGAAGGACAAGAATATCCCAAGACGACACTGGGGAGGAGTACTTCGATCGACGCTGCGAGAACAACCGTTGAGGGCGGCGGTGCGGGGAACGTTACTGCTACATCCTCGATGTGTGTGTAGCCTACGCAAATGACCTACGCCACTGGGGGAGCATCAGCTGCTCGAGTAGTAAGGAGGAAACGAAAGCGAAGAAAACGTACCCTTCGTATCCCTGAAGGAGACATTCAGTCGATAGAGTCCGGTCCAGGGGTTGAGGAGGATGCAGCTGCGTGGCGTGGACGCACGCCGCTCCCGAGGATACACCAGCGCACGGGGTCGAGGGCGAAGACAGTCAGAGGGCATCTATGACCAGAGCATGCACACAATGGGCCGGAAAGCTACAGAAAAGCATCGTCAGCACCGGTCTGCAACGTACGGACGGAAAGGACGTACGTTCCCAATGCAGTCGCATTATTGAAGAGGCAAGGAGCTCAAGCAGAGGTAAGGTATTGCTATTCCAAGACGAGGGGCATCGGCGAGAGGTCGTCAGTCGGCTGTGCGTGGATGGACTATCAGAATCGTCAGCATGGAATACATACGAATTGAAATGAGCGTACCAGAAGTAGCATTTTCTTTGAGGATATAGTATGTAGTCGTCGTTGCTGGTAGAACGGGGATGTCGTTGGGAGAGTGGAAGCAAGGCTGAGAGTTGTGCAGAGAAAAGATGAGCGCGAGCCTACAACGCAGCAGCCTAGTGTAGACGTACCGTGAATCCTGGCCCTGCGTCTAACCCCAGGAGCGCCGGGTTGCCGTATGGTTTACCTAGAGTCCAGCGTTGAGGGGATGCGGTAGCCCCAAAGGAAGATGTGGCGAGGATGGAAACCAGAGAGGAGCAGAAGATTGATGATAGTGAGGTTAAGCTTGTCAAACTAAGAGTAAAAGTCAGCGGTGGATGTAGGGAAGAGACATGCCCAGCATACGTACAGATTTCCCAGACCCTCCTCTCATGTTACTCTCGTTTCCGAAAGCGTTCGCCATACCGCTGAGTATGCAACGGCTACAAAGAAAATTTGAGCATTGAATGGTATGAAGCAGCGAGAGAAGGTGAGCGAGCTTGCTACGGAGTCATGATACCACGAACATATCTAGACTTTCACTGTCGTCGTATAGGCTACAAGTCGTCGACACCAATTGCAAAGAGCTTCGCTGGCCGACTGCCGCGTCGATCGACCGTGCTTCTGAATTTTGGCCAGAATGTCAGTATTTGGAGGCAAATTTTGGGGGGTTGCAGCAAAATGGCTAATTCAGTTTGGCGGGATCGGCCATTAATATTGCGTCAGATTTCGACGATGTCGAAGAGGCGGCGTCACCGTTTGGGACGACGGCAAATGACGATCCAGTTGCACGTGGTCCTGGGAACAACGATCTTCGGCCGAGATCTGCCGACACTTGTTGAATTTAAAACCACCACGGAGACCTAAGGCTCCAACCTTTTCGTTTTCGTTTGCGCTCCCGGGCAAAACAAACGAAAACGGAAAGAAACGTTTAGAAAAACCGTTTTAAACGTTTAAAACGGTTGCCAGGGCGGACAAGTATGGCGGTCAATGTGCTGTTTTAATCAAAACCCGATATATCACGATTTTGGGAGTATAGAGTGTGAGCTGACGAAAAATATCCAGGGTGAGCAGAAAGTAATATCTGTCTTTGAAGGTCGGATATATATTTCGGAGACGAAGTATATAGAAAGTTGAGCTCACGGGAAAAATATATCCCGGACTGAAATATATCCCGAGCTGGTGATGAAAGATATAAAAAGTGAGGTACGAGGCTGTGCTAACCCTAATGATTGCTGTCTCAATGTGGTTGTCCGCCGGAGGCGCGGGCGCAATCTGATGTCACCCCAAAAAGGAAATTCAACTTGTTTTATAAACTTTTCTTGCATATGCCCCGTTTAGTTTTTCAAGGTCAGACCTGCGCCAGTGGGTTACATTGAAGAGCTCATGGGACAAGGGCATCTTCCCTACATTAAGATACCCGAAAATTGACAGCTTCAGGCCTTGGGGCAAGACATTTCAGTCAGCTTTGGCCCAATTCTACAACTGTACACAACAGAGTCTTTTAGTAAGGATACTGAACATGGTGTACTTATGTGTCGCCGATGTCTTTCCCTCGACTACCCTCCAGACAGCGTCACAGTGAAGGAAAGGCCATTTTGATGTAAATTTCTGTTTTGGGTATGACATCAGATTGTGCCCGCATCTTGCCGCCGGACACCCGCATTGAGACAGCGATCATTAGGGTTAGCACAGCCTCGTACCTCACTTTTTATATCTTTCATCACCAGCTCGGGATATATTTCAGTCCGGGATATATTTTTCCCGTGAGCTCAACTTTCCATTACTTCGTCTCCGAAATATATATCCGACCTTCAAAGACAGATATTACTTTCTGCTCACCCTGGATATTTTTCGTCAGCTCACACTCTATACTCCCAAAATCGTGATATATCGGGTTTTGATTAAAACAGCACATTGACCGCCATAGACAAGAGCAGTACGGCTTGAACAGCCTCTCAACCACGACAGAACCTCACGGAATAGATGCCGCTGACTGGGGAGAGAGAATCCAAAAGGTGAGACACTTTTCCGACGATATATATGGCGAATCTACTCACTGAAGTTGAGTCCGTCTTGTTCGCAATGCGGTGTAGTGCAGAAGAAATTTACAATCGGCCCCAAGCTGACGCCTTGGCCGTTCCAAAGTGAGTTGCATCGGACAATTTCGCGCCGAGAGTCAACATCGGAGACGAAACGCAGCCCTTGGAGCATCGCCGCAGGGGCAATCAATGTGATACAGGTAAACAACCGTTTAATCGTTTATTTTATTTTTGTTTATCGTTTGTCGAGCTGGGCAAAACAAACGAAAAAAGAAACGGTTTTAACCGTTTAAAACGTTTGAAGACGGAAACGGTT
The DNA here is from genome assembly GCA_037176885.1 of Favolaschia claudopus. Lineage (NCBI taxonomy): Eukaryota > Fungi > Basidiomycota > Agaricomycetes > Agaricales > Mycenaceae > Favolaschia > Favolaschia claudopus. The sequence continues at coordinate 808,315 of JAWWNJ010000076.1, forward strand.
GGAGCCTTACGGAGACCGGTGGACTGTTCCACGCCAAACTCATGTCTTTCTTACTTCGTGGACCTCCTCCCTTTGAAAGCGTCTTGTCTCTAGGCCTCTGTAGCTCTACCTCAGATCTCATCCAATTGAAGTCCCGATCTACCGGTAATTTCAACAACGCAACTTCGACGCAACTGGGCCAGAGAATTAAGCATCCAGTCCGAGTCGAAGGGTAGGCGGAATTCTGGATAAAGAGGAATGATGAAATTAATATTCTTCCAGCTCAGAACTCGAAATCAGAGACCCGTTGCCTCGTTGTCTCTGCAGGTCGGAAACCAATCCACCCCGTAGACCGTATCCACCCCTCAAATTTGACTCGGATTCTGCAAGATTCCACTACCTCCTCAGCAATTGCCTGTCTCTCACCGATGCCGTCACATCTTGCGCTCCTTCTTAGCGCAAAAGTCAAAACCGTCTCGTTTCGGCCCTTGCGGCTTACTCTTGAATATTATCTTTCGCCAGCCACCTAACCTGCTCTCGACGACCTTACCAGCAGGTCCGAAGATCTCGACGCCTTGTTGGGCCTTGTAAAATAACCAGCAGATAATAAATCTTTAATGGCTATGATTTTGGAACTATCGGGCAACTTCTCCTAGGGGAACATCTCATTGTTTTTCGATCACCGGGTTGAAGCTGGACTCAGCTTTGAATTACTATTGATCATTCGGGTCGAATCATACCTATCCAGCGCCGGGCGAGGCCGGGGGACGCTTCCGACCTCTACGGCGCTTGATTTACTCTCACAAGCTCAACCTGTAGTACTACGAAATTATTTCGGAGCTTGGCAATTTGCGACTTGGTTCCTTGTTGAACGCCGCACCAACGGACAATTCTGGGAAAACTCGGAGACTCACAGCACCACATTTATTGACTTGTTCTCCGTTTTGAATTGCTGCCAGCCGTTGCCGATAAGCAGAGGCCAAGTAGAAACTGTTACACCGAAGAGTTGCAAGTTTCGGATGGTGATTCTGCTCTATTCGATGCATTCCGAGTTGCATTTTATCGAGCTCCTAACCTTGAATTGCGCCAATATACCCAATGTTAATCTAACCATTTACTCTGCACACATATTGCCTGGTACTACATCGAAACGTCGAAAGATTCGTCTGCGGGCGGATCAACGTCCATGGGTTGGGCATCATCCATCTCTGAGACTGCGAATGGGGTCAATTGAACCGACTGATCGCTGTGGGATGCGGTATCTGAGCCAGAGTTCGCCGAATTAGCGGAGTCAACTGCATGTACATTGATATTATCTCTCATTAACCAGTTAATGAGCTGTGATTTTTCGACTCACTGTGCGCAAATGGTGATTCAGCAGCTTCACTACATAGCTGAAACAACGGCGCCCCGAGATACATGGCAACCTGGGGGCTGTGGGGATCAAACCCCTTTGCTTCGTGAAATTCACGAAGGGCGGCATATATGTTGCCAGGCCAAGATTGCGCCCACACCGTTGTAGAGAACTCGAGTTCTGGGAATCCAAGTTGGAGAGCTTGATCCATGTCGAGGCGCTGGGATCCCGATGAATCGAGTGACCAAAAAACTGGGGATTCCGGCCAATGAAAGGATACCGGTCCCAGTTGAAATTTTTCTGCTGGGCAGATCCACAGATATCCTTCGGGAATGGTTCTATCGTCTTCAGGCATTTGGATTGTAAATTCAACCGATGTGATCACTGGAAGCCAATTAAGGCCCTGGATGAACAATACGATGAATGATGTTCGCACAATCATAGTTTTCAAATTTTGAAGTGATTCCAGCCCTCTTGAAGAGATGATTTGCTTGGCTGAACCACACATACTCCGTTGCGACGCTAATCACGTGACAAAATCTACCTTTCGCTTCCGTGGACGGTATTCTGCGGTGTGTCAGCAGGTGCACACAGAGGAGACAAAGAAGGTTACCGGGACCAGCCGTTGTTGGCATAGTTGCGAGGTCCGCCGCTCCCCGGCCAAATGAAGATGTCCCGGCGATAAAAATGCGGATTCAAGTTGGAAACGAATGCGAGAGGAAGTGCAGTCATTAGATGATTGGCCTGCGCAGGCACACACAGGTTCCGCAGGCAGAATGAGACAACAGCGAGATGGACCTCCTGCTTGATGTTTACATCATAACAGTGGTGACCGTCCACATACAATCGACCATAGTGGCAGATCAGGTAGTAATTTCCAAATGAGAGAGTCTTGCTGATGACTTGCTGCTGAAGTATAGGCGGAAGGGACAACAGATCATCCCCCAAGGATGCCACTTCACGCTCTGGTAATTTGTCGATGTCGTCCCAGGGGCCGTCCCAGTCCGCACCTGAGATGTCTATGCAGAAACGGCCCGTTGAGCGGTGTATGAGCCAGCTTCCTTTTGAGCTCTTTAATAGGTTCAGCATCCTAGAATCTAAAATCCGAGAAATAGTGACGCGCCAGCTTGTGAGGCTCAAGGTACTGGTGCACGCTCTGTCAATGATCAATGAGTGGCCGAAGACTCGGAGCGCCAGCGTGCCTTACATGGAACGCAGTGATCTGGTAGTATCTTCAGAATGTGTTCGTCACGAGGACTTGAGAAGACAGCAACGCACAGCGGAAGCGAAGATACAGACAAATAGCATCGGTGATTCATGAGCGCAGATGGCTGCGAAATCCTCGAAATCTATGAGATCAGACTCTGAAGTATGTAAAATGCGGGACAACACGAGTCAAGAGCCACATGCATACCATTGTGGAAAATAGCTGCATTGATTGTACGAAATTGAGCTATTGCAAAGATTTGAAGAATGTGTAGGTGACTAGAGGGGAGTATCACATTTGACGGGGATAAGAAGGGTTCAGAATCACCGAATAGACATGTATCGTGCTACATCCCGCTTCCATTCCTGAGATGAAAAAAACAATGCCAAGCTTCAGTACATTATTGAGACAGAGGTATATCTGCACGCACCGCTTCGGAGCCCTCCCCTTCATACATCGCAACTATATATTTTTTCGCTTTCCCATCAAGTGCAGCGGAATAAAGTTTTCGAACGCCGTGCTGACCCAGTCGATACATAGATTCATCCATGTGTAGTTCACTCTGCAAAACGATGTCCCCCATGGGAATTCGGCGATAATCTAAGCAATGTTGTGGTCAAATGTATTGGCTGGGACACGTATGATTATAAGCACCGGAATAAGGAGCATTGGCACGACTTAAAAAATCTATGATCACTGTCATGACCAGGCTGCTTCAAGAGTGTTTCATAATGGCAACTCACTTCCATGAACATGCACGTTCCACCCCGGCGCATTCGGGATATGGAATTGAGGACCGTCTCCCCTCCCGCCCGTACCACCAAAAATCCCGCCTCCACCAACACCACCTATGCCTCCTGCGCAGAAAATAGTCACCCTCCAAATGTCAGTATCCCACAGTGCATTCTGGACACACCATTGATTGTTATATGCGGCCGACGGCCCAGAAATTCGAACTCTCCACTACCCTGCTCTTCTTCGTGGTCATCCATTGTAGGGACAAGTGAGAGAAAGAAAGAGGGAGGAGAGAGAGCGGTTAAGCAGCCGTGCTAGATATTCGCTACAGCTTTGGGGGCAGTGAGAGATTGGGAAGATAGGAACCGTCAAGAATCATGGTCGTGCCCTCGGTGCTGAGCAATCTCAGAATATACTGATCTATAGGTACGCAAAAATACCGACCTTGTATTATTTAACAACGGTTCGAGAGCTATCAGAGAGCCAGTACGACAAACATAGATATTGAAAAAGGTGTACCCGTGGAAGAAAGAAAAAAGAGTTTGAATTATACTGAGAGAGTCAGTGCGCGGATAAATCGACATCGATATAGCATATTCGGCCGGTTTGCGAAAAGCCGGAGCGAGACCGGATTGAGGAGTGACACCGAGTGAGGCAATCCGAAAGTGAAGCAGAGGTTAACAAGAGCGAGTAACCGTCGCGATGTCGATTCAATGGGGGAAGGGAGGAGAGCTATCGATTTCAAGATTCATGTAAGAAAATTCGTTTGCAGTCGGCGTTCTATTGGAGAATGTATCAGTGATTCGATTTCGGCTGGACGAAGCAGCGGACGCACCTTATTGAGGATCCTAGGAGGCAATACTAAACTAACCCTTCCGAGACCCTGGTAGTACGGTACCCCAGCTGAGAAGTTCGGTACGCCTCGTTATTCCTTGGTTAAGTATTCCAGCATCTTGCTGCGATTAGCCCGCGGTGGCGGGTAAAGACGAGTTACTACTGCACGGAGTTAGAGTTTCTATGAGCGGCGAAGGCGCCGCCGCCGCCGCCTTATTCGTCCGTTGGACGACACCCCGCCCGTCGGCGACGATGATGGTGGGTGGGCATGTTGTTTGGTTGATGCGCGGAGTGCTTGGCTGTGTTATTTCGATGTCATCAATTTCCTCTTGTTCCGAACGTCCTCCTACATATTTCTTTGCCGGCAGCCCAACCAATGAGTCGTCACTGTGGAAGCTTGTCGGACGGTCTTCCCTCGAGCTTGTCCGTTCTTGTTCTCAAGAGTCAAAGTTCTAGTTCGTACTACTGTACGTAGCGAGTTATCAGGTGGAAGTTTATGTGAGAGACTAGTCTCTCCCCGCAACGCTTGCATCAAAGGAAAACCTTCAGGGCCACCAACTCACCTTCGTTGAATGCCTTCTTATCGGGTGGTAATGTTAGCCGACTGCGTTCAACTCCCGCCAACTCGGAATACCATGTCGCATTCAAGATGTGTGCCCCTCGCCCAACTGGCTCCACGTTTGCCCAACACCGTCGCTCCACGACTCCTAAAGTGCTGGTTGTAAATTCAGACTACCCCAAAACGCTTCATCCAACGACCCAATATTACGTTGTCGATCCATTCGTCTTCCTCATTAGCTTGCAAATCTGGACCCCCGACATCCAACAAAGGCTGAGCGGTGAGTTTCAATTCTGAGAGCCTTGTAGGCTCAGATTATATCCTCAGTCATATCCATTCTCGACGACCAAGGTTGAGGATTGTGGGATTGAAGCATTTACGGTTCGGGTTTGGTTAGATTTTCTTTGCTGTAAATTTACCTGGACAGAGAGAATGTGCGCGCTATATCTACTTTGTATTCGAATCAGCGATGATGACTAGAGGTTGGGTAACAGATTCTGTCCCAAATATGTGTTTAGATTATCAGACGGAAAGTAGAACCAACCAGCGTACACTCAGCCAGACGTCGGTCATCTCATACGAGCGGTAGACCAAATGAAACTATCAAGTGGCGATTAAGACAAACGACAATCGGAACCAACGTTCTCGAACTCACTTTGTGCTCGGCAGCGACGTTAGGAAACCAATCCCTAATCCTCTCCTCCGCCCTTTGGGTATCCAAATGAAACTCAAGCTCAACCCGAACATCCCTCTCAGCCAGGGATAGCAAGATCCGATCAATCTTAACGCATTCCTCCTTGTTGTATCGAAGCAGCCCGTTACTCAACCCCAACACGACGATTTGGATCGGGTTCGCTGGTGAGATCGAGGCGAGGGTACACCGAACGTCGGATTCGGCGCCGCCTCCGGATCCTTGGATCATACCCAGACGGAGAACGGCTAGGTTTTTGTAGGGGGATAGATCTAATTCGCCGAGCTGCGACGAGCGGGGCATGCATTCAGTCGGGAATTTAAAACAGAAGGAAGAATCAACTGAAGACTGAAAAAACTTACCCAGAAATTGCTATCCACAATCCGAATGCTTTCCTGCGCAGCCCGTGGAAGCGAGTCCCACCAGATGGAGTCGGAGCCCCATATGCCCAACGCCTTCAACCCAGAGATATCGAGCGGGTACAATGCCGCCTGAGTGAGGTTGTGCTGCACTGGGTCTTCTCCGCCGGAAATCGCGAGTTGGAAAGAAGTTAGGCGGATGAAGGGCGGCTTCCCGGGAAGGGGAAGAGAATTGGAGGTGGAGTCTGCTGCTTGCGATTCCTCGTCGTCCTCTCGGCATGACAGATCGAGATGCTGAATCGTGGGACAAAGCACCAGAAACTTCAGAGACGCCGAAAAGCGGCTGTAGGTATCGAGGTGCAGCGTCCGCAGCGTAGGCAGCGAGAGCAAGGGCCGATAAATGTCGTATGCCGCTGGGACTGTAACATCTTTTATGTAGAACCGGAGAGTGTGTAGATGCGTGAAATTTACTGCGTCCAAATTTCGTATTAAAGTAGGCCAGTTGCCCATGCTGAGTTCTCTGACGTGGTGGCCAAGATGGGGTGAATCCGACAGTGCATTGCAGAATTTGCGAGCGGCGCGTTCGGAGCGAGAGCGGAACGTCAGAGGAGGGGTATGGAAAAGCTCGGATTGCGCCGGGTTGACCCAAGAACGCGCCACGAGAGAGCAGCTAAGGAGATCTGCAGGTGAGTCGGAGAGAAAGGTGATGCAAAGGTCCAAAAGTTCTTGGATGCGGAGGGGATTCGGAGACATTCAGTCCGTCTATTCGTTAATCAGCGACCTGGAAATTCTTGAAATTTTGATTCTAAAATTTGTCTAAAACTTGAATGCAACGGAAACTACCGCCGATATGACTCACAATTCAAGGACTGTAGCTTCCTGTATTCAGATTTCCGTCTGCGAGTGTCTTATTACCACGCGTCTGCCGTATCTCAGAATTGGACGTGAGGGCCGGAAGCAAGAGGATTCGCTAATCAATCAAAATCTGGCGCGGAGTCAACAAACATCAACAAACTCTGGTTGGTTTTTTCGGAACTGCATCGCTCCTACATATCGTCCGAAAGTAGAGAGGTAACCATTTTATTGGTTAACTTCGACACAGTTATTAAAATTGAGAAGGGCACAGATGAATATCAAGCAAGAAATATTAATTGTGCATTGCGGGTTCGACTTAAAATCGACCTCGTAAGTAAATATCCGAAGCCCATCTTGACGCTCCACGCGACAACGCCCATATTCTAAGAGCAAAGAGGGGGAGTTGCTCCAGGGACGCCGACGCAAAGTGCGACTACAAAACGATTAAATATCGAATTAAATCTAGTAAGAAATGAAAAGTGCATGATCACTCACGGCAATCCTGCTCATTCTGGTAGGAGCAGAGGTTGATATCTATGAGCAATCAAAAATTAATCAGAGTACACAGAGAGGTGTGAATAACGACTACTCACTCTCAGGGTCGCACCCGAGGTTTTCTGCGGCCAAGCAGGGGTAGAAGAAGTTCGGGTCGCAACAATCCTCTTTCTTAGCGAGGGACCCAGAGTCGGCGAGCGTCGGGCCCGCAGCGATGCTGGGGATCAAGCACGCGGTGGCAAAGACGAGGGCTTTGAGGGTGGTGGAGAATTGCATTCTACAAGGAAACCTGAGGATGAGCGGAGTGCGTTGAGTAGAGAAGAGTGGGATTACTTTGTGAAGGAACTTGGGGGGCTGTTTGCTGTTGAAGAGCTTTTCTGCGACCGTCTTTTATATCTTGAGCTCTCACTGACGATCTAGAGTGAATCAATCCGGAAACCAGCGAGGGAACATGAATGAATACGTTTCCGGATTTCCGGACTCGTCACGCAGTTTGAGACTCCACAGTGACTAGCGAGAATGAAGCGCTTCACGCGGTAGCGTCGTCTGGGTACGGCACCTAGTAAAGCGGCCCGCTCCTTTCTTGGCCGGCGGGTATGACACACAATCGTCTTTAATACCCTATGTTAAGGGATTGAACTCCCCAGTGGGCAGATACAGAGGCATTAGCACTCGTAACGGATTGAAGGACACACGCACAAATTAGAACCATACAAAATTTGCGACGCGCCGCCGAATCTGAGCGGCGCGTAGCGCGTAGCTAAAAATAAACTGACGCTGATTCCTGAAACACTGTACGCGTCTGTGGAGCAAGGGCTAACTATGAAATTACCCGCGGAACCTATCGATCGGCGGCCGCTCGCTAGATTTGCGCTAAATAGTGAACACCGTGTTTCGTCGTGCCCAAGTTACGAAAGAGGAGGAGAAGCCACAGATTGTTCGGCATGCGTCATAATTAAATTCCGCCAGTTGAACAGATTGGTTTCAATTTGCCTGCATGTATATGACAATGATGATATTGATTTTTGCTGAGGGTTGGCTCCGCCGTCCGAACGGAAGTACCGGTAACAATCTGTAAATGGCGGCCCGATAGCCCCGCCTGCTTGCGGGGTATCAGTGTCATTTCAACGGCCGCTTGAACAACGAAACGATTAGCGGCTCACCCGTTCAAAAATCAGCGACGGCCGCGGTCGTTCCTGAATCTTGAATCTGGAAACCACAAAAAAATCGCAAGGACGATCATCCCGCTGCTTTATTGTCATCTTTAGCGGCCTTACTGGGGCTCCGTTGTCATTGGTTTCGGGAAGAACAACACTCACCAATATACCGGCGCACGCCGCAAAGGCGCGAGGCATCTCATGATGCCTTGCACTTCACCGGCTGGGGTGATTCGAGTAACCAGCATTTTTTTACATTGCGTACTCATTTCGGCACTTCGAGCGCAAGGTCGGTGCTGGGTAGCTAGATCAGCCGTTACTGTAAGATTTTTTAAGATGCTTGAGACAGTTCGGAAGGCAGTGGATAGATATATTGATAGCAACATCGACAAGCCAATTTCAGCCGAGTGACTCCCCATCCAAGTCTTCAGTTGAATATTTGAATATTTCCCTTAGACCGCCAACAGCCGCAGGCACATAGTGAGCGTGGTCGTTTTTCTTTGCCGAGTTTTCCCATTGCAAATTACACCGAGTTACATGGCCATGGTGCGCTGGTCATACCGAGAATGGTTCAACCGATCGAAGAGAAAACGATCAAGAAAGAGATTGGTGATGGTGTATGGCGGTCCGGATGCACATTTAATAAATGCCGCAACATTTATCAATTTTCGGCCGATCCGCAACGTAAACAGCCGTTTTGACCGAAATGCCGCAACATTCACGAGAGATAATCACCTCGTTTATCTTGCGGCATTTCGGTTGAAATCCCGCAACATAAAGTTTCGGAGTCAAAAATCCCGCAAGATAAAGTTGCGGAAAAGTTGAGTGCCGCAACATACAAACTTCAATTTTTCAACATGCCGCAAACTCACGCAATCGGTCTCTCTGATGGTTTTGTTCACCAAGCCGCTGGCTGATCCGCTCAATCTGTTCTGTTTCAAGAGAACTTCGTCGGTGGCAAGGTTCAATCCTTCCAACTCCGTTGTCCAGCTCAGCGATATTGTGCTCCAATCTTCAATATTCTCTCCAAGCATCTAGCCGTTTGTTAAGAGGTGTTAAGAGGCTTCTGAGGCCGTATATCTTCGTACGAAGAGCTCGTTATGATCGAGGAACGGCTTGTTAACATTTCCTGACCACCCAACTGACTTCAAGTTGTGTCGAGGGCCCGAAGGGAGTTCGGCTTGCTTTGACTTGACCAGGATTTTTCTCTGCTTGTGCCCCGAGCCATTTGTTCTCGGTCATAAGACTGGGATAGTTTACGAATTGATCATGAATGGTACGTGCTCTATAGCCCAAACTAAGGTCAGTGAGCAGTTCAGAAACCGTGACGGATGGCTACATATGGTGTCAAGGTCCCACTCCTCGGCCAGGCAGGGTTGGTTGATATCGCTGACAGTCGTAGCAGCCGCTATACAATGGCAACTCGTCTCATCCAGACTTCGATCTGCTCAAATATCAGCAATTCCGGGCTCGGAGTTGTCGTGCGCTGGTACAATCTGGTTTCAAGAACTCTTGATCTATCCAAACACCGGGATCTCGTGTTCTTACTGGCATCTGAGTACTACTACGCTTTGTCCTGTAATGTCTACCACCTTCCCGGACTCTGAATTCTGACTCAACCTTCTCCGCCTCCAAGTGGAGTGAAGGTCGACTGGTCCATTAAGTAAGTCAAAGCTTGCTGTCGACACTACATTCACCCCGAATGAGACACGAATCTCTCTGTTTAATCTCGACGATATTACCTGAATACCTCCCACTCTTCCCTCTCCACATTTCATCCGTTTGGCTTTACCGGTGTGGCCGGCGCGTTGAACCGTGGGAATCGCTGGTGATCGCGCCAATTCTGTTTTCGACAATTCGTTGCCCCTCGAGGTTGGTGTCAGTTCTGATCACCAAGCAAGTGAGACAAGAGCAATGGACTGAATCTACCTGGTAAGTACAAGACCAGGATGAGATTATTGGGTTCCAGTATTTGAACAGTTGAAGAGGTTTTCAAGAGCAGACTGTACAAGCCCGTAAAAATCCCGAACTCGGAATTAGGGCTGAGGACGATAAGCTAATTCTCAGTGGACAAGTCACATACCGGGTTGAATCGAGGGCGTTTGAAAAGGCTGAATGATTCGATTCAACCCCAAAATAAGAAGTGAGTCCCTTGAAGTCGTAAGAACGGAAAAATTGGCCGGCCTGAACTCCACCTAGGTCCGGGGATCGGATTTTAAGCTTCAAGCTTCGATCCTTGAATAAACCTGGTTGGCTATCAGAGCCTGGTTTGTGTTTTTCTCAGTCAGAATCCTACCTGAAGGCTGTAGACTCAAACATCGTAGTTGTGAGTTCTCGAATCAGAGTTCTTATCACCTTGAAGCAAATGAGCGAAGCCGATTTCAAAAACTCAGGATAGAGATATACCCAGTTGAGCATAAATAGAGATAGAGGTTATTCGGATATTTCAATTAATCGAGTGGATTTTGTTTTGCAAGGCTCCGAAGCCGGGGTCACAGTGGTTGAGTTTGCTCACAGGTTCAAATCCTCCCGAACCGGCCTGAGCTTGGAGCTTATGGCTGATATTCGAGGTGATGGTCAGATTCCAGGTAGTAAACCTTTCGAAGACGTTATGGGAGTCTGGCTGGCTGCGTAAGACCCAATATCACCCGTACGGAGCTCATCGGCAATGCTCAAATGACTTACTGGTTTGAATCCAGCGCCATCGGAGACGCCGAGGGAACTTCGTTCGAAGCCAAGGTGAGTTGTTAGCCGCTCCCACTAGGTCTGAATCGGCTTCGATTCCTGGTCTGATTTGAATTCAAAAATTTGTTCATCAGAGGCTGATTCAGAGTGAACCAAGCCCAACGGTTCAAGGCAGGAGGGTCGGAATCACACATGAATGCAATTGCGGGAGTTTTGAGCGAAGTCGAAATTTTGCATATGTTGCGGCACTCCAACGGCACTCAGCTTTGCGCAAGTTTACGTTGCGGGAAAAATGCGGCGTTCAACTTTATCTTGCGGGATCCGTGGATTTTGCCGCAAGATTAACAAAAGTGATTATCACTGTCAGATCTTGCGGCAATTCCGGCAAAAGCTCTATTTATATTGCGGAACAGTCGACAAACGGCATATATTCCCACTATCTGAAAGAAGTGGGTCTTATGGTGCCCTCCGAATGTCTTGGCGGTGGCTGAGTCCCCATCATCCCACGCATCCTCCGAATCTACGGCATGGCGCCATATACATTGTTCTCCCTTGCTTTGCTTCAGCCGGTCAGCTCCGTGCAATCCCGTTTGATTGCCAGAAGAAATGACTCACTTTCGGAGCCGACTTGCTTGACATGTCTCCAGTGTCTGCAAACCGAAGTTTGAAAATGGAGGTCATGGATCTCGAGCTTGTAGAGTCCGGACCAGAACCGACTAGACCCTCTCGAATGAGGTTTAGCTCGGACAGCTTGTCTAGCATTCATGCAATATTCATGAGTCGAATGCTGTCGAATGCGACTTGGCCTGAATTAATTTCCCACACTACGTCACATTGCGTCACTCGGCTTTCTCCGCCCAAATACCTGGCGGGGATTATAAAAGACCCATTGTAAGATCCGACCGCCCTCTTGACTCTTGCTCAAACACCCATGTCGCTTCTCGTTAACGGTGTACCCGCCTCCCGTGTCGCTCGGTTCCAAGGACCAACGACTCTGATCTCCGCCTCTTTTGTGCAGCTGCACTCGGCTCGGCTTTCGGCCAGCTCTATGTTTGCTTTGACCCTCAAAACTGTCGACTACGGTTCCTTCACTGCAATCTCTACTTGCGAGATCCGCCAAGACCTGGATTTCGATGTCGTTCTTGCAACCAACTGGGCAGCATTTGTTCGTGAGCTCTTCCATGGCCCCGATAGCGTTGTACCTCCAGGCCAAGATCCGTGGGCGTTTTTGCCAGGCGGTGAGTACATCGTCATCTGACTAACTTCCTCTGTCTCACCGGACCACAGTGATTCCCATAGGTCCGGCAGGAACCCAGTGTAAGTTTTCTGCTCTATGATGTTTGATGTTGCGCTGAATCAATCCCACAGCTGCTGTTTCGGGACTTCCGTCCTCGTCATCTGTTGTGAACAAACCTCTGTCTGAATCATCGTCTGAACCTTTGTCTGTCACCTGTACACCTGTAACTGTTCCCGGTCGCCTGAGGGCTCCGGTGAGACCCGTAACTGTACCCCGAAATTATGATCCTATGTTTTCTGTGTCTGCCTCGTCGTCTCACCAGCTGCCTGCTTCCGCTTTAACTACGGTACCTCGCCTTTCGGATGGACGTGATCGTCTGAGTAGCTTATTTCTGTCTTCGGATAACAGTTGTAATATCTTTACGCAAGTTAACAAAGATTGGTTTACACAACTGCTGAATGGTCATGGAATTCCAACTGTTGATTTACGATCGTTACACGAATATCGTCAAAGCTTTCTTTCTCACATCTTCTCTGGAGGCTGTTCATTGCTGTCTGGTGTTTCCACCGTACTCTCTGGGTGTAATTCGCTGTCGCAAGGCTTTGCCGATTGTACGGATCTTGCCCATTATGCCCTCAGTGTGCTTATCTCTGCCCCCGAAATTTCCCACTACGCATCGTTAACAATTGCTTCTGTTCTTGGTGCTGACGTACGGGATGATACCGATGTCGAATCTGCGACTGTAGCTGCTAACCACGGTTTAATCAACAAACGCGCAAGTCTGATTTCGGAGTATTCAGAGACCCATCCGTGTAAGCACGCTTTGGACAGTTTGGATTCGCTGCCTCTTCCATCTTTGATAGCGCTGGCTACATTACACGGAATTCCATGTCAAAATTGTTCGCGCGATAAGTTGTTCAATGTAATAACCACTCATCTCGTTTCCGGTGCCTGTGGGTCGCAGAAGAGCAACTCGACGTCAATTGGATGCCAGTCTGTTGTCCGCCAAATGTTCAGAGCTTCGGTGTCTGAATCTATGACCCAGGAAGATTTCCAACAAATGTTACAAATCCGGCTGCTTACCCAGTTACAGCCCCGTCTGTCCAAGTCTGTGGCCCGTCGGATACTGAGTATGCATAATGTCGAATATTCTGTTCACGACGGCCCGGCTAAGTTGCGATCCCTGGTAGGAAAATATATCAAAAGTTTAGATGGTAAACGACCTTGTTACGAGTCAAAGCAAACTAAACGTGATGCCGAAACTGAATCCCGTGTGCGACAGAGTGAAAAACTGAAGGCAGAGTGGCCGCAGCTCATTTCATCTGGTCTGAAAGAGAAATTCAAGAAACAGTTCAATGCGTTGATTTCAAAGGATGCCTTATCTACGTTTACCTGTGGAAGTTGTGTTGAGCGCCATAACATGAAGCAAAGAACCACCATTTCTTTCGAAGAATTTGACCTGAGTCTGCTCAAATCCCCAGATGAACCCTCGGACGGTAATTTGGCGTCAGAAGGCGAAAATCCCGATCTTGAACCCGAGAAAGTACAAATGCCGTGGCTTGATCCAGATATGATACCGCCGCCCATGCCTGTTGATTCTGGTCAGTACGCTTCGCTTTTGATCGATCCACAGTGCATTGAGAATGATCTTGACACCATGGAACCTGTACTGGTCGTCTGTAAAGCTTGTAAATCTGCGCTACAATCAGGCAAAGTCCCTCGTCTTTCCATGGCCAATTACAATTATCTTGGACCGATTCCGTCTGAGTTGAGAGATTTATCTGTTGTAGAAGAAGCCATGATCGCCCGCTGTCGAGCCAAGTGTTGGATTATCCAGCTGCGAGAAGAGGATGATGCCGGTCTGCCAAATGTTCAACGGGGAATGAAAGGACATGTAATCGTATACCCGCAGCAGCCGTCTGCCATTGCAAATACGCTACCGCCTTCTATCGAGGAAATTACGACACCTATTTGCGTTATTTTTGTCGGTTCAAATCCGCCGTCTGACGAATGGATTAGAACTAAGGCCAAACCGTTGATTGTCCGCAAAGAGAAAGTTTTGAACGCGCTGAATTGGTTGACCGCTCATAATCATCTGTACAAGGACGTAAAGATCGATAAGTCTGTGTTTGACGCGCACGGCGAAACAGTTGATATTCCGTTCCACATTGAGCATGTCATTCCCTCCGCTGGTATTGGAGCCACAACATCGTCGTATGCTGAGAAGACCTCGAACAAGTCAAAAGAGTCCGATGTTGGACCTGGTACTTCCGAGGCTTCGAGTTCTGTCAAAGAAATGATAAGGAATGCAGTTTCCAGTGTCTCTTACCGTTCCGATATCCCATTTGAAAGTGTTGTTGTCACTGATGTCAAAGGTCATGAATCGTCGCGCGTCTTAAGGAAGGCTGCCAGCCGTCATCTGAGAAAACCTGATGGAAATTATCTTGAGCTGCGCCATGATCCATTGCCTGTAAATGAGTTCAATAATCCGGACTTATTTCCTTTGATATACCCCACCTTGTTTCCGTACGGTATTGGTGGAATGGAGGATAACAGACGGAAAACTGGTCTAGCTTTCAAAACTCACCTGAAACATTTGTTCAATCTGTCTGATCGACGCTTTCAAACTCATTATTCTTTCCTATTCACTGCTTTCAATATGCTACAGCGTAGGACAGTTTTGTTGAATACCAGTTTCAAAGTCCGGAGAGATAATTTCGATCATATTGCGGCCGAATTCGCTACGGTGTCTGCAAGCGCGATTCATACAGTTTCCGAAAGGGTCAGTAGAGGTGATTTTCGAATGTCTGATGATGCGGAAGAGAACCGTGTACTGGCCCTGATGAAACAAGTCAATTTGATCAGCGCTCATGTTCAAGGGTCACCGCAATCCAAACTAGTTATGCGCAACGAAATCCGAGCCTTGATGATGGATAAGGGCCTACCAAGTTTCTACATTACCATTAATCCGGCTGATGTGTACAATCCCCTCGTTCGTTTTCTGGCTGGCGATGAGATTGATATTGATAATCTGACTGCCGACGACCTTTCAAATGTCTGGAAAGACCAGTCTGTCTTGGTTGCACAAAATCCTGCCGTCGCTGCTGAATTTTTCAACGTCTTCATCAAAGCATTCATTGCCGCAATTCTGGGGTATGACAAAAAACAGAAGGATACTGAAGGCGGAATTCTGGGTGTCGTAAATGCTTACTATGGAACTGTTGAGGCGCAAGGCCGTGGTTCGTTGCATTGTCATATGGTTGTATGGATTGAAGGGGGTCTGAATCCGAATGAAATCAAGTCCAAAGTGCTCGAAAACGGCGGCAATCTAGAATTTCAGAGACGTCTCATGGAATTTTTGGAAGATACAATTTCTAATGCCGTACCTGATCCTCGTCCTGAGTCCAAGTTTCCCCTTAGTGATTTTCATCCGTGCAGTACGCGTGGCCCCGTTTCGGCATCTGATCCAGAAGAATTGGAACTGTTTCGAAAAAAAGACCTGCATAATCTCGTGGAAACATGCCAGCGACATGAGCATACTCCTACCTGTTACAAGTACTGGAAAGGTCCTGGATATATCAAGGAGTGTCGGTTTGATCTTGATGCGAGCAATGCAAAGCCTTTGAGTGTTTTTGATCCTGAGACCGGAGAATTCGAGCTGCGTTGCCTGGATGGATTAGTCAACAACTTCAATCTGACAATGCTGGAGGCTATACGGTGTAACATGGATATAAAGTTTATCTCGTCCGGTCCTGCCGCCAAAGCAGTCATGTTTTACATTACCGATTATATTACCAAGTCCCAGCTCCAAGCCCACGTTGCATATGCTGCACTAGAATTAGCTGTTACCCGACTCGGCGAGTATGACCCTGAGAAAGATGATTTTGAAGCGCGAGCTCGACGTCTGCTTCAAAAGTGCGCAAATTCTATGATTGCTCAACAGGAACTTAGTGGTCAGCAAGTTGTTTCATACCTTATGGACTTTGAAGACCATTTTACGAGCCACGAGTTCGCAAATTTGTATTGGCCAAGTCTGGAACGGTTTATTGAAAAAGAGCACCCGAGTCCCGAGTGTTATCCCCGTGCACGGAGCCTACAATCAGATTTAGAGTCGGATTCTCCAACAGATGAGAACAATGACATAGCTGGTGAAGCAGATGGTGTCTCGAATAACGATATGATTGATACTTTTGCGGAGCCAGTGGACGTGGATGAGATTCGGTTAGATATGAACTCAGCTGGAAGATTTGTTGCGACAGCGAACCAGGGAGCGGATTATTGTCATCGCGGCTCCGAATTAGACTCTGTATGTGTTTGGGACTTTGTTAGTCGGGTTGAAAAGGTTAAGAAAAAGAACGCCCACCGCAGTCATAGAATGGTGTCTGACCATGCAGTCTCGTCCAATGAAGACGAACCCGAAAACACGACTCCTGTTCCTCGAGCCTGTTGGAACAAAGACGTTGATGGTGATATCTTGGCTTGGAGTGGTAGATCACGGCCTACCGTAAGTCTGAACCTGGAGCATCTCGAGTCCGAAACCCATATTCTTCGCGTATCTGCTCCGAATATGCGAAAGGTTCCCGTACTGATTGGGCCTGCTTTGCCTCGTCGAGACCGTACTGACTTGAAAGATAAGCACGCAAGATTGATGTTGATACTGTTCAAACCATGGCGACATGTGTCTGACTTAATAAATGAGAATCAAACCTGGATCGAGGCGTATGATCAGTTCTTTCAACAGTGTTCGGATGATGTGAAGAAGGTCATCAATAATGGACAGTTGCTGCATGAATGTAAAGACAGTCGCGATGAGCATTATAAAAATCGGCACAACCGAAAAGACCGTTCCCATGTATCTGCTGAAATGGTGTCTGCCACCGATAGAGAAATGTACGGTGAAATGGATGAAGCGCAGGTTCTTGATCATCTGGAGTCAATTGGTTTATGTCAATCTAAACGATCGCAACATACCGCTGATAATGTCTTGCTTGCTAAATTGTGTGCAGAAAATAGCGGCATGTTTGGCCCCGAGAATCCGATGGAAGTTGAGCCCGTTATCCGCGATCGTTCTTGCCACGAGATTATCTGTGAAAGTAATCGGTATTTGGAACATACTTGGGAGAAAGTTTACTCTGACCGGAAAGATACATGGAAGAATGTTGCTCGAAACACTGCCTTGAGCTCTGAACGGCAACAGGGGCCTGTGCCGAATGCTGCTGATTCACATAATTTGCTTCAAAGTGGACGTGCTTTCCGTGACACTCTTCCACAACAATTTTCGTCTGCGTCTGTCAGAAATTCACCGAACAAGAAAAAAGAGTCAGTACCTGAAGCGGAGTTTTTGATGCAAGAGATAATCGAAAAGTACACTCTGAATGTCGAACAAGTCAGAGCCTTCAAAATTGTAGCTGAACATAGCACAAAGTCTGATGTGGACCCACTTAGAATGTTTATCGGTGGCCCAGGTGGTACGGGAAAGTCTCGGATAATCGATGCCCTGAAGGACTTCTTCGAAAGAAGAGACCAGACCCGGAGATTTCGTCTGTCTTCGTACACGGGAGTTGCGGCTCGGAATGTATCTGGAATTACGTTGCATGCAGCGCTGGGTATGCGTCAGAAAGGTGATCGCCAAAAAACAGGGAAAGCACTTCGTGATATCATGGAAATGTGGGACGGGGTCGATTATCTGTTTGTTGACGAGATTTCAATGGTTGGATGTGCCCTGTTACATGATGTTAGCTCGGCTCTGAGCGCTGCAAAAGGAAGTACACTTGCCTTCGGTGGTATCAGCGTTGTTTTTGCTGGTGATTTTCATCAACTGCCGCCAGTTGGTCAGAACGCGCTGTATGCTCATATCAATCCCGATACAAAGAAGAACAGAAAGAAGAACCAATCTGGAATCAGTACTTCGAGAGCTGGAACTGAGCAAGGTCAAAAAGCGATTTTTGGAAAGCTGCTATGGCTTTCGGTGAAGACTGTGGTTTTGTTAACAGAAATTGTACGTCAATCTGGACCCGAAAACAAGCGATTCTTGGAGTTACTCGGACGTCTGCGACACGGGAGATGTACCGAAGCTGATTTTCAGCTTTTGAATAGCCGTTTGTTGGGAAATTTGGATATTGATTGGACTACGGAACCGTGGAAAGGGACGCCGATGATTGTTAACGAGAATCAGATGAAAGATGAATTGAATGTTGAAGCTACACGGGCATTTGCAAAGGCAACGGGTGAAGAAATGCATTGGTATTATGCTAGTGACAAGATTGGACGTGCACTCGTCGAAGATTCCGCTCTCCAGCAACGGTTGATGACTCTGGATTCAGGCAAGACAAACCAGAGATTGGGAAAGATACCGTTGGTTGTTGGTATGCCCATAATGATTGCACAGAACTTTGATGTACCTGGCGGCGTCGTCAATGGTTGCTCGGGGATCTTGAAAAGTGTCCGCTACAAACTCGACTCACAAGGAAATCGCCACGCACTTTCGTGCATCATCGCCGCACCGGACACGAGCCCCGGTATTATTCCAGGTCTCCCAGATCACCACGTCGTAGCCCTGGAAGATACTGTGGAGTTCACGCTCGAACACCCCTACACACACAAATCTTGCACGGTGAAGCGCACCCAGCTTCCCGTCCAACCCGGATTCGCGATGACCGCCTACAAGTCGCAGGGTAAAACTCTGCGCACGGCGGTGGTCAACCTAGCGGACGCCCGTGGCACCGAGAGTCCATATGTGATGATATCTCGGGTCACATCCCTCGAGGGTCTTGCGATCCTCACACCATTCGACAAAGCCAAGATCTGCTGCCACTCTTCCGAAGATCTGCGGCGGGAGACGAGAAGGCTGGAGCTGTTGGCCCTGAAGACAGTTGCTGCGTACGGTACTGAAGAGGAGAGGTCAGACGCGGTGAAGCAGCTCGAGAAGGAGGTTGGTGAGTTGGATGCGGAGCCAGATTCATCGGCACAAGAGGAAGACGAGAATTCAATTCGAGAGGACCCAGCAACCAGACTCCGGCGATTGCAGCGAGAGAACCAACGGCTCGTAGAGCGTGCAGATCGTAGGAGAAGGCACGCAGTGCAAATGCCGTCACCGGAATCACGGCCCGATCAGAAGCGGCGTGGCAAAGTCGCTCTTGATGCTCCCCGCCATCCTCCACCATCGCAGCTGCACAATGTCTTGTCTGGGAAACGGAGAGCTTTGAGCCAAGGAGTGTCGGGACAGGTGAGTTGTCAAAGTTCTCACCATTCGTCCCTATACTGACTTTGCGCACTCAGGATTCCGCCGGTCCTTCGCCCCGCAAACGTAGACGCGTGGATCTGGACTCGCAACCCTCACGTTAATCTGCGGTTCCCTCTCCTGCTTTTCCCCGCATCTGCTACTTCCATCCCGAACATTTGGGCTCCTGTACAAAGTCTTGTGAAGGCAATACTTCCTGTTGCTCAAAATACCAAGTCAAGCAGAGGTGAGCTGTTTCTAGCTCCGCATACACAGTAATAAAAACTCTAGCATTTCAGTGCGAAGATACTTCTTTCCTCGTTCTCCTCAATTTACACTTCCGGTTACAGCAGCCACAGTAGTTTTATCCCATCCCGCCGACTCCCGCCTCGTTTAAACACTTTGTTTGCGCACTTAGAACTCATGAGATGTCAGGATATCTGGAAGTATTGCTCGTACACCACAGTAGAATTTTGTGTCTTTACTCAGTGTGAAGTTATGGAAGACGTTGATTACCGCCCGTCATTATTGCTCCAGAACTCAGGGACGAAGTGGTTCGTTCGTGTGGCGTGAGATAGTGGGCTCTGCCGCGTAAGCGGGCCTACTACGGATTATTGCAGCATTTATTAAATGTGCATCCGGACCGCCATAATGGTGGGAGAAGACAAGGATTGTCGGGTCATGCTGGCCTAGTGCCGATGCGTTCCGCAATCAATCGTTCTTCCTGCCGAGTCCGGAGACGCACAGTGGTGGAAAGAATTGACGTACGAACTGCGACGACGGCCAACGACCTTCGTGGCAACGCGTTTAGCAGGAATAGAGGAAGCAGTAAATTCTGGTAGCCCAAGATTAAGGACAGCAAAATCGATGCACACCGAACTGGGCAGGGGGAAAAATCTAACACCAACTTCAAACACTGGAACAGCAATTGAAGTAATATGACGATCACTGCAGAGCCTTGCAGTAAGCCTCCGTCTGAGGAACCCTCAAACCACACTATTTCGGCGGCTGGGGACCATAGTAGGCATACTCGACGCAAAGTTGTCGGGCCTACAAGCAAACAGATTCAAAGTGAGTAAGTATTCACTGGCTGAGTCGCAATCAGAAGCCGGGAGAGAAACTAACTCACCAAACGAAGAGATTTTTCCCGTTCCTTATTCCCATGCGAGCAATCTGCAGCAGCCCAATCCACGACATGCGCCGATATCGCATCGTTCTCGGCTACTTCCAGAATCCAACAACACATTCACTTCGTTCTGAATCATCTCCGTGCCCCCTGTTCGGTATGCGTCCCTGACAAGCACTTTCAGCATTTAGAACCGCGTCACAGAATCCGTTCACTACATTTTTTCCGAAGAGGTCACATTTAACCATAGAAAGCGAGTCGGAAGGAGAAAAAAAAACCACGCCATCTACCGAACACAGTCGCCGAGGGTTGAACTCGGCTCAAACCGTGGTCACATGCCGGTGAAAGGAGGAGGCAGCAGGATCACGAGTCACGTATGAGATCCCATTGACCCTTTCGTGCAAGGGTTAGTCTTGCAAATCATGCTGATACAATTTTCGTCAGCGGCGTATCATCGGAGGACTTGAGTTGGCGCGAAGAATCCTATGTCTGATGAAACGAGCAAAACAAATCAACGCTAAATCAGAAGGACGGGAAAGCGAAAAGAGAATATTGATCTCTTCCACAGGGACCGTGACTAGGGTACGATTAGCCGCCTATTTCCAAGATGAGTTCATCAGTGGTCACCCAATTTGTATTTTTGCGGCACCTTTTCCATGGAATCAGGTGGGTTCACGCTGTGATACTTGACATAGAGAATGAAGAGGATTCTTTGAACAAAAGAAGAGAAAAACACGTACGGCAAACCGCATCTATGGCGTTGCCGAGAGTTGAACTCTCGAATCTCGATGCGGACACGCCCACGAGTTGTGTTCGAAACCCAATCCACTGTCCCTGGGTAAATAGCGACGCCAATAAGCCAGTAGACCGGTGTTATGGAGCAAGCTATCGACACAAACTCCCCAATGTAAAGCTTCGATAGAATAGACTGGAATCGAGCCGAATAAGTCAGTATGAAGCGATTCGAGGAAAAACTTTTCGCACATCGTTTGTTCCTCGGTGCGTTGGAGGAAAAGCTTTGGTTAGGGATCTGAATCCTGCTCAACTTCGCTTCTAAAGTGAAGAAAAGAAAATCGTTTGGCGATTTAGGGAAACAAAAAGATTTCACCCGGTTCTGAAGGGAATTGTCAGGAGTCGAACCTCACTGGCACAGTGGCACGCTGAATATATAGATCGGTCATCGCGGATACCTTCCGGCGAGATGCCGATAGATAGCTCCTTCGAGAACTGGTTTTGGAGTGAGCAGGACGAATGGAAAGGTCGGGATAATGGAGAACCTACGGTCAAGCTTGAGGACTGAACATTGATCGGAAGAGACGATGAAAGCTTTCGTTGAATATTTTGGATCAGGGTGAATTCGAAACGCCAGGAGACACAGCAAAGGCGGTGGAGCAAAGCATAGGCAGAAGATAGATGCACAAGTTTGAGAATGCGTTCATTGCGGCTGGAAGAAGACTCCGATCCGATTCGTGAAAGTATGATTCGTCGATTGAAGTTCGTCGCGAAATTTGAACAAAATCCAGCGAGGCACCGTCGGAAAAGGCTGGAGGCAAAGGTTTGCAGATCCACATTCCTTGATATTCGTTGTTTGAGCGAAATCTGTGGCTCAAAAGCCCAGAGGACGGCGGGTTGGGCAAACGACGATCAGCGTTGGGACCAAGTTGACTTGGGGCTTAAGGCCAGTGCTTCGCATGGCAGTACGAATCCTGCCGAGGGTTTTCAGAATTGATCCTAGATTATCCGATTGATCTGGCACAAACAAACAAATCACTTTCAAGTTGCAGTAATTGGAAAGTACATATTTCAGAGTAGCCTATATATATACAAAGCCCGGACAACAATGCAGAAAATCGAGCTTGCTTCTCGGCTAGTTTAAAGTTATTGGTGTCCTTGCTATACTACGTCATCCCAGTAATCTCCATTGACCACCCATTGATATTTTTTGTCTGCGTCCCCATCCTGCATGGACAAACACCGTAACTTAATGTGTTCGTTCACCACGCCGCTCACGGGCGATATGACCTTTACCGAAGACGATACCGAAGCCAAACCGCGGAAAATTCCTAGCACCAGTTCTTCGTCCACGTTATCGCCAAATTCCATGCGTTGCATTGATTGAAAGACGTCCGGTGAGCTTAGGACCAGTGCACCGATGGTGGTCTCTAAAAGCTCGTCGGAGTCGGCGACACGCAGCCAGCGGAGCTCAGGCATTGTCCTGAAGAAAGAGCGCATAAAGCGCAACCCGGTGGAGGATATGGTAAGGTTGAGCTTCACCACCTTCGACCCGTAGTTGAGGGACTCTGCCACAAGTTCGAAAAGTTTGTCACCTTCAACTTGAAGCACGAGCTGGCACAGCTCCGGTAGATCTAAGATGTTGACGAAGACTGCTTGTGGGACGGAGGAGCAGCGGAAATTGAATGACGATAAAACGGGAAGCGCGAGTCGTGGCCCTTCAACTTCAAATACAGATACTTCATGCACCATTAGATATTGCAAACCTGGTGCGGCCGACAACGCGTCACGGACTTGGGTCCCGGTGAGCTCAAAATCCGGGGACAAATCGCTCAATTCCAATGTCGTCAATGAGGGCGGTAGAAGGACCAGCGCACAGCGTTCCGCGACGATGTGTTGCACGCGAGCAGTTGCTGGTGCGAACATTCGGGGATTATGAGGGCTGAAATCGTCCTCGGCCTCGATGCGCAATACAGGTACTGTCCCCGCATTGATTTTGTTGAGCATACCGAAGAGAAGCCTGGTGCCAATAGCAGTGTGCGCGTGGAAGAATATTGCTTGACACCGATGCATGCAAGGTGTGAGGAGGTCCGAAAGATCTTGTATTACTACGTAGTCTTCAACGGCCTCCTCTCCATCGCAACCCAGGGCAAAGAACATGGTGAGATCTGTCGTGCCAGACCGATGAAGCCACTCTTGAATACATTCCGGACGTTTCCTGCTGTCAATGAGGATTTTGGAGAAAAAGGTCGGAGATGTAATGACAATCTCTCTCCAAAGTCGACATACACCTCGGATCCGATGAATGTTGTCCATCCAGGACGACGGATCCGTATCGAAACCGTCCGGAACCAATGCTATTATGCGGCGTAAAATTTCTTTCGGAAGCGAGTTGACGGACATAGCTGCACTGATTCAGCAGACATATAGGTCGAAAAACGAACTGACTGTATAAAGTAGGGTCATATAGACAAAGCTGCTTGGCGTAATTGGCCATCGCTAAAGCACCCAAATTCACGCCGAGGTGGTGGAGAGACATGATTACTGTCAGGCCGAATGTTAAATTGATGGGATCAGGACCCAATGATCAGTCAGGATTCCTGCCACCCGAGTATGCAGTTTCAGTGTACGGACTCATATCACAGCACCCATCTAGTATGTGGACTCAGCGTATATTGCAGCACCCAGTCTGTAGTCGGTCGGACTTAATAGATGAACTTTTGACTTGTCCATTTGACTGAAATCGCCGATTGGAACACATTGTCGTTTTGTAGTCATTCCGTCGTGATACCAGCATTGACCCTGTTCTTGGATTACAACAGAAGTGAAGTGCATTTGTGAGGCGGAATGATAGATTAGACCTCTTAGGTACATAATTTTTGGACCCGCTAGCGTTTGTATCGTCAAAATCCGATCCAGTTCTAAGTTATGAATTCCGATTCTGAAGAACAAAAGTGGCGCAGCGCCGTATACCAGACTCCGTTGGCGGAGAGAGCTTGTCCTGGCGTGGATTCTGCAGACGGGACATGTACCGTTCAGGTGGTCCAAGTGGTGGTCGAGCCATTGTTGCAAGGAGTGTCCTTCTGGATGCGCGCGCAAGAGCTGTCTGTAGTTGTGAACGTTTACATAGTTACTTAGGGTTTGGAAAGCTGTATCCGTGCTGTAGCCGCATGCTTCGCAAAAAGGTTGCGCTGTGGCATAAGCCACGTCGTCACAGAAAGCCCCTAGCAGATTATCCAAAGCCAAGTAACGGCGACCGAGGGGAAATTTAATGGGGTCGAGGTCGTGTAATCTCCTGCGGACATGGTTCCTGGCGATTTCTGGGCAGTTTGGCTGCAATCGGTCGATCCATTCCACGAACAGAGAGTGTACACTTGTCAAACGCAGGCGCCATCTCTGTGTATTTGTTGAGCATATTTGGGCCAGCGGCGTTAGTAAAGCGTCGTACCCACAGCTCCAGTCAGCATTATCCCATATCAGGCCGGTAGGAGACGCATGGCCGCTCATGGCGTTGATATTATTCGAGTGGACTTGGACTTGTGTTGCTGTTTTGCTCGAGCCATATGTGTAGGAAGCTTCAGTATTAGCGGCACAGGCCGAGTTGGCGGTCCCCGCTTCCGTCTTAGCAAGTGCCAGAGTCGTAGTTTTCGCAGCGGTGGTTGTTGGAGTCATTGCGCTCGAGCTGATTTTTTGCTTCTTCTTGGGTGGTTTTCCCGCAGTTGTGTTCGAGTGCGGATCGGGGGTCGGTGCGTCGACGTCTGTCTCTTTTTTTCTTTTGGAGTTCTTTTGGTCGTCCGTAGTATTCTTCCAGTCTGAGTAGTGGATTTCCGCAGGAATGAGCTCGTCTTCTGTCGTGGTTTTTATCGCAGGGTGCAGATGAGGTGGATCTGTTCGGTCTTTTTGCCAAGTTAAGTAAGAGCGGAGCAGTTGATTGCGATACACGCCACCGACACCTGCTGGTAATTTTCCTTCGAATCTCAACCGAGTTATCTCGTCCAAAACCTCTAGTTCTCGGAATTCTTGTCTGAGATAACCGTGTATTCCACAAGTAATCTTGCGGTCGTCGAACCCTTGGACAATTGCGGTGTTATTTGCTTCGTTGCCTCTAGATAAAGCGACGTAGTAATTTGCAAAAGACTTACCAAAATTGAGATGAACAACATTTATTTTCCTGGACTTTCCTTGCGAGCCATAGTCTGTCATAGAGAAATTGGGCAATACCAAGCACTGTTCTCGCGTGACGGACAGAAGGGTGTCGTCGGGCAATAATGCCGTAATGTGCGTGGCAACTCTGGTGATTGGCACAATGTTCGTGGGCAAACCGTTCAGCTTGACTATTCGACCTTCTTTGAGCTTTAATTCAACGAATAAAGTCTCTAGAATTCTTCTGCCCTCTGGGCCTCTGCTCTCTGTCCATCTTCGCACGAGTCCTTCTTGTCCCTTTGTCATACACAATTCGGTTGCTTCGTTCGCTTTCAAAATGACAGGCATCCCGAGGCAAATCTTGAGACAACCCGCCACTTGTTCAACGTTGGCCGAAGGACTCGCATCCCATAGCTGCTGTTGCAGGCCTGGACCAATTTTTCTGTAGTGAGCTTGCTCGCACCCTTTCCACTTTGTCTTGTTCACTGCTTGAGTGCTTAGCCTGTCTATCGCGTAAAATTTGTGAAGTTGCTGGCCGGTGTCCAAAGCGAATCGTTCTGCTCCAAGTTCGTTGATCGTGTCCTTGTGTATATTCCACGACGTGATTACTGACACGTTCCGATACTTCTCTTCTTCTAACTTCGGATGGCCAGGTCTGTCGCTCGCCACTCTGGATCTAAGAAAAGTGACATCCTCCTCTGTGCAAGCAGCATAGCGCATATTCTCCAAAGCAGTCCGCAACTTTTGGTCTTCGACACTCTGCTTCCGTTGCCGCATGTTCTGTCTCAAAATGACGACCGTGGTGAATTGATGCCACAGTATTCTTCCCAATACCGCTTCCTGCTCATTCGCATTGTCCAGATTCAAATGCAATCCTATATCTGTTGTAAAATGTCGCTCCTCTGATGGGAGGTAGCTGTGCAAAATCTCCTGCCAGAAGAAGCACATTCAGTCCACCAAATTCTAAGTGGTGAACGTTTTTAGCTTTGGCTGCTTGGCTCGCTAAAACGTGCAAATCGATGCAGGACATCATGGACACTTCGTCGATGAAAATGTACTCCACACCTTGAATTCTCTCGTTGACGGCCGCCATAGCAGTCGCTTCATTCCGAATGCCCTCGAGGTCGTCTTTGTTCTTGCTTTTCGTTTCTCTGGGTACTTTGAATACCGAATGATAAGTCGATCCATTTACCAAAGCCGCTGTCGAACCTGTAGGGCCCAACACCATAAATCTGTAAGCTTCTTTTCTGGCTTCGAAGAATGCCATGATTGCGTCTATCACCTGTGATTTGCCGGTGCCTCCCATTCCTCCAAGGTACATTTTTAACGGAGCGACAGGAGTTTGTGAGGAAGCATGTTCGGCGACCAAGCGAAAAGCTCGTTCCTGCTCTTCGTTCAAAGTGAAACGATCTACAATGGTTTGGATAATTTCTGCGTTATCTTCTTTGCTTATGTTATGTCGAGTTCGCAAGAAGTTGGCAGGTAGCTCTTTCACCGTGTCCGACACACCATGCCATTGACCGGTTCCCCGCTCTGGAGTGGGCATGTCTGCCAACTTGTTCGATGTAAATTGCTTGCGCGTTTCTTTTACCAATTTCGACCAATTGATCTTTGACATGTAGACGGGCTCAACAGGAGCAGTATCAACTATCATATCTGAGCTTGTGTCCGGTCTACTAAGCCACTTGGCTCCACGAAGTATATCCGTTATGTCTTGGACGTCTCTCAACAGCTTCGCAGTTCTTCTACCCACCTCAAAATCGTTGTCGAGGTCCCGGTCATCTGGACCGTCAAAGTCGTCGAAATTGCGGTGATCTGTCGCATTGTCAAACCTACCTAGTATGCCTCTACCTTTTTGCTCTTTCCTGGCCTCATTTAATTTTTTTTTCATAATTGCATAGTGGTCGTCACGCGCGTCGTTGCATTCGTATCGTATGTTAAAATTCTTTATTAGTTGTCGCTGTCGTTCTGAAAACTCGTGTTCTATCATAGTTTGATCCCACGTGTTGTAGAATACGCGATGTATTCTGGTTGAGTACGAATATGTAATGTATGAAATCCGTTTACAGTCCTAGCGTAGCGTGCGGGGTTGCCCAAGAAGTCGTAAGAGCGCGTCTTTACGATATCTTGAAGCGGTAGTCCAAGGGAACAGCAAGAGCAAATCTTTACTGAGTCTTGAGACGAAACAAGGCGGTTTAGGCGTTCGTTGAGTGCACACAGAGGCGAAGAAAGTGGGAGGAAAAAGGCAAGTTGATTTCGTAGCTAAGGAGTACTTAAAGGGTGTGGTATACACTACATGTGAAATAAGTAGCATGTGGATAATTGGAAATTAGGTAGATGGTTGGAAATTGGTGTTAGCGGAAATGGTCGGAACAAGTCGGTGCGGAGATCTGCACGCTGAGCGGCAGGTCCCGAGCACCCTATATGCTTACGTGTCCCCGACGGCGCTCTTCGTTCTGCCCACATTCACGGCCGAGCGAAGAGCGTACGTCCTCACCTTCATTATAGTTCTATCTCACTTACTTACAATATATACACAGTAATATCTTATATTGTTAGGTACATGAATCCATTTGGTTCTGCCCACATTCACGGCCGAGCGAAGAGCTAATATCTTATATTGTTAGTGCCCGCACATCCACGGGATTCCAGCGCACATCCGCGTACTCCATATCCTTCCCCACGCCGTTACCTCCATCTACCCCCGACCTCTATTCTTAACAGGTTATGGGCCCCGTGGCGACGACGATGACGTGTCGACGAGTCGCATCCGACTCCCGATTCTCGGCCAGCGAGGCGAGAAATTCGTGATCTGGAAAACCCAGGTCAAGTCGCACATCACCGGCATGGGAAAAGCGCGTTACCTCGACGGACGCGCGACCGCACCGGTCAAACCAAAGCTCGCGGAAAATGCCAGCGAAAAGGAACAGGCCGACCATAAGAAGGCTCTGGTTACCTACGACGAAGAGATGGATGAGTGGGAGAAAAACAATGAAAAGATCCACACCATCTTCTTCAGCACCATACACGAGACTCACAAAATCCGCATCGCCAACCACACAACGGCCCGTGAGTCCTGGCAGGCTTTGCAAATTGTATGAAGGCCAGGGCGAGCTCCACGCCCAATCCATCGTCGACCAGATGCACCAGCTCAAGTGCTCTGATAACGACCCCCGCGAAACCCTCGACCAGCTCGACACCCTCATTGCTGAACACGCTAGCGTCGGCGGCACACTGTCGGAAGCTGAGAAGAAAAACATCGTCCTTCATCTGCTTCCAAATAGCTGGCGTGGCAATGTGCGTACCATCTTTGCGAACACCGAAGCCATGCGGCAGTTCGCCATGCAGCTTGACCCCAATGGTGTCCCTCCTGTTTATACGGCGGACATGCTCATCGAAGCCATCCGTCACCTCGCGCGCGATGACAAAGCTGTCAACGGCTCCACCTCGACCGGCGGCGCTGCTCTTGTCGCGGGCGCAACTGACACCTGCAATAATTGCGGTCAGAAAGGGCATTGGGCAAGAGACTGTTGGTCAAAGGGCGGCGGAAAGGCAGGTCAGCGCCCTTCCAACTGGAAGGAAGTCGCTCGTGGCAAGGGCAAAGGCAGAGGGGGGAAACCAAAGAAAGACGGGAGAAACGGTGGCGGTAACACCAACGCGAACACCGCAGACGCAGGTGCGGCGAGTTATTCGTTTGCATTCCATGCTACCGCGCATGTCGCCACCAACTTCTCGAGGCTCGAGGACGCGGGCATCGTTTCCCGCGGATTCACCGCACTCCTCGACTCGGGCGCCAACCGTCACTACTGCCCCTCACGCGAACGCTTCGTGGAATACAAAACCATTGAAGCCGTCCCCATTAAATCTGCCGACAACCGCACCTTCTACGCCACCGGAAGCGGTAAAATCCCCATGACCGTAACCCACGGCGGTCGGCGCATCGAGATGATGCTGCTCGATGTCCTGCACGTCCCCCAAATGCCGCTGACTCTTATCTCCGTCAGCCGCATGACCAAATCCGGCCACACTGTCCACTTCGAGAAGGACAACGCCCGCGTCTTCACCCCCGATCACTCCGAACTCTTCCACGTTCAAGAGCGCGACGGCCTCTACCCCATCCTCGAGGTCCACTCGTCAAAGACGCCAACACCGCACCCCGTCTCCATGCCCGCCGTCGCATATGCAACACTCACCTTACATGAATTCCACTGCCGTATGGGCCACGCTGACATTCGTGGTCTGCAGAATATGGTTAAAAAGGGTCTCGTCACTGGAATTAAACTTACCGACGACGAGGCGGGATTCTGTAAGGGCTGTGCGATGGGTATCTTGAAGCGCGAACCCTTCCCACACACTCGTTCGAGCCCTCCAGCTCAAGTCTACGGGGAGAGGGTCGTTAGCGATACGTGGGGACCGGCACCAGTTAAATCGCTGGGAGGCAAGCTATATTTTGTTGTCTTCCTGGACGAGAAGTCAGACGAGGTGATCGTAACGGGTTTAGTAAATAAAAGTGATGCGCCGGTAGCTTACAAGCACTACGAGGCTTGGGCGAAAGTGCATCGGGGCGCTGCAGTGGTCATGAATTGGGGAACGGATGGCGCCGGGGAATTCACCAGCGAGAAAGTCCAAACTCACCTGAAAGATCAAGGGACTCACCATCGTCTCACGGTCCACGACTCTTCCGCACAGAACGGAAAGGCGGAGCGTATCTTGCAGACGCTGGTTGCCCACGGTCGCGCCATGCTTCACCTCGCTTCCCTCCCCGCATTCCTCTGGCTCGAATCCGTCGCCCACGCCGCGTGGCTTCGTAACCGCACGGAGACCGCGAACACTGTTGACACGACCCCGCACGAGCGCGCTACAGGCGAGAAACCCGACCTGTCACAGCTGCGCCGTTTCGGGGCGAATGTCTGGGTGAAAACCGAGGGTGCTACGAAGATTGACATCCAGGCAAAACCATGCCGTTGGGTGGGAATCGACTCGCACGCGAAAGGCCATAGAATTTATTGGCCAGGCCAGCGGAAAGTCACTGTCGAGCGGAATGTAAGATTTGAGGGGGAGCCTGAAGATGTCACTTACCCGAGCGTCCCGATCGAGGGGGAGTTGGGTCGTAAGAGCGCTCAGGACGCTCGTAACGAGCCCGCTCCAGCCGCCGATGCCCCTTCAGACAAATCAGTACCACAAGTACCTCGAGCACCGCAAGACGTACCTTCTGCGCCAATTCCCGAGCCTCCTCCTCCTGCGGAAACACCCTCCGTAGACCTCGAGCACCACTACACGCCTCCTCCCGAGCTCGCACCCGAATCGTCGCGTCCTACGCGTACTCGCAAGCCCACACAATGGCTGCGTGATATTGCTGAAGGCACCGGATCCACAGGTGGCCGCGGCGCTGCCAAAATTCCAGGCAGTGTTGTCCCACCGAACGAACCGTCCGCGAAAACAGCCGCTGCAGACAATACGTCGGCGTCGTTTGATGCTGGTGCTGCTGCCTTCATGGCCATCCGGGCTGCTTTTGCTGGTGACGAAACTCCGTTAACCGCGCTGATGGACGGGGATGCTCCAACGGTGCGTGAGGCGAAAGCTAGCGACGAGAAAGAGAAGTGGGAGGCAGCCATGGAGGCTGAGGTGAGAAAATTGGAAGAGCGCGGAACGTGGAAACTCGTCCCGCGACCACGTGACGCAAATGTCCTTCCTTGCTCCTTCGTCCTCCGCCGCAAACGCGATGAAAACAACAACGTCAAGTCCCACAAGGCTCGACTCGTCGCCGGCGGCCATCGACAAGTCTACAATGTCGATTACACCGAAACTACCTCGCCGACAATGACTCTGGCAACTCTCCGCTTCCTTCTCGCACTCGCAGCCCGCTACAACCTCGAAACGGAGAACATCGACTTCTCCAGCGCGTACACCAACGCCGACGTTGAAGAGGAAATTTACATGGAGCAGGCTCCCGGCTTCGCCAAGCCCGGATTTGAGCATCTGGTATACCTCCTCCTCAAAGCACTCTACGGGCTGAAACAAGCGGGAAGATTGTGGTACCTAGCGGTCTACGACCTGCTAGTACGGAAGCTGGGCTTCACACGGTGCGCCGCCGACCCCGCCGTCTTTTATATCTTCACCGAGTTAATCGGAATCATCATCGGCATTCATGTCGATGATTCCCTCATTCTTTCCAACTCGAAGGCGGCGTGCGTGGCTATGAA
This sequence comes from Favolaschia claudopus, assembly GCA_037176885.1. Lineage (NCBI taxonomy): Eukaryota > Fungi > Basidiomycota > Agaricomycetes > Agaricales > Mycenaceae > Favolaschia > Favolaschia claudopus. The sequence continues at coordinate 839,885 of JAWWNJ010000076.1, forward strand.
GCGCGAGATTGCGGCGCGCTACGAGATCACAGACCTCGGCTCAGTCCGCTGGCTGCTTGGTTTCGAGATCCGCCGTGTTCGCGAGCTCCGTCGCATCACTATGTCCCAAACTGCTTATATTGACACACTCGCTGAACGCTTCCACCTCACCCAGGCCCAACCACTCTCCGTCCCCCTTGACCCCCACGTCAACCTCTACGACGACAACGCGAACGGCTCCTCCATCGAGACCACGCCGTACGCCCAACTCATCGGCTCGCTGATGTACGCGGCGATTGGCACCCGCCCCGACATCGCGTTTGCCGTCTCTCTCCTTGCGCGCTTCATGGCCAAGCCAAAGCGAATGCACTGGGAGGCCGCCAAACGAGTCCTCCGCTACCTCATTGGCACTAAAAACTTCGCGCTCACCTTCGGTATCGACAGATCGGGCTTTCTCGCGTATACAGACGCCGACCACGCTTCCCAGGCTGACCGGCACTCCATCTCTGGAAATGTCTTTATCTTCGACGGCGCCGCCATCTCCTGGTCCTCCCGAAAGCAGTCTATCATCGCCCTCTCTTCCACCGAGGCCGAGTACATCGCTGCCGCTAGCGCCGCACGCGAAGTAACTTGGTTGCGGGTACTCATTGAAGAACTCACCTCCTCCACCTACTCTCCCATCCCTCTCTTTTGCGACAACCAAAGCGCTATCGCGCTCGCCATCAACGGGTTGATGAACTCCCGCAACAAACACATCGACGTTCGTTACCACTACGTCCGCGAGGCCAACGACGACGGCACCATCTCCCTTGTCTACAAGCCCACAGACGACCAAGTCGCCGACGCCTTCACCAAGGCTCTCCCCCGCGTCAAGCTCGAGTTCTTCCGCGAGCACATGGGACTCCGCGCGACTTGAGGGGGAGTGTTAGCGGAAATGGTCGGAACAAGTCGGTGCGGAGATCTGCACGCTGAGCGGCAGGTCCCGAGCACCCTATATGCTTACGTGTCCCCGACGGCGCTCTTCGTTCTGCCCACATTCACGGCCGAGCGAAGAGCGTACGTCCTCACCTTCATTATAGTTCTATCTCACTTACTTACAATATATACACAGTAATATCTTATATTGTTAGGTACATGAATCCATTTGGTTCTGCCCACATTCACGGCCGAGCGAAGAGCTAATATCTTATATTGTTAGTGCCCGCACATCCACGGGATTCCAGCGCACATCCGCGTACTCCATATCCTTCCCCACGCCGTTACCTCCATCTACCCCCGACCTCTATTCTTAACAATTGGTAGTAAGGGGTAATAGGAAATATATGAAACAGGAGACGAATGATCATAGAGTAAAATGCTTAGCGTAATCCATGACACTTCCCCCCCAGTCTAGGACCATGAAGTCGAATTTTCAGATATGAACCTGGCCCAGATGCTCGGCCAATTCGTCCTCACGGCAGTGAGAGCGATCTACGGCGAATGGCCAAGGTCCCAAGTGAGAGACACGAGGGAGAAGAGTCGCTTTACCACCTGTGCCGAGGATGGTGAGCAGCTCCGCAACACCCAACGGGCAGTATAGACGTCCACAGGCTGCGTCGAAGCTGTGCATGACAGTACGATCGGAGACGATAGAGTCAATGTACGACTCAATGTGCTCCGTGAACGCATCCGCCGGCCCAACCATGTCCAGAAATTCGTCCAGCGATTTCGCAAATCCCGCGCCAGGGTTGCAGGCAGATTGCTCACGAAGCCGCTTCGTGGACACCATCATCTTCGCAAGGAGCAATACACCGATGATCACGACTTCAGTTATAGTTCCGAGATGAACCTTAACAGAGTCGCGATCATTGAACTCACGAACGGAGTGGTCGCAATTGTTGTAGACGAAGAGGATGGCTGCTGGCGTCTCCATGGCAGTCTGTGCGAGCGCGAGCTGCGGAATGGCAAAGGAGATAGCCCTGGCCCTGAAGCCACGACTTCCGACGAACTGGCCGGTGAGCGCAGTAAGGATGAGGCCGCCTAAGTTGGTGAGGCACTGCCGAAGAATGCTGTTGAGTAACGGAATGAGACTGAATTTCCCGTTGGTGTCCTGGTAGATGGCAAACTCGGCTGAGGCGAACTGACGGCCGGCAAGCGCTGCGTTGATGAGCGTGGTAAGGTCATCGTTTCCTCCAACGATCATCTGGATGCATTTGAACGCAGAGGAGATGGTGGGTTTGTCGACGAAGGCCTCGGTAGGATTAACACCGTTAACAGTGACGACGGTGTTGGGATCGCTGACATAGCGGGTACCGAGGTAGATGATGCTCTCCGCGTCGTCGTCTTGCATGGAGGAATCGCTGCCGGCGTCGTAGTCGTTTGCATCTGCGGCAGCAGGGGAGGAGACGTCCTCAAGAGGGGGAGGAGAGAAGGAGGGACTGGTCGGAACGATGGATTGATTCGAAGGCTGGGAAAAAGCCAAAGGAGAGTTGCTAAAGAGCGCAGAGTAGGCAGAAGACATTGTGGAGTCGAAAGGATAGGCTGAGTGAGAGAGAAAACGGGGAATATAGAAGATGGAGCCGAAACGAAGGGTATAAATGAGACGAACCAAGCAGGTGATTTTTGAAAGTTTTGGATCGCAGCAAGATCGCAGTCGAAATTAATTATCAGCTGCAATCCTGTTGCGGTTAATCCATGCGTCAAGGATTTCAGGTGCGTTCCGGAGTCCTTTCTTTGTCATCCACTCATCATCTTCAGGCCCGAAGCCTTTCCAGCGAATTTTGAATTGCTGGACCCGTCGACCTCGCACTTTCCGCCAGCGCTCCGCAAGAACTTGCTCAATTTCGACTTCCGGAAGTTTATCGAAGTCGTCGCGATTGAGGGAACGCGAAGGACGGTCGCCAAGTTCCGGAGGTGACGCGTTGTACGGCTCCAAGTGCGCAATATTCACTATCGGGTGCATGCCATATGAAACGGGTAATCGGAGCCGATAAGTGACAGGACTCAGTTTCCCGCTGATTTCGAAAGGACCATCGAATTTAGGAAGGAGCTTCTTGCCGACTCCCTTTTCCTCTCGTAGCAAGCGCAATGAGTGTGGGTTGATGAGAACGAGATCCCCTTCTTCAAATTCCGTGGTGAGCCGACCTTTATTGTAAGCTCGTCGTTGAAAAACTTGAGCAAGAAGAATTGACTCCTTTGCGCGAGTTCGGAGTGCTTCAAATTGCTCTATCATTGCTCCTGCTCGAGGATCTGCGATGGGGAGTCCGTCGACGATTTGTTCGGAGCGTTTGCCGTGATGATCCGTCGGATCAGCCACTGTGTGAATTTTGTCGGCTAACATCTTGTCTTCTCCTTCCCCCCCAGCGTCGACGGGACGGTCCACAGCCTGCAAGCCAGTCAACAAAGTCGAGGTTCTAGGCTGAAAACCACGGAGAAGGTATGCTGGAGAGAACCCGGAGCTGGAGTGCGGCGTGGTGTTGTAGGATAGACCAAGAGCAGACACGTACGGCTTCCACTCCGACTTTGAACCAATAAAACAACGCAGCGCCGTTTCAATAAATTGATTCAAGATCTCGGTTTGACCGTCCGCCTGCGGGTGATATGAGGTTGTGAGTGACCTTTTTGATCCCATTAGCCGAGTGAGTTCGCCCCAGAAGAGATTGCGCCAGCGCGCATCACGATCGCAGATTATCTGCAGCGGTAGCCCATAGTGAACCACGACATGCTCAAAGAACAATTGAGCTGTCTCGACCTCGTTGACATCCGACTTGCAAGGTATAAAAATCCCGTACTTCGTCAGCTTGCACACAATAACGAGAATAGCGTCAAATCCTTCCGACATTGGCAGTTGAGTGATCAGATCCATCGAAACGACTTCGAATGGCTGCGAAGGGATAGGAATTGGTTGAAGAAGGCCAAAGGGTGCGTGATGTTTCGGTTTTGACTTCTGGCAGACATCACAGGTGCAGGTATACTGTTTCACAGTACGTGACATCCGCGGCCAGTAGTAGGTTGACGCCACGCGATTGTAGGTTCGATGATATCCTGCGTGAGCGCCCTCGGTGAGTCCGTCATGAATTTCCGCAACAATCTTCCCCCTCAAATTTTCCGGAACACAGAGACGGTTGTTTCCGTTCCAATCTTCGAAGTATAGAAGGCCATCATCGGCAAGTTGGTATTGCGGAAACGATGGGTTGTTCCAATTGACCTCCTTCTTCCAGGCGTTCAAGACATTCGCAAAATGTGGGTCTTCCTTGTAACCTTTGATCCATTCCTCCTTTTCTGTTGCCGGAAGGCTAACCAGAATATTAAAGGTGCGCGCTGAAACTCCAACATCTTTTCCAGTCAACTCATGCGCTTCAGATCCCTCTAGATTTGCTTCGAAAATCTCGAGGTCTTCAGGATCTTCCAACTGTTTGGTTCCTTTGTCTGCAACCGACAGGAGCCGTTCCTCGAAGCGCGGACCAAGTTCGTCGTACATATTGCGGAGTGGATCGCACGCTGACAGGGTTAACAGCGGAGTCTCGTCCGAGTCTGGACCAATTTGTACAGGAACACGACGCCGAAGTCGAGAGATCGGGTCGACGTTGGAGTGAACGCGGCCAGCGCGATGGATAATCTGCAGATCCGGGTACGCAGCAAATATTGTACCCCAGGTGAGAAGACGCCGATTGACATTTTGAAAGGTTCGGCTCCAGGTAAGTGCGGCATGGTCCGTAATTGCCGCGATTTTCTCGCCTTCAAGGTATACCTGAAATTTGATCAGGGCTTCCTTGAGAGCAAGAGCCTCGCGTTCAGTTGGCGAATAATTCCTTTCCGGGGATTTCAACACTCGCGACCAGTATGCGATCACACGTTCAACGTGTACTGTCGTGTCCTCGAAATCCGCAGCCCAAGAGCCAACAGGAGGTATGTCCTCGAATCCTTTGATCGCAGTGACGAGTTGAGGGATTCCTTCTCCAGATCTGAAAGCCTTCTCCAGCCGTTCGTAAGCTTTCGTCCCGCGCAAGTCACGAATCTTGATTGGTTGGACTTGCTGCAGAATTCCCGCTACACCATAGTCGCACGCATCGAAATAAACTCGGTATGGAAGACCAGGAATCGCGTATCCACGAACAGGTGCGCTCGTTAATACGGTCTTGCATAATTCGAAGGCTTCTTGATGTAACTCGGTCCAATTCCAGGGAACACCTTTCTTCAACAAACCAAATAACGGCAGCGCAAGCCACGCGTAAAATGGCACGTATGAAGAAAAATAAACCATCATTCCTAGGAATGTTTGAAGCTCGGACGCATTTTTGGGTACATCGAGATCGAGAATGGCGTCAACCTTTTCCTTGTGAGTCGAAAGTCCAAGACGAGATACTTTCTGACCAAGTAGCATCAAGGATTGATATCCAATATGACACTTCGGCGGTGACAAGGTAAGGTTGGCGCCAGCAATAGCTCCAAAGACGGCGTCGAGATGTTGAACGTGATCTTCAAAGGTGCGTGAATAAATCACGATGTCGTCGATATAAACCAGTGCAAAGAGCCAAAGGAATGGAGCGAGTACGGTGTTCATTACGCGTTGGAAAACGCTAGGTCCGTTGCGATAACCGAAAGGCATTCGCGCAAACTGCCACAGTCCACGGTGAGTCCGGAATGCCAATTTTTCCGCCGAATCGGGATGCATTGTGAGCTGAGTGAATCCAGCGAGGGCATCGAGGGTTGTGAGCCACTGCGAGCCTTCTAGTGCCTGAAGAACATCATCTTGCCGCGGGAGCGGCTGACGCACGCCTCCCCCCGCAATGACTTACCATAAAAGGCATATCTAATCAGCACGTGCTGTAAATACATGTAAATTATGGGAACGGCGCATCAACAAACTACTTTCCGCATCTGAGCGCTCATGGATAACTTCGAAGCCGACACCCCCATGCCCCCAAGCCCCCCAACAGCCACACAAAAATGCTGCAAGATATGGTGTAGAAGAATGGTCTCTATTGGCGAAACAAGCTGCGAGACATGCAAAGAAAATAACAGGAAGGCCCAGCAACGCCGCAGAGCAGCCCAAGGAAACACCAGCGGCACTACATCCCGCAAGCGCAAAGACTTCGATGGAGAAGCCAGCACAAGACCCGCAGCTCGTCCACGCAGAAATTCTGGAAGCGAGGACGAGGAGACTCCTGTCCGAGGATGTCGCGAGTCGGGAGATGAAGACTCTGATGATGAATGCATGTATGGGAACCCAGATGAGAATCAGGTGAGGACGCTGTGAGAACAGGGCTCACCTCTGTTCTTCTTAACACCTCTTTAGGTCCTTCAGGCGTTTGAGGATGCCGAAACCTTCTGTGATGCTTTGAAGGCAGAAATGAAGACCGGCAAAGCTGTAAACTTCAATGGAACATACCCTATGCTTGTGGATCCACTGGTATCCCCACGCACCCGTGTTCAGATGGTCGCAAAGGAAGTTTGGACACTGACAGGCTATCGATTTACGTGAGTACGATTCCTGAAGTAGTTGAGCAATACTCACGCAATCATAGTGTCAAAGACCATCGGAAAACCAAGAGCGGACACACGACCCGCTTCTGGTGTAGCCAGGACGAAGCACGAAAGAAAAAATCAAAATCTTCTGTTAACCCCGACATCCGTAATCGGGACACACTCGGCATGAAGAGGTTCCCCTGCAACAGCAAACTGTTGATCAGTTGTAGGGTTAAAAAGGATGATGAGACAATACTCAACGTTGTCGTTCGGATGAGGCATGCGCGGCCGCATGTCAATTATGTCGATGTATCAATGCCAGCAGCAGCACTTGACATGATTCGCGAGAACGTCGAGTGGCTGACACCTGTGGCGATGGTCAGTAAGGTTCAGGCGGCGTTCCCGAAGGTTACTGCACAGCAGATACATCGGGCGTGGATGGAGATGAGCGCATCGTTTTGGCGGCACGACGATGACCAGCTAGCATCAGTGCGGAAGTTATTGAGGGAACATCAAGACGTTGTGGATGTCTTTGAGCCAGTGGGGGTTCCGGACGGTGTCGAGATAGTGTGCTGGGGCATGAAAGAAATTGCGACGCGTCTGGACGGAAAGATCATTGAAATCGGCGTTGACGCGACTTGTAAGTGGTGATGGATCTAAAAGGGAAATATACTGAATGCCGACCGTAGATGATACCAACTCGAAGCACCTTGAATTATACAGCTTGATGGGAGAGCACGAGGGAGCCGGCTTCCCTTTGTCGTACCTTCTGTTGTCAACGGCATCATCAATAGAGCAGGGGAAGCGGACCAGGGACAAATACGGGGTCAGGCCAACGTTTTCGCATGTCGACAAGGACATGGCAGAGATCAGCACATTGAAGAAGGTCTGGGATACGAAGATCAGCCTCTGTTGGTGGCACCTCCGTCGTGCTATACGTACTCGGCTCGCAAATGGAAAGCTCAACACCACGCCATATGACGCAGCCCGGGCCTACGCAGAATTCTCCTTCATCGACATCACATTTGTTCCCCAAAGTCAAGCAGACGGGGAAGAATACGAAGGGGGCATACCTGACACCATAACCGTCATACCCGTTGCCCCGCCGGCCCCCACCCCCACACAACCTTGCACCAGGACGATGTTGAATGGCCTTCGCATAACGCTTCCGGCCCGTAATCCCCTCGGAACTGTTGATCGTAATGCATCGGTAGCGCAACCAAGCGCAAATGTCCTAGGCGTACCTTTGTCCGCTGAGAGCTCGACTGCAATTCCCTCGAAGACCGTTATCAGTGCACCAAATGCTGCGGAGATGAGCTTACCTCCCGTGCCTTCTGCTCGCCGCACCTCGACCACGACCGAAACGACTACATGCAAAGAAAATCAGACAGACAGTCGAGGAGCAGAGACGGCGGACACTGCGCTCACTCGTACCCGTCATGGACGTGTCGTGCGGCCTACACAAAACTCTGCCGATGCCGCAGATCCGCAGGTTCTCGCCCAGGCGATGAGGGCACGCGTCAGCGTTAGGGTGGACCCGAAACCATCGCAGACGCGAGAGACACCTGACGAAAGAACATCAAACAGTCAGGAAGCGACGGAAGAGAGTCGCAGTACGCGGCGTACCTTCTGTCCGTCTGATTACCGCGAACCCATTCTAAAGATGATTGAGAAGCACTATTGTGCACACCCGTTACTCCCTGGATATGCGCATCCAAGCCCTGAGGCCATCAAGCGATGGGCTGTCTCACAGATGTATAAGTTTTGTGTCAAACACGACCTACGGGAGGTCTGGGCGTACCTATGGGAAAACTGGTATCGAAAGTCGCGGTGGGAGCTGTGTGCGCGTTCCGTACATGCTGAAATACCGGTCTTGAAGACGACAATGATCCTGGAAAGCCAGTGAGTACAATAAATTTCATTACAAGAGCCTCGACTCACATCAATCTAGTTGGCGGCGCATCAAGAAGGATTTCCTTCACCATTTCCACATGCCGCGCTGCGACCTTCTCGCTTGGATTCTAATCGTCAAGTTAGCGCCAAATTATTACCGAAAGCTCGATCACTTGCTTGCAGACACGGGTCGTTATCGCGAGCTGCCCTCTTGGCGCAAATCCTTCAAGCGGGAGTGGCGGAAACTCGAGAAAGTTCCTATTACCCTGCCAGTCAATCCAGCGTACAAAACCGATAACAAAAAGGGACTCTGTACCTGTCCTTCCCTAGCAGTCTCGCGCTTCCTCATCTGCAAACACGTCGTTCAAGGATATGAACGCGTCCCCCCGGTCTTCTTCCTCGAGGCCAAGCGTCGCCGTACGGCACCGTTTTGGGAGCATCCAACGCTAAAAGCTGCCGCAGACGACAATGAGCAAAGTACTGGGGGCGATGAGGTTGAAAGCACGCACCAGAGTGATGACGCCGAGGATGGAGATGGGGAGGAAGATGAGGAGGAGGACTTTGTTGACACCATGAGACCGGAGGACGATGAATCGCGGAGTTTCGAGAAGATTTTGGAGGAAGAGATTGAGGTAATCACGGAATTTGCAAAGGGATTGAAATTCCAGGGCCAATTCCGTGATCAGCGTATGTTGCAAGCCGTCCAACGCGAAGGCGCTTCGTTTTTGCGGTTGGCGAGGGCGTGTCTTGGGAAGGAGAAGAGGTTGAGGTCGACACGAGGCACGGCGCCTTCTACGTGGGACAGATCAGTTGGCAGTGCGATGTTTTACCGCGCTAGGCCCGCGCCGTTGACGGAATAGTCACTGAACAGCTATGAATTGCTTAACGCGACGCGTTTGTATTCCATTTACACGTAGAATACCTACATACACGAGTCGGGACTCTACATTAGATATCTTATCTTCTTGGTAAGCAATTTCCTTTTTTGGTATGTCATTGCGGGGGGAGGCCAGAGGCTTTTGCGGGAGCGGGAACTCATCAGGCACGACCATCTCATTCAATTTGCGCAAGTCGATGACCATCCGAGGTTTCCCATTTCGCCAAACAGTGAATACCGGCGCCGCCCACGGACTACGAGACGGTTCGATTACGCCAAGTTCAATCCAGGAGTCCATTTGCTTATCGATAACTTCGCGCTTTGCTGGAGACGCAGGGAAGGGCGGCAGTGAAACTGGTTCTGCGCCAGGTTTCATTGGAATCACGACTTGTTCTTTGTAAGTCCCGAGTCTCCCGTCTAATCCAAATGCCGTGCCGTTTTTGACGCAAACATCCTCCAAAGTCTTCCTTTGGTCCGGCGTGAGATGTTTCGAAAAATCCAACGCGTCGAGAAGCTTTGAAGATTCAACTATTTCCGGCGGTGTTTCAGCAACTTTGGGACCTCCTTCAAGCGGTTCCTCGGCTGCGGGATCGTCTTCCCCAGTCGCGTTGCGGTGAGCTTTGGATGAAACATTAGATTCTGAGCGAGTCAAGTTGACCTCCGCAGAATTATCCGATGATTGAATTTCAACCAACTGCCGGATGAAGTTTGCGTGGGCTTCCGCGCGAGCTTTCCGAGCAGGAGACATCTTTGAAGCTTTATCCAACCAAGTACTTGGATTATGCGAAGTTCCAACGAGTTGCCCTTGAGAAATGATTACTGGAAAGTCGGAAAAGTTGGCGATGTGAAGGGCGGGATTTGCTTTGGAAATAAATGTATCCGCGCTTCCGTATACGTCATCAACATTCCCGTGCGTCTTGAAATGCTTCTCTACCAAGAGCTGTTCACAGTCTTTGGGAAACTCGGTTGAAACTTTGACCAATCGGCTCGTCTTCGCAGGTATCACAACGCGTTCAGAGCTTATGACTCTGCCATCGCGAACCTTTCGACGCGAACGTTGTCAAAACTTGAGGTTACGGCGGTGAGTAGCACGTTTCCTATCATCCTGTGAGCGCACGCGCGCGCATTTCACTTCGAAAGCGTGGCCATTCTCGTCGAGAAGTGAAGGTGAAGTTGAATTTACGACTTGAAGCCGTCGGCCGGAATCCCCGAATTGCAAGTAAGTTGAACCTTCCTCGCGAATAATGGAGATCGAGTACTGATCAGCAAAATCGTTTCCGAGGATGAAGGGTGTAGTCATTCCATCCACCACATAGGCTTCGACACCAAATTTGACAGGACCTTCCGGCGTATGGAAGAAGAGGTCACAACTGACAAAACCAGATATTGCCGAAGTTCCCGTTACTTGTATCAATTTCACTTGATGACCTTGCTTAATACGTGGTGGATTTGACAGCGAATTCAGCGTTTTGCGCGAAATCAATGTTATATCGGAGCCAGAATCAACAACGACAGGAATTGGGTTGGCGGAGAGACTTCCCACGGTTGCGTTCGCTTCAGTTGCGCTTGACCCAAGGAAAGTGCTGCCCGCAGGTCGAGCCATATGCTTTCGCAACTCGATTAGCGGCGCAAGTGGAGATACATCGGTTGTTTCCACAACACGATAGTTGCAAGCTTCAATTTCTCGAGCCAACCTTCGGCGCGAACGACGATTCAACGCCGGCTTTGTGGACCCGGTTGAAGTTGACTTGGAGGGCGAAGGTGAGTCTTCCTCGGAGTCATTTTGATTACTTGAAGGGTCGTCTTCAAGGTAATCGGCGCGATAAAGGGTATCGGAGGGTATGTTATTTGCAGAAGGATCAGGAATATTAGAGGGAGGAGGAGGAATATAATCTTCATTAGGTTCGAGAATTCGGTGCGAGGAAATGGGGTGCAATTGGGTATAAGGTTCGTCTTCATCGTCTGAAACGTCTTCAACGCGCGCTGCCTGCGAGCTTTTACGCTCGTTTTCACCCTTCAGTGCCGGTGTTATATCCCCCCCAGTTTTCAAGTCAGCGCTGACTTGAAAAGTTGAAGGGCCGGTAGACTGAAGGGTTATTTCAAAATCCTGCTCTTCAAGACCGTAATAAAGCTCGTCGTATTCCTCCTGCGCACTGATATCATCCGTCGTAGACACGAAATTCGCTCTCGCGAATTTATTGCCCAAAAACGAGTGCTTGCACTCGTTGTCCCAGTGCATCCCACTTCCGCAATGACGACAGGGCCGAGCCCCCTTCGATTGAGGCGTAGCCTTCTTCGAAATATTGCTATCGTCTTTGGAAAAACGTGGAGGAGGGAGATTCGGCGAGGACCCAACAAGGTGCACACGAGCCGCCGTGTCCGATCTTTCGTGAGCTCTATACTGACGATTATCTCGAGCTTGATGATTCAACAGGTCTGAATTATCAATCGGAAGATCCAGCAAGGTTTCTTCGTGGAAAACAATCGCTTTGTGAAATTCAACGATCGAATTGAACTTCTGAGTATCCAGGATCGTGCGCCAACTGCGAGGTGCGCCGTTCATGACCTCCGCGATGATGGCTGAATCGTCGAAATCATAGACAGAGCTAATGATCTCCCGCTTCCACATGTAATATTCAGAAGGCCTCTCCTTCCTATGCTCAGTGTCCCGGTACGTCGTGCGCAATGCTCTTCCTCGAGTGCGGTTAAGCCAAGTATTGGACAAGAAAAATTCTCCGACTGCCTTGCGGAAGGTCAGCCAATCTTGCCGAATATCGTCTTGATAATTGGGATCCAATGCGAACCACCAATTTTGCGCAGGGCCTGTGAGGCAACGTGAAGCGATAGATCCAAGCTGTTGACAAGCCTTAGGACCTTCGGATGCCAGCAAGTTCAACCGTTGAACCCATCGCATCAGTGTATCCGGGTTGCCATCCCATTTTGGTACGTCAGACTCTTTCAACTTCATATCGAAGTATCGCTGGCTTCTTGCATTCTCAAGAGCTTCAGAAGCATCCAAAGACTTCCGATTCAGTGGAGCACCGCTTGAGCGCCTCCCGTTACCACCTTTCTCATCGTCCGAGCTGGAGGAATCATCTCCAGGACTTCCAGGTGCTCCAGGAGTTCTTGGTGGTGGCTTTCCCGGACCCTTCCCATGCCGATCTGATTTACGATGATCTGGCTTCTTACGCCTGCGGCGATCGTCTTCAGAATCGCTGGGATCGTAGCCAGGATCGGGAGGATCTGCAGCTGCAGACGGGGGTTTCGACTGACGGAAGTGAGCGCTGGTTGAAGGCTTCGGGGAACTGATTGACGAGGGAAAGGTACGCTATCCTCGGCCAATATTTGAACCGATGGAGAGGTGATCCTTACTTCCCTTTCTTCTCGCTTGACCGGTTTAGGTTTGGGAGGAGAAGGAGCATTCGGCGCCGACGCAGGTAAGGGAGGAGGGGTTGAAGCAGAGACAGGATGAAGATCAAATGAATGATTCGATGAATTACTGGCAAGGGAATAGGCCTTGCGCGATGGAGCTGCACTAAACGAACGTTGATAGTAGCTTAAAGCCTCTTCATTCGGCGCCCGAGGTTCATCGGCAATGAAATCATAACGCTCGTCGAGAAAAACCAAGTAACTCTCGACCTCGGCACGAAAGCAAACTGCAAGAATTTCGTACTCATTTGCGGAGTAAAATCCTTGTGGGTCTTCATTCCGTCCCCATGTAGGCCTGATTGGCATACCAAACCTGCCGCCCAATGCCATGATGGCATGTTCGGATTGTTTGCGAAGATCGTCGAGCCTCTTCCATAGAGCCCACCACGACTTCATCTGGACACGATAAACCGGTCCGCCATTATCAACGAGTTGTGCTACCTCCACCGAACAAATCGCAGCAGCCAGCAGCTGAAGCTGATCGCGAAAGGTGACATTGAACATTGTTCGTGTCGCCGGCTTGGGATCACGAAGAACAGGTTTGGCGAAAGCGGTAACACCAAGCTCCAAAGCATGTTGGCGGCGATGTAGAAGGTGAGGGAATTTTGTTGAAATAGTGCGCGAGGCGCTAAAGATAGGAGGATCCAGTGTATTCGCAGTAACACCAACAGAGGTGTCGATGAGCTGGGTGAGGCATGGACCCGCGAACTCGGAGAGTTCTTCGAGAGCGAAGGTTTCGTCGACATATTCAATGGATGGGGAGCGTGAATGTGTCGAATGAGGAGGTGAATTCAGGTTAACCAGCGGCGCGTTAGGATCAACGCTGAGCTGAGGGTTTCCCGCGGGTGCAGCAGCTCCAGGGGTGCGACCTGCGTCCTTTGGTTCACCAGGCAAGGTATGTTCTCCACTCATGATGAATAGAATGAGTAGGGAGAGTGGCGATAACTAGGGATCTGTGCTTAACGGATTTCCCAATGTGTCCACCAGTGTTGTAGAATACGCGATGTATTCTGGTTGAGTACGAATATGTAATGTATGAAATCCGTTTACAGTCCTAGCGTAGCGTGCGGGGTTGCCCAAGAAGTCGTAAGAGCGCGTCTTTACGATATCTTGAAGCGGTAGTCCAAGGGAACAGCAAGAGCAAATCTTTACTGAGTCTTGAGACGAAACAAGGCGGTTTAGGCGTTCGTTGAGTGCACACAGAGGCGAAGAAAGTGGGAGGAAAAAGGCAAGTTGATTTCGTAGCTAAGGAGTACTTAAAGGGTGTGGTATACACTACATGTGAAATAAGTAGCATGTGGATAATTGGAAATTAGGTAGATGGTTGGAAATTGGTAGTAAGGGGTAATAGGAAATATATGAAACAGGAGACGAATGATCATAGAGTAAAATGCTTAGCGTAATCCATGACACCACGTCGAGTCTGTGGTCTTTAAATGCAGCGGTTCCCGCCAAGGCTTGAAAATCGTCAGAATCGTCATGCAGTAATGTTCTCTGTCCCCGGAATCTGGTCTGGGTATTGCACCAAATATGAAATTTGGTACCACGTAATTAATTTTGTTAAAGTCGCAGTAGGCATGATGGGTAAGGTACTGAGGGTGTGCAGGTAGAAACGGATATTTCGCGCTGCTGTCGTCGTTGATCGGTTCGTTTTTCTGTCTGTCTCGCTTCATGTTGACGTCTTCATCGACAGACGTTTCGCTCTCGGATGACTCGTTGTCGGAAACAATGAAATCTGAAAGGCCGTCTTCGTCTTCAAAATTATTTTCCCCCCAGTTCTGTTCACCTTCCGCCCACGCTCGGAACTCGCTGGCTTCTTTTTTGGTGCGAGCCACTTTAGTGTGGCACTGGATCCATTCGTACAAGGTCACCGACTCGTATATTTTAGGGCGCAGGGTGTAGTCGTCGACAATAGAAGCACCAATTATTCGCCCTGATTGTCTTTGCACATTCAAAGTGTCCTCCAAATTTTCGTCTTCATCCATCAAAGTCGTGGTCGTGTCGTTCCAGGCTTTTTTCACGTAGTTCACGTAAGTCTTCCACGCAAAGTTTGCGAATACGTGGCTTGTATAATGGTCCGGGTTCTTTAGCAGATATAAACAAGCCATTGGACTTCCAATTTCCATTTTGGTCGACATCGCGTTAATCATCTGTCTCATCAATTTTTGAGGCATATCCTCACCTCCCTCACCGTTGACCAGAGTTTCCGAATTTTTCTCGAACACATCGTAAACCGATGCAAAAGTCTGGTAAGATTTTAGGCCCAATTTCGAGACATAGTCTGACACGTATGATATGACCGCTTTTACAGCAGTACCAGACATCAGACTGGTACAGTCTGTGTTGCATCGCGAAAAGTAAGTAACTATCGGAGACACAGTATTCAAGTTAGGCTCCAAGTGTTTGAGGTTAATATGACCGTCCCCGTCCACGGCACTCTCGGAGAACACGTCCCGTGGAAAGCGTGCTTTACAGACGCCATCTTTGTTCAGACACCCTCGACGCTCGTTGATGTAACCTTTGTTCTTTTTGGGACGCTCTCTCCAGTTTTTCTTGCTTGCTGCATATTCCTCGTCCAAATGAGAAGGCTTACAATTATGTATGTTGGATCTGACCAGGATGTCGTCCACATCGGATTTAAATTGAGCTTCCCACAAATCGACATCTCTGCAAGAGTTGCAGCTCGCGTCGCATTGAGTCGACTGACACAACGGAGGAGGGGTAGAAGGCATAGTCAGTGTCGGCTTCAGGTAACTTTCCTCGTTGCTTTGGGTTTCGATTTGGGAGCTCACATCAGTCAAATTGCCCCCGTACAGTTCGCCTCGATGAGCATTTTCCAGATATTCGACTAAACGCTTTACGAAAACTGAGTCCTTCCCCATAATTCTGTCTCGGACTTCTTGAGGAGCCAACGCGTTTTTGATCCACAAAAGGATATGCAAGTGCAGAGTCAATCTACCTTGCTGTTCTACAGTTCCGTAAAAGGCTTTGGTATGTCCGAAACTGCCGGGTTCTTCTTTTTCCCAACAAACTACTTCTTCCAAGAATACTTTCACCATATAATCGAAAAATCTTGCTGCAGCTACAGGATTTCTTGCGATCAGCTCGTCGCGGATTTTCGAGGATTTTATTTCTGGTCTGTACGTGGTGTCTTCTTGGGCGTAGTACAGTGCCAGAGGATGACCATTTTCGTTCCACGCCATGGTAACAAACCAATTTGGCGCACCTACAAACGCTGTAAGAGAGCAGATCTGATTCCTCATATGTTTTTTCCCAGTTGCAAATCCCGGAACATGCGCTCCAATTGCGTCCAAATCATTCATAAGCGTGAAACATTCTTTTTCTGCATCCGTAGACGGTTTCACTATTTCACCACCAGCCATTCTATCTGCAATGTTTCCGGCGACTTCCGGATTAATGCGTCTGAGCCTGTTCGACACGTCCCTGAATCTTGAACGGCGTACGAAGATTTTGGTACCCAAACTGGCACCTTTTAGCTGTTCGTGGTTGAATGCAATCATTGGGAAATATTGGTCTGTTTGAAATCTCTTGTCGTGATACAGCAGTAAGTTGCGCTTTCTGTCCACATCTGTTATAAATCTGAAGTGATTGGGATGTCCGATTCCGCCTTTTCCATACGGAAACAGCCAAGGAAACATTGCGGGGTAGGCTGGCTCGTTTTTGTAAAATGATTCAGGTACGTCTTTCCTCCCAATTCCCAGAATATTTCTGTCTTGAGTCAGGTGCTGCAGAGCGAACGCCTTCAGACTATTCGTTGTAGCTTTCTCGTATTCTATGCCCGTTAGCCCTTGGACGGAGAAACTGCATTCCCCTTCTATTGTTCCCACTTCTTCATTGTTATCATTGACGGCTCTAGCTGAGGCAGGCACTGAGTCAGTTGGGTCCGCGTTCGTACGTCTATAGTCCACAACTACAGGTACGTCCCGCAGATTGTACGAGTTCAGATTGTCTTCTGATATCTCCAGTTCAGAGTAACCCTGATGGTTTAGCTTAAGCCACTCGAGCGCGGCTACTACCTTTTCCCTTCGAACCAGCATAGGTGTGCGATCGAAATCCTCCTGAGTCGGCGCAGAGGGACCCATAAAAACGAACGCGAGCACCTCATTCATTTCCTCTCTGGAAGGTGGTAACTTGTGGTAAACTTTTACCACGGGAGAGGGAAACATGATAGCGTTCGCATGCATACGCACCCGACCGGAATTGACGCGGACAACGCACCGATTATGCCTCACTTTCGCGATCATCATTCTTTCCGCATAACGCAAGCCTTGCAGTTGCGTGGGTATGTCGCCAACCCAACACTCGTTGGCTAGTGCCATTTTAGGTCGCTTGCCTTGCAAAAGCATTTGTTCGCAATCGACGCAGACGTCCTGACATCCGCTAGCCAAAACTGGTCCACCAATACTTTCAATGGGGTCTGTGTCTGCAAACCGCTCTTTCCGCGTTGCGGAGTCATTGACAAGGACGTCTAAAGGACATTTGAATTCGGTCAAAGGAGTCAGTCGACTAGACGCTGTCAATGTACCGCATACAGCACAACCTGCTTCTGCAAATACTTCTGGTTGGAACCGTTTACCAAGGCCTTCGACAATTCTGTGTACATCGCTCAATTTGAGCGGATCAGGAGGGAAATCTGCATTTCTTAATTCTCCAGTAGCGGCTTTTACCAAAAAGTCAGCACGCTTTGTTTCCTGCTCTTTCGATTCAGCTTCAGCTCTCATGTAGGCAACAGACTTGGATGGCTGTCGTTTGGATGGCCCTCGTTGGTGCTTCCTTTTTACAGCGCTCGGTGAATCGGAAGGAAGAAAGCGCAAGACCGTACCAATTGGTTTGCAGTCGGCGCGATCGCAGTCGTGAGCCGCTAGTGACTGTCTAACATCGTTTAAAAGTCTCGATTTCGGTACATCAATTCTATGCAACTTGCACGTCAATATGCCTTCTGCGCGAGTGAGTTTTGGCACAAGTGCCTCCAGGGGAACTATCGCACCGACAAACATAACGTGTTTGTCGACTCCAGCTGCTAATTCTGGCAAAAAACACTGATACTCGAAGTTAAAAGATCCGTTTGCGAGATTGTCATGGTTATTTGGAAGCGATATGTACGGGGCCATTTCTTGTCCTTCAAATTTTCCGCGTCGAGGCAAACCTTTTCCCCCACCTAGCAGATTTGTGGCATCGGTAGTATGTGCGTCAGACCAAGGCAAAGGTTTCGCATCGATAATAGCCGCGTGAGCGCAAGGCAGACAATGGGGACGAAAACCCGAACAACGAGCAGGTTGGTATGCTGCTCGTCTACGGTGTTCGATTGCACAAATGCGATATATGATGTAGCCATACACGGCGCCACATAGGGCAAACAGAAAGAGATGGGTCAAATTCCCGACATAGCCAGCGGTCGTTTTTATTTCTGAATAGTGATCAGCAACGCCGTCCACAAACTCGGGAAGAAAGCTACTTGCCAACTACGTAGAGTAAGAATGTCGAGGACCAGGAAATCATAGAAAGTAGCAACAGATTTATCTTGTCGCAAGTGGATGGTCAGAAGAAGAGAGAGAAGGCGATGAAGGAGCTGGTTCTGGACAATATGTGCAAACAAATGTGAATGATGCTTGTGACAATCTCCTATGTTCCTCGGCCCTTAACTCTTACTCCTCACACTTGCATGTACACCGAGCTACCTACACGATCGAACTTCAGCTCTGTTTCCTCTAGTGATACCACGTCTGACGATGAGGCCAATCGGCTCAACGAAGACAAGCTCGAAGCGGACGACGGCAACTCGAGTGAAGACAAGCTCGAACAAGCATTCTGGCAACGGGTTTCGGAGTTGACTGCGCGAACTAGGACGGACGACGGGCGCTGGGTGGGAAGCGAAGAGCTACGCGAATGGAACGCTCGACATACAGAAGTGAGTAGTGACGTTTTGTAAAGAGGCTGGGCTCCATGCTTACTCGCGTATTAGAGCTGCGACCGCTGTCGGGGTGCACGGATTTGGAAGCCCTGCATAGTACACGATGACCAGCCCACCTGTCGACCGTGTCGCACCAGCAAGATGGCTTGCGATCGAAAAGTGAAGTTCGTCTTCGAATACACGAAGCATCACTTTTTCGCCGATATGAGCGAGTTCCTTCGAGTGTATCGCAAGAAGGAACGTGCCAACTGCAAACCATATCGCAAGCAAGCCGTGAAGAAGTTGAGGGATTCTATGCCTTACGGTAAGTGTGAAGTTATCGAGCTAACTCGGGCGGTATTAAAGGACACGAAGAGAGAGTCCCCAAAAAACGCGCAGAGTTGGGCAATGTGCCGGCCGTAATGGTTCGCTCAGTATCTCGTGAGTTTCTATATGTTTCAGTGGACATAAACCTGAAGTACTTTGTAGCGAGCTATGTTGGAGTGCCTACTCAGTGCGTAGAGTTGATTCGTAAAGTGCAGCAATTTGGACTTGCGACAACTGTAGAGGGTAGAATTGCGTACATAGAATTAGCAATTCAGCTCCTGCAGAAATATGTGGACGGAAAACGACGTCAGGGTGCGGACGATTAGCAGGCGCTCAGCCGACGGTACTTTGCTATATTGTTTTTACATTGCTTTCGATATGCTGTCTGTATATTTAATAGTCGAGGTATAGCAACGTCTTTTGGTCATACGGAGAAGGGAATAAGGCATACGATAAATATTTTCCTTCTAGGGAGGCGGATACAAGGACATCTTTACTGCGTTTTAATAGGAACTCCACAGACCACGACCCACAAGAGATTGGGGCTGAGGGTTTGCGCGACCATTCCTTGCACTTTGCCCTTGTAGGTGTGCATCGAGTATCCTGCCACAATAAAAGCACCAACGGGAATCTCTCCAATCCAAGGTCGCAATTTATTTTCCAAATTCGGCAAGTCCGTGTCAAAATCAAAGTCGACGTTTCTGGCGTCGTAAACTGGGACTGCAGAACGTCAGCGGAGGTCCGCAGCGACAACGAAAAGTGCGCTAACTGATATCAGAGCAACCAAGACTCATTGGCATGTTGCCCGGCGGTTTAGCGGACGTTGGCTTTCTGGGCGAAATATTCTTCTTCGGCGACTCGATGTATTTGTACATAGATTGAGCGGCAGCCCGACTACCTTGCGCTAAAAGCAGTCAGTCAACTAGACAGAATGGACATATGCAGTTCTCACCTTCGCTAGTTTCTTCTGGCGTGCTGTGACGCGTAGTAAGCTGGATCGCCTTTCCGGACATCTGGCAATACAGGACCTGCTCGTTAAAGCAAATACAAGTCCAAGCCTCAAGTCGTTCCCAGTCCTGGTTATGGAGCACGATAGCCACATACTTCCTAAACTTGTTGTTCGCGCCGGGAGCCAAGCGAGTGATACTACTGAAAGTACACATTCCAACGGAAACACATACAGCCCCGAAGTTGCCCACACAGATGCGGTAGGAGTTAACCTGGTTGTCGACACGGGAGGTGGTTGGCCGCATGTAGATGTCAGTCAGAGGCGCTCGAGAGCCGTTAATGTATCGACCGCAGCGCACGAAGGAAATGGCGCTGATAAGGGTGCTGCGCAGAGACTCGATGAAAACGTTACACGTATCAGCAAACAGAGCAAAGCACCTGAGGGAGAACTCTTTGATCGTGTTGGCCCACTCCGAGAAACCCAAGCGACCACCTCGACGCGAGTCCGCAGCGTCCTGCGAAGTGACGTAGGACGGCAGCAACGACCTGTCTCCACTGTTCATTCGATTAGCCCACGGGGAGCGGATGTGAAGCAATAACGCACGGTAAATTGCAAAGATTCAAATACAGATGTTTG
The DNA here is from genome assembly GCA_037176885.1 of Favolaschia claudopus. NCBI lineage: Eukaryota > Fungi > Basidiomycota > Agaricomycetes > Agaricales > Mycenaceae > Favolaschia > Favolaschia claudopus. The sequence continues at coordinate 860,333 of JAWWNJ010000076.1, forward strand.
ATTGCTTCGTCTTGCAAATCTTCGTCAAACACTTCACATTCAACGGGTGGGATACTGGAATGTGGTATAATGAGTTCGGTATATATGAGAGAGAACAACGTACTAGTTGACGGGTACCCCGTTAGATCATCATGCACTTTGGTCTGAGAAGCGCCGCCGTTGGTTTGCGACGGAGGTTGAGAGGCGGACTGAGAAGACTGGGGAGTCTGCCTGTAAATAAAGTTATAAGTCGTCTGCGGGTGAAAAAAAGGGGGAAAGGGAGGGGGGAAACACACCCGTTCTGCTCATCGATTTCCCTTTTTTTGCCTGCACTGGCGAACAACCGTTCCATGTTATATCTGAAAGAGGTGTTTCAATCATACCAGTACACAGGGGAAGCACGGACCTAGCGTTTTCGGAGACGGAACTGCTGTTGGCTTGAGGAGCTCCGGTAGGTGGGGTGGAGTGACTGTCGGTACCCGAAAAAGGCTGCGGAGCAACCGCGATGTCGTTCACTCCAGAGCTCCTAGCGCGCGGATGTCACGACTATTTATAAAGTTCAGAAACGATGGGCTCACTTTGCGGACGAAGAAGCAGCAGGGGCAGCATTCGACATGAACATGTTACGGATCTTCGAGTTCGCCTGTGATTCTTTCCAAGCAGCTAACTTACCGTTTCTACATTAAAAAAAAAAACAAAAGAGAGAAAGAAAGGGAGATGAGCTACGAATCGAAAAGAGAGCGAACCAGTCACATACCGGTCTACCGGGGTAGTAGGAGCTTTGAAAGGAGACATTAAGACACCATTGTCATCTTCTTGGGGAGGAGGAGGGGAAGCCCCGTTTTGACGCGAGTACGCCTACGACAAGTAATCAATAGGAGCAAAGCGAATTCGACAGCGGTGCATACAGTCCGAGGGTCTTCGTTTGGAACTGCAGCATTCACCATCTGGCCAGGAGAAACGTTCGGGCCAACCTGTGAACAAGTCGGCGACTCGCATTCGGCCCAACGCAAGGACAGCGCCGAGCCAGAAAGCTTACCGGTTCCTGGCCGAAGGGCGTCGTTTCTCGTACGATGGTGGCAGGCTGAGCGGTCTGGTAAGTAGAGGTCTATAACTATAACAAGGTTGGATGACAGGTATTCACCGGAAGAGCGGTAGCGAGCGGCACGACCTGCGACATACAATTTGACCACAAACCAGCATAACCGAGTGTAGCACCTACTACTGAAGCTGCGTTCACAGCAGATTGACTACTCTGTAAGGCCAAGCATAAATACAAGTCCTACGGCCCGGGGTTGCAGGTGAGACGTACCGATGAAGTTGCAGGCAAAGTTGGGACAGCCTACAACATACAAATGAAATAAACTCGAGGATTTGAAGACAAATTGTCGTACAGGTGCGGCCGCGGCAGCCTGGATAGCAGGCAGCATCTCCCCGAGCAAATCACGTAAGTAACTAAACCAAGGGAGGAAGGCAAGTGAGCAACGTGAAGCAAGGAAAGAGAACGGCTCGCCTTTTCATTTCAACCTTGAAAGAGTCGACACTGATACACCTTCAAACACCGACAATCGGGAGGGACAACACGTCACTCACTCGCTGGAAAGAACAGCCGGCTGCTGTGCGGCTTTGTCACCGGGAGTAACAGATTGCGCAGCGGAATCTGACTGCACACTGCAGAACCGTCAGTTGATGTCCAGTTGATACTAGTAGTCACGTACGCAGCTGCTCCCTTTTGGGCTTCCGACGGTTGCTGAGGGTCTTTCCCGTCGTCACTGTGCCCAAGTTATACACCGTCATGAAACGAACAAATCCGAACTCACTTCTTCCCAGTTTTCGCTCGTTTACGAGGCTTGGGCCTTTCTTTAGCAGGAGTTCCTTCAGCTGTAGAGCTCGGACTTTCTTTGGGCGCAGTGTTGCCTTTGGTAGTGGCCACGGCCTTGACCGCAGTCTTGTCAGACACGTTGGACGACGCGGATCGAGTGGAACTGAAAGGTGTCAGAAGGCACTTGTCAAGAAGAATAGAGGCTCAGACAACGAACCGAGTGGCAATAGGAGGAGGCAGAGTACTTGTAACGCCGTTAACGCGAATCGAATCTATTGCAGGCGAAGTAAATGTACCTCGCTTTCACAGCGCTACCTCTATCGAACATGCTGACAAAGCGAATCAACATATAGATCTGGGGCGAGGGGCACACAGAACATACCTGTCACCGGGAGTTATGGCGGCGTCCCTAACAAAAGAGTCAGGATATCCGAAGCCCCATGAGTTCACTACGTACTCTTCATCGGTGTTAGCGTGAGTGAGTCTACGAGAGCTGGTGCCGAGTAAACATTAGAGAACAACTTTCAAAAAACTCGAATCAGATACACGCACCGCTTTCGTACACCTTTGAGTTTGCTTGGAGTGGGCACGACAATCACGTCGTCGTCGGAATCTTGGACGGCGTCGTCTTTTGGGGGTGGTACAGCTTTCATGGGGTCGAGAGGTAAGTCGGATCTGGAACAACAGTAAGGAGCAGAAACACGGTAAAAAATGTGGCACTTCAAACAGGTCGCTGTCGCTATCCATGTCAATTTCCTGAGAAGCAGAGGAAGGTCTAGAGATAGTAAGAACATGTCCAGGAATACGAAATTGGCACACCAACTTGGTCAATTCACGGTCAGAGTGTATGGAGAGGTCCGAAGAATCGTTGATGAAAGCGATGTCTTCTTCGTTTGGCTCGTCGATGTTGACTATACTGTCGTCTTCAGACTCGTCTTCTTCTTCGACCCTACAATGTGAAGTTAGCCAAGCCCGTATTATAGTCAAGAAAATATTAGAAGAAGGTGACAGCGTACCCAGATAGGACAGCTTCGTCGTCGATGTAGTCGGCCGGAGACGGAGAGGCAGAAGAGTCTTTGAAATCGTCTCGAAGGGGGGTGTGCATTCCGTGGAACGAAGCATGTTGCTTTCTGTTTTTATATGGCAAGAAGGCACCGTAAAGCCTGTGACGCTTTTTCGTGTCCAAATTATTGCACCAGCTCGGAAACCATATGGCAGCCAGATAAATTGTGCACGAGAGCTCGATTTTGCAGCCAAAGAAAACAGCTGTCGATCATCGCGTTTGGAAGACCGAACGAAGGGGGTTGCCATCAAAGGCGACAGATCCACAACTTGATGAGATTGTGTATCTATCCCAATGAACGAAGCTTCAAATGCGGATAGTCGCTTTGGAACGGCCTTCTATTGATGAAGCATAGTCGGTCGCAACTGAACATACCTGAGAATTAAAAGATATTTAATAATTTCATTGTAAGCTTTGGAATTCACAAACGTCCTGCGTCCTTCTTCCGTCTGCATTATCCGACGACTAGCTCAGACATATGGACTTGGGTGCGCATTTCGACCGCGAAGGAGCCAGTAAGTCAGCTTGCGATATGACGAGACGTGCCTCAAAAAGTCGAACAGAACTGGCGCTGGAAAAGTTCATACAAGATAGAGTAAACGAGAGCAAAGATGCAAAGGAAACAAGTGTTCAGTATTTTGCACGCCTCAACGCACGTATACATACTCCAAAGTTCGAGCGCGATATAACCATTTCTGAATAGCTTGACAATGTTGTAGTGCACGAAGTCGACCGGCAAGTTTCAAATCGTCGCGAGTGGAAGTTAGCTGCACTCTCTGGAAGCGAGGTCGTCCCCGAAGAGGTAGCGTTCAGATTGCACGGCGTCCTGGCTAAAATCAATCTCGCTCCTGGAGAAATCGCGCAGTAATATTTATGTTATCGTTATGATCTGGCCTGACCTGGAGGCGTAGTCTGAACGCTTACAAGGCATCCTCGCTCACACAGCGGGTCCAACTTGTGGGACTCGGGTCTCATGCGTTCGACGATATGCTTCTCAATACGAAAGTTGTCACCGACATTTTTCGCCGACACCTTGGGGGTCAGCACTCACCTGTGTGGAAGATCGGCGAGGGCTACGGGGACTTGCAAATGAACTGTTCGTGTCTGTATTTGACTAAGGCGTTCAACAGACCCGAGAGGGAGGTGGCCTTCGGACCGGGAGTGGACCCGTTCAAGAAATTCGCGAGATACAAACCTCAAGGCTACATCCATACTGCGGCCAATGTCGTCAAGTACTTCAAACGAGTAGATGAAGAGGGAAAACGGTAAGCCGACTCTCTCAGTATGTGATTGAGGCTGAGCCGACGTGGGTCTACCGCACAGGGTTCTTTATGAATGTTTTCCGGGTACATTTCGCGTGGGCGACATAGTGGAGGTGCAAGGGAGTGTGATCGCTTTTCCGGTCAAAGACGGGATGGTCAAGATGGTTTTCCAAATGAACACGTTGATTCTCGAGGACGCCAGCTTTTCGAAAGTAAGCGGATAACTTTCGCCCATCGACGCCTGAAATTGACTGTGGCACTGTGGCAGGCTGCAGAACACGCGCGCGCTCGAGAGTATAATCCACCTCAACGACCGATGCAGCTGAAGCGTAAGAGCTGGTACGAGGAGGAGGACGAAGACATGGAGGTGGGAGGCGCTAGGCGGAAATTCAAGGATCTTCGACTGGAGACTGCTCATTCATACGTCGGATAAAAGTGACTGTTACTCTTGTGACTGGGCATCTTTTAACTCTCACAACGCGCAACGCGGAATCGGACTTTCAATTCGTCTATCGTTCAATGGAAAGTAAAAGAATTACACTAATGTTGTTGACACAAAAAAAAAACAAAGTTCGTTATGGCCCATCGGCGCTTGACACTCGCCCAGCATTCGTTCCTCGTCAAAATACGTTCCTCCGCGCGTTCACACCATGCACCGTTTCAATCCGCCGCTCAACCTGTTCGCCTCACGGAGTCCTGAATGTGCATAAGTCAAATTGCAGACTTCGAGAAGCACAGTCACAGAAGCACGTACCGACATTCAAAACCGTAACACTGCTGGCACCAAATCATCCGCTGGGTTTCGCACCACACGTGCACCGACGACACTGTACAGGAAGGTCTGCAGGCCACCCAAAGGTCCTCGCTCGTATGTTTTCACGACAGCGTCCGGACGATAATGGTTGCGTTGGCGGTGCACCAAGATGGCCTCTGCGGTAGCCCAGTCCAGCGGACCTTGTATGTGGATGTCGGATAACGTCGGAGCGACCGAGTTATGGTTCTTCGAGTAACTGTGCAAGGCGGCGAGAAGCTTAGCCGCTCCTGCGCGCATGCCGCGCAGATCCAGATGCTGTAGGCGAGGAAATCCATCGTACACGGAACAAAGCTCCCAGTCGACCATGTTAACGGTCAACCGCAAACTACGAATATTGCTCCACGACATATTCCGCCAGCCTTTCTCCACCCCCGTCAAACACCTTAGGTGCTCATTAGCGCTTTCGAAGTCCAGATACTGCAAGTTTGGGACCTTCAGTGAGATCGCCAAGTACACGACAGAGGGATGGGTGCATAAAATAGCGAGATGGGTGAGATCCGGCATTTCAGGCGTTCGTTTGGGATGAAGAATAGATCGCGATGGGACATCGGAGGTGTGAATGTCGGAGAGACGCAAGTGGGTCAACTTTTTGCAAGGAACCAACGCGTCCATGATCTGGCGAGCGGAAACTTCAGCTTCAGCCGCAATCGGTCCGATCTCCAGACGAGTCAAGCTGTCGCCGCCCACGAAGATGCCGAATTGCACGAACGAATGCTTGACGGTCAAACCTGTGGGACTCGACGCAGGGAAAATGGGCAGCGACGTCGAAGCATCCGAAAAGTCTTGGCCGGGGTGCCAGTCGAAGACGATGTTTTGGATGCTACTGGTTGAGAACTGGGAGAGCCCCTGCACTACAGAGTCGTGCTCGAGTTCGCCTTCGCATTGGACTAGGAGCGTCTCGCATCGACCCAGAGCATCATCCAACACATCGAACTTTCGCTCGAGAAATTCCTCCAACCAGCCGAGCCTGCGATCGAAAGCGGTCAAGTCGAGAAAGATGTCGAGAGACAAAGCTCCAGCATAATGAAGACAAGTGCGAATATCCGCATCCGTCGATTCCTCGTCGATGTATAGCATGCGCCAAACCTCGGGTAACCCCCACACGATATGGGCCCAGGAGCTGCAAACTTTTTGAAGGGTTCTCCTATTCCAAGCATGGGTTATAGGATCCGAGAGCAAGTTGTCCGCCAGCACGCAGACGAAAACCTCTCCTAGCACCTCGTTGGGGAACCGAGTACCATTGCCGATGTTCTTGGGCGTTTCCATCTTGAGTGCACGCTGGACCATTAATATCCACTCAGGAAGAAAAATACGCAACTCACTTCTCGTTTGGACTTGGCTGCGTATTCGAAAGACGGGAATGTGCGAATCTGGGGTACAAAACGCGGAGGGTGGGAGATCGAAAGAGCGTTAACAAACACCTGCGGTGGCCGCTCAAATAGGGAATTTCGTTTTATTTGGTCCGGAACTCGCTTTCAGAGAATATGAAGGAAAGAACACACGTTATCATACACAGATCAAGAGCGGCGTTTCTTGCTATTATTTATCACAAAGGAGTAGCTACGGGAATGATACCAAATTTGTTCCAAAAAGTCGTATGAGTAAAGTGCGCGATGGAAATGCGTTGTCCGTTACTAAAAGCTTTTACCTCGTGAGGTAAAAGCTTGCCGCGAACCATAATCATCGTCCCGTGTGTATAACACATCTGCAGATTAAGGCAGGGGATGAACAAGTCACCTCCAGTGAAGGGTCCCACCACGACGAGAACAGCCCAACCGTTCTTGGGGTCCGACTTGTCGGCGTGGAGAGGTGTCTGACGGTTGTACATCAGCTCGCGACCTTCCATATATAGCGGATCTTTGGTGCCCAGTATGTCGTAGAACCGATAACGCTTGCATGCAGATGCATGAAGCTCCTGCAGTTGGGCAGAATGAGTCGGGTCGATTTCGTCGATGAGACAGTTGACGCGATGGGAAATGAGACGAAGCTGAGCAATCAACTGCAAGCTGGCAGCGAAACCCTTCCCTGTCTTCAACATGTCTCGAGAGGGGACAGGGTTGTCGTGCTACACGATAATCAGAATTATGAGAGCAAGAGGGAGGTCAGAATCGTGGCGTACAGGATGACCGATCGGTAGCCACGCTCGGACTAACTTGAAGAGGCCAGCAACTTGCCCAGGACGAATGTTGTAAGACTTGCGTTGTCCTCGAGTCTGCCCATCGGCGCCGGCTGCCAGCGACAACGTGCCTAGAGGCGCATAATAAGCGGATGGTAGCTGGGAAAAAACAATTCGTAAACACCTTTGAAGCCGTCATGGACGAATTGCACAAGTTCAGACAATAGTATGTCCTAGGAAGTTCGAGCGAAGTTCGTTGGAAAGATGAAACACAACTTACGGCGGAAGCTTCCCTGATGGCCCCTGGAAGGTGGACAACGAGCCCAAAGCCGTCATTACTGACTGCGATGCGAGGTGAAGCGTCGTCCCATTTAACAAGTGCCGGGGGAACAGACTGAGCTCGTCCAAGAAGAGCTTCTTGAAAACTGAACTGAGACATGACGACTGTGAAAGATTGAGACACCAGACAGCATGACACCAGCTTAATGCACCTCGATTGTCCTTCGCTACCTGTGCAAGGCGTTTAATCTCTCTACCAAAGCCTTTTTCGAGGCGCTTCAACTGGTCTTCCGAAAGAGGGTCGCTGGCGGCAGGCAGACGAACACGCTTGCTGGGTATGACGAAGTCGTCAGAGGGCGCGATGTCATTCGACACAGACAAGCGAGGAACGGAGTCCGTTGTACGCGTCGAAGGTCTCTCTTCAGGTCCGTAGGGTTTACCGGCAGAGCTTCGAGTGAAATAGCGCTTCATTGGAGAGGTAGACAAAGAGGGTATCCAGCAAGCGAAAGCGATAGAGAACATATATATTCGTCCATGAGGAGTCGAAGATAGATCGGGATAACTTGTTTTGGGTCAAGATCAAGGTAACGAAGTCACAATTACGAAATGGTCAGGATGACGGCAGCTGGACGTGGGAAGGTCAAGACATGACTGAGACACACCAACGTGGTACCTGCTTCTTCGAGATCTTGCAAAAAATTCCGGATTTGCTCCAAATCACTGCCGCAAAATATCGGATCTCAGAGTCAGACTAAGCAAGGTCCCCTCCCGCGCGGCCGCCGGCCACTACCCAGAGATCCACCGCCATAGCGAGGTGTTCACATTGACGAGCACATACCATCTAACGCCAATTGCATACAAACCAATTGACTTCAGTTACCGAATTTCCTGTATCAGTCTGATAATTCACAACCCATCTCCACTGTGCGAAAAGTATCCGACTGAGTAAATGACCGACTTTCGCCGCATAGGAAAAACGGAGCTGTAACATGTTAGTTGGTTGTATTGATCGAAACCGAAAACGACTCACTTCACACTCGATATACATCAGCATAAAGGTCAAACGGTCGCAGCTTGTGCCACACGATCTCTTGTACAATTTCCTTCGTCGAATCATAACGGGCCAAAGAACTGGGTGGCAAGGATTGAAGAAGTTCAGAGTTCAGTTGAGGGACGACAACACGCAGCTGCCTGAGAAGCTGCCCACGAATGGAACGTTGGAGCACACCGTCGTAGATGTGCTCCCAGTCCCGATTGGCAACAGATAGCATCGAGAGACGAGGCAGGAGAGGAGTCGAATACTGGGAAGCTGGAATGACGAGATTGCCGAAATAACTACCAAGCGCCTGAAAACACGCGTATCCATCCAACTCAGAGACACTGAGATGTTCGCATGTCGACAGAGTGGCATACAGCTCTGCTAAGGTGACAGCGTTTTGTAGACGGCCTAGAATTTGGACGAAGGGAGCGCTTAGAGCCACGCGACTGCTTTGGTAATGGCTTAGCTCCGCATCCCCAGAAAAACGCAAGTATAACTCGGCGAGTGAAGGCAGGCGCAGCAAATCGAGGAGTGGGAACAAGCTCTCCGTCGCCTCGCGGAAGTCGTGATCAAAGCGTAACTTTAGGATTTGGAGTCCGGGCAAAGTAATCCGATCGCATGTCTCGACAGAACCCGTGAAGCCAGTGTGGTACAGCTGCACCTCTTTCAGCGAGGAAGCACAGCGAAGAAAGTCGCAGAAATCGCGGGCCGTTGGCCATGCGAAGTAGGGCACATTGGCTAACCGCAAGACCTGCAACGCTCGGAAATCAGGAAGGTGAAGTCGAGAACATCCAACACCCCTCAGATGGAGGCGAATCAAGTTGTCTGGACGTTGAAGGACGTCGGGAGATAGTCCAAGAGAACGCTGATAGAGATATACGTCGGTAAAGACGTACAACTCCTCCAAACGGTCGAGGGGAAGACGGGCAACGATTTTGAAGACGTGGTGCACCGTGGCAGGATAGGGGGACAAAACGATCACAGAAGTCCATTGATGGGAGGAACGGACGCAGTGAGCGAACGCCTCTCGAAACCGAGTTACATGCACCAGTTCGCCCGGACCAACATGTCCTCCGTCTACCGCAACAAGGCGAAAATTGCGGTCTCCAACAGCGTTGATGAAGGAATTAACGGAAGTGGCAGTGGACTGGGGAGAGACGCGGAGAGTTGACCAAAACGGTTTGTACGAAACGGCGAACACTTTGAAGGTTTTGCAAACGAGAATGAAGCGACCGCGCATGCGCCAGGATATAGTAGAACCAGGGAAAGCCCCTGCAATGGTGCAATCAAAGATTAACCACCAGATTTCGAGAGGAGCTCGCAAAGCGGGAGGAGTCCTGTCTACAAAAATAATTGACTCATACAACCACACAGTGTGCGATGAAGGAAAACCTACTAGGGTCCGAGAAGCCAGAAGCACCTTCAGTGGGCAGGAAGAGCTACAAAAACATGAGAAACGTGTCATTCGCCAATGGTACGAACATACCCTCGGAGGATGAGCGATGTGATATTGCACAATATACAAAAGATGGGGGGCGACTAGTGCAAAATAAGAGAACAACTGAGAGTGAATATACCTAGACCGGTAAGAATTTATCTCAAAAGAGGAGTGCAACGATGAACCGATGAGCTCACTCCATTAGTTCGCGAGCAATGACAAGTCGCCTGCAGCGAATTAAAACACACGAAGGTTTAGACAGGCCGAAGGCATACTCATCGGGCGATAGACCCCTCCAAACCGAGTCAAGATGCATTGACATTGAAGGCAAGAAGATATCCACAGCATCCATTATAAGTAGACTTAAGATAAATTTCTGAGAGAATCGAAGTGATGGTCGAGAAAGTCAAGTCGGAGCACATCGGCCGAAATTCTTCGAGTCTCCAAGTCCACCAACAGCCACCAATGCAAAAGCTTTAGTCTCGCGAAGCAACATGAACCGCTCCTTTCCAATCGACTTCAACATGCGTGCTGCTCTGCTACGTCGGCGAGAAATCCAGTGCCTACAGTCGCCAATACAGAATATACAGCCTTGCAAATATGCCACGCCATATTGGAGGCAACGGTACCATGAGCAGTATCTTACCCTATGTCAATCACCAAACTGTTCGCTATCACCTCCCCGATGTCAGCCAGGGCTACCACCGTGGAAGCTCCGAATCTGCAAGTATGTGCTACACCAAAAAGCGTCGTCAGGAGCTGCACTCTCTCGCATATAACTAGGGCTCTTCTCTGTCCCCGGCCACCAAGACGAAAGCTTCGACTTTGCGAGTACGTGTTACACTGAAAGCATCGTCCCGAGCTGCACCCTCCCAGTTGATTACAACCCAAGGGCTGCCCGTAGCCGCTGCTGAGCACTTCTCTGTCCCCGGCCACCAAGACGAAAGCTTCGACTTTGCGAGTACGTGTTACACTGAAAGCATCGTCCCGAGCTGCACCCTCCCAGTTGATTACAACCCAAGGGCTGCCCGTAGCCGCTGCTGAGCACTTCTCTGTCCCCGGCCACCAAGACGAAAGCTTCGACTTTGCGAGTACGTGTTACACTGAAAGCATCGTCCCGAGCTGCACCCTCCAGTTGATTACAACTTGTTGGATGCCTGTTTCCGGCGCTCGATGACTCCTTACCTCCAACTCAAGCTGTACTTGTCCCGTCGACAACAACCGGCGACGTTTTCACCTACTCCTACAAAGTTCGTACAACAATACTGCCTCTGCAAATTTCCCTAACGAATTATCAGGGCACGAGGCTTCCCTCTATATATGTATATGCGTAGTTAGCTCCATTTCGACCAATCTGAACTTTATTGCGTATCTGGTATGATTCTATTAAGGACGTGTAGTCTAAATTCAAAAACTTCTCGACTTTCTGGAAAGCGATATCGAGATCTAATTCAAAGACCGGCCAACACCTTTCACCGCGGCCAGTCATTCTGTTTTTCTACCAACGCAGGCGAGTCATTTCACCCTTACTTTCATCGATCTGCCCACATCCACTCTGTCTTCAAACAACCATGGTCAGCACCGTTATGTTTCGTCTTTTTTCGTCCATCCTTGGGGACCGCAAGCCGCAAATTCTACGTCCCCGACGCACCAAAAAGTGCACACCCGACGACCTCTCGGACGTCGCTGCTGTTACGGTTGTGCAACTGGGCAATCCGTCAGGTGCTAAGGTAGGCGACAGCTTACCTTGACATGCCACACTACTCAAATGTCGGACTCAGCTTCTTCCATACAAGTTGGAACTCCCATGGATCGTGCTCGACTCGGCCGACGCTGCAGACCGTCACTTGCAGTCTATCGAACCGGACACCGTAGTTGGATTTGACGCCGAATTCAAGGTGCGAGATGACTTGTGGATTAGAGCCAACTATAACTTTATTTTAGCAAGAAGACAAGAAACAGCTCTTGTGCATTGTTCAGATCGCCACATCGAGCACCGTATATATTATAGACCTCGTAAAAATCAAAGGTGCGTTTTCTTCATTCTTTCGTTTGTTGTCAGCGCGCCGTATTAAAGAGCCATTCGTATGAAAGCCTGCCCTACGCAACTGCGCCGCATAGCGGAAGATGAAAGCATACTCAAGTGCGGCGTTGGCATCTCCAACGACGGCAAGGCGTTCTGGGACACCTTCCACATTAACGCCAGAGGACTCGCCGACCTCGGTTGGATGGCCAAACTCGCCTTTCCTATGTCGTATAGGGCCAAAGTCGGGCACGTCTCCTTACAGCAATGCGTCGCCGACATGTTGCACTTCAATATGGGTAAGGAGGAGCAACGCAGCGACTGGGGGCAGGGACTGCCAGATGTCGAGACACCTCGCGGACTAGCATTAATCACTTGTGAGTTGTCTACTACATCAAACAACGTAGACGAAGGTAATCACAAAACTTCAGACGCTGTGATCGACGCCCAAGCTGGACTTCGACTGTATCCACTGCTCGACGCCGCCATCCAAGTCACGTCTCATCAGCGCAAGATCGAAATACCGGAAGACTGGTACACGTTCCATTGTTGGGAGGGTAAGCAGATGCGAATGGAGTTGTCGTTAGACGGGCAAAGGACGCCGTGGTCCTACACTGTCTGTCCGTGGTATAAAGGGGGTTCAGGAGCGATTGTAAATCTTTGGCCGTAACTACTTGTCGCAAATGCATTCAATTCATTCGAGACCCATCCGGCCCATCTGCCTACAAAATCTACTCAAGAAAATTCCAAAGCAAGGGGGTGGGCCAAGCCCGAATTAACAGGAACCGCTGATCGTTGGGTGGTTTTCTTTTTCCCAAAAAGTCGGAGTTTCAAAACTGATATGAATACCAAACCAAAGCGGCTTACAAAAGAGAAGAAGAAGCAGAAAAGCAGCGAAGGTCAGAGAACATATGATCAGACGCACGCATGGTAGCGGGCGAGATCTTCAAGCATTAACGGGCAAATTAAGGGGAAAAAAGTGCATTGGCAAAGAGACCGTTTACTTCCATGGGCCGAGGGCAGGGAACAAGCTGTGGCGTCGGACCGAATTTCAAATAAAAACATATGACTATTAGCACGCATGGCGATGGAAGAAGAACCGTCAATTCTAGTGATACAGACAACCGTGTTTCTGCAGAAAAGGTCGGACAATTCAAATATTCCAAAGTCCTTACGTCGAGTTCTGTGAAGATAAGCTGAAAAACTTGGCTCGCTAGCAAGGAAGAACAACAGGTCCAGGAAAAGCAAAAATCGCGCATATTCGTACCGCATCAATCCGCTACAGACATAATGATGGAAAGCGGCCAAATATACTTCCACGGGCAAAAGGCGGCCGAAAAGGCTGTACTGTGGCGCTGAACAAAACGTTCCGTTCGATCGTAAGAAGTTAATCATCAGAACACATGGCGACGGAAGTAGGGTTCGTTCAGGACCGTAGTTCTGGTAATTTTTTCAAACGGAGTCTTCATCTCTGCTCACATAGTGTTGATAAGTTTTGGTGATATCCCAAATACCCGTGTTCTTTGGCGATGAATAAAATCGGAAGGTCAAGAAAGTCGGGAGGGGAGTCGGAAGAATCGGAGAAGATCAGTTACGTCATTACAGGGCTGCGGATTGATAGATCTTAGGAAGCAACCGAAGAAACCCGCTTAATCAAAAAGGCAATACGCCTACGAGTCCCGCATCAATACGCCAATGGCATGCTGGTCGAGACACACTAAAACAGGCAAGTTGAATGAACCCGCGAAAAACAGTAAAAACGAGAAGAAGACACTCGGTGATCCAGCGGAACGGGGAGCGGAATAACCGAACACATGAAACAAGAAACACGCAGCGAATAGACACTGAAAAAATGAGAAGGTGTAACGACGTCATATAGCTAACATACGTTGTTCGGAATGGCGAAACCAGAGTCGAAAAATTAGCCAAGGGCTATAGGTATCTGAAGAAGTTCAGCGAACTGAAGATTAAGGGAGATTCATTTCTTGATTTTTTGTCCACTTCACGCAGAGTAGACAGGTTCAGTCAGAGTGACAGCCATCACGGCAGAGAGGCGGATCATAATCGGCAAAGCTGGCCGCATCAATCCGGAAATGGGATCACGAAATTGCATTCGCATTCCTCCCATTTTTCTCTGTACTACTTTGTAGACCATCTTCGACCGGTGAAGCGCAAGTAAATGCAGACAGGTGTGTGATATTCAACGCGAAATGTATATACAAAAAAAAAAATTAACAAATTACGACGATGAAGCGGCGCAAAAATTCTTGTGGCATCCCCCGACCTCGGAAGACTTGGAACAGCGAGTAACAGAGGAACTGGAGCGGCACAACATAAACGCCCAGATTCTCATCCCCCGGCTCCGCGTACACCGCTCCTTTCTGTCCGGGTCAACTCTACATTCTATCATTCTTCCCAGCCCCATTACACCCAACGGCGTCGATATTTTTTGCCCCCCTTCTGAAGAGTCCTCTATGGCAATCACAATCGACACCCGCCTAGAATTCACAGAGCAAACGCAAGCGATCGACCCGTTCCCCGGTTACTCGGGATTTCGCCACATTCGCACATTTTGCAAAGACGAGAACACCATCTACCTCGTCGTCGTCGCAGACGAGAACGCAATAAACGTCATTTTTCAATTTCATGCCACAGCTGACATGAATTTCTTGTCCGGATACGGGTTGTTCTGCGCCTATCCCAATCTGACTTTCAATAACAAGTCTTACACCAACCCCAGTGCCGCAGACTCTTCTGGAAACGGCTACAACTTGAAAATGTTGGCGAAGAAACTGAAACGACGCGGGTTAGAACACAAAACCCGATTCGTGGAGCATTCGCAGTGGGAGACACGTTTGCGGGACGGAAAAGAATTGTCCAACGACGCTGCGCAGCATGTACGACGAGGCGGCGCTATTCGTTCCTTTCGAGTCGGTTAGGACCAAGTCGTGGTCGCCGACCATGTACGACGGAAAAAACGGCGTAGTCTGGAGTTTGGGAGGTCCGCCTTGTAACGGGAGAGGTTTGTACACGGATTTGATCAACATGACGGTGCCTGTGTACCACGCAGAGGTAGAAGGACATATTTCCTAAGCGCTACAACGTCAGTAACCCAAACCCCTACCTCTAGCACTGCGAATATCAAGGATACGGAGTGGCCAGACCCCGACTTAAGATTGTGTTGGACGACTTGATGATGAGTTCGCGCTCCGTACATCGCAAAGCCAGGAGGCCGTAGAAGTACTGGCACCAGTAGTAAATAGCTTTATCGCGCGTCTCTGAAAGACCTAAAAATGCTATGGCGAATAAGTACAAAAGTCTACAACAAAAATCAGCAGATGGAGATACATCGCACAGCCAATCAGACGGAAACAAAGTCACCTCCCATCTGAGTCCCAACATGTCGGCCATAGCGTTGGACAGATCCAAAACAGCCATCCTCGCAGAGCGATTAGAGGAATTGACAGAGGAAGCTGGCTGCTGGTGGGCATCCGTCCAAAGTTTGATGGAGCACACAGACGAGGCGGAGAGCACACATCCATGCGGACTGTTTTTCGGTACAGTTCTGGGAGAGGTAAGTTGGGTGCGAACTCTCGGAAAGTACCAACACTGCTAACAATCAGCAGTACAGAGGACTGTACAAACGTTACGTCGACATCGGACTGCCCAAATTTTATTATCCCGACACGGAGGATGCAAGATACATCGGAGACGCGTTCGAGCGCCAGTACGACAACCTGAAAGAATTCGACTTGGGAGTACTAGTAAGATATAGAGTAACATGCAATATTACATGCTCACCATCGACCACAGATGCTTTTTGAAGACAGAGAGGGTTACTACATGAGATTGGTCAGAGGCAGAGAAGACCCACCCGCTCCATTAGGAGAGATAGTAATATTGGGGCTGAAAGCTCGACACATAATTGGATCGGACGAGTATCGTATGGACGTCCATAGTATAGTGGCAATGAAGCTGTAGCGAACGAGAGTAGCACTGGTAGAAATAACAAGTCACACTCGCGCAACGTCCGAATACACATCAAGCGGGCGACGCTCTACCCAAACAACCTCGGGAACAATTTCAGTTGTAGATGTGTAGTCGTACAACGAAGCAGCAGGCAGAGAATGAATAGGATTCGCCTCCAACTTCGGAACAACTACACGAAGTTGTTGCAGAATTCGACCCCGGCTGGACCGCTGAAGAAGACCGTCATAGATCTTTTCCCAGTGGCGATTTGGGACAGAGAGTATTGAGAGACGGGGTAAGAGGGGAATCGCAGACGGCGGGGAATCAACCCCAAGGCGACCTAACACTTGGAAAGAAGCGTAGCCGTCCAGAGTGGAGACATCGAGGTGTTCGCACGAAGCGAAAGTAGAATACAAATATTCCATCAGCTCGGGCTCTCGTAAAGCGCCCACCACATGCACCACGGAAGCAGTCAAGTCCACCTCATTGGCCCTGTACCGAAAGAGGTCCTGATCTCCGCCAAACTGGAGGGATAGGACCGCGAGCGAGGATAAATGCAATCTCGCCAACAGCGGATACAGACATTCCGTGGCTTTGTGAATGCGGTGATCGAAATAGACCTTGAAAACGCGGAGAGAAGGCAAAGCGATTTTGGGAGTGGGTGACGGGAGGAAAGGACCACGAAAACCGGTGTGATAAAGCTGGAGCTCGTGCAACGATTCGGCGGATTGCAAGAAGTCAAAGAAGTGGGAAGAGGTGGGCCACGCTGAGTATGGCAAGTCGATTAAGCGCAATACTTGTAAAGCGCCGAAATCAGGCAAACGTATGGCAGAGCATCCCGCTCCTCGTAAGTCAAGACGAACGACCCTTTCGGGATGACGCAAGATATTTGGAGACAGTCCGAGAGCACGCTGGCGAAGGCTCAACTGGGAGTCAACGTACAACTCCTCCAACTGAATGAGAGGACGGTGTGCTAGAGTATCGAAGACGTGGTTGATAGTTCCGGGGAGAGGTGATAGAACGAAAAGGGACGTCCATTGCCGAGCTGATAGGACACAACGAGCGAAAGCTTGACGAAGTTTGGCAGAGCGAATGCGTTCGTCTGGCCAGCTGTATCCCCCATCCACTACCGCGACGCGCAGAGGCCTTTCGCCCACCGTGTCAAGAAAAAACTTGACGGACATGCGAGTAGAGTCCGGGGACACGCGTAACGTGGTCCAGAAAGGCTTGTAGGACAGCGCGTAGGACCTCAAAGAAGCACAGACAAGCATGACACGAGCACGCATACGCCAGAACGGCAGAGAGGCCGAGTGTTCCTGGTAAACTGCCCAATCGAATATCATCCACCATACCTCCAAAGGAACGCGCAAAGCAGGAGGAGTTTCTTATAGCGAGAAATTAGATGGACACGCCGCTTGTAAAACACAACGCCACCTACGACGGATTTGCCAAGCGTAAACGACATCAGCAGGCAGCAAACACTGAGCAGGATGAGCAAGCGACGAATGTTGGGAAGAAGGGACACACACTTTAGGAGGATGAGCAATGCAATAGCGCACTATGTGCAGAAATTGTGGAGAAACTGCAGCAAAATAGGACAATAAACAGGAGTGAATGTACCTGGGCGGTTAGAAGGTAGTATCAGAATGGGACTTCATGAGGAGAACAGCAGCATACTCGACGAGTTCCTGGACGATGGCAAGACGCCTGAAGAACGAATAAGAAAACAGGGAAAAGGGAGAAATCCCATACCACAGGCATAAAGTGCTTACCTATCGGGCGCTAAACCGCGCCAAACGCTCTCGAGCGATGCAGAGGACATGAACCTAAGAACAGGTTGATAGGAAGAACGCCCAAATTCGGCAAAAGTTGGCCGAAACTGGCTAAGTGCGACAAAATTATCCTGGACGACAAAATTATACTGGACGATTCACCGATACCAGCAGCAACAGGGGCAGCACTTGTTCAATTCAATTACCACACCAGTAGTACGATTACATTACAGCATTACGTCTAAAACAAAAGAGGACGACGTCCAACTGAAATAGACGGGAACATGGGATATTCGAGCCAGTCGACGAAGTCGAGATGCATGACAGTGGTAACAACTCCTCTCGTGTTGGTCATTGCCGCAAGTGCACCGAAGCGGGCAGGGTCCAAAACAATCAAATGAAAGTCGCTCGCAAAGTTTGTCCGATTGCGAAGCAACAAAATGTCCTTCACCAAAGCGATAGGAACTTGATTGAGCACAACCGCAAGCAGAGTCGGCGACAATGCAGACGAATGGAGAGCAACGCAGTGCAACTGGCTGACAAAGCTGGGTCCCGCTAATCGACCGTCTATCCGTACCAAAGAAGGCATCGCAGACAGCAAAGCCGCAAGAGACTGGAACGAGGAAATGTTGGCGGCAAATACAAGGGTGTGGACGGGTGCCAAGATAGACCGACAACGAAGAAGGAAGGCCTCCAGTACTCGATCATCCGCTACGAACAGACGTAGACACCGGAGAGATGGCAAATGGAGTGGAGCGATTACAGAGACCGAGCGAGGCCATTCCAACGACAGGTCCATACGCTTCAAACGGGGAAGCGTAACAGGAGAGTCGGCATACTCCATGAACTCGGACGTGAGTCTGGGGCTGACGGCGTCCACGAAGTGCAAAGCTAAAGTCTCCAAATTGGGACACGCCTTGAGCAAATCGTATAACTGCAAAAGCCGCGGAAGGACGAAGCCAGTCAAGCGGGCCAAACGCAGGGAGGTGAGATTTGCAGCAAATTGGTGCCATGGCCAAACAGGTAAGCTGTAATTGAAAGACGCGTGGGTCAAAGAAGGGAGAACTGCTCCAGACGGAAACGGTACGATGGTGTCCGGCATGTCAGGGGAGGCCGGTACCATGGGAAGCGCGAGTTCGAAGTAGACATGCGACAAGCGAGGCATAGACGTGTTTTGAAAGCGCCTCATGATGTCGAGAGTTGTCTGATAATAGTGAGACTGAATGCGCAGCTCCTTGCACCGGTGCAAGGAAGGGCCGATCACGTCAAAAACCCATTGCACGAATTCGCGTAGAGCTGTTCCGGGTGCGAACACGCAAACGAGCTCAAGAAAGAGGCCCAAAGAGGTAGACATGGAGACGCTGTCATACAAGTCGAGCAAGGATGTGGCGGGATCGAGGACTATATAGTTCCAAGAGTATGGATCGCGACGAAGAGCGTAGTCCCAAGTATGGCAGACGGTACGAACGACGCGCCGGCGGTAAGAGGGGTCGTGAACCAAGAAGCACGGACCCAAAAAGGCAGGCCGAAGAACGCGAGCGAGGAGCTCACGAGGCAAGCGGTTGACAAAGGGTACTAACACGGGCGTCAGGGTCAGAACAACGAAGACTGCAAAGCGCAAAACGAACTAGGATCTTCAACAGCGTCCATATCAAGTACAGGCAACTGAAAACTGGCAAAGGGCGCGAAATAAATAGAGAAGAAAGACAGCTGATCGCATCACATACTCGATCAATTTTGGCCAAGTTCAGATATTCATGTCGGAATCTATTAGAATCTACCCTTACATGGCCTCACGCAAAAAAACCCCAAAGAAAAAAATCGTTCGACCTGAAAATATACGCGCAACGAGGTCCAATCTAGACACCCGTAAGTCAGCAAGAGAAGTAAAAGAAAGAAAATTGCAGGCGAGACTAACAATGGAGACGCAAGTACCTGCAGAGCTTGTAACTCTAATCTTCGAATGGGCAGTGAGCCCCGACCCGCAGACAAGAAAGGAGATCTACGAGTATGAACTGCAAAGAATACGGCTTCAACAGGTATGCGGATTCGTGCGATCCATAATACTCGCGCCCAAAGGGCCGGCAATATTCTGGAGAGCGTTATATCTCGACCGCACCGACCCATCTGGGTACCTGCTGTCAGCAATACCAGTCAACGAAACTATTTTTCGGCAGCACATAAAGAAGGCGAAAAGCACGCTCCTCAGCATATGGTTTGGATTGAGATGCAGGAAAATCGAGGGGTCTTTTAACCGACAACTCTGGACGACTCTAACAAACATCCCAAGAGTATGGGGAACACTACTCGTCTGCGGAGCCAACACATGCACTGGAGAGGAGATATGTTTACACGCAATGTTACAGAACAAAGAGCTAGAAGGAGCATTCCAAGTGCGAAAAATCGCCGCCACAAAAAAGCAAGGCGAGTATCCCCACTGTGCCTCGTCGCATCAACGAGTCGCCGTGCAGGTGGCAAAGACCATGGAGAGCATGGCGATAGATTTACCAACTCGCATCAAATCATGGAGCTCGAACAACCTAAAAGTTCTGAGCATCCAAACCGAGGAAGACAACAACCTATGGTGCAGTTTCTTCGACAGCTGCCGCAATTTGGAGGAGCTGGTGTGGCAGCGAGGAGGTCGAGTACAATGGAAAAAAATTGCAACAATGCCATCTCTGAAAGAGTTCTCGACATACACTGCTCAATTTCTACCCCCTATTAACGCACCCAATCTCTCCGCGCTAGCGGTGTTCGACAACGACCTCTCCTTCTCATCAATCCAATTCCAGTCCATCACCGGGAAGGAGGCACCGTATATGGAGCATCTAGACCTGCTCTGTAACCCTACCCGAAACGTCGACATAGAAGACATATTCAGAAGATGCCCCAATTTGCGCAGTCTGGCAGACTCTGCACACGAGACCCGAAGCTCTCTATATAGCGCGATCGCTGTGCGGGGACGAAACCAATATCTGCGATTTGACGCGCGCAAACTCGAGGCAGTCAGGTTCGCCCACGGCCCACCAACGAACAGTCACGGAGCAACTGCTCAGGAGAGATACCAGGCACTATGCCGTCTCGCATTCGATGTAGTCGGGTACACCGTGCTTTTTCAGCCGAAGGCGCAAAGACTAGTGGTGGCGAATTTTCCCGGAGATTTCTCGTTCGGGGACGCAGAGAAAGAAGCGTTATTAGCGGAGAATTTGATGAACTCAGAGGTGACTCGAATGTACGACCAAGAGTTCGACGCAAAACGACCGACTTTGAACTCTACCGTCGAAATGAACCTGATCGTTCTAACTCTGGACACGGTCGGAGCGAATAGGATATTGGAGCAGGGGTGGAAATATAAAGGCAACGGGTACAAGGCGTATAGAAACAGACCAGGCCGCCAACAGTCGTAAACGAGATACACTTGTAAGCAATGTGCAGTATTAGATCGAAGAAAAACGCGCTTTTCTCCGTTTCCTTCTAGTAAATTCAATTGCCTGAGCTATATTTTGCGTCGACTGTCCTTGTTGCATACGACTTGGTATTTCTTGCCCCCGTAATCGAAACCGAGCGTCGCTAGAAAGTCGGCTTCTCCCCACTTCAAGTCCAGTAGAATGACCAGTGTCATCTCTCCCTGAGGCACCTTGCCGAATATAATGCTCTCCGCGACCCACACCTTGAGTACCGGGACGTCGAAACCGATCTCTCCCTGAGGCACCTTGCCGAATATAATGCTCTCCGCGACCCACACCTTGAGTACCGGGACGTCGAAACCGGTTTGAGCTCGCGAGTACACGTGAGCCACGTCTGTCACATTCAGCGGGTAAGGAAAACCAGAGACGACCACGCAGGTACCGCGAGATATCGGCAAGAAGCAGACACAATCGCTGCGCGGGCGCTCGTTCGGTTCGGGAGGGCGACACAGCTCCTTCAACTGGGCGCCTGCGGCTTCTTCGTCTTCGTACAGCTGGGCGCTCCTGTCTCTTTGAAAAGCGATTCCTGTCATTCTGTGTTTTTCGTTCATGCGGAGTTGGAAGAGAACTTTTCTTGACAGGGCGTCGTATACTCGGGTGCGTGGTTCCACGCCGGATGCTATCAGTCTCTGTATATGTGGGCATTCTTCAAGAATGGCTAGAAGGCCCGAGTTCGTGACCGGGTTGGTGGGTAATATCAGGGTGGTCAAGCGATTCGGTGATCCTGCGAACTTGACTATAACCGGCGTATCCATAGGCACCAGGCTGTCCAGTACCTCCAGCCTTGTCAAGTTTGGTGCGAGTACGGGGGGCAGATGTCGCAGGGTCCACAAAGTCAAACGTTGAAGGGATGGCATTGTTATGCTCGGTGACGAGGGGAAATCGACTTTTCCGTGCCACCTGAGTTGTGACAGATTGGGACACGACGAGAAGAAATGGGACCAATTCAGGTCGCGTTGATCAGACACAATGGATAGGTAGCGAAGGGTCGAAGAGGGAGAAACGGCGATGTCCGTCGGAAGTGTACTTCGAAACAGCATTACTTTGCTGGAGCACATGCGGACGGGTTTATGGGTTTTCGGGCAGGGAATGTCGAGTCTCTTGGCGATGTCCACGATACCCAGTCTCGTCGCGCGTCCCAGGACGTCTCCACCCAACAGCGCTTCCACGCATATGCTTTCCTTGGCGCAAGTCCCCGCACCTCGAACGAACAGTGAGCTCCAACGGCCCGATGTCGCAAGTAATGCGTTCCACGAGCGAAACGCATCATCCACCCTCGCAGGAAGAACCGCTAAGTTGAACGCGACATGCAACGGTCGTCCCAAGGATTTCGCGATGTGGTTGTGAACGGAAATTACAGATGCGTCCAGCTTGCAGGGTCGCTTGTTGATCTCGTCTTCGGTTTCGAGCATGATAAACGTCCACAGAACGGGTAGTCCGTTCACGACTGCCTCGAATTTCATGCAAATCTGTATCAGCGTGTCTCGCAAGAGCTCATTTTCGTATATATCTTCTTGGGTCGACACGGGTTTAATAGCTTCGGTGAATATAGCAGCAATTGTTTCGTTTGGGACTTTAACAGGGTCAAATTCTGTCTTCCTGAACATGGCAGCTTTGTACTTACGCGCCAGAAATCCGGTGTTTGTGTTGTTGACTTTACGAGGTCGAAGAGGCACGGGTTGCGAGGTGTCGACAACGCGACTTTTTCGAAAGCGTCCAGGCGCCTGCGACTGCATGAGGATTCAAAGCGAGGCGGGGCAGCATTCGACAAATCAACAGTACCCAAATTTCTAGTGGGCGATTGAGCGGACGTATGTATTTGAATCAATGGAAGCTGATATCAAATGCAGACGACGAAGACACAGGACCCTGAACCCAAAGGCTAACTTCTTTGGTGCCGCTGCACCGTATATCCGCGCCGATGGTCCAAACCTTGCTCGTCCCAGGACCCAGAACGATATTGCCAGATTGTCTTTTATTATGTCGAATTGGTCCGCGCGACCTACCAGTGGATACATGCAGAGGATTCGTTACAGTTTGATACAATTTTGCAGTCCAGGGCATAATGAGCGATAAGATCAAGATAACTGTGTAGAAACAGGCATTACAACTAGCACGGGCTCACCAACGCGGCTGTCCAAACCTCGCCAAGAATAGACCAAATATATGCGAAGGAAAAAACACGCAGCAGCGTCCACATCTAAGATTCATCGGTAATCCGAATTGATGCGGCGAGCATATGCGCTCGAATTTCACCCTCCGCTCACTAACACGAGGCGGCAAGGCACTGACAATACGTGGAAAGAACTTAACTGACCTGAACAACGAACAAAGTGGAGCACCAACAGCACGTTGAAAAACTTGAAGCTGCAGGCAAACGACCTTAATGGGCTCAGAAACATCGAAGGTGCAGGAAAGCAACTTAAGTGCACTCAATGGAGAAGAAAGCAGGACGCCGAATTCACACCCTAGAGGTAGACAGGACACAGAGGGCGAATAGCCTCAGAATAATATAGAGGAAGGTTAAAGTGACGGGCGAGCGAGATTCAGGAAGAGGCAACGATTGTTCAAGAATTTACCTTATAAGTACAAAACACCCAAGAAATAGCAAATCTAAACGTGAATTCCATAACGAGACTTAAGAGTGCGAGTTATAGAGGTTTATGACCCAAAAGCAGGGGGTGTGACGAGTGACAGAAATTACAAAACACATATAAGGGAAACAAATATGAAACGTTAGAATTCATTTACCATATCAAGTAAGGATAAGTGTGAAGTCACGGTCACATCTGACCGGATTTAAGTAAACTTTGATGCCTTTGGGGGTCGTTTGGAAACAAAAGACAACGATTCCTTCCTTCGTCAGGATTCGTAATTTTGATGTGTGACTACGTGACGTGACACTCCTCTTTCAAATGTTGACGACGGTGGCAACACCACTTTGGACGACGACGACGACGCCAAATTCAACGCAGCCCGCGTCCATGGTTCGCTCGAGGGCGTATCTCGCAGTCGCTATCATCTCCTCTTCACAGTCGACGTACCTATAATTCCACTACGCACCAAGAAATCTCTCAGCTTTGAGCCTTTTCCCGCTGGAGTGTCCAGAAGTTTTGGGTGCCTTACACGGCCTTAATTCTGGTGCGAGATATGCTCCAAGTCTTCGGTAAATTGCGGCTTTCTTCCATTCGTTTCGCGATATGAAATAATCTATCGTGTGAAGTAGATTTTCTACGACATCTGTTTTTCCTCCAAATCGCCGCCGCAATGGATTCGTTCGCGTCGTTGTATCTAATTCCGCGCGGCTAGTGACTAGCGCGATGTAATGTATAACCAACAAGTCTTCAATAAACGCCCTCATAAGATGCTTGGTGAGTTCTCGTCCTTTTCTTGCTTAGTTCGTTATAACGCTGACTCCGTATCCCCGTAGTGTACACTGGTGTTGCGCCCCTGCGCGGTACCTTTGTGTTGCTCCCCGGCTTGGCCTCAGCACCATATTCGACTTGATTTGACGCACTGTCTCCAGTAGCCCGGTGCGTTTGCTACCCGCATCCTCACGCCCCGCTTACGCTTTCAGCAGCTCTGTCTCAAGATTATCTTCATTAATACCGAGTGTGGCGTGGGCAGCGCACAGTATATATGAAATATGAAAGGTACGTGCCTTGCATGGCGCCCGCGCTCCTGTCCTCACTATCCTCTTCGTTCAGAGCCCAGCTCCACGCCGCAAAGGCTTAACGCTCCAAACACTCTTCCAAACCGTTCGTCTACACCGCCGGCTTCGTCTACGCCCACGTGAATATCTTCCCGTCCCTTGACATCATGGCCCGCGACTCTTTTCCCCCGTCATCGCTTCTCGTCGCATCGTGCATGTACGATTTCCTGCCCGCACCATCCTTCACCTTCCTTTTCCGTTTGCTCCGCCGTACTCGTATCGCTCACCCGCCACTTTAAGGCTGTGAATCCATTTGCCTTTGACTCGTGTGGGATCGGGACGGCGGTGACGTTGATGGCAAGTCATCATTGTGGTCACGCAGCGGCGGGAGAGTGCTTGCTGCCTTAAAGCTGATTTGCTTCCGCGTCGGAAACGAGCGGCGTGCGGACGTCATCGGTTGGAGCTGCGCAAGGCTGGGGAAGACGAAGGCGGGGGTGGTCCATACGTCGTGGTAGGATGTGAGTTGGGGAGTATGAGGAGTCGGGTGTGGCTGGAGAGCTTCGGGCGAGTCAGGTGGAGGAAGCAGGAGACGCGGGTGACCAGCCCGAGTTATGTTCCGAGCTTCGGCGCGAGATGGGGATGCTGGTCGCGACGAGGACGCGGATGAGTAGGGGATGTGGAGTAATGTGAGGGGGTTGACCCACTGACGCCGACGCTCGAGTCTTCGAATACCGTTTTCATTGCCCGTCCCCTCACCGCCTCCGCCTTGCGCGACCAGAGGACATTTCTCGATTGTCCGCGCTCCACCTTCCTCGGATCTGTGATTCGGACGGCGATGTGATATTGGCGAGGTGGAAGGCGGGGGAGGTTCGTCGTCGGTACGCGTCGGACTCGGGGATGCAGGAGTTGGCAGTGGGGTCTGGGATGACATCGCGGCGTCATGCGTGAATGACGATGTGGTCAGAGGCGGGGGGTGTGGGGGCGAATCAGGGGGACATGGAGAGTCTTTTGAGATTCTAAAGCACCACCCTCTTCGTATCTTCTTTGTTCCCCGACCTCGCTAGTGCTGCTCTGCATTTCCCCCTTCGTGAATTTGCTGACGTATGTCGTCGGAGTGAAGCTTGGTGCGGGCGGGGTGCCGATCTCGACGCGTATCGTGCGCATGAGGGACTGGGATAGGGTAGGGTGAGAATGCGTGGTGGATCATAAGAGTGGAAGGAAATACGCGGGAGAAGGCATGGACGAGGTATCTGCCATTGGTCGGGACAAGAATGAAAACTAGCAGTGCTTCTCTAGAGATGAGTCGAAAAGAAAAGAAAGCGGGAAGAATTGCGCTGGAAGTGGTGGCAATCATTCTCACACACCACGCCTTGTCGGACCCCAGAAACGACGTTGTCTTCGTCCCTTTCTGTGGCCCGTGCGTTGTAACTCGTTGCGCGTCCTGACAGCATTTGAGTGAACTCAAGGGCTTGAACCCTAACCCTACCCTCCATCGACTTCGAAGTTTTCACGCCTGAAGAAAATTCATGGGAGCGATCAATCTACGAGACCGCAAAAAGTAACTTAAGGCAGCTAACTTGTACTTTGATGGCCGCTTCGCTTGGCTGAGCGTACTTTACTTAACTTAACTTGACTTGACAGAACTTTTCCCACGCTGGCGAATCTAACTTGAACTTGTACGGCTACAATCTTATCATGCAAGGAGATGATTTCGGCCATATAGAGAGTGCTAGAAGCTATATTTCATGAGTTCTAAGGTATTTGGAGGCATTTTTCTGGCACTACACTCCTCATAAGTATGAGTCCTATCCCAGCACACTGTTCCGACTCCCGAGTCGAGGTAGTCTCTTGCACAGACTCAAACTCGATAACTTAGAGTCGAGGCCACTCCGTAACCGGCGACCGACCGCTGTGTGCTTCGGGAATGAATAGCATCTAGAATCATACAAGCATGAAAATTTGAGATATATATCCATTGCTCAATGGTTTCTCTCAACTCGTATAGATCGAAGCAATAATAGGATTAGTCTCTCGTAGACAGACGCTCTATATATACCAGCTCGGTGCCCTCGCTATATAGATAATAGGATGGTCACTGATCGCCGCAACATTGAGAATCGGTTAACCAGATGCATACAGAAACACAGAAGTACGAGAAATAGTTGTTTGGGTCAGCAATTGATGTCCATATTGAACCATAGAAAAATACCTCCTTTGATTTGGCTCAGCTTGCCCCATTGATTCACTACCGATTACTTGAAACCACTTCTCCAGATCTGCATCAAGCTAGCATTCAGGTTTCTTGAGATGGAAGCCCCATGCAAGTGTATCCTGTATACAATTCGGTAACGTGCATCAGTTAGCTCGCTCAGGATGTTCAATATATGCACTCGGCAAATTGAACACATTGCTTGAGTACTTGGATCCCACATAGGATCTATGAAAGCTTCGTCTATGGTTATGCCTCTGTGCCACAACATTTGTCGCTTCTGGTTAACAGCTGTTCACTTAACTTAACTTGCTTTATGGAAACTTGAACTTGACTCCGTACTTAGCTCATTTTACTTGACTGCACTGTAACTAACTTGCACTGAATTACAGTATTACTGCTACTGGGAACTCGCATTTGACTCCGAGTCAGCTTCGCCTGACTGACTGGGCAGTTTAATTCAACTTTACTTGGTAACTTCAAACTCTACGTAGCTCAAGTAACTTGACTTGTACTGTACTTAACTTGTGTAACTTAACTTAACTTGTACTGTACTTTACTTGACTTGTACTGCACCCCCGTACTTGAATGTACTGTACGTGCGTACTTGATTTACTTGCAACCCAGCCGAACTTGCGGCACCCTTCGGAGGTGAACGCCGATTCGCCCGGGGCGACTGTGCGGCAAAATGCGGCATCCGCCTGGGTATCGGCATTTGTCGGCCCTTGCGGAGATGCCATTCGGCGGCAGGTTCAACATGGCATGGCAGTAAATGCTGAGCTCAGGTGTTCGCAAATGAGGTCTAGAGGCCTGAGGAGGTCTTTATTGCAATTCCCTGTAGCCCTATCACATATTGTCAGTCAACACATGTACTGATTGAATGTTCGACCGAATACTATTCCGCATGCTTCAAACCTTGCCCATTTCACCCCTCCCACAAGTCAACTAGAAGCGTTATAATTAGTGTAGTATCCCCTCAATACCATAGCTTGGAATACAGTCTTGATCCGAGTACTTGTTTACTTCCCTTCAGAGTATTGAATCCCGATGGTACGATGAAAGCCATTCAATAGATTTTCAATGAACTAAGGCGGCTGGGTGCTTGAAAATGGCCGCTCGATGCTGCGAACTACCTGAGCAATACTTTATTTACTCCGATACTCGGCGATTGAACTGAACTTGACTTTTTTCTTGCACTATACTTGACCGTACTACTCGAACTTGCTCTCTCTAAGCTGCGGGTTCAAGTCAGTGGAACTCAACAACTTGAGGTTTAATTCCGGAGCATATTCCTATACTATTAATCATTCGTGAAGCAAGGTGGATAGAGGGTGAATGACTGAAGGAAGGAAAAGGGACGAAGCAAAAGCACAGTATAGAGTAATGGGAGACTTTGGGAGTCCGATTTGACTTCGTATTACCAAAACACCCGTAAAGTGCTCAATTGTTTGTTTTCACCGAAGGTCCCAAGTAGTATTCACTGCCGCATCTTATCCAGATAGATTGACCACATATTTCATTTGCCGAAATCATTAATGCCCTGGGGCTCAACAAAGGAGCAATATTGGAAGAAGTAATGTTTTTGGACCAATCCCGATGAATGACTGGAAATTGCAGAGAGCTCAATAGCAGCGAGACAGCGAGAAATCACCTTTGATACTGTTCAGCCCTATTTCCCAAAGAAATGCGATCGATTTAACGGAAACAGTTCACCCAAGTCATGAATCTTGGTTGAATCCCGATGTATTACTATCAGGAGCACTCAAATCAACGCGATTGATCGAGATAGAACAATAGTTGATGCCTATTATCGTTAGAAGAGCGGAGAAACACCCGCAATCCTATTTTATAGCAGATTCTGAGGTATTCAAAAGAAAACTTCAAGTCAAGTACAGTTAAGTACGCTAAAGTAACTTTCGCTGATCTACCCGGCCAAGTTAGATCAGCGAAAGTAACTTGTGCCATCAGATGGCATCAAATACTTGAGGGATTTACGTGACAAGTTAACTTACCAGCGAAAAAGTTAAGTTAAGTTAGTTTTGGCTGGACAAGTTAATTTTTCCAAGTTACTTTGGTAACCGTCATCAATCTACGCCGCTCCTCGTGGCGCAGCCAATTTTGAATCAGATTTGATATAAAGCTCTGTTTTCAATCAAGCAACAGCCGCAGAGATCTCTTCTTCAGCGGCTAGGGCTCGTTCATCACTGTTTCAAAGTTTGCTGTTTATGGACCTGGGTATTCAAGTGCTGATTTTTTGCAGCGACATATTCCTACATTTTTCAATCCGTATTGATATTGATCCGACTCGATTTCTTGTTTATATACGATCCAATTTGCTTGCCAGGACATGACTCGTTGTACGATTCCAGCGGCATGTGAGCAAGTAATTGTTTAGCGAAGGGAATTGTATCAAATTCAAATAGATCGAGGTTTTCCGGTTCAATTACTTTCAAACGGTGCCATTGTTGGTTGTACATTTACTACGGCCCGGGGAAGACTTTTTCTTCACCGATCCTTCCCTGCGATTCTGCAGACTTACGCGACAAGAGTCGCCTTATCGGCGGCATCCGCCGTCGTATTATCCCCTCGCATCCTGTGAATATGTCAAACCGAGATGAAAATATCTTCCAACAAGCACGTTACATTTCGCGCTTCTGCCCCGCACACGCAACCCACGCCGACCTAAGAGCCGTCCCGCCCTTGTTCCAACATGCCGCGCCAAACCCCTGCCCAACCTGCGAGGCGGGGGTGCAGTTGTCTTCATTGTGGACGGTGACGCGGTAAGAGGAAGGGAGGTCGGAGAATAGCACGGAGGCGAAGTCTAACAGGAGTAAGTGAATGAACAAATACTGAAGTGCAGATTCAGAGTGAATAAACAAGCGGGAGGCGATGAATGGGAGGGCGAATGTTGTGAAGTGGCTTCGGGATTGGAGTGAATCAGGCAGAAAAGGATTCGAACGAAAGAAGTAAACGGGGTTAAAGGGAAAGAAAAAGAAAACTTACCGCCGGGAGGGTCAGAGCAAAAGTTGCAGTCGCCTTGGTAAGTGTCTTGGAAGCTCGAGCACCCGCTGGAGGTGGAGAATTGGACTACTGTGGCGATTGCGCCATGATTGGCCGCGGCAACGACAACGAGCGCGGTGAAGAAGGTGTTGAGTTGCATTGCTGTTGCGAGGTGGTGTTAATGTTGAGAAAACGAGAAGGTGGATGGATAAGAAGAGTGCACCTGTGAAGTTCTTTCGATTGAACAACGTTGTTGTCGTTGCTTGAGGTCTGAGGGAGATACCAGACGGCTTTTATACCTTTCGACGCTCTGCTTTGATAACACAATCGAGGTTCAGATCTAGAATCTAAAAGGATTATAGCTCAAAGCTCCACTTAGCTGTGAAAAAAACGGGAGATGCTTGATTGTGGGAATAGTGGAACTCATTCCTCGAATTCAACAGATAATTCAGGTGAAACGGGGTGACGCGGAAAGACCATATATAATATATATATTCTTGTAGCCCTGTTATTTTGAAGCAGGCAGTGATATATTTCAAATCCTGGAGTGGAACCTAATCGGGCGTCTCGTCTTTTCATTGCATCAGAGAAGTACAAGCAACTTACGGGAATTTAAAACTGAATAACACCTCCGGCGAGTTGCGGGCTGCTGCTTCATTGTTGGAGAAGTTAGTTCAAGGGTGCTGCTGTTCTTGCTTTTGCCGGAATAACGCAGTGCTCTTCGTGTACGTGAGTCCGAGCATCGCATGAACAAAGGCGAGTAAATTGCTTCGAAATCCCGAAAATACGCATCATCCGTGGAGTCGTCGTACGAATGGTTCACTGCGTTGCATTGATTGCAGCTGGGGATGTTGGAACGAAATCTCGGTGAATACTTGAGATGAGCCTACGTCAATTGTATTCGAATCGAGTCTATTGGCGCTCCAATATTGCTGTTGGCGGAGAGAGTGAGTACTTAAAGAGTTTCGAACTGAATTAGGGATACTGCGAAAGAGAAGATGATGTTGCTGCCCTCTTGTAGGCGCTGTGGAGTGGTGAATACGACAATTAACAATTCCTCCTTGTACATGTACATTTCGGAATTCACTAGAGCAAATTTAGCACCATTTCGAGGTTGTGAAGATGCTGCGAGTGGAGAGAAAAAAAAGGCACGTGCGTGAACTTTGAAGCAAGAAGATCGAAAGGATGATATGCCGCACAGAGACCGCGAGGGAAGAATTCGTGCTTCCAAGAGTTGGATGCTCATTACCAGTGGAACATGGGGATCCGAGATGCCGAGTCGAGTACTGTACTAATCACCAATCGGTTGTTCAGGCCAGCGTGACGCCCTTCGAATTGAGGTAAATGAAAATTTGAATCACAAATGAAGACATACATGCACCAAGATCTCCATCCCTTCTACCTCCTCCCTCCGTCCCTTCCCATCCAAATCCATTCAGTTACGCCACAGCTCCACCAGCCCGCCGCCACCACCCCCAAGCAACTGCCGATCCATGTATTCCGGGAGAAAGCGATTGGAACGCGCAACTAGAGAGAAGACACCACAGACGTCTGCGTCTGATATGTACGATTCTAGAAGCAGGCAAGAATTTGTTTGCTACTTAGCGTAGATGGGTAGGTGGGGTGATCATGAGGCAGGGCGAAATAGAAGTCGAGGGCGAACAAGATGAAACTGATTCTAAGTAGAGGTCAGAAGCGCAGAGGAAGACACGTACGGCAACCTGTGTATACTTCTCGTCTATCCCAACCCTCTCCAAGTTATGCTAAGCGCACCAATTTATCTTCGCACTCTGCGAATCAAAGCACCTCCGAGTAAACGGCGACGGATCTACGGACACCTTGGCACCGTTCTGTCGAATCGTGTAGGACAGGATGCATGAAATGTAAGGGACGTACCATTAGATCCCGTCTAAATTTGCAGGTATACAACATACGATATATCTGGATTGAAGTGAGCGCCGTGCCGGTGAATGGGGTGATGTACAGTAGTAGAAGCCTGCAATAACATTTGAGCAGTTTGGTTTTACTACGCAAGGTGAGACGGATAAAACATACCTTCCCGGTTGTTCAGAGCCCATCGGCTTCAAAGTGCACGCACGTCGAGAGAATGAAGCGCCGAGATATCGAGGACTCGTAATGAGT
Source organism: Favolaschia claudopus (assembly GCA_037176885.1). Lineage (NCBI taxonomy): Eukaryota > Fungi > Basidiomycota > Agaricomycetes > Agaricales > Mycenaceae > Favolaschia > Favolaschia claudopus. The sequence continues at coordinate 892,379 of JAWWNJ010000076.1, forward strand.
GTTTCCGAGTCTCTTCGCTGCGAGTGCTATACTGTGTCAGTGTCAAAGAGCGGCAGATTTTACAGACACGTATATTGATTTTCCTGATCGTGCGGTCTCCCGTCGTCAGGATGAGCCAAGAGAGCCTGAGTTCTGGAGCGGGGTATTTTTCGATAAGTCCGAGCAAGACACCAGTTCGCCTGTTTCGCCGCAGTTCACCAGATGTGCGAGGTGCGAGCGTTTGTTGTCGCATCATAATAATATGCTGAGTAAATGTGTAATTTTTATTTTTATTTTTATCGAAGAGATTGGGGGCGTTGGCCGCGAATGGCGGGGTTGCGGACGTCGGAAATTCAGCTTATTGTTACCGTCAGAGCCATGGTGGTATATACCGAGGTCGACGACGAGCGAAAGTAGGGGCCTGAGGAGAGAGGATGGGTTAATGATTATATTGCGGCTGGACGAAGTAGCGTACGCACCTCTTTGGGATCGCAGAAGGCAATACAGTATTGGCTGTTCCGAAATTCTTGTGTACTTATTCTCGAATCTGAGTCGGAATCTTGGGGCGCCCCTCGGCACGCCTCGTTATTCATGCTGGGAGTACTGTAGCCACGGTGGCACTGGCGAGCGAAACGACTGCATCGAATTGAGACTACGTAATATTGCGGTGAATGCCGATGAGGTGGCGGCGTCGACGCCCACCTCCGCTCGTCGTCTGCTGGATGGCGATGACGAGTCATGACGGCGGGGACGTTGTTTGGCTGATGCGCCAGATATTTGGCCGCGTTATTCGATGCCATCAATCCCTCCTTGTGCCGAACGTTCATGTCCTTCCGCTTGTCTTCGGCCTTATTTGTCAATTTTCTTTTTCTTTGGGTAGCAAGATATTGGGAAACTCTACCTTTTCTGGTCCCCAACTTTCTCCTCTCGCTCGTGACTGGGTAAATGAATCGTCACACTGCCAAACTTGACTTGCCGACGTTCCACTGCCATGCCAGCATTCATAACTCGACTGTATCCCGGCAGTCACAATCAGCTCCGCTCTCCGTCAAACTGTTAAATCGAATTTATTCTCCAAACCCTAGCTCTCGGTAGGTTCTCCATTACCCTTCTCAGATTACTCTGAAGTTCTAACTCCGAATCCACAGCACTCAAAGGAGCTGTAATCGGTAAGTATCCGCACTCAATCCTTACAAGTCGAGTCCTCATCAGTTCTGTGTGCGAATCAGGTTCGACTCCTGACAGCTCCGTTCCCAGCCGGTGAAACTTTTTGTTTGTCTTGCCGAATCGGAATCGCAAGACAACTTTTTTCTCTTATTTTTGCTTTCAAAGCGAGATGGACCATAATTCAGATCCCCTCCAATAGTCTTCCCTCCAACGCAACGAGGAACCTGTCTTCGCAGATCACGTCCAAGAAAATTATTACCATCCCTTGGTGTTTATTCGCTCGAGCACGCCCGTGAAGAATTCCTTCAAATCGACACGCTTTGCCGAACCACTACACTTTGCACAAGAGGGTCAAACGGAGATTCGGAATCTTTCTATCTCCTTCTCTCCGTCTGACCGGATTCGACGCTAGCCGAGTTCAACTCTCGGTGACTTGCTTGCCATCAGAGCATCGACTTGGATTCTTTTTATTCTCTTGGTTTTTGCTTGCCTGACTGGCATCAATTTGTTTCCTTGTGTTTTCCTGGTTCAAGACATCTCGCGGGTGAGTCAATGACGAGTGGGCACTTTACTTTATCTGAGAAACCAGACGCAGTTTCAAATACTGAATTTTTCGCTCAGGGATGGATACCGAGCAATGCAAGTGAGTAAATTCTATCCCAATCCAATCCAAGGAATGGATGCTATTAGAACTTCATCGACGACGGTGGAATAACGGCCGATAGACTGTGGCGGTACCATACTGCCCCACGTCGGATTCCTCTGTCCATCGACTGCAACCCAGTTCAAGTCTGGGCGGCCGTCTGTGCCATCGAAGAAAATCGAACAAACTTTTTTTCCTCTCCGTTTTTTGCAGATGAAGAAAGCAATTCGCACCGCCGACTACAGAGTGGAGATCAAAGACGGCGTACAGCGTCGAGGTCGGAGTATATGCTTACGGGTAAGCGCCCATATTACCGCCCAAATTTAGTTTCCAACCATGCATTTAAGTAATTGGGTTTCTCTCTTGGAGATCACGGTCATTCCTTTTATTTTCTTCATCGACTCGCCTGCGAGATATCTTGAACGAAACAAGAAAGAAAACAAATTGAAGCCAGGCCAGCAAAAACAAGCGAATAAAGGGAAGCTGCAAGGAGCCGTCAGGAGTCGAACCTGACTTGCACACTGAATTGATGACGATTCGACGTTAACATGGAAGGATTGTGTGCGGATACCGATTACAGCTCCGTTGAGTGCAATAGATTCGGAGGGACGGATAGAAAGATTGGTGTGGTGGAGAATCTACCGATGAGTTGGGTTCTTGGGTATGATTCGATTCAACAGTTTGACGGAGAGCGGTGCTGACTGTGAATCCCCGCATTGGAGCCGAGCTGGGAGTATCTGTCGTTCGTAAAGCCAGTTTGAGCTGGGAAGTATAATCATCATTGACAGAATTTATTCCGGAGACTTTGAACAACGAGAGAATGTGCTTGAAACACCATGAGGAAATTCCATCTCTTCGAGTCAAGTGCTTATACTTATAATTCCGGTCCCCCGCACAGGCGTCCGATGTCGCGTAGCGGACGCAAAGGAAGGTCCAGAAGTCTGTTTTTTTATGTAAGTAAAAAAATCTTTCTCCTGCGCTGAGTCCATTTTCGGTTGTTAAAGATATTGCTCAGCATGGCAGTCCAAACAAGGGCCGATTGATTCCCGCCCGCCCACACACATCATACGAGGCGTTCTCTCTGCTACTAGTTCAACGTGGTGGGCGGTTCGAGTTCGAATCTCGGCGATCTGAATGCAGGATCAGGGTTATCGCTTTTATTTTATTTTCTTCCTTTGAATTTATTTCCGTTTCATCGAAGACGCCGAACCCGAATAGGACTGTTTTACTCGGAGAAAAAGATATTCTGAACGTCAAGAAATTGTAGTGACCTCCGGTTATCCGGCCCAAGCGGAAAAGTAGGGTTCAGAATATTTTACCGTTACGCCGCCGCACGCTGAGTTCATTAATATTTTGGTCTCACTGGCTGCCGGGTGTAAATATCGAGATTGTTTCTCAAGCAACCAAGGGTCGATTGCTTCCTGCCCACACTCAATGAACCAAGAGATTGTTGGGTCCAGAGTGGGTAAGTAATCCGAGTTCGAATCTCAGCGACCCATATGTCCGCTGCACTCGGCTTTTTTTGCTTCTTTTCTGCTTCATCACAGGAACACACGCCCCATACAGACCTGAGGCAATCTCATATAATCGCGCAGGCGTTGCATCCATGTAAGTAGTTTGAAATATACTTAGTAATACTTGCCATCGACGTGTACAACCGTAAAGAGCCTTGTAGAGGGATGGACAGGAGGGTCAAGCGGCGCCCGAGGTGAATTTTCGGGAACCAGTAGAGTAGGTCAACTGTTGAAATGAACGAAGAGAAGACATTGGCAGGATGAAGTTGGAACCGAGGGGGTCGAGGACAGATTTACAGCTCGAGGGTTGGATTGATTGATTGTTCGATCTCGTGGGTAGTGTGACCCGCAACGGTTTGAGTAGATTAGAAAGCGATTGTGGACAGAGCGGTTGCCGTGAACATGGACGAGAGAGTCTAACCAGGTGCGTGTACGAGACGGCGAAATAAGGATTGGGTAGTTGAAGGCAAGGCCCATGAGGAGAATGATGAAAGAATGCGAGGGAGAATGCTAGCTGGACGGATGCTGGGAGTGCCAGCGTTTTCTTCAGTAATTTCGAGTGGGATTCGCAAAAAGACGGGATAGGAGAGTGTATATTCCACAGCAACAGGTACAAAATCGACTGCGATGCACTGACTCGGAGAACGCGAACGTAGCACAACAGAGTGGCGACGCTGCAGAAGCAAGAGAGCGTCTGGATGGGAAGTAAGAGATCATGATGAGAGAAAGTGAGCACTGGGAAGATCCGTGGATACGTCGAAAGCTAAGAGTCGTGTCACCCGCTTCGATTTAAGCCAGTGCCGAAGGAACGTTGGGCCATGGGGTACTTAGTTCCAGGGGATGATACTGGAGCAAAGAGGTATACTAGGATAACACCACGGGCCACGGCGGGTCAGCCCAACATCGTTTCCGTTGCAGCCGTTCCACCGGTGCTAACTCGATTGAAGTACACAGCCGTCGTCGGCATTAGCATCGGTACTTTAGAGGTATAGTGCTCGGGCCGACGGAGTATGGCGGATTCGTGGTGGTGGTGGTCGGGGAGGAAGACGGAATGTTTGGTCCACGTTGTTGATGTTTGGCTTCGCCGTTCAAATCAGTCGATCGCTCTTTTCTTCCGAACTTCCATCTCGTCTGTTGCTCGTCTGCGTACCTGGGATGCTCCTTTTCAACATAGTGCTTCAAATCGACCTTAGAGCTTTACCTGAACTTAGAGCCCGTTCGGCTCCGCTGGATTCCAATTAAATTGCCAATTTGCGACTCAATTCTCGAATCGGCGAATCCCGAGCTTGGACCTTGCTAGGTGCCTTCCGCGCGTACCACTGCGGGAAGGAAAAGAACTTCATCTGAGTGTGCGAAAAGCGCTCAGGTGGAGTGTGTTAGAACACTCAGCTGAAGCGCGTCGACGCACTCAGATGAAGTGCCTAAACGGCAGATTTCGATAGTAGGATCAAGTCCCTGAAGCACTGTGCCTGAGTGCTCCAGACGAACTCAAGTTGAGTCCGTTGAAGCGCTCCATTTGAGCGCTTCTGAGCGCTCAGGTACAGTGCTTCAACGCACTCAGAGGGAGTGTTCAATAGCACTTCATGTGAGTCCTCGACTTATTTACGATTTCCACAAAATGATTGTATTTGGCTACAGTAAAACATACGGTACATAGGCATTAGTACCATGAACATCGCTGCCGAGGTTCTTCGCAAGTGTAAGCCACGAGTCATGAACGAGATCAAATAACTTAAGATAAATGAATGACTCAAGAAGTTGAGCAGGATGGTTAGACACGCACCCACTGGCGCTGAGCGAAATAGCGTCGTCAAAGATTAGAATGAGGCCTGAGATGCAATTTGTCCGCAATTGATGAGCCAAAAGATACGATAGAAAAATCATAACGTACCTGAGTGTCGGGAAACACAATGCGCTTCACCAGTTGGCGCCGAATACTCGCACATTCAAACTGAGCCTACATGATTTAGCAAAGATAGAATTTATGATACAAACAGACAGAAGGCATACCGAGTAAAAGGCAATAATTGTCAGCGAGGTTGACTCGGCTTGCCCCGCTTGGGCCGAAATTCAGTGCGTCCAGAGGAAATATCAGATTTTCCCTACGAAAAGCGAGGGGAGAAACTTACAAGTCATGTCTGAGAGCGCGGCCCAAGAACAGGCTCTGTTTGAATGATCAGAAAGTGTTGACACAATACACAAGAAACCATAACAAAGGATGTAACATGGAGAGAAGGAAGCGAGAGTGAAAGGCGGAAAGAGAGAAGAGAGAATATTGTTCACGGTTTGGAGAGGCGGAATGGTGGGATCGACATCTATTTGATGGTGTGAGTAATGTGTGAAGAAAAGTTGCACACAGAGATGGTACGGGCAAGAAAAGAGCGAACCGCATGGAGAAAAGCAAAGAATAAACGAAGACAGGGTGGCAGTAAGGATTGAGAACGGAAACAAAAGCGAGGGGAAGAAAACACACACAATTAAATGACGAAGGGTGCACATGCCACCAGTGTTTCTGGTCTTTGCTTCAGGTTGGACCGATCCTGAGAGGCGAGATAAGCGGTGCGTCGTGCATGGAGAGCAAGAAAAGTTCGGAAGGAAGTAAGAGAAAGACCTACCGAGATTGCTGTACCCTCTTGACAGCCGACACACATAGCCTGAGAGAGATGCATTAGCGATTCGTAACCACGTCTTAAGCAAGACGCCATCGAGACGCCATGTCGAGTCGGTTCAGTCTTGAAAAGCCCACGGCCTGAACAAAGGCTCAATAGGCAAACGTGAGGAATGAGCAACAGAACAGACACACCATGCTGTCCATGTATCGAGCACGTCAGGCTGGCGCGGTGCATTGCGCGCTGCATCGAGATGAGACCCTGCCAACGCTCAACATCGGTAAGAAGGATCAGAGAAGGAACGGGTGGGCTGTGGCGAAGCCGCCGACGCGTATCTGTGGATTTCGCATAAGCTGAATGTAAGGTAATAGAGGTGCTGAAGCCGTCAACGCACCGTGGCCAACGCCCGTAGGCTCTCCCGCCCACAGTCAACATGGAGTGTCGCAGAGGTTCACACTTATCACTTTTACAATGTTCTGTGATATCTGTTCAGAGCCCGACTCAGCTTGAACAACAAAAGAGAGTGCACGCACTTGAAGTGGACTCAAATTGCTTCATATAGGACAAAGGTAGGGGCATCCACGCATCAGATAGGCTCATATATGGTGCTGAATACAATTGGGGTGAGTGCCGGATGCTTTGGATGGAGACGACGCGCCTAAAGTCGCATGCGGTGCGGATGTCGTTGTCAAGCTGATTTGCGCGATCCCAGTCCGATGCTGCAGGAGACGTGTCAGAAGGCGTGTCTAGACAGTCGGAGAGTGGTATCTCAACGTTGGAAGACTGAGCGGGGCCGCCGAGTAGCCTGGATGGTCGGCGATGAATCGATGATGGTGGGGGAAGACAAGACGCGTGGAGTCACATGTGACTCCACAGCCACACTGATTGCTGATGGCCAGCCTTTTCACCTTGCCTTGTCCGCCTCAGCCAACCTTCAGCACGACGGTATAAACTCGCCGCAAATCTGAGGGCCCACCCTCTTCTAGCCCTCGATTCACCTCCCCTAGACTTCCAACTCGCGGCGACGCGGGATACTCTCTGAGTCTGCTCTTCATCTACTTATGTCCCCTCACGCAATACACCAAGGTTTCATCTCCCCGACGTCGAAGTTGACGACGCCAATTCTTGCCCTTGCTGCGTCACACACTCCGCTCCTGCTCTACGCTGCCTCTTACCGCGCTCCTCAACTGTCTCTGGCTCACTCCACTGGCAAACCCTGTTCCTCAACGCCGCATCCTCCGATCGACCTCGTAGACGTCAATGCTGTCGAAGCCGACGCCAACGACTATCGCACTCGCACAACTACTTACTGACTACGTGGCATCGATGTATAGCAGGAAAATAAGGTCCCGGTGCGTATACATACCACATTGTCTGTATCTACAAAGAACTGACCCAAATGCGAGTAGATCGCCACTCCCTCGACATCGTCTACGCCGACTTTTCCGCCTCTCCCGCCGCCTTCGCCAGCTACAACCCTGACACCCGCCTTGCTCCTCATAGACTACTAACCTCGAGCTTAGCCCTCTCGAGATGACCCACTCAAACACCCCGCCTCGTTGATTTCATCGGTATCTCCATGGCTTTCCAACTAAACCTCCGCCGAATCCACCGCCTATATTCGTTCACCTGAAACGGCGACCCCTTTCCACTCATCCGCTCTCGACATTCGTTGTTGCTCTACACTCGACTCTACGGCACATTCGACGCACATCAAATTCGCCACTTTCGCCGCCCAAATCTACCGTCATTCGTTCACCACCTTCACGTCCAATCCCACCTCCGCCCTCGACAACGCACTCGACCCTCCGCCTCACGGCCCAATTCCTCCGTCTTTTTGCTGTTGTCGCGCCGCCGAATACAGTGACACAATGCCGCAGGATTCGCTGCTGCATCGTACGCTGAGCTTGCCGCTCTCAAACCGCGCTGGCTTCAAACTCACCTTTCAAAGCAAGAAGCGCGCCACTGCCACGCTCCCCGACGTTTTTTTTTGGTTCGATCCGACAGGAACGCGGAACGGCAAGCCAGCGCTGGCTGGTTTCGTGTAGGTATGTCAAATGTGAAACACCGCAACTAGCTTAAGTCAATGTAACCGCATCTTTCTCTTCCAGTTAATGCCCTGCCACTCTCCACCTCGCCTCGTTTCGACATGTACGCCGGCTATCGCCTTAATGCTCACACCCCGCTCACTCACTCACCTGTTCATATCCGCGTTGTTCACCACTGCGGCCCATCTCGCTCTCTACGTCGCTCTCAACACCCTCAATGTTATCCCGCGCACCAATCCCGCTCTCTACCCTCACAGCCGCTCTCGGAGTCCCACCGGCTCTTGCCCCGATACCACGGCACTGCGCCGCCTTCCCCCCAAGTCCCCTCTCCTCCTCGTTCACTCCATCCTCTCTACTCTCCACGCCAACCAACGCAGTCACCTACCTTTTCAAATTCTGACTCCCTCGACACCCCGTACGTCAAACGTACGGCGTCGCGACCTCCCGCCATTCCGCTCCGAGTAGACCGACTTGGTTCCGAAACGCGCTCGCGCTCGCCGCTAGTCTTGCATCGATATTCCTTATCTCTCAATAAAATACGGATCCTTTCCATAGTACTGCTGGATGACCTACTTAGTATTTTAGACACTGCTCAACCGTATTATCACTATTTGGCGAGCATAGACTTGGTATATTGTTTTCGGTTAAAAAATCATCAAGATAGGTAGCCTAAAAGAATAGTTTCTTGCCCCAATGAATTGAGGGAATGGCGCTACTTATGAGAACAAGCCCCCCAAGCCGCTACATGTCAAATCCGAGCCGCACTGAGATGAAGCTCGCCAAAGAGCGCTCAGGGAAAGCGCCTTGTTTCTGAGTGTGCTGTGGAGCACTCAAGTAGAGTGCTCTCAGATATAGTGCTTTGAAGGCGCTCAGATGTAATGCCAGGAAAGGCACTCAAATGGATCCCAAAACTAACGCACTCAGGTTGAGTTCGGCTTTTCGGATTTGAGTGCTTACGCACTCAGATGAAGTGCTTTTCCTTTCCGCAGTGGTACGTCGTTGAGTAGGCTGAGATACTGCTATACATGTTCTTCTGACGAACATTCGGCCGTCCGTCTCTCCATCCCAGGTACCCAAACTCAGCTTGGGCAAATGATTCAGAGGTCGAGTCCGCCCTTCCCAAAACGGTGGCAAAACCACGCATTGTTCAACTCCAAGTTTGTGCTTGTGTTGGGACCGAGTTCGACGCTCGGCGACCTCGTGCCAAAGTTCGAAGATAGTTGATCGTTTTTTGGATGATTCGCGGAACGACGGGTCGATCTATTCACTGGTACCGGTACGAGAATCATTCTATCTGGATTACCATGAGGAAAACTCACCTACGTCGGTCGACTCCGAGTTGCCTTATTTTCTTGGTTATAACTCCTGGAGGCCTTCTTTTCCCTCATACATCAAAGCAAGGGGAGTTTCTGCTTTGGCTAATCGTTAGGAAAGCTAATTCATCTACCCAGTACAATGCGCGGAAAACCCGCGAAACCTCCTACCTCGAACAAACCTCGAATTAATTATTGGCTCCGAGCGGCTGAGACGGGCTGACAGCTGATCGGACTGGATGAAGATTGTGATGACCTGAATGCGATCAACGTCGATCCGCCGTCGATCAATGGTTAAAATGCGCGAACATCCTCAAAACACCTCGCCTCTCATTTCCCTCCATGCCCTCCCTCAAACTCTCCGACGTCCGAGCCTCCAACGCAGCCTGGAATCCCGCCTACGCCCCCGTCGCCATCTTCGTCGGCGGCACCTCAGGCATCGGCAAAGCCGTCGCAGAAGCCTTCGCCCGTACCACCAAAGGCAACGCCCACATCGTCCTCATCGGCAGAAACCGCACCGCCGCCGAATCCATCCTCTCCAAGCTCCCGCCTCCTCCAAACGAATCGCCTAATCTCGCCCGCGAATTCCTCTCCTGCGATCTGTCCCGGATTCCAAACGTCCATTTGACCACCGCGGCGCTGGTGAACCGCTTCCCGCAGGGCATCAACTTCCTCTTCCTCACCGCCGGCGCGATGTCGTTCTCCGGGCTCGACCTGAACGAGGACGGGATCGACAAACAGCTCGCCTTGCAATATTACAGCAGATGGGCCTTCATATCTGACCTCCTCCCAGCGCTGCGCGCCGCACGAGCTGCAGGCCAAGACGCCCGCGTCTCAGCCATCCACACCGCAGGTCGGGGCGGTCCCATAGATCTGAATGACATCGGCCTCGTGAACACGCTGACGGATCTCCGGCTGAAGACGATGGGGAAGCTGATTTCGCAGTTGGCTTCGTACCAAGACCTGATGGTAGAGAGCTTCGGGGAGCGGAATCCTTCGATATCGTTCGCGCATACGTTCCCTGGTCTGGTGGATACGCCGCTTATGAAGGTGTCGTCGTCGAAAATTATGAGGATGCTGTACCCTGTGCGGTACCTCCTCTTTCCGCCGTTGTGGTGGGCGATGTCGGCTGAGGAGTGTGGGGAGAGGCAGCTGTATGGAATATTGAATGTGAGTTTGATCTTGCTGTTGTTTAATTCCCGCTTCGTTCTTGTGCTCTTTGCCCTACGTTCTTGATTTTCCTCGTATTCTGCCATCCTCTGTTCGTTTTTTCCAACGGAATATTCCTTTCGCAGGCACCCGCCGGCGCCTCGCGCATCACCAGCGAGGGAACCGACATGGGTCTCAATGGACAAGGCGACAAGACGTGGGCCGAGGCACGGGAGAAGTTGTGGGCGCATACCGAGAAGGTGGTCGGGAAGGGCGTGTCAAGCTGAACCAGTTCATATTAATTAGGTGTTTCATTTAGAGTCTCTCGAGTTCTCGCATACAGATCTAACCTACTTAATTACCCTACCAAGGAGTAGCAAAGTACTAGTCTTAATCACCGCAATCATTCAGTTCTATCGTCTCTGGGTTGAGGTATGGATCACCGGCATCTCAAAGCTCAGCGGGACTACTACGGTCAGAGCGGTATAGTGTGAATGCGGCGGTACCCGCTTGTACATATTCACGCGGAGCAATTTCTTATAAAGTATGAAGATAACGACAATTGGCTTTTGAATCTGACTGGTATGTGTTTAATCGCCTTCTAAATCGCAATGAGCGGAAACAAAAATGGGAGCGAAACAGACGCGGTCAGAGGGGGCTTACCTGCTTGATTCGTTCTCCGGTCCATAATGAGTGGTGTTAAGTAGATGCATTCTGTATCTGGCAAAGCAAAAAGTTGAGAGCTCCGTGACAACCTAACCCACCCCCGAGAATCGAACTGGATTGGTGGGAGCGAGGAATCCGAGCTGAAGGGTATCTGGGCTGCTCGTTCGACAAATCGTCCCCTCGTCGACTCCAAATCTCCTTCAGTAGAAGACTATAGATAGAAAATCCCAACGTCGTGCACGGCGCACGACCTCTGTGGGTTAGCAGCAACGGTTGTCCAAATCGTTCAAATCGCACTCGAGGTTCAACTCCTCCTCCGTCCGAATTGTCAGGTACCATCAGGAAATTGTTTTTCTTTGTTCTTTCGAGTCTGGAGCGATAACAGATGATTTGATTCCAAATATTCACCCTCCGCAAAGATCCTCATGCACTCGCGGGAAATATAATCCTTCGCATATTCCTCCAGCCTTCCATGTAATCAACCCCTCGAGCGTGATTCCCAGTGTGCCCCTGGAAAGACCGATTTAAGAAGGAAAGAAGGGTGGACAGACGGGTGAACGTTACACGCCTATTTGCAAAGACTGATGATGCTGGAACAGAACCCAGTTCGAATCTGGGCGACCCTGTGTATTTGCGATAATATCCACACTTTTTGTATTCGCCTGCTGATAGTACCTTTATAAATTCCGTTTAGTGTTTGAACTGAGATAGATGTGGTGGTATGATCGTTCGTGCGGCATACTTATTCAGAGTGCGAAAGAGGCAAATTTATTGGGGTTCTCCGGAGAGGTACGTAGACAGTGAAAGACAAAGCACCGTCATTTCCGAATTTATTGATGCGATTGAGTGAGGACTATCAGAAAACGAATAGAAGCTGAGAATGCCGATGGGGGAGATGAGAGAGATGACGGGTGAATCGTTGCGCGAAGCAGTTTGAACCTTGGAGACATGAGGCAGTAGCAGCAGGACGCTTGCAACGTAGATTCTGAGCAAGTGGAAGCTATAGGAGAGGCGTGTGTATCGACGAAGATGTAGTTGTGAAATAGTTTGAGGTGTGGGGAGAGCCCGGGAGTCATCGGCGGAGCAGCCGGAGCGAGACAAAACCCAGAGACGACAGGAAACATCGAGCGTCATGGTGTACTTGGAATTTGAGTGAAGTACAGCATAGGCTGACGAGAGCGAGTGGCGGTCGCAATTGATTGAATTTGAGTCGATGGGGGAAAGGGCATCCGGGGCGAGAGGCGGTGAGCAAGAAGCGATAAAAAAGAGCTTTGCAATCGTAGAGTCTGAGCGAGCGATGAGCCAGGAGAAAGATATTGATTTTATGTGAGTGCCAGGAGAAGAAGATTTCAGATCTGTTTGGGGAGGATGGATCAGTGATTGGATTTCGGATGGACAAAGCAGCGGACGCACCTTTTCAATCGCCCAAACCACTAGCCCTTCCGGAGTAGCATAGCTGAGATGTCTGCACGGTCGTCGGGACGGTCGGGGGCAAGTCGGGTGACCCCGGCCATATTGCTGGGATTAGCCGGAGCGGGACGACTGCATGGGTGCAGTATGTAGGGTAACACGGTGAGCGCGTGGAAGACGCGGCCGCTAGTTGTTTGCAGGAGGGCAGCCCGCCCGTCGTCGACGTCGTCGGACGACGATGACGAGAAGGTTGCTTGGTCAACTTTGGCTGATGCGCGGAGTATTTGGCGGCATCGTTTGATGCCATCAGTTGCTGCTTGTTCTAAACGTCCATGTTCCATGTTCTCCAGCATCATCTTCGATTTTCTTTTTTCTTTCCCCAGGATATCCGATATCGAGTGACGAATTTTCTTTCTTCTGAGCACGACCAATGGATCCTCACTGGGTTAACTTGTCGGACCCTCTGACCTTAAGCTCGTCCTTTCGTCTCCAGATTCTCGTCCGTCTCCCCGCAACTCTTGCGTCTAAGGAACAGGTTCACGAGCTTCGAACATCGAACACATCTATGTTGTCTCTCATTCACTCTTCATTCGAAGTCGCTGCTAAAAAATTCTGGATCGCTGGACGGGCTGTTTTTTGCGGATTATCATCCAACGTTGTGCAGTAATCTTGTCGCATTTCTTGACTTCATTTATCACGCTCTGTTCAGTCGGCATCTGGCTGATATGCGGTACGCTCCAGCCTTTGAGTCGTCTTCTTGTTAAATTAAACCTGTCTTGACATCTTTTCAGTGAACTCCCTTGCGCACTTCATTCGATCGCGTCTGGAACTTTGCTACGGAATCAAACTCGGCGTCCTACGGGAAAAACCTCTACGCATTGCAACAAAACTCTCGCTCGCATTGGCGCACACTTGGACTTGGGCTCGATTACTTTGGTGCTTCAAGACGATGTTGGGGCCTCTTCAATGAGCCCGAGATGTTCCTGGTACGCTGTTTTAACCCTTGAATATATATACTATGTACATGGTTGCTGACGAGATTGAAGCCTGTTACCCCCAGAAATCGTCTCAGCCGCCGACTTCGTGATGCGCTGTGCGTGCGGTGTTTCAAGTTCGAATTCGACACTCTGTTTCCCTAATTTTCGCTTTCCAGGGTCAAATGATACAAGAAAGAGCACCCTCCATCGTGTACATGTCCCAAACAGCTTCATCTAACGATGGAATGACACCGCAACGATGTTCTATCCCATATGCACGAAGCATTTGCACGGTGTGTTTCTCGCTTCGATTCGATATTTAAATCCATTGCTCTGAGTCTCATGACACTAGAGTCGCGCCCGCTTTGGGAGATTCTCTTTATTTGAACTCAGGAACAACCCGCCAGGTACATAATCACCGTACATTCTTTCTATCAAGTCTTGATTTGATTCTCAACGCAATTCGAAGCCACGTTGCCACCATCCATTTGCTTGGTGGTTTTCAGTCTCCCACAGAAACAGTCACAGATATACTGTACATCCATTCGCCATTCGCCATGAAAGACAAAACAAAACATGCTCCGTACTAAATAATATTCGTAACCTCCCAATCCCGCCCTCAATCAAGCCCTCCCGGAATAATATAAACAATAACCTCATTATCCCTATTCACCGCCGCCGCCGCCTCACTCTGCACATTAACCCCCAAATTAATCTGGCTCCCCCATGGCACCCCAGTCGCCGCGGACCAACTCGTCCCGACGGGTTCGACGAACTGCGACCCCGCGACGCGCCAGAACGCCGGCCCCGCGCCATCCCAGTAGAACGCATACCCGGTGTAGCTGTACGCGAACCCGAGGAGGAAGTTCGTTATGGTGTTGGACTCGGAGGCGTTGGCGGCGACGGGGGCGGGCATGATGCCGACGGCGTTGGTGATGCCGCCGTTGGAGGCGTAGGAGAGGTGGTGCAGGTTGCCTGGGCCGCGGACGGTGACGATGGGGGCGAGGCCGTTGGTGTAGGTCATTCTTGTTTGGCTATTCTGTGAGATTATCAGACGAGGGCGAACTCTGGCTCAAGGGAGGGAGGGTGCGTACTGGGTGTGGGCTTGTAGGACTCGACGAGTGAAGGTATGGTATGACCTGCTTTATATCGCTCCTCGACTATATTGATTATGAATTCGAGCGCCGATTCAACGCTCTGTTCGACCGGTTTTCAAGGAATCGAACCATTTCTTCTGCCAGTCGGCGATTCTCCCGCTGTTTGCGAATCTTCTATGCCACAGGTATTATGATGGAAGTGCATCGATACCTATGTATCTGCATGTCGTGCTGTTGGGACACTGCATACTCAGTTGAGTTTCTCCAAATAAAACTTGCCAAGAACTCTAGAAGCGCTTGAACGTGACATTCTTCCGTGCTGGAATTCATACCAGCGTCAATGGCAATATGATCCTGAATTGCACGGAATGATGAATGGAGAAGTTCAAGATTGAACGTAGATTGAACGGGTCTCTGCCACAAATTTCACATTGTTTAAGCGCCCAGCCAGCCCGGCGCTTAACGCTTACAAAACGATGAAGATCTCCGGGCCGCCACAGCACGTGTTTGAATATCAACTTGCCTCACGCTCTCAGTCTGTCTGCTTCTTCTTCCTCTTCGCCCCGAAAGCCGCAGCCTCTGAAATCGGAATGCCATCCCCAGCGATCCTCGACAACGAATCGCTGCAAGACGCCCTACGTGAACAAGCTACGGCCCTTCGAGCGCAGATGGATGCTCTCCACTCTCGGACGACGATTCTTGACGCAAAAAAGGTGGCACTTAGGCGGGAATTGGAGGCTGTAATGCTGGAGGAAGCTGGATGCCAGAAAGAGATGGCGCTCGTCGACCGTACGTTAACCACAGTTCTCGAAAGAGTCTCCCACATATTCCGCATTCCTCGTGAGATCCTCACCGAAATCTTTCGCTGGACTTTGTGGCCGGAATACACGCGAGTGGTGGGCATACGCATTGTCCCGATCCCACCGTGGAAGCTAGGCCACATTTGTCGCTACTGGAGGGAGACTGCGCAAGCCGATCCGCGTCTTTGGTCCGACATCGTCATCGATTGCACAGACAGCCGCCAGGGCCGGCGCCCGGGATATTATGGCTCGCCACCCTATAATCCGGTCTCGGAATATCCTCTGGAGGCTCTTGCCACTCAACTTCGTTTGTCCGGCACTGGCTGTGTGTCGGTCGAGTTTCGGCTCGAGGTTTATAAACCGGTGCAGCATCCATCGTATATGATGGCTCTCTTGAATACTCTGATCGCGGAGAGCAATAGGTGGATTCGATTCACTATGGGGTGCCGAACAGATCATCTGGGCGGAGTCTTCGATCCACTGTCCCAAGTCTGTGGCCGACTTGACCGACTTCAATATCTCTATGTCGGCGGTGGCGATTCCGAGTGGCCAAAGCAGCTCAACGATGCATTTTCTGTGGCTCCAAACTTGCAGGAAGTCTACCTTTCATTGAACCTCAGTAACCGCGCCCCTGGTCCTTCTATTTGTTGGGCTCAACTGACGAAGTTGGACATAACCGCTGAAGCGGATTTTCTCCTTGACAGCTTGCGGTTGGCCGAGAATCTCCGTGAACTGGTATTCACGGATTCATTGGGAGTAGAGGGCCCGCACCCAGATTCCTCCCGAATTACTCAAAGCACAGAACTTCCGGAATTACGAAGACTATCGCTGAAGAAGGGGACGTGGATTCTTCGATATCTCTATACACCAAAGCTCGAATATCTGGAGGTCGACTGGGAGAGCGACGCCATTGCCCCCTTCGTTGTCCGGTCTAGGTGCAATTTGCACAGCTTAAACGTCGGCTCCACCACGTCGGCAAACATTATCACCGTCTTGCGAATGTCCCCTGACCTTTTCCATTTGGAGATCGCTGACGAGGACGGTTACAAATGGTACGATGAGCTCCTGACGGAGGTGTTCTCGGCTTTAACCCTCAAAGGCACTTCAACCGATATTTGCCTCAACTTGGTTTCACTCCGATTCGATTCTGCAGTGCCGTCCGCAAGGTCATCTGCTTACGCCGCGCTCTGCAACATGCTCCATTCCCGGCGGAGAGTTCCGCCCCATCTACAGTCGCTCAAAAGCATCGACATTGGCTATTGCGCATTAGATTACACGGAACCGCATTGGGAACAGTTGGACGCGTTCAGACGGGATGGTTTGGACATTGTAGGATTGGGGGAGCCACCATCGGATACTTCAGACGATGAAGATGATTTTTAGGAAGGTATGAACTTTGGTTTTAACCACGGTGGCCGATTCCATTAAATATTTTACAGGATACAATGTCGGTGAACAAGCCTAGCAGTTGAACTTGTTGCTTATCTCAAACACGAACGAAATGTAATACCAAGACCGAACCTAACAAATGTACCACATACCCCTTCCCTACCGACACAGTGTAGTTCCCAGAAGTATATAATGTTTCCCTGTCTGCTGGGCCGACATGTGTTCGATTGCTGGGCAGTGCATGCCGCAGCTGGGACAGTTGCCGTGTCAGACGCACCGTGGAAGTGCTGAGTGCGACTCAATTACTTCAGTTCATCATCTCACTTCTGAATCAGGAACAAGTATAATTCTTCGCGGACTGAGGCGCTTGGGCATGACGTTCATACCGGTGCTGTGCGAGCGGTCTAAATCAATCTCGGCGAAACGTGAGCTTGTCGAGCGTTATGAAGACAGTTGGATAGAAACTGGATGTTAAACGAATCCGAAGTTTACGACAAAAAACAGGCACGAACAGCACAATATTGGATACGAGGTATAGGGATGGGAAGTCCAGGTCGACCTCGTTTGGAACAGAACATCGACAGAGGTTACCATGCCGAGGGCTGCATGACGAATCGGCGTCGGCTCGGCATGGCGTCGAAGCTGATGTTGTTCATCTACTACAGTAATCTGACTGGGACAGTGGGGAAGGGTGCCCGGCATGCGGCTTCGAAGTCGTCGGCGAGGGCGGGATTGCGAGGCAAGGCGAGGCGCACGTTGTCGATGTCGGCATGCTTGAGAAGGGAGACGTGAGTTGGGCATGCGTGAAACATATTAGTACACGCACCTGATGTAGATTTGCGAGGCGGCTGCGTCGGAGGGCGGGGTGAGAAATTGAAAGGGTCGTCAGTGGAACAGGCAGGGACACCGGGAGAACTTGGAGCGTCGACAGGGGCGGAATTTGAGCCGCGTAGGAAAGAGGTGTGTTGGGCGGTGGAGGAGGGAGCGGACGGGGAGGAGTGAGGGGTGGATCAGGCACTTGGAGGGCAGAAGGTAGCGGGGTGAGGTGTCGTTATTTGACGGCGGGGTGAGCGGCGGCGAGGTTTCTGTTGGTGAAGGGCGGCGTTGGTAGTCCACACTATCGATGGGGAGTTGGCGGCGACCGAGATGGCGTCGTGAATATTCGAATGCTTGATGACACGGAGGTGACTTGCAGCGGACGGAAGAAGAGGAGACGGGGACGAGGCCGCCTTTATGCCGTCGGTGTCGTCTGTCGTCGGGCTTTCTGAGGAGTCAAGGGACAAGCGCGAGCGGACGTCGAGACGCCAGCGCATCGTGTTTGGTTATGATTGGTCGTGGGAGGAGTCTTCGGCAACTTCCGGCAGTTTGCCCCTGTTTGTTGGCATCTCTTCTCTCACCTCCACGCCCTCGGTGAGCGCTCAGAACTGCACCATGTCTCTTGTACCTAGGCCAAACCCGAGTCTCATGTTCAGCTACGTCCAATGATGAATCCTTCAAGCACGCTGTGGCGGACACCGCGGCGGGTCCGCTGACTCCGCTCAGCGCTGTCAGTGCCAAATCCTTAATCTCTGGTCCTTCAAGCCTCAGCCTCAGGCCTCAGTCTTGGTCCTTGCCAAAAGACATCGGATTTTCACCTGTTATCTCCTCGGTTTACCACGGCACGCTCTCCCTGAAGCAAAACTTACCAGCGTCTCCGAAATGTTCAGCCTTGAAAGCTCACTTGGGCTTCCTTTCTTACGAGCGCGCGTACTTACTTGCATTCCCGAAATTGTTCCTTCCCCCTTCTTTTTCCGACCTCTGGGACGCCAGCACATCATCGGCGTACAAGTTTCAAGCTTCATAGTCCTCAGGACAGTTGAAGGTTAACCGGCGCGATGTCTAAGTATGCTCCGTACTCAGTCAGCGAACGATACGGTTCAAGTTCTCGGAGGACTTCGAGTGTAGACACGCGTACACGATGCCCAATGACGATATCTGGCTCCCAGAGGTCCCGCTTCCCGGGTTCAATCGACTTCTTTTGAGTAAGTTTCCTCAGTATGCGTCCTCTTCATTTGATTTTAAGTCCTTTTGTTTTTCATCCATGTCCGGCGTCACCTTTGCTATACTATTACTACCAAGTCAGATACAAGGTCCAAATCGAACCCACCATCCTACGCGCTGTTTTGCGGCTCGCCTCGACGAAGTATCTCTCATCTTCTCCGATACAACCACCGCCTGATCACTTCCAGCTCCTTCAAATTCATTGTCGATATTCCACACTATTACTCTTCGTACGACCTGCCTACCGACGAAATTACAGTAAAAACTCTCTGCCATAGCGTACCTTCCAACAGCTACAACAAATTCTATCCTTCGCATCCGGCCTCGGCCTGCCTTGCATTCTTGTTACTTCGGGTCGATCCGCGTCCCTTTCTTGGTTCAGAAGCCTCGATGTCGGACGCCTTGAGATACTCAGAGGACCCCGATATACGAACCCAGTGCGTTTCGAGTAAGTACGCTGCCCGTTCTAACCTTCGATACTGATAGATTTGGAGCCTGCTATGTATCATCTTTGGGGTCTTCCCGTCAACGACGCTGCTTCAACCTCAACTCCAACTTCGACTTTCTGATTTCCCTTTTCCCCAATTACCTAGCTTTACTGTACACGCCTTTCAACTCAGGGTCAAATGACACGATCAAGAGCACTCACCATCCTTCCATCGTGTACATGCCCAGCCGCAAAACCACAGCTTCATGTGACACCTATTCCATATGTACGTACTCCGCAACGTTTGCTCACCTCAACTCGAATCAATCTAATAGTTTCATTTAGCAGATTTTCTTGCGGCGCCCGGGTCGTCCATACGTTTTCCCTCCCCAACAGGTATCGCGATCGTTGTTCGATCCATTGGTATTTCCACGCACGGCTGACATATATTTGTTTAGGACTTCAGCCCGGTGATGGTGTCAGTCCGGGTATGTGAGGCGATGAAGGAGCGGTCCGGACGTCCTAATAAATGAGAGGTAATTTTCGGTGAGTGTCCCGTTCGTTGTTCAGCACCCGGCATCGGATTCGTTCACCTCTTTCAGAATATCGATTCAAGTTCCCAGTCCTTTTTTTTATCAACTGAAATTCAAGTCAATCTGACCCTCAGCCCTCAAGCACGCATCTATCGAAATTGAAACAAAACATATTCTCTTTCGAGACCCCCGCGCGCCGCTTCCAAATGTTCAGTCTTTTGGCTCACGAGGCAGCACATGTACACCCAGCGCGTCGGTTTAACATCACGAAGCTTTCCGATTGATCTTTCTTGCCAGATTTATTCCGCCTCCCTCTAGAGTCTAAAGGTCTCTGCGATCTCTGGAGCCATTCTTCCAACGCATCCAGTCAGCGCTCATCGGCCCGCAGTGGCAGAAAGTCGAGAGAGATGTGGATGCAGCTCCACGATTCCTGTGTTTTGAGGGCAATGGTCCTCCACGTTCCACCAATGATTTCAGAGGCACTCGTCGAGTTGAGCGTCTACCTGATCATTCTTTGTATACAACAGCGGTGAAGCGCGAAATGGGGTCCATGAATGTGGGAGAAGGAGTAGTGAAAGGAGTTTGTTTGTAATACAAGGAAAGCCCTTAGCGCCCTGTTTATATGGACAAGTCTTCAACTTCAACAACCAAACCTCAACAGAATTCGAATTGGAACAGAAGGTACTGTAACACTAGTGCTCTTCGGCGGGCCCCTACAGTACCTCCAGATTGGTATGCGACGGTGGATTAGTACGTAAAAACCCGGCTCAAGATTGAACTGGTTTCAACGTTGAAAATCCTTGGAATTTACCATTAAGCGCCTGCCGGGCGCTTACACAGGCGGCACACCCCGTGGTTTATTTTAAAATAATCCGCGGTGGTTTATTGGACCTAGATTGGCCGTTTTTGCGCAATTAGGCGCCCGATCGATGACATCATTGATGGACTTGACACCCCAATTTTCGTTGGCAACTGATTTTGTCGGTTACAATCCAGTGTTGTGTTTTTACTTTTTTCGAGCAGTTATCATTTGAATCCAACCTCAGACCTTGAATTACAGTTACAGATTCATTAAACATGTGCAGAACTACTTAGGTCAGCTGTGCTTGTGCGTTTCACTGCAGGGTTTGAGGATGCTGGTGGGTTTCCCTGCCTTTTGAGGGGATTTCCGTCCGGAAACGTCCCAACTAAGTACAAGGGAGTGATGCGCAAAGTTACCCTACCGTAGGTTTTGATGGGTGAATTGCAGCATTTAGAATACTCGCATAGATTCTGGAACCTCTCAACTGACTGCACATTATCTTTCATTCACAATCAGTCAAGACCAGACACGACAGGATTATGAAAGACACAAAATAAAACTCAAAGAACTCGCGCCTAATCAATGATGTCATCGACCGGGCGCCTAATTGCGCATAAACGGCCAATCTAGGTCCAATAAACCACCGCGGATTATTTTAAAATAAACCACGGGGCGTGCCGCCTGTGTTAGCGCTTACGAAACAGCGATCAAGATCTCAGCACGTGTCTGAATAACAACTTGCCTCACGCTTTTCTTCTTCTTCCTCACCGCACCGAAAATCGAACCTCTCGCCCTCCGAACCACAATGCCATCCCCAGTGACCGTCGACAACGAATCGCTGCAAGAGTCCCTACGCGACCAGGCCGCAGCCCTTCGAGCGCAGATGGACGCTCTCCTCGCTCGAACGACTGCTCTTGACGCGAAAAAACTCGCACTCAGGCGGGAATTGGAGGCTGTAATGCTGGAGGAAGCCGGATGTCAGAAAGAGATGGCGCTCGTGGACCGTACGTTGATCACAGTCCTCGAAAGAGTCTCCCACATATTCCGCATTCCGCGGGAGATCCTCACCGAGATATTCCGCTGGACTTTGTGGCCGGAATACACGCGAGTGGTGGGCACACGCAATGTCCCGATCCCGCCGTGGAAGCTAGGCCATATTTGTCGTTACTGGAGGGCGACTGCACAAGCCGATCCGCGTCTTTGGTCCGACATCGTCATCGATTGCAGGCAGTCTTGCAACCGCCAGCCCAGGAACGGGCATTTTACGCCACCCTGTAATCCGGTCTCGGAATATCCTCTGGAAGCTCTTGCCACTCAACTGCGTTTGTCCGGCACTGGCACTGTGTCGGTCGAGTTTTGGCTCGAGGTTTATAAGCCGGTGCAGCATCCATCGTATATGATGACTCTCTTGCATACTCTGATCGCGGAGAGCAATAGGTGGACTCGATTCACTATGGCGGGCCGAACAGATCATATGGGCGGAGTATTCGCTCCACTGTTCCAAGTCTGCGGCCGACTTGACCAACTTCAATATCTCCGTGTCGGCGGTGGCGATTCCGAGTGGCCAAAGCAGCTCAACGATGCATTTTCTGTTGCTCCAAGCTTGCAGGAAGTCTACCTTTCACTGGACCTCAGTAACCGCGCCCCTGGTCCTTTTATTTGTTGGGCTCAACTCACGAAGTTGGACATAACCGCTGAACCAGATTTCCTCCTCAACAGCTTGCGCTTGGCCCACAATCTCCGTGAACTGGTATTCACCGATTCATTAGGACTAGAGGACCCGCATCCAGATTCCTCCAAAATTACTCAAAGCACAGAACTTCCGGAATTACGAAGACTATCGCTGAACTACGGGACGTGGGTTGTCCCCTATCTCTCTACACCAAAGCTCGAACATCTGAAGCTCGACTGGGAGAGCGAACGCATTCCCCCCTTCATTTTCCGGTCTAGGTGTAATTTGCACAGTTTGAGCGTCGTTTGCTTCAAGCCAGCAAGCATCATCATTGTCTTGCAGATGTCTCCTGATCTTTCCCGTTTAGAACTTCTTTACGAGGAGGGTTGCGACCTGTACGACGAGCACTTGACGGAGGTGTTCTCTGCTTTAACGCTGAACGACACTCCAACGGATATTTGCCCCAGATTGGGCTCACTCCGATTCGATTATGTAGAGTCATCGGAAGTTCCGAGTCTCGCTACGCTCTGTGACATGCTCCATTCCCGGTGGAGAGTTCCGCCACATCTACGATCGCTCAGAAGCATCGACATTGACGAAAGCTACTTGCCGAATACGGATCACGTTTGGGAACGGCTGGACGCATTGAGGCGTGATGGTTTGGAGATTGTAGGATTCATGGAGGAGCCCCCATCGGATGCTTCAGACGATGAAGATTCCGGCGACGAACATGAACTTTAATAAGGTGTAGATCTGAATTTCGTTCCAATCAAAGTGTGCGGTTCCATTGATTGGTTTACAGGATGCAATGTCGGTGAACAGGTTACAGGCCAAGCAGTCGGACTTGTTGTCTATCTCACACCCGAACGAAATGGAACGAGGCCATGATGTAATACATATTCCTGCCCTACAGACGCAGGACCGTTCCGGCTTCACAGTATATCAACTTCCGTATGTTACCCTCCACGTGCTTTTCCCTTATGTTGGGCAGACATGCGAGAAGAATACTTATCGCCCTCTTTTAACCGTTCTCGTGTCCGATTCCACGCCGTCAACCCCACTACGCCGTTTCATCAGGACACGACGCAAAGTAAACACGTCTTCCAGGAGGCTCTGTGGGTTCGTGAGTGAGTTATTGAAAGATTTGGACGGGGTCGCAGATGCCCATGCAACCTTGCATTGCAGAAGTTCATCGTCAGTGATCGAGCTCGACCCGGAAGTCGGGTGTCCGGGCATAGGTGTTTTAACTATATTGAAGAATCAATGCCCTCTTCCAACCGAGCGGAGAGGAGGCTCGGGGTGGACTCATTTCTCGTTCGTGCTGTGGTCCAGAAGCCGTCGAGATCTGCGTAGTGTAGAGGATAAGGCACAAATGAGGATGGTGCTGAGACAATTGTACGAAAATCGCTATTGTTGTCGAAGGAATCAATTTCGATTCCTGGAGATTGCGCGCCGAAGCTAGAATACTCTTCTCAACCTGCGTCAGAATAGTATCAGTCAATTGTGTACGGGGATTGAACTTCCTTGTCAGAATGCGATAATTGCGATTCCTCGATTCCGAGAATAGCTATACTTTTCATTCAAAACGAATCACATAAAACCAAAACACAACACTTAACTCACCGGAGGTATTACATGCCGAACCAACTTCGCTGCACAACTGATACAGTGGTTCGCGCAGATGCATGGCCACTTGTTGGCTGTGGGGCTCAAATCCCTTTGC
Source organism: Favolaschia claudopus (assembly GCA_037176885.1). Classification (NCBI taxonomy): domain Eukaryota; kingdom Fungi; phylum Basidiomycota; class Agaricomycetes; order Agaricales; family Mycenaceae; genus Favolaschia; species Favolaschia claudopus. The sequence continues at coordinate 916,337 of JAWWNJ010000076.1, forward strand.
TCTGTGAAAATCAGCAAGTTCGGCATAGACAATGTGACCTCGGGATAACCCAAATACTGTAGTTGAAAGTTCGAGGGACGGGGATCCCACTGATCAGCGTGCCTGGCGTCAAGACATTCAGACCCCTGCGGATCGAGGGACCAATGCGCCGGATACTTATTCCGGCCAACTGAAAAAAAAAACGGCCCCCATTGAAAGTCTTCGCCGGGGCAAAACCGGTTAACGACAGAAACCCGTCAGGGGCATTCTTCGTTTTCTGAGAGGTTTCAAACCGAACTTGAGAGATCACTGAAAAAGATTAGAACGGTGATTGTTACTGTACAGCGTACCAATTTAATGCTTACAAGAGCAGTCACTAGCGCCCCCATAATTGCAGCGCGGTGAAATTTCAAAAAGATATAATTCGCTTGACTGAGTCTGAGCTCGACACATGAACATTCCGATGCCATGTATACGCTAAAAAAAATGGTGCCTTCGGCCTCCGCGCACAAAATACCTGGAGGTTGGTAACGTCGTCTTCACTGTCGCGAAACAATATATTGCAACCCGCACACGATCAATACAAATTTCTGCAGTCGCTGCGTTTGGATCAGGTTGATGTTGGGTTGATGTGCTTAGACTGGTGACAAATCGGAGCAGGATAGGCTAAGCAGCCAATGAAAGGTAAGGTCAAATCCGAGGTAAAAGTCGAGCAGAGAAGAACGACAGTGAAAATGGCGCTGAACGACGAGGAGGTTCGGGACAAAGAGTCGTCCGACACGTGTTCCTGGGACCCTGATCTCCGGCTTGCAACCGGCTTGTTTCGGGCTGCATTTGCCGAGTTTTCTTGATCTCCAACCACCACGATGTCCAGTCGTGAGTCGTGACTACTGCTGCAGTTCAGTCGCTGCTCGGGCGGATAGAAATTATACTGGACACGCTCAACTATTTTCACATCCAGACTGCTGGTGTGTGCTCTACGCGATTCAAATACCCCCTTTTCATCATTATGTCCCCCATAAATCCAGCAGCACTCGACATCTTCGTCGTTCTTCGAGCGGCACTTGCAGCATCTTGAAACCGCTGACCAGAATTGCCCTTGGATATGTACAACTAAATTAGCTGGAAGCGATCTCTTCAGGCCCACGAATCAACACCCCAGTGTCCGTCCTCCGTCCAATCTTGTAACACTGAGCGCTTCGCTGCCGCGGCAACCAGCACAGAAGTAGCCCCAAGGACGAACGTTCTCCGCGTTGTGCCTATGTAGGTCAAACTTTCAGGCGTTTGATACTATTCAGGGATGTCTGCGACAGAACTTACACACGTACCAGCGTGCGTGCATGTGGTCCATCCTTCGTTTTCTCACCCATTCCCCTATGAATACTGCCATCGTCACTCATCTCAAGCAAGTGATTGACGGACAATATGCGGTTCCCAATGACTCTGAAACTGCTCCCTTGCATTTCTCTACTTCTGATTACCACTGCCTTTGCAGCCAGCAATGTAGTAGTGTCTTTCGCCGACTGCCCCTCCTGCAACACATTGAAACCCGCCATCCAAAATGTCGACGACTGTCCCTCCTGCCTCGCTCTTCTCTCAGCATTCCAATCCATCGCACTCACCGGAGACGATCCCTTCATAACCACACTCACAAGTCTCTGTATCGGTCTCGGCGTATGTTCTCCCCTCCCTCCCTCTCCTATTTTCTTCATCAATCCTCACCCACCAATCCCCGCGATCTCTTAGTCTCCCTCTCATCTTACTCTATCGTACTCCCGCCTCTTTCACCGGCCTTAATCATCCACTCCTCTGCAGTCCCGCACCATCTCGGCGTACCTTACATCCGCTATAGTATCTGTCCCGCTCAAAATTGTGTTCTCATTCACCCCGAGTTTTCCCATACGTACGTTAACTACTTTACTTTTCTCTCATAGCTCTCGTAAAAATACGGATCCCTTACTTACACCTAGATTACAAGCCCTAGATACTCCCGTAGTGTACTATCGCGTAGCCTTCGGGCCAGGTACGATAACCCTAGAACTACAAAACAAAACAAAACAAAAGTCTCTGTATCGGTCTCGGCGTATGTTCTCCCCTCCCTCCCTCTCCTATTTTCTTCATCAATCCTCACCCACCAATCCCCGCGATCTCTCTCTTCCTTTCTTAATTAACACCCCCACAGACCGCCGACCCAGACGTCTGCACCGGCCTCATCGCCCGCGAAGGCCCCATCCTCGCACACGACCTCCGCTCCATCTCCATCACACCCACCAGCAGCCCCTCAAGCACAGCGCAAAAACTCTGCGACGCCCTCATGGGCATGTGCGTCACGCACCCCGTCACCGCGTTCACTGTCCCGTTCCCTAAACCCGCCCCGGGGCACCCGAAGGTGTTCAAGTCGAGGGGAAGAACCACCTTATTATGGGGGGATAATATACCACCCGCTCTAATTAGCAATGGGGCGTGGTGGAATCAAACCAGAGGTTTAGAGTGATTTCTGGTATACTACCATAGAGTTCTGAGGCAGGGGGCAGGCTTACCATCAGCAGTGAGCTCGCAGTCGTCGTCACCGTAGAGGGCAACGAACAAGTGGATACGTAAATCTGATCAAATTTGCATGTATTTGGGCAACGGTCTCGACCGTCGCTTGGCGCTGTCGAGCACGATGAGCTCGATAGTTAACTGAAAAAATCGGGTAAATTCTACAAAAAAAGGAGTACATGGCTAGATACCATCGTGTACCATAGCGTAGAGATAACGACTATATTGTCAAAACTTTGTCCGTATAACCGTATAAGAAGGATTAAGGCATTCTGCCGCGGCAAGAGTCTGCGCGGCAAGTCTACGAGCGCGATCGCAACCCACACGTCTGTGCTCTTCCATAGCGCCTGAACTCGTGCGTGCGTCGGCCTCGAGAAGTGCGAGAGAGCTGCCGCGTGCACAACTCTCCATCTATCTCGCGAGTAGCACCTGCACTCGTCTCGGGCTGGGCTTGGAAGCAGCGTGCACGCTCAGGCTTGAAGTGGAAACGGGAAAGAGCAGCTGCCACCGACACAGCCGTACGTGCAAATTTGGTTGGGCGGTGAATGTGGCGGCAGCAGGGGGTGGTAAATTCGTTGCGGGGCATGATGCAGCAAGTAGGGATGGGGAAGAAGGAAGGTGGTGGCAGAGCAGGACGGAGGGAGGAGATGATGAGGATGGTAGTAGCTATTCGAAAACGGCACTGTTAGCGGTGGCGAAATATGGTCCTCGGAGGGGTAGCAGACGTGCAGGATCGTTCCACGCTGACGGTAATGAAAACGGCAATGAGGGCAGTGCATGTCACCTTTGAAAGTATGGGAGTGGGATGTGAAATCCAAGCGCAAGAAGCGCAAGAAGCTGCGCCAGGTGTACTCGGCATCGACTTCCCTGCGAGAATCACGGGACTAGTGGCGACAGCGGTGGTAAAATGGAGAGAGAAGGGTGAGCCTTGCGCTTCTCGGATACGTAGCCAGCGAGCGGCTGCTTCAGGTAATGCTGCGCTGGATTACCGCAATTCAGCACGAATACGCGCCGAGTAACTTCGGGATACGACCCCAACCTTCAGATCAACAGGTAGGGGAGTCAAAAACGAAAGGCATATAACGCCGCACCGAGTTATACCAGAATCAAGACAGAACTGTTCTCTCAGATACACTCGACATGTCGTCTGAATTTGTTCAATAAAAGATGTTGTTGACAAAGAAACACCAGATTGAGAGTCGCAGAAATGGGGTTGAGGTAATAGAAAGAAACATTTCATTGTTGTGAAGGGATAAATTCATGAGCGGGCGTCAGTACACGTCGACGGCTGAGGACATGGTGGTCAAGAGCAGGAGAGTCACGCATGTGATGGCGTGACTTCTCTCCATCAAACGCATCGTAACTGCCAGTGGTCGAAACATCGAACATCGACTTTCCCCGGCATACTCCTCGACATTTCATATATTCCGCGTAAGCCGCTGGGTCTATACTATTAGTATAAACGCAGAGGAAGGTTTAAATAGGGAAATTAAATTTTCTTTGGGCTGATTTCACCCAAACAGGTGAAAGTTTGAGTTCATGGCTTGACGAGGTATGTATTTAACTGACACTCTCAGACTACTAGTATTACAATTTCTCATTTAAAATAGATCCCTCAGTGAACTCTTCAAACGGAACTTGGCGCTGCAGCTGCTGAACTGGCTGGGGTGACAGTTTAGATCTTTGTCTCATATCTCGTTATAGCCTGCATATTCCAGTTACATAATCTGGATTCGGAGTCCTCAACACTTTGGTCTTGATATGTCAAAAATTTACGACTGTGTGATTCGTTTTAAAAAAACCTATTTTTCCCTATATTTCGCAATTTTCGGGGCCAGGCGGACATTGGATACACCAAATGTGATTTAGAACTCAGGTAGAATAACGTAGAAGTCCGAACATATCGGTTGAACTGGGGTCTAGTGGTGATCCGGACGAAAATGTGTAAAAGGGACCGAAATTGAGGTTTTGTGTAACAAGGTTCCGCACTGTAATATGAGGAATGAGTTGTTCAGCTGACATTTCAGATGTATTGTCGAACGCACACTCACATCCAGGCCACAGTTTTGACAAATGTTGTTTGTACATGCTGCCCCTACGTCCCACGATTTTAGGGGATTTTTCTGAAGCTGTCTCGGGAACGCAATTCACTGAACGCAAGTGTTTCGACCAGTTAGCGGATGTTTCGACCGGTTACTGACGGAATTTGGTCGATGGAATATTGATTTCTTCGTAAAATCCTGTGGTCTCGGAATATAGTATGCTTATATCTGTACTCAGTGAAATGAGAGTGAGGACTGGAGAGCAAGCCTGAATACTGGGCTCCAATTTCAACGTTTTTTGTGTATATTGAAACGTTCGGAGCAACGGTCCGATATCACCGAACCAACAAAATTGGGTGTCCGAGAAACGATGAGGGCACTAGCACGACAGCTGGAACTGGAACAACGATTAGATGAATCGTCTACTCGCCGTTGAGTTGAATACATAATTACTGAAGGTACCGGAGGGTTCGGAAGGGATCCGCCGATCCGGGTAGAAGCGAGAATCCAAACACCAGGTGTCAAGGGCTCCGAGACAGATTAAATTGGTGTCATTAAGAGTACTGTGCGTACGGTGCCATTGGCTCTATACCTTGAACCCCAGTGAAAGGGCGGAAAACCGAAGGGAAGCGAGGGGAAGAAAGAAAGGTAGAGTTTTGATGCAATCATAATACGTCGTCATTCATCAAACGATCAATGCCATCAGCCAGCCCGCCCACTTACTGCCCAGCACGAAGCCTGCTACTCTCCCGTCCACCGCTCACCGTTGAGGCCATACCACAAACCATGCAACCTTCAGTAGCATCTAACCTTACTTACCTCCAGATTAACCCCATTTTCCCGCTATATTACGGTCCAGAAATAGCAGGCCGGCAGCGGCCGAATCCCATTTTGGCGGGGCGCGTAAGGGGGCGCACAACACAGCCACGCGCTCTTTTGGCGCGCCGACAAACGCACCTGACAGGGCGGATTGATGGATGACGGCTAAGAACAAACAAATGTCCTGTTTTGGAAGGGCGGACGGCGCCTTATGCACGGACCATCATGGCGCGATCCGCGGGCGAGCGGTGGGCGCGGATACGGACGCTGACGGCCGTTCAAGGTGAGTGGTATATACCACACTCCACTCTCCTTCTTCAGTCTGATTCCACCACCGTCCATTGCTAATTAGAGTACATGTGGTATACTATTTCCCCGTATACGCCTGGAAGAACGCCGATGAGAGTGGCGCATTTGAGCGATGTGCATATTGATAGGATGTATACGGTGAGTCGAGTCAAGTCCCTTTTTCCTTGATTTTTTTTTCTGAGGCTGGCATGGTGTTTCTTTTGTTTGGTGTTAGGTCGGCGCGGAAGCGAATTGCACCAAATCAATTTGTTGCAGAGATTTCGACGACTCGCCTCCGACACCGCCGACGGTCCCCGCTCTCCCCAACGGCAACTCGCATTGCGACTCTCCTACATCCCTCGCGGATTCGATGTTGGAGGAGATCGAGCGTTTGAATCCGAGATTTTCGATATTCACGGGCGATGGTGCGTTTTCTTGCCTTTCATTGTGACGAGAAATTGATTCTATCGTATGTATACTTTTGTAGTTGTTGAGGGAGCTACTTGGCTCGTCGATCAAGCGTATGTTGTTATGTTCCTTTGGCCCTATTCCATGAGCCTCGCCTTATCGAACGAATGCTCTATATTGTAGCGAAGTTACGACGGATCTGCAAGCCTTCGACGCTCAAATGGCCGCGAAACTTAGTGCTCCGATTTTTCCTTCGCTCGGTCAGTCTTCATACATACAATTCTATTTTGATTCTGAGTTTGAAGCGGATTTTCCTTCTCGTATCAGGCAACCAGTGCGTTTTCCTTCGCTTTTGCGCGTCTTCTCCAAGAATGAGTCCAATGATGCTGAAACTCCAACAGCGACTCGGCTCCTGTGAACGCATTCGCCCGTATCTCGAGCCATGCAATGAATGATTCACAGTTTGTGTTCGATACGCAGAGTGCTGGGTGGGAGGTCAGTAAAACAATTCTTATCCTCTCCTTCTCCTTCCCCCTCATCCGATTGCCCATTTCTCTAATTCCTTCATGGCATTTACCTCCACCTGCAAATTTCACAACGAAACTAAACCGAATCGGATATAGCAATGGATCAAACCAGCCGCTGCATTCGAAGTGAAGCATCATTCCGGGAGTTATTCCGCGCGGGTCCCAGGGTTGGGGTTGAGAATCGTCGCGGTGAATACACAATATTGGTATAAGCAGAAGTGAGTTAAATTTCTCCTGGACAAGATCATTCGGTTTACCTTTGTGTCTAGCTTCTGGTTGTACGACAGCGACGCCTTCCAGTAAGGACTTCGTTTACATCTCTAACGAACTCAACATCGATGTGATTTGATGACAGACCCGACCCAAACGGCGTCCTTGCCTTCCTCATCGATGCCTTACAAGCCGCAGAAGACGCTGGCGACCGGGCGTGGATAATTGGGCACATTCCGTTGGGGAAGGAGGATACAATGATCGATCAGGTTCTCCTTGGTCCTTTTCTTCTTGATTCACAGAATCACGCTAATCATCGACTGGCTGAAGTCGAACTACTTCGACCAAGTCCTCCAGCGGTATAGGAATACGATTGCGGGCATGCTTTTCGGGCATAGTCATAAGGTACGCGTACGCAACGTCTCAGCGCGCCTGTTATCCAATGAATCCGTGTATCTTTTCGCTAGGATCAATTTGAGATTGCGTACGCTAATTACAGTGCGCAGACGGCGGAGAACGCAGTTGGTGTTGCGCTCATCGTGAGTCGTTGAGCCGATCTCCTCAAAGTCGCTATTTTGTAATCCGATAATGTAACTGACGCGTTCAAATAGGGTCCCGCGTTGACTCCTACCAGTTCGGATTGTATTTCTCTCGATTTGATCTTGATGATAACCTTGAAGTAAACTTGAAGGTGGCAACCCGGCATTTAAATTCTACGACATCGATCCGGATACTTTTGAAGTTATGGATGCCTCTGTGTTCTTTAGTGAGAGTTTGCTTGGCGATTTGTGAAATTATAACTGACAAGTATTTGTGATATAGCGAATATCTCCGAACCTGGATTCCAAATCCGCCGTGAGCACATATTCCTCATCTCTGTAGCTCAAGCCATCTCTCATTTATCTTCCTCATCTTTCCATCCCAGCTACATGGAACCTGTACTATTCTGCCCGCACAACTTACGGACCCCTCGTTGGCCTCCCACCCAACGAACCGCTCTCTCCCGCCTTCTGGCACAACCTAACAGAAGTCTTCGTCGCGAATGAAACCGCGTTTCAGATGTTCAACACCTTCATCAGTCGCGGGGGCGCGGTGACGCCGTGTACCGGTGGAGATGCTGGTGAGTGTAAGAATACGACGATATGCGATATGAGGGCGTTTAGAAGCGAGAATAATTGTGTGAGTATTCATCTGAATTACGCTGGTCTGACTAAGAGGAGCTTTTCTAAGTGGATTTCCAATAGGATACTCCTGCGGAGGGATTCTCGCTCAGACGACGTGGGGTGGACCAGATTGGATCAGACGCGGATGCTTGTGAAGGGACTGGGTTGGCGCAGATGTTCTCTCGAATGTTTGGGGTGTGAAGAAAATGTCTACTGAAGGTGTGACAGCGTTAATATATCGCGAAACAATAAATTGCCGTCAGAGGCACAAAATTGATTGAGAGACTTCCACACAGAATCATATGAACAGTAATTACGGCTTCCGAATGTTGAACGAGACAGACAAGCGAGAGACCAAGTAAGTAGACCATTCGAACGTGGGATAACTTGAAGAGGACAGAAATCAAATCGTTTCGAGTGCATAGATCCAAGCATAAGCTCAAACTTATACTTCTCGATGCAGCCGATGTGGGAAGGAATACAAGTTGGAATTTTGCTAGAATCAAGATTCAAACAATTTTGATTACGTGCTTTCGGATCTTTCCGGGCTGTTTGGTCTTGGTTTGGTCGGCTCAGTGACCAGCGTGACCGTGACGCGGGTTCTTCCTTGCTTCCACGTACGGTTTGAACCGCGCAGTGTTTTCCTCTCAGTTTCGTTTCCCTGAGGGGGTGGGGGGAAAGCTGTAGAAACCATTGATAATGGCTGGTACCGTGTCCGGCTTTGTTCCATTGTAAGCGGAAGTCGAAACGTGTCCATGGGGTCCTTGACACAACTTGAAGCCTCTCGGTCAACTCTCGGTATAACGTTCAAGGCACGTATTCATTTGCTACGTCGACAATATGCTGTAGCCACTAAGATTCTTCAGCCTGAGTTCCGTTGCACACAAACCCTCCGCAAACCACCGGATTTCTTTGCCCGTCGTGTCAAGCTCGGCGTCAACAGCCCGCGATGATTTGCAAGGCGCCGGCGACCTCGGCGCCATATGTTTCATTGTCAGAACTGATCGCCCTCAGCCCGCTTACTCAACTTTGAATTCAGTTCACACCGCAAGGTACTTAAGATGGTTGCCAAGGTGCCATGGAAGTTTCACCTCCACCAGTTTATAAAGGATGCATGCTGATTCGTCACAATTCATTTTCTTCTCTTCTTTCAACCCCTCTGAAGCCATGCTTCGGTTAGCGTTAGGGACCTCGATATGTCTGGCAACTGCTCACGCATACATCTGGCCTTCTCCAGTGCTCGATGAGCTCGAGTCTACTCTGTACGAGATCATCCCGAGCGCCGCAGGCTCTATTTCGGCTTTCATTCAACCTTGCGATACTTTTACTTTCGGAAAGAATAATAATGGCGGGGGAAGACCTGGACGATCTAATGTGGCGGATTGGGTGCGGACGGTGAGTTTCTTTTTCCCCTTATTCTTGGTCGAGATCGTTTACATCTCTCAATCTCCTCAATCGACTTCAGGCGTACCACGACATGGCAACGCACAATATCGAGGATGGCACGGGCGGATTAGATGCATCAATTCGGTTTGCGGAAGAACAAGCTCGGGCGGAGGTACGTCCACTTTGAACTTATTTCAATCCCTGCCAGTGCAGCGCTGACACGTTATTTGAAGAACGTCGGCGATGGGTTCGCCAACACTTTGAGTGTGTTGACCGGATTTTCAACCCGCTATATCTCCAGTAAGTACATATACATTGTCTACATCATGGGCCGGTTGTGCTCCAGATTCTGAGCACCATTTTGATTGTTTGATTTTTAGTTGCCGACACAATCGCACTTGGATTGGTCATGGGTGTTCAATTCTGGTATCATTCCTTCTCCTTTCGTTATTCATTCCTCGCGGTAACCTGACCATACGAATCCCTGCAGCGGCGGCCCGCGAATCCCCTTCCGCGGCGGACGTATCGACGCAACCGAGCCCAATTTACCGGGTGTCCCCGAACCCGACCAAACCCTCGACTCGCACATCGCTTCGTTCGCGAGACAGGGATTCACGCAGGAGGAGATGATTGGGCTTGTTGCATGTGGGTGCGTCATTTATTTATTTATTCCACCTACACCCTACACCCATTCCGCTATTTATTCCACGTCACAATTGATTGATCAACGTCTTGTTGCTTCAGCCATACATTCGGCGGCGTCCAACACGATCCCTTCCCCAACATCGTGCACGAAATGAACGACACGAACAATACGCAGTCTGTAGCGCATTTCGATACCACCGAGCTTCATTTTGATAATAACATGTGGGTATATTCATTCCTCTCTTCTCATGAGGCCTTCTCATAGGATTATCGATTAACCTCTATTTGCACAGCGCAACGGAATATATCTCCGGCACCACGCAAAACCCCCTCGCCGTCGGCTTCAACGACACGACAAACTCGGATAAGAGAATTTTCGGCAGTGATGGGAATGTTACGATGCGCTCGTACGTCACGTCCTCCGCCTCTATTTTTTCTTCTTGTTATTCCTGGAATTCATTCGGGTATTTATTTATGCTGTAGATTCGCCGACTCGCCTGAGCTATTTTCTTCACGCTGCAGTGAATTGTTTGCGCGCATGCTGGATACTGTTCCGAAGGGAGTCCAGCTCAGCGAGGTGATCACGCCTTTGCCTGTGAAGCCCGGACGGATCGAGTTCCAGCTTGATGGCGATGTCCTCCACTTCACTGGCCACGTCAGGGTATGTTATGTTCTCCCCTCCCTCATTGAGCCGCAAATCCTCGTGCATCCAATCCGAACTGTATTAATAATAATATCATCTTACTTACTTTTCGTATTAATTAGTTCTGGAACCTGGCGGAGAAATCCAACCGCATCGCCCTCCTCCTCTGGTCCGACCACCTCGGCGCAACGCACAACAGCACCCTCCTCCCTTCCCTCAGCTCAAGCATCGACTACCCGCAAGGCACCGCAACCTCGTATAGGTTCGGAGGCGAAGACGCCAGCGGGCTTTCGCTCGACGCGGCAGCGGGGATCGTTAACATGCAGTTCATGCTTGACGGGAAACTGCAGACCCAGCAGGATAAGGGAGCGGGAGCGGGGGTGAACTTTGCTGTTCAGGATGCGGTGGTGTTTTCTACGAGTTCGTGTTTCTTCGGGGACAATGCGACGGCACGGTATGACATGGCGGTGCGTTTCAGTTCCATTCCTCTTCTTCAACTGCATTTCCGCATACTGACGCTACTGCCCTCTACTTCGACCTATAATAGGTCCGCAAAACCGCGAACGTGAAATCCGTCTACATCGAAACCGAAACGCGCGACGACTCCTCGCACATCGGCGTCACCGAAACCGACTTCTTCTCACCCGATCCGATTCCGAACGCGGCGGTAAATTCAGCGTACACGATTTGGACGCTGAACGTCGCGGGGTCGTTCAACCCGCGATATGTCGGGGCGGAGATCGACGGGGTGAAGTATACGGTGCTGAAGCTGCTTAGTTTGTTTGCGTTGCCGAGTTGCCCGTCTTGAGGCGTTGGATTGGATTGGATTGGAGGAGTGAGTTGCTGGTGTTGCGGGTTAGACTTCCATTACGTTCTTTTCTTTCGTTACATTCTTTATGGACTTTGTTATTTGGGACAATTGATGCACTATAGGCTAGGCAGCAGATCCTACGGTAGATGGGTTACGGATCTGTAAAAGTGAGCGAACGCGGAACGACTTACCCGCCGCCAAATGTCAGTCGCTCCATACGGGAGGTAGACGAGATGGAACTGTTCCAACTCACAATCAAAATGAAGATCTATGCTTGCCACTGGAATCGTTCGCCGTACCTTGTTCTGTGAGGTTATGGCAGGAAACCATTCCTGGACTTTCTCCTCTGCTCCGCGAGCATTTAACTGGAATTCAAATTCCACCCGAATATCCCTCGAGGCTAAGGACAGCAAGATCCGATCGACGTGCGCGCATTCGTCCTTGTTGTAATGAAGGAGACCATTGCTCAATCCTAGCACCACGGTTTGTATGAGGTTTGAGGAGGAGATCGAGGCGAGGGTGCGACGGACATCGGATTCTGCGCATTCGACCATACCTAGACGGAGAACCCGTAGATTTTTGAAAGGCGAGAGGTCCAATTCGCCGACCTACGACGAGGTTGTCTATCAGGCCGGGAAATTTGAATTACATAACGCTACGCACCCAAGAATTGCTATCAAGAATTCGAATGTTCTCTTGCGTGGCCTTGGGTAGGATGTCCCCTATGATCAAGTTGGAGCCCCAGATACTCAATGCTTTCAACCCGGAGAGGTCGATAGGATACCATGCAGCCTGACCCAGGTCATGCTGCGGTGCGTCAAGTTCCCCGGCCAAAATCTCGAGTTGAAGAGATATTAGGCGGATGACGGATGGTGTCATAGAAAGAACAGAGGGAGAATTTGGTGGAGACTCCTCGTAGTCCTCTCCGCATGAGAGATGGAGGTGCTGAATGGTGGGACAAAGCGCTAGAAACCTCACAGACGCCGACAACCCGCTGAAGGTTTGGAGGTGCAGGGTCCGCAGCGTAGGCAGCGAAAGCAACGGCCGATAAATTTCGAATGCCACTGAAACATGGTATATCGCGAGTCGGAGGGTGTGTAGATGCGTGAAGGGTATATGCACGAAGTTTTGAATCAAAGAAGGCAAGTCGCCGATGCTGAGTTCTCTGACGTAGTGGGCAAGATGGGGGGAGCACAACAGTGCATTGTAGAATTTGCGAGCAACACGATCAGGACGACCGGACAGATAGGCGATACGGAAAAGCTCGGATTGCGCGGCGTTGACCCAAGAACGCGCCACGAGGGAGCAGTTCAGCAGAGTTCGAGGTGAATCAGAGACGGAGGTAATACAAAGGGCCAAGAGCTCTTGGATGCGGAGAGTGTTCGAAGACATCAGTCGCTCTACTTGCTGATCAGCTACCTGAGATTTGAAACCGTGTGTGGGGGAGAATACCGCCTATCAGCGAGTGATCAGCGAGTGATCACACACAGTTCAAATATGTGATTGGCCTTCAGTTGAGATTGCGGTTTCAAGTCTCTGATTACCGCCTATTTGCAGTCTTTCAAAGTGGACGAAGAGGGAAGAAGACAAGAGCATTCGCTAATCAATCAGATCTGGAGTCAACAAATACCAACAAGCTCCGGGGATCCAACAATCACGGCGTGACACCGGCCATAAGGAGCCCGACAAGCCGGTTCGATAGCATCACAGTTATCATGATGCAACATCAGCCAAGGCCGATTCACATCACATCACACTCTCCTTTTTTCTTCATCCCCCACTGGCACCGTTGCCCCGCCCCACCCCTGGTCGTCCACGCTGTATTTATCAACTTGATATCTGGCAAATGCATCCCAGCCTGGACATTCGTCGGTTGAATCAGCTGTCTTCTGCGGTTCGGGTGGGCAAGATACTATCACTGACACTCGTCGCAAATGCTGAATACCACGCCGTAGAGGGCCGCGCAAGCCATGATTTGCGAAAATCCTTCCGCAGATACTATCTCGACATTCATCACTGCAGCGTGCACGGGCCCGGAAGCGCGCAATCAGATCCGCCTTCTGCCTGTCTTTTATCACTGCCTTGATACTCGAAGGATTCCGACTCCCGACGCCCTGGACACTTGCACCGTCGATACCACAAATCTCCTCAGGGCAGGAATTACATCGCTACTTCTCATATGTGAGATTCCTTCTCGCCTACCCGCCGTGTCGGATCTCTGGCCTCGCGTCTGGGCGTGGATTCAATTTGGCCACATGTACGGAGAAATTCTGCGCCAGCGGCTTGAAATCGGGTTGCTTCCCGAGGCCAAGTTTCACTGCGCGCTGACGAACTTGTGCGAAAATATGACTACTGACCGGTCGAATGAGTCGCTCATGTTTGGAACTCCTGGATTCGCTGCATTTACTGCCCGGTCCTGGGCGGTGCTTTCTCAATCGGATTATGTTCCCGAGCACGAGAGAGTGATAATCATACTGGACAACATCTTCTCGGGTGGCACAGGCTTTCTGGACGATCTTCTTGACGCTGTGGACGGCAACGTTACCGATCTAGCTCAGCTATTTCGACGGGAGCTAGATTTCGCAATAGGTACCTCTTCACTCGGGAAGCCATGGCTCCTAAGCGGCATTCTCAACATGGTATCTCATTCCGATGACAAAACGGAAGGCAATAATTTTGGCGTCCGTTCTCCTACTCCTCTTTACTCGGCTTTGGTCCCACTCAACTTCGTTGGGCCGCTGACCCTCATCGTCTCTAAATTGACGCAACCCAACGAACTCATACCCCACGTGAAACAAATCCTTCGACACGCCATTCCTGTCTTGGAAATGTGCTTCCGCGGTCCCCGCCGTGATCAGACTCTCCGCGTCGCAATCCAGAGCGGGCTTCTTCCTGTCATGCGCATCTGCGGGCAATTGCAGTCGAAGATACATCAGACGCTACGCTATCTTATTACCAAGGTCCTCACACCGTCTGTGGTATATCATGATGTTATACCGGATCTTGTAACAGCATATAGTTCAGCGTCTGTCGGTCTTCAACAGCGCGAATTTTTCGACCCCGCAGTGTACGATGATTGGATGACTTTGGGCGAAGTACTAATCGCAAGAAGCCAGTGTTTAATCGATTTTGAAGCGGCGGACCGTGTTTATCGCAGGGCATGCGATAATATGAAGGTTAATCCGTGATTCGAGATGATTTCTTCCCACTGATCTATGCATGCTTCAGTGCGGAATGATCTCTGACCGTACAAACTTGAAGCGGTGCGCGGGGTGTCGGGAATTGTTGTACTGCTCTCGTGCATGTCAAATATCTGACTGGCAGACTGGTCATCGGGAATCGTGTCGGTTCCATTTTGCTTACCACAAAAGTACGTTTTGTTCTTTCAATTTCTAGACATGAAATCCATATCCTCAACTCAATCAAACAATTGCAAATGTAGAAATCCGCGCGAGCTACACTGCAAAGGAACACGCCTTCCTACGATTCCTATTCCATCGCGATGCTGTAAAATCGATGCCCTCGCTCGTCCCGAAGTACCTTCACGCATTAGCGCAGAATCCCAACACCAAGTTCGCCACCGTGTACGACTATCGCATTCACCCACCCTACCTTAGCAGCGTTCACGTTCGAACCGTCGCATTGGGGATGCGATAGCGGTTCGAACCGTATGGTTCGAACCATCCACTAGATTTGACTGTCTGAAACATTTGAACCGTCTGAACACTGTGAACCGTTTGAACCGTTTTCTCATTCAACTCTGTGAACTGTTTGAACCGCCTGAACCATTTGAACCGTTTTCCCTTTCAGACTCAACTCTTTGAACCGTTTGAACCGCCTGAACTGCTTGAACCGTTTTTTTTTTCATACTCACCCCTTTGAACTGTTTGAACCGCAATTTGAACCGTTTGAACCGAAAAAAAGTTGAAGACAAAAAAGTTTCAAGTCACCTTCAAAATGAGTGCTGCATGTTCAGACTCCCTAAAACAGCTTCATAACCTGATATATACAGGTGGTCTTATTTCATGTGCACTGAAAAGACGATTCCCTGAGTTTGATGAGTTAGGGATTGCTGTTGTGTTGGAAGTGTGCCTGAAAATGCACAGTTCAACTCAGGATAACTGTATGGATGCAATAGCAGTCAGTGCGAGCGCAACTACAGTGCACATATAGCAGTCATTGTATCTTATACCATCTCAAAATATCCTTATAATGCACCATTGTCCTATGCAGCTGATAACCCACATTTTGACAATCCGTCTCGCGAGGACGCTTCCAATGTTGAATTTGAACAGTCAGAATCACTATAGTACTACAAGTACCGAAGCTCTTGATGGCGCTCAACTTGAACTTTCTTTTAGTCATCCCCTCCATCCATTGAGCTCCCGTATATGCTACACATGAAAGCACCTCAAGTGTCTCATTAGTAATTGCCCAGAAACATGATGAGCAACCACCGTCCGGGTCTACTACCACTTCCTTGGCACCCAAAATCACATCAACCGTTCTTTAACAAAATCGCAAGTCAGTGGTGCAGTATTCCCTTTCTGCCAGTTTCAGTTGCCGTTGAAGGCGCTAGCATGGGATGATTCGGGCTGAATGATGTGTTGAGTATGAACAGAGCAATGTCTATTGAGTGATACATTGAAGCCGGGATCATTCGTTTGGTCGGTGGAACCAGGTGGGAAGGTAGATGAAAGATTTTGGAACTGGGCAAAGAGCGACCATTTGACAAGGGATCAAACCATTGTCCCCAAGAATTGAATCGGCACTGAGCAACAAATGAGGGGGTGTGAAATCGAAGCGTGAAGTCTTGAGTAGAGTTTGAGTAGACTATGGTTTAGCAGGGAGTCATTAGCGTTAAACCTTTGAATGGATAAGTAAGTAGGGTTCAGTTTCGTGGTTTGCTGCAAGAGTTTAATGGTGGGAGAAGGTAAGGAGCAAACTGACAGACAAAGACTTTGAGCTCTCTTTTTGCTTGCCTGCAGCGAAGTCCACACCTGTTGCAGGGCTGTCATCGATCGAGCTGAGAAACGGAAATGAATTCCTCATCCGTCCAGCTCATAATGAGAAGGCATTGAAAATTCTCACTCTGCAGACCGCAGTGCGCACAGTTGAGTGAATGAGCAAATCCAACTAGCTAATTATAAGTACCTCAAATGTTTTGAACATCAATTCCCTAACGAACAAGCCTATCCAGCCAACTCATAGGCTAACATATGGTGCCTTCCCAATTGATCAGACACAATGCCCTTCATCTGAGTTCTGTTCACCGCCAGCTCAATACAGTTTGGAAACTCCATGGGCATCTGGAGAGAAGTGCAGGTGCGTATTGGTAATATATTCCACTGACCTCGAAACAGGTCTTTTTGGGGAATTCTGAGTAAGCCAATGTCATTTTTGAGGTCATTAGAAACTTTTTTGTCTTCCATTTTTTTCGGTTCAAACGGTTCAGCTACCTTTGAATTTTTCGGTTCAAACGGTTAGTCGGCCCTGTAAGGGCAACCCCGAGGCCCGAGATAACTCAAGAGTCCTGACGAGGGAGAATCCAAAGATAAATAGAAGTACGCTACAATAGTACAGGCACTAACCTGACGAGGGAGAATCCAAAGAGAAGACAGGAATGGATTCTCCCACGTCAGGAGTCTAGCTATATAGTCCCTACAACTATCACATGCCTCGGGAACGGTTGGCCCGACAGTAATCACGAGCTTGATCGCAGGCGCGGTCCCAGTCGGAGGTCCGGGGCGGAGGAGCGGAGGCCGGGGGTCCGGAAGCCGGAAGAACGGAGCCGGGGGCCGGAGAAACGGAGTCCGGGGCCGGAGCCGGAGGGAGTGAAGCGGGGGTTCCCCTGACAGGCCCTCAACATTTCGGTTCAAATGGTTCATTCATGTTCAACCCTTCGGTTCAAATGGTTCGTTCATCTTCAACTTTTTCGGTTCAGACAGTTCACTTGACTTCAACTTTTTTTCGGTTCAAACGGTTCACTCGCCTTCGACTTTTTTGGTTCAAACGGTTAGTTGTAGTTGAACATTTTTTGGTTCAAACGGTTCATCTGCCCACGACTTTTTGGTTCAAACGGTTCATTCTATCTCAATTTAGGGTAACGGTTCAGACGGTTCTGCACAGCGGCTCACACAGTTCGGTTCAAACCGTTCGAAAACAATGCGCGCATCCCTAATGCGACGGTTCGAACTTGAACGCTGCGGTTGCTGACCCACCAACGATTCGCGTCGTTACCCTTGAGCACCTGGCTGTGAATGGAATCCCGGAGCATTGGGCCGATCTGATATCGCGCGTGCGGCGGAGCGAAGGGCGGATGAGCTTGGATTTGATGGGGTTGGTGGAAGGGGAGAATAAGTGGGCCGTGGTGTTTCCGTATCGCTGGGAGACGTCGGATATTGAACAGGCGTTGAAGGGATTTGTATGGCTGGAGGTACTGGACAAAAGTAGCATGAGCATGCATGATCATGCATGACAGTCCGTGGCCATGCATGCGTGCCCATGGTCATGCATGAACTCGAATGTTCATGCGTGATGGATGGATGATGGCCGATTTTGCCTGATCTCGAGCATGCAATGAACATCGATGAGATACTGAAATTTTGTTACCTTAATTTTCCACTAGCTTGTCATGCATGTTTGCTTCATCCATGGTCATTCATGGTCATTGCGACAATGTTCAACTTCCATATTTATTTGATCCGAAGCACTTTTCCATCAGTTTTGATGTACAGATTCGGCAGCAACGCAGCGCAGCGAACTGTTTACTTCCCAGTGAATACTGTTCGTTATAAACTATGGTGCGTGGTACGTAGCTTTATTCTGTTTATTTTATTTGCGTTCCATAGGTAAATTGGCTGCGAATAATTGTGTACGGATACTACATAGGTCTAAGTAAGTGCCTGTTACATTTAAATATATTTGCATCGAATCTATGAACAATGCTGACGAGCATTTTCATTTTAGGCACCTAGACTCACTATAAGGTTAAAATTTACACAACTCGAGAGTGCCGGGAGCTCAGACCACTATTAGTTCTCTGCAATTGAACTACAGCTCGATAGATCAGCGGACCGCCGGAAGCCGAAGCTCTCCCCGAGAAGCCGAATGGACTGATTCTCCGGCATCAGGGATCATGGGCATTCCGTGTTCATGAATGGAGAAATTTTCTCAAAGAATTTCATTCAATTGATGCCCATTGGCCACTCATGCGCGTTCATCGATGCCGGACAGGGCACCATGAATGACCATCGAGGTCCACGGATGATCATGGATGGGCATGGATGTCACGCGTGACCATCCCACTTTTGTCCAGTAAAGCCCGTCATAGATTTGCTTCGGGGACGGGGTCACTGAGTGCGCAACAGGAGGAAGCGATGGGGAACCTGTTAGCTGGCGAGGGCTCGGCGGGAATACATTGAGTACGATCATCGGTTTCTGCTACGATTGATATCGATTCCAACTAATTCGTTTGGGTTGCTTTCAGTGCGCCTATCATGATACCTAGTCTACAAGACGGTCACTGGCCTACATTCGCTCACACCTAATTGCTTAACCTTTAGGTTAGGCTACCCAGACAGGCTTGCGTTTTGTTGCGCGGAACAAATAACCGCGGGGGGCGCCGCCAAATAAAGTATGTGTCACCTAATATGCGTAAGCTTGTTTCAACACCCGACACTCCGCCGCAACTCCGCCGTTTCAACTTGTTCTCTTAACTGATGTATTCAGCTTGAGCTTCAGGATCTTAACAGATTGCCATCTAATCTGCTCTGTGGGCACCATCATACAAGGAAGGAGTGTCGCCCAAGTGTCGCCTTGGCCCTCGAATTGCAGCGGAAATTTAGGGGTTCGCTCTTGGTTCGCTCGAGTAGCTGCTTGCTCAAATCCGAGTCTACATATTCCTTCTCAAGCAAAGTAGATACAAATGCCTTTGGAATGTGTTGGTAGGTTAATCTTCGCATCCCGCGTAATCCAGACTCTAGAGTTGCTCCAGAGACATGATTTCGACTCTTTTTTTTTAAGAAATAGGGGATGTCGGCCTGTCTTCCGTGCCTGCCGAGACAATGTGCAGCGGCGGTGCACTGCAGAAGAGGGACTTGAACATTTGAACTTTCAATCAGAGGAAATCACCATGTCAAGTCGAGAATTTAAGATAAAATTCAATTGAGTGTTTTGGAAGCGGCAGGACTGAGACTGAAAATCCTGAAATTTATTAAAGGTTAAGCTTCCGCCTCGCAGAGGCCATATACCTGTCATAAACTCGTACTTAGAATCCCATCCTTCGCCAAGAACTCCGTCCTTGAACTCTCTCCATCTCACCGACATCAGCCACGCTGAAACAGGTTCAAAATGCTAACCATACGGGACATGCGTAGGCTTCAGCACATGTTGTGTGTTCGATCCGAGTGCGACTCTCCGTGACCCTGTACCACTGTAGGGATGAATCAGTGCTGTTTTTCCTACTGATTCATTTCTGCTGATTCATCCCATTCATCAATCATCATACAGCCAAACCAAGCCCAAAAACGAAGCGGGCTCAAGTGTTTCCGACACTGTACATAGTTTGCCTTCAATGATATTTGTTCTCGGACCGAGTTTGATTCTCGGCTGCCCACAATTTTACATACTTCACTTGATATTCTGCTTCATATGCATCAGTTGCTTTCTTCTTTTTTCGTCTCCGAGTTCGAATCTCGGCGATTCATGCAACAAACGTGGCAAGCTCTATGTGTCTTTTGCTGTTTCTGTTTCTTTTTCTCCCTTTCAATCAAAGGAACAAACGGGGTTTATTAATTCTCCTTAGTATCGCGATCTGCGCGATGAGCTCAAGAGCCCCGGGCCGACCTCTCGTGGAAGTATCTATTGTACCGCGCGCTGAGTTCATTTTCCACCGGCACACGCGCCGATATTCGAATCACTTAGAATTATTTCTCAGAATCCGAGCAAGACTTAATTGGATGGATTAAGTTCCCAATTTGCGCAAACAAGAGATATTCAGTCCTGAAATTTTCCATACAATGTCACAAAGTGGTTTCAGAGCCTTCCGCCTCCTTCCCTCCCAAGGCTGTGTCTCGGCATTTCTTGGTGGATACCCCTTGCACGTAAGGCACTGGATTGTGCTGCGATTTGATTTATGGAAGCGTCTGGCTCATGAATTTTGCCTTTGACCTCATTCAAGAGATCTGGGCGGCCACGGAGGAACTTGTGGTGTGAAAACTCCCACATCTGAGCATCAGACGCGATACGCTCGTCGCGCGGTGTGCGGTTGATTCTCTGGAAGCCGTGCTTGTTCATTTGGCGCACAAAGCTGGAGAACTGTGAAGTAACAGGACGATGAGGTGACTAAATCAACAGTGGTGAACAGACTTACATTGTTGTGCTTGAAGTGGTTGGACAGAACGGTGCGGCAGAATTCACCAGGATCGCGGATGACGAAAGAGGTTCCTGGCTCGGTCCAGAAGATAAAATGAGAGGATTCGGGATCATTGATCATTTGGTACAACTTGGCGACAAAAGTATTTGTCGCGATCCCTATATTGGGAACGGCAATCTTTATGCTGTCGCTGCCTGAAACTGCAGAATCGGTAGAGTCTAACAGTCACCATAGATTCAATCGAATAGAAATCATGAGAAATGCGAAAAACACACATACAGTATCCCAAATCCGCAGCGGAAAATCTATTACGAGCTTCCCGCACGACACGGTTGATATGTTCAAAGGACTTCTGAAGGAAGACTAGGCCTGTAATGATGCGTCAACCATGCGACGAGGTAATAGTATCTGTATCTCTACGAAACTCCCACCATTAGACTGCACAATATCATTCTGTTCCTCGATTTTTTTAATGAAGTCTCCAATGAACTGAATTTGCACTTCAGAGTTCTCCTACCAACAAAAATAAATGAAAACTAGCGCAGTATAATTGAAACACTGTACCTCTTCAAAGACATCCTGCCAGTTGTCGTCGTGGGATATGACGACGCTAGCATTCGGGATCTAGATTCATGGCGTCAGCGAATTTCAATACCTTGAAAACCGGCACGACCTTCTCAAACAGGTACTTGTTGATGAATGAGCCGGGGTGAAATGCCTGTGTGTAACGTGTGAAGGATTCTCTCAGGCAGATTTCAAACTGACCTCGGAAGGGGGAAAGTCTTGTAGGACAACATTTCTAGATTGTCCTCCGTAATTTCCCGATGTTCCTCCTTGAAAGAAGCTCAAGAGTTGCGAAGTGATAGAGGATCCTTGAGCTAGAGATCGGCTAATCGAATTTCCAATCTGGAAGCTCGAGTCATCCGCTTCGCCAATCCGAATCGTTTGCGAAATTCGACCCCATATACCCGTTGCTAGAGAGATTGAAAATCCATGAAGGAATAGAGTCTGGTTGCCGCAAGGTTCGCGGAGCGGAGTCGGATCGTGAAATTTCTTTTGCGCTGGATTCCCCGTCCATCGATATTTACCGGAGACAATTGGTCTGAAGGTCAGCTGAAAGTCAGGCAAATTAGTGACACTATGGAATGTCGCCATTCCCCAGGACGTGGCCTTTTCACAACCGGTGATGAGGTATATTGGGCCAGTCATTTGTCGACCCCTCGGACCATTTATGTATTTGAACCATTCTTCCGCATTCGCCGCTGCATATTCACGCACCGCCTCCAAGTTCTCAAGCTTTTGTAAATGCGAGCCCTCGGGGAGAGCTAGTACTGCACCCTGCGGCGCCTGACAACCCAGAATGAAGTCCCCTCCCGGAAATAAGCTGCCGAAGAGAGACACTCGATAAGCCTCCCTGTTCCTCGAAAGAAAGTTGAAACGCACCCGGGATCCAAGCGTTGAACAGATGATGTCGAGACATGACTCCCTGCCAGATTTTCCTGGTCATAAACATCCAGGGTGTCGAACGGCGCCAATGGATAGAAGTTTTCGGGTACATTGTGATTGTTGATCGGATGCTCAGCCGAAAGATAGATATTGAAAAAGAAATCGAATGCGCCTTCTGCGGTAATCCTGCCAACATCACCTATCGCAACCCCCGATTCCCGGTACTCTGGTGTAAGGTTTCGCCGTGGTTTCGGGTCATACAGGGGAAATCCGCGCTTTTGCCGCATCAATTGTTTACAATAAATTTCACTCTCTGAGAAGCTGTCGTCCACTAGACAATTGATTTGTGTGGAAGTCGAATTCGGTTGCTGCCATTCTCGTGTGAATTATGAACGTCAAGTTGAAGGTTCACTCACCGGTACATAGTTATTCACCGTCACGTTTCCGGAAGCAAAATGACCACCAGCGATCTTGAAGCCTGCTGCACCCTCGAACAGATGCGAGCTATGCAAGGGAATTGATATGAAGTATGGTCAAGGGATGTAGATGCACCTTGAGACATGACTCGCTGTGTGTGGCTTGACGGCCGGAGGGGATGGCTCGGTCACAGGCTGAATCGTACCCGAACGATCTTCATTGCTGTTGACATGAAAATCTGGAGCGAGTTGCGTGTGAAAGACCGCATCCATGTAGACGCCGGGAGTAGAAAAGATTTGAAGGGAATTATCAAGCTCAGGTTTATATGTGGTCGTTTGAAGGCAGTGCTCTCGAATACAGCCATCTCATTGAAATTTGGAAGTTTAGACAGTTCGATATCATCGGCAGTACTTGTCGCAAGGCAGTGGCATAAGGGGCTTAAAACGAGGGAAGACCAGAGAGGGGGGATTGAAATCAGAGCTCGGGCCGCCGCTAGTGTCGAGCAGTGCAAGAGTCGTCGTCGTCGTTGGTGGCAACGAGGAAGAGCGGTGACAGTCACGCTGTGACTCCGGCCATCGGCTTGCCAGAACGCCGGTCCACCTCTTGTCCCGAACCACCGCGACGAGTCACGATTTACGGCGTACGCCCTGTGTCGACGCCTCGAATCGATATCGTTCTCAAGTATATGGTCTCGGTCTGGTTCCTCCACTGAGCCCTCCTGCTTCAGCTCCACGCCTCTACTGTACAAACTTATGACGACTTCGCCCTCTTGATTCGAATATTCTGGCTACCGACTGAAATTCTCATACTCGGTCCCACGCTTCATACTTCCAGGAAAATAGTGCACTCTTGTCATTCTTGGGTTCGTTTCCCAAGAATCGATTCTGAGAAGAATTTTGATTGTTGTCGTTTTGGCTTCTTCAATGGACCTCATATGTTGGAACTTGATCTTCACGGAGACGGGTGGCGCTGAATTTATTCAGTAAGTTTACTTTTCCTTCCCCCGGTATATTCACGTCTCTCCTTTCCTCTACTCGTTGTGCGATACTGTCGAATTTCGTCGCAATTCTGACTACAGCTCTTCCCTCCCACGGAAAGAGCTTAGCAAGTGCGCCGATGTTTCTCTTCCCCATTGATAAATTTTTCATGCAACTGCAACACCCGGCGGTATCTATTCTCTTCGCGCTCATCATCATTGCGGCCGCCGCCGCTTACAGTCCGTCGGGAAAACAGCCCGTGAATCTATTCAACGGTTGCACTACTGTATTCAACCTGCCGATCTGGGGTTTTGGTTGGTTTTCGGGACGAAAAAAAATTGGATGCCACAACGCACGACCGATGTTGACAACGACAAAGTCCGGCGTCCGTAGGCCCCTTCGTCGGGTCTGTTTCAAGTCTGTTTACTGTACCTCTCTTCTGATCTTCGTTCATAGCATAACATCACGGGCAACCTCAGCGAATCAATGCTTGGACATCGTCCTTCGAAAAGTCAAATGGCTCCAAACGAGTACGCAATTAAAAATGTCATCGCTTCGACTTGAATGATACGCAGCCGGTAAAGCATGTCATACAGTGTGTCGCACTTGTTGCTTATTGTTATGCTTCCCGGATCCGCATGGAGAGATGTTATGCTTCCCGACAATTTTAAAATTCATACAATGCGTCGGACTTGTTGCTCATTGTTTTGCTTCCCGAATACAGCGATCAGCACTGAACAGAGCCGCTGTGCCAAGCGCAAGCGCTACGCGGTTCCGTACGCGAGCTTTGCCAAGCCTAATCCACTCTTCACCCAGGACGCAGGATATAAAAGCCAGTCGCAGGAAAATCATTCGACAGCACAAAGTAATCACCCTCTCCTCTCCTCGACGCACGCCGCTCATCCTCTCTTCTCTCCGTAGAGCCCACTACGATGCAGTTCACCACCACTCTCAAAGCTCTCGTCTTCGCCGCCGTGTGCTTGATCCCCAGCATTAGGGACAGTCAGACTAGCGTTTTTGGGCCGTTTATGAGGCGTTTATGAGGTCGTTTTTGAACTCGTTTATGAAGTCGTTTATCGAAATTGTTGGGATCAGAAAGTTGACAGGAACGTGGGAATAAACGCCTGGCGATTTATTTGGCGGGAGAAACGACCCATAAACGAGTGCAGAAACGCCTCCAAACGCGTTTATGCATCGTTTTTGAAGTCGTTTATCGTTTATCCCACGCATCTGAAATTCGAGAAACGGCTTCATAAACGACCTCATAAACGACCCTCAAAACCCTACTCTGACTGTCCCTATTGCTGCCGGCCCGACGCTCGCCGACTCCGACGATTCCGTTGCCAAGAAGAAGAAGTGCTGCGACCCCGACTTTTTCTACCCCTGCATGACCGCACAATTGCTCGGGTGCAACCCTGACAGTGCGTACCCTTTCTTTCTAGTTCTCTATTAATTTTGATTGACTTTCTCCTGCAGACATCAACCTCTGCTCATACCAGGCCGAGCAAGACTGCCGTGAGTGATGATATACTTCGCACTTTGTTTACATAAGAACTAATTATTGCCGTAGTCGCCTTATGTGTTGGGAAACCAGGAGCGACTCCTTCGCTTTGCAAGAACTAATTGTTGCCGTAGTCGCCCTATGTGTCGGGAAACCAGGAGTAACTCCTCTGCTTTGCTCGTAGAGTGTTGCTGGTTGAGGTACTCGATTACTTACGAGGGGTTCATTCAACACTCGAGTAATAGATACTGCGCAATTTAATGCTGTTGTTGTGGCTTGGTACATTCCAATAAAGCTGCACCTATTTCGAGTTGCAAGAGCGGTGAATTGAGATCTGGACACCATAGTCAAATTGATCATGACGAGCGAATCGAGTGGAGAGCGACGATACGACGATATTAATGTTGTCGATACATAAGACCTCTGTATGACTAGGTTTGGTAGAATCGGGTGCGAGTCTTTGATTAATCCAAATTAAAATCGAGACACGAACACACGTGAAAATCCCGTGACCGCGGTATGATGATGGCAACGTGCCCGACTCCTGACTCCTGAGTCGCTGTTTCAGGCTTCCTTTCATCTCGACCCCCATGGCTGAAGCCCAGCCGAGCTCCCCTCCTTTCAAGTCCACCGCGCCGTTTGACGATCCAAAGGCTGACACCATTTTACGGTCATCTGACGGCGTCGACTTTCGCGTTTACCGCGTCATCTTGTCCTCCGCCTCTCCGTTCTTCAAAACCATGTTCTCGCTCCCTCAGGACGCCTCAGAGGACTCCAAAATCCCCACTGTACCCTTCTCCGAAACGGGCCGAATTCTCGACCGCTTTCTACGCATATGGTATCCCGGGGCCACCACGGCCGGCTTCGACAGCTTGGAGCAGCTTGCGGATGTCATCCAATTGGCGCTCGGGAAATACGACCTGCAGTATCTTGCCCCGATTCTGAACAGGCAGTTACGCGTGTATGTCGAAAATCACTGCGTCTCCGTGTTCGCGATTGCGTGCCGCTACGGCTGGAAAGCCACCGCCAAGCTTGCGGCGAAACAAGCGCTTAATTTGGATCTACCCTCCATCTTCACTAGCACTGCGGCCAACCCCTACCTCCGACATATTACGGGCGATCAATTTCAAGCGCTGCTTATATATCATCATGCCTGCGGTAAAGCGGCGGCTGCCGCGGGGCGGCTGCTACCTTGGTCCGACGCAGAGTATGCGTGGAATAAATGCACTGTTGCCTCGTGCGCAGCGTGCGGGCAGTATAGCGAGATCCCAGGTCGCGGTCGGGTTGTGCCTCGTGCATGGATTTTCACATATTTGGATGAAGCTTCCGCCGCATTGAAGCAGAGGCCAGGTGCGAACGTGCAGAATCCTGCGCTTCTTGTCGCAGCTCAGTCGAAAGCGATGAGCTGTTCAAGCTCATCGCATGGCGGATATCACGCCACTTCACCCTGTCGAAGCCATGGCCTCCAGGATTTATCAAAGTTTGTTATGGACAAATACGTGCCCGCAGTGAACGAAGCTATTAAGGGGGTGGGTTTCTTTTTTCTTTCACGATTGATGTTGGCGTTGTCTGAATCTTTCCAGGTAACACTGCAGATCTAGTCTTGCAGGTGCAGTAGTGCACCTTTAAAAAAAACTTATTTCGTTGCAATTCGACGAGTCGGTGTCCAACAAAGGAGGAAGGATGAATGTTTTACGATATCTAAATTTATTGAACAAACAGAAACATGTATGATATTTCCCGCTTGGAATAATTGACTTCAACTTGTTTCTCAAAGTAGAGCTTCATGACCCCGATTCCGTCTCGTGCCCACGCAAAGTCAAACCAGGTCGAAAACTCCAGCTTGTCGACGGTTCAAGCGAACGACGATAGTGGGGTTCAACTGCGTATCAGCTCTAAACAATTCTCGTGATCTAATAACTTTCAACCACCTCTAGTTCAACCAACTCCCGAACCCGCCGAAAATGCCCCGGATGCGACTTCTCCAACTGCATCACATCCACTCCCCCCGGAAGTTCGTTGGCAATTTCAACCAAACCGTCAAGTACGGAAGAGGTGTTGCACCGCAAAATAGACAGGAACTCCACATCCTTGGCTTCTAAACGCATGACATGTACTTCTCTACATGCACGCGCATCCCACGTCGCCAAAGCCTCCTGTCGTGGGCTTACTCTCATTGAATCGACGCTCGTGAAGATTCTCCCTCGACTGTACTGCATAACGACGCAGAAGTCAGTCCTACCCGTCCTGTAGATGTATTCAAGCTTTTGGAGAAATATGCCGATTTTCTGAGCCTGATATTCGCGCAAATTGACGAATAAACCAAACCGGTTCTTCTGGGCGTAACATCGACCCTCTACGAAGACAGTCAGTCCGTTTGTTAGGCAACTTGAAGTCATAATATTGATATTGATTAAATACGCACCGCTAGTTGTTCTTCGACAATGTTTACGGTGTTCGTATCTTGTCCAAGCCAGTTTTTGGCACTCTTTCGAGCAGTAGAGAAGCAGGTGACACCGACCACATCGTCGAAGATCCGTTTTGTTTACCCTCAGGAGTCCGCACTAGAATGAGACCATTAGCATTGAGCGATATTCAATGAAGGCAAAACGATTCACCTCAATATTGGCACACGACCGGAGCGAAGAATATTGGGAACGGAATTCCTCGAGAATTCGAAGGCGCGATTGCATGAGTTCTGCGAATGCTGTCCATTCTTCCCAAACAATGTATGGAAACTGTTCGGAATTCTTCGCCCCATTCCCAAAGGCCTGAGTGGCGCTGCTGGCCATGTCGCGAAGTGACCCGTAGTCCAGAGTCGCCCGGGCGAGTTGGTCGAAGAGGTGATTCAATGGCGCATGAATATTCAGCTTCTCATTCTCCCCGAAGCTCTTGAGACTGCCACACATATGCAGGGCTTGAAGGAGCCCACATTGAACCGCATCGACCATGTATCGCGGGCTGATGTCGGTGAGCTGAGCAATCTGCTTCATGTACAGATATATGAGCACAAGCAGCTTCCATTTCATCCCGGGAGGCGGGGTAGCAGCTTGTAAAGCCAAAACTGAAAGGAACGGTGTTATTACTTGGATGTATCCGGCACCTGCGAGGCTCGCCCAAATACTGCGGTGAATGCCTGCGCCGAGATGATCAGTTAGACTCTGCACTCGGAATAAGTTCTCCGCGACGGTTATGCGCAATACGCCGTTTTCTTGAGCGTCTTGAACGAGAAGCCGAGTGTTTTTGACGATAACTACAGCTAGATCGTTGGTGCCACCGGCACCGATAACAATGTCATCCAGAAGGCGGGGAAAGCTGGCGCAGCAGTATAAGAAGTTGGTGAACACGTTCATCGCGCTTAGGCTCTCCTCTAGCTTCGGGGGGATGAGTCCTGCTTCCCAACAAGAAATCATGCTGTGCCATGTGTGCGCAACGAAGATGCCGATTTGTGGAGTACTGCGGATAGCCTCTGACGCTGTATCGACCAAGAACATAGGTACGAGCAGCTGAATCAACGAATAGCGTCCGTGAGTGCTGCCAGGCTCTTCGGGGAACCAGTCACAGTCATCCATCAACTGAATCCAGCGCCATATGCGCGGCCAGAGAGTGGGAAATGCGGAGCCGATGTCATTGGCGCTACACATGCTGAAGAGGGCGATGGCGCGGGACGCGCAGAGGCAGGTGGTTTGGAAGAATGATGTAGAGGGCTCGGTGGTTGGGTCGGGTGGCAAGCGCGCGGGGTCGAGGATTAATGAGATGAGGGGCAGAAAGGATGATGCGATGGTGGTGGAGAGGTCGAAGCGGCGGTCGAGGTACAACTTCAGGAGGATGATAAGGGCGGTGGCAACCACCTCTGAAGAGCTGGATGGGTCTGCGGCGACGCGTGCCACCCTCTATGGTGAACGCGGAGAAAGTGTCAGATTTGGAACAGGGAGACGGGAGCTGATGAGACGCACGCGAAATGTAGGAGGGATGGCTGATAGCTGGGCAGAAGTGAGCAGGCAGGACGACATATTGCGTAGATGTAGGTGGAAGAGGACAGGAAGGAAGTGGGTGGTCTTGGTCCACAAAAAACACAATAAGCCATTCGGTAGACATATTCGGAATTTCCCGCATGGACAAAGGAAGATGCGCGTACCAAAGCGTCGAAAGCGTGCGGCACTGCTATGCATGATCAAAACGCAAACCTGTGAACTCAATCGGTCTTTGCACCGGTACCACAGTGAAAGGACAAACGGCGCTATCAGTACCTTTTCTGTGAAAGTGACCACCTTATAGTTTCGAACAAGGTATGGAGCAACGAAAGAAGAAAAGGCTGCCGAAGGACATCAAACGTCGACCTGTGTACATAAGCCTCCCTCAGTTTTCGTTTGAATTCCAGTGGGATTTCTCTTACTTACTTGATGATCCTATGAACACTTATGTCGAAGCCATTGAGGTTGAGTTTCGCGGGAAGTCGAGCTAAGAACCGCAAAACATCGCGAGATGAGATACTCGCGTGTGTCAACACCAAGGATCAAGTGGAGACGTACAAGTGATGGTGAGTTTTGAGGGTAGACTCCGGTTTCTGTGCTTGGAACTGGAGAAAATTCGAGTCTCGGGCTGATTCGGGACCGATTCTGAATTGCGATTAATCGAGCTGAACAAGGACTGAAGATGACAACAAGTGGAGCTGTAGAGAAGGGGGTGCTGCCTGTAGTCTGTAGATAGGGAGGAAGAGTTGATCCAAGCCCCACGCCGGCGCCTAGGGAGCGCCACGTAAGGTCCTTCACCGCTGCTGTGTCGTCGGAGATGAGCGGTGAAGCTCACTGACATTGAGGTTGGACAGAAAATGGTGGGGTCAACTCTCCGTGCAAAAAATTGGGAAAGCAAATGTATTGAATTTGAACAGTAACGAACAATAGCCGAGATCCAAGTAGAATGGGTCAGCTGTAGAGATGAATGAGGAGAAGGGATCTACTGGATGGGACTGGAATCACGAAAGAGAAAGTGCGGGCACGCACCACGGATGTTCCCCGCCCTAGCTCAGACGTCCCTCAGTTCTGCGCTTTCAGACCCGCCAACTTGGCATACTTTGGCTTTGAAATAGGCCACATTGAAGTTTCGAAAAGGATATGGAGCAAAAGAAAAAGAGAACAAAGATGATTGAAAGATGGATCGTTTTAGTCCGCTGGGGCTATCCGCCATCCAGTAGTCTCGAAGAGTCCACGCATAGTTTCGGGCCATTTGACGTGAAGATTGAGCGGATGCGTGCGCCGACACCATCGAGCTCGTTGGTGGTGGATGTGCTGTCAAAAGCAGAAGCGGTGCCACTTGTTTGGTCGGTGTTGTCACTGCTTCCCACGCTTCCTGATACGATCAATTTGCCTCTTCTCCTCAACTTTCATGTTCCACTCAGAACTTGACGACCCACTGGCAATGAATGTTTCTTTCTACTACAAAGATACGCTATAGGTCAATGTAGCCTCCGTCGACCGCGTTCTTGACCGCGTTGCGTCTTGTTTGCTCTGCTCAATCACTGCCCAATCACTGCCAGTGATTCCCTGGCAAACCAGCTTCTCGTTCAACCGTTTTTCAAAGCACGTTTTATTGAGCCAACATCATCGCTCCGAATTAGTTGCCATGGGTGATAGCTTTGAGACTGTGATAACCCGAGCATTAGCTACTTGCGGTACGTTCTTCTTTTCGGGTCGAGATGGGATCGATCTTATTTACGACGACAAACGTCGCTCTTTCATTGGATTCCGAAGTGGACATTAGTTATTTGGAGAATAAATAGGTACGCAGGGTTCTCACTTTGCCAGGATCGGTCCCGGCAAATGAACAGTATTCAGAATGGAATCTATGTCGCTGGAGTGGCTGTTGGGTTCGATTCCCAATCCCGGCTTAATCTGGAGAGGTATGTGTTTTTATCTCCGATATATCAACCGTAATGCGGACTATATTCCGGTTTGTTGGAGCGAGCTTCAATTTTGGTGGAGAAATCTTCCCAAGGCGTGCGTCTCCTTCGCTCCTCATTGAATTCTTTTCCATCTTACCTCTCGTATTGTGGTGGTGGGACATTCGGCTGGGTCGGCGGCTGGGTGAGTCCTTATATCATTCGTTTTTCTTTTTCGTACAAGTTCTGTCGTAAAATCGACCATGCTTTCAATTTCTTTGTTTTTATTCTTTGTGCGATGTTGACATTGCTAAATCGATGTTAATTTACTTAACAAAGCGTCATCGCCACGAAACATCTCGACCTCTCCGTTGTATACATCGTCGGGATGATCCTCACAGCACCTGCGATGTTGGCGCCGGATATCTACCACCGATACCTCGAGCCGACGGCCTTCAAACTCAGCGAGGCCGCCCGCCGACGGCCGGATACCTGGGCATCGCGGGAGGAAGCTCATCGTTGGCTGCAGTCTCGGTTCCCTTGGAACCTTTGGGACGAGCGTGTTCTACGGCTGCTCGTGGTGCGTCCAACGCTCAACGCAATCATTCATTGAACCCCCCAATCGAACATTCCATTAATATACTCATTGACAGACACACGGCCTCACAGTCACCCCATCCAACATCAACGTAACCCTCAAATGCCCCAAACACCAAGAATCCGTATCCTTCCCCGACACAATCTCTCAATTCTCCGCCATCGAACAATTCCAGAAGATATGCCGCTTGATACCGCTGCACGTTGTTTGGGGAACGAAAGATCATCTCCTGCCCGAAGTTGTGCAGGGCTCGATTTCCGATGAGCCGCAGGGGAGAGTGGCGCGATGAAGATGGTTGGGTGTGGGCATATGATGTTTCAGGAGAGGCCTGGGGAGGTCGCTGGTGTTATTTCGAGTATTTGTGAGAGGATTGAAGATGCGGATGGCAAGTTGGAGGATGGGCGGAGACGCGTATGGGCGCAGCTCTGATTGATTCAATCCTTGAAGAATAGGATCTTTGTGGATTTGTCTAAAATCTGACTATGTGATTGGTTTCACGGGGATCTTCACGAGTTGCACTCATTCGTCGAGGTCATGACTATAGCATCGACTGATGGGAGTTCATCAAGAGCAAGCAAGAGATGAACAATTGAGCGTTCTTCGCACAGCTCTGGCGCGCTACGGATGCTTTCCCTACTAAGTAAATGCGTTGCTCATCAGACGGATGGCACCCAGCGGTGTTTCCGGCGTCCTTGGTGCTAAATCGGAATCAGATCTATAGGTACGAGTCGCATTGCTCCGGGCAGTGCGCTATCTCGCTCGCCGCCTTAACTTCCGTTTGAGTGACTCGATCTGTACGATCACGGTTGAACATTCCTTCATGATTGGGGTATGGCCTCTACGAGGCGGAAGCTTAACCTTTACTTGGTTTGTAGAAATTGCGTCGAAATTGCGCCAACTTGAAGGAGCACCATGACGTCTCTTAAAGCCGGGCCGAGATTGTCCGGTATTGATGGAGCACGTGAATATTTCTTCTTGTCTGTTTACCACAACCATGCTGTGTCGTCTTGTGCTTTTTTTTTCCATCTGAATGCCTTCTGCTTACGTCGACAACAATCAACACAGACTTGAGACATCGATCTAGCCCTGCCGCTACGAGGCAGAATCACAGCTCACTCAATCTCGCATCCAGCTTGTTCTCAAATGCCTGTCATTATCACGTCCAAGTCCAACAAATTGAAATCGTGAAAGTCTCCCTGTATCAGTTTCTTGACTTCTCCCTCCGGTATCAGGTCGTAGAACCATGACAATCGTTCGCGAGCGTAAATCTTGGTCTTTTCCGCTTTTACTTCGGTTCTACGCAACTCGGCTCTCAGTTCCTCGGAAATGTGGTTCCGAATTCGGTCTAATCTGAACGGGCGAAGTATACATAGTCCTTCAAGTTTCCGCACTCTTGATAACATGACATATGCACTCTGTATGCTCGGACATCCAGCAAGATCGATGCAGCACACGTCCAGGGACCGGCCTTGGGCATTGTGAGAGGTGAACGCGAAGGCTGGGATAAGCGGGAGTTGTGAACGTCTTGCTGAGTACAAGCTCTCTGAATTTGGGAGCTTGAACTCGATGTCGTCGGATACGGGTTTGAGGGTCACTCTGTTAGGATGAGGTGCGTGGATATTCTTATTCTTATATCCTTTGAAGTCAACATCAGCCGATATAGCATAACGCCTGCCATCAATCTCCTCATATACAACTGAGACAAGTGTCCCAGGGCTGCCGTTAGATATCCCGAGCTCTGTTGCGATGTTTTCGGTGCAAAATACAGGCATGCCCGGTAGGTAAGGCACCTTCCCGCCTAAATCATTCGCTTCTTTCACTGGTATTGCCCACGCTACTTCGGCAACCATGCCGGTAAGCTGGTATTTCTTAGCGCCGCGTCCTCGCGTATCTTTGGAGTGATAAACATGATATTCTTGGCTCGTTGCAGTGGAAAATGCATCCGACATTCCCAAATTATGACCATCCCGAGCAGCATTTGTATAAACGATCAGCGGGCATGCCTTGTCAGGCTGTTGGATCCACCTTTTGACATCGGTAAGTGCCTTAGTTGAGTCGGAGCACTCGATGTCTGACAGTACATAGCGATCTAGAACTTCCTTATCATCGACCGTGCACAAACCCTTTCTCAACCGCTTTAATATATCTAGTAAGACGGGGTCATCTTTCTGCCTCATTATTTCGTCAAGGATAACGACATGCTCAATCTGATGCCAAACTTGTATGCCTTTGGTTTCCTGGCGAGTTTTTTCATTCAAGTCATTCAAGCGGTTGTTTTCGTAGCATCTGACGTACTCTCGGGCAAACAGAGATGTCCCTCGAGGAGGCAGCAATTGACAGGGATCACCGGCTGCAACCCAATTCACCCCGCCCAAGATTCTCTCGGTATTCCCTTTTGCCATGCTTAAATATTCAGATAAACGAGCAACATCCTTCGCACTCAAAAAGTAAATCTCGTCTGTGACCAGGGTTTCAATTGGTTTTGCTTTTTGCTCCAGATTCTGCCGTGTATGAGGTTGTGACTTCATTTTCGCAGGTGGTACACGCAAATATGCTTCGGCATGAATTGTAGACCCCCCAATATCATTAGCGACAACACCAGTCGGTGCTGTGAGTCTCAATCGCTCGGAACGTCCGGTGATTTCATAGAATTCTTTCCAAGCTTTGAAGATCGCTGACTTTCCCGTGCCTCCTGGTCCAGTGCAGAGTAATGTCATTGGTGGCTCTCTTCGTCCGGTGTGTAATTCCTGACCGATTTTATCTGCTAACAGCAGGAATGCTCTCGACTGTTCATCATTCAAGGTATGTTTGACTATGAGAGCAAGGCACAATTTTTGATAAGGCAGGAGAGAGCCCCATCCGGCGGATCTCGAGTTTACGGACTCAATCCCACATGCACGTTGAACTCGGTCTGATATCTCTTTGGCTCGCTTTGCTTCGTTAATCAATGTGGTAGAAAGAGCATGGGGGATCCGATCTGACTGTTTGCGACTCGAGATCTGGTTCCTGTCACCTTCCGATGCTGCGTCTGACTGCTGTTTAATCAACTGATTCTTTTCAGCCACCAATGCTCGGCGCGCGCTTTCAGCATTCATCATATCCACTTCGTCTCCAATCCGTGTCAACTGATTGGAGTTTGGGATAACCACCTTGGAAGAAACTGAATAAAACCCGTGGTCGTTTGCCTCTTCGATGATAAGTAGCGCTTCACGTGTTGCGCGTGTATTCTTACCGAAGTTCAGGTGTACAGGATCAAGGTCATCGGGGTCAACTGCCTGCATTGCATTCTCCCATGCAGGATCAAAATCTTCGTCTGTCTTATCTTCCAAGCTCACACCGGCCTCTTTCGCACTGCTAAACAGATTTGCCAGTCTTTTGCTTCTTTTTGCAGCATAGTCAAACTTTGCGTCCCGCGTCTGATACAGTAACTGCATGTTCCGTATGATTTGTAAATGGTCAGGAGATATTGTGGGCATAAATTCATCGAGTGCCTCTCCCCAGCTTACATTCTCTGACTTCACAGGAAACGACTTGTTCTGACTCCAAGGCTTGAATAGAGTAAGCATCACTACTGCATATTTTTCCCTGTCCGGATCGAAGTCGTTCCGAGGGACTCGATAACCCATGAGTACTGGAATCACAGGTTGAGGGAGCTTTTTCAAGCAGTGTGTCATGTAGTCAGGGTGGCCTGGTTTGAACTTGAGGTAGACATTTCGTTGTGTGTTGGATTTTGGATTCTTCTCCTTCACATAATTTCTCAAGATGTCCCAGACACACGTCATTTCAAGTTCTGGAGGTCGATAAAACATATCATCGAACAGCTTTGAAAATCTTTTCCCTACAGCCTCGGTTCGGGGTTCAATCAGTCCGGTTTCTAGCGTGTCCGGTGAGAGCGATATCATGTTGTCATCTTCATCTTCCGGAATGATCAACCGTTGATGTTCATAGTTATCCAAGTCGTCGGCATCCTTTCCATTCACGTCTGATTCTACGTTGGGGTCCACAATCTTGACTTTAAACACGTCTCGCGCAAGGTCTCGCAGGAGAGACGACCACCAATATTCATGGTATGTGTCCGAGACATAATGATTCTTTCGCCCCAACAGGAAACAGGCAGTCTGCTGCCCACTCATCTCTCGCTTTCCTACCAGTGTATTTGCTGTCTTCACCATCAGCAAGCGACTTAGTTCCGAAGTGTCAGTTCCACCATCAATATCCATGGGAGGTTTATCTTGCAAAGCCTTGATCGAAGCGCACAAAGCAGAAAATACAATCGATGTATCGAGCTGCAATTTTATTGTATAGTTCAACATGTACTCAATGAGTGCCATGCTTACAGTTCCTGAAGCGATTTGTTTGAGATCAGTATTGCATCCCAGGCACAGTGTGATAGTGGGATTATGACCATTTAACTTCTCATTCTCGCATCGAATAACCAGATCACCATCTTCGTCAAAATGTGTTGCAGCCACCAGGGGGCGAGGAAGCTCAAATCGACAGTCCTTATCTGGATCAGCTAAGAACTTTATTCGTTGAGGAATGTGCTTGAAACAGGTTGGGTTGTGTTCGTGTATCAAGCCCGTATTCTCGCATAAATCCCGATGATGCTGATCCCTATTTGCAGAGTAGTCTTGCGAGTAGGGATCAAGGGGGCGACTCAGAACTGGGAGCTGTTTTGGCATCCCTTCTACTTGAACATATTCCGTGGTGTTTTGCTCAAAACTTTGACAAATGATGTCATCGTACCAGGCTCTCAATTTTTCTTTGAATACTGGATCAGCATTCATGCGGTCTTTCATATCCAAAGGCGAGGACGGAGCCCATCGGAGCCATATCAGAATATGCAAATGCAAAGAACCTCGAACCTGTGCTTCAATAACTGCATACCACCCAGCAACTTCGCCGAGAACACCGATTTTTGAAGCACGCTCGGTTCCCAAAATGATTTCGAGAAATTTTGTGACCATAAGGTGAAAGAACTCTGCGCCCGCAACGGGATTCTCCGCCAATATTTTCGCTCGGGTGCCACTTTCTTTATCTCCATCCAATGCATCGAAAATTGTGTCCAAGTTAACGTCTCGGCCAGCAAGGACTTGGGCAATTGGATTATGAGCGTCTGCAGGATTCACGGTACCGAAAATGTGCGGTAGACCGTTACATATGACCTTACCTTTGGCTTGCTGCTTCATACTGTCTACATCACCAGCAGAACCAGGAATATGGTCGGAGACGTAGTTGACATATTTCATCAATTGAGCCGCCGCCTTTTCACTATCCGTCTCCGGTTTCGCAAATGGATTACTGTCAAGCTTGGCCTTGTACGTGTCCATAGATTCAAGATCAACTTTGGGGATTAACTTTTGAATTACGGGAAACCAGGAGCGGTTGACTGCAAGCCGAGATTTAAAAGAAGTCTGTCGTCTTTGAATGATGTTACTCATCACAAAAATAAATGATTTATGAACCTGAAAACGCCGATCCGCAATGGTAAGTAAGTGTTGAACATGTGGTAAGGTGTCAACATGATGGAATCCGAAGTCTTTTGAGAGCCGCACATTGTTATTATCAATCATCCCAACGCCATACGGAAAGAGAGTCGGCCACAAGCATCCAAATACTCGCGGATTCTTCGAGGTATGGAGAGGAGTGTTACCCGAAGGAAACTTCACAAATTCGGTGTCCTGTTTCTTGAGTCGCTTCAAGGCTTCGAGTTTTCTCTGTTTGTAAGTTGATTCAAGGTTATCAGCATCCACAAGTGTGGTTGCGGTGAGTTCAAAAGGGTTTGTCAAATCGAAGATCTCAGCGTTGGCCTGCTCAGTGTATGAAGAGCCTTGATTAGTGGCGGAATTTGTTCGAAGAAAGTCCTTGACAGCCAAAGGGCAATCGTACTCGGGGTATTCTTCCAGATTAGCAACAACGGAATCTTTCTTCAAGTCCCCATAGAGCGGATTATTTTCAATCAGCCAGAACAATGCTTGCTTGACTTTCTGACGGCGCACAAGAAGCGGTGATTTTTGGAGCATGCTCTGGGTGACCTCCGTCTCCGGCGACGCCACAAGAATTACGCAGACTTCATCGCGAAGACGGAACAAAGGCAGAGGCATGGCACTGACAAATGAACTGGTATCTTGCGGTAAGATGCAAACATTTCCGCGCGCAGCGAGTTGTCCCGACGGACCAAGTTTAATCTTGTACATACATCTCGTAGCCCGTGCACGGGCTATACACTGTTCTTCCAAAAATGTCAACCCTTGGAGTTCCAGAGGAACATCGCCGATCCAAAGCCCATTTGCGTAGCTTCGCAGAGGGAGAGTTTGAAATTTATTGTGGCTCACGGATAGATTGCACAGATGACAGAGCACATAGCTACGGCCATCTATGAGCGTGGACGGCCTGAAAACTTCAATACGCGGTTGACGGGAACTTTCACGAAGGTTTTGAACTGCATGATTCAATACAGATATGTCAAGCTCTTCCACCGGTCTCATTCTTACGTCAATCGCCAACTCGAGCTTTCCGCAGAAAGAACATTCGTACCTCTTAAGTGCTTCATTGTTGGTGCTTTCTCGGAACTCATGGATTATCTGATCCTTTTCACTTTGCAAGAGAATTCGTGGAAACACCGGCGTTTCAGGGCTAGGACCTTCGGACGATGTTCGAGCCTTCTTTTGTGACTGTCCCTCGGCAACAGGATGCTTTCTCTTCTTGCCTTTTGCATATAAATTCAGCACGAGTGAGCATTCCTGTAATTCAGTAGAAGAAAGAATACGTTTGCCATTTATTCCAGCTTGGATAGCTTCCGATCTGAGAATCAAACAGCTATTCGTGCATTGATGTGATTCAAAATCTCTTCGTAACTCAGCGGCTTTTTTCTCTTGCCTGTCAGCGGTACGCCTTGACAGGTTTTGATGTCGAGGTACACACTGTTGGAGGACCTTGATGCTGGCATTCCGTGTTACGGCCAAGAATCGGACAACAGCAACCTTATCTTCAAGACTCAGACTCACATATGGATCAGCGATGTGTCGAACAGTCGGTCCGCCAATGTTGAGGCTAGACAGCTCAGGTGCAGAATCATTTACAGATTTGGACGGTGAAGCAAACAGCTCGTTCAAAGGTTCGGCCTGCAAAGCAGACGATTCATTTAAAGTTTCGGTCTGGTGTACAGACATTTTTATCACGGATTCGACCTGCAAAGCAGGCAATTCATATTCGTCCCGCAAAGCGGGCTCCCCTTGCGGGGTTGGAGACAGCGTCTCGGGGGTAATTTCATCGTCGTATAATGACGGAATGATATCTACGGAAACAAATTGTAAGCAAGCAGTCACGATAAAAGAGACACAATCAAAGAAAGCGAAAGCGGTGTAAGAAGGGGTATTCCCAGCATCATCGAGGTGATAATCGGCGAATACGGATACCATGGGATCGTCGGAGAAGAGGAAGCATTGATACTCACCATTAACGACGTTGAATTGAGCCTCATGTGTATACGGCGCGAAGACCACACCTCCGCCCCTAGCAGCTGCTTGGCATACAGCCATCCAGTCGTTGCCCAGTACGATATCGGCGAAAGAATCTTCCGTGATACCAACAGATAGAGGATCATATGTGAACATGGAGGAGGCAGAAGAAGTGCGAATCGAAGCGGCGATGGAGATTGCGACGAACAGAGTCGTCAGCGAAGAGGAGACTTTCAGTCCAATCGACCGAGCATAGTGCCGCGAGATCAGGGACCGAGGCTGCGAGTGGTAGAGGGTTTTGGCCGGATGGCCGTTGACGAGGCACATATCAGAGGGGGGTAGAGGAAGAGTGGACGGAGCGAAAGGAGGCTCGACGTTGTGGTTGCTGGTCAAGATGCAAAATTTCTCACACCTTGTCACACTACGGACCTTGGCAACACGCCGGCAGGAAAGGGCACGGAATACGGTCCGAATGCGACCGAGTCCTCTGCTCGGTACCGACTCTGACTCTGACCCTCGCTGCCTCTGTCAATCTCAAGTCAATCTTCGAGCATTTGAAATCTTGAGCATTTCTTCATGCTGTCGCTTGCTTTCGGAATCTTGCTCGACTGCAACGTTGAAACTGTCCTCCCCCCATCGACCAAGACAAACCAGCAGTGACAAACGGCCCCGACGGACGGTTTCAGGATGCCGACGGGACAAGAACCCCTCGACGCATGCTGACTGTAGCTTATTGACACATCTTTTGTTTGGCGGCGGCGTCTTGCGTATTTGTTCCGCTCCCCAAGATCGAAGCGTCTGA
Organism: Favolaschia claudopus; assembly: GCA_037176885.1. Classification (NCBI taxonomy): domain Eukaryota; kingdom Fungi; phylum Basidiomycota; class Agaricomycetes; order Agaricales; family Mycenaceae; genus Favolaschia; species Favolaschia claudopus. The sequence goes on from JAWWNJ010000076.1 coordinate 956,254, forward strand.
GGGTGGCCTAACCCTAAAGGTTAAGCAACCAATCGGGAAACTCGACACAAGGGACTTCAGTGGCAGCTAAGAACACGGCAGGGAAGTCGAAATTGAGGCAGAATCGAATTGATGGTGAATAGAAAATTTCAATTCTCGGGATTGCGTGCCTACTGCAAAGTTCAAAAGCGAGAGACGATACAAAGCTGATAGTATCAAGTAATTAAATCCACCTCTTCCTCATAATAACCTACTTCTTTACAGTAAATACACCTACAACTACAGCTACAAAGTGATTGCGTGGACTCCTACAAAGTCTACCTCTACATCATATCCTCCAACATCACAACCGTCCCTTTCGCCCTCGACAAAGCCAGCCCCTCGAGTCGCATGTGTAGACGTGCGTTGACGATGCTGCATACAGCCCAAACCGCGCTATTTGGATACAATATACATTGGTGAGTACACGCTGTCGCAGAGGAGCAGAATACTCTACGTTATAGCAACAAATACCTCCGCCGGCTGAGAGCTAATGTTCAGATGGAGGCTGGGAAGGAAGATTGAGGCAAGGGACGTACGGGTTTGAAGATAGAGATGATAACATCCGCTAGACGGAGACCTGTAATTTCAACTGCTCTGAATACCGACTCAGAGTACATAAATGGTTCCACGAACACCACAGAATCTTGCAGGAGGAGGAGGAGGAAAAGTAAGAGGGAATAATCAATTTTCGATGAAGCTTGAACACGGCTCACCAAAAAGAGGCCGAGTCCGTCTGTTTGTAATCCCGAGACAAGCTCGACGTGAGTCAGCCGAGGCCGATCCATTGCGTTGAACACCACCAGCACGGCTAAGAACAAATCGAATACCGACTGCGACGAATGAACGGTCAATATCAATCAATATTCAGCAAAGACGGGAAAAGAAAAGAAAAAGAAAAGAAACTGGGGGGAAATCAAGCAAGCGAACGCTCACCAAAACCGCCAGCATAGCGATAATCGTTTTGGGTTTCGTACCAAAGACACAGGTATGGAGGGATGGGCTATACGTGAGCTGTCCTGTATGAATCAAGCGTGAATTAATATCAATGTTGAATAAATGGCAGTGAAGTTTGAACGCGCTACGTACGTTGCATCGACATAGCACTGAATATCCCGAGGATGGTTGTAGTACTGATACAAATTCCGAAGACCGAGACTAATAGGCGCGCAACGTTTGCTCTGCGGTCCCATAGTGCGTATACACGAATGAGAACGACGACTACAAAGCCACAGTATTAGCGATTGGATGAATTGAGAGATGAAGAGAGATGAAGAGAGTACTTGCAATGTGAGATGGCTCCGGAGATTATGCATATTACGCCGTATATCCAGATGAATCGCTCGCATCTGGAAGAAGATAGGCTGCAATTAAGTTTTGTTCGAGGTGAGGCTCCTCGACGACATACGACTACACGGGATTCAACTCAACATTGCAACGGCTCCGATTCACATGCAGACTCACAGGCGTATCCAACGTCGTCGAAGTCCCGCTAAAAACTTATGAATGAAAATCGTCCATCAAGTCAGCCCCCTTCCATCCAAGAATTTGAATACTCGATGCTCACTGTACACCACATACGCCGTGACGCCCTCCGTGAGATACCGATTGATCACAAACGCCGCTTTGGAGTGCAACCGCACAGTCGAATTCCCCCAAATGGTCTTCACTTCCTGCCCGATTGTAAGACAGTGGTCGAATACGAGGAGGATGAAGATGGCGGCTGCAGAAATATTAATTCAAATTCGAGCGGGTGTTGGAAGATTGAAATGGTAGCGCTCACCCGTAATATACTGGAGAGTTTGGAATATTTGAAGAGTCTCTGTAACGGACGCAGGATCCATAGGGCAAAGGGAGGGAGGCGGCAGGAAAGCAAGCTGGATTGTAATCGCAGTTTGAGAATAAATAGTACCGACATCGGTGAGCAACGGAGGCACTGCGATGTGGCGGACATTCAATATAATGCATCGATCCGGGGTCACGGTGCTGGGTGATCATCTCAATCTTGATGGATCGGGATGATAACTTAGCTGTCGACGTGTACCCGCGCGAGGAATGGCCATAGTACGGAAATCTTATCGTTGCTGGCAATGTGAAGAAGGACCGGATGAGTTGCGAGCTCCATTCCTTCCTAAAGCCGCTGGTGCGCCGAGCCGGCAGGGCAGGTCGATCTAGTTCGCGGGAGAAGGAGGTACAGCACAATTGACGGCGGGAAGTGAAATTTCCGGCCTGGATGGGAGTCCTATTATAGGTACGATCGCCTAGAACACCTACAGAGACGCCAGCGCTTTGAGATACAACTCCCCTTCCGCACAAGATAGCTGCCAAGGCCACACGGAAAACGAAAATCCATAGATACTTACAGGAGTGAAAATCCTCGAGACTCGCGCATTTGAGGTGCCTCGCGAGTCGCAATCGAGATTCGAAATGAATCATCAAGCAAATGTTCAGAATAATGATGCTGGATGGCTAGAGCGTTCCAACTGCCCCAAAGTAACTTTCCATTCGTTTCGTCGCATGCTGGTGTTCTCCGCCTCAGGAAAGCAAATCCGAGACAAATCCGAGAGATTCGTGTCGACGATGCAGGGATGGTGAGTCGTGACGTGTCAAGCCTGAGGTCCAGGGAAAGCGGCAAGAAAGCGAACGAACATGAGACTCAAGGGTCTACCGCTGATGTCTGGTGTAAGCGAATACAGCAATGAGCTAAGCGCTGAGGAAGCCTATGAACTCTGCGATAGTGAGGTGGTGGTGCGAAGGAGACGAGCGGAGTTTGAAACTTGATGCAATCATGCACGCAAACAAACCAACAAACGCTTGCAACCGAAAAAGGAAATCCTTACACACAGCACAGAAACTGCACTGAGTAGTTTAACGTGTATTAAATTCCTTGGCAAGAATGACCTATCTCAGATGGAGGCAATTTATACAAGACCCATTCGCGCGCCGAAAACAAAGACTCTGCCGGAATCCAGAGTCGACTCGATATTCACTGATAAATACTCCAAGGTACTGACTCGTACGGCGGGAAAGCATTGTAGCCTGAACCGTAATCAATCAAAAGCTCGCAGCCAAAGGAAAAACAGGTAAAAGATTGCGAGTTTTACTTACTTAGCTGCATGTCGACCATGTTCAACTCAACCGCATCTTCATCCGGCCATTGTAAGTGCGGAGTTTGCAGCGTGATGCGCATGCCTGCGTCTTCGACGAGATGTTGGAGACCATTTACAAGTTTTTCAATCTCGGGGAGGACGGCGGGCTGGTTGCCGTCGGAAATGGGCTGAAGAATTATGTGTACGCGCCATAATGATTTCCGGTGGGCGTCCAACAATCTGAATATTTCATTAAACACATCGGCGGATCCGTCTCTCGAGAATAAAGACAAATTCTCGAGACGTGGAAGGTGCGGAAGAGCTAATGTCGACACTGTGCCAGTTGCCTGTGTTTGGAATGCAAAGTTAAGAAGGTCGAGTCTAGACACTTTTTCCCCTAATCGTAAGAGAGTCGGCGATATTGTCTGGGTGCTCGCACAAAGGGATAGGCGGTCAAGCGTACATCGTGAACGCAAGATGAACGAGATAGCTGCGTGGGAGCTATACTCATCGTAGACATTCACGCCTAAATGACGCAGTGAAGGGGCGGAGATGTGTTGGAGCATGTCGCCGAGATATCCTTCAATGTACAGAGACGAGAGGACACGAGCCACAACGGCTTTGGGCGCATGAGTATTTACATCTTCAGATCGGTGCCCAATATAACGAAATATGAGCTGACGAAGAAGAGGAAATAAATCCAAGACGGCAAGAGGGCAAGATGGGTCGAAGGATTCCAATTGCAAGGTGGTCAAATTAGACGACGCTGCTGCCACCGAAGTGAGGAGCCGGCGCGGGGCGCTTTGGAATAAGTTTCCAAAACGAAGTATCGCAAGAAGAGGGGATTTTGCACAGAGTGATGTTTCGCAGTCAAAGACGGACGGAACTACACCGTCAATGACCAGGATAGTAAGATTTCGGAGCGCGGAGAGGGAACCGTTGAAATTTCCGAGATCTAAGAAGTCTTGCCAAGGGAGATGGATCTCTAGATGTTTCCACCGGGAAAATCTGTTCTGTAAAACGTTCAACAGTCCACGTGGAAGCTGTGCAGTCCATTCCGGGTACTTGTAGGACCGGAGGGTAAGGGATAAGGTGTGTCCATTGCAGCGGGTAAACCACAGGTCGATGAGTGCAGCAGTGGAGTGCACACCAAAAGGCGAGACAGCTTCGTACCCGGGTTCGCGACGATATTCCATGAATAGTGAATCCCAAAGCTTCGATGTCGCCAGTGCGATGGTGCGCCATCGTCGGCAAATTTGGAGCAGAAGAAGGGGGGATTCGTGAGGATTAGGACGTGCAACGCCGTTGGCAGGCAGAGAGTGCAGAAATATCTTTGAATATAGCTCGAACGGCAGGTCTGCCTCAGAGGTCATTGTGGATACAAAGCAAGAGCCTGAGAGAACGTGACAGCCTGTGACTTTGCTGGTGACTCGGTTGATTGGATCAAACAGATCTAGATGTAGCCAAACATGGCCATCTCGGGCCAAACACCCTCGCGTCGGACAACGAGGAGATGACAGGGAGAGGGCGGACCAGCGCCGAAGCTGGGAGATGGTGGTGGTAGCGGCAAAGAAACATTGTGGCACAAACAACGTGCAAAGCCACAAGAGCCGAGTCGAGCTGAGCTGGTTCAGCTTGAGACAATGGGAACAAATAAAGCACGCGAGTTGCCTGATTTGGTTTGACAGGTTCAACCAGGCGAAATGTCAAAAGCTGTCTTTCACCCTCATCGTCGTCGGCGACGCTGCTGACGATCACCGACTACTCCGGTTTAGACTGCGCCAGGGTCCGTTTTCTTGTTCTGAGAATCCCCTCTTGTATTCGCTGCGGCCGCCCGGCCCGACGCGGACCCAAGTGTTACCCACTGGCAAGTTACGGTGGTGCAACGGTGGCGAGAATTTTCAATTCAGTCGTGCTCGCTGTGGCAGATCAGAGGCGCTACTCTTCCTTTGGACGTAGGAACGAGACATCAAGTAAGTTCATTCGTGCAGCTTTTTTACGGATTTTCCCGACAATTGGAAACCCGCCAGAAACATTAATAACATAGCTGCCTCCCAGTCAATATTTTTCGTGCGCCTTTTTTGTCGTGAGCTTCTTATCCGTTTATCGTCCTGTGATTGCTTTCTAGCTTATATTCTCGTATCGAATCTCTTGATCAAACGCGCCAAGTGTTCGATGACAAAAAGACCCTCGCACAGCGCCGGTACCGTTCCTGATCAGAAGGAGACAACGTTTCTCAAGGAATCGTTCCTGATACATTCTTCTTCGTTCATCATTCCGTGCTATCCAAGTTTCGATGCAATTCTATTGACTTTGACGCTGGTATGAAGTCCACCATGGAAGAATCTCATGATCATGTTCAAGAGCTTCTAGGACCAGAGAATAAACCTCGGGCGCTTCAACCGCTGTGGCATATCTTCGAAATGGGCAGAAGAATCACCATCCTGTATTCAGCTGGCAGACAACATGCTTCAACTGCATGAAAATCGGTCAAGATAGCTGTTGAATTTGGCGCGCGAATTTATTTCAGATGCATATGCTTCACGCGCTTGCGAAGCGATATAAAGCAGTATGTATAGTACTGTACCTTCACTCATCGAGTTCCACCCGCCTCTGAGCACGAACGAACTGTCCGCACGTACGCGTCTTCAAATTCTTTTGACAGTTTCACCCGTCTCATCATGATAGTGCAGACAACGATTTCAGAAAGTAAAGAATGACTTACACCAACGGCATCGCCCCCATCGTCACCGTCCGCGGCCCAGGCAACCTCCACCACCTCTCCTACAACTCCAACGGCGGCATCGTCAACTGCGTCGGCATCATGCCCGCGCCAGTCGCCGCCAACGCCACCAACGCCGTCACGAACTTCCTCCTCGGGTTCGCATACAGCTTCACGGGATATGCATTTTACTGGGACGGCGCCGGCCCGGCGTTCTGGCGCGTCGCGGGATCGCAGTTCGCTGAACCGGTCGGGACGAGTTGGTCGGCGGCGACGGGAGTGCCGTGGGGGAATCAGATTGATTTGGGGTTGAATGTGGAGAGTGAGGTGGCGACGGCTGCGAATGAGGATAATGAGGTTATTGCTTATATTATTCCGGGAGGGCTTGATTGAGGGTGGGATTGGGGTACCGGTTCAATGGCGGGAATACGTTAAGTTGATATTGATGGCGAATGGATGTAGGTAAGTATAGGAACTGAGAGAACAGGTCGAGAATGTGTACAACTGGAAAACAAGAAATGCAATTTAAACTTAACTCTTGAAGCTTGAAGTTTTGACGCGCTGGACTTTTCCGCGAGACGACGATGAGACTAGAGATCGTCGGAAACGGAAGATTGCCAGAGCGGAGTTTTAAATGTTCGGCCCCGTTCAGTGCCGCTCGGCAAATCCATTCTTGTCTCCTTCCCCCATGTCAGCATCCACCAGTTCTGGTTTCTCCGGAAAAACCTGCAGGATCATGCCACTGGGAGGTAAGTAGCCCTTTATTTCTCTTACTCGCTCAATACAAAATAACTTCTGTTAACATTCCACCCGCCCAGCATCGATAACATTCGGCACTGGAAGCACGCACGAATCCGGCTACCGCGCCCACCTCTACGACCTCCTCACCGCAGACGGAAACACCGTCCAAATGGTCGGCTCTCAATTCGCCGGCACCTTCGCGCAACCCAACAACGAAGGATACCCCGGATACTTCATATCCCAAGTCCACCGCCGCGCCCTCGCAGCCATGCCAATCTACAAACCAAACATCGTAACCATCCTAGTGGGAACGAACGACGTTGGGGCCAATCTTGATGCCGCTAACGCACCTCTACGGTTGACGAAAATGATTCAGGATGTATTGGACGGCGAGGTTGCAGGAGTATGTGTTGTGGTGTCGACCTTGCCGCCGAATAGGGATAGTAGAGCAAACGGGCGGATTACGAGCTTCAACGCCGCGCTTTCGGACGTTGTGCGGGATTTCGTGGATGCGGGGCGGGCGGTGGTGTTGGTTGACTGCCATGCAGTTGTTGGTGTTGAGGATCTAGTTGATTGGACGCATCCAAACGACGCAGCGTACGAGCGCATGGCGCGGGTATTTTATGATGGGATCCAGGAAGCGTTTGTGAAGGGATGGATATTCGACGTGCATGCTAGTGAGGCTTGAATGTCGCGTGTCTTGAGGAGAAGTGTCTACAACATTTCATAGGTACTTTCACAGATATCAGAACGAAAATAAAATCATGAGATACAGCACTGTCTCGAGAGAGAGTTGGTGCGACCTCTCATTTAGAGAAAGCGCCGAGCTCACCTACATCGCAACGCCTTGGCACACAGCAGACTTCTACACCCCGGCCCCTACCATCGAGACGGAAAACTCCATCACCCCTCCCTCGCGGCTCAACAAGCTGGGATATCTCTCCCTTGCAAACGCCTCGAGCCGCCTCATCAACCCCTCCCTCACACCCTGACTCTGATTCAATCTGAAATTCAACGAACACTCCACCCTTTTCAGATTCAACATCTGTGCCCGATTCCGCTCTATCGCGCTGACGAACGCGAATATCGACGACTCCGGCGCGAATCCCTCGTCCATATCTGCGTAGGTATCGAAGACGTATATGATATCTTCGACGCGGGGGATGGTGGACCAGAAGGTGTTGATAGTGGCTACGAGATCGACTGAGGAGATGAGGCGCTCTGAGAGCCGGAGACTGAGTGAGAGCAGGGAGGGGAGGGGAGGGAGGTGGAGTGGGAATGAGGGATGAGCATAGTCTATGATGCCGACGTCAGGGTTGAAAGATTGGAGGAGAATGAAAGGAAATCTGCACCGATTGAAGTGATCCATAAATGCCGCAGCGTTGAGGAGAGAGATTCGACAAGCCTGTACGTCATCGCATTGTCCTCCCAGTGCCAGTGAAGGCGCCATGTGCGGATCTTCTGGAGGTATGGACCCGAGTCGGGGCGGAGGAGGAAAAGAAGTGCGCTTTGGGGCTGGGTAGATAGGCCAAGAACGAGTTCCTCGAGATAACAACTCTCGGGATTATTGGGAACGCTCGATTCCATGTTGGGTGTTGTGAAAATTCGAATTTCCGTGAGCGAAAGTGTGCGCACATGAGACATTGCGGCGTGCAACAGATCCACCTGGACGCTGTGAATTTTGTACAAGGAGACCTTGTTCAAACTCGTAAGGGGCAGCAATTCGAGAATCCCTTGAACAAGGATGGGTGACATTTCGAACGTTGAATTCGGTGCGGAGTCAAATCCGCTGATCTGCAGATGCACGACTCCCTGGAGGGACGCAAGGACTCGCTGGAGTCGTGGACCGTCCGCATCAACCTCGAGCCGAAGAAATCCAATATGGAGGTGTCTAAAGTAGGAGACTATGTGCGGAGAGTTGATGCAGAACGCATGAACCCGCGCGATGGTGCGAAAGTCACGGATATTCTGGCGACTGTGTTGGAGGAGAAGTGAGTGGAAGATGAGCCGATGGCTGGGGCTGAGGAAGGCTTTGGACACCAGCGCGCACGAGCGCAGTGTTCGTTGGTCGGACACTGCTTCGACAATAGCTTCAATGAGTTCGACTGGGAGAGATGTCATGGAGAGGCGAGGGAGGGGACTTACGAAGTGCGATTCAATCCTAGCTTATATTTCTGGTGTCAGGATAACCATGAGGCCTTCTTGGCCCAGATATTCTCTCACATGTCATGGAACGCCGCATTTGAGCCCGATGGATTGCAGAGATGGTTTGCTCGCCCCCGGAGGCACCGTTTTGGCCAAGCGCAAAATTCAGTGTTCGATTCATCATGAGTGGTGAAACTCAAGGTGAAACTCACTGAGACGAGTATGAGAGGGACAGTCGCATTTTGAGAAACACACGGGCCCAATGGCCATGATTTTTGAGAAGTCGGCCTCGAGATATTCCAGATACCGTTGGTCGCTCGACGAACGTGCGCAAACTCGTGTTGTTCTCCCGGCATGATATCTTTGACTCGGCGTAACAAAAGACACCCCGTGATACTGCTTGAGTGAGTTGAACCTTTTGCAGAATCAGAGAACGGAGATATGAAACTCTCCGAGTCCTTGACAAATCCAGACCCATATTCTTTGGAATCCAAACGTTGAGAAGGATGTGAGGCGTTGAGTTGCGTTAGTACATGAAGATATCAAAGAAGTGTATGTCAGAGTCATAGGATGAAGAGAATGAATGACGATTCCTGACCACGAGAGACAGAGAGAAGATTTCGGCTTGAAAAACGCGATTGCGATCCCGAGAAGTCGTGTGTCGGGGATTATTGAATTGAGCACAGCTCCGCGGTAGATGTAGGCAAGGTGTAGCATAAATCACCGCAGAGTTCAGAAGACCAGGGATATCGTGGCGGGGCTGGGCTAGCGAGCAGGGAGGTGAAGAGGAGGAGGAAGGTGGGAGGAGAAGAACCAAATCCGTGGCGCCACATTAAGGCTCCAATGATTTTGTTTAAAAACAGTTTTAAACCATTAAAACGCTTTATATTTTCATTTAGTTTGCGAGGGGTCGTAAACCGTTGATAAACAGTTTATAAACCTATTTAAATCATTAATATTCCCAGCAGATATTTCCTCCCCGCCCGAGCGAAAGGTGTGAGGAAACAGGGCCAGGGTTCCTGGCAAGCTTCTGGTGATGAAAGTCTGAAGATGGTGAGGTGTGATTGGTCATGCCGATGATACGGTGATGTCTACTAATGATGCCGAGTTTGACAGCTTTGGCCGCTCTTCCTTGTTCCCAGGTCCTAAACGGCCTCAAAAACTATCGGGCACAACTTCATGTGCACTTGGTGGTGCAAGTCTACCATGACAGCTTCCTAGTGGTATCAATCGCTGCAGCGGATTATTTTGGTGATTTATTAATGTTTATAAACCGTTTAAACCGTTTTTAAACCGTTTTCTAGGGTTTATGTTTAGTTTACCGCTGGCCGTAAACATAAACTAAACAATTGGAGCCTTACGCCACATCGAGTCACAGATCAACGATGCGTGATGGACGTGACTTTGCTGTGACCCCCTTGCTCCCGACCTCCATGCACGAAAACTCTACGCAGCTGAAAGACGTCGCGACACGCATGGAACTCACTGCGAAACCGAGGAATGTCTGCAAGGTAATGGAACTGATCCTTCGGCCACCTCAATTTTCTCTGTTCGTCGACTGAGCTGGACTCGCTAAATGAGGGATCTCAACGGGTTTGCAACGCTGGCTGTGGCTCAAGCCTCGAAAAGAATATTTTCATAGGGCAGGGCTCGAATCTTTGCCCATTCGTCAAGCTCTTGGCGAAATCACTTGTTGAACTGTCGAAGCAAGTTCAGATGCTGTCGAGTGCAGGTGCGCTGCATTCCGTATTCAGCCATTTCTCCCTTCAAGTCACCTTATTTCTTTCTGGTTTGATTTGGATCCAGTTACCATCTTTCAGATGTGATACACCCATCGACATCGACGTCCACGAGCTCACGCTGACATCGCGGTCAACTGTTCAAGTTTTGAAAGGTACCGTCAGTACCGTTTTCCCACTCGAGTCGCCAGACCTCATAATCGCAAGTACGAGGTGAACATGGGTTTACTCAAGAACTGCAAATGTTTTTCTTGGCAAGGTTCGCCTCGCTTCAGCACCAGGCCCATCGCGTCGACAAGCTGCCAGCCTTCACGTCAAACGGTCCAGAACCAGTTTACCCGGCAGCTAGAGGCAACGTTGAAACTAAACAATCCATGAATAATAGTATTAATACTTCTTCAATCGTATAAAAGCCCGACTAACCTTTCTCAATCCCCAACTCCCCGCCAAATCACTCTCAACGCTCACAAGCAACTCTTCTCCATGCAGCTCATCTCCTCCATCGTGGGCCTCATCATCGTCGCCACCATGTCGGCAACCGCAACTCCGAACCCCGCTGTCGGACCTACTGCCGCCCTCGCCGGTCTCCTCAACATTAACGACTTCCAAGGCTTCGGACTCAACCTCGTCGACAATGGCCCTTCTCCCCCTAGCGAAGGCACTGCCGTCTTCGTATTCCCCGGCAGTTTCTCAAATGCTGTCAATCAAGAAGTGCTCCTTACTTCTTCTATGCTCCGCCGTCATCGTCAGATATTGACCTACCTCTCTAGTGGTCACTCATCCCGCAAGGCTCGAACACCTACCGCATCGCAAACGGGCTCGACTCGTCCTTATTCCTCTCTTACCCGGCTGCGGCGTTCGGCGGGAACGCCTACGGCGCTGAACTCATCGTATCCTCGAAATTTCCCGCAACGTTCGCACTTCAGACAATTAGTGCTTCCGCTAACACTGTCAGGTATGCGGCGAAGATAAATTTGAATAAATAAAATTTGGAATTGGAATTGTGTAGGATCGTTGAAGTGGGCAGCGGCCGCGCGTTGACTTCGTGGAAGGCCGTCCCTGGGATGTCTGGCGCACCGGTTCGTGTTCTCTTAGTAGTAGCGAAAATCAACGATTGATGCTGACGTTCGTTGTTTGGTCTAGGCCATCCTCGCGCAGATCGACCCGTCCCTGCAAACTCAGCAGTCGTGGAAGATCGTTGCTGCGCGTGAGTTGGCTCAGTTCAAATCTATTTGAATCACATCTGACTTTGACTCGTTGGATGCTTCAGCCCTTGCGTGAACGAGCGAAGAGTGAATCTCGTGTATATCTCTAAAGCTGTTGTTGTGCCGAAGTGTTTGGTTGACGATTTATTTATTATCTATGAATTGTTTCTGTCAGAATGGAAGCGCCTCTGCCGGAGACCTGGCTGCTTTGTTGCACAGCTCGAAATTACATTATGATTGGGGTATGGCCTCTACGAGGCGGAAGCTTAACCTTTACTTGGTTTGTAGAAATTGCGTCGAAATTGCGCCAACTTGAAGGAGCACCATGACGTCTCTTAAAGCCGGGCCGAGATTGTCCGGTATTGATGGAGCACGTGAATATTTCTTCTTGTCTGTTTACCACAACCATGCTGTGTCGTCTTGTGCTTTTTTTTTCCATCTGAATGCCTTCTGCTTACGTCGACAACAATCAACACAGACTTGAGACATCGATCTAGCCCTGCCGCTACGAGGCAGAATCACAGCTCACTCAATCTCGCATCCAGCTTGTTCTCAAATGCCTGTCATTATCACGTCCAAGTCCAACAAATTGAAATCGTGAAAGTCTCCCTGTATCAGTTTCTTGACTTCTCCCTCCGGTATCAGGTCGTAGAACCATGACAATCGTTCGCGAGCGTAAATCTTGGTCTTTTCCGCTTTTACTTCGGTTCTACGCAACTCGGCTCTCAGTTCCTCGGAAATGTGGTTCCGAATTCGGTCTAATCTGAACGGGCGAAGTATACATAGTCCTTCAAGTTTCCGCACTCTTGATAACATGACATATGCACTCTGTATGCTCGGACATCCAGCAAGATCGATGCAGCACACGTCCAGGGACCGGCCTTGGGCATTGTGAGAGGTGAACGCGAAGGCTGGGATAAGCGGGAGTTGTGAACGTCTTGCTGAGTACAAGCTCTCTGAATTTGGGAGCTTGAACTCGATGTCGTCGGATACGGGTTTGAGGGTCACTCTGTTAGGATGAGGTGCGTGGATATTCTTATTCTTATATCCTTTGAAGTCAACATCAGCCGATATAGCATAACGCCTGCCATCAATCTCCTCATATACAACTGAGACAAGTGTCCCAGGGCTGCCGTTAGATATCCCGAGCTCTGTTGCGATGTTTTCGGTGCAAAATACAGGCATGCCCGGTAGGTAAGGCACCTTCCCGCCTAAATCATTCGCTTCTTTCACTGGTATTGCCCACGCTACTTCGGCAACCATGCCGGTAAGCTGGTATTTCTTAGCGCCGCGTCCTCGCGTATCTTTGGAGTGATAAACATGATATTCTTGGCTCGTTGCAGTGGAAAATGCATCCGACATTCCCAAATTATGACCATCCCGAGCAGCATTTGTATAAACGATCAGCGGGCATGCCTTGTCAGGCTGTTGGATCCACCTTTTGACATCGGTAAGTGCCTTAGTTGAGTCGGAGCACTCGATGTCTGACAGTACATAGCGATCTAGAACTTCCTTATCATCGACCGTGCACAAACCCTTTCTCAACCGCTTTAATATATCTAGTAAGACGGGGTCATCTTTCTGCCTCATTATTTCGTCAAGGATAACGACATGCTCAATCTGATGCCAAACTTGTATGCCTTTGGTTTCCTGGCGAGTTTTTTCATTCAAGTCATTCAAGCGGTTGTTTTCGTAGCATCTGACGTACTCTCGGGCAAACAGAGATGTCCCTCGAGGAGGCAGCAATTGACAGGGATCACCGGCTGCAACCCAATTCACCCCGCCCAAGATTCTCTCGGTATTCCCTTTTGCCATGCTTAAATATTCAGATAAACGAGCAACATCCTTCGCACTCAAAAAGTAAATCTCGTCTGTGACCAGGGTTTCAATTGGTTTTGCTTTTTGCTCCAGATTCTGCCGTGTATGAGGTTGTGACTTCATTTTCGCAGGTGGTACACGCAAATATGCTTCGGCATGAATTGTAGACCCCCCAATATCATTAGCGACAACACCAGTCGGTGCTGTGAGTCTCAATCGCTCGGAACGTCCGGTGATTTCATAGAATTCTTTCCAAGCTTTGAAGATCGCTGACTTTCCCGTGCCTCCTGGTCCAGTGCAGAGTAATGTCATTGGTGGCTCTCTTCGTCCGGTGTGTAATTCCTGACCGATTTTATCTGCTAACAGCAGGAATGCTCTCGACTGTTCATCATTCAAGGTATGTTTGACTATGAGAGCAAGGCACAATTTTTGATAAGGCAGGAGAGAGCCCCATCCGGCGGATCTCGAGTTTACGGACTCAATCCCACATGCACGTTGAACTCGGTCTGATATCTCTTTGGCTCGCTTTGCTTCGTTAATCAATGTGGTAGAAAGAGCATGGGGGTCCGATCTGACTGTTTGCGACTCGAGATCTGGTTCCTGTCACCTTCCGATGCTGCGTCTGACTGCTGTTTAATCAACTGATTCTTTTCAGCCACCAATGCTCGGCGCGCGCTTTCAGCATTCATCATATCCACTTCGTCTCCAATCCGTGTCAACTGATTGGAGTTTGGGATAACCACCTTGGAAGAAACTGAATAAAACCCGTGGTCGTTTGCCTCTTCGATGATAAGTAGCGCTTCACGTGTTGCGCGTGTATTCTTACCGAAGTTCAGGTGTACAGGATCAAGGTCATCGGGGTCAACTGCCTGCATTGCATTCTCCCATGCAGGATCAAAATCTTCGTCTGTCTTATCTTCCAAGCTCACACCGGCCTCTTTCGCACTGCTAAACAGATTTGCCAGTCTTTTGCTTCTTTTTGCAGCATAGTCAAACTTTGCGTCCCGCGTCTGATACAGTAACTGCATGTTCCGTATGATTTGTAAATGGTCAGGAGATATTGTGGGCATAAATTCATCGAGTGCCTCTCCCCAGCTTACATTCTCTGACTTCACAGGAAACGACTTGTTCTGACTCCAAGGCTTGAATAGAGTAAGCATCACTACTGCATATTTTTCCCTGTCCGGATCGAAGTCGTTCCGAGGGACTCGATAACCCATGAGTACTGGAATCACAGGTTGAGGGAGCTTTTTCAAGCAGTGTGTCATGTAGTCAGGGTGGCCTGGTTTGAACTTGAGGTAGACATTTCGTTGTGTGTTGGATTTTGGATTCTTCTCCTTCACATAATTTCTCAAGATGTCCCAGACACACGTCATTTCAAGTTCTGGAGGTCGATAAAACATATCATCGAACAGCTTTGAAAATCTTTTCCCTACAGCCTCGGTTCGGGGTTCAATCAGTCCGGTTTCTAGCGTGTCCGGTGAGAGCGATATCATGTTGTCATCTTCATCTTCCGGAATGATCAACCGTTGATGTTCATAGTTATCCAAGTCGTCGGCATCCTTTCCATTCACGTCTGATTCTACGTTGGGGTCCACAATCTTGACTTTAAACACGTCTCGCGCAAGGTCTCGCAGGAGAGACGACCACCAATATTCATGGTATGTGTCCGAGACATAATGATTCTTTCGCCCCAACAGGAAACAGGCAGTCTGCTGCCCACTCATCTCTCGCTTTCCTACCAGTGTATTTGCTGTCTTCACCATCAGCAAGCGACTTAGTTCCGAAGTGTCAGTTCCACCATCAATATCCATGGGAGGTTTATCTTGCAAAGCCTTGATCGAAGCGCACAAAGCAGAAAATACAATCGATGTATCGAGCTGCAATTTTATTGTATAGTTCAACATGTACTCAATGAGTGCCATGCTTACAGTTCCTGAAGCGATTTGTTTGAGATCAGTATTGCATCCCAGGCACAGTGTGATAGTGGGATTATGACCATTTAACTTCTCATTCTCGCATCGAATAACCAGATCACCATCTTCGTCAAAATGTGTTGCAGCCACCAGGGGGCGAGGAAGCTCAAATCGACAGTCCTTATCTGGATCAGCTAAGAACTTTATTCGTTGAGGAATGTGCTTGAAACAGGTTGGGTTGTGTTCGTGTATCAAGCCCGTATTCTCGCATAAATCCCGATGATGCTGATCCCTATTTGCAGAGTAGTCTTGCGAGTAGGGATCAAGGGGGCGACTCAGAACTGGGAGCTGTTTTGGCATCCCTTCTACTTGAACATATTCCGTGGTGTTTTGCTCAAAACTTTGACAAATGATGTCATCGTACCAGGCTCTCAATTTTTCTTTGAATACTGGATCAGCATTCATGCGGTCTTTCATATCCAAAGGCGAGGACGGAGCCCATCGGAGCCATATCAGAATATGCAAATGCAAAGAACCTCGAACCTGTGCTTCAATAACTGCATACCACCCAGCAACTTCGCCGAGAACACCGATTTTTGAAGCACGCTCGGTTCCCAAAATGATTTCGAGAAATTTTGTGACCATAAGGTGAAAGAACTCTGCGCCCGCAACGGGATTCTCCGCCAATATTTTCGCTCGGGTGCCACTTTCTTTATCTCCATCCAATGCATCGAAAATTGTGTCCAAGTTAACGTCTCGGCCAGCAAGGACTTGGGCAATTGGATTATGAGCGTCTGCAGGATTCACGGTACCGAAAATGTGCGGTAGACCGTTACATATGACCTTACCTTTGGCTTGCTGCTTCATACTGTCTACATCACCAGCAGAACCAGGAATATGGTCGGAGACGTAGTTGACATATTTCATCAATTGAGCCGCCGCCTTTTCACTATCCGTCTCCGGTTTCGCAAATGGATTACTGTCAAGCTTGGCCTTGTACGTGTCCATAGATTCAAGATCAACTTTGGGGATTAACTTTTGAATTACGGGAAACCAGGAGCGGTTGACTGCAAGCCGAGATTTAAAAGAAGTCTGTCGTCTTTGAATGATGTTACTCATCACAAAAATAAATGATTTATGAACCTGAAAACGCCGATCCGCAATGGTAAGTAAGTGTTGAACATGTGGTAAGGTGTCAACATGATGGAATCCGAAGTCTTTTGAGAGCCGCACATTGTTATTATCAATCATCCCAACGCCATACGGAAAGAGAGTCGGCCACAAGCATCCAAATACTCGCGGATTCTTCGAGGTATGGAGAGGAGTGTTACCCGAAGGAAACTTCACAAATTCGGTGTCCTGTTTCTTGAGTCGCTTCAAGGCTTCGAGTTTTCTCTGTTTGTAAGTTGATTCAAGGTTATCAGCATCCACAAGTGTGGTTGCGGTGAGTTCAAAAGGGTTTGTCAAATCGAAGATCTCAGCGTTGGCCTGCTCAGTGTATGAAGAGCCTTGATTAGTGGCGGAATTTGTTCGAAGAAAGTCCTTGACAGCCAAAGGGCAATCGTACTCGGGGTATTCTTCCAGATTAGCAACAACGGAATCTTTCTTCAAGTCCCCATAGAGCGGATTATTTTCAATCAGCCAGAACAATGCTTGCTTGACTTTCTGACGGTGCACAAGAAGCGGTGATTTTTGGAGCATGCTCTGGGTGACCTCCGTCTCCGGCGACGCCACAAGAATTACGCAGACTTCATCGCGAAGACGGAACAAAGGCAGAGGCATGGCACTGACAAATGAACTGGTATCTTGCGGTAAGATGCAAACATTTCCGCGCGCAGCGAGTTGTCCCGACGGACCAAGTTTAATCTTGTACATACATCTCGTAGCCCGTGCACGGGCTATACACTGTTCTTCCAAAAATGTCAACCCTTGGAGTTCCAGAGGAACATCGCCGATCCAAAGCCCATTTGCGTAGCTTCGCAGAGGGAGAGTTTGAAATTTATTGTGGCTCACGGATAGATTGCACAGATGACAGAGCACATAGCTACGGCCATCTATGAGCGTGGACGGCCTGAAAACTTCAATACGCGGTTGACGGGAACTTTCACGAAGGTTTTGAACTGCATGATTCAATACAGATATGTCAAGCTCTTCCACCGGTCTCATTCTTACGTCAATCGCCAACTCGAGCTTTCCGCAGAAAGAACATTCGTACCTCTTAAGTGCTTCATTGTTGGTGCTTTCTCGGAACTCATGGATTATCTGATCCTTTTCACTTTGCAAGAGAATTCGTGGAAACACCGGCGTTTCAGGGCTAGGACCTTCGGACGATGTTCGAGCCTTCTTTTGTGACTGTCCCTCGGCAACAGGATGCTTTCTCTTCTTGCCTTTTGCATATAAATTCAGCACGAGTGAGCATTCCTGTAATTCAGTAGAAGAAAGAATACGTTTGCCATTTATTCCAGCTTGGATAGCTTCCGATCTGAGAATCAAACAGCTATTCGTGCATTGATGTGATTCAAAATCTCTTCGTAACTCAGCGGCTTTTTTCTCTTGCCTGTCAGCGGTACGCCTTGACAGGTTTTGATGTCGAGGTACACACTGTTGGAGGACCTTGATGCTGGCATTCCGTGTTACGGCCAAGAATCGGACAACAGCAACCTTATCTTCAAGACTCAGACTCACATATGGATCAGCGATGTGTCGAACAGTCGGTCCGCCAATGTTGAGGCTAGACAGCTCAGGTGCAGAATCATTTACAGATTTGGACGGTGAAGCAAACAGCTCGTTCAAAGGTTCGGCCTGCAAAGCAGACGATTCATTTAAAGTTTCGGTCTGGTGTACAGACATTTTTATCACGGATTCGACCTGCAAAGCAGGCAATTCATATTCGTCCCGCAAAGCGGGCTCCCCTTGCGGGGTTGGAGACAGCGTCTCGGGGGTAATTTCATCGTCGTATAATGACGGAATGATATCTACGGAAACAAATTGTAAGCAAGCAGTCACGATAAAAGAGACACAATCAAAGAAAGCGAAAGCGGTGTAAGAAGGGGTATTCCCAGCATCATCGAGGTGATAATCGGCGAATACGGATACCATGGGATCGTCGGAGAAGAGGAAGCATTGATACTCACCATTAACGACGTTGAATTGAGCCTCATGTGTATACGGCGCGAAGACCACACCTCCGCCCCTAGCAGCTGCTTGGCATACAGCCATCCAGTCGTTGCCCAGTACGATATCGGCGAAAGAATCTTCCGTGATACCAACAGATAGAGGATCATATGTGAACATGGAGGAGGCAGAAGAAGTGCGAATCGAAGCGGCGATGGAGATTGCGACGAACAGAGTCGTCAGCGAAGAGGAGACTTTCAGTCCAATCGACCGAGCATAGTGCCGCGAGATCAGGGACCGAGGCTGCGAGTGGTAGAGGGTTTTGGCCGGATGGCCGTTGACGAGGCACATATCAGAGGGGGGTAGAGGAAGAGTGGACGGAGCGAAAGGAGGCTCGACGTTGTGGTTGCTGGTCAAGATGCAAAATTTCTCACACCTTGTCACACTACGGACCTTGGCAACACGCCGGCAGGAAAGGGCACGGAATACGGTCCGAATGCGACCGAGTCCTCTGCTCGGTACCGACTCTGACTCTGACCCTCGCTGCCTCTGTCAATCTCAAGTCAATCTTCGAGCATTTGAAATCTTGAGCATTTCTTCATGCTGTCGCTTGCTTTCGGAATCTTGCTCGACTGCAACGTTGAAACTGTCCTCCCCCCATCGACCAAGACAAACCAGCAGTGACAAACGGCCCCGACGGACGGTTTCAGGATGCCGACGGGACAAGAACCCCTCGACGCATGCTGACTGTAGCTTATTGACACATCTTTTGTTTGGCGGCGGCGTCTTGCGTATTTGTTCCGCTCCCCAAGATCGAAGCGTCTGAGGGTGGCCTAACCCTAAAGGTTAAGCAATGAGAAAGGACTTAGGAAACTCCCCTTCCTCGCCTCGGTCAATCGTCGCGTCAGTCGGCATTGAGATTGCTGAAAATCAAACGCAAGACAGGAAAACGGCGACAAAGCGTAACCGGCTTTCCGGAGAGTGTGCTGTGCGATTTATGTCTCTGGATACTTGTTGGAAGAATTTCAGGATGGTCATGATCAAGTGCACGTGGTATTCGGCGATTGCCGATTAATTCGCACACACATCAGTCACGGTCACTTGTCACCCGCTTTCCTTTCGCCTCCATCCTCGAATCCATGGAACCCTTCCTGCCTCCGGAACTCGAACGAGAAATATTTGAAACGGCGGCAGCCAGGGATTGGAAAAACATCTCCACTCTGCTCCGCGTCTCACACAGAGTTCTCCGCTGGTGAGTAACCAATCTTCAATTCCAGTTCTACGTTATTTTGTGTCTCCCCATTTCAGAGAGTCGGCCTCTCAAGTATTCTCAGGGTGGAGCCGCTTCTTTACAGGACTCTCATTCTCAACGACTACCACCATGATCACGCTTTGCTGGCGCTCCGTTCCAAAACAGTCGAATTCAGAAAACAAGCAGTTCGCCACGTAATTCTGGGTTACTACACCGAACAAACTGGGGCTCACACTTTTCTATCCGGATGCCCCGGAATTGAGACCCTCGTCGTTGATGGATGTCCCTCGGAAGCATTGCTTTGTATAATGGACACCCTGCGCATTAAGAAACTTAACATCCGTTTCTCCTCCCGCTCTACACCCGAGTGGACTCGATCCACGCTATCCCGCCCACTTTTCCTCTCGATCACGCATCTGGAGATATATCGACACTATCTTCGGGAGTCTTCGGACCCTGTATCCTGGGATGAGGAATGGTGTCCTCTAGCAGCCCTTCCTGAGCTCACGCATTTATGCCTCGGTTATCAATTGGCAAGGGACATTCTTCGACCCACCCTCAAGAACTGTCTACAACTGCAGGTTTTGATTCCAATGTTTTGGCATGCTTATTCTGCGCGGCAGGCGGCGAAGTTTGCAGAGCTCGAGCTTTTGACTTCCGATTTCCGTGTGGTCGTTATGGTGATGGGTATTGAACAATTTAATGAGGACTGGGAGATGGGGGTGCGCGGGGGAGACGATTTTTGGCATCGCGCGGACTCGTTCGTGGCTCGAAAGCGCAGAGGGGAGATTGAAGGTGCGTCTTCTATATTAATTGTCTGATAGTTTCGGGACTGACTATCTACTTTAAGGGTCGGTGTATTTGTTGAAGGATTAATTCGTACGCGATAATCGTGCACAGCATTTCAGTCCGTCCTGTTTAATTCCACCTTGTGAACTGTGAACGAAACAAGGGGTCCCGTGGGGTAGGCAAGTGGTATACAGCTCTGTGAGCATACACAATACGGTATCTATTCTCATACATAACATATTATCTGCGACTGGCTAGTGGGCCGGACGAGGTAGTGGGCCATTTTGGAATCTCAGGATGATCAAGTTAAGATCTCCCTCCATGCAGTCAGTGGGTTTGAGTATGAGCTTGAGCGATACTATAGTACATGTCAGTTTTCGAGGGATACTGAGCTGTCAATCACCCAGTGTGGGAGGTTTTCTGTCGGGAGATAGACGTGTGAGTCCGAATTCTTATTTTTAGACCATTGTTTCGCGTTCGGCTCAACCTGCTCGAACCACGATGCGAATGGGCATGCCGGAGATTCACAGGTGGTCCTCAGACCTTAATGTACAGCCCTGTACCCTTCATGGACACAATTTACATCCCCAGTGGATATTTTGGGTGGGTGGCCCGTTAGCTTGTTGTTGCTATTTTTAGACACCTCACAAACAACTAGCGGGCGCCATGCGACCCCGGACCTTGCTTTTTGGGGGGATTCGTCGATCGCGTCAAGAAACAACAATAATATATTTCCATTTTTATGAGACTTAAGACTAATATGAGTAGCTGCACGCCATTCACGACGGTGTACAATAACCTAGAAGTATAGGTGGGTGGAACCTTGTGGTTCGTACTGCGAAATGGTGAACTAAGTTATTGAGCTATGAGGATCTTTAGTGAAGAAAGTGGAGAAGAGTAATTGCGGTGGGGGTATGGTAAGTACAGGGCGATACATCGTGTCTTCAATGTCTGGGGTTGCCTTCAACCTTGTTGATAAAACTGAGTTAGGGCTGGAAGATTGCAACTCACCCGCAACATGGCCCGCTCGCCGGAAGACAATCCATATAGTAATCGTCAGTGAGCGGATGTCGAAAAGTTGTGTAGTCGACGTCCGAGGGGTAGGTATCTGCGGGGGAAGTTGGTAAGTCGAGTTTGAAACAGGACAAAAGGATGATCAGAATTTGTACCATCAAGGACGGCCGTTGAAGACCCACCGGGCCAGAAATCCCGCTCACAGGACGTCAATGTATATAATCAAGCTTGCTGGCGGCTATGCGGCACTTGCAGAGGTTGAGAATGTCGAGATAGATAGAGTTAAATGTCCGTTCGGCGTTGGTAAGGGCTTGGAGGGCCGGTATTACCCTGCCGGCGGCTTGAACTTTTTCGAAAAAAGTCAGATCAGGTGTTGAAGTCTCCCCAAGAAAACGTCCCGCTCTCGGGACGTTGATATATAGCACGTCGCTGCGCGGCGCATCGATTGCCAATACTGTAAGTTACAGTAAGTACCATCAAACGAAAGGTAGAAGTGCGCCCAAAGTGCGCCGCTCCCGAGCATCCAAGCAAGATGAATCTTACCGCAACAAACCAGGTTGCCAGGCATCCACAGAGTGATGATGGTGCTTGTTTGGTGCTTGTAGCTTGAGCTTGAGCCTTGAAGCTTGACAGGCTTGAAGAGGAGGACGGGAAATTGTTGTGTTCGGTACTATTTGCAATCAGCAGATGGCTGAATTTCGACGAACAGAGTCAACGGAGTATTTGGTTTTGCGTGCAGCAGCGTGCTTGGCTCTGCTTAGATCAGAAGATGTTTGTATCTATGTGCAATCAGCAGATGGCTGAATTTCGACGAATAGAGTCAACGGAGTATTTGGTTCTGCGTGCCATACTTGGAGCTGCTTGCAATCAGCAGACGGCGAATTTTTTGACTAGCGGACAATCGAGATTCGATCTAGATTCGTTTGGGTTTATTTGGTTTTGGCTGATGAAGGCGCCGAATTTCCACGGAGGGGGACCTAGCTTAACAGCAAGGTCATTATTCAACGCGCCACGCATACCTCTCCTGATCCCGCCAGAGAATCTGACAAACCTTCTGGGAGGTAGGAACATATCTTAGAATACTAGTGTAGGTGTCAGGTATCCTCCATCAGCCGGTACGAGGCCAAGGAAGCTAAGGTGGCCCAGAGCCCAGTCGCTGATAATATACATATAGTACACACAATAATGTTCACTCTCTTTCCTTGTCCAGTATTTTTGCAAGTCGCACACCATCTACTGAACCATGGGTGGAAGGGTACTACTCGGTCCTCTATCGGTTTTTAATTCCGCGGCAATAGCCAACTCTCCTTCTGGGGGGAAACTGGAGTTCGCCTGATATGAAGGGATAGCGACCATGGCGTGTCCGGGAGCGAAGAGTTGTTGTCTGATGTGGTCGCGAGAGTTGAGTCTAGATTATTCGACAAAACAATTCAGTTTTGAAGCATACGCTGAGGGGTACGCACATTGACATGAAACTGAGGCAGTGGACTATACGAGTGTGTATGTCGGAACGTGGGAGCAGAGAGTTGTGTAGAGGAACTCACGGCGGACGAAAATGAAAAAGAATCTAAAACCGATACCGCCATATTATATTCTCAGATCATGCAAATTGCAATTCAAACAGAGCAGAAGCTTACGGAATTTGAATCAACGTGGATGGCCACACACTCCCCTGCACACACATTAGCAACGACAAATTTAGGTGAAACAAACAAGTTCTCACCGTAATCACATCACCAATTGTAAAGACTGTTGTGATAGCCCCGCTACTAACAGTATACGCAACAAGGGCGTTTATGGCTTTGTTCGTTCTGGAAGTCGCGATGAGAATGATACGGTTGTTCCTCGATAAAAATTAAGAAATCAGTCGCACCTTTTAAATCCTGTTTTACTTTTGAACAGCAGATAGATCATCGTGCAGGAGATGAGAAGGTCGCCGGTCGCGATGAAGGAGAGTCCAGTTGTTAGATAGACCTTCGAAGCCGCATCAGGAGGGAAGGGTGTTATACTTGTATAGAGAATTCATATCATACCACGAGGCCGCTGGCCGCTTGGAAGAATTCCAGTTGAAAACTGGGGACAGGATGAGATTCTGAGTAATTACACGGCGACGTCCCGTTCAAATAGACCTTTTGTGTGTGTACAGCGCTCCCAAAACTTGAAGTGATTGATGAGCGGGCATCGATTGAGGGCCGAGGCAAGTCATAAACTAAACGTACCGAACGATGTGAGAGAACAAATTGCCTGAGAGATTGGTCTTGGGTGTCTCAACATCGAGCATGGGATATTGTTACGCACGATTAGGATAGGAAGCAAAAGCGATTTCTTCGAGATAGTGTAGATTCTGGCTGCATAGAAAAGCTGCACCATCGTACTGATGACATCTGGAGGACAAATGAGCACATACTGGATATACAACTACCACGAATTTGAAGATACGGTACGTACTTCCAATCATGACTTCTACCTATCCATAGACGAAGATCGCCCTTCAACTCGGCTAGCAGTCGGACATCTGACGTACCAAGAGACTCCTATGAATTGCAATCAACCATAGGATACAGGGATAATCCTGGATTTACAGACTCACCACGGTGCTTTTCGCAACGCGACGTAATCTCCAAAGTTTGTGACAACGGTATGATATATCGAATGAGAAACAAGCGCGAGGTGTACGGTGTCCAGAGCGAAGAGAAAGATGACCTAGAAGAAAGCCCCGCCAATAACATTGTTACTACACCACATAACGGAATCGATAGCCTCGAGCACGTACGAATGTTCTCAGAAATACCGAGTCTCGAGTGCCGTATTTCGTGAAATAGAGGAATATTTGAAGGCAGGTTACGCCAAACAGCCTGGTATTCCGACGCCGATTTAGTCCCTGTGGTTCAAGTTGAAGATGAACACTAAACGGACGTACACTGCGGAGAAGATGACACCAAGGAGCCACGCCCCTAGAAGGTTGTCGAGCGGGAAGAGGCTAGCGCGGGGCAGGGCGATATGGGACATGAGAGAAGGGAGAAGGGATGGAGAGCTTCTGTGGGATGATCATCCCCATCCCTTATCTGCCCGGCTGCACGTCTTCCATAGAGTGGTGAGCCGGGGGAAGGATGGGGTGATTGATCTCTCGGTTCAACGTAAGTCCCCATCGAAGAATGGCTATTATTATTTGCTTACCAGCGGCGTAACTGTTATACGAACCCTGATGACATGCTGATAATCGCGGTGAAGAAGATGTGTTCATCGAAAGTATTCTTGGGGCCAGAGTCTGAACTCTACGGTGTATTCAGGAGGAGATGGGCTAGAAAGAGACACTATACCCAGTAATTATACGCTTCCACGCGCATGAGAGCGGATGAGAATATGGGACCGGTTCACCGTACTTACCTTCGTACCGATCAACTCTTTCCGTGACCTTTTGGCAAAGCCGTTGAGACAGCGGCCTGCGTGAGGTGTTGTGTGCGGAATAGTTCCAGTTGAGCCGCCGTGGGATAACAAACTCTCGAGAACCGAGAACCTGATCTTCACGGTGTTTAGGTATTTCCGAGATATTTTCGGTCATCTTCTGTTTAGATTGAGAGAGGAGCGGTGTCGGAGGCGACGATTAAAGCTCAACGCCTCCTAGATAAATCGTTTGGATCAGATCCCCAGAAACGAAGCAAAACGGCCTGGGAAAAAGCAATATTCTGGGAGATGCCGTGGATTGCCGTGGACCATTGTGATCTTCAGGGAATGCCGGAACGCCGGAGGGAAGTCGGCGCGCGTTTGAGTCGGTCGTGCCGAGACAGTCGGAAGGTTCGGCGGCTGCGGGTACGCCGCTGCGAAACTTCAAGAGAGTTTCTTAACAATTGCCGAAGACAAGAAGGCTCGAAAACATTATATATGAGCATCTGAGCATCCAACCTGGAAAGAAAGACAAAATCAATACAAGGACACAAATTCAGAACAAAAGCTGCCCCTGCCGACGGCGTTGATCGTCGCCATACTGAACAAGGTTTTGTTTGAACAATAACTCACAAAGAAGACGATAAAAGGCAGACGGAAAGCCGTTCATTAGAAACAAACAAGCACTAGAAACATGGGGAAAGTCAGCAGCTCGAAAAATCTGAGCAGAACAAGCACACTGACCATGTTGATTGAAAGCACCCCGCCTGTCAAGTTACGGCGTAAGGGCGTCAGCACGGTCAATTACAAAAGGTACGCTCACGGTTCAATGCAGGTTGTATTGCTTGGGATTAAACCGCCATTCTGCGCAGCCCAAAACAGCCGTTCAAACCAGGAACTGCTCGAAACGAGCCTAGCGAGGAGATTGAAAGATCGGCGCGATCGGCGCGCATGACGGAGGACGAGCGGTTGAAAGAGTTGGAAAGTGATCCTGACGCAAAAATTCTGGACGCAAAACGCACCTTGTGTCGCAAATGCGACAGGGTCATCTCGGAAACCTCGGGAGCGTATCGATTGTGCAATTGGAGGAACCACAAGGTATCCTGCATGAGGAACCGGAGCGAATCTGAGCCCAGGAGCAGGCGTAGCCTGGACTCGGATACAGCAAAAAGACGTAGAAAATCAGCTTGATGCGATGATATTGAGGTAGAGTGTAACCTGTCAGCCTTGGACATTTCAGATCTTTGAATTGACCGCCAGTTGGACTGAATGTCGACATCAGTTATGTCAGAGGCAACAACATAAAGCTATATTCAAGGATATCTTGGGGTTGGCCGCCAGCTACTTACGCATAGTGGGCGCGTACAACATGGAAGTTTGAAACAAGAAGCAATTTGATCCAATCAGAGATCGTAGGCAAACAGGGACAACGGCAACCAAATCCCATTCCCAGGCTTGTCACTGCGTGATAGTCACGTATCACCCTTGTCCTCGAACCACGATGTCGAGCGAAGACGCCAGTCTGCTCACACAGTCTCCCTATTTTCAGCATATCAACACCAACTATATCCCTACAGACACTGAGGCTGCGGATATCCGGGCCCACCTTGAGCCCCACGAGGCGGAACTTCTTCGACTCGAGTCGCTGATTGAACAGCTCGCCCTGCAGCGGAATCGGGTCAGAGACTATATCCTACCTCATAAAGCTCTGATTTCTCACCCGCGGCGTCTACCTCCGGAAATTCTAGAGGAAATATTCATTCAATGCCTTCCGACAGGGACACGAAGATCCGCAATGAGTGCAACGGAAGCTCCGCTGCTACTGGGACGCATATGCAGTAGCTGGAGGTCTATCGCGTTTGGAATGCCTAGACTTTGGACATCTCTCCACATCCCCTTGGATTTCTTTGCATTCAACGAAAGCAAGGAGACAGCGCTGATGAATTGGCTCGAGCGGTCTCTTCCGCTCCCCCTGTCGTTATCAGCGACTATGACCGACGTTCGAACGCACGCTTCCGAACATCGCCGCCTCGTTCAAAATCTTTTCCAATCTTCTGCACGCTTTGGTTCCCTGCGTCTAATGGGCATCTCCGCGGAAGAATTCGCTCGCATCTCCGAATCCAGCGCGCCACTTCTTGAACACATCGAGATCGTATTCTCCACCCCCCTCTCAGACGTCTCCGGCCCAACACTTCTCTCGTCCACCCTCCTCCGTACCATGAAACACTCCCGCATCGTGATCGAAGCCCCGAACCCCATGAAGCTCGTCGACACCGAAGGTCTTCCATGGATCCTCGACCACACAGAAACCCTCACATGGAATCACATCACGCACCTCACTCTCGTCCCCTCCTCCGGCTCTGGCTGGCAACGCGAGGACGTCTCACCGCGAATCGCTCACCGCCTCATCAGCGGTTGCCCCAACCTCCTCCACCTCGAGCTGCCCCTCGAACACCGGCACTGGGACGACGCCGCGTGGGCACCCACGGGCCGTCTCGTGACCCCCCTCGAATCCCTCATAATCCGCGACCCGCCAATCGCCATCCCCTGCTTCGCAACGCTCCTGCAGCGGTTGGAGATGCCGCATCTCCGTGTGTTAGATCTCCCGTCTTCAAACTTCGTCGCAGCCGCGCACGAATCGGCACCGAATGTGTTCTCCGATCTGGCTAGATACTCCCCGCTGTTATCTTCTCTGAGCTTGGGAATCCACGACTTCGCCTCGCGCTCCTTCCTGGATGCCGCCTTCCCCCTGCTCTCCACCCTCACCATCCGCAATTACTGTATCCACAACGAAGACGACGCCGTGATGGTGGCTGCATTCAACGCACTCACTCCTCGTCTCAGCGGCGAACCGTTCGCCTTCGCAGATCTCTCGCGACTCGAAATCGTTGGACTCATATCCGTCGAAGATCCCAAACTATCCGACCTGATCGCGAACCACATTACCTGCGAGACGAATCTTCGGCATCTGCAGTTGATTGTGCACGACCATCCTCCTCGTGCCGCCAACGCCGTGCGCATGCAGTGTTCCCGTGACGGCGCTCTTGATGTCGTGGTGCAGTACAAACCCTTTCAACGCAAGTATACTGCTTTTGATGGGATTGATGCTCGTCCCGCTATTGAACGTCACGGTGGAGGGGGTGAGTCTTGATATTTATTCTTTTACATGCCTCAGCTCAAATGATGTAGGCCATTCACAAACTTACCACTGAATTTAACTGCATGAACATCCGGAAGTGCGGCCTGTAAGATTGACTCATACATATCCTTCTGAACATAAGTTTGAACTAACGAGGCACCAGCGACAGTCTAGCGCTACTCTGGCTTTCACTTAGACTCCATGCGTTGAAAGTGGTCAAAATGCTTACAGTTTGCAGATACAAGAATATACCGACTTGTCTCCATCTTCACTTCTATCTTCACCGACAAAGCTCAAGCGCTCAAGACTTGACCGCTGGCGGCATCAGCAAGGCTGTACCGTGCCGGGGTTGCCATGTTCAGCTTCAACTCAGACCGAAATTTCCAGACCGACATTTCCTTTGCTTCTTCAGATTGACACTTCGCTTCGGGGTTGATAAGACGTGTATGTATATTATATTAATTGGATTTTTAGTACTAATGATCTACAGTCCGATTTGTACACAAACGTCCTTGATATACTTACATTGGCTTCATTTTACATCGAGGTATTTAAGACCACGAGAGCATTTACAGGCCAAGGGTGGCGAGAGTGAGACCCAACGCGAGGGAGCGGAGGAGGTTGGCGACGTCAACGAGCCTGCGTTCAAGACGAAGTCAGTTCAAAGCGCCGTCGTTGAGAGAAGAAAAGAGAACATACAGGTTGGCTACAAGGCGGAGAACACCAGCCAAGAGTTGTTCGAGGCCGCGGAGAACCTGGTTGAGAGACGTGTCGATGCCGGCGAGGAGAACGCCGAGGGTGGGGATGCTGGCTGCCTCGCCCAGAAGTCCGTCGAGCGCATTGGTGATGTCCTACAATCGCAGCGGGGTTTGAGACGACGGCCTAAATGAGATGAAAGGAATTGAGAACGTACAGTGAGGATGCCTGCGACGAGGTTGGCTATTTCGTCGTCGGATTGGCGCTTGCTGGACTCGCCGACGGGGTCGAGGGAGGCGAGGGAGGCAGTAGCGGTGTCGAGGGCGGCCGTGAGGTCGTTGATGAGAGGAGTGACCGTCGCGTCAGACGCGGTGCCCCCAGCCACGAGAGAATCTAAGTAAGTAAATCGTTAAGGAACCGAGAAGACAACGAGGACAAAAATAAACGCACTGATTTGAGGGAGGATTGAGTCGGTGGAGCTCTTGAGAGTGTTGAATACAGTCTCAATGTCGGCAGTGGAGGAGCGCTTGTGAACGACAGCAGCGCCGGACACAAAGCTCGTGGCGAACAAGAAGAGAGGAGCGAAACGAAGGGCGAACATTGTGTATTAGAGTGGGGCTAGTAGTGGTGCTGGTCGTGAAGTGTTGAGTGGGTTCGTTCGATGCGTTGTTGAATTTTTTGCTGCTGAACAAGACTGGTATTTATAGTATAATTGTACCCGTTGCATGTCGACGGGCCAAGAGAAAATCGCATTGAGGCGGCGTCATGTTTTTCGTCATTCGGATGCAGTTCTTGTGGATATTCTCCCGTTTCTACATTGTTTTAGGAAAGTTGGCGTGGGAGACGTCGGTGAAGTTTGCACTTCCATTCCCGATGTCGAGAACACCGAACGAAAGTGATGTCAGTTGGTGGATCTCCTCGCTTATGGTTTTTCAACTGCTTTCAGGACATACATTGGCTCTCGAGCTCTTCCAGCTTCGGGAAATCATATAAAAAGTGACATTGCTGTAATTTTCCTCCCTGTCATTTGGAGGGAGGGAAGTAACATCAACTGACTTGAGTTGCAACCTGGAAGCTTGCGTGTCGCTCCGATGTGGGTGTGGTGTTGGTCTCGGCAAAGGTTCATCGGCCATGATGTGAACCGTTGCCTTAGAGGTCGCCTTTTGATGGAGCGACGAGAAAGAAATGACGACTTCGCGTCTCTTCGCGTACTAGATAGCGTGGAGGGGAATCAGGAACACAGAATTTCGTGGACCCTCGGAGAGAAGTTCATGAATATGTACTGAGCGCAAATTCGTGGCTTATAATGGGTATTTTCTCTAGAGCGATAGCGCTAGCGGACACGATTTGAAAGCTAGGATTTAGGAGAGCAAACTTGAACTGCAGACGTGCCGGAGCCAACAGACCCGATTCAATTGAAAGACATGTTGCCTAAGAGTCTACTGTAGGTCAATCGCGCAGAGCGAAACGAGGTTGCATTCCTTTCCATGTTTGCCAGCTACAGCCGGTAAAGAAACGCGTTCTTTGCTCCTATCTGGTCGGCACGTGTCCGTGAACGTGAATGATGAAGCATCACTGATGGCGATGGAGATCCGTCACCGCAGCTTTTCTCTTCCTACCTCCACCATCTCGCTATGAGTCTCGCATTTCCGGCCGAGATGTGGCTCCACATCTTCTCTTTCGTGTCCGACGCTCGCTCGCTCAGGGCGATAATCCTCTCCTCCCGTCAATTTCATGACCTGGCGCTGCCGCAATTGTTGCGCAGCGTGTGCTGGAACTCGGTCGACAAGGCAGAAGCACATCTGGATTTTTTTGAGACGCAAATCAACCGCAGGACAATCCCTACGAAGCTCGCCCTTACGCTGCCGAGCGACAACTTCGCCCGTACGCCCGCTTATCTCTGCGCTAGAATCACCACTAATCTTCGTAGGAATTGAATCTATCACAGCTATCGTGGAACGGATTACCTGGTTCACCAGTTTGAAATCCCTTTCTTTCGCCAACGTTCACCTTTCCGCGTCGCTTTACGCTGTTCTCGCTCAGATTGCCACCCTCAAGGATCTGAGCCTCGATTCGTGTCACCTCGCAGTTTTTCCGGCACTATTTCAGCAGAACCCTTCTCCACCGGTCAACCTCAACATCTCGATAACCCATCTTACGGTCGGCGGCCTCATCCCCCTCGATGAAATCCAGACACGCACTCTGTATCGTCAGCTCTTGGCACTACTACAGAATCTCGTCTCGTTAACGCTCAAAGACCACTTCCCCGTCCACTTGAAATTTCGGCCTACCCTTACCTCACTGAGCATCTGCGCCCCATTTGACGCGCACGCCGTCAGCTTGCTCAACGTGCACTACCTCCCTAGCATCGCCGCTAAACTCCTCCACTTGCGCGTCGATGTTTTAGATGCACCTCCGGATCCGAGTATGCCCGCCGAGCCCGTTGAAATCGTCGAGATCTCGGCGCCCGTACTGCAGTCGTTCATGGGCTCGCTTTACATCGCCAACTGTCTACTCCGCACATCCCACAATCTTTCTTCGATTACGATTACCACTTTCGTCAAAAGGACACAGGATGCACTCGCGTTGGTCGAAGCTGCCAGCGCCGCCCCGATTGAAGATATCGAACTGAGAGTTGAAGAATGGGATGATGAGGTGTTACTTGCGATAACGCATCGTCTGCCTTTGTGCCGCCAGATCAAGCTTTTCTTCCGTTATTCTCAGCCGTCGGATGTGCGTTATCCGCTTTGTTCACATGCATGGTCTAACAATTACGCCTATCAGGACTTCCTCTTCAACCTCGGAATCCAACACCTCCCGTCCCTCCCCAACCTACACACCCTCCACGTTCACGCCGCCACGCCTATCCCGCCGCCGCCCGCACAGACTTTTGGTCTTCGCCGTCGTCCGGCAGCTACACAAACACAAACACAGCCAGAGGAAATGGCGCCGCCGCGTATCCCTGCTGTCGATCCCGCGGAGGAGAAATGCGAGGAGTATTTGGCGGTGTGGAAGCAGTATAATCCCGCGTTGAGGGGTGTGGGGTTTGTGGAGGGGAGGGAGTGGAGGAGGGAGGGGAAGGGCGGGAGGTGGTTTGCTTGGGGAGAGCGTGGTGGAGAGGATGTTGATGAGGGTGACGGTGACGATACGGATGGGGAGGAGGAGGAGGAGGAGTGGGATGGAGCGGAAGACGAAGATGAAGATGGGAGTTGGAGTGGGGAGTTGGAGGTGGATGGAGAGGTGGACGTGGAGATGGATAGCGAGGAGGAGTGAGTGGAGTGGAGTGGAAGGAGACGTGAAGGCAGGCAATGTACGATCTAAAATGTGGTCACAGCGTTTAGTTGAACGGTTCCCTAGTGTTCGTTTCACCTTCAGTTTGTTGCATTGATTTTTTTTCCTTCCCGAACCAGCGCATCGCCTTTGAATCAGCCCTTCGAGTCAGCTCAACGGGCAAATGCTACCTAGAATTTCACTTTTCGTCTCGTCGTATATATAGTACGCCCGCCCTCCATTTTTGTCTACCATATCAATAATCACTCCACTGACCGGTGTTCCCGCCGTCCTTCAAGTTACAGACAAAGATACAAATACAAGATACAGCATTTTCACATAAATATTAATATCGCAATATTAACCAGGCTCCCCCAGTCTTCAACTGAATATAACTATTTTTGTTGCGTTACCTTGTCGAGTCGGTGAACCCCACGCCGCTTCTTCCCCCACTGACCTTCATATCCGAATTCGTCCCATTCTCTATATCGTTGGTAGCAGCAGGGTAGGAAGGGATTGTGACCATCGCATGGTCACCGGCATAAAACTGCTCTCGGACATGGTTGCGAGAGTTGAGGCTGGGACGGAATGATCAATGAGCGGAACGAGGGACGATGAGATCCGAGCAAGTCTCACATTGACATAAAACTGAGAAAGTGGACTGATGATATTGATGAGTGGGTGGGATGGGAAGTCGTGAAGAAGCTTACGTCGGATAAGGATGAAGAAAAACCTACAAAATTCGTTTCACATCTCAACCGATTTTATAACAAAGTCGGTACTCACGGAACATGGTCCAGGCTAGAGGGCGCAACACTTCCCTGAAGTGCAAGTGAGCAATGAACCGCACAGCCGATAATTACTTTGAACTGAACTGCGATAACGTCGCCGATTGCGAACACACTGGTGAGTGCACCAGTGCTCAATGAATAGGCAACGAGGATGTTGATTGCCCTGTTCGTTCTAGGGATCGGATAGTAAAATGTTTACATGTAGAAATTGACTGGAGGGAAAGATTTTACTTCCGAAATCCAGTTTTGCTCTTTAACAAGTAGTATATCATTGTTCCCGCGATTAGAAGATCAGCGGCGGCTCCGAATCCAAGGCCAATAGCCGACCAAACCTGCATGAAGATTACTTGGAGCGTATCCGGCGCGAGATGCGGTGAATTCAACGTACGACAAGCCGCTCGGCCAGTTTGAAGAACTTGAACACGAAACTATGACGAGGATTCACTCCTGAGCCTAAATTGTATCATACTTCGCGGATCTACCTTTTGTGCGTGTATATTGCTCCGAACACTAATATCTTGTTTATGAGACGGATGTTGCCTGAACTGAAACGCCCACCGAAGCAAGTTGTTGAACAGATCCCCTCCAACGGGACATCAGCTTCCATTGCTAGATCCTCGTTGTAACCAACGCGGCACTCACAATCATGACAGGAAGTATGACCGACTTCTTCGAAATAACGTAGATTCTCCAGCCATAGAAGAACTGGACCAATGTGCCCAAAAGAACTAAGAGCCATCCATTTTAGCGTTGTTATCATCATATATAGGAAATGACTCGCTTACTTCCGACCACAGTTTGTATCTCGAATCATGAAATTCAGACCGAACAGTCAATTTCAATCGAATCACAGCTGGCTTACCAGCAAGCTCCTGGTAAAGAGAAAAATTTGAGTGTAAATTCGGCGAGGGAATGAGAATGATGGTCTCACCACGGCGCTATCCCCAACTGAACGTAGTCCCCGAAGTTTGTTACGACAACAGAATATAGCGAGTGGGAAACGAGGGCAAGGTGAAAGGCGTCCAATGCGAACAGAAACAGTACCTAAACCAGCTAATGTCAACTGTACAATTCTCGTTGGGCATCAAGAAAGACTCTGACAAAGATTTTCAAAATCCCTCGATCACGCGAACAATATTTCGTGAAGTAAAGAAAAATTTGAAGACAGGTTACGCCGAAGAGTCTGGAATCACGACTAGCCGTTGAGAGCGCCATTGAAGGGGAGGAGCCTGATAAAGGGGAGACTTACACAGAGGAGAGGATGAGACCGATGAGCCAAGTCCCGAGGAAGTCATCCAGAGGGATGAGACTGGCTCGGGCCACGAGAGCCATGGGCGGTGGAAGAAGTGAAGGGTGGGCGGGAATAGGCCTGTTAGAAGAGCAGTCCATACTACGGAACGATTGGGTCCTTATGAGTATCCGGGTTGCCATATACTTCATTTCATAGAGGCTTACCATCGTAACAGCAGTAATCAGTATCATGATGTCAACGGATCCATCTGCGAGCGCCACTTCCGAGTTGGGTTTCCGCTGTGAGATGCGGAATCACTGCGCTCGATATATAAGTAAAGGTCAGTCGAAATAGCGTGGGGAGCTTCGGGAAAGTAATATTCAAAAACGCACCGTGGGGCGTTGCACCTACTATTGCGTCGGAGAATCAGTCTTTGTTCCATAGGTATTTTAGAACTCGTAGATGGCAGTCCGAGTGTTCCGTTTCCACTTGATGAGGGGACTCCGAACCGAGTCCGTTGGACTGGTTAGCACCCTTGTGTTATGCTTGTCGAATGCAGAAGAGACGCGCGTGCGCATTTCACGACGCGAAGACGAGCGGCCCTAGCTGTAATCTGTCCACTCAAAATCAGTTCTCTCTAACTAAAACCCTGCGAGAGGATGATTTTGAATGTGTAAATATACCCCACCAATGAGGATAGCTTTCCCGCTGCCGGACCATGGCGTCGGAGAAATGAGGCACGTAATAATTGAATCTGACAGCGGGCTGTGGCGTCCGCAGGCCGTCGGTGGATTCGGGGAGGCACGATTCAGATGGAAGCGCAATTGAGGCGAAGTTGAACGGCTGAAGCTATAACACATATCAGACAGAAAAAAACCGTCAAAAATGGGAGAGCAGACTCAGCAAATGAGGAGCAGTCGACGTACTGTAGATATGGCCATTGAAGTCGTATTGCGAGAAAGGAGCGAGTTATCATAGGCTTGCGGAATGGCGTGTCAGGACGATGGGAGACAATCAATAGGACTACCTTGCGAGGCACGAACCAATTGTTATAGCATCTGTATTTAGCGACGACAAATTATCCGGGGCACTAGTGCATCTGCGGTATCGACTTGTGCAGTTCGGGCAGCCTTTAGCAGGGAATTAGAGTACGAGAGTATTTCCGGTGACTTGTGTCAAATAGAAGCCTTGTATGAATACAATTTACTCGGTGACTCACGGTGAGACTCCTGAGCCACTCCTCTCTTGCCAGCGGAAGACTGAAGTACGGTCATTCATTTTACGACCAGCCGTTAATAGATGGTGAGTCATACAAGTACAGTCCAAGTGAGCAAAAGAAACAGCAAAACCAAGCCGCTTCACAAACGGGAAGCCTGTCCACAGCCGTAAATCGTGGTGGTGGTTTGAGGAAACGCGTGAGGTCACAGTCGTAACTTGTCACACCGTGACATTTGTCATGACTTGCGTGGCTTGGAAAAAAATCGATTGGCTCATTCAGTGATCTACATGCATTCGAATAATACACAGTACAGAGCTCGAATAGTGTAGTTGAAGGAGAACGCTACATATCGCAATATCACCATGCCAAACTCGAAGCGAGGGCATGTACGGGTGAGGAAAGTACGTAGACGAGCAAGGTAGGTGTAGAGAAACGATTGAAGGGCATCGATACACAGCAAGAGGGACTCGCTCAGTACGCGGACACTCCGCGCTGAGTTCAACGTTCTGATCATCAAACGGACGGACGCGCAGGTCGTGATATCAATCCACCCTTCCGCACAAAATACTCGAGGGCCCACTCCGCGATCATATTCACCTCATTCCTGCGGCATGGGCGAGGGACGACATGCCTCTATGACCGGCGCAGCAAGAACAGGACGGACGCCGAGCACGCGTACGCGCACGGATGACCTAGCCTTCGTCTACATCTGCACCGTCGCATAGACATCTGGCCCCGTCTCCGACATGGGTGGGCAGCGTAGTGCTGGTGACACATGAACGTGGAGGAAGCGATCATCGGGTGCACCGACGGAGACGGGGAGGAGGAAGCGCGATTCGCAGCAGCTCTGGTCGACCGGGAGAGCGGTCATATCCTAGCGGTTCGGTGCGGCCGAGATGACACGTTGAAGTGGGTGGAAGTGGAAGTGGAAGTGGAAGTGGAAGTGGAAGTGGAAGTGGAAGTGGAAGTGGAAGTGGAAGTGGAAGTGGAAGTGGAAGTGGAAGTGGAAGTGGAAGTGGAAGTGGAAGTGGAAGTGGAAGTGGAAGTGGAAGTGGAAGTGGAAGTGGAAGTGGAAGTGGAAGTGGAAGTGGAAGTGGAAGTGGAAGTGGAAGTGGAAGTGGAAGTGGAAGTGGAAGTGGAAGTGGAAGTGGAAGTGGAAGTCGATGAGAAAGAGAAAGAGAAAGACGAAGGGGTGGAGAAGGGGGAGAAGGCGGGAGGTGAAGAATTAGATTCAGAAGACCGGTCTGACATGGTATTGTTGTGGTTGTGGGGAGTCCCTTCAGAGCGTCAGGCCGACGATCACCACCACCCTCAGCATCTCCCCCTCCCCCGCCTCCACCCACTTCCGGTATCCTACCTCGACCGCCCCCGCCCCGCACCAACGACGCGGGATCATCATCGCCCTCACCATCGATCATCCCCATCTTCCCGTATCCGTATCCGCATCTGCTGCATGCACATGGGCTTCCCCCGCCCATAAGCATACGTTTCCCTCCTTCACGACCCAGTACCCCACCACCGCCCGCAATCTCCACCCTCCGTCCCCCCCACCTCCACCTCCTCCTCCCTCTCCCCCGCCTTCACGTTCTTCTCCTCCTGCTCCTCACGCTCCCTCTCCCTCTGTCGCCCCTCAGTCTCTTCAGCTTCGTCCGCCCGCGCGCTCGACACGATCCTCGCCCTCCTCGCCCCGGCCGTCGCTAGCGAATCCTCTGCGTCTCGAATCTTGGATCTTGAATCTTGAGTAGATGAGAGCGGCGGGGCAGGGCGGGGTGCGTCGTGTGTTTGCGATGATGGGATCGGGATCGTTCAGTGGCGGGGAAGAGAAAGATGAGGATGAGGGAGAATCGTTTAAGGAGGTGAGAAAGGACAAAGAGAACCGATGACCAAGCAGGTCGGGGAGCGGGACAGTGCGGCGGGCGTATGTCGAGGGTACGTGTAAGCGCGCGCGCGTGTGTGGCTGGAGGGGAGGAGAAGATTCGGTAAGTACGTTAAGGTATAGGGTAGAGATGTCACCCACATCCGTACGCGAGTATCGCGACTCCCGCTTCGCCTCCTACCCCAGACGAAAGTAAAGGAGACATCCTCCCCGTCCCCCTCCCCCTCCCTCTCCTTCCACGCCACTGCCACCGCCAGATTCCCGAAACGCCGCCACGAGACGGAGTGCCAGGGCAGTGTCGACGAGGAAGACCGTCTACAGCGGGGGAAGCTCCGCGTACTCCTCAGCGCCAACGTTGACCGGTACTTGCGTCCGCGCACCATGGTCCATGGCCATACGACCCCGGATGATGACTTGCCGTCAGATACGACGATGTCGACGCCTAGGGAGAAACTTTCCATTCCGTGCGATCGGGTGCGCGCATTTGCCGCTTCGGTGGTAGTAACAGGAGGGAAGAACGTATCCCGTCGCATCCGCTGGTGGGTGGTCGGCGGCGGGTCGAAACGGCGCGAGACCGGGACGGCATGGCAGCCATTGGAGCAAGGAGGAGGAGGTGGGTGTTCGGACAACGGCACGATAGAATAGGTGCGTTCGGAGGTGCGATGAATGTGCCGGGAGACCCTGGCAGCGTGAGGAGGAAAGCAGGGAAAACGGCGATGGAGCGCAAAATTGGGACGGCGGCGGAGACTCGCATGGCATCGAGGAGTGCTGGGAGGTCGACTGAGGTTGAGACACAGGAAAACTATGTACATTGAAGGTTGAGTTCGTGTAAGATCCCCTGTGGAAACGAGGCGGTGAGCTTGCAGTGACAAAGGAAGGTCAGAAGACGTACGCTGACACGAATCTCGATGCTGGATCGGACCCTAGTTGACGCAGAGGACTAGGAGACACTGCAAGACGACATAAGTGGGGAGAAGGCAAGTCAGCGCGCCAGCATGACAGGCTTGAGGATGAGCTGGGAAATGATCGATACTGGGCGCGTTCGAAAACGGCGTTCATACGCACGAAATTGACACAAAAGCTCCACATTGCACATTGAAAACGCGCAGATATCGAACCAAAAGAATAGCTTGCCACAGACGCCTACATTGGACAGATTCAGCATCAGAGAAACACTCGTACTTATAAGTACTGGGGCTCGAGCCGCACCTCGGATGAAAACCAGACAATCCCCAAGATCAAGGCGTCTATCCCATCCTGTATATCTTCCCTCCAGTCTCGATGCTTCAACGACGACGCTTGATCTGACTCGTCGTGTATCCAGACTACGGAAAAGAAGGCGAATCTTGCCCCCAGGAGACCTCGTCAACGGCTGGCGCAAATGAGCACATTGGCATTAGGTCGCGTTGCGCCTGGGATCTAACTGAACCATCGAGCGGACGCGACGCTGGGAGTATCGAGAAAGCCGACGACGACAGTCGGTCATAACGGTTGGAAGGAAAAGTAGATCATGGGAATCCATCAACTCCGGCAATAGCGATTGCCAATGCCGAGAGACTGCTTTCGACTCTCATTTTCTCCAGTCTGACAGGTTGCTTTCAGGCTGCTCATAGCTTTGCTTCGAGCATTATTGCCGACTTCTACTGGACTCTGCTCGACGTTATTTCTTCTTACCCCGATTATTTTCACTTTTCATGGCATCCGGCGAGGTCCTCTAGACTTTTCAGGTCTGATTTGAAAAGGCTGCCATGTATGCCATTTGACTCGATTCACACACAAATGCAACTCGAAGCCAGTCTCCTCCCAACCCGCCGTCGTGTTCCAAAACACGCTCCGAAACTATTCATTCTCCGCTACCAACATGTACATTCTCCAGGGACAGGGATTCGACTCCCGGCGGCGCATCCAGTCACTCGGTGCGTGCTTCCTTTTTTTTTTTCCTTTTTCTTTTCTTTTTCTGTATTAGCTCAAATTATCATCTCCTTCTCATCTCGCACAAGTCGAAACTCTCAATCGGACTGAGATCATACCAGAAAGTCCATTCCACTCAGGCGCAAATGCACCCGAGACACCGCTGACTCAATGTAAGTATTGCTAACAAGAAGGTTTCAACTTTCAACCTGAATTGCAAACAAAACACCGGTACTAATGTCCCTTCTAGGTATGCTTGAGAACAAAACAGAATTCAGGAATTGCAATCACATCGAGTATCTGGAACGGCCAATATCAATATTTATGTTGTAACGAAGTCAAGGATACTGTATACCAATATGGTCTTACAGTATGAATTCATCTACTTGTTTAAATTTATTTCCGCGATCATCTGAACCTGTC
Source organism: Favolaschia claudopus (assembly GCA_037176885.1). Classification (NCBI taxonomy): domain Eukaryota; kingdom Fungi; phylum Basidiomycota; class Agaricomycetes; order Agaricales; family Mycenaceae; genus Favolaschia; species Favolaschia claudopus. The sequence continues at coordinate 995,756 of JAWWNJ010000076.1, forward strand.
GTTAGTTGGGCAAGCCGCTCGTGAGGCCCCTCCTTCGGAAGCCACCGTCAACATTGTCTTGAGCGATACCTATACCCTCACTGCCAGTGAAGCCACTCTCGCACTTCACCTTCTTTGCCATATGCTCGGAAGTACGTGGTTCATATTTTCTTATCTCTCTCTGCTAATCTATACTCGACAGTGATGCACGAGTATGTCTCTAATTCGCATTTTAGCCTCAGATCATATCAATTCAATCTTTCCTAGACATCCAGGCCCTGAACATGCCGGTCCGGTCACCCTGGACGAGCAAGCCGTTTATTCATGCTACCAGAGATGCTTCGGTTGGGATGTCGAGACTACGAAGACTCAAATCCTGGACGTCTACAACTCTAAAGGTGTTTCAAATTACGACGAGGTCAGAACATCGTCTCTGATGAGGTATGTCTGCCGTCGTCTGCGAACTCTATGCACAATCAATGTATCTCTGCACGCATAGATACCCTATCCCCGCCGCACTTACCACCCAACAAACCGATGTTCTGCTTCCGGAGGGGAATGGAGTTCCTACGGCAGACCTCGGCTATTTGATGGCCAATTATCCGGTATCGAACGATTCGAACACCGCTGCGACTCAGTTGGTCGATGCTGCAACTGCGCAAGCGATGACGGATGCCCAATCCCAAGGCAATATTCGCAAGATGCGAGCAATCTTCCATGCGTATCTGTTGTCTGGGCGTCTCGCGCCTCCGAGTTCGCCTGACCAGCCGGCTCATGGTGTCGATCCCAGTATGTATTTTTTCCTCTTCTTCTTCTTTTTCGGTATTGATTTATTGCCAGATGGAACCGAAAACGGGAATGACGATACGCGTGATTACTTTCCATTCATGCCTACCAATTCGCTGTATTGAAGCTCCCTTTTAGCTCATCCCCGTCCCGAAGATCTTGGCTGGTGCGCCACTATAGATCCCGTCGACTTCCCGGAAGTATCGACTGCCGATACTGTTCCTGCTACTCCGAGTGGCGCCCTTCAAAGCGTCTTCAGAAAGCTACCGAACGACGAGCTTTGGGATCCCTACACAACAATCACCTACGGTTTCTTGAACCCCGCCAAAGCGACACAGTATCGGAAGGACCGGATGGCGAACGCGTTTGCTCTCTACTCGCAGAACACGTCGCTGAAGTTCCAGTTGGTCGAGGGCATCGAGAACTGGGACTTTGATGATGAAGCGACGCGCGCTCGATGCTATATGCGTATCTACTTCGGCGAGCCTGAAGAAGGTGCCTGGGTTGTAGGTGCTGCTGCGATGGGGAAGGGTCAGATCGATACGGGAGGTCCACGCGTCATTTTCAGTCCCGATCCTACCAAACCACGTTATTGGGTCAACATCATCCGGAAATGGACGAGTTTGTACCTCAACGACCAGCCAATGACGCAAGCCGAGGAGGAACAGCTCGACCAGTTGGATTTCTACAGCAGGAACGGGACACTGTACCACGAGATCGGGTGAGTTTGACTTCTTCCTGTCGTCTGTATGTCCGACTGACTGCTCGTTTTTCAAGGCATGCTCTAGGCCTTCATCACGAACATGAACATCCTGATGCGCCACTCAAGGACTGGACTCGCCCATTCAAATACTTTTATCAGAATTCGTTGGCGGGCACAAAGGTTCTGATAGAACGACTCTTGTTCTTCGTCGTACTCATTCTTCGCAGTTCGACAAGGACAGCATCATGTTATACAGTGGTTATGAATACAAAGACACCGTAAAAAACCCACATCCAACTAACATCAATGGATGGCCGTCCTCCACTGATTTGGATATACTTTGTGTTCGTGCGTTTTATCAACTCGGCAATCCCTTCTGATCTTCGCGCTCATAGCTCCTATATCCCGATAATTACAAGGGGTGGACATTCGAATATGCTCTTACGAATCTCGAGTTCACCGACGAAGAAAAAGATCGGTTTATGGACCTGCGGCGAGAGGCTATCGGCGCAGACGACATTATTGTACCCGACGCACTCAAGCAGCTTCGTTCTGAGCTTGTCGCCAATCTAACCACACGTCTCCGACTCTCGCGCCGTGAACAAAGTCTATACAATCCGTCAGAACTCATGCCTTCTCGCGAGCACCGTGAAAACGACCATGACGATGGATTCCTTCCCCCGAAAAACTGGAATGTTCCCCACGGTCTGGCGCCCATCGAGCAACCGGATTGGTGCGGAGTCTCCGACGTCGATTCTTCTGATACGGCTAGCGATACAGGGGTCCCGAGCGGGGTCCAGCACGGTGCGATCAAACAGGTACCCGGGTTTGCCAGCTCGTTGTTTGGGAACAAAGGCGAATTGTGGGATCCGTACACAGTCATCACGTACGGCTTCCTCAACCCCGACAAAGCGACGGATTATCGCAAAATGCGCGTCCGGAATGCTTTGGCATGGTATAGCCGCAACACATCCTTATCATTCCGATTCGTCGCCAATATTGATGCCTTGAATTTTGGTGTGCCAGGCAAACCCAACGCCGATGTTTTGAGTCAGTGCAATATCCGTATCTACTTTGGAACTCCCAACGAATGGGGTACAAAGCTTGGGTGGGCGCAGATTGGTCGTGCACAGGCGACCGCAACCGCACCAGCAGAGTTCATGCATCCATTCACGTCTTTATATATCAACAACCAGCCAATGAAGGAAGACGACGAGCGTTTGCCAAACGCTTTGCTGGAGAGTGATAACACACTATATCACGAACTCGGGTACGCTTCATTGGCCTCTCCAGCTACGCGAATGCTGATGTGCTGTATGCTTAGGCACGCTCTGGGGTTACATCATGAACATGCGATTCCTAACACGCCAGTCGACGAAGACGATATCGAGAAAGACCTTGTCGGCACATCGGTATGGCTTAAACTCAGCGAGGCAAGGCACGACTAATTTGCTCTAGTATGACAATAACAGTGTGATGTTATATGGCGGCATGGCCTATAGAGATGGTCGCACTGGAACAACGCCCACAAATCCGTATCCTTCTCCCACGGACCTAGCGATGCTCCGCGTTCGTGAATCTCTCAAACACATCCCCTCGTCTAATTTTTTTCTTTCTCATAGCTTATCTATCCTGATGATGAATACACATTCGATTCAGCGCTGGAAGAAATGGATTTCAACCAACTAGAAAGCGCCATATTCCGCAACCTTCGAGACAAGGTTTTCAAAGCCGGGCGTCAAATTTCACAAAGCGACCTCCGAAAGCTTCGCACCGAGCTGATCGACAATCTGAAGAAACGTCCTCGCCTCGCACGCGGGGTCCCTCCACGAACCGCTCATCCTACATTCCATATCGACACACGAGCCGAGCATATAACTAAAGCTGGGAATGGTAGCCCAGGACCAGATGCATCTGGTGCCGTCACAGACATCCCCTCTCCTCCAAAAAACCCTTTTGACCATTATGACGACAATGGTGATGTAGACTACGACCCCATCGAGCCCTGGAAACCTGCCGATCCCAACACCGGTGGCCCTTCAGGGCCTGCGCGTGGTGCGCAGAATAATCCACCGGTGACCAGTAGTCCAGCACCTCCAGTTCAAGCGCCTGGATTCCTCCATGAACTTGTTACGAATTTGAAGCAATTTTTTAGTCCCGGTGGGAATCAAATTTTCACGCTGCAATTTCCGGGCAGGTTTCTTGATCAAGCGTCGTATGCTTGGGATACGTCTTCTGCGGGGATCTATGGGCAATTTATCAAACCTACTGCCGTGAACGAGGCTGAATTCCGACTTGTTGATCAGCTGTACGACGTCGCTCCGAATGTTGGTGGGCCGAACGGTACGAATTTGTCAATCGTATATGAACAGGTGCGCAGTATTTTCTCCACGCAAAGCCATGATCTAATTCAGCTTAATAGCTTCTCAATAATCTGCTCCCTAAATACGTCGATAATGGCCTCGCGCAGCAGCAAGATCAAATACGGCAGTGGATGATCAAGGACGTTCCGATGACGCAGTGGGTTGGCGATATCATGCAACGCCAACAGACTCGCGAGCAGTCCCTTGCGCAGGCGATAGCCGACAGCACGAGTAGCGCAGGCGCGGCGGCACCGACAGCAGGTGCGTCGTATGATTTTTTCTACTTTGAACAGGAATTTATTTCCGAACAGATCCCTCCGATGCAACCAAACCGCCGGCCGGAATGATGTTCGGTATCGCCAACAAATCGACGAAGAACGGGGAGACGCTCAATCGAATCGAATTGAGCGAACTCTTGATGAATGAATATTTGTACGCGAAGCAGGATTGGGAGGTTGAGCGCGATCGTTTGATCAGGCAAGCGAGCCAGGTGCGTTTGATTGTTCTGTATACACTGTGGGAAGAAAACCCACTCGGCCTGAGTAGGGACCCACTCAGGCCGAGAATTGCCTACTCGGTCTGAGTAGGTCTGTGTCTGAGTAGGTTTTCACCTACTCAATCTGAGTATGCCGAACCCACTCGGCTTAAATCCACTCACCATGAGTAGGTCCGAAAACTGACCGGCATGGCCTTCCAGGTGATGCCGGTCTATTCGGCAAGATCCGGGCACGCCTGTGGCAAGTGATTTGTGGAAATTTCTAATTCGAGCCTTGTCGGCAAGATGGGTTACCACAGTTCCGGAACAGCGGCAATGGACGGCATTTCACTAATCGAGGTTTAACTCACACCGCACTCGTCGAAGCTTCCCTTAAGGTTGAACAGCTTCCTCATGTATGACAGTTACCTCCAGAAAATGACTCTATGAATAGTACAAGGCCTAGCTCACAGTTTGAGTGTGGTTTGCCACTGGCTTCGTGTCGGGCACCGTTTTGATTTGTTGTAACCTCGTGTTCTTGACATTTAACCGTTAACTTTGCCCGAGTCCGAGTTGTGAGACAGTGTACGGTGTATACCTGCTTGTAGCAGACGGAATTGACCCATTGGCCTGGCGGACAAATAATTTTGGGATTTATCCGAATTTTTGAGCATTTTCGGCCGAGTCGTTCGAAACGCGACTTTCGGACTTAGCGAAAACGCGACGCGTCAGTCATGTGATGTGTTACTGCGTGACGTGTAACACATCGCTCCTTTTCCTTATCCTTCATCTTTTGGCTCGCCCCGCGCTGTCCCGTGCCTCTATGCGCCTAAATACGATAGAGGACGACTATCAAGGGCTACTGACACGTCCTACGCCGCTGAACCGCCTCAATCATGCCCAAATATCGGCCTTTGAGGCTGATTACGTCTCCCACCAACATCGCCGCATGGCACGCGTTATACTCGTTCAATTGCCTTCTGCGATTGCTCTGACGACTATGAAACCTTCCTTATCCCTCTGAGGCTTGCCAGATAATCCCTCCGCCTCTCTTCGGCTCGCACGAGGGACATGGTATGACTGTGAGCCGTTCCTCCGAGCTTTGCACGAAGAACGTCAATGACTAACGCGAATTTATTCACAGAATTGATTCCTGGCGTGTTTTACACCTTAAACGCGCCTTATATTCAGGTTGCAGGCGCGTGTTTCTTCTCTTCCTCCAATTCCTCTCACCCACCTCCCTTCAGCTCCATTTGCCCACCATACGGTTCAGCGCCGATAACATGTCTCACCTCCCTCTCACCCTTCCTCCCTCTGGTACAGTCAACCTCGCCCGCACACCTCCCACCTGCTCACCACCATTCCCCGACGCCTCGGCGACGAGCTCAGATGGTGACGAAGATGATGACGAATGTGCGCGAGGTTCCGCTTCTTCCTTTGTTACGCGCGCTAACCCAATCACTTCGCCTTCTGCCCTCCGCCTTTTCAGCTCTCAAGACCACGTTCTATAACGCTGCAAACTCGCTTTTTTGTGTATTGTGGTGGCTGTTGAGGGAGTCTATACGGCTCGGGATCTGCTAGGAACATCAGGTGAGTCCCAGCATCCCTTTCTCTTTCATTCTGTTTCGTTACTCGTATTTCTCCCCTTTCTCTCCCAAACCTACCACCCATTTTTTCCGGAGTCGGCCGCAAAGCGCGCTGGGCCTTACCGTAGGCCCTACGCGCTTGTGGTCGTCGTCTTTCAGCGATTCTTCTCTTTGCTTCGTTTCGTCACATCTTTATGTTGCTGTTTTACGTCTGAACTCACACCAATTTGCAGACTCGTATCTTTTCTGTTGTTCGTGCTGCGCATCTGATCACAGTGTCGACCCATCTCACGCTTTGCGCATCCGGAACGCACCCGTGCCTCGTTATCGTTGGTCGGGTTCGAGCGAAATTCGAAGTGTGAGGGTTCAAGTAAGAAGAGTAAAGGAGTTCGTAGGTTTGTGGTGTGTTCCTCTGGCTGGGTCCGTTCGTATTCCTCTAACTTTGCTCAATAGCTCATTCCCCGTTCTTTGGTTTGACTCGTTGAGTATGGTTGTTGAATTCAAGGTATGTGTTGTGTTTCTCTGCATTTTCGCCATTGCTAAGTCCCTCTTCTCAGACTATTCGCCTCCGTTCGATCGAATTTTCAATCGGATGTGTAGGTTCTTTCACTTCGACTCAACTTCACTTGCATCCTTATCATTCAGAGGCGTACGGCGAACTCGTCTTCGCTTTCCGTCGTATTTCTGTTTGAGACGAGCGTGATTCGTTTCGCTCAGTTCAAACTAATCACATTAGATTCAACGCTTAATTCGTAGATCGACGTGGCAATGTACAGACACGCCGCATTCTACTCTCGCCCCTCGCTTCTCAATCAATACAACGACGCATGTCTTTCTTATCTACGTTCCTTCCCTTTCTCTGTTCCATCATATCTATTTGTCTTCTGTTCAAATCACTGACGAGTTCTCCAGTGTCACTCCGAAATGAACCCAGCCTTTTCCAGGCTCATGAAGCGTATGGTACGACGCGCATGACGAAATACTGTGTATTTCATGGACGTGAATACCCAGGTTCTCTGTATGCCTCACATCTATTCAGCTTGTTCACGGCACAGTTCCCCGATTCAACTTCGTACCCCAAGTACGCTCGATATTGAATGCAGGTATGTTCCAATCTTTTCTCTTCATGGTCAGGCCCATGCTTTGATGTCTCAACAGGAAGTATTGAACGGTAATACCATCCTTTTCGTCTGTCACTTGTATTGTTCCCTCGCTTCGGTTCTAAGGTCAGCTCATCGCAGGTTAGAGTGATTTTTTAAACAAACAATTACAGACTGGTTTTCGTTCCATAGTGGCTCACGGTTGAAGTGGAATGCATTCAACGGTGCGGTATCTTACTTTTAGTATCTCTATCTTCATTGGAAAATCAACCAGATTCTAGTTCGAATCGACGTCAACCGGCCTCCATCCGCGAGCACCTCAGTAAGCGTCTACCCAGTTGAGTTAAGTAGTACCTTTCGAGTCTGCTGTTCTTCATGCCGACCATCGTTTAGACTGCTTTTCTTCGGGCCATGTCAGTGTTGTTCTCCTTCGATCGCTTCCGCACACAGTGATTTCGTCTTCAGTACAAGTTCCGTTAGCTCTGTTCGTGATACCGCAAATCCTATCGGGTATGTTGCGACTTTCTCTTTTCGTGTGCGATCCTGGACTCATATTCTTTACAAGAATCGGCATACTCCGGCGCGCATGCGAGCTTTTCTGGCTGAACGTCCCATGGCACAAGGTCAGTGCGAATTGATTTATATATTGTACTGGCGACTCAATTGAATGGAACAGAGGGCCAGAGCGAGACGGACAGGAACTGTAAGGGGGTATGGATGTGGGAGCGACACATATAGGTGTAGATATGTAGCGCGAATATAATCATTTGACCTACTCGAATCAAGTGAATACTGTCTTCGATAGAGTAGGGTGGAACACTCCCGTTGAGTAGGGGAACCCACTCAGCCCAAGTGGGTGACCCACTCAATTGGAGTTGAGGAATTGCCAAAATGCACTTGACCTGAGTAGGTATCCCTACTCCGGGCGAGTGGGTCACCCACTTTTACTGAGGGGGTACCCACTCCAGCTGAGTACTTAACCCACTCAGTCCAAGTGGGTCTACCCACTCACGATGAGTGGGTTTCCTCCCCATAGTGTATATATTTAAAATATCAGAGACGCTGATTCAAATGCAGGCCGACATCGGAACGCCCGAATCACAGAGAGCTCTCAATGATCTTACGCGTCAGCTCGCCCACATCACCGACACGCGTCAAGCTCAGCTGGCTTCGAAATACTCTGACGCTGTTGTGCGCGGATATTCTCACACCATTCGTCAGTATATGGGCTATCTCGATATTGCGAGTCCGGCGGAAGCGCTACAGGTATGTCGTCAGTCAATGGCTTGAATTAGTCCGACTCATATTCTGTATAGGACGCAAAAGATTCACTTAGGGAGGCCGCGATGTCCTCTCTCGACGGCAGCATGAAGGTCTACCCAGTTCAACTTACGCCTCTCGACTGGTTCTCTGGGCTATCGACTTCATTCACTCTTGAAGATCTGACTCTGAACCCCGAGATCATCCGGACCCAGATACAGGCGAAATCCCACGAGCTCGATACCCTCACCTCTCAGCTCGTATCGCTTCAAATGGGCAGCAGAGGTGATCCCACCGACCTCCAGAACAAAGTTCGAGCGGCGCAGACGGCCTTGGATTCAGCTCAAAGCGCACTCTCCCAATCGTATTCCAACAACGTGATCGCTATGGCCAAGACCTGCCTCGACGCCTATGGCAAACTTGACACCAAGACGCTTTCGAGTAAAGTTCAGATCGCCGAAGCTGTCCTAGCCGATCTTCCAGCGATGATGGACACTGTTCAAACAGCACAAGACAAGCTGACGTCTTCCTCTCGTGCGCTTTCCCAACTGCTGGCGGCACAGGCTCTAGCGGAGGCGACCGACACGAAGCAGCAACAACAGCAGATTACGCTTCAAATTCAATCGCTCTCTGCGGATCTCAAGGAGCTTGAAACGAGGTGGCAGGCACTCACGGCCAGTACGGGTGGAGTGAATCCGAAGGTTACTATCGCGGATTCGTCTGAAACTGTTCCTACCGGACCGATCGAGTTGCCGGCGGAGAGCAGCTCTGGAGGGAGTCGTTGGCAGACGATCACCTTCACGAGCAATACGAAGTCAAGGGAAGCGAGCACGAATTCAGATTCGTCGGCCTCGGTGCGTTTTCTTCTGTTTCAATTCTATGACGCTGATGTGTTGGTGTTTTCAGTCTCAACAATGGTCTTGCAATCTCTGGTTCGCGTCGGGCTCCGGAAGCTCATCGAGTTCTACCGCTACGTCGAGCAGCACAGCGAAGGCAACAGACGATACGATTGATCTGGCTCTCCGCGTGACGATGGTCACAGTTGACCGCGGTGGTTGGTTCCAGCCGCAGTTTTTCAAGGAGTCAAAGACATTCTATAAGGTATGAGAATTTCGTTCTGATTTCGAATGGTAGCTTATTGAATTTGCGAATAGGTTGATCCTGATATCACTTGGACGAGTGCTACTCCCGACGCCATGCCCAGCATCCTCAAGGGCGAGACACCGGTGACGGGTCTCATGCCTGGATTCCCAATCGCGTTCCTCATCGCGAAGGATATTGTTATCCGCATCACGCATAGCTCGAGCTCGAGCGCAGAGTCTAAACAAGCCGACGCCGCGTCTGCTGCGTCCTCGGGAGGCCTCCTCTGCTTTTCGTATTCCAACAGTCACTCAAGCAGCTCAACTTCGACCTCCAGTAACTTCCAATCGTACTCCAACGGTTTCATTGTCAAAATTCCCGGGCCTCAGGTATACTTCATCCCTCTTTCTCAACTCCGTGCTCACCTTGATTTTTTTCGTTCAGATTCTCGGCTACATGATTCAACTTGCCGACCCGGATCAAACGAAATTGATGCCTGCCACCCTCCCCGCCAATTTCTTCATTCCAGACGATGATTACAACAAGGGAGTTGAAGGTGGAGGGGGGCCGGATCATACTGTTAACCCTGGCGGTCCCAAGGCTGCGGCCCCGACCATCACACAGGACAAGTTACGCGAAATGCTTGATAAGATGCTGAACGACAAGATTGGTGAGCTGTTTAACGAGGCAAAGGGTCCATCGGAAGGCACTTCAGCTTGATTTGGTCGTATATTTGTTGTAACTCTGAAGTTGAGCAATATTATCATGGGATTCCTCGAATTAGAGGGCTTGGAATGAGATCTACGACACGGGTGCATTTTATCAACATTTATCGAAAATAACATCTAATCTCGACTTGATTTCAATTTTGAGATCGAAGCAAGTATGTCTCCAGTTGCTAGAGAGAGTTGAAGACGTTGATAATGGTCCGATTCTCGCTCGAGAGAGAAGGCTGCGTACGCATTCGGGCACAGTGAGCCAAGTGTCAAAATTAGAACGTAATGGGTTTGCGGCTCCTTTGACTGCTAAGAGAACCGGGGTGAGCTAAATGTACCAGATTCTACCTTGCATATTATCGATTTCTTCGTCAAAGGTGGCGGTGAGAGACGGAAAGTAGTCACATGGGCGCGTTTGATCTGTCCCACACCACGCCATCAGTGGCGTGACACGTAACACTTCTCTCCCTTTCCCACCACCACCAGAAGCACGAACGTCGCTAAATGTACGCATTATCGCCTTTCAGCTCAAACTCAAACACAAATCTGACCTGGCATTCACCCAGGACGAAATCTGACCCCTCTGATGTTATCTCCAGGCGAGCAGAGATCACAAAGCAGCTTGCCATTTTGAATGCGGAAATATCTTTGCTGAAGGGGGAGTACAATGCCCTGTCGTCTGTCTCGATTCTCCCCAACGAGATTCTGGTTCACATTCTGAGCGGCGTTCAAGATCCCACGTCCACTTATCCCAATCCCCTTCTCGTGTTAACCCGATTAATGCTTGTTTGCAAACACTGGTGCGAGGTAATGCTCGCATCTCCGACGTTGTGGAGCAAAATATGTGGCGGATGGCAGTACAGGTCGAACTGTCTTACCGTCCAGCTTGCTCGCTCGGGTGAAGCGCCTCTATCAATCAAGCTCTCGCGACTTAACAACCAATTCGACGGGCCGACGGTTTTGCAGCATGCTAGACGGATACAAACCTTGGAGATAGGGGCTAGCCCGAAATACGTTCTGACGTTCATGCAGGATATGGCCGACTTCGACTTTCCCATCCTCTCGAATCTTGTGCTCAATCCAATTGAACGTGCTTCTGAGTCAGAAGACGACACGGCTTCAGAAGTGATTTTCCCATCCGAACTATTCGATCGCATTCCCCGCCTCTGTAACCTATCCCTCTCACGCATCAATGCGCGGTGGGAAACCTTACCTCCACTGAGGAGTCTTTCGCTCACAGCCAACCGCCAGACTGGTAACGGTCCGCTCCCGTTCAGCATACTCGCGCAGTTCTTGGAATCATCGCCGTTCCTCGATACCTTGCACCTCGACATGATGCTCGCTGATCATACACCAGAGGGCGTTCAGCAGATCACCCTCTCACATTTAGCTGTCCTCTACATCCGCGATTACATCCAACAATGCGAAGCCTTGGTAAAACTACTTGTTTTTCCCCCAACGACGCAGGTCCAGCTGTATACACAATCTATCAATAACGGCTCCCATGTCCGCGACATCCTCCTTCCCATCCGCCGGCATCTACGCGCACCCGGCGCTCCATTGACCCAAACCCTCGTCCTCCAGGCTCCATTCATCGCAGGTTCCATTGGACACTGTAGCGTGTCCTGCTTCACAACCAACTTCGACTCCAAGCAAGGCGCCACCCTTGACGAATGGGACGGGCACTTCATGACCCCCGCTCTTCGACAAATCCTATCCAAAGTCCTCGAAGCGTTGCCGTCTCACTCCCTCACCTTCCTCGACGCGACCCAAGCTCAATTCTCGCGTCCTACGTGGAAAATGACGCTCGCGTTGTTACCTGCGCTCCACACGGTACGGCTGTACGTCGGTGCAGGCGGCGCCAGTTTCTGCGATGCGGCGTTGGAGATGAATATATCCTTCACCGCTATTGATCTACGATCGTTCATTCGCGCGCGCGATCCAGAGGGAGCGCAGGAAGACGATCCCGAGTTGGAGGAGATTGCGCCGTTTTTTGAAGCGCTGAAACGGTTGTTGCTTCCGCGAAATCACGCTCAGGGTAAGACTCTCGGCAGACTTACAGTGAGAGACTACTTTGGCGCATTAAATTTTGAGCCATCGGAATGGGAGGAATTGGTGGATAAAGTTGAAGTGGCAATCGGCTTCGCCGCCTATCGTGTCGAGGAATCTTCTGCGGAGTAGTCGCGGTTTGGTCGCGGTTTCCTTTTTAAATTTCTGTCGCCACCAAATAGAATTAATTCAATCATACTTCAAACACATTTACAGTAACGCTCAGCAAATGTCTCTGCCTCCAAACAACCCAGCGTAATACCGCGACAGCTTTGAGCTCACACGGTCCGTGATAGCCACCTCCAAATTCTCGTTTCGATTTTGCTTCAGTTTTTGATCCATTCCGTCACGGTTAATCTTGGGTTCGTCCGGATGCCATCTAGCTATGATCATCGATATCGTTTCCGCCCCCGCACCTGAGGCTCCTACCAGAGGATGGCCGAGAATATTTCGAAAATTCGTTACGATTGCTGACGTAAGGAAGGAAATCGTTCTTTCCAGCCTCACTTTGCGATCAATAATGTCCGGCATTTGCCGATCTTTTGCGCTTTGTCTTTCCTTTGTGTAGTTAAAACTCCATATTCCTTGAGAGGTTCAAAACAAATTATTCTGCACCTACTGCCTTCATTTTTGTGTATGTATTCGTTCCCGTCCCCGCTTTCGGGGGGAAACAAGTACGGCACGTGAGCGGCGGTATAAAAACGTACGGCACGTGAGATCTGCGTCCCGTGCGGTGATTGATGCAGATTGATGACGGATCAATACAGACAAGCCTGCCACAGTCGGCCTATATAGGTAGCAGTGTAAGTAATGTGTAGAATTCACATCTAGACCCCAAATAAGGCTTCATCGTGCAGCTTGCGGAGAAAATAACGAGCCTTTATTGATGCGAGCGTGACACCAAGAGGATCGAAGTCCTTCTAGGACCTTCAAGTTGTTGGTACGAAGGATCAAAGCAAGATCACTCGGATCGGAATCAAATGATGAAATCGGAATCGTGCCTGCCATGCGAAGCGTGGCCTCAACACCAAGTACTCATGAGCATTGAGCTAGGTACTCGTAACGCGGAATTGAACAAGACGGATTAAAATTTCTAAACCATTATCACATATGTTTCAATCATGGGCCAATAACCTCAACATGTACCCGATCACTTCCGGACCACTTCGAGTACTTAAATTGTATCTCCCCTCGATAATTACGGAAAACGCACATGGTCACATGGGCGCGTTTGATCCCGCTCGCACTGATGTGACACGTCACTGTAACTCTTCTCTTCCCCCATGGTCCTCACTCGCAGCGCGAGTAGAGCGAAATGTATCTTCATATGGCTCCCAAACGAGATTCTTGACCTCATCGCTAGCGAGCTGTCAACCGCAGACCTTGCCGTCGTCTGCCGAACCTCTCGATTGCTGAGAAATATCGCCATGCCTCTGCTCTACCGCTGCGTGAAGCTCTCCACCAGATCCGGGCTCATGTTATTTGCTCGTAGTCTTTTACGAAGCTTTGAAGCTTCCCTACCGAATCTGGTGCGCGAGTTTGACGTAGCACACTTCACGGACAAGAAAGCGTGCGTGACTGGCAATTACTGGCTTCCATTTATCTGTCCTTACTAGAAATATCCGATAGTACAGTTTACCCCGGCCTCGTGGTCCACACAAACCACACTCTCTGCCGAATGATCCATCTCGAAAGTCTCACTCTTCTTGAACGCTCCATCGACTACACCCACCTTCTTGAACACGGTCAATTCCCGGAACTCGTCGTGTTTCAATATCTCGTTCCGTCGCACGCTCTTCCAGCTCTAACATCATTCCTCAACTGCCATAAAAACATCACAGACCTAGGTCTCATCTCACCCTGCTCCCTGAAGTTCTCCACACCCTTGTCTCTTCCAAAACTACAGAGCTTCATGGGGTCTTTCGCATTCCTTTCCGCTCTCGACCTGACAGACGTCTCCCTCACGGACCTTACATTGCTTCTCTACCCACCCGATATTGCCGCCGCTCACGCTGTGCTGGCCAACTTGCATGAAATGAAAATGCTCTCAACCGTCGAGGTCATGGGTATGGACGCCAACGAGCGAGCAATCCTGCACGTAATCGCTGCCCATCTACCCCATGTGCAGGAACTAGTCTTCCATCATTGTACGACGACATCGTCCCCTATTTCTTCGGAAGAGTCGCTCAACATTGCCGCGTCACTGGAAACGCTGGGTCAGCTGCGTAGCATAAATTTCGGAACCGTTGGTGAAAACGTTATCGAAGATCGAGTCATGGTGGCACAGTGGTCGGCGGCATGCAAAGGTCTGACTTCGGTGATTCTCGGTATGTTTACTTTCTTTCCTGCTTACTCATTTGGTTGATCAACGTGTTGTTATCCTAATAGATGAACGGCAGTGGGACTTGAAGGAGAACGATTGGGTTGTTTCGTGGAACTTGTAAATGTGAGATGTATAAGCGCCTGTATGCATTGTTGAGTTTTCGTATCTCTTATTTTCACAATCGTCTTTATTACTCCGGGCTGAAATTAGGTCTCCGATCAGCAGTACTAGGTAGAGAGATTCAATTATGACAGATATCTTTAGAAATCCAGCTCCGAGCATACTTCTTAGCTCGGGCGAGGCCTTTGAAGCATGTAGCAAGTATCTACAACGAAGCAGTGTCGACTATTTGAGTGTAAGGATCATTCAACATTGACAACCCCGAGCTGCCCGAGCCTTATTTCAGCAAACCTTGCAAGCCAGAATACTTCAGGATTGCATTGCATTTCAGGAAGGCGTAATATGTCAGTGAATCTCTTACTTGAGGAGGCAAACACCATTTCAATTCGCATCGAGTCAAACCAAGCTGGTAGCAAGGTTGCATTGAACGCATAAATACGGAGTGGCCTAGCAAAATCAAAGACGTCCGTGTCCGTTTCAAGTCGAACGAATTGAGCCGTGATGAGATTCAAAACGCCCTGCACTTCCCCCCACTCCCAAACAACCCAGGGCAACACGGCGGCAACTCGCATCCGTAATAATTGCAATATTCATCCGGTCCGAATTCCGGGATACAAGTCGGCGCGCGGGTGCCAACCGCATACAGCAGCCCGAGAGCGCAACTGTGATTATGAGGCATCGTATTAGCTTCGTGAAAGTAAAGGGATAGTGTTGAACCTCACCGTTGTTTCGACGGATCATAACATTCGTCACCGCACCGTATGAACGGGATCCCGTTGACGATGGAGCAGAATTGGAAGCCACTGATGCAGACGGTCTGTGTGGATATTGGGTTATTATTTTTCTGAATTTAGAAAGGAGTAATTGATGAATCGTACGGTGGATGGGTCAAACGGGGATCCAGAGCAGTTCTGCAGAGGGTTTGTTCCAGTCGGTGAGAATGGTTGCAGGGTCTTGGTAGCGCAGCTACGAAAAGCGGAAAGAAACAAGTGAATAAATAGATGAAAAACGATTGAGGAATGAGGGAACGCGTACCTATACTGTTTGGTCGAGTAGCAAGTATCGTCTCCGCATCTGAGGTAATAGTCTCCGCCAATGATGGGGCAGAGGAAGTTATCGTCTTGGCAGGTGTACTGTTATACGAACTATTTCAAGACTTAATAATGAATTCCAGAGCATTTGGCGAACCTGAGACGGGTAGTACTGGACTCCGAAGCCGCAGTTTGCTAAGTCTTCGCCGACAACAAGAGTAGAGCAAGCAAGCAATGAAGTGAACGCAATTGATATTTGAAGGAGACGGGACATTGGAATTGAGACTGCCCTGAGGAATTGAGATCGAGGAAGGCGTTATCGAGTTATATAGCAGAGCAGGGCCGCGATTAAATAAATCAGTGATACAGCTGACACACCGACGTCAAAGGGAGTGTTCAGGTTTGACTCGCGCGTCGGCAACTTGCTGTTGAGGTTGGCGGATGGTCCCTGAAATTGACTCGATGCATGATTCGATGCTCATTACGAGCAAAAATCGTACATGCCTTCTTGCGAATTTCGGAGGCGATACTTACTAAAGCCTAGATCCAGTCAGGACGTCCAGAAGGATGGGATGAGTTCGGTGATTTGCGCATGCGACTGAAAGCGAAGGCAAGTAGCTCAGAGGAAATCGGGCTGGGTATATTTCCGACACGCACCGGAGATAAAACTCGACTAACTTAGC
Organism: Favolaschia claudopus; assembly: GCA_037176885.1. Taxonomy (NCBI): domain Eukaryota; kingdom Fungi; phylum Basidiomycota; class Agaricomycetes; order Agaricales; family Mycenaceae; genus Favolaschia; species Favolaschia claudopus. Next base: position 1,012,010 of record JAWWNJ010000076.1, read on the forward strand.
TGCAAGGGATTTCAGGGGCAAATACCTACGCAGAACTGAGGTACGAACGATCCGATGTTCAAGTTCTAGACAGTTGGGGTTCCCAAAGGTGTTCTTCAAGATCCAACATGACTCACTTTCTACTGCCCAGTGTCAGTACGGCGCACCTAGCGGCGAGTGAAGTTTACGGACGGTATGACTAGGGTAGAGTATTTCTGGGGACAGACACCGTTCGACGTCAAGCGCTTGAAGGGTTGAAATCGGGTTGAGCATTCCATTTGTCCCTTGAAGCAAGGTGGTGGTTGCTGGGAGAGCGAGTGACAGTCACATCACAGCCTGAATCGGGCCGCGGTAGCCGGCTGCAACTTTCGGCTTCCGCTGCCGAAGTGATAAAACACGATAATTTCGACACCCCTCGGTGAAGGGCGAAAGAAACAAAAACGCCGCGAAGCAGATAGATATAACGAATACTCAAAGTCTGACTAGCTCCACATATCTTTAACAAAATCCGACGCCCTTTCTCCAATAATATACGCAGCCGCCTGCGTATGAGCAGCAGGAATAAACGGCTACAATATTGGTTGAGCTCGAGACATCAACTGTTGTGAAGAAAAGATCGAAAACTCACAGCAACCGACAAATCAACAACCCTCAGCCCCTTCAACCCCTTCACCCGCAGATCCGGATCCACCACACCCCAATTGGCATTCTTGGGAGACATACTCGCAGTGCCGACAGGATGAAAGACTGTGGCGGCATTCTGTCGGATGAACGAATCCAATTCTGCGTCAGTGCTCTTCAGGCTGACATTTGCGACGGGGGAAATGATAAAACTGTTCCATGCGGGTGCGGCAGCGAAGCGGAGACACGATTTGAGTGCTTCACGCATGATGAAGAGGTCGATCGGGGAGTCGAGGAGGTTTGGGTTAATGAGTGGTGGAGTGAACGGGTTGTTGGTTGAGATAGTAACTGAGCCACCTGGGTTGAGATGAATTTTGTTGTTAGAAATGCGTTCTATTTGATTTGAGATGAAATGAACGTACGAGAGGCTGGCGAGACGACGGCGGGGAAAATACTGATATAATTCCCCGTCGGTGGCGGCGGCGTAAAGCTTCCAGCCCCGAAGATCACCTCGTAATGTGGTGTGTTCAATCCAGCCGAAGGATCCCTCCCACCCTCAAACACAGACGCGTTATCGGGGACGCGCAACCACCCAAGCTGGTTCGTCGGCGGATCAATCAATGGACCCGTTCGAGAGGTATTCCACTCCGCAAATTGTTCCGCCGCCAACGTTGCGTTGCGCTCGGCGGTTTCCCAGGTATCGGTGGAGTTCACTTGGAAGGAGAAAAAGACGAGTGGGTGATCCGTCAGATTTCGTCCCACCGAAGGAAGGTGATGAATTGACTTGATGCCGAGGGAGGAGAGGGTTGTAGAGTCACCGATACCGGAGTGGAGGAGGATCTTGGGTGTGTTGATGCTTCCGGCGGAAAGGATGACTTCTTTGATTGCTGTGAGAGTGAATTTCTTTCCTACGGGGCAGCTCAGAAAATGCCCAGGAGATAAGTGGATGCGGATGCCGACCATTGAGATCTTGAACGAACTCAATTCTGCGCAAGTCACCTGAAGCCGTTTGCAGGACTCGTGTGACTCTCGCGTTGAGGAGAACGTGAAGATTCGGACGCGCGACGAATTGGGGAGCCAGATACGACGTAGCGGAACTGCTCCTGGATCCATTCTTCACCGTTTGCGCTTCCCAGCCTAAATCATCGCGACGAGAACATTTTCTTTGAACATGGTGGAGCAATCCAAGATCATGACACCCAAACTCACCAATTCCAATTGGATATCCCGAATTCATATCAAGATTGAACGGAAACTCCCTAGGCAACTCCGCCGTCGTTTCAAATATTCTTGAATCGATGGAGGTGGGGAAGCCAGGCAGTGAAACAGAGTTGATCCCCGTGAAGCTATGGACGGCTGGATTATATTTGCCGGTATCGTTTGAGGTGGGGATAAATCTCTCGTTCTACCAGCCAGAAGAATATAAGAGCGTGGAATGTATGAGAAAAGAAGGAGGAAAGAACAGACGAACCTTACGTATGTACGGAATCAACTCATCCCAAGACCATTTCGGTTCGCCCGTAACGTCCGCCCAACGATCGTAATCCTCCTTTGAACCGCGTGTGTATACGAGGTAATCTTTAAGCAACATATTCAATCAATCATCTCATAATTTTCATACACATAATGCAAACAAACTCACTAACGGACGAACTGCCGCCCAACACAAACCCTCTCGGGTATGGAATCGCCCGGCCGTCCAACCCAGCTTGCGGCGTGGTGGTGTAGTTCCAGTCTTGCGGAGTGTCGGGGGTGGCAAGGGGTGCGAAGAAGGGGACAATTATATCGAGAACGTCGGTGTTTCTGTAGAGGACAGTCAATGGTTGAATTCGACATTCACGGAGAGAGCGAAATAGTGAGACGTACGAGCCACCCGCTTCAAGTACCAGAACTGAATGATTAGGATTTTCGGAGAGGCGATTGGCGACGACGTTGCCAGCTGTTCCGCCTGCGGGAAAGCATAGTCAGACGACGAAACATGCGCCGAGGTGAGTGAGCGCGTACCGCCTACGACAATGAAGTCGAACTTCAAATTGAGTTTATTCAGATCCGCCACATCGGTGAGGATTGTACTCGTTACTGCGAGTGCAAACGAGAGTAGAAGTATCAGTCGGTTTGCAAGACGGGACATAACTGGGCTGCGTGTCTTCTAACAAACGTACCTCAGGCTAGCTTTTGAATGAGATGGGGTATCGAATTATTACGTCCGCTGCGGTGAAACGCGGCATTACTGACGGGCGTCCAATAGGCTCCGACTCCGAGTCTGTCGCGTCTAACGTTCGAAAGACTGCCGTCCCAGTCAGCAACTTGTACTCGGGAATTAAACCGACACCGCATACCACGAAAGGGTGCAGTAATTTGGAGATTTTGCGGGATTGAATGTGGGTGAGATGGGATTTGGGGGAGGTTAGTAACAAGCCCGAGCAAGATTGGTGAGCTCAACGAGATTACTGTCGATGAATCCACAGCGGTTTTCAACTTCACTGATTACCTGCAAGAACTTGCGGGGTGTCCTTGCTGACCGGCGGAGTCGTGATATTGCGAATTGAAAGCGAAATCGACGTGCAACGATATGCCTTTGTACTTTTAAGGATAATAGATTGGTGACCAAGGCACACGGGATGGCAGTTGTGGTATGATCGGAGCAATTCTACGAGTCGGTGGCGGGTTTGACAATCGAAGACATCGATGCCAGAGATCCTTCTGGCAGCCTGATTGTTGTGACGGTGCCAACATCGGATTCGAAACCAATACCGAATAGTAGTTCCTCACCCTCAGCTGCCTCTTGACTTGTTGCCAGAAACGTCGACGTGACAACTGTTGTGGTTGGAAGCAAGAGGGTCACGTCACTGTCACATCACGAGGTCGGTTGATCGGCCATGTTCGGGCTTTCTCCTTGCTGTCTCCCAACCACCACCACGCCGCTGATACTTAAGTACTCTCTGGGCGAAGCTATTTCTCTCTGGAAACCACTGGAAACTCACTCAAAACTGGACTATGTTGAGAACCACTCGCTTCCATCGTGTCCTCAGGCTGACGAGAAGACATTCGCAAAGCATACGTATCACCCAGGACCCTGCACGCTTGATGCAGCTTTGCACCGTAGGTGGCTCAGCATATCAATCGAAGTTTTAGGCGCGTCTTTAATCGATTTTGCTGTGGCGATGTGTCCTGAAAATGTTTTGTCATGGCGGTAGGCTCCCCATCGGCTTCGACTTTAGGTTTCTCCGAGTGAATTTCGACAATTATCAAGGAGGATTGGAAAATACCTTGGGTCTGTGCGTCCGTGTTTCTACGATACACTCCCGTCTTTGACACGCTTTCCTCTGTTTAATGTAGAAGTACGGCTCTGCTACAACTTTTTTGCCTCGGCTCAGGGACCACAATTTGAAACGGATACAAATGTGTGGAAGAAAACAACAAACGACAAATCTAACTGCTACTAGTCTAAAACAAGCCATGCACATTTAGAAAATTCTGACCCGTGTCATCGATTGGGTGGTCCCGGTGCAAGATGTTTCGTAGGCCGATCCTCCTCAACCTGCTCCGTAAACTCCTCCCGCCAATTCACCGCGAAAAACTCCACCGGCATCCTGTTCACCATCTCCCGATGCACATCAACCGGCGTGAACCGATACGTCGGCGGATGATCTCCCTCCAACGCGTCCGGCCCACAATTCGACGCCAAAATAACCACATACGCGTAATCCGATCTCCCCCCACTGCTCTCCCTCAACCTTTTACGCGCCTCCTCATGCCCGGGAAACACCTCATCCCGAAAGCGCTCCATCATCCCCACCTCATCGAGCATCTCAAAAATAGACTCGTTCGGGCGCGCGGCGACCATCCCGACGCGCCAGCGCGAGCCGACGTTCAGGTGCGGGCGCGGCTCGAGGCCGATGATGATGCCGCCTTGGTCGATGCGGTCCCAGTCGAAGCGGAGGTCGAGCCCGCGGATAGCGGCGGAGACGAGCGTGGAGTAGAAGCGCGCTACCCAGTGGCGGAGGTTGCGTTGGAGGAGGGGTTCACCTCCTTCGACGGCGGCGAATTGTTGGGCGTTGTAGGCGCAGGTTGGTTTGTGCAGCTTCCAGTCCTTTCCTGCCAGGAGGGTGATACTTCTGCTGTAAGAGAAGAATATGGAGAACTTACGTTGGCATTCCTTAGACTATGAACCGTTCAACTCTGACTTCAGTGTGTAAGAAGCGGGAGGCGTACGCAATAACGAACGGTTCTAAGTATCGAAAAAGGGTCATGTCAATAATGGACTGGCAAAACGAGATACGGTGGTATGCTTACTTGCACTGAGCACATTCCTTGAGATCTTTATAATTGAAGCAGTTGTCTCTCGAGCAGAATCTCGTCGCCGCTTCCTCGTACTCTTGAGGGCCGGTGCCGTCTGTCTTGTCGGAGGCTTTGTGAGCCTCTGCCGCGGTGAAGTTCAACCGAGTCAGGAGTGGCGCAGGTAGCTAGTCAGGTCGTACTCACTCGGATGGGGAGTCATGGTCTGAAGAGCAGTTGACGGAGTGGTGTGAGGCAGAGCAAGACGCGAGGAAGATGGAGGAAGCGTGAAAAGAGGTCCAGGGCCGGATCAATCCGACCACGCTGTTGATCGGCACTCTCCCACGGGCACCCGAAGTTGAGTTCATATTCCCCCAGAAAATTCAACCCTGCGTGTTCAGGCGAGATAGAAAGAGTAAAAAATCTACCGTTTGATCTATCCTCATATAAGTAAACAGCATATAAGTGAACAGCCCATCTGTCTCCAATTCATTTTCTCTGAGAAATCGTGCCCTTCTTACCGAGTCAGCGAGCGCCGAAATTCCTGAAGTGACTGAACTTACACCAATCTTGAGTCTCGCTCTGAGAATTTAAAAGGCTGTAGCACCTACATCTTCACTCATATCACCCGTCCTCATGTTCACCTCGTGAAATGCGTGCATTTAGGGCGAAAGACAATCCGACCCTGAAAACGTGGTCGGTATAGACAAAGAGTGGATTCAGATCAACCATTTCTGTTCACCAAGTTACCAAGCAAAAAAAAAATCCCTGACTCTGGGGGTGATCCATTACGCTGGTAGCACGCGCGCGGACATCCTGGCATGGCTGAGCACAAGCATCAAGTGGCACGGAAACAACGATTCAACCCATCGCAATCCGTTTTTAATTGGCAACGTTTTCAGCCATCCCCTACTGTACCGGGGCATAATGTTGTCTATCGAATTCGAGGCTTGAGCTTATACTCAGCGAAAACGACCCGGAGAAACATGGAGAAAATGAATTGGTGTTCTCTGGACTCCAACGAAAGTTCAACGTTCAACCCTAAAGAAATTGATAGAGTACTATCAGTTGGACTCCCGGAACATCAGAGCCAAACGAGGATGCATCCCTCTGTATATTTGCTGCATTAGCGGCGCGTTCTTTGCTCATATTTGGTCGGCACGCCTCCGCTCAGTCAATCAATGATCGCAACACTTCGGTTCACTGGCCCGCTTGCCTTGTTTCTTCCCTCCACCATCTCATCATGAATCTCGCATTTCCCAACGAAGTCTGGCTGCATATTTTTCTGTTTCTGTCGGACGTACCTCAACAGCTCATGATCACTGAGTACTGAGTCCTAAAGCCTTTCCGGCAGTTGTGCCGCTAGCTGCGGTCAGTCCTCGCGCAAACTTATCAATATTTTCACTCGGGCCCTTCCGTTTCATCCAAGTTTCAAGGCTTGACCTCCATGACCCCCCGATTCTATTGGTTTTCCTGCGCTTTAAATACTTCTGGAGGCTCGATATATATTCTATCTGGACAGTTTAGAATGGTGTAGCGACTAGAGTGTGGAGGACTCGGTACGCCGCCTATTTTTTCAAATCTTTTCTCAAGCTACCACTAGTAACTTTTCTTCATCTTCCGATGCTTCGTACTTAGCTCGAGATACCCTGAATCTTGACCTTAAACCCATAAACCACAGCTCACAATCCCCAACCTTGCTATTACAACTCCCCTCGCTCCCTCCTCGTCGACGTCGACAGCGCTCACCTCTCTACCAGCCCCAATTGCCCCATACCCTCGTCACCGAACAGCAAGGATCAAAACATAGGCGAAAGTCAACTCGGCGGCTTGTTTGGAGGAACGAAAAGTCAGAAAGACCTACCCTCTGCACACTACGTACACGACGAGCCGTTTAACCAGGTACAGTTATCCTCGCTATAGAAGTATACTTCCCGGAATACCACTTCAATTTTTCACTAGCTTTGGAGATAGGCCCTGAATACAGGGAATCACAGATCGGAGCGATTCAGGGTTCAACACGAATCCTCACACGACCCGTGAAGCGCTGACTTCAACGCTCGGCGACGACTTTGATTTCGATCCGGAATGTCGGTGATTTCTTTCTTTTCTTGCATAAAGCGCCCACTGACCGCGGTAGGGCGTCTTCGTCGAATCTTGCTCGTTAACCTGACTCCTTCCTTTACTCTGTGCGTTTACAGTAAATCCGCAATCATATTTTATTCTCTTTATTTCTTCAACTCCCGATACAAATGATACGATCTTCTCCTCTGCTTGCAAACGATGATCAAAGTGAAAACGCTCAAGACCACGAACCCCAGACCGAGGTGAACTCTTGTTTGTCCTAAAAGTACTTCCTCGTCCAGCGTCCAATCCTCCTCTGCGTTCACACTATCAGCCTGTGGTGTATTGGAGGATGAATTAATCGAAGGCGGGTGAACGAAAGTCGGCGAATCAGATTGGGGTGGTCGCAATGAGCCACCGGTTGCCACGGGCTTCGCGTGGGTCGGCCCTGCTGCGTGTGTAGGCGGTTCGGCCCCACGCGATGACAGCGAATCGTCATCTACTGAGTCTGAGACCGAATCGAATCGATCTGTTGTGCTGGATGATGGAGGCCGCGGCGGTGTCTGTTGGTCGGATGGAGAGGATGATGGGTTCAAAAAATATAACGCCGACGCCATTGTGGTCAACGATCTCGAGTTGGAAGACGGGGGAGAACTCGATGTGGGCCATGAAGGGAGGTTTTTCGGGGGAGCGGATGAAGCCGTAGATGAGCTCGAAACCGGAATCATCTTCATTCCTGTTTGCAGTGCAATTGCATCTAAGCCGGCGCCGCCTCCGGACGCCATGAAGTCCAAAACCGCTTCGCAGGTACGATTGAACCCGGGGTCGTCGTTCGACGTGCAGAACGATAACAGTGCGAGTTGATTCGCCGTCGATGCCAGCTCTGACGCCCGCACGGTGAGCTTGTTCGCTTCGAGTGCAAGCTCGTTCGCCGTGAGCGAGCATTGATAGGCTTTGACGGACCAGATACCGAAGATTATCGCTGCTGCTATACCGAGGATTTGGAAAGTGTATTCGATGAGACGAGCTGCGAGGAGAGCGGGGGACGGAGTAGGGATGTAGGTAGTATCCTCGACTGGCTCTGCGAGAGTGGTTAAACTTTAGTCGGGATCGGGTTTGGGGAAACGAAATAGCACCTTTACTTTCGAACATTCGCACTTCTTTGCTGATCATTCAGACTTGTTCGAGAGAGCGGGAAACGAAGGCACAAGGGGGCAGATGTGGGGAGACACTGTCAGACGGCTTTGTTTTCACACTCGACACGATGTCCAACGAAGGCTATACAGCGTAGGTTGTGGGGAGGTGAATTATATGGCATTCCAGTCCCCCTGGGAACCTTGAGCTCGGGAATAGTGTGATACATTGTTGGATTGAGAATAGACTCACTAATAATACAGTCGTATATGACGGAAAACACAGCATGAAAATCAGTAGATGATGATGTCGGCTTCGAGGGTGATTTTTACTCACAGAAGCACCACATAGCCTCGTTTGAACTTTAAAGGGACGAGTCAAACGCAGAGATTCAGTGTCCTGTAAGAAGGTGGGTCCGATATTAGCAGAGTTCTGAACCGCTCGAGTGTAAACCTGCGGAGGATGAGAAGAAGAAAAAGAAGTCAGAGGAAACAAACGAACTCGAACGCGAGGAGTTGAACCTCGAATAGGCCCTCGCGTCTATTGTGCTGTATGAATTCGAGCCGTGCACCGTGCACAACGCTCGATGTTGAGTCGCTGTAAATTGAATTGAGGTTTGGTGTTGAGGTAGAAAATCTTCGATTCGGGTTACCCTTCAGTGGTTCTAGAGTGAACAGTTGAATGATTGTCAAGTGTTACCTTCCCGTGTTTGATTATCCGTAGTTTGGTCTATATTGAAACGCAAACTGAGTGAGCGAGGAGAAGGACGTGATTATCTGTCGAGTTGGGTGAGGGGAACAGTTCATCGACCTTAGATCAGAATCCAACATGAGAACAGTCACATAGAACACTCACGGCGACGCGGATAGTCGAGCTAGGTGCGAACTGGTGTGTTCTCGGCATGTGAATCTACAGTAAACGCAAATACCGACCTTTCAACTCTCGTTATTCCGGAACACTTAAGTTTATTCAGCTTGGCAAAGAAACGTTACGCTGAGCGCTCTCTTCAAAAAATCTGAACCCTAGCGAACCTTATACAAGAGACAAGAATAGTGTCAGGTGTCAGACGATTGTCGAATTGAGCAGGATTGATCGAGACTCACCCTTGATAACAAATAGATTTTCTTGTACGGCGCGCCAGATATTCGTAGTTCCAAAACGAGAAATACCTAGAGATCTTACGAGGTAGATTGCTGATAAGAAACGTCACTCTATAAGTATGACCCCTAAACAACCCCAAATTCGCAAGGCGGAGGACTGGAATGCTGACTTGGACAAGCAATCGAAACGACGTTACGAGCCGAGAGATTCGCGAGAGATCGAATACGATGCGAGGATGGTAATACGGTGCTTGTAGACGAAGGTGATAGAGCTGGAGCAAAGCCTACTTGATAGAAATACGGAGGGCAGGTTAACCCAGTCCACGTTCAGCGAGTTGGGCTGCTGCGAGGCCGCCCAGGCGAATCACTGCATTCAGAGGCCGTCTCACCAGCCCCCTCGGCGAGATTCAGCGAGCCTTCGGCTAGCCCACCGGCCCGAAGCTAGCCGAGGCCTAGACAAAGGGAGACAAAGGGCTGATGCGAGGATCAGCGAGGAACGTGTAGCGAGGTGCCGTGAGCTTCGGCTATCCTTACGGCTAGCTGCGGCTGATGTGCGGCTACGTCAGCGCTGGCCGGCTAGCCAATGGTCGCCTCGCCAACCCCCCTCTGGCTAGACGGGGTCTGAATGCAGTGAATGACCGAAGAATTTGAAAATTTCAAGTAGCGTGTTGCGATTCGTGAAAAATCGGTATAGAGATAGCTACAGCGGTCGGTTATATTGCCCCAGAGCTTCAGAGAGCCGCATTCAACCGTCAGAGAACGAGTAGCAAAAGGGGAGGTGGTGGTTCGAAAGCAAGAGCAGTGTGTTGACAGCTATTGATTTTGAAAGTTGATCAGATCAATTTCCTCTCAGATCAATTTCCTCGTCTTGACCTCCATGACCACAAAATTCTCCCGCTCCGCCTAGGTTTCCATAACTTCTGGAGGGTTACTGTACAATATAACTGGATAGTTGGAAGGATATAGCGGCTTGAATGGTGTGCGGGATGTGGTACGTCGCCTGCTTTTTTAAAATCTTTTCCAGGCTAATTTTTCTTCATTCTTGTACTTAGCTCGAAGTACTTTCAGTCTTGTAACTCAACACTACCACTCCTAGTCGACAACGCCCCGCCTTGACACCCTCTTCACGCGGCCAAAACGACAACGACTCCAGGGACGCCTCATCCCAGCAATCTCATTCGCATGAATCGCCGACGTCATCCACCTCGCATTTCGCACCCGCACCCTCTTCTTCGGCGGCAGCGAGCTCAGTAACGACCGCGGAACACTGCGTATCGCTCTCAGCCCTCACTCAGCCCATAGCCTCGTTCCCAAACGGCAAGAACAAAAATCTACCCAGAAATGGACTCAGCGTTTTTTGGAAGAAAGAAAAGCAAGAGCGATATACCACCGCCAAACCACCACCACGATAAACAAGAGCCTGCGTTTTATTCCAGGGGTTCTATAACATCGTTGGCGTCGCCGACCCGTTCACGGACGTATGCATCTCCGACATTCGACATTCGCAGCGGCGCCGATGCTCGCTCCCCCTCTTCGCATGGGAGGTGCGCCGAGTACGCGGAGCCTACCAACGTTGCAGACTTCTTCGTCGTCGACGCTGCCCCTGCATCCGCTCTTGCCTCTGTCGAGCGAGACGGTGGCGCGTGCAGGCGGGGCGGAGTCGGGGAGTATGACTAAGAGCGCAGGTATGAAGAGTGGGAGGCGTTTCGCGCTGTGGGGAATCGGGTTCGAAAGAAGCAGAAGGTAGAGCTGAGGGCTCTGCACCACACACTCTCCCTCTCCAAAGTACTCACATGACGACATACCCCGCCGACCGCGCCCGAGGGAGCGAGGCGGGAGCGACGCCAGCAATGCGAGTAGTCGCATCAGCGTGGCGGCATTTCGGGAGGCGGTGGCGAAGAGAGAGCGGGAACGAGAGACGGGGAGGATGTCGCCGTCGTCTGGGGCAGGAGGAGGAGGAGGAGGACGGAGTGTATCGATTGTACATTCTGCCACTGGTGAGTCAGTCCGATTTCTCATTTATCTCGTTCTTTGTCTATCGTTTGGTCTGGACGATAATGTTTCGTTATTTCTCCGTTCATACATTTCCTTATAACATACTAACTAGCCCATTTTCGTCCCAGCCAACCTTGAAATCCCCTCGTCATCTACCCCATCCCACTCCTCTTCCTCTCCTTCTCCCTATCCCCCCTCCGCACCACACGTCCCTGCCCCCACTACCGCTGCCACCTCCGAAGACGAAACCGACTCCGACTCCGACAACGCCCCTCTCGCGACCCTCCTCCCGCCTCGACTGCCAGGGAACGCGATGTCGGCGGGGTCGGCGCACGCAAACTAAAATCCATTTAATCCAAAGCCGAAGCCGCTAATCCACACTGCAGCGTTGAACGCCGCGAAGCCCGGTGTACTACGCGTGAACAAGGAGGATGAGGATGGGTTCACGGGCCGGGGGATGCTCGCGAAGGAGCGCGTCTTGACGTCGCGTTCGCCGCCTGTGAGGGGCTTGAGGGCCGACGCGGATTCGCCGACGAGAGGATTGGTGCATTTCCCCTCGCCGCCTTCGAGTCCTGTCAGGGAGGCACCACCGTCGATCTCGTCGGTACGGCCGACGGCAGGGGAGCGAGCGACGAATGTGGAGGGCGAGGGTATGGCGCGGGCGTGACGATGAAGAGGGAGGCCTTGAGCGAGAGGTTGAGGGCGTTGACGGGCGGGGAGGAGAAGGGAAGAGTAAGAGCGGAGATTTCGACCACATCGTCAAGTGGACACCCAAGCCGTCTTCAGTACCGGCTAACGCTCTGAATCGGAACAAACTCACCTCCACCACGACAAGAACGACATCCTCGTTCCAACGCACCTCCAAGCTTCCACCACCCGCCTCTACCTCCTTTCCTTCTCCCTCTTCCACCCCCGCGGCTCGGGAAGCCTTCCACCGGCGCACGTCGAGGTCCAGCAACCTCCTCGCTTCCGCACCCACACGTTCTTGGGTAAACGACATCGCAGATGAGAACGACGGCGTCCTAGCGCACGACCTCACGGCAATGCTCGGCGGTGGCGTCACCCTGGTGAGCGTTGGCTTGGGTGACGAGGGGGATGGGGGTGGAGGTCGGGTTGTCAATGCTGCTAGTCACGAGGGGGTCGCGGTGCTGGAGAATGGGGATGAGAAGGTGGAAGAGAAGGATGAAGGCAATGTCGTGCGGCTGATTGTGATCCACCAGCGCTCGCCTTCGCCTGCGTTTAGCGTTACGTCGCGGCCTGCGCATGCGGTCAATCGGAGTCTGGGGGCGGCGGTAGAGCTTGGTGGAAGGAGTGGGCAGGGTGGTGGTATGGCGTTGCAGACGAGAGAGGGGGAGAGGAGCGGTAGTACTGTGATGCAGCCGGCGCCAGCTTCGTCTTCCTCGTCGACAGTGACAGGTGCATTTCGTCCTGTGGAGAGATCTGAAGCTTTGACTGCCTCATTTTCCACTTCTACGGCGGGGTCTACGTCTCCGCATCGAGCGTTTTCTTCGTCGATGCCTCTAACTGACGTTCGTGGATCGGCAAGAACGCTCCCCGTCGAGCGGGAGATCTCTCAGCGCCTGCGCAGTAGTACGATAACGCCGCTGGTCCACTAATCCCAGCAGAAGACCACGGCACCGACACCCCGAAGCAGTTTTCTGCCCCTACTGCCTCTACACCTTCGACGTCATTTAGCCAATCCTCCTCCCGCGCCAACCTCACGCCCCCGCCGCTGCGTACGGTCACGAGCAATAGCTCGCTATCTTGAACTCATCGATTCTTCCTTCAAGCATGACCACCGCTCCTCCTCCTCCTCGCCGACCCTTCGTCCCATCTGGCCGTCTTAGCCCCACCAGCTCGACGGACGAATCGAGCAGCGTTCCCGCCCTGTTGACGCCGTGGGACTGGAGCGATACGGGCAATAGTAGCGGGGAAGAGCGGGGGCGGTGGAGGGGTGGGATGGTGGCGAGGCGAGGGGGAGTGAGGAGGACAAGTGTGAGCGTTAGTTCGAGCGATGGGCGATACGGGGGTGGGGGGGGGGAGGGGAGGATAGTATTGAAGGGTGAGAGGACGGGCGGGGCGATTGAGGTATGTCGTTTTTCTCTCGCCCTGATCTTCGTATACTAATGATCCTCTTAGTCTGGTAATGACGATACGGACGAGGGAGGCTTTGATGGCGACGACATCCCGCTCAATCAAGCGCGGATGACGGGGCAATGGGCATGGGCATGGGCGCAAGTACGCCGATGAAATATGCCTATGAGCCCGGCAATGGGGACGAATATGCTCACGGGCTTTGCTTCCACATCTCACCCTGGGTCTCCCGCTGCTTGATGAGGCGTCGGCGCGCTCAATCCCCGATAATTCATGATCCCTCCACCAGCGGATCCTGCCTTCTACGCGGCGCACCAGCAGCGATGATGATCGCGAACCAGACGTATCTGACGGCGGTCGGGCAGTAGGCGATAGCGGTGGCGGGGGAGGAGTGGGAGAGGGGTTCGAGTGTGGGTGGAAGCGTCTATGGCGGCGGAGCGGGAGTGTGTACGGAGATGGGGGAAGTGTGTATGGCCGGGTGGGGACTTTCGTTGTTCGCGTCGGGGCCGCAATCGATGTATGGTGGAGGGGGAGGCGGTGCGCGGAGTGAGTATGGGGGCGGGGCCGCGGGGGAGGGGCGAGGAATGAGTACGGTGGCGACGGTGGTAGAGGAGGAGGAAATTGGAGCTCGTCGCGGAGCGTATACGGGGAGTCCTACGCGAGGAGTTCTAATCCCAATACGATGGCGGGGCATGCGGCGCAGGACCCGAAGGGCTTCCTAACCCCTGTCTCTCCGTCGTCGAGCGTAACGCAGATGCGGCCTCGGCAGCGGACTACGAGTCAGCCTCTCGCCGATACGTCGCGAAGTGCTGGATCGTCGGGGCGACCGCCGCCGCCGCCGTCGAGCTGGAGGGCACGGTCGTAGTGAATGGATCAGCTGGAAGAGAATTCAAAATATCAATACTATCCTCGCTGACTTCCTTTTATCTCTCCTTTCTTTAATGCCCTGCCGATGTGTTGTATCCTTATCGTAGTATTTATTTCAGACAACGTTTATTTGTACGCACGCACAGTAGCTGTATGTACGCCCTTACACTGTATTCATCTTACACCCCGCAACTTGGATTCATCTTTACAGTGTTATTCTCTCGGCTTTCAGTCGCTATCGTGCAATTTAGGATTGTTAGATACTCAGAGAAAGAGTTCAACGTTTAACGGGTGATGAAGTCTTGATTCGGAGGATTGAGGAGGTGGTTGAAAAACAAGCATTTAAATGCGAATAAATTGATTATATGGCTATGAATTTGCATACAATGTTGATACAATGGAGTAGGGGATGCTTAGGAGTGAATAGCTGTTAGTGCTTTGTCCAGAAGGAGAGAATACGCCTCTGTCGAACGGCCCTCATCATCGTACATATCGTCGACAGAGAAAGAGCTCATTGCGTCCCAGAGCTCCGAGTCAACAAAGCGCAACGGGATAACAAGATGGCGGAACTTGGCACCTTGTATAATCCGCAGGACATGCAGATGCATAGACCCCTTGCTAGTCTGTGCTCTCGCAACCTGGTCGAGATATTCGTCACCGCTCAATTTGACCAGCTCGCGCTGCAATGAAGACTGGTGCGCCGAATGAACCTCGATTTTCAGTGGCGGAGTTCCACAATCGAAGAAGGTAAGAAGGACCGAAGATTCGGGACTAGACGCCAGAACTTTGATTTGCCCCGCACAAACCGTGTCGATGTGCATTTTGTACTCGCGGTGGACAAGAGCTCGTAGGAAGTCCCGATCTCTGACGCCGAGAGAAAAGTCGGTGGAGGTTTCGTCTAAGTAGCATCCATATTTGATCAAAGTTGAAGAATTGATTGAGAACGTACGAAGGATAAGAGTTCCGTATGAGGCACATGCCGCTCGATGTCCGCCCATGACCCAGTCCACCTTCTGGCAGGCAGATGAACAGTAATACAACGATTTACACCCCGAACACCGCTTGAAACTGGCTTTCGTGCCAATGTAGCCGCACTAAGGTTGTTGTTTTATTTACACGCTCGAGAGAAAAACTATGCGGACGAACCTGGAGATTGTCACACATCCTGGACGGTGCCTTGTGTTCTTCCGATTTCAAAACAGACACACGATCTTGAGCAAAAGTCGAGAAAGCTTGCCAGTCGCCGGACAACGGAGAGTTCTCCAAGCTTTCTGACACGGCCGCAGGATTGATTTCCAGGAGAGAGTTCTCCAATTCCGCGACGTTGTCATGGAAAGCAAGGCCCATAGATATTCCGACACGAAATAGTAACCCAATTCTGTGGAGAAGGAGATCCGCAGATTCTATGGTCGCGCACGTTATCAGTGTTTGTAGGAGGCCCTTGCGTAACGCCTGCGCCAAAGACCTAAATCCGTGTGGGCTGATGAGCATCCTCAGAAGAAACATCAAACAAGGCCGTATTCCCATGGCCGCATCGACAGTACCAATGAGTTTGGTTATTGTGATGTGAACCATCTCGATACCATGGGATAAGACGAGGGCCGTGGATAAAGAGCTGAAGGGTAGATACAGCCACTCCTCATCATCTGCATGGTGCTGATCTACTTGCCTCACGAATGATACTAGAGCGCAGATGTCCGCCGCCCGAGAGTCAGCGAGAAGTGGGGATTCCCGTTGCCCCACTAGACGCATGTATTGGAGCACCAGTTGCGCCAACGCGTGGATAGATCCGCCTGCACCTTCGATGAACTCCTCGAGGCTCGCAGATTGACCAGCCTCTAGGTCTGAAATGAAACGACCTAACGCCCCGAAGACAAATTCACGCAAGGGCTCTTCGATGTCAGGCATAACCCTCCAGACCCCCGAAATAACCGTCCGAAATCCAGGTGTAGATGAGATAAGAGCCCACGTATCTGGATCGAAGTGAAACTGACTGGTGAAGGTAATGAAATTGGCGTTGAATATTGACCAGTATGGCACAGGATCCGGGAGATTATTGCGATACGTGATAATGAACAAAGTCCAGTGCCAGACCCGAGGCCATAGAGATATTCCAGCGGACCCAGGGAGCCTGCGTAAGTTGGAGAGCGCATCCAGAGATATCAAAGCGCGTAATATCGTGTGTCGAGTAGGCCAATCAGCAGCTTCAAGCGCCGTGGAAGATGGAATCATCTCGGGATCGAGATTGTGAAAGAAAACGGGAAGAAAGGCGTTTTTCTGCGGTTCCAGAAGTTTCCGCTGGTGGTCAACCAGATAATCTCGGACACGTTCAACGAGACGACAGGTTGAATGGTCCTCGCACGCCGCGAGTCCCAAGCGCTGAAAAGAGTTTCCAGATTGTTATATTTTGATTTGAAACATAAGGAAACACCGACCCACCCTGATTGATAGTGGAAGACCTTTTAGAGCTCGGAGTTGAACGGCGGGGTGCATGTGGGAGCGGACGAGGAGGCAGAACTTGGAAGAAAGAGAGAGGGAGATGCACGGCAATCACCTAGGCGACTCCGGAGATATCCGGACGTGGTCACGCTCGTCACGCCTACCTAACATTTTTGTCATTTCCTGTCATTTCCCTCTCTCCCCGACCCGCATGACCACCTCGTCACACCCGGATACAATAGCTGTCGAGGTCTCAGCTAGCTAGACACCTTGCCTGCTGACATTCTCCAATCGATCATCAAGCTTTTAATTTTGTACGATGAATGGCTGAACAACGTCCACCCAAGTTCCGCTCCAATTCCGCTCGCACCCCCGCTTCGGGCTCAAACTGTGCCGTTAATATTTCGCGTTAATATTTCGCGAAGTTTATAATTGGGAATCCTCTCGAGGGACTGTATGGCCGAGATCTGTGTGGCCGTATTTCAAGTAAGGGAAAATTCTTCCTCATTATAAAATCTCATCGTTCGCTATCGAAGAATTATCCACATCGGAAACTGTACCGTACGAAATCCGCGGAAGCTTGACTTGTCTCTGGAAACCATCCATTCAGTGGCCCTGATGCCGTTGCTCACCAAAGCGACGGTTCGTCTCGACTCCTCTTTTCCTCCGGCTCTCTTACACTCGCTCTCGCTTGCTCCATCGTTCCTTCGCCTCGAGATTCATTACCTTCATTCTACAACCTCCCCAAAAAGTCCTCCCAAAGTTCTGCATCTGCTGAAGATGTGCCTATCCCCGACCTCGCGCTGTAATCGTCATATATGAGATCGGAATAAGCAGCAAGCGCCGAAAGACTTTCAAGCTCGGCAGGAAGAAAGAGTAAATTGTCTCGATATCCAAGTCCCATCATGTCAATGCTTGCATCGAACGACGTCGCCGAGGATGATGCTGTCTGATTTGAAGTTTCGACCAAGAAAGCGTCCGAGTCGTGTTCGTCGGCCATTTCAGCCGTGGTCCCGAAGGCGCTAGTGGTGGATTCCAGCGTCAACGAAGCAGCCGCTCGCTCCAACGAATTTAAATCCCGCTCGAGATCTTCCGCGGCCATACATTGCGCTGGATTGAGAGGTTCAAGTTTGTCTGAACCTCTTACAGGAGCCTGCTGCTGCATGTGGCGCGGATAGAAGGGCTCCAGAGAAATAATACCCGTCTGCGATTGAAATTGATTTTGACCGTCGGTATGAAGCGAGTGGAGAGCGAGCGCTTTTTCGATTGCGTTTCGAAAAATACCCTTGAAAAAAAATAACAATAATCATAATCAGGTCACAGTTTAGAGTTTAGAGTTTAGATGATGCGACGCACGAATCCAATATGATTCGCGCAGTCACCCGCGACTCGGTCTAGGATATTCACCGTGGCGAGCAAGTCCGCGATGACTTGCGAGATTGAATGTGCTTCGGATTTCATGGAGGAATCTGGGTACCGAATGGCGACTGTTGCGACGATTATCTGTTTGAGATGAGATCCAGGAATTAATCATGGATGACGAAGCTGGGGATATCGCACCGAAGCTTCGATTGCTGAGGTTGTTGTTCAAACGCCGAATGAATGTGTAACGTAACATAATCCGGAATGTAACTCACAGTTTCTCCACGTTCCACACCTACCAGACTTCGGTCAAATTTTCTCCAGAGATCTCAATAAAGGACATGCGGATGTGCGTACATACCATCTCGGAAGCAACTCCGGATACCTCGTGCAATGCCGATTATTCGCTTTCACAATCTCCGCCGCGCTTCGGTATGCCGCGAGAAATGAGCTCGAGTAAGGGCTTTGCAGCGGGTTGGTGGGTGAAAGTCGCATTGACTCGATGAAGGAGTCGCGGTGGATGAATATTAGGACTACGTTCAACCAAAATGAAGATTAGAACTCAGATTGAACTGAATTGAACATTAATAAAAACGCTTTCTTCCACGCACCTTGATTCGCCAAAATCCTCAACGATCCACGATGAAGGAACTTCACCGGCGGGTCGGTATCAGGTAAATCGATGCTTTCCAAGGGAGGTAACGAGGTTTGCATGAATTTGCGGAGTTTGAGATCAAAATTGAGGATCGTTTCGTAGCTCGGTTTCTTGATTGCGAGGAAGGTGTCCAGGACTGGGGCCATGATCTGTTAAAGATGAGAAATGGATTGTTTACGTAGTAGAGGAATGGGGTACGAACGTCTTTGACGAATTTCCAGCGGGCGTGACGGTCTTGATACAGTGAGATTCAACGAGTTGAGCAGAGTACGTGAGTGAATGAATGTAACTCACATCCCGGCAGAGGCTTCACGAATGGCGCGGAGTCGGTGCCTTCTTCTTCTTGCTCTTCCTCATCCTGGGGAAATCCGCAAGTGATTGATTCAGGACGAATACTGACGGGTCGGCCGACAGCGAGACCCTGCATTGTGGTTAGAGGGAAACAATCGGAGAGGACACGTAATCAGGTGCGTGCGTAGATGTTTTCACAGGCATAGAGCTCCCAGAAAAGACCCTGTTCGCAGTGCGATGCTCATGAGTGATGGATACATGGTAAGGCCACGAAACTCACGCGACATCGGTCTGCGAGAGGAGGCGGAAATTTTGAAACGCAGCTTTCGCTGTCTGTTGAAACGATGCCTCAGCTGGATGTAATAGAAATGAAAATCTTATGCGTACGTAGCCCGAACTATAACAGGTCGAGTCGATCAGCGCGTTGAAATTAAGGGTTAGATTAGCGACAGAAAACTCTACTCACTCTTTGAGCCAAGCTACTTGCCATCGAAATCGTCTGCCACGCCGTCTCCACGGAAAACCTCCTACTAATGTAGGTGTAATAATTCGCCAACAACACGAACGCCTGCACCGTCGCCAGCTCCGGCTCTTCTGAATCAAAAATGTTCTTCACGCTCAACGCTGCGTTAGCTAACCCGAAATAACAGTCGCCGTCCGCGCTGTCGACGCCTGAGACGTCGGTGTCGACTATGGAGCCTAGGGCGAAGATGAGGAAGACGCAGGCGAGTTGGTGAGGGGTGATTTCGAGGGGGAGAGAGGGGTTGGAGCGGGCGTAGATGAGGTTGAGGAGGTCGGTGACTTCGGGTTGGGTGAGGGGCGTGCCGTGCCATGCGGCGTGGCGGAAGTAGACTGAGCATAGGGTGTGAGCGCGGGTGCGGGAGGGGACGAAGATGACGAGGCGGTCGAGGGATAGGGTAGGATTCCAGGATGGAGCTGGTTCGGTGGAAGATGAAAATGGGAAGGATGTTGTTAGAGCTGTGAAAAGCTGGCCATCGCGGCCAGGTGGGATGATTTTGGAGGCGGAGTGAAACTGCAGGAAGTGGTTGAGTGATATATTGAGATCTGGGGGGAGGATTTTGGTTACCGATCGGAAAACCTGTGGCGATGGGAGTTAAATGAGTCAATTACGGGCATTGAAACTACAACGCTCAATCGAAGACCCACCTCAAACCCGCCTACAGGGCCATAATAGACGGTTTCGCCGTGCTCGTTGACGACGAAGGACCCGAGCGTGTCGCCGGAGGGTGTCGGTGTCGATTCCGTTGTTGGTGGAGCCGATAGTACGCATTTCGACCAGAGAGCATGCGGTGATTTCGTCGATTCCTGGGTGCTAGCGAGGGCTTCTTCGAGGTCGCGTATTCGCTGGCCCATTTTCACAATCGCGGAGTTGAGGTTCGGGACGTGAGACATGACAGATCTGTGGTGATGACCGAAAGATACGCATGTGAAGAAGCAACAATATGGAAGCAATGCTTACCGTTTGCCTCGTCCAATCGAAAGCAATGTGCCTACAACGCATGCGAGGATGAGCGGGTTTTTGTGTTGGGTGAATATATGCTCACCAGTGGGGCAGATATCATCGCATCCTCGACGCACTAGTGAACGGTATTGAGGCACACTGAGGTTTTCCACTGCAATGATAAAAAAAGTACCGCAAGAGCCACACGGAATTTTCTTATCACACTTCACCTTCTGTCTGGGTGATGATGCCAGTTTCAAAATCATGACCGTGGCCTATGAGGAAACATTACCGTTGGCATTCCGCGCACGCCTGTGGTGAAGGGGAAAAATTAACAAAATCAGAGCGAAATATACTTCGATAATTGACACAAACCACAAGAGCCACCGAAAGGTCTCCCGCGGGCGCCTTCATGGTAGCCATATGACTGGTCCGATTCAGACAAAAGGAAGGAGACGCGGAGACTTTCGTTCTTGAAAGTTTGTCGAACCACGCTCGCCGCTGGCCAGAGATGATGGGAGTTCAAAAGGAAGGAGTGCGATGAGTGACGTCACGGTCACAACCAATCTTGTTCCGAACTTCCACCAGCCTTCCACCTCGAAATTTCAATCACGTCCCACTCGGACGTATCTGCGTCCAAGAAAACTTTACAGTAGCGTTCATATATGCGCTGCAATGGATCCTCAATCGCTCAACCGAAATCCAGTACATTTGCTTCCGTATCGTGTCAAGCTGAAGAGAATCAAGGAAGAGGCTCCGTAACTTGCTGATCTACGATTGACCAATGACTGTGAGCATTAGCAAACGCAGATTTATCAACCTTCCGGTTCTATTCCGGGTCTCTCGCCCTCAGGCTGCCAGGTACGCATTTGTTTATTTATTTATCTCCAGTACTGAGCAGCTGCTTTGCTCATTTCTGGTCCAGGCGCGTGTTGTCGTCCTAACTGTTCCATTTCCATGTATTATGGGTGATTCGGACCGCGGGCAATCGTCAAAATCGCCAACAACATCTCATGACTATCTCATGCGTTTTGGTCATCCGAAATAACCGTTCGATTAATTTAGCCGTTTTGCCGATTTGAGTCATCAACGCACGATGAGGGCCACGCGTCAGCGGCCTCAAGACGTATATAATCAGATAATTCTAAGGCGATGTGTTCCTTGCGTTCTACATACATACTCCTTTCTCATTCAATCAAATTTCGCAGAAATGGCTTCCGCTGTTCGAAGCATCCTCGTCACTGGGGCTAACCAAGGTTCGTTTTCGTTTCGGTTGTAATGGAATAGGGGAATAGGACTCAGCTGGACTTGTTGCAGGCTTGGGCTACCATACCGTCCATCAACTCAGCACGAAGAAAGGCGTTCTTGTATTCATGGGTGCGTGTTTTATTCTATTCATACTTGAATTTCTCGATCTTGACGCGATTTCGCGATGAGGCTCCCGAAGGTTAGCTGCTGCCGAGGAGAGTCGCTCGAAATTCGCCTCTGAGATCGATCCGTCGTCGGAGGTGGTTCCGCTGCAGCTGGATGTGACAGATTCGACGTCGATCAAGAATGCGCACGATTTTATCGAGAAGTATCTTAAGGATAAGAAACTCAGTGGACTTGACGTTCTCGTCAACAAGTAAGCTTCTCCTCCTCCTTTGTCAAGCTTCTTTTCTCAGCGCCTCATCGAAATCTCCTGTTTGCAGCGCCGGAATCGTCGGAAAAACCTTCGAAGAAACCTACGCCGTCAACGTCTTCGGAACGGTCGCTATAACCGAGGCGATCCGCCCGCTCTTGAATAACGGCGGTGCGATAGTGAACGTCTCATCCAGCCTCGGGTCTCTGCATGCGTACAGCCAACGCCCGAACCCTCCTGTGTATCTCTCCTACAGCTCCAGCAAGTCCGCGCTTAATTCCATCACGCTGCAGTGGGCGATTCAGGAGGAGGAGAAGAAGTCGGGTATTAGGGTGGTTTCGATATGTCCTGGTGCGTGTTGTTTTCAGCTCGAATATGAGTGGGGCTTGGTTTGCTGATTGCGTGCGTGGTGTGTGTAGGATTCAATGCGACGAATTTGAACAGTTATACTGGGACGATGAAGCCGGAGGATGGGTGTAAGGTGATTGTTGAGGCTGCATTGGCGAAGGATGGGAAGAGTGGGGTGTATTACAATAAGGATGGAGATATCAAGTGGTAGATGTGGATGCGTTCTCGCAAAAGGTAGTAGAGTCGATGTATTTTTGTGGCATTGTTGTATTAGAGCAGGATTCTGGGCGATTGCAAGGAAAATTGTGGGCTCACACTCATCACATGGAGAATGCTTCACCTCATAATATTGGGAACCGGCACCGCCCATGAGATCAGCGTGCTGTTTGGCTTTGTTTGTTCTCAGCCAACCTCAAATTTCGACCGGTTCCAGCTTCGTTCTGCTTCAATAAGGTCTCAGCTCGACTAAATCTGGCGGAGAACATGTATTTATCTGGCGATATCTATCTGGTCATGTCATTTTCTCGTCGGTATTATATCCATTTTGCTTCACAAACTCCAAATTGAAAAATTCAACCGGAATTCAATGGAAAACCAGACTGGGTGATTTATGAGTAGTGGACGAAATTATTGCAGTTCATACAAATAAAAGGCATTTAGTGGTACAATTCCTCGTCCTCATCCTCATCTGAAGAGTCATCCGTCTCCCGATCAACCATTTCCACGTCTCCATTCAGTAGGCCAGTTCCGGTCCCCGGACGATGATATTGATTGGTTGACGTCCATCCGTGATGAGAGAATTGGGAATTAGAGAATGGTGGAAAGGAATGTTCTTGCGTGTATCAGCTAGCTGAGCTTTCTTGGATGCAGAGAGCCGTTTGCCGCTCATCGGTACGGACTACACATGTGGCGGAAGCCAAGATCAAAAGATTCCCACGCTCATCAAGTCCCAAAAAGGGCAGAGTCAGGCTCGAAAGCACAACGTTGAGCAAAGAATTGTGATCTGAATGTGCCTTGACACAAAGACGAAAATTGTTCATGGTATGCAAGGCTCTGACAATTTCAAAATGTTTTTGCTCCCTCTGCTCTTACTCCTGTTTTTATTGGGGATTTTTTCATTATCGCGACAATTTGCCGCAAACGAGGGGAAAGCAAAAAATTCTGTTTTGAAATAATGAATCATGAGCCTCTGAAATAATATTCTAGAAGTCAATTTCATTCGTATCGTGTAACTGGTTCGAGTTTTAGAATTTAAATGGAGGACCTTTGTGAGGAACCGCTGCACGAAAGGAAATAAACAAAGCCAAACAGCACGCTGATCCCATGGGCGGTGCCGGTTCCCAATAATATGAGGGTGAATCGACTTGTAATCGACAGTAAAACGGGAGAAACAAGATATCAATTTTCAGGGATGCCGGCACCGTCGGCCCGTGCATCCGATATGATGGTCTGTTTGGCCGCCAGCTTGTCCCGAGCCACCATGACGCCTCCTGCCTTTCACTCACGGCTTCACACTCGTGCGACCTCCTCCCCAGCAACTGCAGCTTCTTCAAGTTATGACTCGAACTGAACCCAACTTAGCTTTGACACGGTCAATTCATAACGCGCTCTTCTCCCACGCGACAAGGTTTCTGGAAGCCGAAACAAAGGAATGGCCGGATTTGGACAAGGGCCCTCGGGTTGAATTCGGCGGGATTAGGTTTGAGGGGAATGGAGAGCGGGGGGAGCGGCACGGATTAAGGTTCTTTGAACAGGGTGGAGTCTGAATTCTGGTAGTGGATCGATTTCTGCCATCTGGTTCTTCGAGTGGTCACTGGTGGTTGTCTTCGAGGATTGGAAGCTGTCAGAGCGGATGAACCGGGCTGGGCGATGGTCTGTGATATCCTTGTGATTGCGATATCCAGCAGGGCGAATTGCCCGTGTTTCTGTGAGTCTGGCGGCGTTTCCTTTTCACAGAGTTATTGACGAGTCATCGCTGCCAGAGCCATATCGTTTTTTCCATCCGAAAGGTATGTGTTCTAAACCACCTCAGAGATGTGATATTCCATCGCATATGAACTTCTGTGTAAATCCTTCCATTCTGTCATCGATTCTGTTTGAATCATTCATTCATTCACGTTCGCTGATTAGGTTAAGTGATCCATCCTGCCGCCCATACTCAAGCGAGATTAAAAGTTGAACCCATTGAATCAATCACCTGGCTGTTGTGTCGCCTGGCTGAATCGTCGTTGATTCTGTGGCGCCCTAGTGAATCTCAACGGCACACGCTGGCCGGAGAATGTGGTGAGTCTGTCGCTTGGCCATGGTGAATTCAGCTGAACTTGATTGTTGGCTAGGACACAGTGTCGTTACAACTTGACCCGTCATTTCTGTATCTTCGATATGACACGGTAGGTCGTAGCATTTAGGATGAATGGTCTTCCTTTGAGCGTTTTGATAGGACCATTTCACGGCTCTTGCAAGAGATGAACTCACGTTGCCCGACGAAGCTGGCCTTGGTCATTCTGAATCACGCATCGGTGTGCGTGATCAGTGGAAATATCCTCCAATTGCTGCTCGACTGACCTAAAATCCACAAAGCAATTCTGTGAATTCGAACATGCCGTTGTAGCGATTCATGTGTTGCAATTCCTCCTCGGCGAATGATTGTATGCGTCCATCCTCGGTAAGCTTAGCCAATCTGTTCAACTCGGGTCCAAGCGCCCCGGCTAAGGCTCTAAAATGCGGTAGGTGTGTTGAGTTCATCGCCTCGAGCAAACCTCGAGGCATCATGTCATAGTCAGTCATACCGACAGCTCTCCCGTCATCACGGTCTTCCCCCGTCGCCTCGTGGGTCGTGTGTATGCTGCGCGTGCTCCCTCGAACCCGAACCAAAAGAAAGTATATCTGAATGGTGGGTTCAAGTTCGTTTCGGAATATCGTTTCTTGCTGCCTTATTCTGAAGACAATCAGGTTGATCTGCCGGTTTAATTAACCGAATGGGTGGCCGTTGAAATATCACAATGATTCAACTACGGCTTCGACCTTTCTCACCACGAATCTTTGACTTTCAGACGAATAAACTCTAGCTCACACGGATCCCGAAGGTTTCGCTGATTATCGCTCAACATCGCGCTGTGGCAGAGTAGCTGATCCACCCATTTTCTCGCTCAACCGCGTCCTCTTCAAAAATCTCCTGCAATTCCTCGTCGCTCTCGACATTCATCCAACCCAACATCGAACTTCCTCCGTCAACACCTCTGCCCTCAAACCCGAAATTGAACCAGTTCATCAATTCGCGCGGCGATTAACCGTCGCGTAACACGATCGAAAAGCGCGCCATTCCCTCGGGACACAATAACGTGGGAACTGCCTGCCTGATGTGGGGGCGTGTACCAGCAGCCCACTTGCGTTGGTTCTTGTCCGCGTCCGTCCGCCCTGGCCACAGGGAATTGGGATACATAAAGACTTCCGGGTCCCGTACACGCGCCCCGCCCGCGTTTGGACCGTGCGACTCAGCAAGATGCCGCCGATACGCGAGCATACGATTCTGTATACGTTTCTTGGGGACGAGGACGATGCGGAGGAGGAGAACGCGCGTCGTCGGTTGGAGGAAGAGGAAGAGGAGGATGAAGGGGAGGATGCGGGGGGTGGTGGGGTTAGCTACGTCGTGGAGGATGACGACGAGGAAGAGGAGGAATTCGGTGTGTGATTCATTCATTCATTCGCTCGGTATGAGGATACTCATGCTTGCTCTTGTCCTTTTTGCTTTGCCTTTTTTCTATCCGCTCGATAAATTGATTGACACCTCTCGATGTGCTTCGTACAGACGCAGATATGCCCCCACTCGTCGACGGCCCCCCTCCTGGGCTCTCACACCAGCAAGCCCAAGAAAGCATGATGTCGTCCTTCGACCTCACGGGTCTCGCGTTTCCCGCTACATCCCCGTTCGCCGCGCCCACCCTCATCATGAACTCCTCGTCCGCAGACGGCGCGCTGGAAGACAGCGGCGTGGCACGTGGGACGCGAGGCAGCAAAGCCGCCGTGCGCAGGACGGGGTCGTACATCCCCCGCCCACCGAACGCGTTCATCTTGTTTCGCTCGAGCTTCATTCGGAGCCAGAACGTGCCCGGGAGGGTGGAGGGCAATCATAGCACCTTGAGTAAGATCATCGGTGAGTCTTTCGTCGCGTTTCTGGGGGCGTGTTTTTGTTTTCTTTTACTTCCGCGGATCGATCGTGCAGATACGCGTTTACGGCTTTGAGTTTTGGCGCAGCGCGTCGGGGGAGGGTCGGGTCTCTGGTGCATGTGATTCCCCGAATGCTCCTACGTGTCTGGCCTGCGCCTCCACTCCTCCTTTCTTTCTTCTCCCCACGAGGACCTAGCTGACTGACTCTGGGCCAGGAAAATATTGGCACGCTCTCCCCCCTTCTGAGCGCGCTAGATGGGAAGATAAAGCTCGCGCCGCACAAGCAGAGCATCGTCGACGGTATCCGGATTGGCGGTTTAGGCCGGGGAATGGGAAGGTGTGTATGCATGATGATTTTCTTTGCTTTCTCTTTCTTTCGTCCCCTTGTTTCTTGCTCTGCTGGATGTCCTTGGCTGTGCGTCCTTGACGCGAGCGCGAAGGCTCCATGGCCGTCAATAATGCGGGGTCATAGTCTGCGCTAACGGACGTATTCCTGCATGTACTCGCGCTCGTACCGCCGTAGTCGGTCCTCATCGTCACCCTTGTCCTCGCCTTTATCTTATTTCATCTTCGTCAATTCGACCTTCCCCTCATTCTCCCATCACCATCGATTCGAGCTAAATCTTCCACCCCTCCCCTCACCTAGAACGCTTTCATCGTAGACGGGCCCAACACCACGGGGGGAAGTAGCAGCGCGAAGACGAAGCATCCAAAGTCGAGGAGGAGGCGGAAGGGGCGGATTAAAGATGGAGGCGGGGATCCTGACGACGATGACCGACCTGATTTCGATGGACCCACCTTCGGTATGGGTCTCGGTGCGGACGCTGCTCGTGCGGGGGGCAGCGAGGGCGAGGATGGTGCCAATGTCCAGCGTGCGCGTGATCGCAAGGGGAAGGGCAAGGCGCGCGCGAAGAAGGAGACAGCGGTGTCTGGGGATGATTTTATGTTTGCGGGCGTGCAGGTCCAGGAGGGGGATGACAGTGGTGGTGGTGACGGGGTGGATAAGGGGAAGGAGAAGATGCGTGATGCAGGCGAGGGTGATGGGCAGTTGGGATGGGAGAGCGAAAATCGAATTCTGCAGGCGCAGCGTGATGAGGAGCGCGAGCGAGAGAGGGTGAGGAGAGCTGCCGAGGAGGAGGCGCGGTGTGCCAAGATTACGGATCTCCTCGTCGAGGGGAAGACGGGAAGAGCGCTCGAGAGTGCGGTGGAGGAGTGGGAGAGGGATATGCGTGCTAGTGGGTCGTTGGCGTTGGCGGAGGTTGGGGCGCTTGCGCCTGCGCTGGAGGTGGGGAGAGAGGCGGGCAGGATTTCAAGGGGGAGGGAGATTGGGCGGGGTAGGACTCACGTACTCAAGGAGGGCAGGAAGCCGCGACGACGCACGAAAACTAATCCCATGCGCCTTGAGGACACTTCGTCGACCTTGCCGCAGACACCTTCTTCCTTTCCTCCACCACCTCCGTCTAGCAGCAGCCCTCGCTTGGATTTCGAGCTCGAGTACTTCGACGAGCCGCCGATTTCGCCTATGTACTCGTCGTCGCCCGAAGCTACAGCTACGACAGCAGGTGGAATGTCGTCGTTCCCGCCGTCGCCGTACAGTCCCTCCTTCCCGCCTCCGTCGCCTTACATGACGGGGTCATCACCGATGAGGTCACCGTACTTGACCGCCTCGCCGCTCAGGTCACCCTATCTACAGCATTCTGCGTCGGTTTCGCCTATTCCTTCTGCTGCTGCTGCTGCGTCTCCAGCTACACCCGCTGCAAGTACTACTTGTACGACGGAGACACCGACGCCCAATGTCTCTCACTTGATGCTCCCGCCGCTGACGCACATGTATAAGCGCAGTCTCAGTGCGCCATGTGGGGAGCGGAATGCTTGTCCGCCGCAGGCCCAGCCTTCGATGTCGTTGCCATTCCCGCTGTCGCCTGCGGGTGTAGATTCGAATATAGGTACGGGCGCAGTGATGTTTCCTTCACCTCTCGCCGCTCCCCCGATCATTGGACTGCCTAATCTCCCCCATCCGGGTCTCGGTGGTGGTGGTCGCGGAGCGTACCAGCAAGTACAGCAGGCACCGTACGCGCCGACGCATGCCCGCAGAGATACAGTGTCGTTTCCCCTCGTACAGTCTCGCAGTCCATACCCCTCGCCCAGTATGGCCTCATCATCGTCTGCGCCTGCAATCGTGCCTCCCATGCACATGTATCCACAGCAGATCCATACGCGCCGCGAATCGATCTCGTTCCCAGTCTCTCCTTCTTCTTCATCCTTTTCCTCGCCCTCGTTGTCGCCGTACATTTCCCCACCCAATTCGGCTGGTGCCTTGACGACTTCACCTTCCCACACTAGCCATGGAAGCGTGTTCCCCCCATCGAGATTGAGGGTACGGACGACGAGATATCCGCGGAGGGATACCGTGTCGTTCCCCCTTGGCCGTAGCAGCGGCACCAGTAGCAGCAGTACCGAGACCGGAGCCGTCAGCATGGGCCATACTCTCGATTTCGGGACGGTACAAATGCGCACACGAGGGGCGTACACCTATCCGTCGCCGTACCACCCTCTCCCCGACGTCGCAGCGAATATCCCCGTCCCCGTCCCCGTTACTGATACTGTAGGTCCAGGGCCAGGGCCTGCACCGCGATATGGCGGTATGGGCGGTGCAAGCAGCTGGTGGGAGCGTGCGAGAGGAGAAGACGCGCTGAGTGGACACGGCGGAGCACTCCACCCCCAGACAAATGTGGGTGCTGCGGACGATGTGGATGCGGGCTGGGCAGACGGAGGCGTTGGGTCCTTTGCTGTACGCCGTTCTTCCTCTTTCCTCCCCTTCTTTTCTTCGCGTGGAGTTTCTCATGCTGATGACTTTGCAGGCACCCCTTCCCGCGCCTTCGCCTTCACCGCCTTTGAAAGTGGACGCAGGGGCTGGCACTCCATACGCGCAGCCGTTTCCCGCGTCGTCTGCGTCGTCTGGTCATCAAGGGGCCGGAGGTGGTGCACATAATCCACTCTCCGCTCCCTCAGCTATTTCGAACTTCTCGTCGCTTTCTGGGTGGGCGGGTGACTCCAGCATGGTGCCCCCGTTGTCTGCGCCAGCAACGACGCTGTCCTTTCATCCTCCGCCCGTCGTAGGAACCTCTGAAGATGGCTTCCCGAGCCCAGAGATGATGCAGATGCCGATGCGTACCTCGGGCTGGTATCAGGCGCCTGGATGGGAGAATTCTCTCCAGGGTCAAGGGATGACTACCGAGGACGGGGCATGGGAAGGAGCCTCGTCGTGGTCTGGTCCTGCTCGTAGTGGCTACGCACCGCTTCCAGTTTCTCAGGTGCATCGAAAACCCGCTCCTTGGGCTGTCGGGCCGGCGGAGATGCGTGATAATGCTGGAGGATGGGGTTCCGCTTCGGGGTGACTTATTCTTCCAGTCTGCGCTCTGAATGACGGACTTCCATCCTCTCGACTTTCCTCTTTTGCTCCTCCCGCTCCATTCAATGATTTTTCCCGGTCGCGCTCAACCGTATCGATCCATACACGTCTCTATTGCTCTCGCCCAATCGCTCGCCTGCTCCTTCCCGTCTCCCCGTCGTAGTGGTCCATACACGATTCACCTCCGTCGACTCCATCTCCCCCTGCTTTTGGCATATGTTACTGTTTTCCGCTCTGTGCTTTCCATAGGTCTCTAACACTTCCACGGATATTCTCTACACAATCGCAGATATCGGCTCGCTTGCTTTGACACCCACCATTACCGCTGTAACAACCACTCACTCCATCCTACCGTGTATTTATAACTGTATATCTGTTGTAGACGTATCGTGGATCCATTACTTACATCCTGCCACTCCTTTCCCGATCTTTGTACTGTATGATACATACCTCCTTTGCGCTTCGAGTACCTATCCGAATCGATTCACCTCTGAACCGAGCTAAGGCTATGCGGTTTGCAGCGGTCAGAGAGTGTCTGAGACTACAAAGGGACGTCCTAATTAGGAAGGGGGACATGGTCCGCAAATTCCTCACGCGCTTGTCCCAAGACTCGAAAGAACGGTAAGTTTAATTTTGCCCAATCCCAATTGTGTTCTCGGTGCGTCACTAGAGCGCATTTACCTCTCCCACCGCGTGCTCACAAATCTTTTGCAATGGAAGCTCGCGGCCGCCGGCACCGAATCCAATGGTGAACCTAAAGAATGGATCCTGGCTGCCTCATCCGGCACAATGGGCTTGGGATTCCTCCCCTTCCACCTCATTCTATCTCATTTGAATCGGACTTTGTGATCAAAGGCTTCAATAAACTTTTCAAAAAGATTTCCAAAAAAATAAAATCTCTGTAACGACTCGTTCGGCCGAAGTGCTGGTTCGGCAATTCGGCCGACCATTCTTTCCCTTTTACTTCGACGACGAAATGAGCCAGGCAGCTGCCGCAGCTCAAACGTCTTGGAACGCTGCTCAAGACATCTTGGGAGGACTTAGTATTACTCTTGGAGCGGCTGGAGATGAAATGCCCATTCATTGATCCATCTGACAACTTTTCAGCTGATTGCTCCTTCAAAACGAGTTTCGAACATCGGCCAAGGTTTTATGTATGCTGCTTCATGGCAATATTCAAGAGTCTAGTGAAATTCGTCCCCATTCTGCTGGATTGCTGTAGGCCGACTCGAGGGCCAAACTTTCAACACGACTGGACTGCAAAAGGCTCATTAACTTGTATCGTCTCTATTTTAATCCTCCGCCGAATTTGTAGCGCTTAACGCGGCGTTCTTTTTCTAACAGGAGGAAACCACTTCACACGTCCTCGGCCGGCTTTCCTTTGACCCAATTCCCATCCCAAGTGGCAACCAACATCCCTCGATCTTTGCTCATGATGAAATCAGCCACTCTCACCCAGCCCTCTTCATCTACAGCGTCACTGCGTCCACCAAAGCGACAACGATGTGGTCTCCCCGCACCATCCTCTCAGTTCTACTTCTGCTGTTGAGTGCTCTTGTAACCTGCACGTCGCTGGACGCTCTCAAATCTGCCGTCCAAAATGCGGACGACTGCCAATCGTGTCTTTCCCTCCTCGGGATGCTCCAATCCATCGCCCTCACCGGAAACGATCCCTTCATAGTTGCATTCACGGGCCTCTGCATCCAGCTCGGTGTACGCTCTTTCCTTCCCCAGTTGCCTCACTCTTCATTATCGTTGCTCTCTCTCTAGGCCGCCGACTCAGATGTCTGTACCGGCCTCGTCGCGCGCGAAGGCCCTATCTTTGCACACGATCTCCGTCAAATATCTTCCACCGGCGAGACCGCGCAAAAGCTGTGCGACGCACTCATGGGCGTTTGCGTCAATCATCCTGTCAATCCTTTTACTGTGACGTTCCCGAAACCCCCGCCTGCGCATCCGAAGAGATTTCAATCGCGAGGACGACGGCCGATCCGGGTTGCGCATTTGAGTGATTCGCATGTCGATAGGTTGTATACGGTGAGTCGATATTTCCGATGAATATTCTATTTTCGTTTTGTTCTGAATTCACCCATCACCGCACTGACAATACAATCTTCAGGTTGGGGCCGAAGCCAACTGCACGAAATCTATTTGTTGCAGAGACTTTGACGATTCCCCAAAAATCCCTACAGTGCCAGCTCAGCGCAACGGCAACTCGCGTTGTGATTCACCCATATCACTCGCAGATTCCATGTTGGAAGAAGTAGAGCGCCTGAGTCCCAGGTTCTCGATATTCACGGGTGATGGTTAGTTTTGTCATATCAGGCGTCTCTGTCTCGCTCTGATTGTCTTTCTATCGCTGCAGTGGTGGAACATACCACTTGGCTCGTTGACGAAGCGTGAGCAAATTTTTCCCCTTTCCTAACTTTCATTTTGACGTTGACCCTTCGACTGCGTTACAGAGAAGTCAAGACGGATCTGAAAGCGTTCAACGACGAAATGGCAGCAAAACTCAGCTCACCTATCTTTCCTTCGCTCGGTGAGTTCCCAACCTGTTACACAATTGTCTCACTGGCATCTTGCGAACAGGAAATCAGTGCGTACTAGCGAAGTGCATTCTCATAATTTTGAAAATAATACTCCCTCAGTGATACCGCGCCGGTCAACGCATTCGCACGCACGACCAGCAAAACGATGAATGACTCGCAATGGGTATATGATATTCAGAGTGCGGGCTGGGAGGTCGGTATTCAATTTGTTTATCTTACTCGGTTCGGAAAATGAGGTCAAATCTAGCGATGGATAAACCCGACCGCTGCTCTGGGACTACGGCATCATTCGGGCAGCTATTCCTCCAAGGTTCCTGGGCTGGGGTTGAGGATTGTAGCCGTTAATACGCAGTTTTGGTATAAGCAAAAGTGACTCGCTTTTTCTCTTCCTTTCTCGGAATCACTTGTCCCCTGTGCAAATTTACTTACTTGATGCAGTTTCTGGCTATACGACAGCGACGTCTTTCAGTGCGTACTACTCCATGCTCCTTCTGCAATTGCAAACTGACTCAACACCAATTTTGTGATGTCTAGACCGGATCCAAATGGTGTAATCGCCTTCCTCGTCGATGCCTTACAGGCTGCTGAAGACGCGGGAGATCGAGTGTGGATAATTGGACATATTCCGCTGGGGAAGGAGGATACGATGGTTGATCAGGTATATCCTTGACCGTGTTGAGTCAATTGAATACTGAATTGATTCGGCAAAGTCCAACTACTTCGACCAAGTGCTCCAGCGGTATAAGAATACAATCGCCGGAATGTTCTTTGGGCATAGCCACCACGTACGTCTTGGGCTGCGTCTGGAATGTCAACAGCTGAAAAGATGCTGATTTACAGGACGAATTCGAAATTGCGTACTCGAATTACAGTGCGCAGACTGCTGAGAATGCTGTTGGTATTGCTTTCATTGTGAGTTCAGACTTTCTCGGTCGGCGGAGTTGATGTGGACTAACGACGGGGTTTTTTTTGTCAGGGTCCTGCGTTAACTCCGACTAGTGCGTGTTGAATCCGTTCTTCAACCCAGTGGCAATTTCTGACTTTTCCGTGGTACAAGGTGGAAACCCGGCCTTCAAAATCTACGACGTCGATCCCGACACTTTTGAGGTTATGGACGCTTCTGTATTTTTCAGTCAGTCAGCGTTTGTTCAATTTGCATAATCTGAGCTCAAGCGGTTTGCCTTTCAGCCAATATATCCGACCCCAACTTTCAAATTCGCCGTGAGACAGACCTTTGTTAGATTCCCTTGGCCGACTGACTTGCATTTTCTTTGACAGCAACGTGGAGCCTCTATTACTCTGCCCGGGACATATATGGCCCCCTCGTTGGACTCTCCACACTCGAATCGCTCTCTCCTGCATTCTGGCACAATTTAACAGAAGTCTTCGTCGCGAACGACACCGCGTTTCAGATGTATAACACGTTTATTAGTCGTGGGGGTGCGGTCTCGCCCTGCGACGATGCCCAGTGCAAGAATACGACGATTTGCGATTTGAGGGCATTTAGGTCTGAGAACAATTGTGTAAGTGGGTGTCCAATGAGCCTCGATCATCATTTTCTCATATGTCGTGCTTCTGAATCTTCGTAGGATACACCGTCGCAGGGAATTTCGTTGAGACGAAGAAATGAGGGCGCGGTTCGGGAGGGGGATGCCTGTGAAGGGACAGGGTTGGCTAAGATATTCTCTGCCATGGTAGGTTTTGCTCGAAGAAATTAAGCAGATATCGGAAGGTGTCTTTGGAGCAATTCAATCAGTGACGAATCGACAAATTCCATGTTGAATTTTCGCCCAGAAGGCGAGACTTCCGAACCGGCTCTGAGAATAGTCGCCGAATGACACGTTCCGGGTTTGATCCGACTGAACTCAATGGCTAATCAAACGCCAAGAACGATCGGATCGCACTTCTTCATCCTAACGCGTTTTTCACACCGCGGGAGCGCGCAAAAAAGGCTCACACCGCGGGAGCGCGCAAAAAAGGCTCCCCACAATTAGATTTTAATTTAAGATATTGAGGTACAAAAAAAGTTCCTAATATAGTACTTTGATATCAAGGATAAAAGGCTTCCTAAAAGTTCCCCCGATTAGTCCGAAACTTAGGTGCAAAACAGGCTTGATCATTTTTGAGATAAAAAGTTGTGACTTAAGCGGCTCATTTCCGCGCAACTTACATCGGGTATCAGGGTGCCTCATTTTCCCTTCTTATCACACATAATAAAGAGCCGTTTTCGAGCCTGATTATTACCTATAAGAAGCTAGGAATTAGGGCGCAAGATATGGCAAATATCAAGGCTGAGTAAAAGTGGGCCTGATATTTGCCATATTAGGCTCCCGTTTACCCGTCGTCCGATCATCCACCGACGCGTCGTCCGCTCATCGGACGCTCATCGTCGCGGTACCAGCAATAAGATGAATTTGTTGTAATGTTTGGTACATCGTCGCAGTAATGGTATCGTACAAAAGAACTAGTTAACTATGCGAATGTACAACAGTATTTACTTTAGAAAACATCAAGTCAATGCCCCAGTGTCCAAAAAGTCGGCACAAATAGCATCAAGATTCTTGGAGGCCCGTAAGGCGGCGTTGTATCCACGGATCCGCTTAGCCCAGCGCGCGTTGTTGAGCAGCTGCGCTGTATTTTTCCGAAATTGGCCCAAGATTTCCTGAAACCAGTTCTCGCAGTCCTGCGTCCACCAACCAACGTTCAGCTCAGAGTTGAAGAATGCGCCCGCCTGTGGCCACCATGAAACGCGCTTTTCTTGGTGTCCGCTTGGGTCAATATGATTCAGCTGGTCTGGAGATGATGTTAGCTAGATAAAAGACTAGACAAAATAAAGAAACTTACTCATCTTGATCGAATACACCCCCAAAATGAGGTCCTCTTCGGCGCTCGTCAAACGGTGGTAGAAGACGGACGTCTCTCCTTTCTTGAGATGCTCCTCCGCGGTCTCGACGTCGACATCTTCGGCTGTGAGTTCCAGACGGGAATCCAGGATGACCAGACGTGCTAGACGTGCAACGACACCTCCCGCTTGAAGAGCGAGTCGACCGCGAGGAGAATGGAGAAACTTCTCTAGCAAACATATGTACCTACGCCAATCGTGCCTATCCGGTACGTATTCTTCTGGGCGAACGCCGTGGCTGGCGCAGCGCCGCAGCTGTGGTTGGTACGAAGAGGGCACAAAACCCGCATGCTTGACAACGATATTGAATGGAGCCCCAAGAGCATGCAGCTGTGCGATGATTTCAGGCCAGCTGGCACATTGAAGGCGAACGAGCTGCATTGCCGTGGCTGCGCTGTAAACTACGATCATGCGCGAGCTTTCACGATGGGGTTTGAGAAGATATGCAGTCGAGAGGTGGCTCGGTACGCCATTTCTGTTGATGACCTCGACGGTAATGCCTGAATTTTTACGTATCTCCTGGACGGCATCGTCGTCGCAGAGATCGAACAGACGGGCAGGCATATCCCGCAGTTTCCTCGTCTTCAATACCGAGTGCACCAGCGCCAGGACGGCATGACCCAGTGTATCCGCCGTCTGGGTCTTGTCTCCCAAGAAGCGGGCAGTATGGTCAGCGCGCGCTTGCTCGTCGGGTGAAAACGTGATATCTGCCGCGTTCACGAAGCCAAGACGAGACTCCAAGGTATTCTTGACCGTGAAAGCGATGATTTCGCGATTCATATGGCCATACACGTCGCCGTCCTCATCTTCGTAATACGCATCGACATGCTGGAGCGTGGGAGATGCCTCGGCAATGTTGCCATCGGTCGATTGGACTGCAGAGGAGGGGGCTGGAGCGGAGGGTGAGGCGGATGAGACTGGGGCGGATGGGGGAGCGGATGAGGCTGGGGCGGATGGGGAAGCGGATGAGGCTGGGGCGGATGGGGAAGCGGCTGAGACTGGAGCGGATGAGGGAGTGGAGGGTCCCGCAGGGGTCTTGGGGTCGGCCCAGCCGCCCATGTAGTCGTCGTCGTCGTCATCGTACTCGCCGTTGTCAGGTACGTCGGCCTTGAGGTCAAGAGGCTTGCAGAGGTCCCATTCATTTTTGACTGGGTCGAAACGACGTTGGGATGCTGCAAATTCGTCCCATTCGTCTTCGACTTCACTTCGTATCAGCGCCTTTCGGACCCAGAAGCCACTGACTTCCTCCCACATGAAGACTCGCGCGCCTTTTTTGGATGAAGGGCACTGTTGCTTTTTTGAAGCGTCAAGACGGGAGGTATATTTCTGCCGATCTTTATCTGACGCTGCCGCTATGATTTTCGCATTCCGCTCCTCCCGTCGGGCGAAGAATTCAGCATAGCCCTGTCCCTCTTTCTGGCCGCTGTAAAGTTCGACAGGCGGGAGCTGAGGTTCGGGCTCGATAGTTGCCAAGTAGTCGGGGTTGGGAAGAACGCCCCATCTACGGAAGCTCGACTTGATGTAGACGTATTCTGTCATTTTGACGGGGGAGGGAGGGAGATTAGCCAATGAGCCGACGTCGCTCTGAACATAGGCGGCGATATGGCGCATGAATGAATAATTCTCCAACCAGGAAGCCCTGTTGGTGGCGGACTGACCGTCTTCGCCCAAGAAAAAGTAGACGGGGACGTGGATTTTGGTCTCGCCATTGAGCAGTAGCGAAAACAACCACCCGAGTTCCTTCACCATGCCCTCTGAAGTGTCAACAATCATCCCCGCAGGGGATTGTAGTACAAGCTCGACAGCTTCATCCAACGAGTCCATCATTCGGTACTGAAGCCGCGCCGTTTTTCTGAGTTCAGACCGCCAGGTGTCGCGTTGGGGAGAACCATCGAGAAGGAGAAAGTGCAGCGCGACGGACGCAAACAAGGGCATGAATGCGTCGCGGGAGGAAGAAACAGCCCTGACGAGCTCGCTTTGGTCGAGGTAGGAGGAAGTATAACCAAATCGGGTCGGCCGAGGGGCTTTGGGGCAATACACTCGAGGTTGTATTTTGCTAGCTTGCAAGGATAACGAGTCGAGCACGGACATCAGTAAATTCTCCAAATCCGTCCATTTTTTTATGATAGCAGGGGTCAGTGCCCAACGTGTTTCCTCGCCATGAACCTGCGATGACATCGGCAGCGAGCGTATCGACACGTCAAGGGCATGCAGCAACGCGCCGCCATACGTCGGGTAGAGAGGCGTGCACGCAAAATAACATGAGGTGGGGTGGGTCCATGTCGTCGTGTATAGAACCCCATCCGGACGCGAGGGAGAGCGAGGAGGCATGCCAAGGAGAGCGTTGCGATGGGCATTGAAGACCAAGAAGACACCCATGTGATTGCGTACGATGCCATGAAAGTGGGCGGTGGGCTGGAATTTATGAGTTAGTATCGATATAGAGCTGGCAATCCGAGAAAGAATACTTACATTAAGCGTGTCTTTCTCTTCTTTGGAGAGTATTCCCAGAGGAACGAGACGATAGGGCCCATTGTGAAATTCCCGCTGTGATCCAAGATCGGAGGCGAACAAGGACAACGAAGATGACGATGAAGACGACTCTGCAGGGACAGGCTTTGAGAATGAGGAACCGGGCGACAAACGCCTCGGCTCCTGTTGCCCGCGCTCGCGAGAGTTGGTGGTGGTCGGGTAGAAAGGAGGGACCGAAGAGGACGACGACGAGAAAGCAGCATCAGGGCCTGGCGGCAAACGCCTTGGCTCTGAAGATGACGGATCGGGCGGCAAACGCCTCGATCCCTGTTGTCTGCGTCCGCGAGAGGTCATAGTGGTGGTGGTGGTGGTAGTGGCGGTAAAGAGGAATAGAGTTTTTCGAAGACATCTTCGACGATGTCTTCGAAAGAGGGTTTGATGTGACATTGATGCGCTCGTCACGCATCCATCGTCACATATCGTCACACCTTCCGCCTCCTCCTCGCCATCAAGTCCCGCCCATGTCGTGCTGCGAGGCGTTTGCCGCCCGCAGTGCCCTGAGCCCCGACTCTCTCGATGCCAGCCACCACCTATATGCCATATGATGGCGTCTCTCGCCATATCTACCGTTGACAAGTCGCCATCGTCCGTCGGATCCAAGTCCTGCTCTTGTTGTGCTGCGAGGCGTCTGCCGCCCGCAGTGACCCGAGCCGCGACTCTTCCGATGCTTGCCATTGACTAGACTCTGTGTCTTAGCTTCCTTGCCATCATCGCCGCTGTTACCGTTGCCGTCGCCGTCGCCGTTTGCATCGCCGATCATTCTCTTCCAAGATATAGTCTCAATTCGTGCTGCTATCAGGCGTCTGCCGCTGGTAGAGCAGTATTGTTGAGGGCTGTATTCGAATTTACTCACAACTATCCATGCACGCATCGGGGGAGAAGGATTCAAGAAACGCTTCATTGCAATTACAAGTCACTAATTACACCACCATGCGATCCGTCGCTGCTACGAACAAAGCAAACACCTCCTCAGACACTTCCAACTCCTTCAGCTGTTTCGGGGTCTGTGACGCGAGCCAAGCGCTGTCGTACAAGCACCTCGGAAGATTTTTTGGAGCAGGTCTGCTGCCGTTCTCCTGGCTCCGTTCGCGAGGAGCAGACTTAGTCCCGTTAGAGAGCTCCTCGAAACGTCGTGTCTGTATGTCCACTATATTCAAGTACTTCGAAATGCTCTCTTCGCGCCAGACACACAGCTTGATTTTGAATGCCTTGACCTTCTGGCCCTGGATGGCCTTGGACACCTGTTCCTCCTCAGACATACCCGCAGCCTGAAGATAATCAAGCAGCTTGAGCAGTCGGATCCAGGTAGCAAGATCGCCGTCGTTCTCCGCCTCTTTCAAGGCGATCACTGCCTCCACAGTGGTACGACGATGCATGTATTTCTGGCAACAATAATTAGCGAGCGCATGTGTCAAACAGAAGCACCAACTCTCTGCTGTGCGTTGAGGGTCTTGGCCGCCATGCGACGGATGTATAGCATGACCTTCCCGCGCGCGACTGCCTCCTGTTTCGTCTCAAGCCGGTTGGCGTTTGTATCCCATCTGGGCTGGAAAAGCTTCCAATCCGCACGATATCGCTCCAGCTGCTCCCTCACGACAAACTCCAAAAACTCTTCCTGAATCTCACCTTTGCTAACATATCTGCGCCCTTCCTCATCTTCCACGACCGCTGCCTTCACAAGCCTTTCCATCTGCACGACATTCCACGCTGTGTTCAAGTAGCCGGCACCGAAGTCCCACTGCCAATGCTCCAGCGTCGCCGTGTCATCGGCCGCGAAATCTTCGACCTCTTTCTCGGTCGCCGGAATATGGAAGATGAAGTCGTTGCTTTGCTCGACTTTAAACAAGCGATAAGTCGTCTGACGCATCATGGCCTACGATCTCGGTGAGTTCATTTTCTAATGCAGCGTTCTTTGCTTACATGTGCTATGTTGATAAGCTCCTTCGTCTTAGGCTGAACCGCCTTCTTCAAGGCCTTGCGGGGCTTGGGGGCATTCCTCTTTGTAGGAGTTACGGCGACTTGCGCGTTGGTTTTTTGGGGAAGCGTCAACAATCCCATTATATCCGACATATCCTCAGCGTCCACATTCAGCTTAGCAGCCACTCTTTTCACAACCGGGTGATCTATCAGACCAGACAGTTCCGCCGCTTGACTATCGGCGGGAAGCGGATTGGGACTGTCCGTTGGAAGGGGAGCAGGATCGAGCGGGAGATTAAGCGTTGCAGGCTTCCCCGTCCCAAACAGCTCGTTGCTGACGCGTCCGCGACGTCTCGGCGTCGGCTTGGGCTTGTCGCGCACTGCAGCCTTGAGCTGCAAGCGAAGCTGCAAGACTTCGTCGTCTTGCTTATGGACCTGTGAGCGAAGCTGGCCCAGCTCGGCGTCGCGTGCGTTCTAGGCGACGCGTCAGAACATTCTCAGGTCAACGGCAATGAAAATACGTACGATCGCCTGTTGAAGATTGTACGTCTGGGTAGAAGCTTCAACGGCCTGATTCTGAGCAGCACGAACTTGTTCGATCTGTACAACCACATATCAATATGGTATCTCGCCCGTGATACAAGGGAACGCACCAATTCGCTGAGTTGCTGCTGGTCATAGATGATTTGATCATGCAAGTCACCTTCTTCAGAATTCATCTTCTCCATGTGCGTACGAGCTTCGGCGATCTGTGCGTGCAGCTGCTGGACTTCGGCTTGGCGATCCTGGAGAGCTTTCTGTGCTGCGAGGAGGTGCGCGCGAAGAAGATCGTTGTCCTGCTGAGCGGCGCGAGTGTCTTGATAAGCTGCGCGACTGCGTGCGCGATGAGCGCTCGCATTATCTCTGTGATACTGCTCATTGTTGCGTGCCTGGTTCAGGTTCAGCATGGAAGACAGCAGCAGAACATTTCGCGCGTACCTCGTCAAGCGCCTGTTGCTCAGGGCCTGCAACGGCCTTTTTCTTACTGGGACCTTCCGCGTTGGCGCTGAGCGGAACTTTCAAGCGCGGCTAGAAAGAAGTCAATCAATATTCAGCAGCAGAGCTGTAACACAAGCAGCGCATACGGGAGCTGTGTATGGCTCGTCCATTGGTGCGTCCCCTTCGTTGTTCATAGCGGAATCGTGCTCACTGTTCCCGCGGCAGACGCGTGGAGCAGAAGATGAGAGTAGGGAGCGATCAAGATGGGGCGGCGGGTGGGGAGAGGGCCTTAATATATATCTATTTTGGACTCATTGTTTCTCAATGGAGAACGAGCGAAGACAGAGGACAAAGCCTCAATAGAAGGGAACCCAAATTGGGACGCCATAGGTACCTTTTTCGGACCGAATGTAAAAATTACTCTCTACTCTCTCAACCAGGTATTTTAGAGCAACGAACGACTCTGTACAGTGTAAATGTATGTATGTACCTAGAAACAATGATAACTGTGTCTGAAAATCACAAAAGAATTGTAAACCTGAGTGTTTCTGTTTGTCGGCCGATGAAGACGGATGGTCGGCCGACGGCTCCGATATCTCGGGTATCTCACATGAATCGCGCGACGGTCGTCAATTTTCACGCAAAGCAAGAAAAATCAAGAGACAAATGTATTGGGGTTGACTACAAGGTAGGTACACTACAAGGATAGCCAATAGATAGAAAATATTGTACCAGTGAGTAGAATAAACTATTCGTTGACAAGTCGATCTGTGAAGGATCCGCATCGTAAGACGATAACGGCGGCGGCGGTAAATCACCGAGCTGGGACACGAGGTGGGGCATGCATGTGCGTCGACGTTACACATGGTCAAGAAAATTTGATTCAGGTCGGTAATTCGCAAACACATTGTACATGAGATTAGACTACGGCCAGATGCTAACGCGTCGGAGGGAAAGGTTGTAGTGCCCTCTTGCTCTTGCGCTGGCCAGATGTTAGAGGGAAAGTTTGGGAGAAAATGGCCAGTACACGTACGGGGCGTAAGTTCTTGACCGCTTCGAGGGCTTGCTCTTCCTTCTCCGCCGCCGAAAGTTTAGCAGCCGACTTCTTGCAAAGGCGATACACAACTTTCTCGATAGGCCAGCGTCCGACGAATGTGTTGACCTCGGGGTGCTCCTTCGCAACCTATGATGAATTAGATCCGTTCCACGACTCAGACTGGAGGCAGGGAGCTTACGTCGTCCTTAAGCTTCTGCATGGCTGTGGCGTCTTGGTTCGTCATCGCCCTGCCGAGCCGCAAGTGTTGGCCGACCAGCTTCGCGATACACCGCTTGAAAAGAAGAAAAACATTAGATTGGAACTGAATGAGTGAACAAACAATGTACCTCAAAGTTCGCAATTTTCTCGGGCGACCACCCGGTCATGACTGCGAAGTCGGCGTCCTTGACGCGCGAAGCACCCCCGTACGGGGGCTGGACTTTTGAGAGGGTTAGATCTTCGTATTCTGAGCTGCTGTCGCTTGCAGGGCTAGGCGGCGGCTCCGATAGAGGGATGGGCGGCGGCTCTGAAAAGGCGACAGCCTTCTTTGGTGCCTGGGGCTTGGGTGGATGCGGCTTTCTTTTGGGGAGTTGCGGAGGAGGACCGAAGTCGTCCAGGTCCTCGTGCATGAGGAGAGTCGGGAAGGTAGGCGCCACGAAGTCGGTATGAGCAAGAGGGACGATGAGAGGCTGAGGAGGCTCAGCTACGTTCGCGACATAAGTTGGGGCCATGAGTGCGGAGTACAAGGGGTGCGGAGTAGAAGGGGCGCGGTGAAGCGAGTACCAGCTTGGATGAGGTAAGTCATCAGGCGGTATCCCCGTTGGATTGGGGCGCAATTGTTCTCGATTCGTACGTGCGGGCCTTCTGTGTTTATTGTAGTCAGTGGTAGAATTATTATAAAAGGAGCTGCGCTCACCATGGACCCCGCAAAAATGGACCGCCATCCAGCAAATAAGAAAATCGACTATCGCTTCCAAGGCAAGCTCACCGGCCACTTTGGCGCCTTGCTCGCCATCAGCGTGCGTGAGGACGGCAAATTTGTGGCGGGTGGAGGTCAGGTCACCTTCGCATCCTCCTGCTCCTGACGCTAACTGTGAATCGATCTTAGGCACCGGTGGGGTCAATGTGTGGGACTTGACGACGGGGCGCAGCATCGCGCAAGTCCCAGCAATCCCCGACGTCCGTGGAGCGACGACTGTCGTTCGCTGGATTAAGAGCGACGACGAGCTCTTTGAGGCGCTCGTCTGTGGGACCCAAGGGGGCTATATGTTTTGCTTAAAGCAAGAAGAAGTGGTACGCTCTCGCCTGCTTTACGATGAAATTCTTCTGCTGAAGCTTTGTTTCAGGAGGGGGAAACCCGCTTCACAGAGGTGTGGTGTCGGCGGATGAACGACCCGGCTGAGATCACAGGAGTGGCTTTCGACGGCGCGACCAATCGCCTGGCTCTGTGCCATCGCGGTGGGGTCTTCCACGTCTATACGCTAACCCATAAGCTGGGACTAAAGCATGTATATAATGGGACGATCCCCAACTGCTCTCCCGGCTCCATCGTGTTTGGCGAGATGCACGGGAACGAGCGCGAAGTTCTCATCTTTGGAGTGCACTGTGGCCTTGTGTGAGTTTTTTTTTTCGACATCTATCGAGACGATACAATACTTACCAACTTTGAGATACTCTTTCCGTGGATCGCGCCTCTCCACCGCTGCGGAGGCAGAAAATCTCGGTTGTCGAATGTACGCTTGTGTTATATTTCCGTCGTCGAAGTCGCTGATTACCGTGCACATTCCAGCGGTGGGGTCGCGGTAGACCACAGCAAGAACGTGATCTGTGTCGATGATCCATCCTGCGGCGTCCGTGTCTATCATCTCAGCGATCTGTCGGTCGTCAACACTTTGCGTGTCCCTGTCGAGAAGCGGCCCCGTGTTCGTCAGGTGGCGCTGGCAGATTCCGGTCGCGTTGTCGTGAGCGGTAGCGACCACGGTGTCGTATACGTGCACGCACGCCGCAACAGTAAGCCGCTCGCCAAACTGCGCGTGGATCCCAATGACTACGTTCAGACTGTCGCGGTGAGTACTTCTCTTCGCTTCTCTCTACTCTTGAGATTCCGTCTCATAAGCTGCAGGCGGCGGACATAGACGGGGTGCCCACTATATTCGCGGCGAAATCGTCCCCCACGACAGGCGCCAATGATATCTTCGTCTACCGTCAGACGATGAAAAGCTCCCTGCGATTTGCATCGCGCGTCGGTGGACTGTGCGCCTCTATTTTTTGGTACATCGTA
The DNA here is from genome assembly GCA_037176885.1 of Favolaschia claudopus. Taxonomy (NCBI): domain Eukaryota; kingdom Fungi; phylum Basidiomycota; class Agaricomycetes; order Agaricales; family Mycenaceae; genus Favolaschia; species Favolaschia claudopus. Next base: position 1,056,094 of record JAWWNJ010000076.1, read on the forward strand.
GTGTTTGCGGCGATGGCCTACGTATACGATAGAGTGGGGGAGCAGTTGTTTTTGGAGTACTTCGGGCGTAGGTAGTACATGTAGTCGAATAGAATGAACAAGAGAGGCCAAAGTGCCCCATCCTCCTCAACGGCAAACGTCTAAGGAAGGAGAGTCGCAGCGCTAAGAGCTGAGAAGTTTCTATACCCGACCCTCTCGACGGCAAACGTCTGAGATGGTGCAAGGAAACGGCCATGGCAGCCCGAATTCGGCCGTCACATAGATGACCGTGACGTGACACTTTGGCCGGCCGTTGGGAATTAATTCAGTTTCTCTGATTTATGTTGTTTTTTTTTCGCTGGACGTCATCGGGACATAGAAAAAGAGTCTAAATACTAACTAATTCACACTGCATCGTCAAGAAAATCATTCCAACTTGTATTTTAGATACACGATGTATTATCACATGAATAATTTAACGGTTTTCTCGAAAATTGAATCTTCATAGCGCTATAAATGCAAGTGAGCAAACGAGAAGAAGAAGGAAAGCAAGTGATAGAACGTACTGGACGACAAGACGTGGGTTGAGGAGGAACATTCATCGCAGACGCCGCCTGTGCGTAACCGTGGGGGCATATGCTCGCCAGCCTCAAGCCATGCGAACAGACGGCGAAGCGCTTGAAGCCATGAGCGCAGACAGCGGTGCGCTTGAAGCCGTGAGCGCAGACAGCGGCGCGCTTGAAGCCGTGAGCGCAGACAGCGGCGCGCTTGAAGCCGTGAGGACAATGAGCCTACAAGTACTTGAGTACGAGAGATAGTGTATGCTATTTATTGAGTACGGACCTTAGGATGCGATTCTTGGGGCCAGCGGGTACGCTTCTTTGATCTGCAGGCGCGCGACTGTGTTGCTTGAGTAGAGGCAGAAGGCTTCGAGGAAGTAGAAGGTCGAGATGCAGTAGACTGAGATTCAGACGGTTGCCGGGAAATCGCCGCAGAGCTGGTGGATGTCGTCGAGGCAGATCTTGAGTGGGCAGATCGAGAGGCAGGGAGACGGGAAGTAGAAGGTCGGGATGTCGTAGAGTGCTCAGATGTTTTTGCACGCGAAGAAGGGCCTGAGGCGGCCTGACATATACAATATTAGGAAGAAGAGAAACGGGCAGTCGAATAAGACGTACCTCAGAAAGCTGGATGTTTTCCAGCTCGGATACGAGACGTTGAAGTTCTTCCGCAGTTGGAGGAATCCACACGTTAGCGGGAGACCATTGCTCGACGGCAGACGACTAAAAAAATGCATTAAACCGGATAGCAGAGACCAAGGACGGAGCATGCAAACCTTCAAAGACTCCTCACGAAGTTCTGAAAGAAACAGCGTGGACTCTCGCATGAGAAGCAACGGACTCTCAGCGCCCATAGATTTTGCGCGTCTCCTCTGATAAGCTGACTGATACGGGTCGCTCAGGAGTTTTGGCGTGCTGGGGAGGGATATTGGGCTACCAAGGCGCATAGTCGAATGAGGGTGTCGAATAGAGGACACTTGGGAAATTGGAGCGATTTAAAGAAGAAAGAAGCTTAGCCCGGGCACCCAGGAAGACAATAAGCGCAAGACAAAAGACCAAGAGACAAAAAGCTGCGAGGGGTGAGGCGGTAGCGAGCATCGAAGTCGGCAAGATCCAAAGGGTAGAATGTGGAGAATAATCCGCAGATATGAGGCTCACGACGGCAGACGTCTGTGAGCGAAGGTACCTTGAAAGGTATGCATTGACGAGGACGCATGGTGATTGAAGGACGAGCGAAGAGGAAGTGATGGCGGGCGGGAAGTACCAGCCTCGCGACGGCAGACGTCTGTGAGGCACTATAGAGCTCGCGACGGCAGACGTCTGTGAGCTCGCCAGTGGTAGTGGTGGACTTGGGAGAAATATCGAGAAGTGCCGGGCCGGTGGACGATGACTCAGACGATGCTGTGCAGCGGACTCCAAATTTGGCAAGTCCGCCCTCTTCCCGTCTCCCTCACCGACCTCGTCCAGCGCATACTAATGGGTGTCAGACGTCTGCCGTCGACACCCAAGGTGCTGCGTACGCTCCTGCAAGACGTTTGCCGTCTGCAGAGCATTCTGCGCTCATCGTCCCCGTGCGTCGTCCGCGTACGTCGTCCGCGCGCGTTATCTGCGCATCGTCGGTACCTCTTCGCTTCATGGCTTATTGTTCTTTGCCGCATGCCCGTCCACGCCTTTCGATCGCCCTGGTCTAATTGTCTACCGGGCTATTGTCTGCAGCTCATAAAATCTCAGCTGAACTTGCTCTCTCGCCCATTTTCGAAAACATGAATTGTTGCTGCGGGAACCACCACCACCACTACCAATCTTGCTCCCGCTCGTCCTCTCAGGCAGCGTCGCAACAATCTAGCAGAACCTACAAATCCGGCTCTACTACCTCGTGTAAGTTTCAATCTAAGTATCTATTCCTGAATATTGATCTTTCTCTCCCCAGATCCGCTCCTCTGTCGCAATTGCGATATCTGTCCCATCTGCAGCCTTCCGCAGACTGAAGCTCCGGTTGTCGCTCCCGCTCCCGCTCCTGCGCCCGTGGATGCCAATGATGGTGAGTATCTTCTTCACTCGACGCTTGGTCCCATTCTTATTATTCACTCAGGACACCTTTTGCCTCGGCTCTCCCCCCAATTTCTTTTTACGCTTTTCCTTCTCCAGGCACACCTCAGTGGCAACTGGCTTCACCTGCTCGCGTACATTGTAGTCCTTGTTACGTTCGCAATGTAATTTGGGGATACGGAGCACAATAGATGTAGCGCCTTGTTCTTTTTGATAACGGCGATTTCCTCTAAAGAAGTTTCTTGTCACTATATAAGATTGAATCATCCGACGTCCGCTCCCCACTCCCTCCATTTTCCCCCAACTGCCTCATTCGCCAGGCGTTTGCCGCCGACGAAATGCGAGCTGTGCGAGTTCCCACATATACATGCAGTAATTGCCCCTTGAATGACCATCGCACTCATCAGCCCTTGAAGGTCAACCGGGTGATACACAATGCAGACATTGCTGCTCATTGGGAAAGACAAGCTGCTTCCCCTGCTGTCGAGCACGCTGCCGATCTCTCTGGTGATCTCGTTGACAGTCTCGCGAATCTGGCGATAGACGAGGACATGTCCATGCCGGATGCGGAGGCACCGGTGGCTGACGCAGCGACCCAGTCGTCGGAGGCTGCGGCGGCGGAGGCTGCGGCGGCTGAATTGGAAAGGTTTGCCAGCCTTCTCACTGGCTTGATTGTCGTGGACGATGGTGCTCCTCCCGACAATCAAATCCACTCAAAACTCTTCAGCTCCCGCGAGGACTTTCAGTCTGACGTACCTGAGGTTCCTATCGCTTTCACCCCCATACCGGCCTCGGAAGCGTTGGAGAGCTTGAAAACGGCCGCTCAGTCCCACCTCCGCCCAACTGCAATGCAGGTTCGGCAGAATGATGAGGCTCTTTTGCGGGAGATGCTGCAGCGAATACGTGAAGCACGATCAGAACTCGACTTCCAACGCGCTTTGGAGGCCGACACTGAAACGGTCGCTTCGCTAACGAGCGCCCTCGGGGTCGCAACTTCGGTCGTAATCGAGGCAGGCAGGCTCCTTAAAAGTTTTAAGCCCAAGAGCAAGCCGACGCGCAAGTCTCCGAGGAAACCATCCCCCAGTGCTAGTTTCGATGCACTGCTGCAGAGCGTGACCGAAGAATCGAGAGCCTTGGACGTGCTCATCGATGTTGTCGGTCCCCTTCTTCCTCCATCATCGGATGAAGTTCTTCATGATGCTGGTATGTCGTTTTAATCCTACTCTTATGTTTCCTAACTGAACAATTATTTAGCGCATCATTTCGAGGATCCTATCGCCAAGTACAGCCTCGTCGCACAACTCTCGATTCTCCTTGCAGTAATATGTCACATCGTCATTGGCATCAGCACCGTATCTACGGATTTCATCGTCGCTTTCGTCAATATCATAATCCAGTCCACGATGTCGATATGTTCGCCGGGAAAGAAGCAGGCCAGTACGACCCAAGAACATGTTCTCAAGCAACTTCCTACGTCCTTGGAAGCAGCACTCCGGAGATTCAAGATTGACCCTGCCACCACTATCATCGCTATCTGTCCATCTTGCCATCACGCGCACGACCCAGTAGAGAACCGGCTTACAGACGAACCCTCGTACCCCGAAATGTGTCAAGGCTGGATATATCCTGACCGGGGCCCGCGCACTGCGTGCGGAGCTCCTCTCCTCGAGTTGCGTCAAGGAAAAATGCGGCCCATCAAGCCCTTTGTATTCACCTCCTTTGTGGACTACATCGCGGCGATGCTATCTGACGCAGACGTGGAACGAATGTGCGAGGCAGCTTGCGACGATGCCTTGGCGGCGGTTCGTGACGCCCTCTCAAAGGACCCCAACGCGCCCGTCTCGGAAGAGCGAGTCAACAACGTATTCGAGGCTGCGTTTCTTCGCAGCTTTCCGGGCCCTGTTCCTGACAAGCTGTTCATACAACGGGATGGTCGGCTGCGACTCGCCTTTCAGGTGATGCTGGACTTCTTCAATCCGGATGGGACGAGGAAACGGGGCAATCACAACTCAATCGGCATTCTGGCCGTCGTCAATCTCAATCTCAGCGAGGATATCCGCTACCGCCCAGAGTTCATGTGGCTGAGCATCATTCTGGGACCTAGCGAGCCCAATCACGACCAGATCGATAACTACTTCCGCCCTCTCATCGACAAGTTTGTCTTGGGATGGGAGCGGGGCTTCCGCCTTTCACGTACCGCTCTCCATAGCTCTGGTCGCAGTGTCGACATAGCAATCGTAATGAACGTCAATGATCTTCCCGCTACACGAAAAGCCCAGGGTATGGCAGCTGCCACCTCACACGACTACTGTTCAGTCTGCGACTGCCACGGTATCAAAACGATGTATAACACGGACTTTAACGTTTGGAGGCGACGCGACGTCGCGACTCTACGAGCTCAAGCATATGCGTGGCGAGATGCTCCGTCGAAAGCTGCTCGCGATGCGATCTTCACCCGGTATGGTGTGCGGTGGTCAGAGTTCTGGCGTCTCCCTTATTGGGACCCCACTCGGATGGCCGTCGTCGACTCGATGCATTGTATATTCGAAGGCCTCGTCCATCACCATTGTCGTCGGGTACTGCGAATCGATTCCAAATTAGCTAAGCGTAAAGAGACCATGGGTGCCGCCTTCGAGTACGACTGGCCGGAGTACGATACCGCGAAATGTCCTCGTGTGGCCTTTTTGAAAAATGAGAAGAGGGAGCTACCCATGATACGCACCATCCAGCACAAACTCGTTCAACCGATTCTCGAAGAAGACGACGACGACGACGACGACCCTGGTATGGACGAAGCGGACGACGAAGATGTGGTAATGCCCGATGCACCCGATCCAAAGTTTGTACCAGCTCTGTCGGATGAGCAGATGCACAAGCATTTGATGAAAAACAACCACCAGCCGCTTCGGTGGGTCGTCTTTTCACTTGGGCTAGACATGGCGAACACCGGGTCGAAAAAACTTTGCTGCGACAAACTTCTGGCTTGGGTAAGTATATATTTTCCATCTGCATAACTGATACTGACTGTGACTGTCCTTAGCGTCGCACCATGCCTGCCAGCAGCGGCACATACATTCCCCGCTCTATAAACCTCGCAAATATCCACTTCATCCAGCATGTCATCGCTAAGACCGACACGCCAGGGTGGGTCGGTTCGGTTCCAAGCACTTATGGTGACAGCAATGCGGGCACGATCAAGGCCGCTGAATGGCGGATCCTCGCCACCATCTATATACCGCTCGCCCTCATTCTCATATGGGGCGATTTCGACCCGTCAGAGCAGTCGCTTCGATTGCTTGAGATCCTGGACCATTCAATGGCGCTGTTCTCGGCTGTTATCCTCGTTTGTCGGTACACGATGACGCGTCAACGTGCAAGCACCTACCGTAACCTCCTCAAGAGATGGGTCGACGGCCTTGAGACTATTCATCCCCACACTCGCTCCCATGCTATGCGACCTAATGTGCACATGGCCTTTCACATATATGACTTCCTCCTTCTTTTTGGTCCTGTTATCTCATGGTGGACCTTTCCCTTCGAACGCGTCATTGGATTTCTTGAGAGAATCAACACCAACAATCATATCGGTGGAGAACTTGAAGCCACGCTATCCAGATCTTTCATGCGCGGAGCCAGCATACGCCGATGGTTGCGCCGACCCAGCTGTCCGGCAGTCTTCCAAGAGCTGAAGGTTCTCTTCGAGAAGTCTTTTCCAGCATACAATGCTCCCTCCGATTCCCCTCCGCTCGCGTCAGACGGCGAGCGTGCCCTCTACAAACGAAACGGCGTCACGTTCGCCCGTGCAAGCACGCACCGAGGCAATAGTCTCGTTTTCTATTACCCGCGCAACTCCCGTCAGGCCATCCCCGGGAGTATCCAACGAATTCTGTCTGTCGGAGAAGAGGTAAAATTCGAGATCCGCCGTCAAGCACCAATGGAAAAGGGGATGCGCGACCCCTTCGCGCGTTATCGACCTTTGTTTCCGGCATATACCTATTCTTCTAAGATGAGCGACATTTTCGATGTAGTCCCGCTTTACGACGTAACTGCTCATTACGCTCGGTATAATTTCACGGATGGTCGTTGTGCCGTTTTAGATCTTTCTACTAGCTAGTTTACTTGATACATACATGATTTTATTCGGTTTCATTTTTCCTTGTAACCGCCAGCTTGATGAGCCCACGCGTCCGACTGTATAAACCCGAGGTATAGTCCAGCTGAAAATCTGACTTGACTCACGAATCACGCAGGACTGCAAGATAAAACCCAATTTATTGCGGCTATGTACGAACACGGTATGTATGTACACATTTCGTTTCGACTTAATTGCTGACTTGGGTCTACGATAGTTACACTACTAGGCTTAACAAACAGCTGAAAAATCTCAAAACAAGTATCTACAAATCGTGAGTGCGTCAGAATTCACAAGAAATCCAAGCAACTCACCTAAAAATCGGCTGTGCGGTATCGTACAGGGCGTCTTCGACTTCACGACAAACATCATCAATGCCCCAACTCCAGAAGAACTCGCGGTGCGAATGTCCACACCAGCAAGCAAACGACCCCACGGCCAGCCCACGCGAACGAAGACGAGCGTGAATCAGGGCCTCTACAAAACAAATCCGTTAAACGAACGAAAGAAAAAATTCGACTCACCCGTCAGCTTCACGCAGGACGTCGGCCATGCAAACAACCAGGTCGTAGGGAAGCAATCGTCATACTGCCCCATGCGCCGTTCGAGGTCGCTGGTCAACCCGTACTTAATCGCCACATAGTAGGCGCCCGTCATCCAATCGAATAGGTATTGCGCAAGCGCGTAAATCCAGCCATCACGATCTTGGTACGTGTTCCAATACAGCAGGTAGTTGGCCCGCTCTTCCGCGTTAAGACGAGCGCTAATATTTGTTAGTAAAGCTCGGGACGGCGCGCCGACCTACAAAGTGTTGCGCAAATGAGGGAGCTCGTGTTCCGGAACCGGGGGCCGCTGGGGGTAGCCAGGGATGACAGGTCGAGAGTACAGAGGCATGCTGTGGGTCGTGGTGGTGGTGGTAGATGGATAAGAGAGAATTTATTGGTGCGAGAAAAAGATTGGCTTTTTGTTCCCGCGCCGCCTAGCACTCTAAGCCATCCTCATCAACACCAACGACGAAAAGCAAACCCCTACGCGGCCGCAACAGAACAACACTCGCCGCGTGCTCGTCCCGATCCCGCCGACCACGACGCCGACATCCCTGCGACGACGCGTGTCTTCTCTGATGTTGACTTGCTCTGCAAGCACCCCGACGTCCAGCGCAAACTCCGCGCCGAGCTCCTCACCAGCCTCCCCACCTGCCCACCTTCGCCGGAAGCCAACCTCTCCTATCTCTCTGCAGTCATGTACGAGATCCTCCGCTGCTCGCCCACCGCCGCCGCCGTCACCCGCGACACGACGCGGGACACCGTCCTTCTCGGGTACCCCATTCCCAAGGGCACGCAGGCGCTGATGCCCATCGAGATGGTGCAGCAGATGGAGAGCTTTATCAACGCAAAGGTGTGTCGCCACCTTATCCTTTCTTCTTCTCTGACCTTTTCCACAGCTCGCGACGATTCTGCGCGACGGAAACGCCGCCGTTGCTGGTTGTCAAGGTGCGTCTCCCTGCTTTTCCTAACTCATTCTCAAGGTAACTCACGCAGCCGCTCGACGTCGAGTCACCCGACGCCGACTACCACCCGCCCCACCTCTCGAACGCCGCCGTCCATCACTCCGACGCCCCCGCCGTTACTTTCTCTGCTGCCTAAATACGTTACGCTGCGCCGTTGTGTTGTTATGTCAAAAACCACCAGTACCCCGCTGTCTATAGTGCCCCAACCCAGCCACCGCCCGACCCGCCATCCCACTCATCACCACCCACCTCCAACTCGTCATTTCGCTCCCTCCGCACCCGCTCTCGCCTTCCCGCCGCCGCCGCCGCCCCTCCGCACGTCCTTCCCACGCACCCTCAGGAACGACGAACCTATTCGTGTGCGGAAGATCCGCAGCGGAAGTAGACGACGACGGTGGCCGCGTTCGTCTTCGTCTTCGCAAGGCACGCATTCTTATCTTTCTTTACTCTGCTTCACCTGACTTTGCTATCATGTTTTAGGGCTGTTTGAAGGACGTCTCTGCAGCGCTCGCGGGTGTGGTGAGTTCTTCTTTCCGTCCTTCCCACCCCGCTGAATAAGACGCGCAGCAAACCTTCACGCATGACCTTCCCGCTCTCCACCTTAACCATCCCCATCCCCGCTGTCCTCAGCTGCACCTTGGCCTACGCCGCCGTCGCGGAAAATCCTCGACGTTGTTGTTCTTGACGGCGGCGGTTGCTTGACGGCGGCGGTTGCGGCGGCTAGTAGTAGTAGGACGAGGGCGTCGACGACGGCGGCGTGTTCGTGAGGAAGGGTGTGCAGCGTGAGGGGGATTGAGTGAGTGGGCGGAGGGGAGGGAGGGTGGATGGTGAATGGGGCTGCTGATGCAGTCGTCGTCCATTCGTTTGTGTAAGTATGTATCGGATGCGAGCCGGGATCGAGATGCGTGCTGGACGCGATTGAAGTCAGTGGTATAGGGGATCGATGCAGATTAAATTGTGAAACAAATTCATGTTTTCTTTGACTTATTGCTGGTACCGCGACGATGAGCGGACGATCGAGCGGACGACCGTCGGTGGACGATCGGACGATGGGTAAACGGGGGCCTAATATGGCAAATATCAGGCCCACTTTTACTCAGCCTTGATATTTGCCGTATCTTGGGCCCTAATTCCCAGCTTCTTATAGGTAATAATCAGGCTCAAAAACGACTCTTTATTATGTGTGATAAGAAGGAAAAATCAGGCACCCTGATACCCGACGTAAGTTGCGCGGAAATGAGCCGCTTAAGTCACACCTTTTTATCTCAAAAAATGATCAAGCCTGTTTTGCATCTAAGTTTCGGACTAATCGGGGGAACTTTTGGGGAGCCTTTTATCTCTGATATCAAAGTACTATATTGGGAGTTTTTTTTGTACCCTAATATGTAAAATTAAAATCTAACTGTGGGGAGCCTTTTTTGCGCGCTCCCGCGGTGTGGCTCCCCACAGTTAGATTTTAATTTTACATATTAGGGTACAAAAAAAACTCCCAATATAGTACTTTGATATCAAAGATAAAAAGCCCTCTGAAAGTTCCCCCGATTAATCCTAAATTTAGGTGCAAAACAGGCTTCATCATGTTTGAGATAAAAAGCTGCGACTTGAGCTGCCCATTTCCGCGCAACTTACATCAGGTATCAGGGTGCCTGAATTTCCCTGCTTATCACACATAATAAAGAGCTTTTTTCGAGCGTAATTATTACCTATAAGAAGCTGGGAATTAGGGCGCAAGATATGGCAAATATCAAGGCTGCGTAAAAGTTGGCCTGATATTTGCCATATTAGGCTCCCGTTTACCCATCGTCCGATCATCCGCCGACGCGTCGTCCGCTCATCGGACGCTCATCGTCGCGGTACCAGGCGGGGGCGTTCAAAAAGCATCGGCAATCAGCGGGCGTTTAGTGTGACCGATTTGTGACGCAGCTCTCGGATCTCAGCTTTCATCAACACCCTTGCATTGCCCTTGCAACACCCACGACGACGACGAGAGTCCGCATCGGCGCTGCCGGCACCCTACAACAACATTGAAAGTCTCGGTGGAACATGCTGCCACCATTGACGACGCGACACCCGATCCTACGGTAGGCTGAGGCTATTGAATCCTACCACCTCTGACCACGGTACCCGTACCTTGGATCTCCAGCCTCCTCTCTCACCTTGTCTCTCACACATCAAATAACACATCAAATAACAATTCGGAGCTCACATACCATGAATTGAATCATTGTTGAATTAGTTGGTACGGAAAACAGCTTCTCCGCATTGACAACTAGCTGAATTCCCATTCCCGTCCGTCAGCTATGGTCTCCGTTGCTTGTGTAATCGGTGAGGCAGGTAAGCTTCCTCCTATTTGTCTTACTTTATTTTGACTTGACGCTCCCTCGTCGTTCCCGCCACAGTGATAGCAATACATGACACAAAAATTTTATGCTCTTGCGCCACATTCTGCGAAGCGACTGGTCGCTCAAGATTCTGTGCCGTGGACAAACTGCATACCGAGACGCTGACTCACGGTTGATGCAGTACTTTCAGTGCGTACCTGCTTGGCTCAATTTTTGCATCCTCAACGCGCTGATGTTTACTTGATTCAGTATGCACCTCGCATCAACCTCCGCCTGACGCCTCGTATACCAAGTGCACCTGAAAGATGTCGGTGGGCTATCGTCGCGCATGAGCACCGGCATCGATTGGTGCCTATTTGCTTTCGCCGCTGCGATCGCGTAGGACACGAAGCTATCGACATCCAGCAAAGACGTGTTCCACCTACGGTGTTCCCCGCCACCGATCCATCCCATTCCCATCACCACCTCTCCCTCCTTTCCCGTGACCGCTACCCTGCTCTTCGCGTTCTGCCCCCACGACATGCCGAGTTTTCGCTGATTTGCGGACTGGCTCATTTTCGCGCTTGCCTCGCCAGAGGTATGGACGGTAGGTAGTTTTCACTATTTACCGCGCCGTTGTAAGTGATTTTCGTCGATTCGGCTTGTACTGATTAAATCGCGCAGTGTGATGTCTTCAAAAGTGCGTTGCGTTTACATTAGCACCAACTCTAGCCAGGGACTTGCTAGGCCTATATTAACTGCTAATATCCATGCCCTTCACACCCCTACCATGTTCCACACATCAATCCAAGATCAGCGGCACTATTCGACGTCGTCGACGGCATTTGGAGGCGCATCAAAGAGCGGCGTCAAGTGATGCGAATTTTAAAATGGCTCAAATATTCATCTAAAACAAAATAATAATTTTTGGAAAAGAATGAAAACGGCTATACATCTGTTGATACATTCAAAACGTAGCTACACCAAGCGCAATGCTTCGGGGAAGCGAGGCGCTGGAAAGCAGGCACACAGCGGCGCGCACGCGCTCGCATCGGCGCTTTGAGCGCAATGATGGCGGCTACGGAGTACGAGGGCGGCGCACATTGGCTTGCGCTTGCGGATGCAGGTGTGATAGTGAGGGTGCGCGCCTTCGTTTGCGCTTGCGCGCTACGGGGCGGGGGCGATGCGTTTGGGGTGAGGGCGACGCACCTTCGCTTGCGCTTGCGGGTGCAGACGCGTGTGGTAGTGAGGTGCGGCGGCTGCACTTGCGCGTTGCGGGGCGAGTGCGAAGCGGTGAGGGAGGGGGGAGTGCCCCTGCATTTGCGCGCGGACGTGCTAGCCGTTGGGTTGCGAGGGCGGGCTACCGTGCAGGAGTGGGTGACAGTGTTGGAACAGGTGACGGAGACGGCTACAGTGTGGAGCGAAGGTGCAATTATGGGTGCGGTGGCGGATGTGTTTGCAAACGTCGGTCGTCGTAAGTGGGGCATATACCATATGCGACTGTGTTTGTGGGAGTCAATTTGCCCCCAGACGCCTTCCTAGTACTCAAGTCGCAGTCTTGATATGATAGTGTTAGCGTTAGATGTTTATACCCGTCCCCCAAGGCAACGGCAGTGCCAGTTCTCAGAAGTATGTCGCCTGCGAGCCCGACGCGTTGTCATCGTCTTTGGGAGCAGACTCAGTGCCTCGGTGAGTCAAAGTGGTGAGTTCTTGAAGCTCGACGTCGTCGTAGTACGAAAGAGAGGGAGGGAGGTGGTCGGGAAAGTGGAAGCGAAGTGGAAAGGGTGCTGAGCTGGCCCTCGTGACGCCGTGACTCATGCCTCGGAATCGTTTCCGACTCGGAGTCGCGGCGCGATCACCGATATTCAACGCCCTTGTCCCATTTTAGTAATTTTGAACAAGATGCGCCTTCGCTTCGCTCCGGCACCACGAAGACAAATGAATATGGTTCAAAACCAGAGAAATAATTTGAGGAGTTCAAGGGCATTGAATCGACTTCTTTCGGCAATGAACGATTCGACTGTTGTAGTGCCAGACCTATCTGAGGCTCCGAAACAAACCTCCATATGGGTTAACGACGGCGAGAATGTTGACGATACAATGACCGAGATAAAGTAGCAAATCCCGCCAGAACTGAAGGGCATCGAAAAAAAGAACCCAAAAAAGAGCCATCCAGAATGCGCACCAAAGTGTATATCGGTGGTATGAATAGCCGCATTGAGAGCTCGAGAACAGGTGGACCGACTTTTATTCCCATCAAAGGGAACTGAAGGAAACGGAACGAATAAGGATCATCGAGACGATTGTGGCGACAATTCAAGAAGAAAGTTAACACCAAAATATGCAGAAATTGGGGCGGTAGATAGTTGAGTGAGGTTTTGCATTCGGACGAAAAATACGTCCTGAATCGGAAAGGCAGCCAGAAGATTGATATTTCGGGACTTGCTACAGATACAGATTCAACCTTGATGCAAAGACCGGTGTGTTGAAAGGAGATGGCACGAGTTTTATGACGGCCAGGATACGATTGAGACTCTTTGAAGCGCAACGATATGCCAGGTCTTGATGTCGTTGCACCAGATTGAGAGGGGAAGAGGAGTAGAGAGCGGGAGAAAGGCTGAATGTGGATTTCCATGCGGACGATAGTTTATCAGAGAACCGTTCTTACAGCTTTTGTCGCTGTGCCGCAGCACCACAGCAAATTAATGTACGGAAAAGCGCACCCAATTCGGCCAGCTTGGACCTCGGAGGGCGAAGTAATACATCATGGCCGGTGCAGTTGCAAGAAAAGCCCGCAGGCAGTTTGCAGGCAGTTGAACCGCGGGAAGGTAGATGGTCGTAGGGTGTTGCTGAAAGGAGATGCAGCACAGCCGACTCGCCATCTCGTTAAAGAACGGTTAATACGATATTAACTCTCGGTTTGTGAAACAATTCCAGACGGTTAATATGCGGTGGCACATATCATTGGGTTGGTCTGCTTTGCTTTGCATCAGAATGGAGTCAAAATGTATTTCCTTGACCACGCTCCATCAAAACGTTGTGTTTCGACAAAAATTGTTCTTTGTGCCGGTTCATTCATTACAGTATTCACTTTCAGTGTCATTTTAGTGCATTTGCTCTCAGACTTACTACACACTGTTAGAATTGAGCTTGGTGTACTGTATTTCGGGTGATATAAGGTTAGGTGCCTGAAAATGCTCAATTCCCATGTGAAGTCTGCTGTACACCGCCAAAGCCAATATTGCGGATGGAACCAGCTACGCCAACTTGAAAGTTAAGCGCTCGACTCGGATCGCTATCCGAGCCAATGTGGAAGTGTTCCGGTAACCGCCGAACCTAGTATCACGAACAACTGTCTGCATTTGTTCGTTTTCGGTTGCGTTCGAACGTTTCAAGCTTGAATCGTAGACCATAATTCAAATTCTACTTAATACAGGAATGTACCACTAACTAGATATAGAGGGAAGGGTGATACGAAGAAAAAACAGAACAAATATCATGAACAAGATATCACAAGCAGATCACGAACGCACCTTGTGTGTGATGTGTTCGTGATCGAGCCGACGAAATGCGGAGGTTGAGAATGGAATGTTGAGGATGGAGTCGTGGGATGGGGTGGATGAGGCGCAGACGAGTAAATCGACGACACATACTAGAGCCGCCCGAGCTGGTGTGAGATGGAGCATGTAGAGGTGCGGGAAGCGAGTGACGTGGATAGACGGGAGGGTGGCTTCCGAGAAAGGTGCCAATAGCTACAAAAAGAGATTGAGTTAGTTTGTGTCTGTTCCGTAGGACAGCAGCAACGCACGAAGATGGAGGTTCAGTTGGACGCTTCGGCGACCAAGACGAGAGAAAGTCGTGCATCCAGCGCATCGTGATCCTCGGAACATGTACCGATCAAGAACGAACCCAGTTTCCATCGACGGCGCAAGCAACGCCGAGAACGAACAAGTATTTTGCAGTCGCCGTTGTGTCGGGGGCGCAATGTAGGAGCGAGAAGGCAACATGTTACTCGTGGTGTAGTCGGACGGCGGCACAGTGGCGACTAGCAGCAAGTACACAAGTGCAGTAAGCACCGTAGAAAGCGCCAATGCGATCGGCGAAAACTGGCCAGATATTTTTTGAATTTAATAGTAGCACACAGGATGCTGCACAACAGTGTGATATCGTCGCCGTAGGCAGCGACGGTGCTGGCGGAAGCGAACGTGCATCGAACGAGGGGGTGGGGGAGCCGACAAGCAAGCGCTGTCGAGCGGTGATGCGAGCGAGGCGGCAAAAGAGTGGCGGAGGAAGGTCCGGAGCCGGCAATAGACAATTGGAGACGAGCCCCGTCACGCTACCGAGGTGACAGCGGCGAAGCAGCGGGAGGGCGGTACAAGGGTGCTCCATCTGCCGAAGGACCACAGGTAAGTTAGTCAGAGAATTGTGAGAATTTCAGATCTACCGCAATTTATATATTCCACCGCCGTTCTTGACTCTGGAAGGCATTAGGAGATCTCAAAGAAAAAGAGGAAGTAGATAGGCACGAAACAAAACAATGCATCGGGAAGGATGTCCTCCGCCGTGAGTTAAAATCCACGGTTTATTCGTTGTATTGATTGTTAAAGGATGACGAAAACTATCCGTTCAAGGAAACCTATGGCATTGACGATGAGTATCAGTGAATGAAACTGGATGTTCAAAGAGAGATACCACAGTACAGCGAGAGTCATATGTGGCAGATTGAATAGGTTGAATAATGAATACGTCGAAAACGATCTTCAGAGGCGTGAGGCGAGAAAAAGTCGAAAGAATTGTCAGGCTCCGACGCGGAGATTTGTTTGGAGACGATTGAGATTATGGACCAGAGAAAGCTAGCACAAGAGGTGCGACACATGTGACGTAGAGCCCAGTTGACACGAAACGCTGAATCTTTGCTGAATTCAAGTTGCCTTGCAAGCCGAGTTTCGAAGAAAATCAAGCACTCTGGGCTAAAGTTCCGCCAAGATTTTGATCTAGAGCACAAATAGTAAAGCCTAAGTAGTCCAGTCAACCGACGCACGCCGTAGATCGCGACAACCTCTTCTAATTGGAGATGATTCGGTGGTGGTGGTTGGCAGGAAAGCGCGCCGGCAATCGGAGTTACCGGAAGTGACGTGACCGATGTGTGACTCCCCGCTTCCCGCGATCAACGACCTCCAGCCTTTCTCCGTCATCGACGTGGACGACGCCGGGAACGCAGTATCTGCGCCGACGCCATGGAATTCTCAAGCATCTGTCACCCGTGATATGAGACGCTGGCATCATGAATACTGGCAACGCCCGACGCTCGCCCCAAGCGCCTCTGACGATGTCGCCTTATTAATCTTCAGCCTCCTGGCGCCAACCGGTATGGATTTCGTAGACGCGGACACATGAGGCAGATTCTGTGCTGACGCGTTTGGCTGCTGATTCACACCGGTGCGTATCCGTTCTTTAGCAATGACCTCTTTTTCATCCTGCTCAGTCGGACTGTCGGCGGACGCTTCATAATCTTCCTTACTTAGGCAGTAGACGAGGCCGGCAACCGTGCTCGTAATCCCTCTCCTGACTTAGACTCAACGCTCTGTCTCTGCTCGCACCATAGGAAGAATCCATAATCTGCGATAAATTTTGTGTGCATGCGCTTCCACTCCCGGTATCCCGATTCGGCGACAAGATGTCATGGACAGTAGCAGGATGCTTGTCATTGGTGCACTACATGCATCTTCGGTGCGTACCTGCATTCACTTTTCGTGTCCAGACGCTGATACTCTTTTACTCACCAGCAGCTCCAATGCCCCATCCGCCTTGCACCCATCTTCGTCGTACTAGAGAGGGATGGCGTGCTACGCTAATGTCTGCCCGCCATCCTCGCCAGTGCGCACCGCGATTGGTGACCTCTCGCGACGGTTCTTACCGCCGTCGTCCATGCCCGTCTAACACGAAGATGTCGGCATGCTGAAAAGTCTCCTTCTCATACCCATCCCCCGTGTCACCTTCCCGTCCCTTCCTCGACCCTGCGTCCTGACCCCACGCCGCACCTCGTACGCTCACTCGACACCGCGCTTCAGTGGTACACCATCGACCACGCAACCACCATCACCATCTGTTTTCCCGTACCGGTACGACTGCGGGCGTGGTCGACGAAGTAGGCGAGCGGGAACGAGAAGCGTTACGCTTCTTCCGCATCGACGTGACTACGCTGCCACAACATCCGGGGGAGCAGAAGGAGAGGGAAGGTCAAATAGATTGGAAGGAAGGGTCGGAGTGGTTGATATGGGAGACCGAGTTCGGATAGCCGCAGGCGGCGATGAACCCATAGGACACGAAGACGACGCTGCGCATCCGCATCCGCAGCGGCATTGACGGTGTTCTACGGTGACGCGCTCTACCGTCCCGCGTCCCATTCTTTCCTTTCTCTAATCTACCTCCCTTTCAGCTCAATCTCTCACCACACGGCATACCGCCGCCGATGCGTCTCCCTCCTCCCTTTCCCTCCTCTACCCCTTCGGCACTTATCCCGCGTCCCCACCGCCGACCCGTCGCTTCCGCCAACTCACCCGACCTCACATCACATCAAACGCGCCGCTTTCCGCTCGAAAAACCCGCCGCCTCACGCCCAACTCGTTTCCGCACCTCCACCTGCAGCCACCGACGCTTCGGCGTCGGACATACAGCCGACGAACGTGCGTCGCCGCTGTCCTTTTTAGTACCCACGCTAACGACATGCTTTTCACAGCTTTCTCTTACCCCTGCATGCAACCCCCTTCCCGCCCTCACGTCCATCTCCACTTTCGCCTTCACCCATGCTTTACTCGCACCCACTGATTCCCCACCTTTCCGACGACGCCACCGTTCGCGACGCCGACGCCGACGCGTACATAATAGCTACAGAGAAGGAATCACAAGGTGCGTCCCGCCCCGCCCTCTTCCTCCCTTACTATGCTAATGACACCACTCCCCCCTCCTCCTCACTTCGGCCTCTAGCCGCCCTCGCCGCTGCTCCGACCGACCCGAATCCCGCTACCCCGCCAACGGCGGCATATACTCGCTCATGCCGCCGCATGCTCGTTTCCCCGCCATTCCGCCCTTTCACCCCGCTTCATTTTCACTCTCAACTCCACCTTCAATCTCGCCCCCGCGCGCCTGTCCCCGCTCCCTCAACACCCTCAACGACGTTGTCGGCGCTGCACGCGCCAACTAACTCGAAATTGCGCTGGAAATCAAATGTATGTAAGTATCTTGGTCTTTCACGCCGAAAGAAAAGGAATAACTCAGCCCATATTGTTGGCTTTTTGCAAAAAGTACTGGCCATAGCCAAAAAGCTTTTGCAAAATAAGGCTGGCAAGCTGCGGCCTTATTGATAGCATCACGGCACGGCCTGGCGGAGTCTGAACAAACCATCAAAGTTGTTTCTGATGGCTGCCGGTCTCCGTTGCCATCGGAAACTTGAATATTCGATGAATATTCGTTTATTTCGGGTTTATCGGGCTTCGGGCTTAGGGAATATGCAGTGTCGGGCTTCTCGGCTGCTTCCGGTCGCTTCCGACGCATTGGACGCTTCGGGCTGCCTCGGGCGTTCACGGGGAAACGTGTCATGTGTGACATCGTGACAAATCCTCTTTGCTCCACCCCACCCCGCTCGTTCCCGCCTGCGCCGCTACTGCCTACGGTGGGGGCGTATGGCGGCGTCTTTCACACTCTTTCTCACGCCCTGAGCCACCACCGCCAGCGTCAATCGTCGCCCGCCCGCTCGCTCGGCTGCCCCGGTACCCGCCGCTCGTGCATTTACCCCCACTCGCTTGATCGGGCGTTTGCGCCCTGGCACCCACCTCGCTCGCTCGTTAGCCCCACCACTCGCTTGCACGCTGTCTTGCCACCCGAACGCTGGAACACCCGTCCCCCATTCGATCGCTCCCCCTCCGCCACCGTTTTGCGCCACCTGCTACCTGCTTGTCCGTCGTCGCTCGTTCGGACGCCGGAGCCGGGCATTCTTTCTGACACCATCCACCTGCGCCCTCGCCCCCAACCCACATCTGCTTCTGATACCGACACCGCCGACTCTGCGTTCCCTTGTTAGCGGCGCCACTCGACGCCTCGGTCGAGATGCAAGCCGCTTCCGTTCTGCCGCCAACGCGACCCGCGTTCACGCCGCAAGTTCGTTTCTATGCCAATCTCACCCTCCCTCACCCTCCCGCGTCTATCTTGACGCTCGTTCGCTGCTCGCCTCGCCCCGCGATTGACCGCCTCGCGCCGCGTTCGTTCGCTTCACCCGCGTGCGCCTCGCCCTGGGTTCGATCACCCCAGTTAGCTTCACCCCGCGTCTCCCCTCCACCTTCTCCCCTCCACCCCTGCGTTCTTCGGCCCCGCCTCTTCCCACCCACCCTGCCGACCCGCGTTCTTTTCTGACGTTCGCGTTCGTCGTACATTCACCCCACCTCGCTCGTACCCGTCGCTCTTCCCACTTCACCCCGGCGCACCCGCGTTCGTTTCTGACGTCCGCGTTCTGCATACACGAGCAACGGCCCCTCCTCTTCACTTTATTTGTTGACGCTCGGTTCCCTCGCTCGATCGGCGAGGCGATTCAGCATCAATGAGTGCCTCCGAACTTTCACGTTTATTCCTTCATCTACGTATTCGTTATGGCTCAAGCTCTCTGTATTTCTGTGGATGAGGTTTACTCATAGGTCGTTATTCTTTGCTTTGTTTTTTTTTTCTTTTCATTCCTTCCCTGTATACAAGACAATGATGTATGTAGTTTAGTGGTCACAATCAGTACAAAACAGCTGAATTTCAATATGACTTGAACTTGAGAAATTCAACGCATTTATAGCGAACTCGAATTCAACGCATTTATAGCGAACTCGTTACGCGTATGCGAGTTCGCTATACGTGTCTGCGAGTTCGCTATACATGTATGGCGAACTCGTGCGCGCCGAATGCCACGGACAGCGAGCTCTCGCCTCAAAGTTGCTCTGAATCTGCCAATCTCAAATCACATTCATGGTGAGGGTCCTTGTATGTACCATCCTGAATATTCTTGTATTTTTCTGATTTTTCTGAAGCAAAACTTTCATCGCGCTCAAAATTGAGCAAATTGGCCATGCAACCGTATGGCCTGAAAGGTCGGCCGACAACGTCTAAGCTCAACTTCTGTGCTTCGTTTCAAAATCAATATATATTGCTCTGTGGATGTAGTAGATACATTCTACATACTTTTAAGGACCAAAAGTCTTGTGGAACACCATAGGAAATCTAAACATTCTGACAGCAGTTGTAAAAATGTGTCAGCACATATCTTCATAACGATGGTAGAGAGAGCAATCTCAATATTTTTCAGGCATTCTACAATATAGAAGTTCCATTTTAGCATGCCGCTGAAAGCCAGACAACCGATAATTTCACTGAAACATTGCCGTACTCCAGTCAAAGAAAGTGAAAGATACCAGATAGAGCGAACGAATATGGCCCAAATTCAACAATCAAAATGTAGCTAGATATATTTATAAGAGTACTCACACTTAGCTGCCTTCCAAAGGAACGAACTGACCGCAGAATTGCAGGTTTCGCATCGCTGATGGGCCACCTTCCCAATTTGGACGACGGCGTTGAGTATCGGTTCTTCGGACCGACACTCTTCAGCCAGTCGGAAAGGTTTCCGAGGCGTGACATCACGCAGTAACACTTACCACCTCACCGCTCTCTTCCTCCATTCACTCACTCCTGCTTCCCCTTGACCTCTCACTCATCTCCGCAACTTCACGGACACCTGTCTAGGCACCTACTGCATCCCTTTCTCGACTCTCAACCGTTCTTACCTCGCATCTACCGGTTTTCACAAGACGACTCGTGCTTTTCCCATCACATCTCAATCCCTCCTTATTCGAGCTCTACGATGCGCAACCACCTTGCGGAAATGTTGTCTATCAGAGAAAGAATTCCGGGGTCTTCTTTGAAGGGAATTTGAAGGTGCGTTTGCATGTGAATTATTCTTCCCTGCATCTCTAATTCGCACAGATCACTGCCATTCCACTCACCCGCGCCGACGCTGCACATTCGCACCGCACTCCACATCCCGCCGGCGCCACTCGTGTTCGCGCCGCCACTCACATCCCACCGTTGTATCCGTACCCGCCGCCGTCCCCGTCACGACACCCGTGCCCCCGCACCACGCTGTGTATCCGCGTAGCCACCGCCGCACCCGCACCCGTGCCTCCGCGTTTGTGCCGCCGTCCATCACATTCGCAGCACACGCTGGCTGGTCTTCGTACGCACCCCGCCGCTTGTATACGTGCACCCCGCAACTCCCGCACCCCGCCGTCGTGCGCGCATCGTCCGCCGTATCAGTGTACACGCCCGCCGTCGCGCACTTGCATCCAATGCTGTACCTGCGCCTGCTTTCGCGCACCACGCCATATACCCACAGCGGCACCTGTCCACCACACTCGCGCCTGCAACCGCCCCCGCTCCCGCACACCTGCATCACCGCCCACACCCCGTCGCGCATATGTACCCACCGCCGCCCCGCAGCCGCATGGTCTGCCCCGGCCCACCCCGCTGCCCATCAGCACCAGCGCCCGCCCGTATCAATATCCCGCGCCGCAGCGCAATCCGCGCTCGCATGCGCTACCGTTTGGCCGCACCTATTCTGCACCCGACCTCTCCCACGCATCTCGTTACGTGTATATACCCGCTACAATCCCCGTACCCGACCCGTAGCGCCGTAGGCGCTTGATATATAACAATTTGATTTGTAATTTCATGCTCATAAATATTGAATTTCATCGAATTCTGTGCCGAAACTAGCTGCCGAAGGTCCGGCTGAGGTGCTAATCATCTACCAAATACTAAAAAACAAACTCGCCGTCGGCCTGAATGTTTTCTGATGATGCCGGGGAAGCCGGGCATACGCTTTCAAAGCAAATAAGGCCAACCGCTGCTGTAAGAAAGTTTTTGCAAAGGGTTTCTGGCTACGGCCAGTACATTTTGCAAAAACGTAGCAATATGGGGTGAATAACTCACCTCATAACTTTAACAGTCGAACACGTCGTCGAATACGTCGATTCCCTCTCGCCGCTGCTGCCTACTTCGGCACCGTCAAGACCAACAACGCCGACATTTCGGCGCGCCAAGACTCGACAACGCGCTAGGAAGCAAATCAACGTGAGTTCTTCATGTTTTTCACGCCGAACGAACGAACGAATAACTTACCTATCTCAACAGATCAACGCGCCGCCGAATCTCGCGCTTGGGAAGGAAATCAGAGGGAAAACAGGGGGAGGCGGGCACACCGCGGGAGCGCGCAAAAAAGGCTCCCCACAGTTAGATTTTAATTTTACATATTAGGGTACAAAAAAAACTCCCAATATAGTACTTTGATATCAAAGATAAAAAGCCCCCTGAAAGTTCCCCCGATAAGTCCTAAACTTAGGTGCAAAACAGGCTTCATTATCTTTTAGATAAAAAGCTGCGACTTGAGCGGCCCATTTCCGCGCAACTTACATCAGGTATGACGGCGCCTGATTTTCCCTTCTTATCACACATAATAAAGAGCTTTTTTTGAGCCTGATTATTACCTATAAGAAGCTGGGAATTAGGGCACAAGATATTTGCCATATCAAGGCTGGGTAAAAGTTGGCGTGATATTTGCCATATTAGGCTCCCCTTTTCCTGTCGTCCGATCATCCACCGACGGTCGTCCGCTCGATCGTCCGCTCATCGTCGCGGTACCAGCAGGTGAAAAATAAAATGAAATTATTTTGATGTTTTATCGACTCCGATCTCCATCTCATCTACCCCACCCGTCGTGCTGCTCCCCCCCACTTCTTTGCTTCCTTCCTGCGCTCATCGCCCTCTTCGTCTCCTCCTCCTCGTAGCAGGCCACTGACACCGACCCCATCGTCCAAGAGGAAACGACAAGGACAGCGGTGATGATGCAGAGTATTGGTATTAATGCGTACGTCGGGGGTCCACGTTCTCCTTGTACCCGCCTCCGACGCCACAGGAAATATAGACGAATGAGCATTGAATAAAATCGCGCATACGGCGCTGCTGATACCTCGCGGATGGTGGACGGTCGCCTGGCGAGAGAGGCGTCTGTGGCAAGGAAGTCGCAGCGCCAAAGCGAGCCTCACGAGCATTTTGCCTACGCCCTATCAGGATCTTCGTAGTCACCCCACCGAACCCTATCATGTTCCTTCAAACCCACTTAGCCATCCATCGCCTCCTCCTCGTCCAACGTCCCGGCGAAGTCCAGTACCATCCGGAGGAAGCAACAAGCACGAAAAGAGGTTGGCGGCATGGGCACGATGGGAGCAAGCCGAGAGAAGGTCCTAAAGGAAGACGGCGACGACAAGGCGTTCGTCGATGCCGACGGTTAGAGGCTTAGAACGGGGGCGCGGGGTTTCACGGGGCTGGGCTGGTGGGTTCCGCGACGGGCAAGGAAAGCAGTCTGTCGCCCTGACTTCGTTGACCCCTTCCGACGTCGCAGGCAATCTGGACGAACAGAAATTGAATGAATTTGCGCATGAATTGCTACCTGGCGAGCGCGGATGATCAGTATTACATTTTTACTTGGAGCGAAGAAGTCAAACTTACTTATCAGACGAAAAGAGACTAACACTCTTGCACCCCTCATCTCTTAACCCCTGCACATTCACGCCTCATCTCATCCCATCCGCCGCCTCGCACGTTCCCCGCCCTCCTCGCCCACCACCACCCTACCCATCATTCATATCCATTTGTTCACCCCCACCGCATCCTCTTCTGTTCCTACCCCGCGCTGAGGTACACCAGAATCGCTGTCGGCGGCACGATGGGGAGCGTGGGCCGATAAGGGACGCGGGACGGTAGAGCGCGTCACCGTAGAACACCGTCAATGCCGCTGCGGATGCGGTGCGCGGAACTGGGTCTTCGCGTTGTACCGGTACGGGAAAAGGGATGGTGATGGTGGTTGGGTGGTTGATGGTGTACCACTGAAGCGCGGTGTCGAGTGAGCGTACTGGCTGTGGGGTGTGGGGCATGAGGATAGGGTTGTGGAAGGGACGGGAAAGTGGTACTGGGGATGGGTATGGGAAGGAGAATGACGCGTCATGGGCTTTTCAGCATGCCAACATCTTCGTGTTAGACGGGGATGGACGACGGCGGCGAGATCAGGTAAGAACCGTTGCGAGAGGTCACCCATCGCGGTGCGCATCGGCGACGATGGCGGGCAGACATTGGCCTCTCTAGTACGACGAAGATGGGTGCAAAGACGGCTGGGGCATTGGAGCTGCTGGTGAGTAAAATTAAAAAGAGTATCAGCGTCTCGACACGAAAAGCGAATGCAGGTACGCACCGAAGATGCATGTAGTGCACCAATGACAAGCATCCTGCTACACTGTCCACGACATCTTGTCGCCGAATCCGGATATCGCGCAGTGTAAGCGCATGCGCACAGAATTTATCGTAGATTATGCATTCTTCCTATGGTGCGAGCAGAGAGGGAGCGTTGAGTCGAAGTCAGGAGAGGGAGTACGAGCACGCTTGCCAACCTCGTCTCATGCGCAAGTAAGGAAGACATATGAAGGGTCCGGCGACAGTCCGACTGAGCAGAATGAAAAAGAGGTCATTACTGAAGCACGGATACGCACCGGTGTGAATCAGCAGTGTTTGCATCTACGGAATCCATAGAGGTTGGCCCTGGGATGCTGAAAAATTACTGCTAGTCTCTAGACAATGCCGCTTGGGTCGAGCGTCCGCCGTCGTCGGTATTGATGCTGCCAGCGTCTTATACCGCAGGTAGCGGTCTATCCGAATATTTTATAGTTTTATGGCGTCGGCGCCGCTGCAGATATATCGAACTCCATGTCGGCGGCGTCCAGGTCGATGATGGAGAAAAGCTGGCGCTCGTTGATGGCGACGGTCACATAAGTCACTCGCCACTTCGGCAATTCGCATTGCCGGCGCTCTTTCTTTCCAACCACCACCATCGATTCCTCAAACTCACGACGGTCTTCACGTTTAACGGTATGCGTTACCTACATGGGGATTCTGGGCTCTACCCTTTTGCTCTGGTGCGAAATCTCAGCGGACTCTAACCTAAGTACGGCGGATGAATCAGAACTTTCATCAAATTGTAACCTTCCTCGTTATTTCGCAATGCACTGTCTCTGCAGGCTACATTTGGGCCATCTATGCCTTCTGTCGCCTTTCACTCAATTCTACTACTCACCTTGAGCCAAGACTTTGCCCTCTCTGCCTCGGATTCTTTCCCCAACTTTCTGTCTCCTCAGACCCACTCCTCGTCGCTTTCGACATGGTGATCATTCCACGGTAACTTTACACGGGATTACATTCACCCTGGTAATATCTCTGTCTTTATCGGAATCTTTGCCTTCACTAATCGCTGCTCGTACTTCAAGTATATATTCAATCACCATTTCGAAGTTCGCCCAGAAGAAACTTGAAAGGCATCGCGATACAACTCCGTTCGGCCTGGGTTTAGGTTGTTGATCGACTCTTTTCTTTCTTCATTCTGAGTACAATCTTCAATAATCTTCCAGCTGTCATGGTAGGATTTAATCGTACGAAGCGGGGAGGCGGGGATTCGCTAGTCGACCAAGTTACTTGAATCCTAGGACCGCATAGATATCTACGGTGCGTATTCCTCGCCTCTGCACCCAAACGCCTCAGTGGATTTCGATTAGATCACAAATCCCGTTCAATTCGGCCTGACACATCTCACTCTAGTTCGCCATCTCTTTTTCAAATTTATGTGTGTGTTCTTCCTTCCAGTTCATCGGGAAGAAAAATCTATGCTTGCAGGGCTCAATATCGGTTTTCTTCTCCTAGACGATTATAAAATGAGGTACGAAATTCAACATTGAAATACTCCCGAGACTGAAAAATCCTAGATCACCCTTATGGCTGACATTGACTTCGAGGTACGGCTGTTATTCTCATTGGATGTTCAGTATAAATACAATTTGCAGCTCCTCTACCCCGCCGAGTGTATGTGATTGCTTAACCTGGATTCTCTCTGGATTTTCCTGTAACGCTTACCTCCAGTGCGTGTTTCTTTTGTCATCAGTGGCGCAAATTTTGACTTGATGCCGACTTTTTTCCAGAGTTCAACCCGCCGGCAGGCAAACCCCACCTCCGACGATCAAGCAGCGAGTTCACAAGTATTTTGAAGTGTTAGGGTCGCCGCCGCCGCGCTGCACAGCGGCGCTGACTCTTAACCATATATGTATTTCGCCGTCCGCCGAGCGGCATCTAAGGTATGTATATTCTCTATCTCATCCCATTCTAACTAATCGATGACTCTCAAGCTTTGACTATACAGATCACCGTCCGCCGACCGATGAACATTGCATGAATCGACTTCCCGCGACCGTCTTGGTTTGTTGTAAGCCCTTCACATTCAATCGTTTGTTAAGTTGAACTTGAACTCATTCATTTCCCACCGCAGATTCCTGCTACTTAGATCTCGATTGCTATACATACCGACGTCCGCCCATCAATGAAGACTCTATATATCTTATTCCGGCGAGCGGGCCGCGTTATAGGCCACTTGCATAACGATTACACGATGTATTGTCGTCCAGCGAGCGGGCCGTGGTGCAGGTAAGTTCGATATCTTGTCGTGTTGCATTTCAAATTATTTATTAATTCTCGAGCACGGCCCAGACATCGATTACACGATGTATCCACGTCCGCCGAGCGACGTTCTCAATAAGAAAGGTGCGTAGACTGTTTCCAGGCCATGCAAAATCGTACTTCAATTTGGAAAATTCAATCTTCGAGCGTCCGCCGAGCGTCGTAACACACAGGTACGTGTAATTAGCAATTTGCACGGCAGAACGACCTTCATTCAAAGTCTCGCCAATACAAGGTTTAATTCCAGTTCAAGACTTCAAGCTTCAAGTTCAACGAATTCGCATTTACATGGGTAAGTTATGCTCGTTGAATTTTCTCCCAAATTCCGACTGAAGTCCCTGAACTGCGCGTTGAACTTGTCCAAAATCAAGGAAACTGACATTCTCGTCGACTTGGTGAATTTCGACTTCATAGACATCAAATTCGGCTGGTGTACTCGGTAGATTTTCAATAAAATGACTTTCACTCTGAAAACACGTCCCCGACCCCCGACTTCGACAATCACGCCTCAATTGCACTCTGTTTGCTCGAAGAAACTTCATATTTGAATATCCACAACATCAGTCTAAGCTGGGGCCGGGAAAAGGCCTTCCCGCAAGTCCCCAAATCGATTTTTCGCCCCCACCCGGCAGTCAAAACCCAAACATATCAGTGTATAAACATGGGCCGTGCGCGCTCGAAGAGGTATAAGTAGGGGAGCAGCTGAGTCGCGCGCGACCTTGGTCGAGGAGCGATCAAGGCAAATGTCCAAATTATGAAACTCACCTCTCCTCATCTGCATCATCGTCCATCTCCTCAGCATCTCCGCCTCTTTCCCTCCCTCCTCCTTCTCCATGAATTTGTTGGCGCGGCTGTGAAAATTGTCATGAGGGGAAGCAGAACAGGAAAGGATGGCGGACGAGGTGTAGGGGCGGCAGGTGTTGGTGAGGGTCATGTTAACGGGGCCAGGGCGGATGCAGCCCCTGCCTCGACCTCTGCCCCGGCCGCGTAGAATCGATTTGGGCTTGTAAAGTCGGGGCGGTGCATGGGGGCGTTGAGACGACTTGCTTTACCTCTGGCACAGCGCTTGGTGGCCTTGAATACGAGGCGGACGAGGGCGGACGTGTATACTTATTTGAAGGCGGCTTGTAGTTCGGATTGACATACTTGCTGCTGCGAGGTGGCCAAGATGGGTTGGTTGGTGGTTGGTAACGCGTTGTTGGTGTGCTGGAGTTGTGTTGACTGATAGACGCTGAGAGTCATTTCAGCATATGTGTATACAGATAGCCTGTCTTCGTACCTGTGAGTCTTGCTATTTCGCTTTTTTAGTTGTGCGGCGTCGGTGGCCATGGTGGTAGTAAGAGAGAGTTCGGGTAAGCAAGCCATAGTAACAAATGCAAACAGACTGCGCTGGGTGTTACTCGAGGGCTCTCGACTCACTTCGCCTCTACTCTACCCTACGTTTACCTCGTCGCCGTTCCGCGTCCTCAACCCAACTACCGCTTCACTACTCTTCGCTACCGCCGCCCCTGCCTTCCTCGCCAACACTCCGCCCTCTACCTCAAATCCTCCATCCGAACTTCACACCGCCGCCATTCGCTGCGCGCGCGCAAAACGCTGACGCCACTCCCTTCCACCGATTTTCCCTTTTCGCCGCTCTCTCGACGCCGTTTCTACCGACCACCCGCGCTTCTCTCGCCGCCACCACCTCCCTCTCCCGTCACCATCTTCTCCACCGACAGCACCCAACTCCCGCTTCACGCCATCAAACGCGCCGTTTCGTTTCTAAAATCCACAAACTCAGCATCAAATCAAGTAGAACGGGCGAAATCGGCGTACCGTGTCCCTGGGTATTCCCATGAAATTGATTTCGAAAGGATCACACTGCGCGATTTAATCACTACAAGTCAAATCTTGAAAATTCACTTACTCAAAACGCGAAAATAAGCCTGCGCAAATGCAAGTACTGGAATGCGCCGATTACGCTAAAACGTGCCGGCTTCAAACTGCAAGATCTGTTGAAACGAGGCCTCAGGTCAGTAAACTGAAAGCGAGCGAAATGAAACGCGCCCGAATCAAGCTGAAAACTCACCGCCGAATACGAGATTCAAACCCAGTGAGTCGCAGATATAGAATTTGATCTATCTAATTCAAGTAAGCGTCGCATCGAAGTAAGTAAACAAAATCAAGAAGAGAAAAATGAATGGGCGCATCCCATTGCATGTCGGCAGGTGAGGATCGACCTATTGGACAATTGACGCAGGAGGTGGGATGCGGCATGTCGTGGGGCCAGAACGCGAAGAGCAGGGTAGCGGTCGCGGGAAAGGAGGGAGAGGTGGTGATGGGAATGGGATGGATCGGTGGCGGGGAACACCGTAGGTGGAACACGTCTTTGCTGGATGTCGATAGCTTCGTGTCGTACGGGATCGCGGCGGCGAAAGCAAGTAGGCACCAATCGATGCCGGTGCTCGTGCGCGACGATAGCCCACCGACGTCTTTCAGATGCACTTGGTATACGAGGCGTCCGGCTGAGGTTGATGCGGGGTGGATGCTGAATCAAGTAAACATCAGCGCTTTGAGGATGCAAAAATCGAGCCGAGCAGGTACGCACTGAAAATGTATGTACTGCATCAACCGTGCGTCAGCGTCTCGGTATGCAGTTCATCCGCGGCACAGAATCTTGAGCGACCGGTCGCTTCGCAGAATCGACGCGGATATCAGGTGGCGCAAGAGCATAAAATTTTCGTGTCATGTATTGCTATCACTGTGGTGCGAACGACGAGGGAGCGTCAAGTCAAAATAAAGTAAGAGAAATAGGAAGCTTACCTGCCTCGCCCAATACACAAGCAATGAAGACGTATCTTGCGTCAGGAAGAGGGCTATAGCTGACGGACGGGAATGGGAATTCAGCTAGTTGTCAATGCGGAGAAGCTGTTTTCCGTACCAACTCATGGTATGGGAGCTCATTGTTCTTTGATGTGTGAGAGAGGAGGTACCGTGGTCAGAGGTGGTGGGATCGGGTGTCGCGTCGTCAGTGGCGGCAGCATGTTCCACCAAAACCTTCAATGTTGTTGTTGTAGGGTGTCGGCAGCGCCGATGCGAACTCTCGTCGTCGTCGTGGGTGTGGATGAAAGCCAAGAGCCGCGTCACAAATCAGTCACAAATTAGTCACAAACGCCCGCTGATTGCCGGTGCTTTTTGCCGCCCGCCTGGTACCGCGACGATGGGCGTCCGATGAGCGGACGACGCGTCGGTGGATGATCGGACGATGGGTAAACGGGAGCCTAATATGGCAAATATCACGCCAACTTTTACCCAGCCTTGATATGGCAAATATCTTGTGCCCTAATTCCCAGCTTCTTATAGGTAATAATCAGGCTCAAAAAAAGCTCTTTATTATGTGTGATAAGAAGGGAAAATCAGGCGCCGTCATACCTGATGTAAGTTGCGCGGAAATGGGCCGCTCAAGTCGCAGCTTTTTATCTAAAAGATGATGAAGCCTGTTTTGCACCTAAGTTTAGGACTTATCGGGGGAACTTTCAGGGGGCTTTTTATCTTTGATATCAAAGTACTATATTGGGAGTTTTTTTTGTACCCTAATATGTAAAATTAAAATCTAACTGTGGGGAGCCTTTTTTGCGCGCTCCCGCGGTGTGGGGGGAAGAGATTGATGTGCGGGCGTGCGCACGTTCGGGCATTATATAGTCATGTCAATAAAACATCAAAACAATCCCATTTATTTTTCACCTGCTGGTACCGCGACGATGAGCGGACGATCGAGCGGACGACCATCGGTGGACGATCGGACGATGGGTAAACGGGAGCCTAATATGGCAAATATCAGGCCAACTTTTACGCAGCCTTGATATTTGCCATATCTTGCGCCCTAATTCCCAGCTTCTTATAGGTAATAATTAGGCTCGAAAAAAGCTCTTTATTATGTGTGATAAGCAGGGAAATTCAGGCACCCTGATACCTGATGTAAGTTGCGCGGAAATGGGCAGCTCAAGTCGCAGCTTTTTATCTCAAACATGATGAAGCCTGTTTTGCACCTAAATTTAGGATTAATCGGGGGAACTTTCAGAGGGCTTTTTATCTTTGATATCAAAGTACTATATTGGGAGTTTTTTTTGTACCCTAATATGTAAAATTAAAATCTAACTGTGGGGAGCCTTTTTTGCGCGCTCCCGCGGTGTGTTTGTCTCTGACCCAGGAACGATGATGACCGGCTCATGCTCTTCTCTCCGCTCCTCCTCCTTCCTTTGTGAGCGTCCTTTCCTTCTACCTTTTACCCCCTTAGCTGAATCATGTCTTTCGATTTCTTCCTGGATCACCCCAGCGTCCTCCTCTTCCACTCCGTCTCCCAAACACATGGCTTAACCATCTCCGTCCCAACCGCACCCTCCAGTATCGGGACCACCATCCCAATAGGATGGAGCGCAGACTCCAACGACCCTCTCTCGTTCAACCTGCAGATGGCCTGTGTCAATCGACTGACGCTCGAACATATAGTGAATCGTGGGACGGCGAGCAACACGACCGGATCAGTGGACTTCAAGCTGGGATGTCCTGGAGACCATATAATGCAGGCGGTCTTGGCTGAGTGAGTCCTGGCCACCTTGATTTTCCGCTCTCTTCGACGTTGCTGACCGAGCGTGCGTGCGATTGATTTCCCGTAGCGGCTCAAGCACAACGCCCTTCGCGACATCCGCGCACTTTGATGTTGTTGGAGGATCGTCTTCGGATTCCGTCTCGTCCACCTCCTCTCCCTCCTCCTCTTCCTCTCTTAGCACACCTTCTGCAACCCCGTCTCCTTCACCTCCCGTCGCCCAACGCAATAGCAGTGCTCGAAACACCGCTATCATCCTCGGCGCCGTCCTCGGTACATCGACCTTCATCCTCGCCCTACTAGTTATATGGCTACTTCTGAAGCTGCGTCGAAACCGCCAAGATGGAATGAGTGGTGGAACCACCACTGGTTTTGTCTTTCCCGGCGGTGGTGGAAGCGTCGTCGGACGGCGGCATGATCATCAATTAACTGAGCCCTCGCCGTTTACGGTCCAGCCTGATCCATCGATGACTTGGCTTCCTGTCAAAGGTGCGTCTGAATCTTTTCAATCCCCTTTCCCTCTTCTCATCTATTGGCATCATCGTCACTGACTCTGATATAATCAAACTGTAGGCCCAGCGTCGCCGTCTGATAATACCAGCCCCACCACGACCGAGGCTGATTCAGCCATTCCGCTCGTTCCGCAGCGTACGGAACGGGAGTCGTCAGTGCCACAGAAGCCTCGACGGCCGCGACCGCCGTCGTATCGGAAACAGCCGCCATCGAGTGCGAATTGGGATTGACCGTTTGTTATGTTCGTTTTTTGTTTGTTTTGATAGTTTTTGTTGAAATTCACGATTTTGGCAAGTACGGCGAGTTCAGCAGCAATAACACAGACGCTTACATATGTCAATCCCTGGAGGATCACAAACCTTTAAGGTGCGGTGTAATTAGGAGAGAGAAGACGAAGCCATTTTCACTGTGGTGTGAAGGCACACGTGAAGCAACGTGTCCACTTTACGGCTGAACCTTGAACAATCTTCGATTTAACGGAAGCGGGGAGATAGAAGCTCTATTCGGGAAGTTGAAGCTCGCAGCGCGCTGCGCCGCGAAAGTTCTCTGAAGCGGCAAACCTCGGCACATCTGATCCTCGCGGTATTGTCCGCCGCATCTGATGATTCTGATCAAAAACTTAGATACGGAGCGAAGATATTAATTGGAGGACGCGGGAATTGGAATCGAATGAATCCGAGTCGTCTATTTACCTGGCTCCCGGCGTCTAGCCAAGCTCCAAGGTTCTGTGAATGCAACTTCTCTACTTCCCGATAAATATTTCCGTCGGAGTCGGCAGTCGAAAAACAAGACTTCAGTCTGAATGGATGATTAATATTCCGGTGTTCGAGAGCGACTGTACGTTTGCACACATGAAATTTGTCGATGGTTCCCCCAGAAATCAGAATCCTGAACATCGTGGAAGCCAGAAAACCAACACAATAGCCGAGTTGGTCCGTCTTCAACCGTCTAATCTTATCAGGTTCACGGCCAGCAGCGGCGCCGCGAATACCCGAGGATTCAAAAAGCCGTCATCTATTGTTTGATCGGCGAATGCGCGGGGACTCTTCAATACCCGTTTCGGTGTTGTAAGGGACTCGAATCGTCGAGGGAGTCAAATTATTTGACCTCCGAACCCCAGCCGTGGAGATCGGGAGTGACTTGGTCTAATGTTCAGAAACACACCCTCCGCGGAGCGACCCGAATCATGATGTGAGTACCAATAGTAGGGTATGCCGCCCACTCCCGCCTTGTAAATCCGCTGTGGATCAATAGGAACTCCGATTGCAAATCATGTTTATTCCCCGTAGACAGGTTTTTATTGGCTAGGCAAGTTATAATTGGGAAGTAATACCTTGATCATCGCGGGAACGTTCAATTTTCTTTTATTCAGAAACAAAGAGTGTCGAAAATGTTCAGTAAGTTGGAACATGGGTGCAATTCGGGGAAACTAAGAGCTATATCCGAGTCAGAGTTGCCTTGCTTGCTGACAATTGCGGGCCGTACATAGATGCCTCAATCTTGAAGCTGTCAACCTGCCGAGTCCACGCGTCTTCGGGTCTGTAGCCGTTTGAATTCACCGGTGCTTCTCTTTCTGCGACTTCGCTTCCGATTCTCATAACACCCCTAGCGCTGGATCCAAGTATCCCAGCTTACAGGGGATCGTCTGGTCCCTAGCCTGCGATTCCTGTCGAACTTCATGTGGGTCGAAGGTTGGTCGTACGTATCCTTACTTGACAGAATAATTTCTCTTGCGAAAGAAATTCTGGTTCCAAGTTCAAAGAGTAAGGGAGAATATGACTCGATTCATGGCTTTCATTCTCGGTCTTCAAACTTTTCCATTTGCTTGTTTATTCTCGATAATCCACCGTCGGCGTCAAGCTGTCAAGCTGTCAAACTTAAAAGATCCACACGGCATTCGCGCGGCATGCATATGGAGATCGCGGCTGTTTGCTTGTTGTCTTCCTTCCACGACGTACATACCCCGGAGACATCGGTCTCTCTCAGGGATTTGCGTAGCAGGACGCCGCTTGGGATAGCATGGGACGTATAAAATGGAAGAGGGAGATGAAGTGACGGGTGAGTCAACCCACCATGTCCCTCTTGTCCGAGTCTGCAGAGTCGTCGACATCTCAGGTGAAATTCAAAACCGCGACCTGTGTTTTGTGCAGGAAGCGGAAATTGGTGATTTGGGCTTCCTTATACTCTGCGTTTGTTATGTTATTGATCTTTTTTTCTGCTCTGCGGGTATTTTAGCGTTGCGGCGGGGGAAATCCATGCATTCCTTGTTCGCGTACAAGAAAGCCTGTCGTCTGCACCTATGCGCCAAAAACGGTTGGACAGCTTCGTTCGGAGTTGCCCAAAGGTGGAGCATGTATGTCCTGCCGGTGTGTCGTTCTTTCTCTAACTTTGTTTCGCTTTTTACTCAGTGATTGTTATATTCTAGTAAACGCAAGAGGGTCCGTCTATTTTTTTCATCGCGATCGATCTGTGTTACCTAAATGCCTTCTTTTACTTTATTCTTCAGCGGTGCGATGGCGCTGAGCCATGCTCGACGTGTATCGCTGCTTCTCGCGCCCATGAATGTACCTTCAGGCACGAACCTCGACGCAGAAAATCCACAATGGCGGTAACATCGTCTGTCAAAGCCATTAGCTCGTCCAGCGTGTCGTCAAAGCGGCGCAGTGGCACCGATTCCGGGTCGCAGCCTCATACTCCTGATAGGTCTCCTTCTATAGAGCCCCCACCTCTCACCTTCGATGCGTCGGATGATGCGCCTAATATGCTGGCGTTTCTCGACTTCATTGAGGCGATTTCGGAGGAGGAGAAGGATTGGAGTGCGGCTGCTTCGAAGAGTACAACCACTGCTTCCTCTAGCAATATTGACTTGCCGGCTTTACCTCAGTTTCTTACCCTCGATGAACCTCCTTCCTCGACTTTTCCGATTTTGTATCAACCTACGCCAAAGCGTTCCGCAGAACTATTTCAATTGTGGGTAACTTCTCATTCAAAGATCGCTGTCACTAAAAGGCAATCATGGTTCTCCACCGCAGGCGTAATCTGTTTCTCGACAATAGCTGGCGCTATGGTCTAAACACTACCGCTGAGAAACGGGACGCTCTGTCTCGGGGAGACACCTCGGGACTCATCGTTCATCCCGTACTCGTGACCGTCTGCGAACTACTCGGATACCAACTCTCCAGCAACAGCGCTAAAACCTCGCAATACTACGATCCACATCTCGACCCCTCTCCTGCGCCACCTGTGACACTCGGAAGTCAGTCTCATATAACCCAGAGCCCCACCTCAGGCCAGGAAGCCGAGCTGGCGATGACAATTTTCGACGTCCTCCACCGCGAAGCGAGTACGATGCCTTCAACCACGCTGATGCAGGTGTATAATATGCTGGGGGTGTACTATGGCATGCGCGGGGATGTTGCTATGTATCGACAGTTATTCAACAAACTAGGGGCTATCCTGTTGACGACGACGACAACGAAGCCTTCGCTGGCGTGTGACGATGATTTGTTTGTGCTGGATCCGTCTTCCTCCATGGATCCTGCGTCGTACTATCCACAGACTGCGGCACAAGAATGGCGCGTCTGCTGTCTTTTCTCCTTTGCCTCGTATGCTGAATGCACCTGCTGTGTTTTACAGGCGCTCGGCTTTTTCGGCGAACATATTTCTCGATCTTGCTGTTAGTTTGAATCGAGTATCGACCCCGGTGTTTGATCCTGCTTTGCTTCTCACGTTTCGCAAACTGGCTGTAAGTCAACATGAACAATTCCATCAGATACACATTATATTGACCTCCTGCCACCTTATTATGGGGGGATGGTATACCACCCGCCCTAATTACCAATGGTGCGTGGTGGAATCAGATTGGAGGATTAGAGTGAATTTTAGTATACTACCATAGAGTGCTTAGGCAGGGGGTAGGCTTACCGTCAACAGTGAGCTCGCAGTCGTTGTCGTCGTGGAGGGCAGCGAACAAGAGCGAACAGGTAGATACGTAAATATCATCAAATTTGCATATATTTGCGCAACGGTCTCGAGCGTCGCTTGGCGCTGTCGAGCACGATGAGCTCGATAGGTAGTCAAAAAAATAGCATAAAATCTACAAAAAATAGAGTACATGGCTAGCTACTGTCGCATACTACAGCGTAAAAATAACGACTACATTGTCAAGATTTCGTCCGTATAAGAAGGATTAATGGGACGTGCGGGCAGAGTAAGTATGGGCTCATCTTCTTCACTCTCCTCGTCCGAATCCGCAGCGGCAACGGCTGCCTCGTCTGATTCCTCAGCTCCGTCCACCAACTCCCCGGCACGCCCTCGTCTAATCAGCTCATTTAGGCCCATCCACTCCTTGGCAAACTCGTCGGCCAAAGTGCTCTGAATCGCTGCCTGTCGAAGCGCGTACGATGTCTCGCCTTCAAGCTGCGGACCCTCAGCAAGCCCGCGGCGGTCGATCTGCTGCTACCACCAGTCAGACCGCCACCGGAGATACTGCAAGGTGCGTCGCATCTCCTCCTCGAGGAGGGTAACCTCTTCCTGCCAGCGCAAGGCGCGTGCGCGCGTCTTCGCCCACTCGATTCGGACGGCTGGCGAGAGCGTTAGAATCAGAGGATGCGGAGGGATGGGATGTGGTACTGACCTTCATTCATCGCCGCATCATCACCTGGATTCCACTTCTCGCCTCGCGCCATCCAGATCCACGAAAGCGGCCGCTCCTCCTTCCTCCGACTCTTCTTCTTCTTTCGTTTCTTCCGCTCCGGGTCGTGGAACATCGCCTGGGGCAAGCCCCGCACGTCTTCTTCCCGCAACTCCTGCAGCGTCCACTCCCACTCGTTCCGCCGCAATTCTGGCCCCAAATGTACCAACGCCGCGCGCGCTATGCGATACGTCGCTGCCGAACGTTTGACCTGCTCGTTTAAGGCCGTAATCTTGTCATTCGATCGTGTGTTCGCCCGCACCCCCCTCGCATGAGCGTCCTTGAGCTTGTAGAGATGGGTGCGGACGAGGAGGAGCCGGCGCACCTCGTGCAGTGCCTCGGAAGCCTGCCCGACCCGCAGCCGATACTCGTGCTCCGCAACCTTGAGCTCGACGCGCACCCCAGTCTCCCCCGCTTCGGCGACAATGGTGGAAGGCAGCCATAGGGTGATGTCGGGGACGGCGACACCGGGAATGGTCGAGTGTTTCGCTAGAGCGGCTAGGCGACGTGCTTCGTCCTCCTTCTCACGAACGTGTGCCAGGGCTGGGAAGAACTTGGTTTGTATGTCGATCCATGCCACAATCTTGCGACGCAACTTGCTTGTGCGTTCGGTCATCGCATGCCGCTGACCGTCTGTTGGGTGAAGGCCGGTGGAAGCGACGTCTGAGGCAAGGATTCGTCTATAAATCCGGGTGAGGAAAAACTTGTAATAAAGGCCAAAAAAGACGTACTGCTGGTGTTCTAGCTGAATACCCATTGCTATGAGCTCCGTTACATGCATATCGCCCCGTATGGCACTCTGGTCCTCCATCCCGGCTTGTTCGCGCTGTGCTGCTTCAGCGGCAAGCTCCTCTCGGACCTTGGCGACGTGCTTGTCTTTGTGAATCGTAGCAAACGGATTGGGCGCATCCACATCCGCCTCCCACGCCACTGCCATCGTCGTCCATGCCTCCACTGGTCCTGGCCCCACCGACTCGTTCATATCTGCCAGCACTTCCCTCGTCCTCACCATCTCAGGCACCGCCCGCTCTACCTTCCTTCTCAGCATGTACCCTGCGCGCCGTCCGTTAGATTGAGTTTCAGTGGACAGACGAGAAACTTACCAAGCGCGATGATTTTTTTATGATTGACATCATTGAAGTAATCGTCGAGAACTTCGCGTCGGAAACCGGGACCCATTTCTTTGGTACTACGGGCCAGAGGATTTGCGTCTGCCCAGCCACGCTCGGGCGCTTCGCCATCCGTCTGGCCGACGTCGCGGGTGAGGTTAAAGGAGAATTTGAGATTGCAGTCTTCAATATGCGCAGGGAGGTGGAATTTGGGGACAAGAAAGGTGATGAATTTGCCGGTACCGTCCATTGAGAGGTTGGGGTCGTCGTAGTAGCTCAGCCGCGTCAGAAGGTGAATATGCCATTGACAGGCGATGTCGTATGATACGACGAATCGTGTCAACGATGACCCAGCGATGCTTCGAAAAAATATGTAGTCCATATTGATATACCTGACGAGATGTAAGAGGGGTTGTCTGCCGATTGATGTTGGTGCTTACCGTTCTCCTAACTGAAGATCTCCCACTGCGCATGGTCGCTTCATGTTGTGTCGAGCGCAGTCCACAGCGCCGATACCGGATGATGCGGTACCGCGCGCCTCGCGGTCTGGTTTATCCACCGCGTCGTGGGCAACGCAGTGGGATCTCTGTCGTGCTTATTAATAACCTACAGAATTCGAGGGAGAAAAGACAAGATTACTTACCTCCTGCTTATAGTTCCAATGCTTACCAACGTGCTCCATGTAAGCCTTTACATCGCAGATGAACGCCCAGCCGTTCTCGAGCCCTGGATCCCTCTCCTCGGTCGATACGTCCTTCCGCTTCAGACGAAAATTTGCGTCAATCGCAACGAACAATGCATAGATAAACCTAGGACAAAGCTCAGATCAATCCGTTCGCTTTCAAAGTCGAATACTTACAATAATTCCGGAGGTGAATTTTCCCAATTTGGCGGCAAATTCTTTCCTGGGTGCGGACAGGCGGGACAGAGAAGCGCGCATGCACCGGGCTTCGTCTGCGCGATACCATCGGCTACGTGGCCCCGTCCAGCCCGCTTGAGCATGCGGACGTTACGCCACTCCCGCGTCATCCGCATAAACTCGTTGTACCTGACCTACATAATCAATCGCGTCAGAACTTGGTCGAAAAACGCGTGTGTGGAAGACGACTCACCGTATCTTTCTTGAAATGAAGATTATCCGTTTCACGGGCGAGACTTTGGTAGAACTCGAGGGTGGAACACTTCGATTCGCATGAGAGGAGCTGGAAACGACGCAATACGGAGAATGTAGCTCCGGTCCTCGGATTGGTGGTTGTCGCACCCCAGATTTGCGCTCGCAAAAGCTGCACCGAACGCAGCCCCCCCTCCCCGCAGCCACAATAGTCCAGCCCGACGTGGTGAACTCCGAGACTGTCGACGATAACGAAATCGTCGCCCGCCGCGGGCTCAGGCAAAGGGCATTTTCCGCTGCGTGAGTGCCAGTGCCCAAGCTGGATGCGAAGACCCATCTGCTTGAGTGTTGTACGCCGAAACGTGTTCCCTGTCCATTGCTGAAATCATTTCTGTTGGTTAGTCCATATAGCACAAGAACCGTTCCAAACTTACCTGAATTCTATGGAATGGCATCTGCTGATGACCGTCTTTGGTGCAGGAAGCGCACAGCAGCTCGCCTCCACCCAGACAGTCGCAGCATCGAAACTCAGCTGCCCCATGCTCGCAGCGGCGACAGTGCGAGTACGTGTGGTCTCCACGCCCCTCGAGGCGTAGAACCTCATCTAGGTAGATCTGTCGATAGTCCTCCATCCACTGCGCCAGGGGATTGTCCTTGGAGGCGGTATTAGCAAGTCTTTATTCCATGAAAGAAAATTGTGCGCACCGAAGGACGAAGGTCTCGTGGTATCTCGTCTCCTTCATCCACGACGTCGCCAGGATCGACCCCTGAGTACAGCTCGTAGATGGGGTCGGCAACTCTCGGAATATCGCCTGGTCTCGTTGGTCGGTGATCGTCAAGCGTCTTCAGGGCAACCAGTCCTCGTTCGCGGCGGAGTCGACCATCACTAGCCACCGTTGTCTTCTCGAATAGTAGTTTTCGTTCGGTACTCGAGGAGCTAGATGTCGATGGGAGAGGAGCTGTCGTCGGCAAAGAATCTTCCTCTGTCGATCGACTGAAGTTGATTGTGGTGACCCGCCGACGCTTGTTCATAGCACAGAGTCAGGGAATCCAGTGAAAGTGAGGAGCAGAAGGCAAGGAGTGAGTCGTCAGGGCACCAGCCCCCTGATCCTGCGCGCCAGCGCGAGGAGACATGAGAGGATCAATACATCACAAACCAAACAGAGTCACGCACCGGTAATCCGGTTATCTGGCCCCCGCTCCGTTTTATCTTATCAAGTCCATTTCCTTATGAAAACAATTTCAGCCAACGCACTACATTTCCGGTACTGACTACAATTTTGCTTTGAAGATACAGATACAAACGGGTGAGGAATACTTCTTTCCGCCGTCAAGAACTCCCCTCAAAATCTCATCGCCATCGCTCATGTCTTCCAAATCCGGCAGCTCTTTATCATCAACCATGCCCAACTCGACGAACTTGGGTGAAACCGAACGGGAAATTTCCTGCGCGTGGTGGGTTGGCTTAGAACTGAAGTCAAGGTATATGGTTGTCAGCTTCTCATGGCTCAGGAAATATAAGATTGACGTACAAGTTCCGTTTTCCGCACAACAAACAGTGTCGTGAGCCCTCCGGCATCAGCTTCACCTCTGGACACGGCATCTGCTCAGCCCAAGCACGTTCCACAGGCTCGCCGTCTGTAATCCCAAGTCCCCAAGGGCAGCAGTAGTCGTAGGTGATCACAGCAGCGGTGATTTTGGATTCGCCGCTGAAGACTTGCATCATTTCTTCAAAATCGTAAGGAAGGTAGCGTTCTCCACGCTGGAGATCATCTGAATATTATTCAGATCAGTAGAAACTCGAAAGATCCAGAAGAATAAGAGGTGCGCACTGGTTTTCATTGAAGGAGACAACATAGCGGGGGGAGAGGTAGTACAGTAGGAGACGAAATGACTCGGAACATTACTTATCGACACTCCAAGACCGCGGAAGAATTAATTTACCGTCTACCGATCCCCTGAAGATTCACAACCCCGATTGCCCCTGCGTTTGGTGATTATTTTGAAATCGTTTCGAGACGGAATGGCGCATTCTTGCAAGGTCTCCTCCAATCTCTCCTCGGCAGTCTGTGGAAGATCGGAGCCTTTGAAGACCTCCTCCAATCTCTGAGTCTCGTAGTTAATATGACGGTTTGTCCAGGTGAAGTTGAACACACACCTTCCCTAAGGCATCCCAAGCTGCGCACCACGCCGCTTCGGCTTCCGGCGTTGCGAGGGTGGCCAACTGCTTCTTTGTGATTGGAGCGCGGCGGCGGACGCGGAATCTCTGGGCACGTATCAGTATGAACCGAGGGCGCGGACGAACTGATTTGGAACTGTCAATATTCTGTCAGAGAAAATTTCCAATTGCCTTACTCACGCGAGCGGCGCCGTCTCGGAATTGCATTGTCCATAGGCGCTGGAGGGTTTGCTGGGGACAGGAAAGGTGGCTGGAGACTGAAGTCAAGCCAGCAATGTCTCAATGACGATATACGAAAGAAAACATACCGCATCTGGATTGAGGCAATGCATAATCCAATCGATTCGCGAATTGCATGGAGGGGAAGAAGGCATTGTGTCGATCTTTAGAACGACATCAGTTTCAAGGAGGTCGCCCAAGAGTAGGGAACGCACTGTAGTCGGTAACCTGGGTGGTATATACCACTCTTTTTGATTTGAGGCGGATCCTAGATAATTCCATATTCAGGCGTTGTATTCAGGCACAGGACACAATGGAGGGAAACAAGAAGGAGAGTAGAGGGATATAGGACATATTGAATACCGAGAAGGGAGAGAGAATCCATAAAACACACCGCGCTGTATATACCACGGCATTGGTCTTGATTCCCAAACGGTGCAGATGTAATATCGATCTTCGAAGACTCAAATCAGTTTCAAGGAGGTACTCCACAGCATCAGACGCACCGGAAGTAATAGTACCTTGGTGGTATAAACCACCATTCTTGATTTGAGCACATCCGGCGCAATTTCCGTTGGTTTTCGATTCCGAATGAGACCTAATGTAGATCTTCAAAGATCAGTTTCAAGGAGCTAGTTTACAGCCACAAGACGCACCGGAAGTTATAGTAACTTGGGTGGTATATACCACCGTTCGAGATTTTGGCGGATCCTGCGCAATTTTGTCTTCAGGCACGCGAGATAATTTATAATTGAGTCTATATACTTGAGAAGGATTTGGGGGGTCGAGACGACGACGGGGAGGCAGAGGAATTAGAAAACATTGGAATATTGAGGCTCCTGTAAATCTGCGGGCGGCCAGTGATCATCCAAATCAATATCCTGGTAATCAAGTACCTCTGCACTTTCGCGCCAGTGTGTCCAGCGTGCGTAGCCGTCCAACGCGAAGAAATTCAGCGTGCGAAGCTGCGGTGCGGTGCAGTACAAACCAATGTACTTTGCGAAACGAGGCGCTTGCGATCGCCGCAATATCGGCCGGAAATCACCCACCCGGCGTTGCTGAGCACAAACGAGCAGCAGTGATTGCAGATATTGCAATCGACCGCCGACGCCGAGTAAGATAGCAAGCCGCTTCAAAACTGCTGAAGACTATGCATGATCAGCGTCAGGTAAAAGCAATGAGGCACCAACGAGCGCACCGATCTTTCTTGGGCAAGCACGAATCGGGACCAAGATTCGTCTTCGTCCAACACAATATGACGAAGCATCCGCAGGATACGCGGAGCCGCTTCTAACAGCTGAATGAGCTGGGAGCTGAAATCCGGATCGCCACAAGCGTAGCCGGCGACGTGGCGAATTTGACGAGATCGGTGGCGCGCAAGGTATATACGCCGTCTATACCGTCGGTAAGAAACCATAGATCTTGAAGAGCATGTGGAGAAAACTGCGCAATGTCGGCGGGTCGTGCTTTAACGGATTGTAGCTTTGGGATCTGCTGAGGCGACGGGAAGGGTCCAACGAAGTCGATGTCGACAAATATTGAGGAAAGGGTGTGCTGGGTGCTAAGAAATTCGGCCCAAGTCGCGCTGACGCTCCCATTGGAGGTGAAGTGCTCGAGTCGACAAGTTATGTGGGGAATGAGAGATCTCGGCAGATGTATGAGAGACGAAATCTCGAGAACCGTGAGGTTTACGAGCCCAGGGAACACGGCGCCCCATTGTTCCAGATTAACCGCCGAGTCGACACCAAAATAAAGGCATTCCACCTATATTTCGTGATGTCAGGCGACCAAAGCAAAGAGAGCGTGTTTTTTTGA
This sequence comes from Favolaschia claudopus, assembly GCA_037176885.1. NCBI lineage: Eukaryota > Fungi > Basidiomycota > Agaricomycetes > Agaricales > Mycenaceae > Favolaschia > Favolaschia claudopus. The sequence continues at coordinate 1,098,508 of JAWWNJ010000076.1, forward strand.
CATACCATTGGTTGAAGTTGAGGCCGGTGAGCCAAAGTTTGCACCACCTTCTTTGCTGCACGTCCACTGACCACGATCCTTCTGTAGAGCATATATCGGAACGCAAAGTACGTTGTTCGCGAGAGTCGGAGAACGGCGACCATTTCCGGATGGCCGCCCCAGCGCGCTACCTCGAAGATGAGATCCAAATCAAGTGGTGTCTTCATTGTTGTGGTGGTGGGTTGTGGTGGTGGTGGCATAGAGGGCAGAGAGAAACGAAGCCACACGCGCGATGGTGGTAAATACTAAGTTCATGATCAACAGTACACGGTCACCTGCAAACATCAACACGGTCACCTGACCAGTTTTCTTAACTCATTCGCGCGTGAACAACCTCAACAAAACCAATATCAATTGCAAGAAATTGTTCAATTGTAAAAAATAACTTCAAATTGTGCCTCCGACGACTGACCCCAAGGTGTAAAGCAACAGAAAATCAATTGTAGCGAGAATTACAGGTCTTCGTAGTCTTCATTCAACACGTACTTGTACTCGTCGCCGTAGTCCTCAACTCCCCCGCGCCAGGTTTCATAATAAGAAAACGCCTGAAAGCGAACTTTTGCTTCTTCGGCAGTACCCCAACTCACCCACGAATCCTTGCTAGTCGTCGTGAAGAAACGAAAGGTGCGGAGCGCCGGTGCGGAGCACACCGCGCTCAAACTATTCGCGAAATAGTTCCCGTCATCCGAATTCAGCAGCCTACGTCGAACATAGGGTCCACGTCTGGAGGCGCACACCAGAACCAGGGATTTGAGCTGGGGAAAGGAGCCGTCGAGCTGCGCTACGACTGTCCCGAGCGACGTCGTCAACTGAGTGTCGCATTTAGAAAAAAAAAATGAGTAAAGGAGCATTCAAACACTTACCAATGGTATATTCGTATACAGATGATCTGTCCAGGAACGATCCTCCTCGAGAACGACGTGTTCGAGCGGGGATAGCACATCCTGCGCACCGTGAGTAATTAACTTGAGGAGGTCGGGGGCGGATATGCGGATCGTGGTGATTTTCGAAGACGATGAGCTGAAGTCGAGTGCTTCCGATGGAAGCAAGCTCCAAGACGCTAAATATCTATTGTAGTCAAAGCGGACGTGCCGGAATCGAAGGTGTTTGGCGAATTGAGCGATAACTGGGCCAGGAGCGTAAATAGTTTCCATTAGCGGCAGCTCGTTGGAAGTGGGAATGTCGCCGTGGAAGCTGTCCGCAAATGAAAGGTGTTTGAGGGACGATTGTCGGCGGAGTAACTCTGACCACTGGGCAGATACGGTGGAAAGAGATTCAAACGACGAGAGGCGAAAGCAGAGTCGGGGAATCCAGGAGGAACGTAGTGGGATGAGGGGAGCGATTCCCAGAAACCGCAGATTCTTGAGCTGTACAATGACGCGCTCCCACTGCGCGATGTCGACGAACGCATCTTCGTCTGCAAACAAAAGGCTTTCAACCTTTCAGACGGTTAGATAGAATAGACCCTCTATGGCACAGAAACGCACCATGGGAGGAAGATCCGTTTTCTTATCCAATGTATCCACCAACGCGTTCGCCGTAGACCCTCGCACAGAGATGTTTTGATAGATGAGAAACCGCGAGGTGAGGTAAACCTCTTGAGAAACTCGACACAGAGAAAGTTGAGCGTTTCGATCGCTCAGGCGGGCGACCTCAAGGAAAATGTCGGCGTGGAGTGAAATGGAGACGGGAGCGGGCGAGACAGAACGGCGAGGGCGACGCGTTTGAGAGTGCATGGTGAAGGGAGAGGTCGAAAAAAGAATAGGCTGTTTTTGGATGTGCACCGCTTTCCTGATTATAATCATGGAAGCTTGATGGAGAAGATTGATGTCGGAAAGAGCGTTCCGTCAAGACCGATTCGGATATTGACCAAGTTGGGATGAGATTCATGAGATTTTGTTCGCGGTTACAAAATCACAAGTGAAACTAATTTACACAGGCAAAGACAGCACCCTGACACTGCACCACAAGATACGCCGCTTCCAAAACTTTCCCTACGCTCCGTCCCTGCCGTTTTCCCGCTCGCTTCTCAATATTTTCCTTATGGGCTGAGTGAGACTTGGTCAGATTTCTGTGGCGGCGGCGTGTCGAGGTGTATTTCGCCTGGCCATTCAGCTGAAAACGCAGTTTCTTGGCGGCAATGCGTGCGGCTGGATCAGGATGACCGCGTGCCTTGTGAGAATCCGGAATGGTGGCATGAGCAGCGGGGGGAGGTTGAATGCCGTGCTGATAGAAGTCCAGCCACTCGCGTAGGCGAGCAGTGGCTGGTTTCCCTTCATTCCGAAGCGCCTCTGCGAAGCAAGTGAGAAACAATCCCGGTATTCCAGATTGAAGCCAAACCCAATTTTAATGCTTTATCCTCGGCGGGGCTGAACGGATTCCCAGCAAAAGGGGGAGATTCAAGAATGCTCATGGGAGCAGCAGTCAAATTGCAAGGGACATCAATTGATTTGCCCGGTATTTATCATCCTAAGCAAACTCAATGCTCGCCGACGCGCATCAACAAGTCTTTCCATCTGGCGATTCAAAGCATCTACTTCAATTCGACGGCCCCCGACTGCATATAATTTTTGACGTCTGAGTTGAAGAAGGCGAATTTCAATGCGGTCGACGCGTTCGCAAAGGACGGCGAGAACTCGCGCTAAATATTCTAGTTAGTAAATGCCTGAAATTATACAAGGAGCGGATGAAATACCTCGAATGTGTGCCTTCGACTGGATTACGGGGTGCTCGGACTCGTCCATGTTGACTCGAGAGGCACAGGAAAGAGGAAAGAGAGATTCATTAGAAACTTACCATCTATTATCTCAAATGATTATCGAATCAAAATCAAACGGATCGAGGAAGAATGTTGGCAACATGGTAGCTGTACAACTACCGGTCCGCTTGTCCGTCCTCCCGCTCCGCTGCTTTTTGCCGCGTGTCGAACAATTTATCGTAGAGGCTGGGTAACCGTTTCTTGGGACTTGGACTCGGAGGGTCCGGAGATGGAGTGCGGCGAGCTGAGTACTTGGGGCCCATGCTTTGAACAAGCAGCAATCGGCGGCGCTGTCGCGCCCTATGCAAATGATGGCATATGTAAATCATGTCATGGAAACCAGATTCGGTCAAGATTCGGCCCATACCTCAAGGAATTCCGGTTGCGATCTGGCAAGTTGGCTGTTTCCCTGATCAAAAATCTTTGAAACTCCACCTGACTCTCTAGAATGACACAGACGAACCCAAGATCTCCCGTTCCCTCCTCATCGTCCGAATCGGAGGGGCAAAGACGCTCCCCTTTCTCCAAGAGCGCCGAAATTCTAGATCAATTCCAATTAGATAGTCTCCTTGTATTTTCTGCCAATCTAACGTACTCTTTATCAATAGCCATCTCCTCCCTTGCCCTTGAAGTCGGTGAGTTGCGAGGGGTATCATGAAGGCAGAGTCCCTGTGCTGCTCGGTCTGCTTGCATCTGGGCGAGTGTCTCGGATGCCGCTAGTTCATCGGCAGTGAGCTCCGGGGCTTGTCTCGTCTCCGCTCTGCTCGGCTTGGAACTTGACCGCTTCGTTTTTGCGATCGCTCTCCCTTTCGTTAGACACAGAACCCAGTATTCATGATCACAACTTACCGTTTTTTAGCTATGTGAATGCGATTTTTTTCCCGGATTTTGTCCGCACTTATGAGCAGTTGATCAGTAAGCAAGCAATAAGTAAGTAAGAATTAGCGCACTCCCTAGCATAATACTGCCTTCGTCGTTCTTTTCTCGCTTCTGCGGTTGCCCGCTTGGCAGCCTCGCTTTTACGATGGGCTCGAGTTGCACTGCGTTCGGGAATCGGTGAAAGTCATCTCAGCAAATAGATACGGTGAGCTCACTTACCGAAAATTCTCCTCATTTTCCAACTCGGCGGGTTCCAGCCGAGCCTTCTGGCGCCTTGTCAATTTCGCCATGGTCGTTATCGGCAAGAATGTTTGGAGTTTTGATCGTATTGATGTACATTTGTGTTTCGGCCGATTAGAGACCTCCGTGGACGAAATCGTCGCAGTAGCTTCTACACAGTGCAATGGGTTGAAGGTATGGCACCACGGAAAGAGAAGGGATTAATTGAGCATAAATTTCTCACCTTAGGTTTTGCCACCCAGCACAAGCGTGAACTCGATGGAGCGCTAAATGTTTCGACCGGTTACACAATAACATCTCTTGATCAGCGGAATACACGTGGGCTGGACCCATGCCCTTGAGTAGAGTGAGCTTTGAGATGAAAGAAGCAATTGGGCGTACGCAAGGGAAAGTTCATGCCGAATAGACCAAGCAAAAGAAACTAGTTTCGACCAGTTAGAGAATTAATCTTCAGAGGTCCATAACTTACGTTCAGAAATTGGCGTCGGGTAATCGCACGCAGGCAATAGGCGGGTCCTGAATTAGTTAGAAATTGAAAACTGAAAAGAATTGAGTGGATTGGAGCACAATGGTTTGGCTTCTTCACTCTTGCTCACCGAGTTAACCCTTCAGAATCCTGCAAATCGCTTCCATTCGAGAACCAAGAAACTTGTAGGTGTAGCGTCGGAATACAATAGGGTTGTTTTGAGCGCTGTTGGAATAATTTGCTCGCTAATGTTGATGCCGTGCGTTTGGGTCGAGGTTTATGTATTCCCGAGCATCTGCTGAGGCTGAATGAAACATTGCAATTGAATCCTGATTGTTTCGGCCAGTTACATATTTCGACGACTTACTGTTCAGCTGAATTTGCCAGTGCGGATACTCAGATATAGCTCTAAGTAACCAATACCTTGCTTTGAAGTAGGCGGGACGGCGTCGAAGGAGTTGAGGGCCTGGAAGTAGTCGACCACCCTGTTTCGACCAGTTAGCGAACAAGTAGTTTCGACCAGTTATAGATTTGGACGACTTACTGTTCAGCTAAAATTGCCAATGCCGGATATACTTGCATTGAAGTAGGGTGGACGGCGTCGAAGGAGTTGTGGAAGTTGTCGACTGCGCTGTTTCGACCGGTTAGAGAACAAGTAGTTTCGACCAGTTATAGATTTGGACGACTTACTGTTCGGCTAAAATTGCCAATGCCGACGTTCGGATATCGCCTTTGGTGTGTTAACTTGCATTGAAGTAGGGTGGACGGCGTCGAAGGAGTTGTGGAGTCGTCGACTGCGCTGTTTCGACCGGTTAGAGAACAAGTAGGGGAGAATGAGCCGCACCGGTCAATCTAAAGAGCAAAAAGTGTTAAAACATAAGGTAGACATAGTCCTTTAGTAGTGCGCTTACTTGGAACGGGGAAAGACGCGTCGAAGTCCACAGAAAACGCGTCTTCATTGTTTGTTGAGTGTGATGTCACAGCGTGAGAGCGCGGCTATCTGTGGCTATGCTTTCCCTTTTAGTCCACGCATCACACTCCTTCTCTCTCTCTCCCTTCATCTCGTATCCGCCAAAACTGGGTGGCAATCGTTGTTCTTAGTAAGTACATGCTTTCTACTACTTGAGTTACGCGTCCTCGACTGCCTATCTTCCTTCCGAGCCCCTGCTGCACCTTGCCATAGGCACTATAGGTGGCAGAGAAGGATGTTAGGATCGCGACGAGGAACGCGCCCACTGCACCGGATTCATCGCCGTTTCTAGCCATAGGAGCTATGATGAATACGAAGCTACCGGGGCGCGTGTTTCTTGATTTCTTCTTCTCCACCCACCTCAAATACATCGAGCTAATGAAGAGCCATATCTAGAGTTTTTACTATGCAAGAGCCGCGATGTACGCGCAGCGGCACCCGATTCTCGCCTTGGGATACATTTACGACTTACGACCCCGCCAAACTCGCTACCCTCGGCTTCGTTGTACACCAAGTGGCCATCTCGCTGGAAGAGTTAGTCGAGGCGGCTGAACACGATGATCCAGACGTTGGGCCGCAAGAAGAGGATACCTACGAGGGCGCGGGTGGTGACTCAGAGGCTGAGGGACATACGGATGTGCTGGATACAGGTCCGTCGTCCTTCAAACCCACTTATTGCTCGTGATTTCGTTCTCTCATTCATTTCCTTTTATAGATCTATCTCTGCCCAAATGCGGAAGCTCCTCGACTGCCACCTCCCTCCCTCGATTTCCATCCCCCGTCGCATTATTCCCTTCCCCACCTGTCCCTCCCCAAACTTCCCCCGCTCACGCGTCCCCCCAACTGTCTCGCAAAGAGGAACGCAGGCTGGAATATAACAAGACTCGCCGACGAAAGAAGCGGCAGGCAGTTGCTGGCAATCCGTTTACCCAACCTACCACCAACTCAATCCCAACCCACATCGTTCTATCCGCTCAGCAGGTTCCCCTCGACTTCGACGCCGGCAACCTCAGGACTACCAAAGGCGGTCACTGGCTCGGAGTGCGAGATCAAAACCCTCCCAAACTCAAGAATCAAAAGGAGAGCGCACGCTGGGCCAATCTGCGGCTTAGTGAAGTCGCAGAGTTGGTAAATGGGCTTAAGCGGGTTTATGTTTCCTGGGATGCGCGGTAAGCATTCCGAATTGTCTTGCCTTCTCTTTCTTGATCGATCCCTGCAGGCGTCCCTTGTTAATCTTGGACCGTCATGGGCGCATTATCGTCGTGTTCGTCGGTGGCCCAGACGATCCTGACTGGGCATCAGTGGCTGCGGATGCGGGGGAAGCATTGAGGCGGGCACGCGAGGCGGGTATTCTTACGAACGCGTTTCCTGATGATGCAAATTTGCACCGCCGCGGGCGCTTCTACAGTCTGAGGAGCGGTGTATCGCACGGGGGAGGACAGCCAGTACGTCTTTCTTCTTACTGCTTTCTTGTGTTTGATTGATACTGTAGAGCCCGCAAAACGTGCGCATCGAACCAAGGCAACAGCCCTTGGTCGAAAGCTTGCTCAATAACAAAAGTGTGCGCCGTATTTGTGGTTTTCAGTCAAGTAGGTCCTGTTTCTCGCCCCAATTTGACCAGTCGCTCACAATTATAGGCGCGTTTCGGACATGGGCACCAAAACTATTCAAGGACTATGTCACTGATCTGCGCGACCTTTTCAAGCACCACCCCGAACTGCGGGTCAATTTCACCAACTCCATATTCCCCTCCGTCACATTCAATCTCGGTCCGCAATCGGCCAGTTTCGAGCACCTCGACGATAAGAACAGGGCACTTGGATGGTGCGCGATCACGAGCTCCGGCGATTTCAATGCAACACAAGGCGGGCACCTGCACCTCAAGGAGCTGAATCTGGTTGTTGAGTTTCCGGCGGCGTCGACGTCATTCATTCCGTCCGCCGTTATTCACCACGGCAACACCCCGATCGCGCCGCACGAGACTCGGTATTCCATCACACAGTATGCAGCTGGAGGTCTCTTTCGATACGTGCAATATAAATATAGGACTGCGAAGAGTGTGCTCATGGAGGGCGGGGAGAAGGCGAAGCGTTTGTTCGATGGGACACCCGGTGAGCGGCATGCTGCAGGGATTGGACTGTTTTCTAAGCCTGATGGGCTGTTGGCCGACCATGTGGCGTGTTTTGGTGAAAAGAGTTGATCGGCGTTTTGGTTTTCTTTGTATTATTTACCCGCCGTAACCATTTCAATGTGATCTGCGTAATCTGCACACAGCTTCGGAACGAACGGGTCCATGGCTACTTGATGAAGTCAAGGTTGAGGCTGATATCAAATCTTTGGGATGCAGACCATTGTCGCTCAACTTATCGACGATATAATGAATGCGAGAATCATTTGAATTCAATGAGGGAATACATATTAACTAACTACGTGGACACACTGCAGAGATGAGAGTGATGAGAGAATTAAGTTGAGTGAAAGAGGAAAGAACATACGATGAGGGGACCTCCCGCGCGCGCATGACCTTCTGGTCATTGTACATCTGGCGGTAGTAGGCCAGTGCAGGTGCACGACCGACGACCTTGCGGCGGGACTGGTCGGGAACACCCAAAACCTGTTCGTCGGCGTCGGTACTAATCATACATCAGATATAAAGACAAGATGAATCTTGGATTCAAACTCACGAGGACGAGTAGAGACCGGGGTTGCGCCCGACACACACCACATACCAGGTGTTGTTGTCACCTTTGCCCGGGGGATACAGTTCTTCGAGATCACCGGGGGTTGGAGACGCGCCCTGAATAAAGTTACCTGTGTCTCGAGGTTAGCAAGAAGAATTAAAGGAAATAAGAGAACACGTACGACGCTGCGCAAGGGCCGCATCGACCTGAGCTTGAACGATGCGTGGAATCTTATCTGAAAGGATCCGTTAGTGTGGTATGAGGCAACGAGATAGAGAAAGAAATTACCGCCGACGTCAAGACAATGGCGCGTCAACTCCAATCCCAGCTTCGACAACGATTTATCTGTGAAGTTTTGAGTGAGTACAAATTGCAAGATAAGACGAGTATATTACCTTCCGCATCAACGAAGCGCTCAGTGATGTCGATCGCGAGCTTGGACAAGGCAGCCACTTGGCTGACCACAGATGCGAGTTCTTGTTCAGGAGTGGGGCTGGGCACAGGGATTTGGGCTGCGGTGTTGGCCATAGCGCGCAAAGGAAGGGGGAGGAAAAGTTGGGGACTTAGCGAAACAATTCTCAAATGATAAGGGCGCCACCGATCGACGTACGGCTATGTACGGGGGAAGCTCCGGTTACACGAGAACCAAGATGATGGTGGCCTTCGATCAGAAACAACAATATGGTGCCCGATTTGAGACCCATTTAGGTTACCTAGAACGAAAAAGGAATGTTAGCCAATTTCGGGTACATTTTGAGAGAGAAACATATGATTCTGCAAAATGATTGGTGTTTGAGCCGTTTCGGGGAGATCTGCAGACTGATTTTGTCGGAAAGTGGTCGAAACGGGAGACGAGAGGCGTACCTTTAAGGTGAAACAGACTTTGCCCACCCACCCTCTTACCCTCCGCTCCGCAAAAAATCCCTGCACCATCTCATTGTTGCGCCCGTCATCCCGTTCTCATCCTACACCCCCATCTTCCATAATCATGGGACGCGGACCTAAACGCTGGGCTACCGAAGACGAGACCGCGCTGCTGGAGAGTTTCTGGGCTGAGTACATCACCAAACAGGCTGAAAATAAGCTGCACATTTTCTGGCCTCTCATCCGAGAAGCGTTCAATCGACTCTCACCCCCGGCACGCCGCCTGGGACTCCCTGATCACAACGACCCCAAGGAACGAGCTCTGACGCAGGCGGAGCTCGATACACTTGGGACAGCGATTGCAGAAAGGAATCAGGTTAGTTACGCCTTTCAACACATTCGAAAGACGAGCTCACAATTATCTTGCAGCAAATCAAGGACTGGTATCGCAACAAGACCAAGAAAATTCGAAACGGCGCCGGTTTTAATACCTCTACGACTTCTATGGTGCGAAAAATCCTAAAGAAATCCATCGACAAACGGCAGCGCGTTCATCACGGCCGTGAGGTCTTCGCCAAGCGAAATGCCGCTCTCGTTGAGGCTGAGTTGGACAAGGCCGGCTACAACGACATTCGCGCGGGGACTTCTCGACGCGATGCCGACGACGACAACTCTGACGACGACTCGAACGACTCCGACGCCGACGCCGACGCAGGGAGGAAGAAGAAGTCAAAGATGATGACTCTTCGTGGCCAAGTGCTTAGGCGTCTGTGGAGCGAGGCGTCGGCAGACGAGCGCGTAGCGGTGGAGGTTGAATTGAATGCCGAAAAGGAGGAGTTGAAGCAGCCGAGCACGAGCGAGGGGTCGAAAGATATGTACGAGACCCAGAAGTAAGTTCAGTTGTCGCCAGTATTTGCCCGAGCTAACAAGATTTCATTCCAGATCGATCGACTCGCTAGATGGCGCAATGGGACAGATCCTAGGTTCCGTTCAGCGGGAGACAGGTTGGGGCATTTTTGCGATAGCTGCCGGACCGAATCCGAGCTTGGGTGGAGAGTTGTCGATGAAGATGTGAGTCCTTCCATTTTGGGACTTTTGTTTATCACCATTTGTTGACGTGTCATTTGCTCCTTTCTTCCCACTCTCAGCTTTTGTGCTGGCGAAACTCCCAACGGCAACGACTTCGAGAGATTTTGTCCCAATTTCACCGAAAACATCGTGCAGCCCTTCCAAGATTTTACTCGTGTCTGCTTTCGTACGTTTTCTTTTCTTTCTGTATGTGTATTTTCACTTACCCCTCCGTAGCCCCCGCCGTTCGCCATGCGTTTGCGATCCCCACCGCTCCGCTCCCAACGTTGACCGACAACGCACCCGTCGAACGTCTCTACCCGCCTGCTGCACCTGCCGAAGAGGTCGTTCCGTCCAGAAAATCAAAGCGCAAATCCAAAAAAAAGAAGACCAAGTCCCCAGTGATTGTTGAGGAACATGCCGAGGCTGTAGCTACCGCGGTGGGGACAGTGTCTGCGGCGATGCTACCTGACCCGTCTGCCGTGTCTGCTGGTTGCGAAGAACCAAGGTACGTTCTCTGTCTCTGATGATTTTGCAACAGGCGCTAATTCATTTCTAGTTCCCCGCACATCATACCTAATGTGCCTGAATCCAGGACAAACGGTCTGGGAAGCGCCCTACCGCAAAGGTCAGTCTGATGTACATTCTAATCTACTTGCAGCTAATTTCAGCCGCAGTATCGCGACGTCCACCAACACCGTTGAAGGAAACTTACAGACTATCAGAAATGACTTGTGCGTCACATATCCCCTCTCGCGCGACCTTTTACTTACTTAGCGCGTCTCAGCTCCTTCGCGGCAACTACAGGATGGGTTCCTGCGTCTGGAATCCCTAACTCCACTGATCCATTCTGCGACGACTACGTCTTCAACGCCAATGACCCCAACGGCAGTGCTGACTCGGGCTATGACGACAATGGCACCTTCGGTGACGTGGACTTCGGGTTTGGAGGTGTGGACCCGTTCCCCACCGAGCCTATCGCTTCCCTCCCGCCTTCGCTGAACAATTCCGACTTCGACACAAACAAGACTTCCGGCGCAGCGGACTACGGGCTTGCTGGTGGGGTAGACCCGTCCCGCGCCTCGCCTGTCGCTCCCTCCCCGCCCTCGGCCAACGAGCATCGTCCCAAGCTGTGGTTTGAGGGTCATGGGGGCAACGCGGCTGCGGGATCGGATAGCCCATACCGCCGCAGCGTCCTCTTCGACGCCTTTCGTGCCAGCCCTGTACCACAAACGCCCACCTCCACGGCTCGACGTGCAAACCCGCACTCAGCAATTTCCCCTCAGCGTACCTCTAGTACAACCCCAGCCTCGACATTCGCTGCTCAGGTGGTCCTCGCCTCCATCACCGAATTCATCGCCGCCCCTGCGCCCCCAGCACAAACGTCGGCACCGACTGCTCCCCCAAAGGCCCCCGCACCTGCGCACATTGCCGACAGGTCACCGGTGATTGTCGCGCCGCACTTTGCGACCCATCCGGGCGCTTCTGCTGGAGCAGCGGCTGCATCTTCCACCCAGGGCCCTCGTCCGATTCCGAAACCTCTTGCCACCCCCAACGTCGTGCCCGTCCCTGCTGCACCCGCCTCGACTGCACCTTCCGCACCACCCCCGGTCCCCCAAACACCGGCCACCGCAGACGTCGCGCCCGCTCCCGCTCCCGCTCCCATGGCATCCTCTGCACCCCCTGCGCTTCCCGACTCGCGTCCACGCAGCAACCCCTTCGCGCAGACTCGTCCGGCAAGGAAAGCCGTCGCCGCCGCCAAGGCGGATGAGCGCGAGGATGCTGCGCATAATGCGCAGCACGTCGCTGCTACGAAGAAGCGGGGGCGGCCTCGCAAGACCGTCTTGACCGACATCACAAACGACGTCGCTGCTGCGGACGTTGTGGCTCCGCCTGCCTCCACGCCGGCTGCGGAAAACCAGCCTGTAGGCGACGGGTACGAGCGGGGTCATGTCAACGTCTGCCACCCCCCAGCCCGCAACAATACCAACCGGATTAACGCGCAGAAGGAGGCTGCGGCGACGAAGCGGGCGGGGGAGAAGGCTGCGAGGGAGGCGGAGATGGAACAGCGGGAGAAGGAAAGGAAGCAGGGGTTTGTCGAGAGGATCGTCGACGGGGTGAAGGTGGTCACCTTCATCCGCACATGAACACAGGCCCGGCTGCCCGACGGCACCAAATTCAAGCTGCAGCCCAAGGGTACCCGCGAGGTGGAGACGGCGGTGAAGACTGGGAGCAAGCGGAAGGCGGCGCCGGCAACGAAGCAGCCCGCGAAGAAGAGGTATGTCAATACAGTTTTAATTTCTTTGTTCTTTTCGCTCAAGCTTTCATTAGGGCGAAAGCGTAGGTTTCTCTGTTTTTGATTGATCATCCTCAACGATGAGTTGTTCAACCAGCACATGGGGGCTGCTCAACCAGCTTCCCGACCTCGCTGCTCAACCAGCCCTGGTGTACTCTCCGTCGTCGAACACATGAATTATCTACCTACGATAGCCTTGTCGAATTCATTACTCAGGATTGATGTACTTTGACGTTATGAATATATGCTTATGTTATGTCTGTATGGAACTTTTGAGAAGTCCGGTGTGGTATATTCCGAAGTGTGGTATATTCCAATTCCCCTTGAGTACTACAAGAATCTGGTATATACCGTGGTATAATACGAAGGACTTAGAGAAAAAACGAGAAATTTTCAATCAAGTCCGCGTCCCTGGAGTGAATACGCATATATTGATGCTGGAATAGGGACAAAGGAGTAACTAATGTGCTATTGAGTATCAGCCTAGACGTACTTGGCTGAGGACGATCCAATATATGATAAATGACCCAAGAGGAATTCGAGGCAGGCGACGGGGAGGCTGATCTGGTGAGGAGGTCAGAGGAAATGGCTACAAGGACCGGGGTCGATATTCTGGAATATGGGAATCAAACTCACAATGTTTATAGGGGACGAAGCTGCGGGGAAAGGAAAGGGGAATTAATTGGCTTTTTTCAGGAATTGAAACGCCAATCGCGTCTGTAATTGGTAAAGAGTCATGTTACTGAGTGTGAGGTTACTTACCTTGAGCATGGACCAACGACCACCGATAGCCGAGACCCGGGAACAAGGAATTCGGGGGACCCGCTAATGGGTAAATGTTGATTTGCGCCGCAACCAGCAAGTTTCGCGCAAATAAACGCGGGTGTGAGTCAATTGCAGGGGTAGCTGAGCCTGTATTGAGGGACCAGAAAGTGAAGCAGGAATTCCAGAGCCAAGCAGCGCTAACCGATAACCGGAGCAAGCAGGCCGATTGCGGCGGAACAGAGGGGGAAGAGAGCCCAGGGAGAGTGGCGGCGTATAGTATAGATGTATCAGAGAGCCTGTGGGCAGTAGGGGCCGGTACGGTGGCGTGGAAGGCGAGGGGGAGCTGGAGGAAAGGCGGCGGGACGAGGTGGCGGGACGGATTGATGGATGACAGGTTGATAGTAACAAGAACAAACAAATGACCCGTTTCGGAAGGGCGGACAGCGCCTTCTGCACGGACCATCAAGGCGCGATCCGCGGGCGAGCGGTGGGCGCGGATACGGGCGCTGGCGGCCCCCCAGGGTGAGTGGTATATACCACCGTCCACTCTCCCTCTCCAATCTGATTCCACCACGCACCATTGCTAATTAGAGTGCGTCTAGTATACTATTTCCCCGTATACGCCTGCTCCTGCTAGGCTATTTACCGACGCGACACAGAGCTGAACTTCATTAGAGCAAGAACTGTCTTATTTTTATACGATACACACCGGCTCCTTGAAGAAGGGACGAATTTGCAGTTCGGTGAGGAACTTGGATTTGAGGCCTACCCAATGCTGAGAATACACAGTGGATTCGTCTACGATCCAATGGTCAAAGAAATATCATAATTTGGTGGAAGACATACACGCCCACCTGAAAGTAATTCAAAATCCCCTGATCGAAGCGTCCTTCATCCGGGAGGCACAAGTGTTCACCCTCAAAACCTGCATCATCATTGCCCTCGCTTCCCTCGCTCAACTATATTCCATCTTCGCGCCATTTCAAGAGGAAGCGAGGGGAAAACGCCAGGAGGTTCTCGATGAGATTTCAGGCATAACGAGTATGTTCTTTGGGAATGACCTTCGGTATCTCGATACCGCTCTACGGGTGTGGTTGATTTCTTGGTTGTCACGAATACTTTCGCTGATCTTGATGTCCACGATGTAGGTCTGCTGGGCGAGTGCCGTGCGACCATTGGTCCACAGCGATGCCGAATGGGCAACGATGAACGATATCCACGGTCCTCATTTCCCACCCCTACCTCGGGAACACGACTCCATACTCGACGAGAGCTTTCGGCTTCTCAGTCTGACAACGCCTCATTTCATTGCTAGATAGTTCACTCACTGCGTTTCGGATGTTTCGCGCAATTTTTTGTAATCCAATCAATACTGTAATCGGATTCTGCTCTTCTAGCGGTTTGCATGCATTCATGTTATCAGGCTTCCCGGAACTGCGACGTGACGTTCGGACTTTTACCACCCGGCGGGTTTTAAATCAGGTATACGAGATAGGGTTTCTTGGGCACAATTGCGGAGATCCGATGATTACTGTCCAGGTTATACTTGTATAGGATGGGACGAATAGTAAGCGTGAATTTGAAAACACGAACCCGCCGATTTCGGCGAGCGTCAAAAAGCCGCTCTGCCGCAACTCAAGCCGTGATCCATCGACAGCCACGGAACACATTCAGCGGCCAGCGGCATTATAACAGACGGCCGCAGCTGCCGGGCCGTTATCGGCAAACACTTTAGTTGTCTTGCAGAGGGCCAGCTAGCTTGTCCAGGCTTCGTGCGGGTTCTACGAATCAGATCGGGAATCGACACATGTGTATTTAGCTCGTAAATGTGTAGATGGATCGCTGGCATATACATCCGCCAAGTAAAGAATTAAAAACACGCAGAGTAGCTCAAAATCCTTTGATCTGCTCCTTGATATACGCAACCACCTCCTCCTCTAATTTCGTATTCGACACTCGCTTGTCTGCCTTGCCAATCTTGCCCCATGGAACGAGATACTAGTAGGCAAGATGAACCGTCAGAAAATGGGACGAAAAAAGACTTTCACAACGTACCTGACTAGTCATTTGCGCTGGAGTAGCGATGAAAGCGCCCCAGAGCTGGGTGTATGCGCCGAGACTGGGATCAAGATGTCAGAGTCGCGTTTCAAAGTATGGAGAAGTCGCAACGCACGGAGCTGGATAGAGCAATGCGTTGCCGATCACTTGTATCCAACCAGCTGCATGCCTAAAGGTTTATCGCAATCAGCTATCGGATACTTCGTTCAATTCTGTACCCACCTTTGCAGCTCAGTCTTTATACCACCTGGATGAAGCGCACACGAAACAAGCACATCCGAATATTTCTTCGCAAAGTAATTCGAGATGAAAATGTTTCCGATTTTGCTCTCCCCGTATAATGCCCTGGAGTGGGTAAAAAGGTCTGAAATTAGCGAGTTACGCGAGGACAGAGAAATCATACCAAGGGGCGCTGAAGCTTCCTTTCTTCTTCACCCAAGCATCACGCTCTGGTCCGCCTTTGAGGCTGACGAAATCCATTCCGTTCCCCGGGGCGAAAGCGTGTCCGGAGGAAGAGGTGTTGATGATGCGTGCTGGGACCTGGGTTTCTTCGTATGATTTTGTCAGGGCGGGTATCTGATCATTTTGTCGTAGAATAATCCATGGAGAAGGAGAGTCACTCACCAGAAGTTCCGTAAAAAAGAAATGCCCGATGACGTTGGTTCCGAATTCTGTGGCGAAATTTCAGCAATGTCGCGAACAGGGAACATATCCATGCATACGAAGGTCATGGTTTTGCGCAGTGAGCTGATCTGGTGGGCTTATCATCACACCTCTTCAAAATAATGAAATCCCAATCAGCCTCGGGAACTCATTCTAACAAAGAAACAACCCAACACACCCATTGTTGAAAAGAATATCTAACCTCGACTCCTGTCTCAAAAACTCCTCTGCAGCCTTCCTCACACTAGGTAAATCAGCGAGATCGAGCTTCAAGAATATTGCGGTGTTCTTCGTCTCTGCTTCGAGTCGTTTTATGGCAGCGGCAGCTTTCTCTGAAGAGCGTGCGGCGAGGTATACTTTTCCGTGTTTGAGGAGGAGTTGCTTGCATGTTTCGTAGCCGATGCCGGCGTTGCCTCCCGTTACAATGATCACCTACAGAGTACATACGAGAAGGGAAGAGCGAAGATGATACTGGTTAGCTCAGATGTGCGGTGAACAATTCTATACACACCTTCCCGGTAAGGTCGGGAATATCCCGCTCGGGACGGAAGCTCGGAGGCGAGATGCGAGCGAGAACGGTACCCATTGAGTAGATGAGGATGAATGAATGTTGATGTGAGAATGAAAGTCGCTGTCTTTAAGAACGGCTCTGAGGACTGTGTGAATATGTGGGTGGGCCGGGGTGACGCGTCTTTGCCGGCTGGCATGAGGAAGGTACACAGCCAGAGGTTCGGATGGACAGGATACAAAATTCTGAGTTGGTCCCGTGTTTGATCCGGTAGATGCGCTAGATCTATTTGATTTTGTCTTAAATGCATTTTTTTGCAAATAAGCGGAGCACCACATCAGAGTGAACTCGGGGTTAACTTTTCATATCTTCATCCCCAGCTTCAACCCAGCAGTTGTTCCGTGCACAATCTAAGCCAGGTTCACATCCAGCAATGTCGTCGCACCTAAATCAAACGAGTACGTCATTCGAAGCGTCCCGATATGGCAGTAACTCATTTCGCCCAGTCTGGCATATTCAGAGCAATGGAACTGCGATTTGCCGTATCTGCGACGATGGGCGTGAACGAGCCTTCAAGAACTGTTCTGCACATGAGAAAACCTCTGCCCACCAGTCCCTGCTTGATCACCGCACTCAACAAGCCTCCTCTGAGCCTCAAATAATGGATGACGCCCTCCGGAATCTTCTTTCTGCTTTCACCGGAAACACTGTCGATCCATACCCAGCTCAGCATGTACCTTCGCCAAACCTCGGCATCTCCTGGAACTTGGCAATGGATGACACCGAAATTCCGCTGAGTGCAGAAGAGCAAGGAGTTGCTGCTATAGCAAGTGCCATTTTACATCGATACGATGATCTGCCGGCGTCCGACGATGAATTTGAGGAACGAAGTGAAGATGGATATCCCCCCGACCCCTCGTCTGAGCCTTTTGCTACTGAGGCTCCATTACGACCAGATGAATCAACGATAGACTGTTGAACGCGTGAGACAGTGTGACATCTTGTGACAGCGGAATGATCGGACCTTCCTTCCTCTCTACCACCACGACACTCCGCCACCTTGCCCATGTAGCAGCCGCCAGAGCTGCCAATCCACCCAGAAAACCAACGCAAAACTTTCTCTCGATGTTTCTCCTCCTCTAGCTCTCATTCTTACAACCTTTCATTGGGCTATCTCGCTTCAAAATCAAGATGTAGCTTCAGCACTTGAAAACTCTTCACTGGCCCTAGTGCTACCGTCGTCCTCTTGCTATCGAAAGCTCATATGTTCTCAATCCTATGCCATCTTAGGCTTCCATCTCTCTACGCATAACTCGAATTTTGCTGGCTACCGTTGGGTCAACACACGGAAAAAGAATGGAGACGAAACTTTTGGCCCAGTATCCTCAAGAAAGCTACTACACAAGGGCTCTACCACGGGATTCAGGTGCGTCAAATTCATGTCCTATGGCTTGTGCTTTGTAGCCTTTTCTTTCCTTCTGTAACACATTCTCGCTCTCGAAAGCATGTTACAGATATCCTCATATGCATATGTCCCTGCCTTTGACGCCATCGAAGGCTCCTACCTTGTTACACTTTTTGTTCTGTTACCCCTTTCTAAATCGCATTATCTATGCCATCGAAGGCTCTTTGCGCGCATCTACACGCTTTCGAAAGCGACTGTCTTGTATCGAAAGTGACTCAATCCCGGTCATCGAGAGCCTATACTTCTTTTGCTATTGAAAGCAAAATTTTCTCCTTCCGAGTCTTCGATGCTCGTGTCTCTTCGCATTATTCCAATCTGGCTCCAGTTTTCTGCCATCGAAGGCTTGGACTTCTTCTGCTATTGAAAGCAAATTTTCTCCTTCCGAGTCTTCGATACTCGTGTCTCTTGGCATTATTCCAATCTGCCTCCAGTTTTCTGCCATCGAAGGCTAGGATTCCTTCTGCTATCGAAAGTGATTACCTTTTCGCGAGTCATCGAGAACTCGTCCCTCGTCGCATCATTCCTATGTCAGTACATTTCGCCATCGAGTGCTAACAGCGAGGGTCTTGTTATGCTACTGCCATCAAAGGCTGGAATACGCGAGTTGATTTCCTTTTCGCCTGCTACTTGCCATCGAAGGCATTTGGAGCCTATTCTATCCCTGTATCCCAGGCCTTGAACTACGGCATGGTCATCCCTCTTTGCATGAACTCCTCATTTGCTGTGCATGTGTTCTCGAAGTGTAGTTGCTCAACAATTGGCGGTTTAGCAAGGTTATCGAAACCTGGCTCTGACTCTTTTAATATCGGAAGGGTTGTGCTATTTCGCACGTGTACTTGTATATGGTTAACGGTGAGAATTTCTTTCGCATTATATCTGCGAGCAAACACACCTCTGCGCGTTACCTTGTGTCGTGCTACCTCGATGCCAATGCCGGTCCAGTCAATTTTTGTCCGTGCCTCTCGTAGAAAGCCATCGAGGGCTTGTTTCTTTTCTGTTTACTGGTGCTCAAGCACAGTGGACCTTAACATTCTGCGCAATGGAATACTCTATTCGAGACCATTCTGAATTTTTCGAGAAAGCGAAGTCGATCCATCGCCTCTGCATTTAAATGCAGTGGTAAATTTCCCTTGTCACCAACATCGTGAGGCAATTAACATTGCTGCCGTTCTCAGACTCCCATTCTGTTCGAGTTTGTTCTCGGAATATCCATATTGTCCGAGTCGATTGGCCCGGTCGTTTTAGTGTCAAAACGTCAGTGCCCGTCAAAATCCCTTTGCCCGAATCCCTGGCACCTGCTGGAATATCGATCGTAATGAATCAACGGCAGGACCTACAAGTACACCGAACCTCGGGTATGTCGCATCCGGTGCATGCGCGACCTTGTCATGTTATGGAAAATCTTCGTGATTTCGGGAGAAGCACTAGTGCTATTTGCCTCAACCGGATACAAAAGGCGTGACAGGTAAAACTCAAGATTGAAGACAAGACACAAGATTTCAACACGAATACAGTATCACCTCGCGTAGAACAACATTCAAGTAAGTCTGCTTTTCCTCCGAGAATTGATACAGTTCTCTCTTCGAGACTCCGACGCCTGCTGTGTCGTTCAAGACGCCGGCTCTCGAAAGCCGGTTCAGTCCAATTTCTGTATTCGTTTCTTTCAAGAACGCCGTCCATTGATTTTCTGTTGGCCTCTATGCCATTTACCTTGCTGGTGACATTGTGCTCTTGAAAACCAGTCGAATTTTCTCTGTTCTACTCCCGACTCTCGAGAGTCAAGTCAGATTATGCTCCTGCCTGTTATAACCCTCGATTTCTCGCTACTCGGCGACTTGGAGCCCCAAAGGCGAAAACAGTTGTCGTTTGGTCCGCATCCACGTTTGCATATCAACTTGATACCGCGCTATCAAAAGCGAGTTCTGGCGATGCCTGCCATTCATGAATTAATTTCGAAACCATACTGTCACGTCCGAGTCGTAGTGCTTGGTTGATCAATATTAGTACGCCGACTTGCATCGTGGTACATGTCGTCTCTTCCCCTTCGAGTCTGCTGCGTATCCCGTCTAACAAATGGTTGAATCTAACAATTTTTATCGGTGCATTGGTGCTGGCAATGTGTTTGGCCTAATCTCGCTCGATCGTATAATAGCCTGAGGTCGTAGTGTCGGTTCGAAGGCTTATCTTCGTTGGGTAAATCCCTCAATTCGTTCCGTTCACCCGCACATGCCTTACTACTACTGTATGAAACTCGGGCTTGAGTCGCTCGACCGTCGAGTCTAGCCATATCTTTGAAACCCGTCCCCATTCCCTGGCGAAGTACAGCAAAGTAAAGTCGGATGCCGACGTGTTCATCTCTCTGCTTCGACTCTGACATCGAGTTCGGCTTCCTCTCAATGTGTTCCGGGCATTGCAAGGCTCGAGAACTCCTTTGATCAATCGACATGCTTCTCTTATTGTTAAACTTCAATGGGTTGACTTCACTTGGCTCTTCCTCAGAGTCTGATCACTTAATTCATCGATTCGCTGGAACCTCGAGGGGCACTATATAATCTGCTCTGACTTCAGATGCTCCGTGGACATCATTTTCCTCGGACGATTTTGCATTCAACTTATAATGATACGCTTTCCGGCGCTTGATACGCTTTCCGGCGCTTGATACGCTTTCCGGCGCTTGATACGCTTTCCGGCGCTTGATACGCCTTCTTCAATCATCAACCTTTTAACCCAGAGTCCATATGTTACCCCTTCAATAAAATTCTTCTCGATCTCGATTTTCTACTGTCTGTCCAGCACGGGAGCTATTTATCTTACCTGACTTACTTGCTTTGATTCGTCGCTAGAATACTCGAACTTCTCCTTCACTATATCTGTTCTATATTTCGGGCTCTCCTTGGTTGGTGATCGACATCTCTGCCTTTCTGTGTCGTATTGTCTGGGACTTATGCGCATTCATGCTCTCTGAATGATCTGCTCAAATCAATTGCGATAAATATCCCGGCCCTTGATGCGCCGTCTTCCAATTTCCATTTCCTCCTTGCAAACGCTACGCGTAAATCTTCCAAACCAAACCATTCCCAAACTCTTAGCTCTATGCAACACCGGAATGACTCCATCTCCATTGTCCATTCAGCGGAATTTCGCTTCACATCAACATGGGGGCGTATCAGGTCGAGACGGTTGATTCTCCGACTTCAAAATTTGCCTGCTTATGGTTTCGGGCACCAAACAATTCTGGTCTGTCGATCTCCTTCCAGTGTGTACTCGCGGAATTTTCTATGCCAACTTCGGCAACGCTTCACGATCTTCCAGTCCCTCGAAGTCAGACTTCAGCAAGGTTGACCTCTTACCTTTGTCTGGTTGAACTTCGTGCCTACCGTGACGTTCAGGAGAGGCTCGCATTCTTTGTGTTTCCAATCCCCTTTGGTTTTGTGCAATTTCTGTTTCTGCACCTCCTCTAAATTCGTTCGAAGTGCTACACTATTTTTGGATGACCATCCTTCGACCTTTCACTGACCTTTCTTTCAACTGACACTCGCCCTTCTTGTGGAAACTCGAACCTTGGAAAATGTGCGCTTACTTTCGGACCAGTTTGCAGCTCTTCACACGGGTTGTATCTCCAACATCAAATTTCTTTTTTTTTTTTCTGCTTCGAAGCTGCGCCGATCCGGTTCTATCTCTCGACTCTGAACCGTCAAAATCTACCTTTTACAACACGTGCACAATTTCATGGAATCTGTTCCCATCTTCCAGTTTACTCCTCTGCTGAACTTTGACGGCTCTCAATCTTATCCTTGACTGGGACACCAGTTTTACTCACGTTCCTCCCCTCAGCCAATTTGGGGACCCGATGGAACGGCTTCTATTGCTCACTTCGGGGCACTATGCTCTCGCACTCCTCCCATCACACCGGGTTTTCGATCCTGCACTTACTTCAGTTTCACCGAGTCTGATTCCACTCCCGGAAAATTCTTTCTTGCCTTTACGAGTCGATATTTATTTCGCCGCTGACTTTGTTGGGTTAGCCGTGGGCGTTGGTGATGCCCTCGTCTGGCGTCTCATCCTTGGGTTCATTCTCCGCCTCACCATCGCCCTACGACCTGGAGATCAGCGGTTCGGGAAGTCGAACCTCCGCTGCTCCTCCACCCCCAACAATATTCTGTGGCTGTTCCCTTCAAACCCTCTTGTGTGAATGAAGCGCGGAACAAGAACGATAGACTGTTGAACGCGTGAGACAGTGTGACATCTTGTGACAGCGGAATGATCGGACCTTCCTTCCTCTCTACCACCACGACACTCCGCCACCTTGCCCATGTAGCAGCCGCCAGAGCTGCCAATCCACCCAGAAAACCAACGCAAAACTTTACGACCAGATGAATCAAGTAATTTTTCTCTAATCAGCATTTAATTGACGTGTCTAACGGCGCAGTAGTTGGTGGTCCACCTCGCAAACGCCCTCGAACTGAAGAAGATGAGGGTGCAACTGCCCGATTTTGGTTTCCCTGGCGCGACCGAATTGTATGTTTGGTTGTTCTATTCTCAATCTCTTCTCAAATCTTGCAGACATGTACCCTTGACATTCTCATGCACTTGCCTCGCTCGGTTTTTTCTCAACGCCAACTCGACCTATTCCTCTGGCTTCTGAAGGTGAATGAGGTTGATAACGTCCCTTCTGTCAAGTCAATGCAGAGTCTCAATGCCGCGCTTCAAAAAATGTGCGGAATTGACAGCATCATGTACAATGGGGCACTCGGGCACAAGTATTATGTCAATAGTCTTCCGCAGATAATTGCTCAGGTGTGAAAGAAGCTTACCCTACAAAAATGCGACAGCACTAATTCAGATTTGGGCAGGAAATGGCCAATCCCAAAGTACGACCACATTTGTCCTTTTATCCTGAGGACAGCGGGCCAAAACTCTCTGAGGCTCGTCAGGCAGATCGCTGGCTGAAAGAGCTCCCGGATAACCAGACCACTCCCATGGTACGCATTGCTGAGCGAGACTATTTCATTCACGAGCCCGCAATGCTCCGAAACGGGGAATGCTGCGTCCCGACACGCTGGTTCACCAAATCTGGGCAGCTCTTTGGCAAGTGCTGGCAATTACAGCCCATTGTCACGGATGCTGGTACTGGATGGCGAGTTTTCATCGCATCAGAGCCACTCGTAGTCGCAGCTACCGAGTTTTTGAAGAACTTCCCTGAACTTCGTGCCGATGTGGAGTCAGGCTTCTATCATAAACCGAACCCAGCAAATATCTTTCGTGAGTCTTCGATCTCGTACACATTATATCAAATTCTAACAATTCTAGATGTCTATGACGAGGCCACACAAACCACCAGCGAGTGGACTCACACAGATCCCAAGGTTGGGAACCCGTGGCGGGCAAAGGCTGAAGGATGCCGTGTTGTCATGTTTCCGCTGTGGATGTATTGCGACGACACCTCCGGAAATGTATCAAAAAAGTGGAACGAGCACAATAGCTTCCTCGTTACACCGGCCGGGCTTCCTCGCGAGGAGTCTCAGAAGGAGTATAACATTCATTTTTTGTCTACGTCGAATATAGCGCCACCCCTCGAAATGCTTGATGGAATTGTGGAGCAGCTCGAGTGCGTTTCTTTTTCATCCGGCGTTTATTCGAAACTCAAATGTGCGTTAGCGAGGCGCAGGAGAATGGTATCTGGGCATGGGACTCAGTACTCAACGAGCCAGTCCTCGTTATTCCAGAGGTTTTAGCATTGCTCGGTGACAATCCCATGCAAAGCGAGTTTGCATGTCACATCGGATTGCGCGGTAAATTGTTCTGTCGTGCGTGTTGGGTGAAAGGCAGTGACGCAAATGAGGCGGACTCCGCCGAGACCCCTGCTCCGGCTGATCGTGGGGAAAGTGATGCAGAAAGTGTAGGTGGTAGCAATGAGGGAAGTGTCGCTGGGAGCGGGGATGAATCTGATGCTGCTGGGAAGAAAAAAAAGAGGGCGAAGGGAAAAGGAAAGGTGCAGGAAACTCTGACGCAGATGATTCACAGAGTCACCTCTTTCATGAAGGCTCGTACCTTAATCTCTTTGATACATATATCACAGCTGCTTCATCTGAGATTTTTTAGGTTAACCGTCTCCGAAACAAGACGGAAACCACGGAGAAACTCAAATCTTACTTTGCGGAAGCATCCTTGGTCGATACGAAGACAAAAATACAGAATCAGCGAACAGAGAGTGGGGTCAAAGACACTTATCAGCTCCACTTTCTCGAGAAGATGTTTGAGTCATACAGAGACAAGCGCGGAAGAGCGGCAAAGCAGGCTGCCCTTAGCGCTCGTATCGCATCCCTTCCAAAGAATATAACAAGTCCCGTGTGGCGCATCAAAGGTAGTCGATTCGGATTTTCTTCAATTCTGACGCATCTTAAAAAATTGCCAGGTCTTGACCCGCACCAAGACACTCCCGTGGAAATCCTTCATGTCATTCTGCTAGGTTTCGTGAAATACCTGTGGCGAGACGTTGTCCAGGTTCAGCTCAAAAACAAGGATGCCTTGAAAGAACTTCTTATCACTCGTTTGACTTCTTTCGACGTCTCGGGTCTAGGTATTTCCCCGCTTGCGGGGAAGACACTGGTTCAGTACTCCGGATCACTGACCGGTCGAGATTTTCGCACAATTGCGCAGGTCGCTCCATTTGTCCTTTATGATTTGGTGCCGGCCAATTGCTTGGAGACATGGCAGGCACTTTCGAAGTTGATACCCCTCATTTGGCAACCAGAAATTGTCGACATCGAATCCCATATTGTAGGTCGAGCCATTTTTCGGACGCAGTAGCAATAACCTGTATTTTTAGTCACTGTTAACTCGCGAGATTGACAATTTCTTGCTTCACGTAGCTCGGTGGAATAATCGTTGGTTCAACAAGCCTAAATTTCATATCATCCTACACCTTCCCGCACACATTCGCAGATTCGGGCCCGCCATCTTGTTTGCAACGGAGGCCTTCGAATCTTTCAACGCCATCATCCGAGCGAAAAGCGTTCACTCCAATCGACATGCTCCTTCCCGTGACATTGCCCTAGCATTTGCGCAAGGTAATCGTATTCGACACCTTCTTAGTGGAGGGCTTTTCCTCCTGTCTCAATCCACTCGCGACAATGGAACTTCCATAAAATTTTCCAAGAACCCCACCGAGTGGAAATCAATCGGTCTCGCCCCTCGGCTCCTCGTTGAATCGCCTAACACCGTGACAAGCTACCTTGGACTCGAGGACAAAATACGACCTACCTTTGGCATGTCAGGCTTTTTCACTTATTGCTTCCCAACTAACTCCATGTCGCAGGTCTCTGTACCCTGGACCAAAGACGCGAGAGACCCATTACCGAGACATTGACAGGCCAACATGCTGCGGAGTGGTCATCCAAGAAGGGTATTGTTAGAACAGGCAAAACACTCACCTTGGAGAATGGAGATGTTTGCTCTCCCGGCCACTTCGCTATTCTTCAACACCCAGACAGAATTGGCGAAACATTTGTGGCCCGTGTTGAGGAAATCATCCAATGTGTGGGCTCTGAGAACGCTCGTCACTCTCGAGCCGATGCTGTCTTGGTCGAACGAGTCATTGTTGTTCGTGGGACGCCAAAATACGGTATGCCGAGAATCTTAATAACTGGGCAGCGAAGCGTGCATGAGCCAGCTGTGAGTCCAAGTCTTACGATGCTGATTAGCAACTAATATACGGAATGAAGGACCTGCTGTGCACGGTCAATGTCCAGCACAATTGCCAGGATAACGGTTGCGGGCCAACCGGGTCGAGAACAGTCTTTCAAGAGCGACAGCGCACCGAACAAACTCGCGCAGAGATTGTGCACACTCAAAATTTGACTGACCTTGTACTAAATACAGCCCAGATGCGAGATGCAAAGCATGTTCAACGCTTCCGAATCAATACGTCCCCGCTCGATGCCGATACAGTCATTCATCAAAGTGCAGTCAACGAGATTGCAGCTGCAAAAGCTGTCCGGAAGGAGAAGGATACACAGAAAAGGACAGCTGGTGGTGGTGTTCAACCCTCGACGACAGCAGCTAGAGTGGAGCCCAGAGCATTAACTCGTTTACGTCCAACCGCTGTTGAATCGTCGTCGTCGAGTCCAAGTTGATTTTGTCTCGTCGATTTTATAACCTTAATTCATTCTGGGAGGCTGTAATCCTCGAAAGTGAGCCAGGGAGGATTGAGTATAGAGGACTTTGGCCGCAGTATAGAGAGAATATGCATTGAGTAGGTTGAGGACGGGATTGAGCTGGCAAGATTCACGTTCGTCACAAGTCACGCGTCGTGACAAAACGCGCCAATTTTGAGATTTTGACCATCGAGACAAGCAAATGGGGGGCCGTAATTTTACTCCTTGCTTTGGGTTCTTTATGAAGTATATCCCACCAGTGTTCTAGATTCATAATCGTTAATACTCTTGTGCTATCTCTACGGTTTTCAAGGGAAAACATCACACATCTCAAAAGTGGCAGAATCAGGCCACTGAGGACCCGACAGAGGGCGAGAAAAGTACTTGGAGAACACATAATGTTTTTAAGATAATGAGCAGCTTAAAACAGATTTCTACTTAAAAAGTGTATCTCCCTGAGTATCCGTTTGTGGTGGTGGTACATCGCTTCGTAGTAGTCACAGCTCTTCTTTAAGTTCTGAAGGCGAGTAGAGAGACGAACTCCGTCCTTCACTGTCTCCCGCATACGGCATATCACCCACTTTTCGAAATCCGAGAGTTCGGAGAATCTGACATCTTGCAAAGGCTCGGGAGCGACCTCTTCCACCTCTTCCTGCTTTACTGTAGTTTCCCTTGTGTGCTCGTTGCTGCCTTCGCGCTTGACCGAGACCTCGTCAGCGGTGGAAGGGGAGGAGTTGAGAGTGGATGAAGGTGTGGATAGGGCCCCATGATCTGACGGTTGTCAGAATATGGGTCAATGAAAGCGAAAAAAATTCGAGACGCACCAATCATTTCTTCCTTCCCAATCCAATCCCAGACATACATTGGATGGGCGCTGTTGTGCGGCTCATCAACGTCAAAGAAAGGGTCGGTCTCGATGATCCTCGGTTGCGTGTCCGCAGGTTGCGTGTCCGCAGGTTGCGGAGAGCTTATGCAGGGGGAGCCAGGAGCAGAGTTGGTGGTCGAAGGTGAAGGCGATGGAGACTGGTCATCTGAATCGAATCGTGTCAGTTTCAGATACGACGGAATAAAGCAAAGATCTCACATTGCCCAAAGTATTGAGTGTCTGTCACTTGGCTCGACAGAGCACCTTGACCATTGACGAGATCGGTGGAAAAAAGCCTTATGAGGACGAGTCAGCGCTTAACGTGATATACTGAGTGGGAAGGCCGACATTGCAGTCTTTGCCGTGCTGATGTCGGAGGCATGTCGACGAGGATGAGGAGAGATAGGAGAGAAACGCTGCGGAGAGCAAGATTTGTTGATGTTTGTCTTCATACCCGAAACAGGGAGATGCTCCTTTCCTCTTACCGTGTTTGCGGGATTTTATACTGCTCTGGCAGAATGCTGTGCTGAGTTATCGCTGTAAACAAACGCGTCGACGCGTCCTACACGTGAGGTATACTGCGTATAAATACAGAGAAACAATAACGACTCACATCCACACCTTTGCAAAAGCCACCACCAGCATCACCGATGGACGCGCCGCAGACTCCTACCACCCATTCCTCGCCGTCAACCTCTCCCGAACAAGGCCATGTCACCCCTTCACCATTCGCCCCGCAGCCCCAGCCACCGCCGACTTCGCAAATGGGGCCGCTTCCTACTTCCCTGACACCACCTACTGCTGTTCCGGCATTGTACCTTGACAATCTAGCTCGGGAGTTTGGGCTCGGGGATCGAGATCGCATGAAGTTGCGAGGTTTTCTACAGGTTTGTGAGACTGATATCGCTGCAAATAAAGTGTCTTACCTCACGTCCAGGTCTGCGGTAACACGGGTCTCAGGCCCGGCGACTTGCTGGGCCAGCTCTACATGCTCGCTGTGGTTCTCAGTGAGGCGGCCGAGAGACGTCGTGCTGCTCAGGAGAACATCTTCGGTGGAGACTTGCGCGCCATGATGCGAGATCTTCAAATTCGGCTCGACGACAGCTTCTCTCTGACCACCACCCAAAAGGTCTGGCTGCCTGTAGAGTCTAATAGCACACTGATCAGTATTTGCAGGCCAATGTCAGAGGAATCACCCAAGACGTGATTCACGAAGCAACGCGGACAACATTTTCAGCGATGCATGTCGATGTTTTGGTGCGAATTGAGTTAAATCACCTTTTTGTACAATTATTTACTTGGGAGACAGGTCATCTTGAAGGATCGCAAGCAGTATCTCGACCTCGACAACATCTTCGGCGTGCCTGTCCGTGAGAAGAAACTTATGAGTGCGTTGAAGAGGGCGTGCTCAAGCGTGCGGAATGCCTACCGCCAAGACGTATGTGTTCCACTGATTCATCACACTGGCTTCCCTAAACAAGTTGCCAGATTCGTGATAGCATCGACCCCGCCAGTTTCGTGCCTCTGGACAAAATTACCTACACCCTGGCGTCAAAGTATAAGCTTGGCGGCGTGGGGGGAGAGCTGTCTGATCTATTCAGCATTCACGCTGCTCTTCTTGTGAGTACCGGTATTGCAATCTGAGCTTCGCGCAACTGATGCATCGGTAGCGCCGATTTGCTTTTGACAACCCCGACCTACTTTGGACCGACGAAGCAGACGGAGAAGACGACTCTGAGTCTTCCCATCCCCCGGCGAAGAAGCGCAAGACAACGGCGAAGCAGGGAGGTCGTATCGCAGCAGGGGCAGACTTCTGGGGCAAGGTGGATATTCACTTCAAGGACCAAGTCGCCTTGCGCGGCCGTAATTTCAAGGACGCGCGGTGGAAGCCGTACGTACCCCGCGCCGATTTTTTGCACTTGTAATGAATTGAATTGCCAGGTATATTGACCAGATCCTCGCAGACGACGCATCAAAGTTCGCAGGAATTGTACCGGGAGCGCCTGTAACCAGTTTACCGTTGGAGGGTTCACCTGGCGCGCCAGATTCCAGCTTCGGTGGCGCGCTTGCTCAGTATGGCACCACGACAGATTACACAACATTCGCGTTCACAAATGGCGTCGGTTTTGATAGTGGGGGTGTCGGGGCTTGGGGGAATTCTTTCAACGGTATAGTTGGGCAGTCGTAGATACGTGAGTGTAAAAGGCCGAATGAATCTCTCCGCAAGATCGATGCACGCTGGCCGGAGTTGCAGTTGTTTGGCGGTATTGTCTCCACGTGATCGATCATAAGTTGGTTGTTCTTTGCTCTCTTCCTCTTCCTCGTCGCCGTGTCCTCGCCAAGTTCTCGCTCGTTGTCGTCTTACACTGTCCGGGGCCTCTCAAGACAGACCGGAAGCATCATGTTCAACCTCCAGTCTCAATCAATCTTTTCGGACTTTCACTGATTCTCAAGCCCTCAAACCCTCAAGCCGCCTCAAACTCGTTCGCTCAGACAGTGTCTTATCATCAACACATCCGCACAAGAAGGGTCAAGATTACTTACTGAGCAAGACCTGAGGTTGTGAACTGCAGGTGATTCCTCTACAGTCAAGATTGCGCAAAAAAAAACTGGGCTTCAATTGAATGCAAGTCGCAAGAATACCAAGCACTGACAAGATGGCGGCACTCATCTTATCAACCTCTACAACGTCAAGGACTCTCATCTTCGGGCTTGCTACTGGTCAACCGTTATCTCGCCCTCGACGATGAATCTCGGACACGCGGTGGATCAGTGGGATGGCAGGTAGAGCTTGGAAGGAGGATGCGGATTGACTGTGGAATCCTCTGGTATGTGCTGTCCGCGAAGTCCCATCCACGCATCGTATTGACACTTTCTCTTCAGCCCCTCACGGACGCGGCACCTGTCCCCATCGATTCGTTGTTGGAGTGGTCGAAGGAATCCTGTTTCGTCCTCCTGGACCAATCTTGCACATGTATATATATGTGTGTGTGTTATATGAGTCTCTTGCTTTGTAGTACACCGTAGTCTGCCCCAATTTATAACCATTCTCTCAATCTGTATAGTGTCGAGAACCTGCATCGCAATAGCCTGCACCAGATTGACCTTCCGAATGCGGAAGCACCACGTGTTGTCATTGCGCACCACACAAAACTCGGACATAGCCCCGGGTCAACTTCATTTGTCCCTGGTACAACTCGACGAGGAATAGACTGCGCTGGGCCGGCTTGAAATTAACCTCGAGGTAAAAATTCTCAACCACAGGCTTTATTTCGCTGGGTTAACTCTGGCTTAGTAAAGTTTCGTCCCTGTGTAGGAAGGAAGTTTACATGAGAATGGAGGATAAGTAGAGCGAGCACTGCAGTACTGTGCACTGCATTCACCGCCCGAACTTCGTCCCGCAAGGGTGCAGCGTAAGCTGATTGTGTCTGGCGGGCCGGGTCAGAGGCTGTGCGAAGAAAGGCGCGCAAACTTGAAGGCTTCGTGCGACCCCGTGACCGTGTTTCTGGGTCGGATCACCGGCTTTAGGTAACGCGTTGTGACCTGTGACGTCGTCCTTTCGACTTGCCTTCCACACTCCCACTGCACTGGCAGTGCACATCCTGTGTTCCTCCGTATATGATGAGCACTGTGCCCTGCAAACGGCCGCGAACGGACACCGGAAGTGAAGAGGCTAAGCCCCACACCTCGATACCTCAAGCCACCCGCAGCGAGAAATATTACTTATTCCGATGATGGAGATTTGATTATCCGTGCTGGGAACACGCTTTTCGAGGCAAGTTTCTTCCACGGTTTGCGACGAGCAACTCGCAGACTATGCTCAGGTTCACAAGTTCTTGCTTTCAAGAGACTCGTCCATGTTCGAAGATATGTTCGCCGTTCCCGAAACCTCAATTGCAGTAGACGGATTGACGGATGAAACTCCGCTGTTCGTGGCTGACTCTGCCGAAGCATTTGAAGCGCTTCTCTGGATTCTTTATGCGCTGTACGTTGCATTCCGTCTCGCCAGAAAAACAATTTAACTATTTTGCCGACAGTCCACCCGAACTTCGACCATATCAATTGTGCGTGCCACATGCCGTAGATTTGGACCGCATATTGCTTGTGGCGGAAATAACCAACAAGTACCATTTTGTGTCTCTCGAAACATGGAGCATCAAAATTATCGAATCCATCGTTCCGGCGGTTTCGTTCACGGAAACTAGGATGTCGTTCCTGATGCGCACCATGACTCTTGCAGAACGTGTCTCCAATGGGACACTATCGAACGCTGTGATGGTCGCATGGGAGGGCGCTCTACAAAGAGGTGTCAACCCGGGCCCCCTGCTCGCTATCCTCGACCGCGACGGTCCCTCCAGCCTCTCCACTCGGACCTATTACGCCCAACTTTTTAGGATGAAAGTCGTTCCGGGCACGGAGTCCCCAAACAACCTTCCCTACCTTTCCGAATGCGAAAGTCTATCCGAACCACAAATCACCAAACTCCTTTTCGCTCGCTGGTCGCTGGATGCACTCGTCTTTCCAAGAACACTCCGCCCTTGCCCCGCGGCAACGATTGCCCTGCGATGTTCCACGCAGATTACTGTATCCCAGAGTGGAAAGGTATATGGCGCCGCTGCATCGGTTCGAATACTGTCCAAGCGTGCGACTCTGCAGACCTGTTGCAACGGATGAGGTTGGTGTACGAGTACTTCCACATGAAGGTGAATGTAGGAGACGCTGAGATTTCTGCATGTTGTGCGCAGAACGTCCGTCAATTCATGTCATCATTGGTTGAAGAGACGAGAAGTCTCGGGAACCACTTTCGAGTTCCTATTTGACCTATGGGGCGCGCAGTATTTATTGCATGGTACCAGTCTTGTTACCTATATAATAACAAGCACAACTTTGCTTTTGGAGCGAACAGGCAGCGAGCAACACCACAAAGTCGTGAGCTGTTCATGATTGAGCAGTTTCGAAGAGGGGGGAGTACAATGAATAGACTTCCAGAGAACTTCTTGCCAGTATGACAGCGGGCAATCGTCCAGCGAGCTGCCATTTTCCAGTGAGTGATATTCAAGGGCATGTGTGGATTTTTTATAGCGGAGGGTAATTTAAAAAAGAGGGTTAGGACAATATCAATGCTGGAGTCTGAGAACATTGTGCTATTTACTCACAGGTGTCGAGCTCGAAACGCATTCGGAGTGAACGTCACGGTGGATGAAGAACGTGTCACTGAGAGTACAACGAGAGCGCCACCTAGTAAGAATGAATTATTAAAACCTTGGTGAACATCTCGGCTTTTATCCACGCAGCGATAAATAGGTTGATTGGCATGTAGCGCTGAGTAGAATCAGGCTATTTCCTCACAGAATAAGGTACTCGGCGCTTGTGTTTGTCGCTCCATCGAAGATGAAATCTTCGAATGATAAAAATAAATTCCAAGAGCAGTCGTACAACGAGCGCTTCCGGAGCAAGAAACCTGTCAGTTATGCATCCAAACAATGAAGAGGACGGAATAAGTACAAGGAGGGAAACATAACAATAACGGAAATTTTTCAATTTCCGAACACCTTATACATCAATGTTGAGATTGGGTCGAGTGTTGCTCGGCAGTGCTCAGCGCAACGGGATACCGGTGTTACCGGGTCCGGAGAAGGTCAGAACCGCTGCGGCGCAGCTCCTCGAGGCTCAGAAGTAACCGCGGCCGCGGTTGGCTCACGGGAGAATCGAGAAGTAAAGTTGAAGTGAGGTGGTGACAGGCTGTGACAGTCAGGTGATCGTGTTGGTAACGCGAGGGTTGGTACGCGTTTGGGCGCCTCAGGGACGCGTCAGCGCGTTCTGGACGTGTTTGAGGCTGCGGTGTTGGTAGGTTACGAGTCCGTAGTGACTGTGCAACGTGCACAGTACTAGCAACCGCAGCAGGGACTGGTTTGCAAAGTTCATTGTCAAGATACGGCAGTTTGAACTGGAATATAGCTGTGAATAAGGCAGGGACGCTGGAGACGGTTGGAAGGTACATTAGGTTAGGGTTTGGGGTATATAAGGCCAGCGAATTTTGTATGTAGAAGGATAACTTTCGCCCAGGTTCCTACCTGTGTCTCTGTCTCTCTCAGTTTTTCGTGCTTGCTCAACGTTACACGTGTTACGGTTACGGACAACGACTTTGGATTTGGTTTACGAATTGAGGTTAAGGTTTACGGTACGGTTTGATTCACGGATTAGTTAACAAATTACGGTTTCCTCGCTCTTGGACTCGCTATCATTTTGTCTCTCTCGAATTTCCTACTAACACATACAGTCTTCATCTAATCTCTATTCGACACCCTTCCCACACCACTCAGACCCATCTTCTGGATTCGCATTAGCTGTTTCCTGCAGCTCGAACCCCGAACTCACGCTTTACACTCATCCACTCACTTCCCATTTTAACCGAATCATAAATATACTCATTCTAACTCTAATCTCGAC
The DNA here is from genome assembly GCA_037176885.1 of Favolaschia claudopus. NCBI lineage: Eukaryota > Fungi > Basidiomycota > Agaricomycetes > Agaricales > Mycenaceae > Favolaschia > Favolaschia claudopus. The sequence continues at coordinate 1,131,699 of JAWWNJ010000076.1, forward strand.
TCATTCATATCTCTCGAAGTGTTAGATTTGTTGTTTTGGTTGTGAACACCGAGAAAGCACTTTAACAACACAGGGCATATTTGGAGGAAGAACCTTGTTGCGAGCCTAGAAAGCGCTGGGTCGCCACCAGCGGTTAATGCGGAACTAGACTCGGGTCCGAAGAGTCGAGATCTTTCAAAGCTTCCAATATTGCTTTATCACACCGCGGGAGCGCAAGAAAAAGGCTCCCTACAGTTTGATTTTTATTACAGATATTTGGGCAGAAAAAAAGCTTTCTACTTTTGTCAGGTAACTTGCCCCAAATTAGACCGCTTTTTAGTCTAGATAAAAAGCTCCCAAATCAAGCCTAATTTATGTCAAATAAAAATCAAACTTCAGGGAGCCTTTTTTCCGCGCTCCCTTGCTGTGGTTGCCGGCCGCCTGCACCATCCTGCCTTGAACTGGCACCCACAGCGAGGGAGCGCAGAAAAAAGGCTCCCTACAGTTTGATTTTCATTACAGATATTTGGGCACAAAAAAAGCTTCCTATTTTTGTCATGTAATTAGCCCCAAATTAGACCGCTTTTTAGTCTAGATAAAAAGTTCCCAAATCGAGCCTGGTTTATGTCAAATAAAAATCAAACTGTAGGGAGCCTTTTTCTCGCGCTCCCGCGGTGTGTATACTGCACGCCAGATGTCGTGGCGGCGGGGTTCCTCTGGAAGACCAGAATACCAGTCAGCATCCAGACCCGTATCAGGGCAGTCACCAGCAGTGACGGTAGCTGTTGTCAGTAAGACGTTCAAGCGGCGTTGATTCGTGGCCGCCGTTGGACGTCCGTTCGGATAGGTATGGAAGTACTCAGAGAACAGAGCGTGGGCCAGATTCGGCTTTTCTAGAGTTAGTGACTAGCGGAATGGAAAGACATAAATCTTGTCGAGGTCGGTCGGATTTCTTGAAAGTGAATCGTCATTTGTTTTCCTCTGGAGTCTGCCAATTCTTTCAATGCGCAGATGAACGCCCTCGCACAGGCGAGGAACAGAGATGAGTAATCATGAGCTGGAGATGAAAGCTAGGATCGAAGCCAGAGACTGAAGCAGATTGAGCCAGAGGACACGGAGGAAGACGGCAAGGCTGAAACATGAAGTCACGCGCGAGTCACGTGAAAGACCAAGCAGACCATAACATTGCATCGCCTCTCTCTCTCTCTCTCTCTCCTCTTCTTCACCAAGTTGTGGAATATAGGACTCCGACAAGACGAGAGCCGATAAAAAATGCACTGAAGCTATCTTCTCCCTCTCGTCCCTCAGTCAATCTCTAGTTCAATCTGCCATGTCAAGATCCAGTCCCTCTGCGAGCTGTTCAGCAGCCGTTGCTTCTGCTTGTGTTGTATCGGCGGAATAAATCGCGGCAGCTCCGACCACGGGTGACGAACATGACATTCATCGGCGGCTCATACTTTTACCCATTCACATACGGAAACCTTGGAGTCCTTGCCGATCGAAACTCTTTTATTGTTCTCGCGGAGGGAGAAAGATGAAGAATGAAGAGATCGGCGCCAGGCGCGCCTTTCATCATCGCGTCTGGCTCAATCAACAATCAAATCTGCGTTCTCGGCGTAACGCGGTATTGATCCTGCACACACACAGCTTTACCGACTTCACTGTAGCGGGAGCGAGTAAATAGACGCGGGACCTGAATGGAAGGCCGGAAACGCTGTGCGGTGAGATTAGAGATTTTCTTTGTCTTTTCCGGAATAACACTAACGGATGGGATTTCAGTCCGCCGTCAGTGCATAGAGCCACGTAGCCATTTTGAGAAATGACTTAAACCAAATCTGGGGGTGCTATGCCCAATAGGTTCGAAACCGAGTGATCTGCTCCCGCTCCAACATATATAAAATATGGCGAGGCCCTGCTCAGTTTCAGTCGCCTCACTCAATATGCCTGTTCCCGTTCCTACACTCGGAAGCTTCAAGTACGTCGAAGAGACCAAGGTCTGTGCCGCTCTGACCCTTCCTCTTCACTTCAACTAAGCCCTGAGGTTGAACCCCGCCAGGAAAACCTCCCCTGGGCCGACCTCGTCACGCTCGACCTCTCCCTCTTCGAATCCGCAAAAGGCCGCAAAGAACTCGCCCAGACGCTGATCACCGCCGTCCGCGAAAAGGGCTTTTTCTACGTCAAGAACTTTGGCGTCTCGCAAGACGCTGTCAACCGACAGTTCGCCATTGGGAAAGCGTTTTATGACCTCCCTCTCGAGGAGAAGATGAAATACGTTCCGGATAATTTTGCATCCGGCGGTTTCAACGGATACATGCCGGCGGGTCGTATCATGTATGATTTGATTTTCCCCCCTCCCCTTCCCGCTCCGTGTGATGAATGCTGCGTTCGCCGTTCTCATCGCTACAGCAGTGTCGATCCTAACACGGGCTTGAAAGACAAAGTTGAGGTGTACAACATTCCGAGTTGAGTTGATCATTGCTGTTTGTTCTGCGTTCCGTCGGTTGTTCATACCGTCCAAAAAAATGACAGAATTCAACGGCGACTTTACCCATGACCATCCCGCGCCGGTATCTCGCAACTTGGCAGAGATCGAGTCCTTCGTCCGGGTATGTTGTCTGTATATCCCCTTATAATTATTCTCCCGTTCGGATTGATTTGATACCGACGTTTCCCCCGTCGTGATAGGAACTCCAAACCAAAGTCGTCGAACCCCTCCTCACGCTCGTTTCCATCGCGCTTGAGCTCCCCGAGGACTATCTCTGCAAGCTTCATCGATATGAGGTCGAGAGCGAGGTTCGTTTTTGAGCTTCTTCGACAGAGCTAATTCGATTGATACTGTATTGTTATTAATTAGGATCATATCAGGCAAGTCTTTTGCGAATCGCCCGACGGGGTGCGAACAGCACCCATTCCATCCATGCTGACGTTCAGTTTGTATGACCATGTAGATACATGAAGTGCTCGAAACATCCCATGGCTGATAACGAACGGCTGTCGAGCTGGGTTCCCGGACACACCGGTGAGTATGGATTCCGTATAGTACCCTCCCCGCTTTCACAGCATCATCTCCTCCCGTTGACATCTATCTAATCTCACTCTCATTCTCACTCTCATCATCACCGTCAGACCTCGGCAGCTTCACCCTCCTCTTCCGCCAACCCATCGCAGGCCTCCAAATCCAAGACCCCCTCCGAGTCACCCAAGGAAAAGACGCGCAGTGGCGCTGGGTGAAGCCGCAGGACGCGACGCTCACGGTGAACACGTGCGATGCGCTGCAGCTGTTGACGGGCGGGTATGTGCGGAGCACGGTGCATCGGGTGGTGCCGCCGCCGAGGGATCAGCAGGGCGTGGATCGGTTGGGGGTGCTTTATTTTTCGCGGTGGGTGGGGTGTTTCGTTCTTGTTTCTTGTTTCTTTGTTTCGTTTTGCATGCGTCTGATGACACGGTCGTTTTGTTTTTACCTTACTCTAGTCCGCACAACGACGTGAAGCTAGCGACGATTCAAGAATCGCCTGTACTCCAGCGGGAGGGCTACGTCAAGAATCCCTTCGAGGCGAGTGGGAATCCCGTGCCTACCATGGAAGGTTCGTTCCTTCCTTCGTTCGCGTGCAATTCCCGTCTATATCTATCTCTCTATCCTTGACATGTCTGAATCTGACTTTGACTTTTCATCTCAAATCCAGAATGGACATTCGCGAAACAAAAATGGCAGCGGACGGGGTATCTTGGGCCCCAGCAAGCGTCGAAGGAGGTGTTGCCTGGGTTTCCTGACAAGGTTTATGTTTGAATGATGAGCGAATGCGTTGATATTGTACCCAGGGTGCCGCTGCCGCTGCTGGTGCCTGGGTACTTCCATTTTAATTTGAAGTTCCTTACTTATTTCGTATGCTCTCCGAACGAATATCGGATTATTGTGCGCCGCTGCGCTGTACTATGCATTGTACCCCACTTCTTCTTCGCCTCATATTTACCACGATTAACCTACTTACACTGTACTTGTTCAAATCGTCTCTGTAAACCATGTACCACCTACCTTACCCTCTCGAAGAATCTTCATTTCTAATATCTCTATGTGGCTCAGATGTAGAATCCAGGAAACAGTGGCAACTACGTATACGACGGGATTTCCGAGTCAACGCCGCTTGACATCCATCCGTCCTGAGTGTCTGAATCTTATTCTATAGATCTATTGCTAACCGCACAACCGTTCAGATTTCCGTTGCCGCGGCCAAGAGTCAAGACAAAAGCGGTTATTTTCCTTACGGACTAAGTAAGTACTGACTGTGAAAGGTTGAATTGAGGCGGTGAACGGCGGCGGTGACACTGACACTATCGAGCAGATTAGCATTTGTGCTGCCCTCTTGAGGGATAGTTGGTCTTGATTGTAGGGAGGTGATAAGTAACTGCCGTTGAGCACGACAGTATGGAATTCGAGGGTGAACTTGTCTACATTCGGATCGTAGCAAGATAACAAAGGACCGAGACCAAACAGGGAATAGGCCTCATCGGCGGTGGTAAGTTTTTGTGGCCCGGAATCAAGGAGATAGCTTTGTCAATGGGTTCGGGTGTGTTGGGGCTCTCCGAGCTAGCACCAAACGGAGTCGGAGTTGAACACATGATCTCTTCCGTTGGTTGAAAACCTGGGAATTCGTGTAAATTTAATTAACTAGATCCAGAGGGAAATAGTTCGGTTTTACTTATTACTGTTTGATGTTCTTCCCGTGAGTGTCTAGCGTGTAGATTTCTCAGCCTCGGCGGCGAGCTAAACTAACTAACTTATTTTGCGTAGATCCGCTGTTCGAATATAATTTTACATAAAACCAGAGGTGTATGACATCGCGCCTCGCTAATACTAATAGCGGAGATCGGCTTTCGCGCGCCAAACCTTGCAGGAAGATTTGGTTAGCACTTTGAAGGTGGGATCCCGTACTTACTAGCACTAGAATTCGAAGCTTCAGGTACAACTCGTTCGGCGGACACCGGTGATACTTAGTTGATAAAATATTACTTACTTCTCGGTTGGTTCCTCTGACATCGTCCAAGTTTCCAGAGTCTTTCGGGCAGCAACCAATCATTTCAGATTCACAATTCAGGGTACAAGGCCAACGCCGCACTCTATCAAAAACTTCCGAGAGATGCCGAAATTGCGATCCAATTTGCCAACGGATGCCGCAAGGGCGGCATATACCCGGATCGAACGGCGCATCAGTTTACTGCCGGTACGCCTGATCGGAACATCAAATGCGCGGAAAAATTGGAGCTCGCAGTGAGATTGTGCGATCTGGCGCTGCTACGCTTCGAAGCCGAGATCTAAACTCAATCAATTGCCCATGCTCGAAAAATGCTTGCCCATCAAGCTCAAATTTCAACATCGGAGGTTTTGGTCCGAAAACGCTTTCGGCCGTCGAACCAATACAGTTCCTATACTTTCCCACGCCCTCCTTTGACCCTGCCATTGACCACCTTCAAAGTCGTTCTTCGTTGCTTGCCTAGTTCCCAACCAGAATCGTTAGACAACCCCAGTATGAGTCACAGAGAACACTAGGATAACGTAGAGGTCGGCCGCTATTCACCTTGGGGCAATTGTGAGTCATATTTTTTCTCCTTGTTACTTGTTCACTACCATGACCATGCAACACCATGAAGATGAAAGCGAAACTCCGAGTCCAACACCTCAACCACACTCTCAGTATGAGACGCCTTCCAATCCGAAGAGGACTCCCATCCCTTGGCAACTTAGAGGGGATTGTCGCGCTCTCACGGATGTCCCGGGCCAACGGCATCAGGAAATTCGCGCATCCCGGATCCGCGCGTATACTGCCGGATGATCCCCCGCCCGCCGCATCAGATCATATACTGCTGATGACCAGCTGATGCGCGCGGATGACTGCCAGATCGTGGCTTGAAAATTTCGCCAGCGCTCATGAGCTGGTCGTCAGCGGTGTCAACCGCACCAGATACCAGCTCACATTACCCGGCATTCCCGGCCTTTTTGTCCCTTGCTCTCCCGATGGTCTATAGAGTGCAAAAGATAGCCATGTATTGACACACAGTATATCAAAAGACATGGAGGAACCCGGTACACGACACAACACAGATATGGACGAGAAATGAACGAAAGACTGAATGACACACCAATACCCAATAAAACCACCGTCCAGTAGCCACGCCCTCGACGACCACGCGTTGAAACGATACAGTTGACTTGAAGAGAAGCCGACGGATGGGTTGACTGATTCAGAGGTCTTGACACGAGCAGATCCAGGCTTGACGGTTGTTGATTGACATCGAGGGCATTTGAGGGCAGCTTGAGGGAATTGCGATGAAATGTTGAGGGGCTTGCAACGGGACGTCGAGATTGAGGGCAATGTCTTGAAAGTTTGCGGTGGAAAGCGATCGGACTTGGGGTTTGAGGCAGAGGGACAGAACTTGACGTTGCGGTGCTAGCGGACCGAAGGAGACAGCCGCCTTGAAGCCAATGATCTTTGAAGGAGGTGTTTTGCGAGGACTTGAAGTTGCTGAAGGGTTTTGAAGGCTACGGAGTGCAGAGGGAAGGTGGAGGAAGGAGGGAAAGATGCGACAACCCCCCATCAAAAGTATCAACATGTTGATGGAATGATTGATGTGCACGGACCAAGCACGTGCGCGACGCGTGGACGCGTCTTCACGCGTCGCCGTCAACGTCTATGGTCTATATGTTCATCTTCGTTCGGCTGCGTTCATGGAATTCGAGGTGCAGAGTACGATAGTTGCAATGGTGTCACACTCACAACAGGCATAGCCGCGTCGGCAGACCGCTTATACTGACAACTCGTCAACAACTCCACAACCGAGAAGTGTTTGAAAACCTGAAAGTTGCCGGCTTACCGAAACAGTCTAACGGGGTGAAGCAAAGTTGAACACCGGTGAGCATGTATAATGAAAGCAAAGACTTTAAGAGATGGCGCAGAAATTGTGCAGTAATTACTGGAGTGGAGGAGCGAGGATGAGTACGCCCAAAGAAGCGGCAGCTACAGACCAGACGGACAAGTATCTCACCAGCGCAGACCAGCGCGTCACCAGTCTGGTGTGCGGAGTGCATGGCCGCATCAGTGTGAAATCGGCCGATGGCACCGCGTGATCGCCATCAGCTCACGCCAGCTGAAATCCTACTCGTGCGAATTTCCTGATGGGCCGACGGGAGCCCGTGCCCTCATCTTTTCCTGTCCTTGCTCGCCACATTGCAGATTTCGAGCGATAATGTACGCTATGCGTCAAACTCATCAAGAGATGGTGCGACTACATAGCCGTTCGCATCCGAGCCGGGGGCATAATCAAAAGGAAGTACGAAGGCGAGTCGAGTCATAATCGTCTGACTCTCTTTCTTTCTTCGTGCCATGACCATCCGACTCGACCAGGAAGAGAATGAGGCGCAATCACGACCTGAGACCCTCAATGAATCCTCGATGAACGTCCCCGCCAAATTGAGGCGCACGCCCATTCCAAGGTTCCAGCTCTTTATCCTTATCTTCATCCAATTCGCGGAACCAATGACAGGTTCGGTGGCATTCAATTGCTCCCCCTTTCTTCAGGCTGCGCCGTGGCTGATTGTTCTGGGCATACAGCCCTTGTTATATATCCCTTCGTCGTGCAGTTCGTACGCGAAACAGGCATCACCGGCGGGGATGAGACTAAAGTGGGATTCTATGCGGGATTATTGGTAACCCGAGTTATCCGAAAAATCGCTTCAATTCTTTCCGATGACAAATATCCCAGGAATCCTCGTTTTTCTTTGCGGAGGCGTTGACTGTATATCAATTCGGCAGGCTCTCTGACATTTACGGAAGACGACCGGTGTTGCTCATGGCTCCGCTTGGTGTGGGTCTTGCTATGATCGGTTTCGGGTTGTCCAGATCTTTTTGGGTTCTGCTCGGTATGAATATGCATGATCTCTATGCGATTTCATTGATCCCCCTTTTCATTCAGCGTTTCGCTGCGCACAAGGGGCTTTCAATGGGAATCTTGGTAGATTTAACAATCGTAACTTGTGCAAGGTTTTCGATTTGACATGGATTGGAAGGTGTTGCCAAGACAGTAATGACCGAGGTAAGTCCAATATTCCCTCGTGGAAGTCGAGCACAGTTAATGCTGGGGCTGTAGATCTCCGATCCAACGAATGTTGCAGAAATTTTCTCATACCTCCAACTCATGTGGAGCGTCGGATCCACTACGAGGTATGTCTTGGAGGAGAAAATCTTTCTTTTGTCTTGACAGACTCTATGCCAGTCCATTTATGGGCGGATTCCTTGCGAATGCAGCTGTCAAATGGCCTGACACACTAGGGAAAATCAAGATTCTACGCCTGCATCCTTATTTCCTTCCTTGTGCAGTTGCGGGTGGCGTCGCCCTTGCGGGATTCGGCTTCGCGGTGGTCGGCCTGCGCGAGGCGAATATTCTCTCTTGCATCGAAAACGGTGGATCTGATCCGCAATCGTAGACTCTACCTTCCCTGAAGGAACGCAACAAAAATGAGCAGTTTGGATCACCGCCGACGGAAACTGATCCTTTGCTTTCAGCGGGCAGCGGGTCCCTCAACCCAACCTCAGATCACTTGGACTCAGATTTGAATTTCGACGCGGAGGTGGAGGCGATCCCTTCGTTCTGGGAACTCTTCACGCCGAAAGTGCGTATCGCGCTGCTCAATCATGCATGCCTGTGTTTCTGCGATATGGCATACGATGCCTTGATTCCACTGGTAAGTCAAAGTCAGAGCTTGTTTCCATCGCTCTGAGGGTAATCCTACGATACAGGTATACTCCACTCCCGTATCTCTCGGTGGGCTTGGACTCAGGTAAGTACGAATATTAATACCTCCTCGTGCTAATATGGATGAATCCAACATTGATCATCCCCGCAGGCCTCACGACATCGGAGTCATAATGGGCTCATGCGGAATTTTCAACGCGATCATCCAAGTCGTCTTCGGCGGGCGCGTCATTCGTTACTTTGGCGCCCGCCGCATATTCACATACGCCTTCATCGCATACATCGGGGTTTTCGCTACATACCCGCTGTTAAGCATTCTGGCGCGCCGCGCGGGTCATGTCGATGCTGCTGTGATCGTGGTTCTGGTGTGCCAGCTTAGTTCGTCGTGTATGATGTACTTCAGTTTCGGTGAGACTCGTTTCTTCGATCGTGAAGACTTGCTGACCTACCCGAATTTCAATGTCAGCCGCGACAATGCTGTTCATAATGGACTCGGCTCCGAATCGCAGGAGTATTGGTAGTGTTACTGGACTGTCGCAGATGGTAGGGACTGTTTTCAGGGGAATTGCGCCCGTGAGTTCATAGACAGTTGTTCGCTATTACTTCTAATTTATACTCGGGCTAATCCTCTCCCCCTCCAGTCAGTCGCATCATCCCTCTTCGCAGTCTCTGTCAAACACAACATCGCGGGAGGGTATCTAGTATACATCATCCTCGCGTGCATCAGCTATGGCGCATTGCGTTGTACGCTGATGCTTCCCCGTCGCCTGAGTTCCGATGCGGAGTCGCGGGATAAAAATTAATAATCTAGTCCCAGGGGCTCCAAATGCAAGGTTGACGTAGATTCGCAACACCATAGAAATCTAGAGTAGGAGCATGAACAATCTCCGGATTCGTAGTGCAATTACAGTGCGTGTTTCTACATGGGAATGTTAGGATCCAATTGAGTCTTGGAGCGAGAACAGTGTACCCCATCTGGTGAGCACGTTCTGAATTCAGTGTCGATCTCGACAGTTGGATCTCTGAGCAAGTTTCGTACCCCTGCACGTAGCAGACCCAGATGCCAGATGCCAGCCGTCAGCAATACATAATGCTTCTTCTCAGCAGCTGAAAAGCACAAATTTCACAAATCAGGCGGAGAGGAGAGCATTCATACATCATTTTATTCGTTTTTCGTAAAATCGAATCGTATGTTCGTACACCACGTCGTAACCTATCCTATTTCTCCACCAACCTCCTTCCCCCTCCCTCCCTATCGGCATCAACAGAAAACGAAAATTTTCGCGTAATTTACAATGGGGTCAACAGCCCCAAAACATTCACGAGAATCATACGAACGATCGTACGCCTACTCATCCTCATCCGCACCAATGACCGTCTTCTCGAAATGCCTTGCAGGGATCTTGCGCTTGAACATGATGTCGATTTCACGATAGGAGCGGCCTTTCATCTCGGGTACGTAGAAGTATGCGAGGACGAGGGTGACGAAGCCGGTGGCGCCCCAGACGTAACCGCAGCGGCCGCCGACTGTGAGTGGTGTGAGTTTGGAGAAGAAGACGAGAGAAAAAAAAAAAAAGGGACGTACGGTTTCCACCCGTGGGGTTGAGCATGTACGAGGCAACTAGAAATCGAAAGAATGTAAGAATTAGCGCTCGCAAAGAGGGAAGCAGAAAGCAAGCCAACTCACGGAAAATACAAGGAATCTCAATAATATAATACGTTGCTCTTCCAATACCCGTCGTCAACGGCCTCAACCTGATAGCGGACGTCTCTGCAATAATACACCACGATATCGGTGCGGCAGCGAGCGTGAAGGTGACGCTGGCGATCAAGCCGAAGCTGGCTTGGGCGTTGGAGGCGGCGGTGGAGGTGCCGACGGAGCCGGCGATACCGAGGGAGATGAGCATGACGACGTTGAAGGCGGTGCCCCAGAGGTAGATGGGTCTGCGGCCGAAGTTCGCGGTGAGGATCCAGGAGAGCATGACGAAGATCATTTGGAGGGCCGAGGTGATGAGGCCGAGGGCGAAGGCGGTATTTTGGGGCATGCCGGCCTCTGTGAGTTTCGCGCGTTAGTGAATGTGTGTAAGGGAAGGAGAGAAGGAAGAAGAAGAAAAGAGGCGAGAAGTGAGTTAAGTAAGGAAGACGCACGCTTGAAGAAATATACAGCTTGGTTAGCGATGAGGTTGCCCGCGAGATTCTGCGCGGCGTAGATACCGCAGACGATGAGCGTGCGGCGGAGGTCGGTGCCGCGGAAGAGCTCGACGTAGTTGGGGGAGATGACGTTCTTCTCGAGCTCGACGACGCGGCGCATCATAGCGACGACTTCGCCGGAGTTGAGACGAGATTTGCGGCCGAGACGCTCGATGGAGCGGGCGGCTTCGTCGTGACGGCCGCGGCGGACGAGCCACCAGGGGGATTCGGGGGCGAGGAACATGAGGATCATGAGGGGCGTGGGGAACATCCATTGCAGGGCGATGGGGATTCTGTGTGATGATTCGATCAGCTGGAGAAGGGAGTACCGTTGAGGGGGTGAGTGGACGTACCTGTATGCGTTCCTGTCGAGACGTTCGTTGTACACAAATGTGACAGCGCCGACGATTATACTGCCGATAGCCCAGAACATTTGGAGGACCTGCGTAGCTGGTGCGCGGAGCTGGAGGGGGACGATCTCACTGCAGTACGCCGGAGCGTTGGCAATGAAAATACCCCAAGGGATACCCTCGAGAAGCTGACCAACGAAGAACACGCCGAGCGAGTCGGCGAAGTAGGAGACGAAGATGGTCGCGTTCATAAGAGCGAGACCGAAAAGGGTAGCCCAGCGGTAACCCACTCGGCTGGTGATAGGGCCGGCGAGGAATACACCGATGAGGGCACCAAGTTGACCTCCCATTTGCAGGGCGGACTGCCATTTGGTCACAACAACGTAGTCGCCTGTTGCATGGTCGAGGACACCGAATCTGTTGGCGAATGCGGGGAGAGCGAGGAAGTTTCCCATGAGGAAAACGTCGTAGGATTCCATGATCTGAGTGAGTGGGATGTGCGTTTAGTGCGGTGCCGGGAGCAGAGTCAAAAGAGACTGACGATGGTGAAGGACATAACGAATGCCCAGAAACAAGCCATGGGGTACGCCTTCATCGCCTCCCACGGCGTCATGGCGTGCTCAGCATTCTCTGCCTCAATCGCATCGTTCTTGAAGTCGGAGATAGTAGCCTTCGCATCCTCAATATGCTTCTCGTTGTCGAACGAACCCTTCGTCTCGGCTTGTGTGTCGGACATGGTCGTGTGTGATGCGTCTGTGTGCCTCGAAGAACAGAGGAAGCGCGGGGTTTGGGACAAAGGAAATGCTTTTTTATCGCTGGGGGCGACGGAAAAGCGAGTCTCCAAAAAACAGAAGCCTGAGAACCCCCACACAACATATATACCGCCGGTATAGCGGGAGTGATTGGCGGTCCGGTGCCGTGGGGCTCCAGCAGGTGACCGTATTCCATCTGATCCCGTTCGCGGGTTTCCTTCTAAAAGCACCGAAAAATCACTGTGAATCGATCCGACAAGGGGCCGTGGGGTACCGTGGGTCTTCGTGGGAAGGAAGGAAGGAAGACAAGAAGATTATGTTTAAGGCACCCATCCGAAGAAGGGCTCATCCAGCTTTAACTTGGTGAACACGAACGAAGTGAAGAATCTGCGTTGAATTCAAGTGTAAAAAGACGTAGCCATCAATGTTGGTGAAAACAAGCCGCCGACAAACACGGCCAAATTACCCCGACTTGACTCTTGACTTGCATCTACTACCCGTCCGTCCCATGTGGCGCGATGAAGCGGTATCCGGTGCGCGCCGACTCATGGGTTCTCAATCGCGCGGGTGTCGCTAGCCTGCTCTGGCCTTAAGCCCTATATGTTTCTCCTTTCTCTTCAACCCCAAGAAGAGATTCGTCGACGTCGACTTGCTCAATGTATAGCTGCAGTCCTATTTCCGAGTCTCGTATCATCATGGTGAATTTCCAACCTCATGATATCACCGCTTGCGACGCAGCTTGTGATGAATTTTAGCCGCTACCATATGCATATGCAATGTGCATGCATCGTCGACGCTTGTTTCGCGACTCTCGCCTCCATACTTATTGCTCAGGTTGACTCATTTGCCGTGAAGGTTTTTCAATTTCCAGGCACCGACTTTCAAGACTCTTCTATTTCAGTCTATTTCTCTCTTGGTACAAATGTCAAATTGAACGGATTCCGGGTGTTCCGGATCCGCATTCTTCGGGTTCTAATTTTTCGACACCATCGAACGGTCGCTAGTTTTTCTCGACCAGGCTGCGAGCGCCTTCATTGGGTAACCATTTCTCCAAACAGCGAATTCATTTTATCCATCTGGCGGTGGTTGGAGCGAATCGCAACTTGCAAGGTGCTCACTCCTTCTTTCTCTTCGTCATTATCAACCGCATCTCAGAACGTCTCAATCACAACGGGCGGCTGACGGGCGGTATCAGCGAGCGCTCAGCAGATGCCGCCGTTGTGATCGCTGAATTATTGCGGCGTCAAGTCGCCGTCGGCTCATATGGGCGCGAAACTTTAAGGATCTCTTGGGGCGGTTGAAGCATACGAGTCTCCTTGCAAGACGAGCCAGCCGTGTACTATTCTGCAGCTGATAGGTTTTCACTTTTGCACACATTGGAACCAAACTAATTCTAGTCTCGTTCTAAGGAGATTGTACGGTTTTCCAAGTACTCTATCAGTGCTGAGTCCAGCTCGCTTTTACATGGATCGCCGGATGAAAATTCAAATGAGGTATGTACCTCGCTGCTTTCTCGTCCAGTCCTTACGGATGTGCCGACAAACAGGATACCTATACTTGTAGAGCCACCACATGGGACAGCAACTGCGAGTCGCCATGTTCTATGGTAGGGTTGTGGTCGGTTGTGTGCTCCGTTGCAGCAGGTGAACCTCAATCGAATCTTTGCCGCTCGCACTCTAAAATTCATCTCATATTTTTGCGGTATACCCGCCACCCTCTTGTGTTTGACGAAGCGTTTCTTTCCTTCGGCAGAAAGAACTGAAACTCATCTGATGTCGGATCCCTCGGCATAGGATTCCGCTTCGTTCCGTCAGGTATCCGAACGGTGCCGATAGATTTCATCCGCCGTCAATCATCGGAAGCCACAACTGAGGAGAGGGGATCCGGGAACTTCGAGCTATGCTCCTGCTTCTACTTCCACCAGCCAACTCCTGACCTGACATGACTTTGCTAACGGTGCGGACCGGAAATACGCTGTCATGATGCCATGGTTCATTATCGCTGTCTAGTACCCTCTTGTTTGGGAAAGGTGGGTGAGATAATTAACTCACTTATGTACGCATACTTTTCGCTGCGGGCCGTATTGGTTCTGTAATTTTCGCACTTCCACGCCGGCACCGTACGTTCTTTGCGTTTCACCCGAATTCTGGCTAAATACGCTCTGTTTTTTTTTTCGGGTTGAATACCAGGTAAGCTTCTATGTAGTGTTCAAACTGCGAGCAGCGTCTCTTGAATTCAAGTCTCAAGACGGGCTAATACCTCGGCGGTCAACAGGTTCCATGCGTACTTATGTACGTATCTTATCTTCTTCTCCACAATCTGATAACAGAGAAGTCGGCGATTGTCTTATCAATTTTTGTCTGTTTTTGCTGCGCCGCCTCACTTCGACCTCAGATAAGACCCTGACCTGCTCGAAACGAATCTTTCACCAATACTGTCCCTACCTCTGGCCTTGCTGAAGTCTTACGATTGCTGGATGAACTTAACAGTGATTCCAATCGTAATCTGATAACAAGTCGTCTGACATCGCTAATAGACGCATTTGGGCTTTCCTTCCCTCGCCATTCGCCTTCGTGTCGTTCGAAAAAACTTCTCGCCCTCTCTCATTCATCGCCCTATAAGAAGAGCACATACATACGTAGCCATGGGCGGCAACCCATCTTACTCTACCTCCGCGTCAAATGGACCACCACACCACCACTGGCGTCCTGGCGCAAAAAGTAGACCCCGACCGCATCCCGCGCATCGCCCTAGCCAACTTGTACCCTAAACAAGTATGGTATTTCCTGGCTACCTTCATCGCGCTCGTCGCTGCTTGTCATGCTCTATCTATGCTCTATGCATACCTCACGCGGAACCACCCCCCTCCTCGACGCTCTAACCCCGGCAAATCGAATGATGCAGTGCCGGTGGCACCTGAAGCTGAGGAGCCTGGCGCCGGCCACGTTTCGCTCACCCGCCTCCCTATCGCCCTGCTGAACCTCTTCCGCACCGTCGCGTTCCGATGGTCCGTCGTGATATTGGGATCCTATACGATCAATGTCGCAGACTTCTTTCTGGCTGGGATGTACATCGCGGGGCTGTTTACGTGGACTTTTATCAATTGTGCGTGTTTCTCTGAGTTTCACCTTACCTTGTCCTCTCAGTTTGCTGCCGACTCACCTTCGGAACGGGTAGCTGCAAATCATTTCGGGGTGAAATACGACCCCAAGTACTGGGCGAATCGATGCTCGCATATCGCTGCGACGCAGATGCCGTTGATGACGGCGTTCGGGATGAAGAATAATTTCATTTCTTGTGCGTCCAGTTGAAACATAGTTATCTCAACCCCGGACTACCATGCTGATGCGGGAAGTTTAGTTCTCAGTGGTGTCAGTTTTGATAAGGTACGCAGAATCCACTCTTGGAAATATCCGACTCAGACTCGTTCCGTCCAGCTCGAACATCTACACCGTATTTCCGCCCGCGTTATTGCAGTGATGTTTTGGGTACACGGGTTCGGACGAGTGAGCCATGCATTTGTATGTATCTCGACACTCACGACTGAGTCGTTTGGTCACACAGATTGTGCTCCCGTACGTGTTTGCATGATGATATCAGTAAACCTCGTTCAAAACTTACTGCTCGCGGCCTTCATTTTCGTAGCTTGAACGACGATATGGAAACATATTGGTTTCGCATCGGGGTCGCAGCCGCCTCTGCATTCACCCTTCTCTGTATCCTCTCCGTCCGCCCCCTTCGCTCTCGCAACCACGAAGCCTTCATGTATATCCATCTCACCATGGGTGTTATCACTCTCGCTGGCACGTACATCCATGCCAACGAATTCGGGTGAGTGATTCCTATGCATGCATATTGCGCTTGTAAAGCATCTCGCCGGTGTACAGTGGCTGATTTGAATCCAGGTACGGCGTATATATCTGGCCATCGATGTTCCTCTGGGGTCTTGACCGATTTCTCCGACTTGTCCGCATCGCGTTCGTCAACTCGCCTCTCTTCCCGTTGGGAAGAACGGGCGACATCGACGCAAAATCAATCCTCACCTCAAGCGCAACAGTGACCGTTCTTTCTCCCCACTTTGTCCGCATCCTCGTCGACGCACCCGCGTATTTCCTCTGGCGGTGGCGGCCGGGTCAAAGTGCCTACATCACTATCATCGGCGCGTACCCCACATCCATCACAGAGGCACATCCGTTCACCGTGGCCGATGTCATCGACGGACGTGAAGGCAAGACCGGGCGTGGTTCAATGCATGTTTCAGCGGGGAGCACGGAGAAGGAAAGTTCAGAAGACGGAAATTCGAGTGGTAGGGATTCGAAAAACGGCGTCGAAAAGTCGGCTACAAAGAAACCGCGATTGATGTTCATCGTGCGCGTGAGGGAGGGATTTACTCGGCAGCTCGTTGACTCTGTGCTGGCGAGACCTGACAGCAACACGGGTGTGAGCAGAGGGTTCAAGGCGTTGATAGATGGCCCGTATAGCTCTCCGCCAAATGTGAGAGGATTTGAAACCGTTTTGTTTATTTGTGGTGAGTTGAACTGGTTTCCTCGTGGTCTTGACGATGGAGGCCACAATTAAATTGCTTTCTTGACAGGGGGATCTGGCGTTTCGTTTGCGCTGCCGCTCTTCCTCGATTTGATCAGGTGGGTTATGGAATTTGATCCTTCCGGTGAAGAGGGTTCATAGCTTTGTTATAGCGCATCTCACGCCAGCCACAACCCCTGCTGCCAACGCATCGTATTTGTTTGGGCAATTCGGGATCCAGGTGATGCCATTCCTTCGATTAATTCGCAAACTCAGTTACTTACCGCATAACAGACCAGGTAAATTGGATCGCCGAGGCCGTCACTCACGTTCTCGCAGGACGCGATGAAAGTACCTCCCATCTTCCAGTAATCGACATTCGGCTTCACGTCACTACTGCCGTGGAAGATACTCAGTCTTTCGAGGGCGAGGACCGACCATCGCAAGCTCAACCGGCGGATGCAGAAGTCGCGGGAGGAAAAACTGTGGTCGGCACGGACCCAAACCCCAATATCGCACGGGCAGAGAAAATAGATCCAACAGCGAAAGACCGTTTCCTTGCGGTCCCCGGCGTGCAGCTCATTTACGGCCGACCGGAGATCAAGGCGATCATTCAGACGGAAATCAAGGCGCCTGGTGCGAGGGGCGGGGCGATTAGTGTGAATGGTGCGTTGTGCTCATCATGTAGCACCATGTTGTCAATGTGTACTGACTTCCATTGAAGTTTGCGGAACTCTTGAGTTAGCGCACAGTGTGAGGAGAGCAATGAGTGGACAGGTTGGTGAAAGATTCATGGATGTTTTGCGAGGCGGCCCAAGCGTTTCGCTTCACGTTGAAGGGTTTGGGAACGCATGAGAAGGGTCGGGTTCGGAAGGATGGATGGATGGAATACACGTTTTTGGGCCAACGACATTGGTGTAGGTTCCGATTGACGATTGAGAAGGAATAATTAGATGAGGAGTGGAGGTAACACAAAACGGAGAATTCCCTGCAAAACTGAGAATCCCCTGGCATTTTCAAGTTTGAAAAGTGTCTGTTCGGCGTCGAATGAAGGTGACGTTTCGGTTTCGAGATTAATTAATTATGCAGAAGTCGATTCGGAGAAGCTTGTGGCGATCCTCGTAAATCCCGCCAAGAGGAGAAGGCTGTCGTGTATGTACGAGTATGTAAGGCGGCGTCGTTCCTCGGAGGGCAACGCGTGGCTACGCGGCGTTGCATTTCACACTTAGGCGAAGCTGGCTCCAGCTAGGTCCTTCCGATCGTCGCCAGTGTTTCACACGCAAAAAAAAAAAACTGGGTGCAGAACGGTTGGCCGGGTACAAACGACAACACAAATGTACATACAGTTCGGTACAAACGAAACACCATCGAGGTAGAACATAGCAAAAACATAGCTCGTATCGTAAACAACATCAAGGCACCGAGAGCGACTTGTATGCGCATAAGTGAATTGGTGTCAGCAGAACAACGAATAGCGAATGATAACGAAGACAGATGAAGGCAAAGCGAACAATCATTTCAAAGAACGTAGCTTCTGAATAACATCCTGCATATCATTCTGATTCCACTCGCCCATCCACCCCTCCTTCGCCTCCTTCCTCGTAACCTCCCGAGCAGCGTATCCGAATCCAGGCCCGCGTGCCGCGACGACTGCCCCACCTTGTGGTTTGGCCGCATTCATGGCGACGAGGGTATCGAGGAAGGGCGTGTCGGGTCGGTATTGCATGTACGGAGAGGTAGAAGAATCGCGGACCGGGCTCGTGTTCGTGGGGGAGTTGGAGTAGTGGTTGTGCCAGTTTATAGAGGAAGCGGTGGATTCGTTACGGGCGTGAGTGTAAGGGTTGGCGTTAGGGGAGGAATCGGCATGCTGATGATGAGAATGAGGAGGGGGAGATGAGGCATAGGTGTGAGAATGGGGTGTGCGTGAAGGTGCGGTTTTGGGACGGGCACCGTTGACGGACGGGGGTAGGGATGGAGCAATGGGTGTAGGGGGTACGCTCCATTCGTCGCCGTCGGCATCGACGTCTTCACCATAATCATCATCCGTGTCTGGCGGTTGCTGGGGTTCCGGGGGGAACTGGCTAGACGGCGGCCGAGACGCGGTGGCAAACTCGATGGGGCTCAAAAGCCGTGATTGGCGGTGAATGTGTGCATCGTCGGCCAAGGCGCCGTCGTCGGAGTAGTAGCTCTCCTCCGAATGCCTCCCCAAAGAAACTTTGTCGGCGCCACGCCCGAATGGGCGAGAGAAATCGGTGACGAGGACGCGAGCGTCAGGGGAGGAAGTTTTGCCCAGCATGCGGGCTGCTTTGTTGGTGGGGCGGTGGTGACGGTGTGGCATGTCGTCGAAGGGGTGGACGTTGGTTTCGTGCAAATTAGACATGATGGGAGGTGGGATTTCGTCATGGGGAGAACTCGATGCGAGGCTACGGGTCGTGGGTGACGGGGTGCTAGCGGGAGTAGCTTTCCTCCGCAAACTGAGGAATGAAGAAATCGACGGACGTCGCTGGGGAGGTGGCTCTGCGGCAGACGGCGAAGTAAAAGCCCGCTCTCGTGTTTGGACAGGACTGGGAGTAGTGGATGTCTTTGTCTTCTTCGGCTTTTTGTCGAGTTTGAGCAAGGGCTTGGGTGCCTTCACCGCGTTGCTCTCGTAGGCGACATACATGGAGGGAGGAGACCGTGGTCGCGGTCGACTTCTCGTGGAGCCTTGCGACTCGGAATTTTGAGATCGAACTCGGGACAGGGAGGTGGCGGACGAGGTGGAAGCAACAGACATCGTGCGCACGCGAGCACAGTGGACGGCGGCGAGGAGTAGGTGGGGGTAGAAACCAAAAGTCAGGCCTATACGGAAGGGAAGGAACTATATCCGTTCTCTGGGACGCGCTTGATGTGATCTGGAGATCCCGTCCTGTCGGCAAACCAATCATGATGCTGATAGACGCGTCGAAGATCAATGAAGACGAAGCGGAGGTCCGGCTGACGACAAAAGACGATGTAAGGCACGGAGCATCGAGTTCTTTTCGTTGGGATTGGTTGCATAGGCTGCAATGATGACTATAGACACTCTCCTCCACTTCCGCTCCTGCACTGCGACCTTTTTAGCTTGACAAGATATAATCATTGGAGCGGAATGAGATTGACATCAACCATGAAAATCTCCATTGGGATGCGCGATACGACCAACGTCCACGACTGGTCATTGAACCAAAGGAGCTGCTTTGAGAAGTTCAGCCGCATGCACCTGAGTGGTTACCAAAAGGCCCGCCGTAGATACGCAGCGGGGAACGCGGCCCATAGGCCGAACGAGCGTAGACTCTAGAGAGAGTTCAGAGTCCAAAATAACCATAGTGGCGCCTGCGGTGGCCGTTACGCGTTTCACTCAGGAATGAACGACGAGTACGGTGTATGATAACTGCGAAATGTCACCGTCTGGCCGGCGACGGCAGACGTACCATCTCGCGGGATCGCTAAACGCAAAGCGCCGCGGAGGCTCTCGGTTGCGCTGTCCACGACAGTTCCGCGAAGTCAAAAAGGCACATTTAAATTGTTTTTCGCACGAACGACTTGAGATGAAGCGTTGCGACTGGGTTGGCAGGAACTTGAAAGGTATGTCGTCGTTGCGAAGCCGCTTGAAGTGGAGTACTTGAGAGAATGCTATCTTTGTCAAAGTTCGGTCATTTATAATTTTTGGCCAGTGACGCGTTGAAGGGACAAGAAAACGACGGAATCAGATGACTGCAAAGCGTCAGCTGTGTAGGACTCTGTAGAAGTCCACCTGATTTCTAGTAGGCGGCCAATAAGTTTAACAACGACTGATCGCACACTATTCGGACTGAATAAACTTCAAGAAATCTGGTAGCGAAGGACAAGAAACCTGATCAAAGCGCGAGTGGAACCAGTCGGTCATCGGGCTGAAGCCCTGGCTAGATCGGGGATCGTATCGCACTTGAGCAGACAGGTTGAAAAGTGAAAGGCAGAGAGAGGAAGGAGGGAGAAGGCAATGTGGATCTGATCATTTGCGATAGTTACCGGTCCGGTCCGGTACCAAATGATGCGACTAGGCGATGTGACTACGTGACCAATACGTGACCGCCTCTCTTCTCTTTTGCCAGTCCAGTCACTGCCAGTGAATGGGCGCCTTAACCTCAATGGGCTCCAGGGCAATCCCATGGTTTGGACCTGTTCTTCCTCCTTCAAAGTTCCACTCCGAATCAAGCACACCCCATGAACCGTGAACGTCTCGTCTTGGGCTCCGCATCGAAAGCTCCGATTCTCTCTTTGCGATTTTCAAGGCAATTTCAAGATCTCATTCGACTCGGGAAATTTTGTCCTTTGCAACCTGATTTGCGGCGACCACCCGCTCAATATTCCGTAGCACCGCCAGCAGATTCGAATTATCTATGTGCTTTCTGGCTTGGGTAATCAGCGGCGGCGCCGATCAAAAATTCTGCGGCAGGACATTTTCTCAGCTACAACGTTTCCTGGGGCAGTACCCCATTTCTCGACGACATCTCAGTCTCATGGTACAGCGTCTCAACGACGGCTAATCCTCGTGGTCTCCATATATAACGATTGCCAAGAGATTGCCAAGAGATTCACAAATTTATCCTTTCAGCCGTCGCTTGGACGCTGGCATCTCTACGGAGCTGAACCCACTTCATTCAAAATCAAGAATCATGAACGCTGGATGCACCGATCTTTGCAGATTGACGCAACATCGGTGCATTGGGAGTATCCCGCCTCTATGAATTACATAACGATTCCCCAATCGTGGCAAAAGCCATCTCCGTCCCATGATTCAAGAACCGTCGGGTGAAGTTCCCCGTGTTGGTCTTGGGATCTTCTGCTCGATTGTTCCGTTCAATTCTGGATGTCATCCCTCGTGGTTAAGCCGACACATCGAGTTCTCGGGAACATGCTGTCCTTCGTCACTCCCCTGTAAAAGGCCGAAAATCAAGCGGCGAGGCATATAATGAGGCGTTGAGCCATTCATCTATTCGGGCAGTAAGCAAGTGAAGCCACCTATGCGGTTTGATGTCTTTGTTTCGTTCGTCATTAGCAGCGGCGTTGCGCTTGCGCAGAGTCCGGTGTGGAGCCAATGTATGCGTTGTGCTATATGTTGAATATCAATGGCTGACGATTTATGACTTGCGTTCTGAAGGTGGTGGTATGGGCTGGACAGGGCGTACGTAGGAATGCCTGCTGACTTGATTTTTCATTGATGTTTCTTCCTTCATACATCAGCAAAACCGTGAAGTTCTGGTAAGGCCTTATAAACCCCATAAACCCGCAAAACCGCTATAAAGGCCTATCAGCCCGGTGAGTTTTCACCGGGGCTTATAACTGTTCCCCTTTTCGGCAATAAATCCCCACCTTGAATTACAACGGATCCCGATTCTTACAGCGCTTTTGTGCATTGATACTTAATGACAACCATGATCGGAAACCGAAATCACGCCAGAAAATGCAGAATAAAAGGAATATATTGGATGCAAAATAATACAGAAATAGGATAGAAGAGAATACAGGCACTGGAAATCATTCAGAGGGGGGTGTTGGAGTTGGGCGCGTCCGCTTGGCAACGCGTTGGCGATTCATCACCTCGACTTCGTCTTCGCTGTCGTCCGAGGTATTGTCTGATTGTGAATTGGAAGTGAGGTTGCCGAAAACATCCCTGCGTGCAAAGCAAGACCGCAGGTCAGCATAGCAGAAAAAGGGAGTGAGGGAACTGACTTGTTAAAGCGGTCGAGAATCGCCTGTCCTTCATCATCACGCAAGCTCTCAACGACCTTCCAATAAAACACGCGGTATGAGAATTCATCGTCCATAAGGTTCCACTCTTCCACGGAAGACATCGCGAATCGGACCTTGATAAATGTCAGCAGGTAACCACGCAAAAAACCGGAAACGCGTACCTGACATGCGACATATGCAATGTCGCGGGCGGTGAGGGCTGTGACACCGTTAATGGCAGCATTGCCTGCCTTGCCTTTGCCAGAACCGGCGGGCTCGAGGGCGGCGCTGGGTCCCAGATAGATGTGCCGAACAGCCTGGGAGAAGTTTCGTTACGACGTCAACGTGGAAGATGATGATCACTCACAGCACGCATAGTGTGTCCTTGTAAATAGCCGGCCTCCACGTTTTCCTTGTCGTACACCTGCCCCCACGCAAACATGAAGGCAGGGAGCTTGCGACCCAGAATCTTGAACTTCTTGTCGCCTTCTTTCATCTTCTCGTATGTTCTAAGCCAGGTATGAGTCTGCTTGACACAGACAGGCAAGGACGACACTTACTCTGGAGTGTCGGGGTAGGCGATGGGCCGAAGGGCAGCTGCGGTGACTGGATGATTGAGACCGCGCGGGGCTTTCTTACCTCTCTTCGGAATGGGGGGTGTCAGGACAGGTAACGGAGTCGGGTCTTGACCTGGCAGTGGCGGCGGCGGCGGCGGCAAAAGCCAGTCGAGGATTGCAATCTTGAGACCACCAGTATCATCGCTTCGACAACCTTTCGCTCCTGCTTCAAGCTGAACCAGATGGTAAGCGGAAATCGCCATCCCGAGTATGACATACCTGAGCGCAAGCAGACCGGCGCGTCTGGACATCGCCTCCGAGATTGATCATGTCATCAGCCAGCCCAGGGATGACTGCCTTCAGAATCTCCCAGATGTCGAAGAAGCGACGCTCCCTAGGTCCGAGGTAAGTAAACGAAAAGAGATAGACATGAAATGGTACTCAGGGCCCAAAGCTTCAGGTGCGACGCGCTCGTCGGGGTCGGTGATCTCGTACCTGACACCAAACTCGACGACAGGGTGGAAGCGCTCGAATGGACCGCAGCCATTGCGGACGAGGTTGCGGCCATACCAGGCGTATGTGGGCGGGTCATCGTTGTCGTTGCGGTTCGCTGCGGCTCTGCCAAGCAATCACAAACACTTCGACGATGATCGCCGCAGCACACTCACTTTCTCTTCTTCTTCCCCTTGTCCAAGGCTGAAGCCGCGATCTTGGCCTGGACTGAAGCGCGTGTAGCAGCTCGTATCTCGTCGATTGTAGGGGGTACGGGTGAGCTCTGGGTAGCGGTAGGGTTTGCGGAGTCGGACATTGCTGCACAGGTGAATGGGGGGGAAAGACAAGATGCGATGTGACAACTGTTTCATGCGCAAGCTATTTATCATGTTGTCAGGTTCTCACGTCGGGACAACAAACGCATGTCACATGTGCGCGCGTCTTCGCGTTTTGCGCGATCGATGATGCAGGTGATTTTCAAATTGTGCCTTTCCTTGAATCCGCCTAATCTTCCTTTTCAGTCTTTGCCCTCCCGGAGGCCTAGGACGATTTCTGTAAGCATTCCAAGGCCATTCCAACTTCAGCGAAGTCAAACGGACAAATACTCATTCTTTCCCCTCCATTTTTTCTTCTGCCGGCAGTATTGTATAAGAACCCTCAAGTTTTCAATTATCCGCCAAGCTATGTACAACGATAGCGACGACGACGCGCCTGTCCGGGTAATCTGTGTATGTCTACTTTTGAATGGGTGGAGGCTCAGTCAGGGCTAATTTTTCCTCCCCTAATATAGCGCCCTGGCACCACCTTGATTCCGGGACTTGTTCCGCCGCTGCGCCGCACACTTTTTGCGCAGGATGTATTTCACGAAGACGACCCGATTCGACCTGTTTATGTGAGTCCTGCCTGTCCTTTAGTGCTCCATGCCATTTTGAGTTGCGAGTCAGGCCAATACCATGGAACTGCCAGACAAATATTCACCTCCGGCGAGCCCCTTGGCGTCGCGTCAAAAGAAAAAATTCTCCGGTTCCGAACGCAAACCCCTGCCAACTCAGATTTACAAACCAAGCCGTCGCGGCAGCGGAGCAAAACAGCCTCCATCAAGCCCCTCGTCGTTTGCGGTAAAATCTGAGCAACAAGTTATTGAGGTCGTACAGCAGATTTGGTGCAAGTATAATGAGGTATGTGTTCGAAGCACGATTTGATTCCTATATTGCAGCTCATTTGATTTTTCTTGTGAGCAGACTCACCAGCTTTTCGTCCAGTACATTCAATTCGCGTTATTTCGGGGCGATGCTCCTGTCTCGCTCAGCCCCACTGCGGTATTTCGAACTTGGCAAGGCAGTCCTACGGCTGACGATCGGCCATTTTGGATCACCATTAACTCGGGCGACAATACAGAGTGCCGTTCAGTACCTGAGGAATTTGCGCTCGGTCGGGCAATCCTGCTTTCAAAGCTGCGCGAAAATCTCACAGTTGCCGATGAATTAGTACAATGGGCGAAGAAGGTCCGTTCCCCTTACTGTTTCTACCCCTCAATGTGAATGAATAATTGTACAGAATCATGCGGACCCATTTCGATTGGAACATGCAGACATCCGCTTTCTCCAAGACAAGGCTCCTGAAGACGTCCAAGACGACCCTCAATATTGAATTTTGTACAGCTTTGTACTCCTTTCCAATATATTTATTATCACAGATGTTGAGGGCGACTCGACCCACCGCCATTCTGCAATGAGGGTTTTCCTCTATGGCGGTCCGGATGCACATTAATTAATTCCCGCAACATTTGTCACTTTTCGGCCGATCCGCAATATAAATAGCCGTTTTGACCGAAATGCCGCAACATTCACGAGAGATAATCACCTCGTTTATCTTGCGGCATTTCGGTCAAAATCCCGCAACATAAACTTGCGGAGTCAAAAATCCCGCAAGATACAAAGTTCGAATTTTTTTTCCCGCAACTTTTGTCCCTTCCGTTCTCAACATCCGCAAGTTTTCAAAGTCAAAGAGTGTTACCATTAAAGGGAGCGCAGGTATGACCCTATCAATTGTACGATGGTTCAAGAGGCTCAAAGGCCAACGATTGTAATAACGAGCGTGTGGAATTGCCACTAATGGTAAGCATAGCTAGACTACAAGAGCAAGAATGATGATATACACAGTGAACCTGGTATCATGAGAGCATAGATAAGTACGAGGGCATTCTTAATTTACCTATCCTCTTCCCGGGCCGTGAGGCTCAGACTCTCAAACGGATTCCAGGCTTCCAACTTCGAATACCCAAAGGAATATAAGGAATCTGTCTGGGTCGGGTGATTGATAGCTTCTGCTTGCTCTGCTCCCATGTTGGAATCTCTCCCAGGAAATTCCATCGAAGTACATGCAGGGGACTTGAAGAAGAATTACCTGCGATGCTTCTTGGTTTATAGACTGAATCTGAGTCCTGTCGTGTCGTTTTCGAGAATTCTGAACCGCGTGTCTTACAGTGCTGATACCCTATGTTCACCTAGTTGAATTCCGGATGTTGACAGTCAATAAAGTGGCTTGCTCGCGTCGTGACTACGAAATATATGAAGAACTTCGAAGTGTTGGTTTTCGTGGCTGTTCCGGTGCTTCCAACGACTGGCGAAAGTAAATGGTTTCAAACGCATTTCCACGGAGGACGTGGATATTTAGCTCTATAATGCACAGGAGGCCCATGAAAGTATGTTTCACTCGTTGAGAATTCCTGAAGTTTCTTCCCTGGGACACAGCATCGGCACAAGCTTTAGGTCTCCACCTTTTGGGAATTCCGAGTCGTACATTGCCTCCTGCTCAATGCAAACAGTCACATAGCATAGATTATTCAGCCTATCGGAAAGCCAGATCCGAAATCTGCCTGTACATGTTCAAATCAATGAGGACTCACTGCTACAGAGTCAAAGCTGCTTACCTATCGCCGAAACTGGCAGGGTATTTAGGGAGAAGTCAGAATTAGATCTCTGCCCACTGAGGCAATGCCTCCAAGCTTACTCTGTGGCCGTTGTAGAGCCCAAGACATTTTTCTCGCCCAGGATAGAAGTCGGTCAATGAAATTGAGTTTCCGTGGAGCATCAAGTATTTCTTCAACGAGCTCTGCCTGTGAGTAGCTGGGGTGAGCGGTTGGAGTAATTTAGACTACTATGGAAGAGGACTATACCGTGTTTTGACTGCCCCGGGACATAGCAGCCAGGAACGAATTGTCGAGGATTGAACTGGCTGATAATGATGCGTTCACAGTCGATTCACACGGTTCAAGTTGTTCGCTCCGAGCATACCAGTAAAGCCAAATGGATGAGATTTGGGGATGAGAGAGGGGGAGGTATTCGAGTGATATTGATACCACTAAACAGAGAGCCTGTGGCTCTGATCACAAGCAAGTGAGACAAGTTGTTCAAGGCTAGCAAGTTGCAAGCCTAGTCTATTGGGAGAGAGATACTTAGAGTATGCTTGAAGGATTAATGAATCAAATTTACCTAGTGAGACTACAGGGTCGGAGTGGGATTATGGACTTCTAGTGCTTGAATAGGCCGGCCGAGAGTCTGTTTTCAAAACCAGCTTGTACCAGCACATGGAGCCGCCTGAAGTCAAGTGGGAAGCTTGAGCCTGGGCCTGAGGTGTGGGAGTCACATCTTTTGATACCTAACGGTGCTCACTTGAATTCAAAATCTCGTTGGTTAACAGAGACTGATTCAGAGCGAACCGAGTC
This sequence comes from Favolaschia claudopus, assembly GCA_037176885.1. Taxonomy (NCBI): domain Eukaryota; kingdom Fungi; phylum Basidiomycota; class Agaricomycetes; order Agaricales; family Mycenaceae; genus Favolaschia; species Favolaschia claudopus. Next base: position 1,158,745 of record JAWWNJ010000076.1, read on the forward strand.
CCACGGCCTAGTGCAGGAGAATCTTTAATTTCCAACTTGAACCGAAAAGAAAGCATGTCAAGGCCGGTGATTGGAGCAGGTAAAACGGGGCCACGGGCATTTGGATGCGGCGCTTAGGCAGAGAGGGTTGCACCAAGCTATAAGGGAATTCAACACACCGGATGCAACAAAGGAGTACTAGTGGAGCAATTGACCGAAAAGCACGACTTAACCTTGAAGGGCAGTCTTGCTATCAGTCTCTGAAGGTGCCGTACGTAGTTGGGACATGGTCTATACAATCTGCGGTCTGTCTGATGCTTACACCCTTCGATCTTGAAAACTTGCGGGAAGTTGAAATCGGAACGGAAAAAAGTTGCGGGGAAATTTTTTTCAATTTTGTATCTTGCGGCATTTGCAACTCTGCAACTTTATGTTGCGGGATTTCGACCGAAATGCCGCAAGATGGACACGGTGATTATCAACGACATATCTTGCGGCAATTCCGGCAAAACAGCTATTTATATTGCGGATCGGCCGAAAAGTGACATATGTTGCGGGATTTAATAAAAGTGCATCCGGACCGCCATATTCCTCCTTCTTTTTCTCCTTCTCATGGCCAGCAGCGCAGCCGCGGCGCCGGGAATCGAGAAGTGCGCCTGCGGGAAAGAACTCGATGCCGGCCGCGCCTTTTCACTCCACACTCGAGTTTGCCCTCAAGCTAACGCTGCCCGCCCTGATCTGGCAGATGCTACTGCGGCTTATCGTGCTCGGAAACGTCAGAAGCAAGAACAGCGACTTGTATGTGTCATTTTCGCTATGGGTGGTGTATACTCGAAACCTGATCTATTATCTTTTTTAGAACGCTGCCTCGAGCAGTTCTGGTCCTCCTCCAGAGCCCACTCTTCCTTCAATCGATGCACCGTCGGTGCGCCGCTGTTTCTGTATTAGTTGTGGGATTTATGCTGATTCTCGAATATTGTAGATGGACGAAGATATGCCGTCGTTTGAGCCTCCACCTCCGAGTCCTGAGCCAGCACCACCCGAGACTTCTGCCTCTGGCCGACCGGTGCGGGCGAAACGTCTGACTTGGAAGCTTCTGCAACAGCTTCCCCCCGCGCCCGCGGAATTCCAAGACGTGCCTCCCGACGAACCCGACTCTGACGCGACACCACCGCCCTCGCTTTCAGCTTATGCTTGGGAGGCCGTCAAAACCGTCAAAAACACATTCGGTGTCTATCGTGAATATCCTTGTCATCCCACTCACGATCCCGACAGTACCATTTCCCTTGCTGATCAGTCGGACGTCCCTACCGCTGCCGCTCTACCCCCTCCCTCCGATCCACACATCTCCATCGCTGCGTCGGCGTCCAACCTTTTCGCCAACAATCTCAATCCGTTCCGGAATAAAACCGTTCAGGGCTTCATGGAGTGGCTGTGGTCCGGGTCTATCCTGAAGTCTGTGGGCGAGGGTCAGCGAATCGTCGACTTCATCAATTCCGACAAATTCTCCAGTGAGGAGCTGAAGGGTTTCAACTTCCGCAGCGAAACTGCAAGATTCGACAAACTTATCAATCCAGTGGGAAACGCGGTGGGGAATGCGAGCGGTATTCAGGATGGATGGAGAGAGGTCGACGTAAGCATAGCCCTCTATCGCACTTAAATCTTCTGCCTTGTCGCTGACCCGCACGTACAGGTTCCAATTGAAGTTCCCGATGGGGCGAAACGCGCTGCCTCCGACCCTCTACCAACTTATAGTGTCCCTGGATTGCATTATCGCAACCTCACACAGGCCATCAAAGCAGCTATCGAGGATCCCAGCTCGCGCCACTTCCATTACACCCCGTTCAAACAGTTTTGGCATCGGTCCGAGCACGAAGACCCCATTCCTATCTACGATGAGATTTACTCTTCACTCGCATTCATTGAGGCTCACGAGAAACTCCAGCGTCAGCCTGGCGAACCTGGTTGCAGTCTCGAACGCGTGGTTTTATCTCTGATGTTCTGGTCCGACTCTACGCATCTGGCGAATTTCGGGACGGCCTCGCTTTGGCCCCTCTACCTTTTCTTCGGTAATCAGTCAAAATGGGTTCGCTCAAAGCCTCGTTCAGCCGCCTGTCATCATGTCGCGTATATGCCCAAGGTGTGTGCTGGGGAATTGCTTTTCGTTGAAAGGACCTAATCAATTCGTGAACACAGCTACCGGACGAGTTTTACGATTGGTTCAAGGATCTCACCGGACATTCGCCGTCCGCTGATGTCTTGACTCACTGCCGCCGTGAGCTCATGCACTCTATCTGGCGACTACTTCTCGACGAAGAATTCATTTCCGCCTGCGAGCACGGTATTGTCATCAAGTGCCCGGACGGTATCCTCCGTCGCTTTTATTTTCGTGTCTTCACTTACTCAGCGGACTATCCCGAGAAGTATAGTTTATCTCGATCTCCAATCCATCTGACTCATCGTCTCCTCAGAGTATTGCTTGCGAACATTCGGAATCTTGGTCAGTGCCCCTGCCCTCGGTGTCTCGTCACCAAGGACAAACTGGATCAGCTCGGCACCATTCGCGATGAAAAGAATCGCAGGAAGACTAAACGGGAAGATGACGAAGGACATCGAACCTACGTTCAACGTGCACGCGATTGGATTTATCGCGTTGGGCGCGGTATACGATCAAAGGCGGTGGAACGGATATTGTACCCCAAGTCGTGGGTTCCGACAGCGGTATAATCTCATCTCTAAGTCTTTAACAACACTAATATGTCGTCCAGAGCGCATTCAGTTGCTTGAGCAAATTCGGTTTGAGTATTTTCGACATGCTCGTTCCAGATCTCTTGCACGAATTCGAGCTTGGGGTCTGGAAGGCTGTTTTTACCCACCTCATCCGTATATTAGTCGCTCATGGCGAGGATGCGGTGCAAGCGCTCAACATCCGGCGAGTGTTGCTTTTTCTGGTGTTGCGTTGCACATCCATCCTAACGCTTCTTCAGATATCGCCAAGTGCCTACTTTCGGGCAATCTACTATTCGACGTTTTGTTAACAATGCCTCGGCGATGAAGAAGATGGCGGCTCGGAATTTCGAGGATCTATTGCAGGTCCGTTAGTGCAGTTCAATCGTTCAATGGATCCTAATTCGTGTTTTTCAGTGCGCTCTGCCTGTTTTCGAAGATCTGCTCGATGAACCCCACGACAGCATCATCCTTGATCTCCTATTCACCCTCGCTTTTTGGCATGCCCTAGCAAAATTGCGTCTGCACACAGCACTCAGCGTTGAGCAGCTTCGGGAGACAACGAGGATGCTTGGCCGGCAGTTGCGTCATTTCACTAAGGTGACGTGCGCAGCGTTTGCTACCAAGGAGTTGCCTCGGGAAGAAGCTGCTCGAGGTCGACGTCGCGCGAAAAAGGCGGCCGCAGCATCAGCAGCGGGCGCCAACCCGCCGCGGGCGCAGGAGTCCGGGAGCAAGGCCAAGATATTCAATATGTTCACTTATAAAGGCCATTCGTTAGGGGATTATGTCTTCACCATTCCCTTCTTCGGGACCTCGGACTCTTATTCGACGCAGACGGTGCGTGTTTTAGTTATTTCTTTTCTCATTCTCTAACCCAATCGTGCAGGGTGAACTTGAGCACCGTCGAGTGAAACGGTATTACGCCCGAACGAATAAAAACGACGCCACCGCGCAGATGACACAGCTGGAGCGGCGCGAGTCAGCACTCGCTCGACTCAAGCGTGCCGAGCTGAACCCAGCGCCACCCATCTCGTCTCTCGAAGAACCCGTACCGATACCGACAACGGCGCCCTCTGATCCTGAGCCCGAGCCCACCGGCGGCAAGCGTAAGCGTTCATCCAAGGCGCCTGGCAAGAAGGTCTTACCCACACTGGATTTCGCTGACTCGGAGTCGTTGCCCTATACCCCACCTGAAGAGCACTTCCACATCTCGCTCTGCCGCAACTTCCATTGTAATATTCCGACATGGTTAGCGCAGCATGTGGGTGACCCTGCTGTGAAGGTGCGTTAAATGCCCCACCGTCTCTCTCAATTGACTAATCTCACATAGGACTTTGTACCTAAACTTCGGGAGCATCTTCTCGGCCGCTTACTGCACCCCAACTGGTCCGGGGATGGGCATGAATTCACTAGCGCGGAGCGCTCCAAAATCCTCATTGTCTCCAATCGTCTCTATCGCCACAAAGTCATGCGTGTCAATTATACGTCGTACGACATCCGGCGTGGACAAGACTCGATGAACCCTAGGACTCACGCCGACATCATGACGCTCGCCCCAGACGACGATGACGAGCGTCCCGACCGACACCCCTTTTCCTACGCTCGCATCATCGGCATCTTCCATGTAGACGTCCTTCATAACGTCCCCGGCGCCTCCACCGTCCCCGTTTCCATTCCCTTCCTATGGGTTCGACACTTCCGCCTTGATCCCACCTTCAAAGGAGGCTTCAAGCGCAAACGTCTCCATCGACTGGAGTTCTTACCGGAGTCCGATGACGCCGCGTTCGGCTTCCTTGACCCAAACGAGGTCATCCGGGGCGCCCATCTCATACCCGCGTTTGCGCATGGGACCACCGAGCCTGTGGCTTATCAGTCGCTGGGCAGGCACGAGAAGGAAATGGAGGACTGGAAGTACCAGTATGTTAATTTGTACGTTATTCGTGCCGCACATGTGAGATTTTCTCTCACATTTGTCGACATTTCGCAGTTTCGTCGACCGCGACATGTTAATGCGCTATCTGGGCGGCGGCGTTGGTCACTACCAGGTCCCTGTGCCGGACGCGGACGCTGACGAGCCTTCCCCCGAGGAGGAGGAGGATGAGCTTGATGATGAGGATGAGGAGATGGCGCCGCGGGGCTCAGACGGCGAGAACGACCCAGACGAAGATGACGAAGATGATTTTTTCATGGTGGATCGCGAGGAAGAGGCTGACGGTGATGAAGAACCGGAAGAGCTGCAGGAGGAGAATGAGGACGACGACGACGAAGAGGGGGATCCATGGGATGTGACTGAAGGGGACGACTTTGGACCAGAGGACGGCGAGGACGTTGTGGATGACGACGCTTTGGCTGCATTTGGCTACGATGAATTGTAATAGTTATCATAGATTTATGGTGATTTCTTGTTGGGCGCAGTCAGTCGGAAGAGGCGGGGAAGCTCATCAGCCCATATAAAGGTCTATCTGGGTTATCGAAGGTGTACAAGGCGCTACCAGGCTGTCGACGATCTATAAGCCTGGCAGATGTTTGCCAAGGCATCCATAATCCTTGTAACGCCGCATCAGCCGGGTCTGATCTCGCCCGGCAATACCAGATTTCCACACATTTGCTGATGTAGCCACGACTTGCGTAGCCGGTAGGATATGATCACTATGAGCTTGTGTGAATGTCGATAGGCTTATTCGGGCTCCAGGATCCACCTGCACATTTTCAAATAACTGGTACTCGCAGGTGAGCGTTTCCCGTCTTTCCGATCTCTCATACGTCCACTTAACTCGTCTCTCCCAGTGCCTTCCCGGAGCGGCTACCACCACGGCCACGACCACTACCACTTCGATAACAACAACCTCATCTGCACCAGGATCAACCTCTACCACCGGTCTCAACCTTCGCCTCCTCCCACTCGGCGATAGTATCACCTTCGGACTGCAAAGTTCGGATGGAAACGGCTATCGAAATGCTCTGCACAAACTCTTGGAGCCTGGCAACACTGTGAACTTCATTGGATCTCTGAAGGCGGGTACTATGGCGGATAACGACAACGAGGGCCATTCCGGTGCCACAATAGCTCAGATCCAGCAATTCTCCACAAACTCTGCGGCGCTGCCTGCACGTCCGAATGTAAACGACACATTTATATAACTGCGCACGGACACTTCGAGGCTAACATATCTTTGTCAACAGCTCGTCCTCCTCATGGCAGGCACCAACGACGTCTTCGGTGGAAGTATCTCTACCGGCCCCAACCGCCTCTCCACCCTCATTGACTCCATCTTCTCCGCCTGCCCCGACGCAGCCCTCATCGTCGCCACCCTCATACCGCTCAATGGAGGCCAATCCTCCGTCGATACCTACAACCAAGCTGTGACACAGTTGGTTGCGCAGCGCAAGGCAGCCGGGCAGCACATCTTGTTAGCGAGCATGGCGTCGATTACGGCCGGGGATTTGGCGGATGGGGTGCATCCTAATGATGGAGGGTATGTGAAGATGGCGAATGCGTGGTTCCCGGTGATTCAGCAGGCGGCTGCGAATGGGTGGATTGGGCCGCCTGTGTAGTCTCGCGTCATGTCCACTTTCAATCTGTTCGTTGAATAATACAGCTCTCAGTCGATTCAGACACATTGCGGTGAAATAGCTACAATTGAAACTCGGATTTAAAATTTAAAATTAATGAAAGGCCGTCGTGCATCGTATGTACGATTTAGCGCGGGGCAGCTCCCTACTAGGTGTATCGAAGCGAACGTCATTACATACAGTCAGTGGAATTCGAGGAAGAAAAAGAGACAGATAAGTATTAACCACCCCAGTGAGATAATTACGTGACGCCAATTTGACGTGTTGTGATAGGTTGTGATGGTGACAACTGTGACCGGACGCGTGTCACCCTCTCCTGACCTCCACCTTCGCGACGAATCGTATGCTGTCTATGGTGAGCGCGCTAAGCTTTCGAGGTCAACTTACTGACCTTCCTTGAGCTTCTGCGCCATGGACAGAAGTATCTTGTCTATCCTTCTGCATTCGAAGAACGCCCAAGAGGTACAAATTATGCCACCGGCCTTCGGTGCCTGCTAAAATGATTCAGATGTCGCTCGACCTTCACATCTTGGTCTTGAATATACTGATATCCAACTAACAACCTCTGACGGCGCCGTTCTTCACTGCTACCTACTTCAACAATCACGACAATCTGCTACAAAAATACGACAAAAATCGGGTAATGATTTCCATAATATCGACTCCGAGTTCGAGCCGCTTCTGAACTATGTACGTTGCTCTTCATGTGCTCTCCAACCTCTCTCATATTTCTCCACAAGAACTTACCGGCGGTCGCGACTGTCATAATGTTCCATGGCAATGGGATGGACTACGGTGACTTGATATACGCAGCGAAACGATTCGTGATGCGACGATGTAATGTCTTGATCCTTTCGTATCGAGGGTATTTTTCGCCGTGCTTTCAACCGAATCTCCTCGGATCCTCATGAACCTACGCTTTTTCCAGGTATGGCAACTCGGAAGGAGTACCTTCAGAACGAGGTACGCGAATGCACCTATTCAAGACAATAATGTTCGATGGCCGTCGACAGGTCTTCGCCTCGATGCACAGGCTGCTCTGCATTATGTCAAAGCCGACGACGAGCTATCAACTGTCCCTACCGTAAGCGGGAAAGGAGAGAAAGAAACAGTATCTTCTGAAACTATGAGCAGATGTTATTCGGCACCTCCCTGGGTGGCGCGGTCGCTATTGACCTTGCCAGTCGAAATCCCTCCAAGGTATGCTAGGCGATTTCAATTGCGTCAAATCTCTTACGGCTCTGAATGAATAGATCGATGCGCTCATTGTCGAGAACACATTCCTCTCCCTTCCCCGAGTAGTGCGCGACTGGCCCCTCATCGGGCCGTTCTCCTTCCTCTGCTTTCAAAAATGGAACTCGGCATCGAAGATTCCGCTCATCCCGCCAACAACACCCATCCTGATGCTCAGTGGGACGCGTGACGAAGTTGTTCCCAAGAAACATATGGAGGGCTTATGGGAGATTGCGCAGAAACGGGGAGATGGGACGGCGAAGCGTGACAGATTTGCCGCTTTTGATCGAGGAAACCATCGTGAGTCGTGAGACCTTTTTGGTTTCAATCCAGTTTCTGAGTTAATGTATCTTCGGACAGCGGATACTTTTATTTGTGTTGGTTATTGGAGCGTAGTGGGCGAATTTCTAGAAAGGGTGACTGCAACTTGAGAGTTGCCCAGCTTCAGGGTTCGTTTCGTTCTATTTATCTCTCGGGCCTGAACAAAACGTGGATATTTATTCACTTACACAAACGAACTTATACCATAATCTCGGGTGTCAAACACAAAACAGAACATAAACTCCAAACAGTCTCGCGTACTGCCCTGCTTCTCTGGACAGTCCACTTCAAACTTCCAACGTTTTCTCCGACTCCGCTCCCGAAAATCGCTTCATCTGCTCGTCGGCGAAATCATCTGTGGGCTTTGCCGCGATCGTTGCAGTGGTGGAAACCGAAACTCCCCGTGCGCGTTGCTGCATACCCGGGTTGTCCTGTTCAGATGCATAGCTGGTCCTGGGGGGCGGACTCAAGTCAGTAATCGACGTCGTCGAGATGTGTACCTGGGAAGGCAGTACAAATCAACTGAAAAATGGACTCATGAGCAAAAGCCAATATGACATACTCGAAGCTTGTTCGAATTCTTCGTCGAAGGCACGGATTGGGATCCCATCCTGAAGGAGGGGGGTCGGATGTGGGACGGCTTGAGCGAAGATGCGGGTCGGGCTATTGAAACTGCTGGACGGGATAGCGTTGAAACTTGCTCCTCAGCCGCCCGCGACACAGCGGTGGTAGAAGGCGCGGATCGATTGCCACCGGTCACATAGAATAGGACGATGGCATTGAAGACGACCTGTTTGCGATAAAGATTAACGTCAGAGGGCGATGGGTGGATCTTCAGGAACAGACGTACATCGGCACCGCAACTTGCCAGGCAAACCCAACCCAATTCACGGCCGTGCATGCTGGTCAGAATGGCAATGTTTACCGCAGATGAGCTCAGAGCGGCGGCGGCCGCACTGTTGCAAATGAATTAGTTTGGAACGTGAAACTTGAGATGGGTGCTTCGGACATTAAGTTCTGAATCGCAAGACGACGCAATCTGACATTGGCAAACTTGACGCGAAGGATTGGCCAGCAGAACAAGCTGGTGAGCAGGACATTGACGTAGCTGAGGAGGCATGACTTGGAATGGGTTACGGTCAATGCAGCTGGCGAAGAACTCACAGGTCGTACGCCAAAAGCGAAATAGATGCGCTGGGATGCAAGCCGATTACGCCTATACCCAGAATTCGTCAACCAAGGGAGGCGAACAATAATAATGCTTACATTGACCGTCGCCGCTACGAAATTCCGCGATGCGTCCTGGGGATGGGGTGAGAAATCATCGAAGGAAAGAAACGAACGACAAAAATTCGTGTCAACAGTGCACACACCGAAAAACATGGCCAAAATGACGCCAATGTACAATACAATCGTAACCAGACAAACAAGGTAGACGGGCGATCTAAGTCGCGGCCGCACGCCATTCTCCCAAACGATATAGACTTTCTCAGCTGTACCACACAACTGTGAATCAGTGCACGATGTAGCGAGAGATTGGAAGACATACAGAGGAAGCAATATATGAGCAATTTCGACGTGGTGTAGAACCCGACACAGAGATAGATCCCAGCGGCACATGAAACTCCGTCTCGCCTGAGGCCAACGCCGAATATCAGGATGCCGGCTGTAGAGAACGAAAGCTGGATTATTAGAATCAAAGGCCGGGGAATTGAGGAAGCGTACACGAAAGCAAGAACATGTAGGAATCAAGTAGGATGAGGAGAATAGAGAGGCGCGGCCACGATAAGCTTGCCCAAGCTTCGCGGGTCGTGAGTTTCTCCGCGCACAGTCGACGGGAGAGAAAATGCGTTAGGATGGTTACCCCTGGAAGTGTGATATCAGCGAGAAGTCAACCACGGCCGAGCTGGCCGCGAACATACCGACGAAGTAGATGAAAGCACTGAGCAACCTGTGGCTCGCTGAAGCAAATGTCGGGGGGACGGGGGCGGTCATGGTGGTAGTGGAAGGAAAGGCAGAGAGATTCTGTTTCAAAAGCATCCCGCTCGACGACTCATTGGTCTCCTGTCTTGCGTCGCTCCCATGTCTCGCGGAAGTAGACAGCCTCTCAAGAGCTTTTGGGTTTTGATCGGAGAAAGACTCAGACAGATCGAGAGAAATTTTTTCGCGCGAGTAATGAGTTACTAATGACCGACTCCATCGAGAGAATGAGATATCTTGGAAGATGTCTGAAAAGCATAGAAGTCGCGAGCATGGATTTCGGTGACTGCGCGGATGATTAGCCAAGTCGACTCGGACATGAGGTTGAAAGAGGCGAAGGTATCTCGAAGCGCCGGCAGAAATATAATATTGGGAGATTGCTTTCAGGTTGAAAGACCGGGGGAAGGGCAAGAATACTTAGTACGAGCGCAAAGGCGCGAAACTTCGAAAATCAGAATCGAAGTCAATCCAAAGCCTTCGATCTGTACTTATTCTGGAAATCAAAATAAACGCGGAGTGAGTAGTCAGTGTACCTAAGGTGTTTCTAGTCGAAAAATGGGCATTTGGAGATCCTGTGGCAACTGTATAGCAATCTGTCTTCGCCGCCTCGCACTGTGGAGGAGGGAAAGAGTAGGGTCACACCTCGTCACTACGTCACCCCGTCCATCGCTACGACGTAAACTCCCACTCGTCAGGTAGCCCGATCACCACTAGTAACCCAGCACACCCGGAGCTCGCTGCGCACAAACACGATACTGCAGTGTTAACTGCTAGAGGCAAGAAGGGCTAGCTTAAGTTACAAAACGTCCATGGCTTGAATATGTGATTTTAAGGTATGCATCCTTACTCTTCATCATCTCCTTGTGCAGGTTTTTATCGCCCCGACTTCTTCTTACCAGAGCCAATACCCATCCCAACGCGCACCAGGGTCTCCAGCGACGCACGCCCGTTGACCAAGAGATCCTCATCCCACTCCACCATGTCCTTCTCGAACAGCAGGACGATAGTCGATCCACCTACAAGCACATCCCTCGTCAGCATCTCTCTCGCATCCAAGGAACCGAATGACGCTCACCAAAAGCAAAATACCCAAACTCCTGCCCGCGCTTCACACTCTCCCCCTCCTTCACCGTCGTCTCAATACTACCCACCATCATCGCCCCCACGCACACCGCCATAACCTTCCCAAACTGCGGACTATTAATCGGCACAATCTTCCTCGCATTCTCGCCATACACGTCCAACGCCGTGCGTATCGCCTGAGGCTGTCCCCACCCCCAACAACGTCAGCATCCAGCAAACACCTACACCAAGCTACACGACGAGACTCACATTAACCGTGTAATACTCCCCCGCGATATACGTCATATTCCCAATCGTCCCGTCCACAGGCGAGTGAAAGCGGTGATAGTCCTGCGGCGCCAGTCGGAAGATCGCGAGCGCGCCGCCGGTGTAGCGGTCCGCCTCGTGCTTGTACGCGTCACCGAGCAGACGCGCGACGGTGAATTCGCGGCCCTTGATCCACAGCCGCGTAGCCTCCGAGACGGACTCGAAGGCCATGAAGCGGCAGTCGGCGGCGCTCACGAGACGGTAGGGGTCGTCGAGCTTCTCGACGGGGCGCGCGGAGGGCTTGAGTTTCCTTGTGACACCGAGAGTCAGATTCGTGGGATAGCGGGACAGGAAGGGGTGACATACCGGTAGAAGAACTGATTGAAGGTTTCTATAGACACAGGGTCAGCGATGCGACAAGGACATGGCGACGAGGAACATACTGAATGAGTCCAGCGGGTCTTGAATCTCGTCGACCTTGAGCCCATGGAACTCAATGAATCCCGGTATATCCTGCGCAGACTCGGGTGAATCATACTTGATCCCCTGCTTGATAGACAACGACTTGAGCAGCCGTCGAGCTATCAATCCTTACTGTCAGCCGCCGACTCTCGCGACGTACGAAACGGTACCCACCTCGTCCGCCCTCCATTCGACTTTTCATCCCCTACATACGGAAGCAGGCAAGCTGTCAGCCCGCGCAAGTCGACCAATCACGAAAAACGCACCTTATACAGCAACCGTATCCCCAGCCTCACATACACCTGCATCTTCTCCTCCTCCAACTGCCCCGTCATCCGATTCTGCACAATAATATTCGCAGAGTTCTAGCCCCACATTCATCAACGCCCATACCGCAAATCATAACAAAGAAAGGAAGCAACAACTCACCGCCCCAAGCTTATAATTCCCACTCGAGATCTTCCCCAAAATCCTCGTAAAAAACTTCCTCTGCGCCTGACTCGCCGTCACAAAATTCCCCACCACAATCCGATCCACGATATTCCAGTCCTTGCTCGCACACACCGCGATATGCGTGATAATGTCGATCTCCGCCTTGGAGTTCAGCCGCGGGCGGTGGCAGAGGGGGCAGTTCTGCACGTTGATGACGCGCTCGAAGGACTCTTCCGAGCCCGTGCCGGGACTGCTGCTGCCACCGGTTTGAGAGACGGAGGCGATCTGCGACGCCGAGACGGTCGAGTCTTGCGTCTTGCGGTATCGCGGGCGACGGAAGCGCGACTTCTTGCTCGGGGCAGCGGTGCTCCCACTGGTGCCCGCCGGCGGTGCAGGAGGAGTGCTGGCGGTGGAGGACGCAGACGGTGTCGTCACTGCCGACGACGTCAAATTGGACGACGCCGACGACGAAGCCACATTCGACGATACAGACGCCTCCATCGACGACGACACCGGCGATTCCTCCTCCGCATCCACATCCGACGAAGACCCCGACGTCGTCGTCTGTCTCGAATGCTCACTCCCAGGCGTCGTCGACGGCGACAACAACACCATCTCCGCCGGCTCAGTCGTATACCCCTTGCCCTCCCCTGAAAAGTCCACATCAAGCCCCGGCCCCGCAAAGTCCATCTCCCCGAGCTTCAGGTCACCCCCTCCTCCCCCAGCTCCTCCCGCGTCCGATCCGCCAGGTGCAGGCGACGCACTAACACTGACCCCCGTCCCCGGACTATCCTCATCCACCCTCCTCCTCTCGCTCTGCGGCCGCAACACCTCCGTCTCCAGACACCGTATCGCCTCCTCAAACGTCAAATCGTCCGTCCTCGGGTCCTTCCCAAACCGCGTAAAGAACGAGTCGACGGTGCTCCCCGTCAGGGTCGACCCCAGCGAATCCAGCATACTCGTCATCTCGACGTGCGATACCGTCTTCGTGTCGTCCGTATCGTACTGCATGAGGTATTGCCGCCAGAAGCGCTGGCGCAGCAGCGAATACGGCTGATACTTCGCTCTACATCCCAATCCATCAGCGACCATTCATCAAGGAGGACAAAGAGGAAGCCGACCCACCGAAAAGTAATCATCGGCTTATGTTTGCTCTCCCAAAGCGGTTCCTTCATCCCTACCTGCCCAGCACCAATCTCAAGCTTCAGCTTGTACTCCTTCATCGGATGGTCCCCGGCCTCCGTCTCCGCATACAACGGAATACGCGTCCCCCGCTCGCGCGCAGTGGCGTCCGCGTCTTCTTGCTCGCCTCCCTCCACGTTGAAGGCGGGCACAGACGGCGAGGTCGCGGTGAGACCACCCTGCGAGGACGTGGAGGGGGCAGAAGGCGGGAGCGGCTGCGGGGCATCCGCGACGAGGTCGTTGACATTGAAGGCGCATTCGCCGATGTAGTCGTTCGAGCTGAGCTTGTCCCAGTCCAGCACCGTCAGGCGGGCCTGTGTTGAGCATCCGTCAGCGGCTACGTCACCACAAGATCACAAGAGGACAAGCATACCTCGTACCCAATCTCATACCTCCGTACCTAGAGCGGTCGTCAGCATGAGAATACTACACCACGACGTCGCGAGGAAGACAGGAGGCAAGCTCACTCACATGAAACAACAACTTCTCATCCCACACCGGATTCAAACTGTGCCGTATCACCCTCGTCCGGAACACCTTCTTCCCAAACGAAATCACCACGAACGGGTCCATGTCAAAGGAGGTCCGGGTCACTGTGCATCGCCATCGTCAGCATCGTCCTTGTATCTCGCATCTCATCCCGCAAGACAAGAAGAAGGAAGAGAAAGACAGAAACCACCCACTATTCTTCAACCTCGGCAAATCCTCCGCCCCCGCAATCTCAAGCATCACAATCCCCACAATATCATTCTCCCGCGCCCTCTCGACCTCCATCCTCGCTTTGCCCGGCTTACCCCCCACACCGACATCCCCACCAAGCGAATACGCGCGCTGCGGCTTCGGTCGGCGGCCGCCGCGTTTCTTCGTCGGTTCGGTGGAGGTTTTGTCTTTCTCCTTTTCCTTGCCGTTGTCTTTCTCCTTATCACCCGCCTCCCCACCGGCACTCGCACTCCCATGCCAACTCCTCCTGAACCCCTTCTTCTTCTCCTTCGTCTCCTTGGTCTCCTTCCCCCCCGTCTCGCTGCCAGGCGTCCCAGCACCAGGCGTTGTAGGCCTCGACCTCGACCTCGACCCCAAGAACTTTTTCGGCAGCGGCAACGCAATAAAGCTGGGCCGTTTCTTGTCGTTGGCGGGGCGCGCGGGCGGCGCGGTGGTGGTCGTACTCGTATTAGTAGCAGGAGTGGGAGTGGTGGCAGCGGCGCCGGCGGAGGAGGGCGTGGGCGTAGTGAGCGGACTAGGGCCCGTGGGGGTACGCGCGTCGACGTCGGGGTCGAACTCGGTCGCTGGGGAGCCGGGGATGACGCTGATGGCGGGGGTTTGGGACGCCGAAGCTGTAGAGAGAAGCATAGTCAGCCTGGTTTGCACGACAAGAAGAAGGCAGACATTAACCTTCATTCTCCTCATCTTCGTCACCCTCCTCCAACCCTTCCTCCTCCTCGCCCTCCTCATCCTCCTCTCCAGACTCCCCATCACTTTCAGACGAATCCGACGACAGCCCCCCGTCATCCTCAAAATCAGCGGTGAACTCCGCAAAGGTGGTGGTGCTGGCGTTGCGATTGAGGGGGCTAGTGGTGGAGCGGATGGTGCCGACGCCTTCGGTCTGTGAGGGGGAGAGAACAGATGTAGGTTAGCAGAACGGCAATGATGGCAAAAGAATAGCGGGGGAAAATGAAAGAGGAAAACGAAAATGGCGGGAAGGAAAGAAAGGAAGACAGAAACGCGATTCCTTTGGCTCATCCGTTGCGCACGGTGCGCGAGAGTCAAGGCCGGCTGGACCGACGTTCCCGCTGCCGTGGCTTCCTGCACCGTCGACGGATCGCCCCGCCCGACATCCTCCAATCCAATCCAATTACCCCCTCGTCCGCCTCTTGCGCCACCCCCGCCAACGTTATCACTCATTACGCTCACCTCCTCGCCCTCCACCATACTCGGAAGGCGGTCCAAGCGGGAACAAGGTCTCCGCTCGGCGTTCCCAGCACCCCCGCCCTATGTGGGGTGCGGATGCAGAAAGGGGGGTAGACCGGTTGACGGGGGCGGAGAGGATGGCGGGAAAGATACATAGAAGGGAAGAACGAAGGGAGAAAGACACATAGAGAGAAGAAACAAGGAGGCGACTCATTCGCGTGCCACGAATGACGAAGGTCAAGGCCGCATAAGCCGACATCGACATAAACGTTGCGCTGAGTGAGATCTCCGCGACCACAGCTCCTCGCATGATGATAACGTCCTCTCAACAGCACTCACGAGTGAACGAGGTCCAATTATCGAGGACGGCGGCGGCGCTCGTCGCTGTAAGGCTGCAAGCACCTTGCGACGTATCGGCGAGAGCCCGACTCGCACTCCGCTGCCGAGTCTGCATCAGCAATCGAGCAAAGCGCGTCGACTCCTGCGCGCGCCGCTGGAGCTGACCATAGCTTGAGATTGGAGTTGGGGTTGGAGCTCCTTGCACTTCGGCGCACTGAAGGAACGCTCCGCGACGTACTCCAATCCAATGGTCCCTCCGCCTCCTCCACCACTCAAACCTCCTCCTTCTCCCACTCCCGCCCCCGCCGCCGTCAAACACGCCAAGGATACGCCCGCGCGCCGGCTTCGCGATCGTCCTTCCCGCCGCCGACGACCACAACCCTGCAGCGTGGGATGGGTATCTGTACCGCCGGAGCGGGGTCGAGGGAAAATCCATCCCATAGGCATAGGCATATTCGTCCCGTGCCCATCGTACCAGCGGGAGAAAAAAGAAATGGATTGGAAGAAAAAGAAAGAAGGACGCGCGTCGAAACGCCGCCCGATGAGTGCGTCCGTCCATCGCACATGTTTCACGAAAGTCAAGGCCGCCTAAACGGGATTGCGTTGAGATTGTCGCTGCTGCAGCTCCTCGACAGACCGAACGAGTCTGCATATCCGCGACTAGCTCCAATTACCACTCCTCTCCCGTCGCCGCGGCTCCGTCGTCAGATACGCCGCGCATACGCATACGCGCGCCTGCTTCGGTCGCCAGTGCGCCGCGCAGACGGGGATCCGCTGGGGAAGGGAATCATCGTCATACATTGACGGGGAGTCAGACGCGGCAGCGGGTGATCTGCACATTCGCGCCGCAAGCCTGCGCGCGCTCATCGTACCCAACCCATGGCACGGAAGAAAAAAGACAGAGGAAAGGACGCGAACGCGACCTGAATCGTTCACCCGCCCGTCTCCACAAAACGCAGCCCGCGTCGACCAAACGAAAAACACGCCTCCTCCCCGCAAAGCAATCCCAGAAGAAAAATCAAAACCAAAAAAAAACACCCACCGGCGGCACAGCAACCAAGCTCCTCCTCCCGCTCCCCCGTGCCGTCTTCACCAACCCCCTATACACCGCGTCAAAGTCGACCGCCGCTTGATTGGGCGCGTTGGGTGGTGGAGGGGGCGCGACGAATCCGAGGCGGAGTTGGAGGGAGCCTTGGGCGGGGGTGCCGGGGCGGGAGGAGACGAGGGGGATGTGGAAGGGCTGTGAAAATCAAGGGAAAGGGGGAGGGGGGTGATGCGGATGGGGATGGGGAGGGGTGGAGATGCGGGTGAGGTTGGATGGAGATGCGTGGAATGAATGGCATTAACAAGGGGTGATGGAGATGGGGATGAGTCGAAATGACGCAGAAGATGCGTATAAGCGGGCCACCCGTCGGGATAAGACATAAGGTGGATGACGATCATGCACCGAGCGGGCCACGTCGAGGGGTTAGGCGTCGGTGGAGGAGAGGGGATCGTCGTGGGCCAGTTGAGTCGAGAGAGAAAGGGAAATCGAGTTGAAGGGAGAGAGAGAAAAGAAAGCGACAACAAGTCAGTAACCCTACCCAAGATCGAGAAAAAAGAAACCAATCACTCACCGCATTCCCCTCCCCCTCCCACCCCTTCGCCCTTCCCTCAACAAACCAATCCTCCACCGCCACCCCCGCCTCCCCCAGATAATCCTTCCTCAGCACATCCTTATCCCACACCACCAGCTCCACCACGCCCAGCTTGTCCATCAGGCTGGGGTAGATGGGGAAGTCCCATGTGGCGTCTTTGGCCGCGTAGATAGGGTTGAGGGTTTTCTTTGCGACGGGGGTTTGGTGCCGGGTGGAGAGGAGGGAGGCGACGACGAAGCTGTAGACGACATCGTTAGATACGTGGTCGATATTTTGAGGAATACAGAAAGAGGAGAGACTCACGGATCGCTAAACCCATTCCTATCCTTCGCAATCAGCCCATTCCCGCCAAGCACCTGCACCCTCAGAAAGATAATCGGCTGCTCGCCCTGCCTCGGCGCCAGCCGCCCGCCGCTCCCCGTCGCTCGCCCGTTGAACGGCAGCTTCAGCGCGCGGCGAAGCTTGCGTTTCTTGTTGTTCGGCGCGGGCGTCGTCATCACTTTGAGTCCGGTTGGTGTTGTCGTTTATAGTCCAGTTAATACTGGGGAGGCCGGTCGGTGTATGATAGCGTATAGTTTGAAGAAGAAAGTGAAGAACAAAGAGCGGAGTAGAGATGATGGTGGGATGGTAACAGGAGTGATGACGATCACCGACGGGCCGGTGAACTGCTTGGTTGCCGCCAGCGCTCAGGACAAGCTTCCTTTGATCATCCGAGTGTGCTGCCGTCTGAATCTCTGACGCGCCGCGTGCGCGACAAAACCGCCGGTAGGGTCTCCATGTAGGTAATTGAGATGTACTTCTGTACTTACAGTTACACAATGTTGAACGGTAACGAGCATCAGCGCAGTTTGCCGTGATGTTCTCACGTCGGTCGTGATGCCGAAATCCGATCCACCGTTATGTTGCCGTTATGTAATTTTTCTTGCTCTTTTCCCTCATCCTCTCGAGAATGCATCCTTCACTACGACTACAAAATCTCAATAAACTCCCCGAGGACACTCTGGTTTGCTCGAATCTCATTATGATTCTGAAATTCGTCCTCACTTCAGGTAGAAAATGGTGAGCGCCGTGACAGTCGGTTTGACCAAGCGCCCGCCCACCGCAAAGCTCTTCGACTTGATCGAGCTCATCGAAGTCGACCTCAAACTCGAATACCTCCCTATCTACTACCACTTCTTGGATCCGCGCCGTATCCCAACTCCCGAAGAACTCGAAGAGCCGGACATCGATAGCCACGGGAACTTAATGGCAGCTCTACTATGCATAAATCCTCTGTTCCAAACTCGGGTACCCCCTGCCGCTCTCCCAGATCTGTGGCTACATCTCTGGCCGTGGATCGACTTCATTTCTACATACCACGATTTTATCGCTGAGAGGATCGAGTGGCTTTTACTCGGGCCGACATATTGCCGCTTCATCTTCTTTTGTTCTTTCATGTGGAGTCACGAGCGGAACAAGGATATTATAGCGTCCAACCCGCGCTGTGCCACACCCGCCATCCGCGCCTGGGCTTCTTTCGTCGAGCACGACGATCTCTTGGATCGAGCCAGGCATCCAGGCTATACTATATGACAGCGGCGCGGCCTTGTCCGACGTTGTCGACGCAATCGACGGGGGCTTAAACGAGATTGCTCGTTTAGTGATGGTCCAGTGCGCTCCAGTCGTTCCGCTCACACCAAAACCCGCGACGTTCCAAGTCGACCAAAAAGAAAATATGTGGCTGGTTGAATATGCGGTCGGTATCGTAATTTGTCTGGATCAAGCCATACACAACAGCAGCGTCGAATCCAGACCCCTATGTAATGCTCTGGTCTCGCTTGGATTTGTTGAAACCCTCACTGTGAGTTCCTACGCGCTGTCCCTTCCTTCCGTGAAGAAATCATCCCGTCAAATGTCGACAATCCGCATCTTCCTGAGCACCCTGATGGGAATGTTTGAAGGCCCAGAGGGAAGCAAAGCGCTTCAGCTCTCCCTCGAGAGCGGTCTACTCAATATGGTCTTACAACACGCGCAATTGTCACCATCTGACGAAGAAGTGGATCGGTATCTAGCCGACTTACTGGGCCATCGCCTTCCTCGGGCAATGATCTACTACCACACGCTCGCGAAGTGTAAACCGCTTGAAACTATCCTCGATCACGGAGACAAAACGCCCCAGCTTTTTGCGGTCCCAAATCTCTACGAGGCTTGGAAAACCTTTTCCGAGCTTTGCCGCGAACGGCTTCGTGCTCAGGAGGTGTATGACTCCAAAGTCAGTGCGTCTATCCGCGCCTGTGATAACATTGAGGTTCAGTGAACTCTGATTCCTTTCCCCGCCCGTGATCTAATTCCTTTCGTAGTGCGGGGCATTACTTCCAAAGAAGAACTTCAAGCGCTGCGCGGGCTGCAGCTCGCTCTTATATTGCTCTCGCGAGTGTCAGCGCATGGACTGGCGTTCCGGGCATCGCAGCTCTTGCATATGGCATCTATCCAACCGAAACCGTGCGTTATTCAATAAAGCCAATCTGCGCGACGTCCCAACTTTTACAGGTATACGCGTCATATTCAGCGCGAAAGAATATTCGTTCTTTCGTTTCCTCATGCAACAAGGCTATTGCTCTCGGATGCCGACATTCGTGGAACATCTCCTTCGCCACTGGGCCTCCGCACCAAATGACGTCGTTGCTTCCCTGTTCGACTACCGTTCGGGTCGACTCGATATATCTTGTTTTGAAGCTGACCTGGATGACGCGCACGAAATATATCAGTCAGAATATTACAATGATATCGAGAAACGGGTGGAGCGCAGCGCAGGTCGAATGACTCTCGATGTCATGTGTGTGCCGTACGGCCTCGGACATCGCGATCTCATTATTCCGTTACGAAGAGAAACTGGAAAGATGGAGGCCGATTTGAAGAGAATCAGGCAATCTATGTGCTCTGAAGGTCACTTACCTCCCCAAATACTTGGCATGATGGAAAACATAATGCGGGAAGAAGGGCGGGTGACTAGATAAAAAGTAACAAAACATTTATCTCAATCCTGGGTTCTTCCTTTTTATTCTGGTGTTGAAGTCTTTTATAAACTTTCGGACGTGCAGACGACAGGAATCAGGATCGTTGAAGAAAAGATACAGAATAGAATACAACAATTGTACTGCACAAACGAGACTCATCCAGTCCTCGACCTTACTTCCTGGGAACTTCGCCACCCTACTTATTTCGCTGATGAACCGAAGGTTCTCGTGTCGGCGAACCCCACACTTCTTCCCTCACCGACCTTCGTATCCGCATTGGCATTGGCGCGATGCTCAATATCGGTGGTATCAGCACTAGGGTATGAAGGGATCGTCACCATCGCATGGTCACCGGCATAAAGCTGTTCTCGGACATGGTCGCGAGAGTTCAGACTGGGACGGATTAATTTCGGGAGCGATTAAAACCGGGAGGAGGAGGAAGAGGAAAACTCGTACTCACATCGACATGAAACTCAGAAAATGAACTAGAAACGTGTCGCTTAACTATCACCGCACAGAAAATTGAGAGAACGACTTACGCCGAGTGAGAATAAAGAAAAATCTGCGATCACATATCGTAGCAAATTCATTGCGATAAGAAAAACAGCCACTCACGGTACATGATCCAACGTTGCGGGCGCAACAGTCTCCTGAACTGCAAATCAGCAACCGATAACACGGCCTATGAATTAGCCCGACAGCAATAACGTCGCCGAGTGCGAAGACACTGGTGAGTGCACCAGTGCTCAATGAATAAGCCACCAGCATGTTGATCGCCTTGTTCGTCCTACGCATAACACAGCGTCAAAAAATTGAAGCCGAACAAAGAGACATAATGTTATCTCACTTCTTGAATCCCGTTTTGCTCTTCGATAAGTAATATATCATAGTCGCAGCAATCAAGAGATCCGCGGCAGCTCCGAATCCAAGGCCGATGATAGACCAGACCTGCGTGAAAATCAATCCGTCCACGTTCTGGCCTGACGGTGAAACATAAATACAACAAGGTGCTCCGCCAGTTTGAAGAACTTGAGCACGAAACTGATTTGGTCGTAGCCCAGTGTCAGGCTGGTGTCCATGAATTCATTTGCAGCAGACTTGCCTTTTGTGCGTGTAGAGCGCTCCGAACACTGGGATCCTACGTCAGGAAACATCCGATTGTGCATCGGAACACCCACCGAAGGCGGTGATTGCACAAATCCCCTAGGAGCGAATGTGAACTTTCGCGCATTAATAGGAAAATTGATTAAGTTAGTACTGACTATCAGACTTGGTAGGAGCAGCGATCTCTTCGAAAGGACGTAGATTCTCCACGCATAGAAGAGCTGAACCATTGTGCTCAGGAAGCCTAGGAGCATATCAGACCTGACGCCTATCGCAATTAACAAATTGACACGTACTCCCGAAGACGGTCCGACCGTCTTCCATCTCGTCTCTCGAAGAACCCGTACCGATACCGACAACGGCGCCCTCTGATCCTGAGCCCGAGCCCACCGGCGGCAAGCGTAAGCGTTCATCCAAGGCGCCTGGCAAGAAGGTCTTACCCACACTGGATTTCGCTGACTCGGAGTCGTTGCCCTATACCCCACCTGAAGAGCACTTCCACATCTCGCTCTGCCGCAACTTCCATTGTAATATTCCGACATGGTTAGCGCAGCATGTGGGTGACCCTGCTGTGAAGGTGCGTTAAATGCCCCACCGTCTCTCTCAATTGACTAATCTCACATAGGACTTTGTACCTAAACTTCGGGAGCATCTTCTCGGCCGCTTACTGCACCCCAACTGGTCCGGGGATGGGCATGAATTCACTAGCGCGGAGCGCTCCAAAATCCTCATTGTCTCCAATCGTCTCTATCGCCACAAAGTCATGCGTGTCAATTATACGTCGTACGACATCCGGCGTGGACAAGACTCGATGAACCCTAGGACTCACGCCGACATCATGACGCTCGCCCCAGACGACGATGACGAGCGTCCCGACCGACACCCCTTTTCCTACGCTCGCATCATCGGCATCTTCCATGTAGACGTCCTTCATAACGTCCCCGGCGCCTCCACCGTCCCCGTTTCCATTCCCTTCCTATGGGTTCGACACTTCCGCCTTGATCCCACCTTCAAAGGAGGCTTCAAGCGCAAACGTCTCCATCGACTGGAGTTCTTACCGGAGTCCGATGACGCCGCGTTCGGCTTCCTTGACCCAAACGAGGTCATCCGGGGCGCCCATCTCATACCCGCGTTTGCGCATGGGACCACCGAGCCTGTGGCTTATCAGTCGCTGGGCAGGCACGAGAAGGAAATGGAGGACTGGAAGTACCAGTATGTTAATTTGTACGTTATTCGTGCCGCACATGTGAGATTTTCTCTCACATTTGTCGACATTTCGCAGTTTCGTCGACCGCGACATGTTAATGCGCTATCTGGGCGGCGGCGTTGGTCACTACCAGGTCCCTGTGCCGGACGCGGACGCTGACGAGCCTTCCCCCGAGGAGGAGGAGGATGAGCTTGATGATGAGGATGAGGAGATGGCGCCGCGGGGCTCAGACGGCG
The DNA here is from genome assembly GCA_037176885.1 of Favolaschia claudopus. NCBI lineage: Eukaryota > Fungi > Basidiomycota > Agaricomycetes > Agaricales > Mycenaceae > Favolaschia > Favolaschia claudopus. The sequence goes on from JAWWNJ010000076.1 coordinate 1,181,387, forward strand.
AGAACGACCCAGACGAAGATGACGAAGATGATTTTTTCATGGTGGATCGCGAGGAAGAGGCTGACGGTGATGAAGAACCGGAAGAGCTGCAGGAGGAGAATGAGGACGACGACGACGAAGAGGGGGATCCATGGGATGTGACTGAAGGGGACGACTTTGGACCAGAGGACGGCGAGGACGTTGTGGATGACGACGCTTTGGCTGCATTTGGCTACGATGAATTGTAATAGTTATCATAGATTTATGGTGATTTCTTGTTGGGCGCAGTCAGTCGGAAGAGGCGGGGAAGCTCATCAGCCCATATAAAGGTCTATCTGGGTTATCGAAGGTGTACAAGGCGCTACCAGGCTGTCGACGATCTATAAGCCTGGCAGATGTTTGCCAAGGCATCCATAATCCTTGTAACGCCGCATCAGCCGGGTCTGATCTCGCCCGGCAATACCAGATTTCCACACATTTGCTGATGTCTGTAGCTGCCAGGAAAATCAGTTTCGACCGTAACCAACACAGCCAATGTTCAGAGGATTCACCAGGAGACTCCTAGCAAACGGAGCCGGGCAATGGATGAGAATTTAGCGAATGCAATTTTCCAAGTTAGACGACTCGCCACGGCGCTATTCCCAGCTGAACGTAGTCCCCAAAATTCGTAACCACCACGGAGTATATCGAGTGGGAAACCAGAGCGAGGTGAAAGGCATCCAATGTGAACAGACCAACTACCTGTAAGAAATATCGTGAGGGTAAGTATGACTCTCGTCGTAACAGGTTTCCAAAGATTGCATGAGATTCTTACAAAAGCCTTCAAAATCCCCCGATCGCGCAAACAATATTTCGTGAAGTAAAGATAAATCTGAAGGCAAGTGATACCGAACAATCTGTATTTCTCGACATTAGCATTTGGTCTGACATTGCCAGGGGATGTTGTTGTTGAAAGAAACTTACACAGCAGAGAGGATAAGCCCGATGAGCCAAGTCCCGAGGAAGTTGTCCAGGGGAATAAGACTTGCTCGGGAAATGATAGCCATAGGCGAGTGGAGCGGAGGATGGGCACTAGAAGGCAGGGAATACTGCGGAACGTTGACGGTCTTTATGAGCGTCCAGGTTAGTACACTGCATCTCGTCCAGACTTACCAGAATAATCGTCAGCGATCAGATCAGTATCCTGATGAACGGATCCATCTGCCAGTGCCACTTGCAGCGTGGGTTTCCTGCGTGGTGTGGGATGCGGTATCAGTGCGCTCGACATAAAAGTAATGTTTAGTTGGAATGGCGTGGGGACTGATGCAAATTTAAACCCACCGTGCGTCGGTGTACCCAATACTGCACTGGAGAACTGATTCGGAACTGATGAAGGCAAGTCCGCGTTTTCCGTTTCGATTTAATTAGGGGACTTCGGCCTGCGTCCGTTGAATTGAGTGAGGCCCTCGTATGATTCTTGTCGAATGCAGCGGACACGTGCGTGTGCATTCACCGACGTGAAGACGGGTGGTCATATAAAACCTCGCTGTAATTTGTCCAATCAAGAAATCAATTATCCCGCACACTGAATTGGCGCGGTGAGAGAGGATGAGAGGCGGCTTCGATAAAGCGGCTTTTACCACGGGAAAGCTTTCTCGTTGCAGTGCGAGTCGGCGACCATAGCGTCAGAGAGCTATAATAGAATTCGGCAATGCCTCGGTGGATTCGGGGAGGCACGTTGTGGGCGCAACTGAGCCGAAGTTGAATGGCTGAACCTATAGCAGATGTGGGGCAGGAAAACATCAGCGCACATGAAGAGCAGAGAATTCCACGTACCACATATATGGTATTGAAGTCGTGTTGCGAGAAAGGAGCGAGTTGTTATATGTGCAGTGATGTGACGGTGTGGGGGGGAAATTGCGGGGATCAGGCCCTCCGCCCAGGGTTTTCATTGTTCTGAACGGGACTCGACGCGAAAAGAGGACGCACAATGTGGATGTTAACTTCAGGATTGAGTGACTGAGTGAGCCACGATGGATTGTAGGCGGTCATCGATTAGGCAGGTTAATTTTCAGCAGGTGTTTGAGACAGGGAAAGACATGCTTGAGGACAGGAGACACCGCTGTATTTCGTTTGAATTGGCAATGAAATTCCACGACGAAAAGATTCTGAGAGTCTTCTTCATGAGTGCAGGAAGCAAGGAGCGAAATTGATTGATTTGATCAAAACACGGCCGGCAAACTCCGCCCATGGCTGAATGTCTCCTTCCACCTTGCTTCCGCCAAAACGGCCGTGCCCGATCCAAAGCACGTCCTAGATTCCATCAGCAAAAAAGAGGGGCGAGACAAATCAAGATACTACGGCCGGATGAGAAGTCCTGGTGTAGGTACTAGTCGTATGATTCAATCGAAAATGAACGTCTAATCCGGGCTCGATACTGATGGCGGTGGGAAATACCGGTATCCAGATACCGGCGGAGTTTGAATTGCCGGCCCGCACCGTCCCACCGTTCCGCCCACTGGCTGGCCTTGGGCTGGCCTCAGAAAACTTGCGGCGCTAAGCAAGACATTTATCTCAGCGGGCTTGGGAGCCAAACCTACTGCTTCAGCTTGGCTACAATAGAATAGATGTACTGCGATATTCTCGCCTTGTCTCAGCTTTCCTTCAATTCGGAACAGGAAAATTCCCCAAAAGAAAAGCGTCGAGTTGAATTAACAGTGTTGCGCGGCATCGACGTGTACAAAAATTCCGCACTTTGAAGTGACTCAAAGCGTCACCAGAGCTCATCTACTCACCAGCAACACAGGAAAGGAAAGAGTATTGGGGCGGTACATCTACAATGATAATAAATGTGCAAGTGTTTGAAGTAATGACTGGGAGCTCAGCACATACAGTATTCCGGGATGCAAGTGAAGTCACAATTAGGTTGGAAACAATTGCAAGTTGACAAGAGTAAAGAATAAAGATGATAACAAACATATAATCTCAGTTGAAAAACCATGACAAGTACTTCCCGAATAGTTGGCCCTTTGAGCAAGGCAGAGCGAGTTAATTATGAGCCTAGCAAGACTACGTCGTTGTATACCACACGCTTTAATCTCAGCTGATACGTAGTGCGTGCTCACCAATGGAAGCGGTGATTCGGAGGACAAAAATGATTTGAAATTGAACTTTTGAATGGAGCGCTTTGAAGTTACTGTGGAACGAACTGCGAGATAATTAAGGGAAGAGGTCAACGACCTTGACATGGAATATAAAGTTCCAGCGAGTGTACTATGGTACGAGTTCAGAATCCAGATTGGAATTTGGACGCGTTGATGACGGTTGACTTGCTAATATCTAGATAAATATGCCACTTCAGTTCTGTGGAACACATTCTAGTTGATGAATAGGAAAGTATTGAGAGCAGAGTAGTCAAAGGCAACAACTGAGAGAGCAAGCAGAGGCGTAAGTTACTGGTCGACGATGGAGAAGTCAATTCGGACTTGATGATGCGGATTATTCGGACCTGTAAATGATCGGAGCGAAGATCCGTGATTGTCAGACCCTTGCCGCGTCGGATCGTGTATTTGAAACTCCGTCAGTATATTGCCGGGGAGAAAGAAAAGTCCAAATAAAACTTGCCGCTGGATAGATAGCGGTTTAAAAAAGTTCGTGACCTCTTACAAGCCGCTAAGTCACCCCCAATTATTCTCAGGAATTAAGCACTCCCGTGGACGATACAGAAAAACCTTTCCGCACTCTGGCCCGGAGATGTACGGAAAGGGGAACGGTCTGACAGCAGCCAGAAGTCCCGGCAATCTCCTTGAAATTCCCGCCCTTTTTTCGTTCCTTTATTTCTTTATTTTATTATTTTCACCCACCGACACCAGTATCGAGCCCTAATCCGTCACTGTTGAGATCGTTTTTCCTGTAGATCCGGTCCAAGAAAATAAGAAGGAACGTCACAGACTCCTATTCCAACTTCTCGAGCTCGTCTAACCGCAATAAAACGACGTCTTTACTCGTTTCTTGGATCTCCCCAGCCAAGAATATTTCGTCTAGAATTGCGTAGACCTCGTAGGCACGGACTTCAGCTGGAGTAATCAATGGACGAGAATCAACAACTTACTTTGTAGAAGTTGAACACCAAATCGAGCTCGTTCACGTTCTCGAAGTAGTTATCTGATGAAACATCATTGAGGAACAAGCAGATGAGAGTAAAGAAAGGGGATGTACCCAGTACTTCTACGAAGAAGTGAATCGCTTCAAGATATGCGAGCTCGTTGTCGTTAGCGTCGACACAGATGCAGAAGAAGAGGCCAGCATATCGCCGGTAGACAATCTTGTAGTTGCGGAACTATCCGGAAGTTAAATGGATAAAAAAGAAAACATTAATATTGGGCCCAACCTCAACAAAATTGGACTGATACCTCTGATCCCTGGCACTGACCAGCCGGTGAACCTCCCCACGGAGACGGATCTAGACGACAAGCCCCCATGAGTCTTCAAGTCCGAATTTCCAACCAACAGAAGAACGAAAGGAGAGACGAGGGTTGGAAGGAAAACTTGAAGAACATGCCATTACTTGCCTTATCGTCATCTTCGTATGGAACGTACCACTTCGACAAGCGGGTCTTGCCTTGTCGATTCTACCACCCGTCATCACATATTAGCCTCAAGTCAGGTAGAAGCGTTCGAGTCACGGCAGACCTGAACGAGGATGAAGCGAATCATCTTATCCTCCTAGACTCGACCCTCTACGAGTCCTAAGTACGTCCAGAAGAGAGAATGTCAGAGATGGAAGCGGATGACAAGGCGATTTGCGGAGCATCATGATGCGTCTGTCGTGGGAACATCAAACGCGTACATAGACCTCAACAGCGCGTCCTTTTCGATCCTGGGCGGATAAGTATGTCATCAGGGAGGCTGATTTTCAGTTGAAAATTATTGCTTATTTTCCTAACATGTTGGAAGCAGAGACAAGGTGGATTTCCAGTCGAATTTCTCGCGGAGTCGCGCAGCTAGAAGCAAACACGGGTTCAAGTTGAATGAGACATGAAAGATCACGAAAAGAATACGGACGAAAAGGAGACTTTACTCAGGCTGCAAAATGTGTATTCGGAATAGGATTTTGAGATATCGTTACATGTTCCCTAGATTTAAAAATGCTTTCTAAACCGACATTAGTAACTTATCTCGACCGACACGCTGGTTTTTTCAAAACTCACCCGCTTCTCTTCATCATGAATCCATCCACCGCAACAACATACATCATCGGCACCAGGCAGACGACCGCAGCAAAATTTCACCCTCGCACCCAGAGCAACGTACTCTCTAAACAACGTCCACCAATCCTCCCTCACAAGTTTCGCCCGCGCTAACTGCTTGTCGATAGAAATATGCTTCATCTCCTCCGCAATCACAACCGGCACCTCAGGATTAGACCCATATCCAGCCATAATCGCAACCCGCACGCATCCATAGAAACTATCGCCCAACTCGATCTTGCCGCGGGCAACGAATTCAGGATACCGTATAATTACGTTCAATTCGGATGTCCCGCGTCACGCACCCCCTTGTCGATTCGAACTTCGCGTTTTGGTCCCGCGTCACGACGGCCGTTGTCGAATGTCTTGGGCGTCACGGTGAGCAAAAAAGGGTCCAAATCGTGCAAAAAAGAGAAAATTTTGCGTTTTAGAATTTTTTTCCGTCCGAATTTTGCGCTTGGTCACGCAAAAATTTCTTCCTGTCGACTTGTCGAATCGGTTTCGCGGGGTCACACGTCACACCCCCTGTCGAATTGAACGAAATTATACGGTATCTCTTGCCGGCGACATGTAGTGCTGAAAGAGGGCTGATTTCTTCGAATTGACGGAGACCGATGGCGCGAACGATGAAGCGCTTGGGGATGGGGAGAGTTAGATCGCCGGTGTGGTGTATTTGGGCACAGAGAAAGAGCGTCCGTTCGGCGTGGGGGTGGTCCGAGAGGCGCATGGCGGCGATAGCGCAATTTGTGAGAGGGACAGAGTAGTATTTGACCCAAGCGGAGAAGTCAGGATAAGCTGACTCCATCCCGGTTACTTTCGCAAAGGCAAGCCGTCGTTCTTTGCCGGCGCCGCATTCCGCCCTGTGAGCTTTCCAGTGGGCCTTTTGGCATTCTCTCGACTAATTGAAAAACCAGGACTATGAGAAGAATTGTGAGTAGAGAGACGAATGAACACATACACAGTACGAGTTTATCTGACACGCGCTACAGAGAGATAACTTCGTATTGTGCGATCGTTGCATTTGCAGACAGCCGCTGCATTTTTTATGGGTGTGGTGGACAAGACCGTCGTGAAACATCGGAAGATCGTGCGATGGCGAAGTCGTAAGCGAGTTCACAAATGCGGCGGCCATGGTGGCCTGTGAGTGGCAATACTATCCTAACCCGTGATGTGTCCTCGACCCGTGAAGTGAACTTTTTGTTGATCCTCCCCCTGTTTTCCCTCTCCGGTACTCAAAAAAACTCAGTGACAATTCTTCTTACATCTTGAGCCCTTCTGTCAATTTTGAGAGCCATACGTTGCCTGTAGCGGACGAAACAAATGAAAAGGATGTTTTTGTGACATTTTGTGACCCTGCCAAACGCCTGCCAAAAAACGAGTCCACTTCGTGTCCCCACCTCGGAAGGTTCATCCTCCCCGCCGCACTCACTCATAAATCCGAAAAATGCCCACTATCCTTAGTGGGTTTTGGGGTGCGCCTAATCAGTAAAATGGATCGCGCAGTTGATGCGAGGCTGCCTTTGTGATCCCGTCCCCTACACTTTTTGATGCGAATGATCCCATCGAGCCGCCGGCAACAGACAGCCAAAATTTCCTTTTCGGAGTGTTTTCTCTCATGCTTCGTGCTGACTTGTCCGCGGCGTGCTGCGACGCGGTCACGTTGCCTTGCTGTGCACAGGCTGCGCCGCGCTGCGCGATGTTGTTCTCCATTCCGTTTGAAACACGGCGAGTCACACTTACTTGACTCACGAGAATTTCGAGTCATTAAAACATAGTTATATACTTAAATCGGTCCTTCTTTTGTGCTTAGAATCTTTTCCCTCAGGCTGTTCTGTGACACTTTTTGCCCTCTATCACCGGCTCAAACTGAGCTCACCGGTATCATATGCGCATTATTTTTGATCCCATACCCAAGGATTTGATTGTCAAACATAGTTTCAATTTCAACGATGCCGACTCTGCCAAGTGAATTGATGCGTTTTGGTTCTCGTTCGATTTAAATTAATTAATGCATATGCTACTTTAGGTCCGATCATTGACATTGTGTACCGCACGACGACTCAGAAGATTCACTGGCGGCGGATTCCTTGAGATTTATAAACCCTCTTGTAAAACCCCCTCACTGATCTCGTTCCTCTTGCTTGAGCTGTAAGTATCCAGTTGACTGATAGATATATCATACTCATATGCTTTCTATTCTCTGCCGGCAATTCTAAATTCATCTTTTGTACTTGGTGGTTTGCCAAAGTACAACACCAGATACAAAAAACGATAACCCCTCCCGCCCAATGAGAGCTGGTCGATGCGAAAGCGCGACCGAGCGAGCTTTGGGCAATGGACATGGCGGTCCCCTTGCAAAAATTCAGTTAGGGTGGTAAAATCTGAGTAAGATATGAACTCACTTGAAGGATCTCTCTGTCTCATCTCCATTGGGATGATTATAACCAATGCACATCCTCCTCTCTCTGTGAGTTGTGTTTCTGCCATCGTTGCAATTCTCCTGCTCAGTTTCAAATATGGGCCTCCTCTTTTCTACTGCAGCTCCACCTCCTCCCGCTTGCAGACTCAGATTCTGATGATCAAGCTGGGATTTTTTGCGAGCTAATTGCGAGCTCAGCACTCAGCCGTGACGAGCTTGCGAGTGCAGTGATAGGCAAGGTATCATAGTCGTGTGAGAGTACTGTACACTTTCGACCAAAGGTTCACGGGGCGTCACCCGTCACCTTCATTGTTCACTGAACAAATAGTTCACAGCACAGCAAATTACCTGATATGGTAGGCCGGCGACGGCCGGCCCGAAAATTTTGATGTTTTTTGCCCTTTTTTGGACGGAAAATGGGAGTGTCACCCGTCACTGTGTTCAAAATCGTTCAGTTCACAGGTGCCCGTCACCCGTCACCTGAACCTTTGGTCGAAAGTCTACAGTAGACTTGACATCTGATCTCCGTTGATTGACAGCTGTCAAGTCTCTCTTTTCCTCCTGCCGTCGTGTCCGCTGCAGCCTCGACAGCTCATCCTCCTCTTTCGCACCATCTGCGGTCTTTTTGTCAGGACCTCCGGACTTCTTTGGTTCTATCTCACTACCCATCTTTTCTCGGACCCTTGACTCCACGTCGGGCACACGTCTTGTGTCAGACTTCGGATACGATGCTGTCGACGCCGCCTTTATCGCTTCATGGCACATCTAAAAGCTCAATTCAGACGACGTAGTTCGCTCTAACAGGTCATGCTAATCATTCATACCCTCACCGTATCTCGCTGATGTTTTCCCTTTCTCCGCAACTTATTGGCGGCAAACCTATCCGAAAGAGACTATGCGCTTTTCTCTCGATTTCAAACAGCGCGCCTGTCAACATCTCCCTAAGCTCGATCAATAACGCGGCGATGTTTAAAAGCCACTCATCGGTGTGTCACTACTTGTCTTAATCTTCCTTTTTTTGTTCGTCGGCTTTGGGGCCGTCAAAGCGGTCCCTCTGGCACTTTAATGTTGTACATTGAAGCCCTGGAGCAACGCCGCCGACCCGTCATTCGCCTTGCATTTTATCTTATTTCTCTCCCCTTCTTCTTCTGCATCGAGGTACGGGGACCTCGCGCTCGTGACCCGTGGCTGCACTCGGGCCCGCGTAATTATTCTCCTTTGTGTTGCCTTGGGAAGGCTCTCTCCACGTCCCACTCGTTTGTTGATCCAGTATCTCTGGCCCTTCGCCGATATTCTTCTGAATTTCGGTACGATGCCCTGGTACGATGTCGCCGAGACGGCGTTTGCCTCTATATTTTCATTTCATTCATTTTCTTCTTTGTACCGGGGACTAGGGCACCCGTTTTGTCCATCTCCTAGTCCCATCATGACAATGTCTATGGCATTTCACATGGTGTGGCTGCGATTCACAGCGCCCCGCCTGTTTTATCTCTTCATTCATCATCATTTCATCTTCAACTGTCGTTTCGTCTGCTCGGGGCTTCCGTTGTCCGGACTCCGGAGAGGTCTTTATTCAATGCTTTCAGCACTCCCATTTTGCACATTGCAGCTCTTGTACGGTGTCGCCAGACGACCTAGGCGATACATTCTATTCTCTATTGCGTTCGGCTCCCAGGCATCATGCGGTTGGCGTCTGGGGCTACTGTTGCTGCTGTGAGAGTCATACAGGCGTGTTTCGATCTGCCACATCTGGGCTCTCGTATAAGGCGGCTGACAGGCGCCATACATCGTGTTTCATTTTCGTTTATTGTCCATCATATCGGGGATTCGTATTTCCCAGACAGCACACACCTCATTCGTCCTTTGATATCCTCCACTGCTCATCGTAGACAGTACAATACACCTCATCTCTTATATATACGTCTACTCGTCCTTGTCCTCTCCTCATCTCCATCTCATGCCTGCGCACTGTTGGAATTGGGTGGTTTACGGACGACTCTATACACGTAATGATTTACTACTAATATGTACATACACGGCTTAATAACTTTGCTTTTACGCCCCCCCATCTGTGCCCGTCTGAGTAGCCGTAGCGGCCCCCATCTGAGCTTCCCCTCCCATTTCTCGCCCCTCTTCTGCGCCTATTTTAACAGGTTATTGGCCCCCGCTTCACTTCGCTCGTTCTTTCGATTCACAACTTTCTTTTATTCGCCACGTCACCGTGACCGCCATCATCCCCGGTACCCTCCTTGCTGTCCTCAACAAAATCCCTGACCTCACTGACTCCAACTTCAATAAGTGGTCCAAAGGCATGAACGGTGATGAACCTCTTCTTCTTTGGTATCGGCGCCAAGTTCGTCTCCACCGGGATCACGCCGGGGCCCGACACGACTGAATTCACCACGTCACCGTGACCGCCATCATCCCCGGTACCCTCCTTGCTGTCGTCAACAAAATCCCTGACCTCACTGACTCCAACTTCAATAAGTGGTCCAAAGGCATGAACGGTGATGAACCTCTTCTTCTTTGGTATCGGCGCCAAGTTCGTCTCCACCGGGATCACGCCGGGGCCCGACACGACTGAATTCACCACGTCACCGTGACCGCCATCATCCCCGGTACCCTCCTTGCTGTCGTCAACAAAATCCCCGACCTCACTGACTCCAACTTCAATAGGTGGTCCAAAGGCATGAACGGTGATGAACCTCTTCTTCTTTGGTATCGGCGCCGAGTTCGTCTCCACCGGGATCACGCCGGGGCCCGACACGACTGATCATGATGTCGCCAAGTCTCCCCTCGACAAACAGATGCTTCCCTACATCCACGGGAAGGTTTCGGAGGAGTATCAGGACCTGGTGGAGGATGGTACCTCAGCAGCTGCGGTGTGGAAGGAGCTCAAAAACCAGTTCCAGAAGCCCAGTCTGTCCAGCAGAACACTGTAAATAGTAAAAGCACCGTGATTCCTGACTTTGGGAAGGGGATTGTTGTTTAGGAATTCAAAGTACACCTGTAGTTATAGCAAGGCCAAGGATAGAACAAGCAACAGGATAGATAGTGGGCTTTGCCGCGCCTGCGCGGGCCTACTGCGATTATATTTGAGAGTATGTATTACATGTGTCTATACATACCCTTCAATGCCGAGCAAAAAATACGTAGAATTCGGAACAATATGGGCCTTCATCAATTGCGAGGACACATCACGGGTTAGGATAGTAGTCGTCGGTGTCAGGAACAAAGAGAAGGCCGGAGTTTCCCGCGTGACACTCCTGGTCGTTTGATTGTCACGGTCACACCCGCTCTTGTCTTCTCCGACTCAACTCCGACTTGTCGCCAATCCTTCTCGCTGGTCCGTCGAGCTTCAAGTCTTCGCTTGATACTAGCTTGGTTGCTGTACCTTCGAACCTTTCGCAGCAGAATCTAATACCGATCTTTTCCGAGTTATCTTTTCTTCCCTCACCTTCTCGACCAATTCTCGAATCTCGACGGCATCACCAAAAATGTAAACGTCTCTCCAGCCCCTCCCGACAGCCTTCAAATGCGCTCAAGACCTCATGAGGGAACTCGAGGCTTGGGCCGCCTCTCAATGCTCTCATAACTGACTAAGCAAAAATTCAATTCCACGTAAGGGGGCCCAGGCTGGAATACCCTTACGAGGCCTTGAGCGATGTTACGAGGCCTGGGAGCACCTCGTGTCCCTTCTTGTTCTCAAATCAAGTCGAAAATAAGAAAAAATCAAATGAAAGATCGGATTCAAGCCGACTAAATACAGAGTACTAGTAAGTAGTTTTAGCCTGAAGGCACGCGTTCATCTGGAAGCTGCTATAGCAATGTCAGCAAAAACGACAGGCCTCGCGAGCAAAGTAACACACCAGATTGTTGCGTAGCGGTGTGTCGCGATCATAAACTGAGAACCGACCACCATGAGTGACGGAGAAACAACACAAGAAGACAAGAATTACCAGGTTGTGGCACAAGCCCTAAAACATAAAGTCAACACAGACGTCGAGAGAAGTTGCCTATGGTGAACATACATGCCAGAGCGAAATCAAATTGACGCGACATTGAACCAAATTGGCGGAATCTGAGTGACAAATAAGCAAGACGGCGAGTATCCATGTAGAAATACATACCAAGCAAGCAGCGCTGCGTCGTTTTCTGCAAAGCCAGTCACCATCAGGTACTGACACAAAAAGAAAGAAGTGCCACGGGATACGAACGGGGACGACATACAATCTGTTCATGTCAAAGGCTCGATCTATCTTCCCGATACAGAATAATTGATTCATTGCTGAGAGGTGTTATACCTGGGCGAGGGTAAAAGAGCAATCAGAATAGAGGGCATGACAAGCATGAAATATTACCGACTGCATTGCGCAGACCCATGGGTAAGTGAATCATCCAGTCGAGTGGCAAACAGGGCTGCGGAGCAAGAGCACTGCAAGAGCTGTCAGTTAGAAGATTCTCGGCCCGAAAAGGGAAAGACCGAGCGCAGGAGGGAGGCAATATCGTACGGAATAAGCGGAGCGAAGTATAAAGGGAGGAAAAGAAAATGGTAATCGATAACCGGTGAAAGAGACATGGACTCACAACGACGACCGAGATGCATGCCAAGCCGCACAAAGGTAGGCATGCATATATTTCAATTTCGACTTGCAGTTGAGGAATAAGAACCTAGGTATCAAATGATTAGAAATCAACAATGAACACGATCGCAAGGGTGAGGCATCAAACGATAAGAGTGATTGCGGGGGCGGGCAGGAGGTGGGATGGAGTGGAAGGAAGGGAGGGTTGGGGTAAAAGGAGAATGTGAGCAGGAAGAAGAGGCTCGGAGTGGGGAGGAGCAGAGTATGTACAAGCGCGTCGGCGTTTACCCGAAAGGAGAAGAAGAAACGTTGCGGCGGCGGCGAGGGACAACATGAGGGAGAGGCAGAGGAGATGGAGGAGAGAGAGAAAGGGGAGCGTGGGACGAGAAACAACAAAGCCCACAGAGAGCTAAGAAGGCGGATGAACACAGGGCGTCAGATTCGTAGAAAGATGATACAAAACGGAACTCACGGACTCCCACTGTAACAACCACTCATGTTGCTCGCAAAATCTCCCGCACAATTTGAGCAACGAGATGAAGAGGCCGCTTGAGAGACCCTGACAGCGAGAGAGAACCACGTTAAATCGATGGTGAGCAAGGACTGGAGGGAGTAGAGCAGAGATTCGAAGAAGTGGAGGGTGGAATACAGGTTTACTCACTCAGTTAGACCTTATCCCCGTCGACCGTTCCCTCTATCGGAACGCTCTCTTCCAAGCCGATTGAGATTCTCGAGGAATGATGACGCAGACTCAGAAGTTCTCAGGGGAAGCTCCAGTGGTCGACCTCTAGCCGGCACCAACGCCGCACCTGACTGGGCGAAGTGGGAAAGAACGCGCAGAGGGTGAGCTTGACCGCGACGAAAAGTCTAAGATAGAGATTTGCGTGCAGGATGGAGCGGGAGTGAAGGAGAGCGAGAGGCAGCTGAGCGAGTGATGGAGGCGGGGCGAGGTGGAGAAGAGCTGGGACGATGGTGGTGGCGTGGAAGAAAGAGGGGCGCGCGACTTGACGCGTTTTTTGAGTCAGCGAGATCGTCACGAGACTTTGTTTACTCAAGGCGTGAGCGAGCTTGCTGAGGAGCGTCGAGGGTTGAGTTCTGCTGGCATGGCCGGCCAAGGCTGGAGGGAACCTCGCAAGTGCCTTCAGCGACGCGTCCAAGCCTTGAGCCGCGTTGCCGGCATCTTGACAGGGCTTCTCACGACCACAACCCCTCGGAAGTTTCCGACACTTTTGGTGATGGGCGAGTGCTTGGCGAGTGCCACACACTTCACTGGCATGCACCCTTTGCTCGAGCTCAAGGCTTTGAAGAAGCTACCACTTCGCGAACGGGTGCGTTGAACTATAGTGTTTCGTCTTCATATCCATCAGTAAAACTACACGTTCGTCTTTGACGTCTTTCGCGTCTTGGGCAAGACGCCAAAGACGTCAAAGACGGATTTTTGGTCAAGACGGACGTCTTTCGCTAAGTAGATCCATTTGTCTTAGATAAGACATCCGTCTTGACCAAGACCTCAAAGACGTACCACATCTTTCCCAAGCACCCCACAAGGACTTGAAAGACCACTCAAAAGACTTATATTCCATCGAAAGATAGGTCAAATGAGATGTATTACTAATAGTTACAACACATTCAGAAACATACATAACTACTGCTACGGGGGCTTACTTCGGGCAGCCGCCACGCACCGGCATTGAGAGCGAACGGAAGTAGGGGGAGGCGGATAGGGTGGTATAGGGAGGGACGGGACGACGCGGCGCATTGCGGGAGCGAGGGAAGGCGTCTGGGCATACATAGACTGTCGGCGACTTGAGGAATATCTTGATACGGGTTCCGTGGCCGTGCGTGGGCACCGACGTGATGTAGGGGCAGGAAGGGGAGGGGAGGACAATAGTTATAGAGCAAACACGAAACGACGCGAGCGCGTGTTGTGGGGCTATGATCTGCGTGAGTGTGGGAAGGGGAGGGGACTGAAAGAGAACAAATGCTCACCTCCAACCCAGTCTTAAGGCTAGAAGCAAAAGGAACCACTCAGTTCCACGTTTTGACGACTGTCGAACGCCTTGGGCCTTGAGAGTTGATGATGCGAGTACTTGAGGGGAACAACTTGTGATCTTCAGGACGACTTGAGCTTGAAGGGCTTGAGGGGGAAGGAATTGACATTGAAAGAGACTTGAGGAGAGAGTATCTTGGGGATTTGCAGCTATGTACTTGAGGCGACATTTGAGCAGAGACGTAGAGGAAGGAGGAAGCCTTGCAGAGGTCCTTGATGTGAGGTAGCTTGATTGATTCGTCGAGAGAAAGCAGGCGCGAGCAGTGGAGAGCTTTTGCAGCGGTAGGAAGTGGGCGAGGAGGGAGGGGGAGGCGGAGAAGGTGGTGGGGGAAGACAAGAGGCAACGAACCATTTGATCCCGTTGCCAAATCACGCCATCTGTCACCGATTGTTCACAGGTGTGGTAATGACTCGTCATGATCATCAGTCGGAGTTTGAATGACTTGTGCTTTTCACGACAATGCCCATACAGTGCCCGCCTTCGACAACGAGAACCCTGTGGACTATTCACCTCGGAATCAGCCGGAAATCTCTGAGAAAGTACTTTACCCGGCTCTACACCTGGAATAAACACAATAAATAATGTGCGCATCTGCAAGACGTCTGCGTGCTTGCAAGACTGGATCCCAAGACAAAGATGCCGAAAGACACGATTTCAAAGACGAAAGATGAACTGCACAAGACAAAGTTGGTCAAAGATGTTTGTCAAAGACATAAGATGCCAAAGACATATGTGTAGTTTTACTGATGTCCTCACTGCCTATGGGTACTTATAAGTAATCAGAGGCTCGCAATGTCGATGACGCCGCCGTATCCGAAGCCTCCATCGTCAAACCAACTGACTCGTTTCTCTGAACAAACACGTAAACTGTCGGGTGGACAATACCTCAGTTACCTGCCTGTGATCCATCATCTCCTGGATCCTCAGCGCATTCCAAGTATTGCCGCACTCGAAGCCCGGAATGCTGAGGCTGTTCATCACATTTTGGCAGCTGCGTTGTCCCTGGCGCCCTTGTTTGTGACCGCCGTGCCACCGGATGCTTTCCCGGAAATTTGGACACGACTATGTCCTTGGGTTGAATTTATTTCAACCCACCATGACTTTCTGCTGACAGTCACCCACTGCCTAACGGGAGACAAGCTCTTCCCCGCATTCGCCTGCTTCCTTCATCGGATGTGGTTCCACCCGGTTAATCAGCCCATCATCATTGCTACGCGAGAGTGCCCTTCGATTGCAATTCACGCCTGGGGTTTCATACTGGATATGGACGATGTCTCGCACAAGAAATATGCGCTTTTCATCATTCATGAGCTCATGCTTCGCAGCAGCGTAGCCCTGGACGATGTTCTGGATGCGGTGGGCGGACGAGTGGATCGAATTGCGCAGCTCGTAATGCAGCAGATTTCCCCGTTGGTCCACCTCGCACCGAAACCACTTCGCGTTCGATCTCGAATCGACGAAATGCAAGATGCATGGCTGATTGAATATGCCATTAACATTGTCGTGACTCTCGATCGAATCCACAACGGAAGCGCTGGCAATTCGAGGCGGCTGTGTTCCGCGCTTGTGCCGCTGGGCTTCATCGAAATTGTCACGACCTGCGCCTGCTCACTCGTGATGGAGTCATCGAATCTATCCGACAGAGGGATGGAGATTGCAAATTCCTGTATTGGTGTTCTGTGCTCAATCTTTGAAGGGTCGAGTACACACTGGCAGCACACGCTTCGCCTGTCGATCAAGCATGGTCTCTTGACCCTAATTCCCTCGTGCGCACGATGGCCGCCAAACCAGCCTATGCACAATACTCTAGACAACCTGATGAATGATTATCTTTTTCAATCAACGGTGCAGTATTACACCCTCAAAACGTTGGAACAATTTCGTGATCTGCTCCAACGAGCCGAAGAGGATTCGGCACTGTTTTCAGTCCCAAACTTCCGAGATTTGTGGACGGCATTCAGCGAGCTTTGCTGCGAACGGTTCCATATTCGAGACGAGTTTAACGGAAGCCCCTCTTTTCGAGCCTGTGATAATGTGGAGGTTGGTGAGATCTGTTGCATTCTTTGCCAGTGCATTGATCGTGTGCCTCTAGTGTGGAAAAATCTGCTCCAAGTTTCTGCTCAAATGCTGTTCCGGTTGCAATACGTTACTGTATTGTTCTCGAGAATGCCAAGTCGCAGATTGGCAGTTGGGCCACCGCCAATCTTGTATATGGCATCTATCGAACCGCAACCGTCTGTCTTCCTTTCGTGAATAGGTCTCTCCTCTCACTCTGGGTACACAGGCATTTGCGTGCAATTCAGTCCTAAGGAATACTCATTCTTGCGCTTTCTTCTGCAGCACGACTACCTTTCGAGAAGACTAGAGTTCGTTGAAGAACTCACCCGATGTTGGGTAACCAGTCCTCAAGGGCTGTTGATTTCTGTATATGATTATCACAATCGATCATCCGAAGTCATCCTCAAATGTTTCGACTACGACCTCGCTGACGAAACGGGCCATCGCGAGTATTTGCTGGATATCAAAGCGCGCGTTGAACGAAGCGCTGGACGTATGTCTCTCGATATCATGCGGGTACATCGTGGGCGACGGTGCGCAGACTTTATCATTCCGCTGCGAAGAGAAACAGGAGAGATGGAGGTGTCGTTGAGAAATGTTGCTCGCTCGTTTGTGTCGGGTCGTATTCCACCGCCTAACTTTCGCGAAATTCTATGTAGAGCGCTGCAGGAGGAGGGGCGGACAACGAGATGACTCTGAATTTTGCTGCGTCAATGTCGTTCGTACAATCTGTTAAAATCGTTCCAACGCGTGGCACCTCCGTCAGCGGGAGAAGTTGTCGAAGAATTCTTCTCGAGAAAGGGATCTAGTTAACACGGAGGCATGTAGTGCTAATGACTGCACAATTTTGCGGGCTAAAACAGACATAACACCACAAGCTCGTATTATGCGGCCGTCGTCCGAATCGCGGATGACTTTGACGATGATAGAAATGTGACTCGGTCCCTCCAACTAGACTCGGAGTTTTGTTAACAAGGGGCGGGAAGCTAGCCAGAGAGGAGGCGAGGGAATCAAAATACATTGAAGAAGCTTTATTGACAGTAGTCCCGCCGGACGATCATCACCAAGGCCTCTTCGTCGTGAACCTGCGGGGTGGAATTGGGGTGGAAGTAGCAAGGAAGTAGGTGGAAGTTCGGAGCAAGATCAGCTGTGACCGTGACGTCACGCGTTGCTTGTTCTTGTTTAACGCATCACTGCTTTCTTTCGAACTCCCATCATCTGCTACACTCTGGCGCAGTTCAACGAGCCTCCGGTGACCTCAGCCTCCCCTTCTGTTCGAAATAATTTGGTTAGCATGACGCCGCTCGCTGGGAACCTTTCGGTGGTTCTAGTGGTTTGTGTCAATTTCCAAATACTGTAATTTTCCGTCTGATTTTTTCTTTCATGCCACAGGCGTGCGCTGAATGCCAACGGTTATTCTTTCATCTCAATCCCATCCTATGAGTCCTAACTCAATCTTATCAAACAGACAGAAGACGAGGTGCGACAAGCAAATACCTTGTGGCTCTTGCAGTAAGTTTCCATTCTCGCAGGAAAAGATCGGACTGTGCCTTGACTGTCGTGAACTAGAGCGTCGAGGATGCGATGATATCTGCCCCACCTGTGAGCATAGCCCCATTCAACCCAAAAATTGCCTCACTTCGCATGCGTTGTAGGCACATTGCTTTCGATTGGGCGCGGAAAACGGTACGCAGTGCTTCTCTGTTTTGTCTTCGACATTTGCTCATCACTACAGCTCCATCATGTCTCACGTCCCGAACCTCAACTCCACGATTGTGAGAATGGGTCAGCGCATACGCGACCTCGAAGAGGCGCTTGCCCGCACCCAGGAATCCTCGAAATCGCCGCATGCTCTCTGGTCGAAATGCGTATTATCGGCCCAACCAACAACGAAATCAACACCGACACCCTCAGGCGACACTCTCGGCTCTTTCGTCGTCAACGAGCATGGCGAAACCGTTTATTATGGCCCTGTAGGCGGGTTTGAGGTAGGTTTTCGATTCATCCTTTAAGTTTCCGTGCACATGATTGACGCATCCACACAGGTTTTCCGCTCCGTAAGTCAAATCCTCGCGCTCAAGCTTCCATTCATCACTTGATTCAGTTCCACTCCGCCTCCAAAATCATCCCCCCCGGCCGCGACGGCCAACTCTTCACCGCTTTAACAACATCCTTCCCATTTTCATCTTCCGCCGAACGAACTCCATCCTGGGATCCTACCCTGTCCCTCGCCCGCCTCGTCATCTTCGTCCCCTCCCGTCCCCGAGGTTGGAACCTATGCGAACTCTACTTCCACAACGCCGCATGGCATGGTACACCCCTCACCCAACCCGAAGTCATCGACCTCTTCAACCTCATATACACCCGCTCCAACCCCTCTCTCCCCCTCGAAATCACCCCCCACCAACTCGCCTCCCTCTTCCTCATCTTCGCTCTCTCCTCCATAGTCGACACCGCCGTCTCAGGCGTCGACAGCGCAGATGGCGACTGTTATTTCGGGTTAGCTAACGCAGCACTGAGTTTGAAGAAGGTTTTTGATTTTGAAGAGCCGGAGCTGGCGACGGTGCAGGCATTGACGTTGTTGGCGTGCTATTACACCTACATTAGTAGGAGGTTTTCGGTGGAGACGGCGTGGCAGACGATTTCGATGGCGAGTAGTTTGGCGCAGAGGGTGAGTGTGATTCTGCAGTCTCCGCATCTTCAAGTTGAACCGGCTGATTGACCCAACATAGCTTGGGCTGCGTACGCTTCTGAGTTTATATAATTTCGACTACATCCAGCTAAAGCATCGGTTCAACAGACAACGAAAGCTGCGTTTCCAAACTCCCCGCCCCACTCGCAGATCGATGTCGCGTGAGCTTTGTTGCCTCACCCCCCACATCTACTGAACATCACGCTTCGAACAGGGTCTTTTCTGGGAACTCTACGCCTGTGAAAACATCTACGTACGCAAAATCGATTTGAACTCTTCTCTTCGTCGATGGGTTTTCTTCTAACACAATACAGGCTCTCGCTGTCGGCCGACCCGTTAGTATTCGTCCTGAATCAATCAGTTGCGTATTTCCGCAGGACGAGGAAGAGCTTGAAGAAGGCACCGAGTCTGCACCGTTTGTGAAGCCTCTGCCGGGATGTGAGTTATTCATCCATTCTTTAATGTACTGTGCTTAACTCACTGAATCTTGCTGGATCAAGATCGTCACGCTCGCTGGAAGTTTGTCAAGGAAGTTCGTACCTCATTCCTCTACTAGGTGAACGATCCATTTCTCATCTTTGGCAGATCATGGCCCCCGTCATGGACACCTTCCTCGCAATCAAGGAACCGAGCTACGAAACGATTCTCAATCTTGATCTCAAAATCCGCAAATTCATACAAACATCGTTACCTGCCCTGGAAACCATCGGTTTACCTGATACCGACCCGCCAATAAAATTCCTTCATCGTGGATCGTTGAGAGTTTTGGCGAATCAAGGTGCGTGGGAGAAATGTTCAATCAATTCTAATCTTCATTTTGAATGTACTTAGTCCTAATATTCATCCACCGCGACTCCTTTGTCGAAGCGATGCGAATTTCACCCACCAACCCTCTCCAGAGTCCCTATTCAAGCTCATTTCTTGCGGCATACCGAAGCGCGGCGGAGATAGTGAAAGCGACTAATCACGATTGCAAGAGGTATCCAGAGCTGCTTCCACGATGGTACGCACATCTTGAATCTGTCAATCTTTGGGAAAACGCAACGGAAATATTGTAGGTGTGGAACGTGGAGAAACTGTGAGTTTCATCCCGGATTGGATCATGTTACATATTCATTCATTTGAACGACAACCTCAGCAATCGAAGCTTCGGTGCGATTCCCCAGCTTCGTCATCAATGATTTCTGAATTTCATTTCGAGCAGATAATCGTCGCCACAGTCGCCATTCGGTACCCAAATTCCGACATGGAATCGGACGTACATTTTTCGCAAGTGATTGCGGACTTGCTGGAGACGGTGAATATTCTCGATCGAGTCGCAGGTGATTGCGCCAATCATATTGGATTCGTGAGTGGCATCCTCTAACCTGTGGCCTGATTATCATTCTTTTTCCAGGGTATTTTTCGAAACGCGATTGAAAAAGCGCTTGCTCTCCACTCGTGCCATACCGATGGATCAAATCAATCACAGACGCGTCTTTCTCTTGCACCCATTTATCCGCGCCACATGCACGCTCCTGTAAGAGATCCAGATTCAGACAACCCTCTCAATCCAGCGCTATGCATGGCCGCGGAAGATCTAGAGCGGGACTTGAAATTGTTGGAGCAAGCGGCTGCTTCGCTGACCCTGGAATCCGACACTGGCGCCGTTGGGACCACGAATGGAACGGCAGAACACGATCCTTCCTTGCAGCCTCAAAGTCAGACAGCATCCTCTTCGACGACGGCGTTTGATGCAACCATTGACATGACTGGACCTGGATATCGAGACAACTTACTCTTTCTTCCTGCCGAGCTTGAAAGTCTTTCGGCGCTTTCTGCTTATTCTGATCTCATATCTGATGGTTTCAATGCGAGGTCGGGGACAGGCACCTCTTCAGCAGACGCACAGCTTTGGGACGACTTTTTGGGGAGTCTGTAGAATCAAGGCTTGGAATTCCTACACCGCAAATTACTTAATTCACTAATACTCGGGGCCTGACATGGAGATGAAGCTGAGAGTACCACACTATCATAATGGAAATGGCAACGGCGCTTGATCGGTGAAGAAAGACACTACATATTACAAGCAGCATGTATCGATCGATTTAGATTGTCCACGCAGGATTTCCGATGAAGCGCTGCCTGAACGAGAAGAACACTGTGTGATGAAAATAGGTGTAACACTTTAGCTAACTACGGGGAGGAATGTACGCTTGGGTAAGTACGGGACAGTTGGAGGGGAGGAGGCGAAGGCGGGGGCGTGGGCAAGATGAAATCCAGGACTTTACGATCTAGCGTCTGCCATGACCCAGAGTCAAAACCGAGGGTATGAATGTTTCCGAACATCGCATAGGACACGGTCTGGAGCGTAGGGACCCCCCGAAAGAACCACTGAGCTGTTACTTCCCGGGCGTAGTGAGGATCAAAGTGCATTCGCTGAAAGTGCATGGTGATACGCAAGTGGAGAAGACAAGAGAAAAGATTTAGGGCTATAAGAATGGCGGGCTATGCATTTCGAGGGAAATAATTCAGACGACTGTGAAACACGGCGAAAAGGATCCACTCACATCACGGTTTCTTGCATCGAAACGGACAGGCGAGTCGAGAAACATGTACCGAGGAAGGCGGAACTCGAGGATTTCGAGTTGCGGTAGAATCACCCCAATGTGGTGGATGATAGGGGCCTTGACAAAGGAATCAAGATCTAGACACAACTCTGTCAGATCTTGAAGGTGCTGCATATGGCTAAGGGCTTTTGGAAGCGTATGCTCGCTAAATGGACAATAAGCGTCCCGTGGGAACCCCATGGGGGCGTCGTACGGGTCAACCGGTGCACGGAGATTTAGTGATTCCAAGCACGCTGGAAGCTGCGCAAAGATAGAATCATCCGGAAGTGCGTTCCCCAGAGTCACACGCGACAGCAATGGAGAGCGGTCTGAAAGAATTCGCCCACTCTGGTCTCCGAGATGAAATGACGGGAATCTTCCTTTCAAGTGTGCAGCGCGAGTCGCATCAACGGTATAGAGGACCTCGAGATCGCGCAGTGCGGGCATGTTGGATACAAGTTCAGGAACGGAGACATACGGACTAGGCTCATGCTCCGTTATCGCCAGTCGCCGAAGGTACAACCATTCGATCGAGGGAAACGTCCGCGGGATGAATTCGCCGGAAACCCTAAGCTCGGTCAGGCGACAGCCCAGAGCGCGAAACAGCGACTCGGCATTCATCGATTGTTTGCTGTGATCGACATTTTCCTGGCTCGCAACAGCTCTGAAACCGGAAGAAGATATCAGAAGAGTCTTGAGGGTGTGGAATGGAAGAGGGGAGGAAGGGAACTCTCCGTCGAAACGTGCTTGATGAATCTCGAGGCGAAACAGCGATGGAGCAAGCGAAAGCGAGTGTAAGAGAGCCGGAGGAATAGATGAGTCGAGACGAACTGTCGCTTTGGTGAGCGACGGCATCAGGGCTAGTGAATGGATGGTTGCCAGAGATAAGTCAAGCTTCCGCGGATTTCGTACGGTACAGTCTCTGATGTGGATAATTCTTCGATAGCGAACGATGAGACTTTATAATGAGGAAGAATTTTCCCTTACTTGAAATACGGCCATACAGATTTCGGCCATACCGTCCCTCGAGAGGATTCCCAGTTATAAACCTCGCGAAATATTAATGGCATTGTTTGAGCCCGCAAATTTCGGCAGGTGAGAGATAAGTCTAGGAGATACTCCCCCTGGCATCGCTCGTGGTCGAAGCGGGGGTACGAGCGGAACTTGGGGTGGACGTTGTCCAGCCATTCATCGTACAAAAGCTTGATGATCGATTGGAGAATGTCGGCAGGCAAGGTGTCCAGAGTTGGGCGCGGTGATGCGGCTGAGCACTGTAGAGGCGCAGCTACGTGGTCTACACCTATTATATCCGGGTTTGACGAGGCGGGCATGCGGGTCGAGGGAGAGTGAGGTAGGCGTGACGAGCGTGACAACCCGCGTGGTTATCTCCGGGATCGCCTAGGTGATTGCCGTGCATCTCCCTCTCTCTTTCTCACTCCGCAAAATTGAAAATTTCTGTTACAACAGTAAACCTTGCAGTAAACATTGTTTACATTTATGATAGAAAGTCTACCAGTAAGTCATGAATACTACCTCTGCAGTAAATGGAACAGAAAGTAAAGATTTCGGTACGACAGAAAGCGATGCCGAAAGTAATGATTTCGGCAAAGCAGTAAATGATCCAGAAAGCAATGCTTTCTGGTGCACTTTCTGGGGCGCAAGAAGCGAAACAGAAACAATAGCTTTCTGGCCGCGCAGAAAGCACTGACTTCTATCTCACAGAAGCCAGTCCAGTAAGCAATACTTACCTGAAATTCAGAAACAATAGCTTTCTGGATCGGCTTCTGCGCCGCTGTAACCGGATCAGAATCTTATTGTTTCTGAATTTCAGGTATTTATTGTTTACCGGATCGGTTCCTGCAAAACAGAAATCAGTACTTTCTGCGTGTGCAGAAAGCTATTGTTTCTGGTTCGCTTCCTGCGCCCCAGAAAGTGCACCAGAAAGCATTGCTTTCTGGATCATTTACTGCTTTGCCGAAATCATTACTTTCGGCATCGCTTTCTGTCGTACCGAAATCTTTACTTTCTGTTCCATTTACTGCAGAGGTAGTATTCATGACTTACTGGTAAACTTTCTGTTACAGATGTAGGCAATGTTTACTGCAAAGTTTACTGGTTTAACAGAAATTTTCAATTTTGCGGTGTGTCTTCCAAGTTCTGCCTCCTCGTCCGCTCCCACATGCACCCCGCCGTTCAACTCCGAGCTCTAAAAGGTCTTCCACTATCAGTTAGGGTGGGCCGGTCTTTCCTTATGTTTCAAATCAAAATATAAGAATCTGGAAACTCTTTTCAGCGCTTGGGACTCGCGGCGTGCGAGGACCATTTAACCTGTCGTCTCGTTGAACGTGTCCGAGATTATCTGGTTGACCACCAGCGGGAACTTCTGGAACAGCAGAAAAACGCCTTTCTTCCCGTTTTCTTTCACAATCTCGATCCCGAGATGATTCCATCTTCCACAGCGCTTGAAGCTGCTAATTGGCCTACTCGGCACACGATATTACGCGCTTTGATATCTCTGGATGCGCTCTCCAACTTACGCAGGCTCCCTGGGTCCGTTGGAATATCTCTATGGCCTCGGGTCTGGCACTGGACTTTGTTCATTATCACGTATCGCAATAATCTCCCGGATCCTGTGCCATACTGGTCAATATTCAACGCCAATTTCATTACCTTCACCAGTCAGTTTCACTTCGATCCAGATACCTGGGCCCTTATCTCATCTACACCTGGATTTCGGACGGTTATTTCGGGGGTCTGGAGGGTTATGCCTGACATCGAAGAGCCCTTTCGTGAATTTGTCTTCGGGGCGTTAGGTCGTTTCATTTCAGACCTAGAGGCTGGTCAATCTGCGAGCCTCGAGGAGTTCATCGAAGGTGCAGGCGGATCTGTCCACGCGTTGGCCCAGCTGGTGCTCCAATACATGCGTCTAGTGGGGCAACGGGAATCCCCACTTCTCGCTGACTCTCGGGCGGCGGACATTTCCGCTCTAGTATCATTCGTGAGGCAAGTAGATCAGCACCATGAAGATGATGAAGAGTGGTTGTATCTACCCTTCAGCTCTTTATCCACGGCGCTCGTCGTATCCCATGGTATCGAGATGGTTCACATCACAATAACCAAACTCATTGGTACTGTCGATGCGGCCATGGGAATACGGCCTTGTTTGATGTTTCTTCTGAGGATGCTCATCAGCCCACACGGATTTAGGTCTTTGGCGCAGGCGTTACGCAAGGGTTTCCTACAAACACTGATAACGTGCGCGACCATAGAATCTGCGGATCTCCTTCTCCACAGAATTGGGTTACTATTTCGTGTCGGAATATCTATGGGCCTTGCTTTCCATGACAATGTCGTGGAATTGGAGAACTCTCTCCTGGAAATCAATCCTGCGGCCGTGTCAGAAAGCTTGGAGAACACTCCGTTGTCCGGCGACTGGCAAGCTTTCTCGACATTTGCTCAAGATCGTGTGTCTGTTTTGAAATCGGAAGAACACAAGGCGCCGTC
Source organism: Favolaschia claudopus (assembly GCA_037176885.1). Taxonomy (NCBI): domain Eukaryota; kingdom Fungi; phylum Basidiomycota; class Agaricomycetes; order Agaricales; family Mycenaceae; genus Favolaschia; species Favolaschia claudopus. Next base: position 1,206,489 of record JAWWNJ010000076.1, read on the forward strand.
TAGGATGTGTGACAATCTCCAGGTTCGTCCGCATAGATTTTTTCTCGAGCATGAAACTAAAATGACAACCTAGTGCGGCTACATTGGCATGAAAGCCAGTTTCAAGCGGTGTTCGGGGTGTAGGTCGTTGTATTACTGTTCATCTGCCTGCCAGAAGGTGGACTGGGCCATGGGCGGACATCGAGCGGCATGTTCCTCGTACGGAACTCTTACGCTTCGTACGTTCTCATTCAATTCTTCAATTTTGATCAAATATGGAGGCTATTTAGACGAAACCTCCGCCGACTTCTCTGTCGGCGTCAGAGATCGGGACTTCCTACGAGCTCTTGTCCACCGCGAGTACAAAATGCACATCGAAACGGTTTGTGCGGGGCAAATTAAATTTCTGGCGTCTAGTCCCGAATCTTCGGTCCTTCTTACCTTCTTCGACTGTGGAACTCCGCCACTGAAAATCGAGGTTCATTCGGCGCACCAGTCTTCATTGCAGCGCGAGCTGGTCAAATTGAGCGGTGACGAATACCTCGACCTGCTTGCGAGAGCACAGACTAGCAAGGGGTCTATGCATCTGCACGTCCTGCGGATTGTACAAGGAGCCAAGTTCCGCCATCTTGTTATCCCGTTGCGCTTTGTTGACTCGGAGCTCTGGGACGCAATGGGTTCTTTCTCTGTCGACGATATGTACGATGATGAGGGCCGTCAGACAGAGGCGTATTCTCTCCTTCTGGACAAAGCACTAACAGCTATTCACTCCTAAGCATCCCCTACTCCATTGTATTCGAATTTATAGCCATATAATCAATTTATTCGCATTTAAATGCCTGTTTTTCAACCACCTCCTCAATCCTCCGAATCAAGACTTCATCACCCGTCAAACATTGAACTCTTTTTCTGAGTGTCTAACAATCCTAAATTGCACGATAGTGACTGAAAGCCGAGAGAATAACACTGTAAAGATGAATCCAAGTTGCGGGGTGTAAGATGAATACAGTGTAAGGGCGTACATACAGCTACCGTGCGTGCGTACAAATAAACGTTGTCTGAAATAAATACTACAATAAGTATACAACACATCGGCAGGGCATTAAAGAAAGGAGAGATAAAGGAAGTCAGCGAGAATAGTATTGATATTTTGAATTCTCTTCCAGCTGATCCATTCACTACGAGCGTGCCCTCCAGCTCGACGGCGGCGGCGGTCGCTCCGACAATCCAGCACTTCGCGACGTACCGGCGAGGGGCTGACTCGTAGTCTGCTGCCGAGGCCGCATCTGCGTTACGCTCGACGACGGAGAGACAGGGGGGAAGTAGCGCGTCGGCTCCTGCGCCGCATGCCCCGCCATCATTTTGGGATTAGAACTCTTCGCGTAGGACTCCAATCTCCTCCTCCTCTACCACCGTCGCCACCGTACTCACTCCTCGCCTCCCCCGCCCCCATACTCACTCCGCGCACCTCCTCCCCCTCCACCATACACCGATTGCGGCCCCGACGAGAACAACGAAAGTCCCGAACCCCACCCGCCGATCACACCACCACCTCCATAAACACTGCCCCCGTACAAACTTCCTCCACCACCACCGCCATACACGCTTCCACCCACACTCGGATCCCTCTCCCACTACTCCCCCGGCGCCACCGCCATCGCGTGCGGCCCGACCGCGGTCAAATACGCTTGGTTCGCGATCATCACCGCTTGGTGGTGCGCCGCGTAAAAGCTAGGATCCACCGGTGGAGGGATCATGAATTGTTGGGGATTGGGCGCGCCGACACGCCCCATTCGGCAGCGGGAGATACAGGGTGAGGCGGGGAGGCGAAGCCCGGGGGCATATGCATCCCCATTGCCGGGCTCAATAGGCATATTCATCGGTATATTTGCGCCCATGCCTGTGCCCATCGCATCCATCATCCGCGCTTGATTGAGCGGGACGTCGTCGATATCAAAGCCTCCCTCGTCCATATCCTCGTTACCAGACTAAAAAGATCGTTAGTATACGAAGATCAAGGCGAGAGGAAGAAAGCCGACACACCTCAATCGCCCCGCCCGTCCTCTCATCCTTCAGTACCATCCTCCCCTTCCCCCTCCCCACACCCCCATATCTCCCATGCCCCGCAAACCCATCCCTCGAACTCACACTCACACTCCTCCTCCTCACCCCCCCTCGCCTCGCCACCAACCCACCCCTCCACCGCCCCCGCTACTCCCGCCCGTATCGCTCCAGTCCCACGGCGTGAACAGCGTGGGATCGCTGCTCGATTCGCCCGTCGAGCTGGTGGGGCTTGAGGCGTTCTGAGAAGACCAAGGATCGGTGCGGAGGAGGGATGGTGCTGATGGTCGAGGGAAGCTTTGACGAGGCAGAAGAGAGCGAGCTGTTGCTCGCGACGGTACGCATCGACGGAGGCGCGAGGTTGGCACGCGTGGAGAATGGGCTGAGCCCGAACGAAGGTGTAGAGGGGGTAGTTGACAGAGTACTGCTTCGAGGTGTCGCTGACATGGACTTCTGCTGGGATTGCTGGACCATCGGCGTCATCGTACTGCTGCGCGGGCGCTGAGAGATCTTACGCTCCAAAAATGACGTTCTCGCCGATGCACAGACGTTAGCCAGAGGCGTCGAAGAAGAAACGGCTGCGGGAGGGGAGCGTAACATTGCTGCGGACGTCGAAGATGACGCGGTCTGAATCGACACTTCAGGTGTATCCACACGAATGAATGTACCTGCCACAGTCGAGGACGAAGACGAAGACGGAGCCGACTGCCCAACACCCCGCGTCCTCACCCCCGCAGCCCCGAGGTGACATTAAACGCAGGCAAAGGCGAGCGCTGGTGAATCACGATCGGCGGTACGACACCACCTCCATCTCTCTCTTCCAAATCTTTAGCTCTCTCGGCTGCCGCCGCCCCTCGAGTACCCGCATTAACGCCGTCCAATACATCTCCACCCGCACCCTCCTCGTCATCCAACCCAACGCCGACCAGGGCGATGCCCCCGCTGAGAATCGCGGCTAGGTCGCTCGCTAGGACACTATCGTGATCCAGGTCGGATGCGACACTGTCTGCCCGCGTACGATTCGGCGTAGTAGAGGTAGAGACCCTGTCGCTTGACGCGGTGGAAGGCTTTACGAGCGGCGGTGGTGGAAGAGGGAGAAGGAGAGGTGAAGGCGGGTGGCGGAGGGTTGGGGGTGCGTTGGGACGAGGGTGTGGTGGTCGTCGTGGGAGGTAGTTTCGTCTGATTCTGAGCGTTGGCCGGTACCGAAGACGACGTCGGCGTCGACTTGACGATGTTGTCGAAATCTCCGCTCTTCTTCTTCCCCTCCTCCCCCAACCCGCCACCGCCCTCGACCTCTCGCTCAACGCGTCCCTCTTCATCTTCCCAGCAGCGCGCGTCGTCGACTGCAACGGCAGCGCCTCCCTTACGGGACTCAAAAGCGGCGACGGGAAGCGCACCAGCTTCGCACCAGTCGCGTCCGACGTCGAGCTTCGTACAGGAGGCGAACGCGACGTCAGCACCGCGGTCTCCTTCCCATGCCCCCGCGCATACAGCTCTTTCGAGCGAGACGCATCTCCGCCGCCTAACATCCCACCACCCGTAAACTCATCCCCATCCTCCTTCCCCTCCTCCTCCGCATTTTCCCCCGTCAACGCCACAATATCGACTAACGATTTCAGCATAGGCTTTGGGTTTGCACGAGAGGTCGACGCGAGACTACCCGCCGACTTCGCCGACATCGCGCTCCCGGGCCGTCGAGGCGGGAGGAGCGTTGCGAGAGGGGCGTTGTCCGAGTCTGAGTCTGAGTCATCGGATGTGGTGAAGGTGGAGGTGGAGGTGAAGGGGACATGGTGTGGTTGGTGTGGGCGAGCAGCGGCACTGAGGAGAGGAGGAGAGGAGGAGCTGGTGTAGATGAGGGAGATTAAAGGGCTGGGATGCGCGTTTGTGAAGGGGGACGGTTGGCTGGGAGGAGGATGAGTTAGATAGGAAAATGTATCAAGGATTATGAGAAAACAAGGGGCCGAGATCATTCGTCAAAAGACGATGTAGGTGCAGAAGACACGAAAAAAGAAAGTGAAATAGGACTCACCTGTGATAGACGATACGTTCGGTACCACCATGCCAGCTCCTCCTCCTCCCACCCAAATGAGGGCGACATCCTCCCTGTCTCCCTTTCCCGCTGTCTCTTCGCCACCGCCTCCCGAAATGCTGCGACGCTGATCCGGCTACTCGCATTACTGGCGTCGCTCCCGCCTCGCTCCCTCTGGCGCGGTCGTCGAGGTGTATCCTCTTGCGAATAGGACGAAGAGGAAGAGCCATCGAGGAGGGACGAATTGGGTGTCGTAGCGGCGGGTCCGACGTGGCGGAACGCGCGTAGATTGAAGTCATTCCCGCCTCGTTCTCGTTCTCGTTCTCGCGACTCCGTCCTACCAGCATCTCCACCACCGCCAACGTTACCCTTCCCCACACACGCAGCTTCTCGTGTCGAAGAATCCGCTCCAAAACGCAGATCTCCTTCCGCTCTTTATGCCCGCGCTCTTACTCGTGGTTCCCGACGACTGCTCACCGCCGGCAGACGAAAGCACCTCGCTCGATAGCGGAGAGTGAAGGTGGAGCGTCGACGCAGACGCAAGCGGTGGAGCAAACTGGGCGTGCTCAGTGCACCTCCCATGCGATGAGGTGGATTTTGCGTTGATACCGCAGACGTCGGAGATGCATAGGAGCCCGAACGCGCGGTCAAAGCCGACGACGTAGAGGGCCGAAGAGATACATCGGCTGTTGATCGTCGTGGATGTAATTTAAATTCGGCGATGGCATATCGTTCTTGCTTTTCTTGTTTCCAAACAAGCAGCCGAGTCCATTTCTGCTTGACGAATCTTTGTTCTTGCCGTTTGGGAACGAGGATATGGGCTGGAAGGGTGATAGTAGCGAAACGTGGTCTTCCGCGGTGGTTACCGAGCTCGTTGCCGCCGACGAAGAGGGTGCAGGTGCGAGATGCCAGGTGGATGACGTCGGTGATGGACGCGAGTGGGATTGCTAGGATGAGGCGTCCCTGGAGTCGTTGTCGTTTTGGCCGCGTGGAGAGGGTAGCAAAGCGGGGCGTTGTCGACTAGGAGAGGTGGTATTGAGTTACAAGACTGAAAGTACTTCGAGCTAAGTACAAAGATGAAGAAACATGAGTCTTCGAAAAGATTTACAAAAGCAGGCGACGTACCACCTCCCGCACACCCTTCCAGCCGCTATATGCTTCCAATTATCAAGTTGAATCGTATGGTGAGCCTCCAGAAGTTATTGAAACGCAGGCGGAGCCGCAGAATTTTGCGGTCGTGGAGGTCAAGACGAAGAGATTGATCTGATCAGCTTTCAAAATCAACAGCTATCAACACGCGGCTCTTGCTTTCGAACCACCACCTCGATTCCCCAACTCGTTCTCTGGCAACTCTAGGCGGCCTTATGTGCTATTCCTTGAAATTCCATATGGTCTACACCATGAGTGTCTGTATGGGAACAACCTACCACTTGAATTTTCAAATCCTTCCGAAATTCTGCGTTTGCTGCAGCTGCGCACCAGCTTTTTGTTCACCAGTTCCCCGGGCCCAACTCGTACCCTCGGGATACTCTGATTTTGGCTCTACTTGCACTGCCTATGATCAAGGCTCTAGCGCTGCGCGCAGCAAAATTGCCTACACTTCGAATTGACATGTTCCGACGCGAAGCCCGGAATGAGAAAGTTAAGAGGTGCGAAATGAGATAGAAGTATTTATAACGCTGATTACACGTCAATTACATCGGCGGTACTCTCAACAGCTTCTCTCTTGCGGGCATCGGCATCGTCTTTCAGCACTTTCTCAAGCAGACCTTTAATTTGCGTTGGGGCTGAGCGATCAAGATTCCCTTGCTCTATCCACATATTCATCCCCTCCACGAATACTTGCACAGCCCTGGTGTCCTTCAGCCAACAAAACCGCGCGTTGTCCGGCGGCGTCGCTATCCGCGCTCGATAGGCCGAAAACAGATTTGAGTCCAGTATTGTCCCCCCAAGCAGCCTGAGCAGTGACGGTTGCGAGGCCGCGGTTGCTTTGAGCGCCCCATTCCAACTTTTGGCGAAGCGCACTTGCAGCCCAGGACTGACACCCGGGGTTTCGGGATAGAACTGAGCGATCATACTCAAGGTTTCTTTCCACTCATAAGGCATTTCATCGTCGTGGAATCTGTCCAGGAAGGCGGAGAGGATGGCCATTCGGATATTCAAAATCGACATCGAAGTAATGTCTGGATTGAGATTTGCAAATAGCGGACGAACGAGGATGGCTGTATGTGCCTCAAATTTCCAATTCCGAGAGTTCACTGGTTCAGGAAACATTGTGTTTAACGCGAAGGTTTGAATGAGCGGAATCGTTGAGTGTACTGGCGTACACGATAGGAAAGGGCCCAATGACCCGAAGATCTGTTCAACCAATTGCAGATGAGAGGAAAGCTCTCCGTCCACCTTCCACGGTTTTGCGACCTGGGTGTTATTCTGATGCTGTCCCACCATTGTAGATGCAGCAGTCCATAGCCCGGCACTAACCTGTTGAGAATCGTTGGGTTCGAGATGTGCCGTCAAACCGCAGCACAAGTGCAGAGTATTGCGCTCACTCAAAAGAGCCGACTGTGTACGATACGGTTGCTTTTCAAGATACTCTGCAAGCCTTGTGGGAGCATACGGAATAGAAGCGTCCCTAGCGCGGCCCCAGAGGAACAGCAAGGTCCCCAAAACTTCATCGGCATGTTTTGTGATTGTGGTGAGCTTGTTGACGATCAGGTCGAATGCCTCAGAGTATCGTTTTGCTACCTCGGCGTCCGAGTCCGCCGTTTTGTCATGAGACAATGAACGGGATGCGAAGAGGGACATGGTTGCCTCGAACTGATAGGGCGGTGAGGCCTGAACGGCAGCAATGCTCAAAAAGTCAACATAAACGGTATGTTGAATGCGAATGAGTGCGCGGTGCATGGACTGCAATGCGGAACGAGCCATGCCATAATTGGATGAAAACTCTTTATATCCAGAGTTCCTTTCATTTAGGATGTGATGCAGGGTGAACGTTTCGGCCTCGTGTTCGAGATCCTCCATCTGCCAGTGAAGCGGCACTGGCAGCGACTCTTCCATGACAATCATCTGCCATTTCTGGCTTATGAACTTCTTCACTCTGGCCGCACTCAGCTGCATTTTTACGAAGTGCGAGCGGTATTCAGGAACTTCTGGCAGTCGTCCCGCAAGCGAAGCGAGGACCTGGAGGTGTGCATTTATCTCGTGGGACAACGAGACGACGACATGGAGGTATAGCGCTGCACGAGCAGAAATCTGGAAGTGGTTGATTTCTTCACGCAGAGCAGATTGCCGGACGAGACCCCAGTCCAGTTGGGCTGAGGGCTCAATCATGAGGGGCGGGGTGGTCGGGAAGGTAGCGGCAATTGCCCAAAGGGCCTTCAACGCAGTGATGTGCCGTCGAGCCCCTGCCTCTGCTTTCAGCAAATCGCTCTCACAGTCTCGGAGGAAGCTCTCCACTCTCTTGACTAGCTGCACTTTGGGGTCGCAGACAAGAGCCTGGATTTGCTTGTCATATGCAGTTCGGCGTCCACGCAAGCCCCAACTATAAAGAGCATCGGGTATGCCTTCGAGAAAGGGCTCGAGCTCGTCGTCGTCTGACAGCGATTTTACGGTCCAGCAGAGCGCGCGACAGTCCCGCTGATTGCGATAAGCCGATGGGCGAACAGCGGCGTTGTTCATCGCATTTACCAGTGACTTTGAAGAGGTCCTGCTCACGTTGTGTCCAGGGTAGAAGGTTCGCAGATATTGGACGATAAGCCACAAGCCAGCAGAGAGTGGAGTCTTGTATGGAGCGTCGTGATGAAGGAGGGGAAAGACTGTAAGGGTGGCGTACACAAACAGCAAGACACCGAGCAAGACGATGGACGTATTCATCGCACTCGGATTGACTGGAACCAGAAATGCAACGAGTCCTACAAAGAACAGAACCAGAGAGCCATGCAGCAAGAGTGGAATGAGATCCACCACAGCATGCATGTTGAATCGCTTGAGTCCATAATACAGGTAGGCAAAAATGCGAGCTCGGATGACAGGCGAGGAACGCATGTCCGCTTTGTACGTGAAATCCCTTGCCCATTGCTGGACTAAGGTCGCAATCAGGGCGCTGGACAAGCTGAGCCCCAAACTAATGAACCAAAGCAAATTGCAGACAACAGATGACGTAGCAACCACGAATGGTTCCGGGGGAGGGATTTCGATTGTGGTGCCGGCGGCCATTCCTGATAATTGGGTGGATATTTGACCTAAAAGAGCTACCATACGGTCGTCCGAGTCCGGTGTGAGACTTTGATAACTCTCGATGAGGAAGGCCGATAATATCCCGGAAAAAAGACCAGCCTAGATGGGGCTTGAGATGTGGCATAGAATAGAACCCCTCAAGACTCACAAAGATCAACATTCCGTCCATGTCATTTTTCCAGCTTTCGACTAAGGCCTTGTCGTATTTGTCTGCCTCCGTGATGTACACAGACCAAATTTTGGCACCAGCCTCATCCTCGCGATTCTCGTTGGTAGTTTCTGTACGACAACTGTCATCATGCATGCAGTAGAAATAGAAATGCCTACCTTCTCTCTCGATTCTTTGTGATTCTTTGTCCATCGCGGTTGTCTGGGAGAAGAACTGCAACCCCAACTTAAGTGACGATGGGAACGGTGGCAGGAGGCCGCGTGTCCTGTCTGGTAAGGAAACTGCGTATCACTCGCAGCAAGTGCGGCCCAACCTTTCGCGGAAGGCACTAACACCCGCTAGCCTTTACATTGAGGATTTAATCCCGCTGAAACAAAGAGCATCAGGCACCTTATCTGCACCCCAGAACACCTTAAAGCTTGCTTCCCCAGCCAAAGTGACGGAACTGAGGTCGAATCCGACTCCCTTGCCGTTTTGTGAATTGTTGGATGTCTTGCCGTGTGGGTAATCCGAAAAACTTTGGACTGTTCCGGTGGATTGCTCCAGGGATGATAACCAGGCTTAAGACTGTGGTAGTTGAGAATGAGGGGTGGACAAACTGTAGAACGAGAAAGGAGTCACTCACAAATGGAATTCGGTGGGAGATGACGTCGGCCTAAACCGTCGTATTTCGAGATCGATGGCTGCGACGAGGAGTCGGTCTTGCTGTGCAAAACCATGTTGGGAAGACGGGCCACAGTAGACTAGGAATGAAATGTGGTGTTGAACTCGAACAATTGAGATGTTTACAGCTGCAAAGCTGAAGAAAAGTTAGCCTTGGAAAAGATCGACGGAAGTAGGCATCGTACCACGTCCCGTACATGCGTCTTAGCAGCTATATCGTCCAAGTATCCGGCCATCTTCCGTAATTAATGCATCCTCAATAGTGAGCGGTCGGAAGGAATCTCGTCAGGAAGCTGCATGTTTTCGATACGAGGGGCGAAGTGTTGGCGGCTTCGTTGTGAGTGGGGAGAAAATGTGGAAACTTCAGAGCGAAGAATTGGGAACGAAGGAGGTGCTTTGAGGGCAGTGCAGGATGGCGGACAGAACATTTCAAAATCCAGAAGTCAGAACCGCGTGTATTGACTAGGTAACGATAAGCAGCGAGCGCCGGGTAATTACGGTACGCCAGCAAAACGTAGATAATTTCCGAGGCCAGAGCAGGACCGCACTCGAGGCTTTCCACGCAGCGACTAATTCTTTTGTCCATTCTCGCGCAGGAAAAGGCAAATTTCAGAGCTATGGCCGATAGCAAACAAGAACTCCCGCGGGATGCACCCAAAAAGAAAGGAGGTAGCACAGTGCCAACGTTAAACGATACCGCCGACAAAAGAGGCAAGCAAAAGTAAGTAGGGGACGAATTCGGCACTATCCCCATTTGGAACAAAGCGGCGTACAGCATCGACGACGACGACGGCGAGCGCAGCTTGAGATGTGCCAGGCCACAGTTCAGTTATGTGCAGCGTAGAGGGTGTGCGCACTCCCTCCGGCGGCGACGAGAATCCGCTTGTGGTGATGGAGAAGATCCATGGGGAGTGTCTGCATGCCTTGTGGCCGACGTATGGAGTCCATGCAGCGAGGAGGTGGGCGTGAAAGCAGGGGGTATCGACGAAACGCTAATGACGGAGGTGGGGGAGCGCCTTCTCGCATGATCTCTGAAGTCCCAAGGCATCGTGATAAGCTTCCTCGAGGGTTTCGTCCTCTGCAGCATTCTCAGCTCGGATCGAGCGAGTATACCACTACAGACTAAGACGAAGACGTCTCCCAGCGTGAGGCAGGTGAGGGGGAGACGGAAAGTCGGTCGTCCGTGGGCAAACCGAAGTAATGAGTAGGAGAAGTGCACGACTCGTCGAATCGAAGACGACGAGAGAACGAGCACCACTTTTCGAGGACGAGAATGGACGCGTGTGGTCGGACGACGCTGGGCGGATACAGACGAGAGCGCATCCTCCCTGATAACGACGGGGCGAGCGTGAATAGTAAAGTTACGCGGCAAGCAAGGCCTTCGGCGATTATGCTGCTGCGAAGCTTGCTAAGCGGGGAAGTATATCCGGTGGAAGGGCCTCGAGGATGCGACCCAGCGAGAGCAGGCATACGTGACCCTCGTACTCGAGCACTCGCTAAACACCAGCAAGAACGTTAGCCAGCGCCGGGCAAAGATCATAAAGCAACGTACGTGCCCTGTGAATCCCCCTTTCTTCCTCCTCGTATCTCTCGCCCTGCACACTCAGTCCATAGATGACCTGCAGATGCGCTTGAGATCTTGAATCTTGAGGTCGTCGTCGTACGGTCGAGAGACAGCGGACCTCTAGTGCGACGTGACGCAAACGACGCCGATTGCAAATACACGAAGGAGGAGAAAAACATCCAGGGCGCGATGCCCTGACGGTGATAGCGAGAGAATGAGAGAGTGTCCAGGCACTCGCTCGGTGCGTCGTCCTGCAGCGAAAGACGGTCGATGGGCAACGCGACAGCACGCACAATTGGAGTGGAGCCAGGTGAGGAAAGGGGACGCGATGGCCCGGGGGTGGTGGTGAAGAACGAATCGGCGTCGGTACTTCGTCTTGCGGAATCCATCAACGCAGGACCATCGGATGGAGAGGATCCCGCGAAGGGAACCGTTAGCATAAGCGCTAACGCCCACAGTGCCTGTCAGCTATAGCCGTACAACGACGACGATACGTTGCTACTGACCTTGATCGATCCTTCCTTTCTCTCCCGAGTCTCCACATTGACCTTCTGCGTCCGCTGGTCCCGCTGCCGAGTCGATTTTGCGATACGAAACAGAGGCCACGGTAACATGTCGATGCTGGTGAAGTCACCTTTGAGACGCCGCGAAACCGCCGTCATCTTCGGGGACGAGGTGGACGAAGAGAAGAGATGGGAACAGACAGTGACGCCCGAGCGTAATCGTCTGTATGCATCTTGAAAAGTGAAGACTATTAGGCTTAGTGCAGGTGGAAGAGGATGGCGATACTCACTGACGTCCGTCCACGCCTCGCCTGCCCCAGCCCGTACCCCTCCCGCGGAGCTCCACCTCTCACTCACGCTCGCGCTCGACGTCTCCTTCCTCTAGCTATCTTCCCCGGGAATTAGGCCCCTAATTCCTTGCCAAGGGGTCTCGAAACGAGTGGAATTACGCCCAACAACGACAGCGTGGGAGGGAATTAGGCCCAACACATGAAAAACGCCTCCAGAATGCAGGGAATTATGCCCAACAGCTGGAATTAGGCCCAACACAAATCCTCCCAGAATCTTCGGAGTAGGAACAAATGCGCAATTCTTATAACAAGCCGCACCCGACTAAAAGAAACGAAACGAAACTCAACTCTTATAGCCCAAAGTCAACCCTTATAATAAATCCAACTCAAAGGGAACTCTCGCAGCCAACCCAAACGCTGAAACGAAATTATTATAACGGCTCACCAGCCCTTATAATAAATGCCAGCTAAAATCATTATTATAGTCACCGGTTGGACAGTGCGGAAAATATTGCTGGAACCGAATATGTCCCAAATGGCTTACAAACCATGGTAGTGTCACTGCGAATGCCCTGACAGGTCTCGTTGACTTGTTATATGGCCTCGAACGGGAATCGTAGGCAGAAAACCGAAACTCTGATAGCAAAGTCAATTTCTCTACCGATCGCCTTGCTTGTAGGCTCTAATTGAAGCTAGGGCTCCAACCCGTCCGTTCCGTCCGTTTCCGGCCAAAAAAACGGGAAAAACGGCACCATGCCGTCCGGACCCGTCCGTCCACCATACCTCTCAACCCTCAGACGGGACGGGTGCCGTCCGTCCCGTCCCGTCCGTTTCACGGCAGTCACCATACAATTTGAGGGTATTTGACCCTTCAATCACTAGAAATGGACGGAAATCAGCTTATACAGTTGATAGAAAGCAACGGCCGACCGTCAGGAAGCGTTGCCGTCGCTCCAGGCACTGATTGATGAAAGGCCGGCAAGCGACACCCGTCGACGGGTCAAACCCGTCCGTTTCCGTCCGTTTCTTGGTGGCGAAAATCGCTGGACGGGACGGGTTCCGTCCGTCCCGTCCGTCCGTTTTTTCCGTCCAAAGACGGACGGGTTAGAGCCCTAATTGAAGCGTTTGAATGGGGCTAGAAGGGTGGACTATGATAGGCCTTATCGAACCGCATCAAGGGGCTCAAGTACTGGGACGCGTTGAATATATACGGTCGACTATGTGCAGAGACGAGTACACTGCATCAATTGAAGACGTCTCACTGATAGGCCTTCAAAACCACGGATTACAGGTCTCTGGTGTCCTGGCAAGGTTTAGGGATATCACCTTCAACGGGTAGAGACACTGCGTAAACCCAAACACGCCTATCGAAGCTATACGGAATCCAGCCTAGCACCACCAGAGCAGAGACGTTAAGGTTGGCGACAACCCAACAGCACGGACGTTAAGGTTAGCGGCCCCACTCCCCCGACGGAATCCACCAAAATCCAAAATTTTTTCGGCAGCTTCGGAAAGGAAATCGAAGAGGACGCAATCCAGCAAGGCAATGTACGGGTTAAAAATGGAATGCAGCAAGTCATTGGCGAACTAGCCGCTCACAGCTGCCCGCTAGAACGTAAAGGAAATCAAGGTCATCGGAGTGAAGGGAACAGACGTATTCAAGTAGCGACCAACCATTATAATACCACATAGCACAGAGACTCAATACAAGGCTTCAAGGGTCATCACAGTGAACAGGAGGACGTATTCAAAGGCTAAGCAACCATTATAAGGCCAGAACAGTACCCAGTACAACCAGAGCCTTATAGTGTTCAATTGAGTCAATACAATACAAGACTGTGTTGCACCGGCCAAATGAACACCGTTGAGCCCATGTACCAACAGTCAATGCCTTGTAATGGTGCAAAGCCTTGGTCATATAGCCTGGAATGTGGAGAGAAATCCAGAAAGACTAGCTATCTTCCCCGGGAATTACGATCGTAATTCCGTGAAAAGGGGACTGAAAACGGTGGAATTACGTGCGACAACCCCTAGCGTGGGAAGGAATTCAGTGCGCATCAATTTTGATGGTGAAAAGCTCACCCAAATCACCGGAATTCAGTGCGACACCAGGAATTCAGTGCGTAGTCTCTCAGCCCTCCGACAGCAGGAAAATGCAAACAGAATCTTATAGACGACTCCAAGCCCTTATAATGGATGTGGAAAAAATTATAGTCACCAGCCAGGCCTTATAAGAATTGCGACTCTCTGCCAAAAAAAATTATAAGCCAGAGCCAAGGCTTATAAGAAATGCAAATCAAAATAGCTGACTCCGAGGCCTTGTAAGAAGTTGGGAAAAGTGGTGGAGACCAAAAGGGTGTCAAATAGCCTACAAATCAGCCTAGTGTCACCGCAAACACCCTAACAGGTCTCGTTGATGTGCTATACTGATTTGAATGGAAAACGTAACGCTTGGACCGAAACCTCAATAGCACCGTCAATTGAGCACCGATTGCCTTGGTTGTAGGCCTGAAAGGAAGCGTTTGACGAGGACTATAAGATCATGTCATCAGCGATCGAGTCGCAGGTCACCTGACATTCACGACTTGGTCAAACACTGCGTTCGAAGCCATACGGAGTGCACAAGGCAACCCCAAAGCACGGACGTTAAGGTTTGCGACAACCACACAGCACAGACGTTAAGGTTAGTGGTCCCACTCCCCCGACGGAATTCACGTTAAGGTTGGCGACAACCCAACAGCACGGACGTTAAGGTTAGCGTCCCCACTCCCCCGACGGAATTCACCAAAATCCAAAATTTTTTCGGCAGCTTCGGAAAGGAAATCGAAGAGCACGCAATCCAGCAAGGCAGTGTACGGGTTAACAACGGAATGCAGCAAGACGTTGGCGAACTAGCCGCTCATAGCTCCCCGCTAGAACGTAAAGGAAACCAAGGTCATTGGAGTCAGGGAAGAGACGTATTTAAACAGCAACCAACCATTATAAGGCCAGAGACCACAGAGCCTCGATACAACACTTCAAACAGTACAGACATTCAGTGAAGGTCAAGCATTATTACTATAAGGCCGGAATGGTACCGAATACAACCAGAGCCTTACAGTCTTCAATTCAGGCAATACGGTATAAGACTGTGTTCAACCAGCCAAGGTGAACACCGTTGAGCCCATGTACCAACAGCCAGAGTCAATGCCTTGTATTGGAGCAAAGCCTTGGTGATATACTGTGGAATGCGGAGGGGAATCCACAAAAGACTAGCTACGGTAATGGGGAATTACAATTGCAATTCCGTGAAAAGGGTCCCCAAACCGGTGGGTGGGAAGGAATTGCAGTTGACGTGCTTAACAACAGGTCTCAAATGAGTCAAGTCTCAGGAATTACAGTTGCAGATGTGAGTCAGCCACTGAAGCCACAGGGAGTCAAAGAGAGCAACCAACTCTTATAGTCACCAGCCAGGCCTTATAAGAATTGCGACTCACTGCCCAAAAAAATTATAAGCCAAAGCCAAGGCTTATAAGAAATGCGATTGAACGGCCGACTCAAGGCATCGGGAAAAATTGGTGGAAACCAAAAGGGTGTCAAATAGCCTGGGAATCAGCCTAGTGTCACCGCAAACACCCGAACAGGTCTCGTTGACCTGCTATATTGACTTGGATGGAAACCGTACAGCTTGGACCAAACCCTGAGTACGACAGTCAATTGAGCACCGATTGCCTTGGGTATAGGCTCGAATTGAAGCGTTTGAGCAGGACTATAAGATAGTGTCATCAGCAATCGAGTCGCAGGTCACCTGACATTTACGACTCGGTCAAACACTGTGATCGAAGCCATACGGAATGCACAAGGCAATACCGAAGCACAGATGTTAAGGTTTGGGACAACCACACAGCACAGACGTTAAGGTTAGTGGTCCCACTCCCCCGACGGAATTCACCAAAATCCAAAATTTTTTCGGCAGCTTCGGAAGGGAAACCGCAGACCAAGCAATCCAGCAAGGCAATGCACGGGTTAGATGACGCAATCCAGCAAGAAGTTGGCGAACTAGCCACTCAAACCTCCCCGCCTTCGTAAAGGAAATCACGGGGCACCGAGTGAACAGAAGGACGTACTCATGTGTACAAGGCAATGGTCAACAATAGATAGATCAAGAAGTAAGAGAGCAAGCAATCAACCCAGTCTGACCCTGTCGAACACATTCAGAGTGCTCTACCCACCAGGCCACTCAGAATCGGACTAGCAGGAGTCTGACTTGTACAACACCACCCCGTTCATCGACTCATCATCAAGCCAATTGGTTGAGGTGTCCAGAGCGTTGCAGTGGGCCATATAAGCTGAACACCTCATACCCACCAGACTCACTGAACGCTGACTTGCAGTTTCGATTTCTACAAAACGACCCCGCACCAAGCCAACTTGTATCACCGCAAAGACATCCATTCGAGCAGCTATAAGGAACATCAATGTCCCATAGCGGGCAAGGGTATTGGCCTTCAAGGGCTGCGTTTGAGTCTCTAATAGCGAACGGACTCTGCTGATCGCAAATTGTAGTGAAGTCAAACACAGCGTACCGGACTCAATTAGCCACTCGTTGCCTTGAGTATAGGCTCGAAACGAAGCATTTGACCAGCATTATAAGTCTACATGCCTGGCGGGAATATCCGAGGGCATTGAGGCACTCACGTAGGGCACCGACTTGAATATTGCCTTTGAACACCCGTCGCTCGTATTGATTGAATGCATCTGGGTATTCTCAATGTCTTGCACTCAAGGCCAAGCATTACAAGACCCTCATATCCTGGCAAGGGTTAGGGACGTCAACTTCAGACTGCTGGAATCCAGAGGGATATCCAGAAAGACTAGCTATCTTACCCGGGAATTCGGAGCCGAATTCCGTGAAAAGGGCTCTGAAAACAGTGGAATTCGGGTCGCCAATGGCAGCGTGGGAGGGAATCCGGGTCGTCACTTGAAATTCGGACCATTTCCAGAGGAATTCGGAGCGACAACTGGAATCCGGAGCGTCGTCTCTCAGCCCTCTGACAGCAGGAAAATGAAAAGGAACACTCTACAAAAATCTCAGCACCAACTCGAAAGTGCAAAAGGGTTCTTATAGACGACCCCCAGCCCTTATAATAAATGCGAAAAAATTATAGCCAAGTGTGAGCCCTTATAATAAATGCCAACTCAAATCATTATTATAGCCACCGGTTGGAGACTATAATGACACTGCGGAAAAACATTGTTGGAACCAAATATGTCCCAAATGGTCCACAAACCATGGTAGTGTCACCGCAAATGGCCTGACAGGTCTCGTTGACGGGCTATATGGGCTCGAACGGAAATCGTAGGCAAAAACCGAAACTCTAGCTACGGTAACGGGGAATTTTGCGCAAAATTCCGTGCCAAAGGGCCTCGAAACAGCGGAATTATGGGCAAACGGTACAGCGTGGGAAGGAATTCTGGGCAGATCATTTCAAAACACCCCAAATTCGAGGAATTCTGGGCAAACGCTGGAATTCTGGGCAAACGAAACAAGTGCCAGCAATGGCCTGCCTTGTACAAAAAACTTATAAGCCCTCACCACTGACTAAAAGGAACAAACACACAAACACACTCCTTATAGTCACCAGCAAGACCTTATAAGAATTGCGACTCACTGCCAAAAAAAATTATAAGCCAGAGCCAAGGCTTATAAGAAATACGATTGAACAGCTGACTCGAGCCATCGGGAAAAAATGGTGGAGACCAAAAGGGTGCCAAATAGCATGGGAATCAGCCTAGTGTCACCGCAAACACCCGAACTGGTCTCGTTGACGTGCTATATTGACTTGGAGAAAAATCGTACAGCTTGGACCGAAACCTCAATAGCACCGTCAATTGAGCACCGATTCCCTTGGTTGTAGGCCTGAATGGAAGCGTTTGACGAGGACTATAAGATCATGTCATCAGCGATCGAGTCGCAGGTCACCTGACATTTACGACTTGGTCAAACACTGCGTCTGAAGCCATACGGAATGCACAAGGCAATACCAAAGCACAGACGTTAAGGTTTGGGACAACACCACAAGACGGACGTTAAGGTTAGTAGTCCCACTCCCCCGACGGAATTCACCAGAATATAAAATTTTTTCGGCAGCTTCGGAAAGGAAACCGAGGATCAAGCAATCCAGCAAGGCAATGCACGGGTTAGATGACGCAATCCAGCAAGACATTGGCGAACTAGCCGCTCACAGCTGCCCGCTAGAACGTAAAGGAAATGGCGGGGGACCGAGTCAACAGAAGGACGTACTCAAGTGTACAACACGAAGGGCAACAATACATTACCAAGTACGGTACACCACAGAGCCTTATAGTAGCCAATCAACCCAGTCTGACCCTGTCGAACACATTCGGAGTGCTCTAGCTACGGTAATGGGGAATTACGATCGTAATTCCGTGAAAAGGGTCCCCAAACCGGTGGAATTATGGTTGCAATTGACAGTGTGGGAAGGAATTATGGTTGACGTGCTTAACAACAGGTCTCAAATGAGTCAAGTCTCAGGAATTATGGTTGCAGTCGTGATCCAGCCACCGAAACGACTGGAATTCTGCTTGACGACTGGAATCATGCAACACACCCCAAGTCAGACATAGAACAAAAGAGAGCAACGGACTCTTATAGTCACCAGCAAGGCCTTATAAGAATTGCGACTCACTGCCAAAAAAAAATTATAAGCCAGAGCCAGAGCTTATAAGAAAAGCAATTAAAATAGCCGACTCAAAGGCCTTGTGAGAAATCGGGAAAAGTGGTGGAAACCAAAAGGGTGCCAAATAGCCTACAAGTCAGTCTAGTGTCACCGCAAATGCCCGAACAGGTCTCGTTGACATGCTATATGGCCTCAAACGGAAATCGTAGGCAAAAACCGAAACTCTGATAGCGGAGGCAATTCTCCACCGATTGCCTTGGTTGTAGGCTCGAATTGAAGCGTTTGAATGGGGCTAGAAGGGTGGCCTAGCTATCTTACCCGGGAATGCAGGGCGGCATTCCGTGAAAAGGTCTCTGAATCTACTGGAATTCACGGCGTCATTGGGATCGTGGGAAGGAATTCACGGCGCATCAATTCTCGTTGTGAAAAGCTCCTTCGAATCACCGGAATCCATGGCGTCGCAAGGAATCCACAGCGTCGTCTGCCAACAGGAAAATAAAAAGAACACTGTCAAACAATCTCAGCACCAACTCAAAAGTGCACGAAGAATCTTATAGACGACCCCCAGCCCTTATAATAAATGCGAAAAAAATATAGCCAAGTGTGAGCCCTTATAATTAATGCCGATTAAAGCCATTATTATAGTCACCGGTTGGAGACTATAATGACAGTGCGGAAAAACATTGTTGGAACCAAATGTGTCCCAAATGGTATACGAACCATGGTAGTGTCACCGCAAATGGCCCGACAGGTCCCGTTGACGTGCTATATGGCCTTAAACGGAAACCGTAGGCAAAAAACCGAAACTAGCATAGCAGAGTCAATTCTCTACCGATTGCCTAGCTATCTTCCCCGGGAATTAGGCCCCTAATTCCTTGCCAAGGGGTCTCGAAACGAGTGGAATTACGCCCAACAACGACAGCGTGGGAGGGAATTAGGCCCAACACATGAAAAACGCCTCCAGAATGCAGGGAATTACGCCCAACAGCTGGAATTAGGCCCAACACAAATCCTCCCAGAATCTTCGGAGTAGGAACAAATGCGCAATTCTTATAACAAGCCGCACCCGACTAAAAGAAACAAAACGAAACTCAACTCTTATAGCCCAAAGTCAACCCTTATAATAAATCCAACTCAAAGGGAACTCTCCCAGCCGACCGAATTGCCCAAACGAAATTATTATAACGGCTCACCAGCCCTTATAATAAATGCCAGCTAAAATCATTATTATAGTCACCGGTTGGACAGTGCGGAAAATATTGCTGGAACCAAATATGTCCCAAATGGCTTACAAACCATGGTAGTGTCACCGCGAATGGCCTGACAGGTCTCGTTGACGTGCTATATGGCTTCGAACGGAAACCGTAGGGCGGAAACCGAAACTCTGATAGCACAGTCAATTGTACACCGATTGCCTTCGGTATAGGCTAGAATTGAAGCGTTTGATTAGAGCTACAAGGGTCTGCCATGATCGGCCTTATCGAACCGCATCAAGGGACTCAAGTACTGGGACGCGTTGAATATATACGGTCATTTGCGTGCAGAGACAAGTGCACTGCATCAATTGAATACGTCTCACTGACAGGCCTTCAAAACCACGGATCACAGGTCTCTGATGTCCTGACAAGGTTTAGGGATATGGACTTCAACGGGTAGAGACACTGCGTAAACCCAAACACGCCTATCGAAGCTATACGGAATCCAGCAAGGCACCACCAGAGCAGAGACGTTAAGGTTGGCGACAACCCAACAGCACAGACGTTAAGGTTAGCGACCCCACTCCCCCGACGGAATCCACCAAAATCCAAAATTTTTTCAGCAGCTTCGGAAAGGAAATCGAAGGGCACACAATCCAGCAAGGCAGTGTACGGGTTAACAACGGAATGCAGCAAGACATTGGCGAACTAGCCACTCATATCTCCCCGCTATCGTAAAGGAAACCAAGGTCATCAGAGTGAGGGAAGAGACGTACTCAAGCAGTAGCAACCAACCATTATAAGGCCAGATAGCACAGAGGCTCAATACAACACTTCAAACAGTACAGACATTCAGTGAGAATCAACCATTATTATAAGGTCAGAATAGTACCCAATACGACCACAGAGACTGTGTTCAGCCAGGCAAGTGAACACCGTTGAGCCCATATACCAAGGGTCCGAGTCAATGCATTGTAATGGAGCAAAGCCTTGGTGATATTCCTTGGAATGCGGAGGCGGATGTAGCAAGACTAGCTATCTTCCCCGGGAATCCGTCGACGGATTCCGTGAAAGAGGGTCCTGAAAAAGCGGAATTCAGCCCAAGGTTGACACCGTGGGAGGTAATTCAGCCCAAGATCGTGATTCACCCCCTGAAACCACCGGAATTCACCCCAAGGACCGGAATCCAGCCCAATCGAATCAACATACCGCAATCGGTCTGCTTGACTCAAAATAATTATAAGCACTCACCACTGACTAAAAGGAACGACGACAAAACAAACCGACTCTTATAGTCAACAGCGAGGCCTTATAAGAATTGCGAGTCACTGCCCAAAAAAATTATAAGCCAGAGCCAACGCTTATAAGAAATGCGATTGAGCAGCCGACTCAAGCCATCGGGAAAAAATGGTGGAAACCAAAAGGGTCCCAAATAGCCTGGGAATCAGCCTAGTATCACCGCAAACACCCGAACAGGTCTCGTTGACATGCTATATTGACTTGGAGGGAAACCGTACAGCTTGGACCAAACCCTGAGTACGACAGTCAATTGAGCACCGATTGCCTTGGGTATAGGCTCGAATTGAAGCGTTTGAGCAGGACTATAAGATAGTGTCATCAGCAATCGAGTCGCAGGTCACCTGACATTTACGACTCGGTCAAACACTGTGATCGAAGCCATACGGAATGCACAAGGCAATACCGAAGCACAGATGTTAAGGTTTGGGACAACCACACAGCACAGACGTTAAGGTTAGTGGTCCCACTCCCCCGACGGAATTCACCAAAATCCAAAATTTTTTCGGCAGCTTCGGAAGGGAAACCGCAGACCAAGCAATCCAGCAAGGCAATGCACGGGTTAGATGACGCAATCCAGCAAGAAGTTGGCGAACTAGCCACTCAAACCTCCCCGCCTTCGTAAAGGAAATCACGGGGCACCGAGTGAACAGAAGGACGTACTCATGTGTACAAGGCAATGGTCAACAATAGATAGATCAAGAAGTAAGAGAGCAAGCAATCAACCCAGTCTGACCCTGTCGAACACATTCAGAGTGCTCTACCCACCAGGCCACTCAGAATCGGACTAGCAGGAGTCTGACTTGTACAACACCACCCCGTTCATCGACTCATCATCAAGCCAATTGGTTGAGGTGTCCAGAGCGTTGCAGTGGGCCATATAAGCTGAACACCTCATACCCACCAGACTCACTGAACGCTGACTTGCAGTTTCGATTTCTACAAAACGACCCCGCACCAAGCCAACTTGTATCACCGCAAAGACATCCATTCGAGCAGCTATAAGGAACATCAATGTCCCATAGCGGGCAAGGGTATTGGCCTTCAAGGGCTGCGTTTGAGTCTCTAATAGCGAACGGACTCTGCTGATCGCAAATTGTAGTGAAGTCAAACACAGCGTACCGGACTCAATTAGCCACTCGTTGCCTTGAGTATAGGCTCGAAACGAAGCATTTGACCAGCATTATAAGTCTACATGCCTGGCGGGAATATCCGAGGGCATTGAGGCACTCACGTAGGGCACCGACTTGAATATTGCCTTTGAACACCCGTCGCTCGTATTGATTGAATGCATCTGGGTATTCTCAATGTCTTGCACTCAAGGCCAAGCATTACAAGACCCTCATATCCTGGCAAGGGTTAGGGACGTCAACTTCAGACTGCTGGAATCCAGAGGGATATCCAGAAAGACTAGCTATCTTACCCGGGAATTCGGAGCCGAATTCCGTGAAAAGGGCTCTGAAAACAGTGGAATTCGGGTCGCCAATGGCAGCGTGGGAGGGAATCCGGGTCGTCACTTGAAATTCGGACCATTTCCAGAGGAATTCGGAGCGACAACTGGAATCCGGAGCGTCGTCTCTCAGCCCTCTGACAGCAGGAAAATGAAAAGGAACACTCTACAAAAATCTCAGCACCAACTCGAAAGTGCAAAAGGGTTCTTATAGACGACCCCCAGCCCTTATAATAAATGCGAAAAAATTATAGCCAAGTGTGAGCCCTTATAATAAATGCCAACTCAAATCATTATTATAGCCACCGGTTGGAGACTATAATGACACTGCGGAAAAACATTGTTGGAACCAAATATGTCCCAAATGGTCCACAAACCATGGTAGTGTCACCGCAAATGGCCTGACAGGTCTCGTTGACGGGCTATATGGGCTCGAACGGAAATCGTAGGCAAAAACCGAAACTCTAGCTACGGTAACGGGGAATTTTGCGCAAAATTCCGTGCCAAAGGGCCTCGAAACAGCGGAATTATGGGCAAACGGTACAGCGTGGGAAGGAATTCTGGGCAGATCATTTCAAAACACCCCAAATTCGAGGAATTCTGGGCAAACGCTGGAATTCTGGGCAAACGAAACAAGTGCCAGCAATGGCCTGCCTTGTACAAAAAACTTATAAGCCCTCACCACTGACTAAAAGGAACAAACACACAAACACACTCCTTATAGTCACCAGCAAGACCTTATAAGAATTGCGACTCACTGCCAAAAAAAATTATAAGCCAGAGCCAAGGCTTATAAGAAATACGATTGAACAGCTGACTCGAGCCATCGGGAAAAAATGGTGGAGACCAAAAGGGTGCCAAATAGCATGGGAATCAGCCTAGTGTCACCGCAAACACCCGAACTGGTCTCGTTGACGTGCTATATTGACTTGGAGAAAAATCGTACAGCTTGGACCGAAACCTCAATAGCACCGTCAATTGAGCACCGATTCCCTTGGTTGTAGGCCTGAATGGAAGCGTTTGACGAGGACTATAAGATCATGTCATCAGCGATCGAGTCGCAGGTCACCTGACATTTACGACTTGGTCAAACACTGCGTCTGAAGCCATACGGAATGCACAAGGCAATACCAAAGCACAGACGTTAAGGTTTGGGACAACACCACAAGACGGACGTTAAGGTTAGTAGTCCCACTCCCCCGACGGAATTCACCAGAATATAAAATTTTTTCGGCAGCTTCGGAAAGGAAACCGAGGATCAAGCAATCCAGCAAGGCAATGCACGGGTTAGATGACGCAATCCAGCAAGACATTGGCGAACTAGCCGCTCACAGCTGCCCGCTAGAACGTAAAGGAAATGGCGGGGGACCGAGTCAACAGAAGGACGTACTCAAGTGTACAACACGAAGGGCAACAATACATTACCAAGTACGGTACACCACAGAGCCTTATAGTAGCCAATCAACCCAGTCTGACCCTGTCGAACACATTCGGAGTGCTCTAGCTACGGTAATGGGGAATTACGATCGTAATTCCGTGAAAAGGGTCCCCAAACCGGTGGAATTATGGTTGCAATTGACAGTGTGGGAAGGAATTATGGTTGACGTGCTTAACAACAGGTCTCAAATGAGTCAAGTCTCAGGAATTATGGTTGCAGTCGTGATCCAGCCACCGAAACGACTGGAATTCTGCTTGACGACTGGAATCATGCAACACACCCCAAGTCAGACATAGAACAAAAGAGAGCAACGGACTCTTATAGTCACCAGCAAGGCCTTATAAGAATTGCGACTCACTGCCAAAAAAAAATTATAAGCCAGAGCCAGAGCTTATAAGAAAAGCAATTAAAATAGCCGACTCAAAGGCCTTGTGAGAAATCGGGAAAAGTGGTGGAAACCAAAAGGGTGCCAAATAGCCTACAAGTCAGTCTAGTGTCACCGCAAATGCCCGAACAGGTCTCGTTGACATGCTATATGGCCTCAAACGGAAATCGTAGGCAAAAACCGAAACTCTGATAGCGGAGGCAATTCTCCACCGATTGCCTTGGTTGTAGGCTCGAATTGAAGCGTTTGAATGGGGCTAGAAGGGTGGCCTAGCTATCTTACCCGGGAATGCAGGGCGGCATTCCGTGAAAAGGTCTCTGAATCTACTGGAATTCACGGCGTCATTGGGATCGTGGGAAGGAATTCACGGCGCATCAATTCTCGTTGTGAAAAGCTCCTTCGAATCACCGGAATCCATGGCGTCGCAAGGAATCCACAGCGTCGTCTGCCAACAGGAAAATAAAAAGAACACTGTCAAACAATCTCAGCACCAACTCAAAAGTGCACGAAGAATCTTATAGACGACCCCCAGCCCTTATAATAAATGCGAAAAAAATATAGCCAAGTGTGAGCCCTTATAATTAATGCCGATTAAAGCCATTATTATAGTCACCGGTTGGAGACTATAATGACAGTGCGGAAAAACATTGTTGGAACCAAATGTGTCCCAAATGGTATACGAACCATGGTAGTGTCACCGCAAATGGCCCGACAGGTCCCGTTGACGTGCTATATGGCCTTAAACGGAAACCGTAGGCAAAAAACCGAAACTAGCATAGCAGAGTCAATTCTCTACCGATTGCCTAGCTATCTTCCCCGGGAATTAGGCCCCTAATTCCTTGCCAAGGGGTCTCGAAACGAGTGGAATTACGCCCAACAACGACAGCGTGGGAGGGAATTAGGCCCAACACATGAAAAACGCCTCCAGAATGCAGGGAATTACGCCCAACAGCTGGAATTAGGCCCAACACAAATCCTCCCAGAATCTTCGGAGTAGGAACAAATGCGCAATTCTTATAACAAGCCGCACCCGACTAAAAGAAACAAAACGAAACTCAACTCTTATAGCCCAAAGTCAACCCTTATAATAAATCCAACTCAAAGGGAACTCTCCCAGCCGACCGAATTGCCCAAACGAAATTATTATAACGGCTCACCAGCCCTTATAATAAATGCCAGCTAAAATCATTATTATAGTCACCGGTTGGACAGTGCGGAAAATATTGCTGGAACCAAATATGTCCCAAATGGCTTACAAACCATGGTAGTGTCACCGCGAATGGCCTGACAGGTCTCGTTGACGTGCTATATGGCTTCGAACGGAAACCGTAGGGCGGAAACCGAAACTCTGATAGCACAGTCAATTGTACACCGATTGCCTTCGGTATAGGCTAGAATTGAAGCGTTTGATTAGAGCTACAAGGGTCTGCCATGATCGGCCTTATCGAACCGCATCAAGGGACTCAAGTACTGGGACGCGTTGAATATATACGGTCATTTGCGTGCAGAGACAAGTGCACTGCATCAATTGAATACGTCTCACTGACAGGCCTTCAAAACCACGGATCACAGGTCTCTGATGTCCTGACAAGGTTTAGGGATATGGACTTCAACGGGTAGAGACACTGCGTAAACCCAAACACGCCTATCGAAGCTATACGGAATCCAGCAAGGCACCACCAGAGCAGAGACGTTAAGGTTGGCGACAACCCAACAGCACAGACGTTAAGGTTAGCGACCCCACTCCCCCGACGGAATCCACCAAAATCCAAAATTTTTTCAGCAGCTTCGGAAAGGAAATCGAAGGGCACACAATCCAGCAAGGCAGTGTACGGGTTAACAACGGAATGCAGCAAGACATTGGCGAACTAGCCACTCATATCTCCCCGCTATCGTAAAGGAAACCAAGGTCATCAGAGTGAGGGAAGAGACGTACTCAAGCAGTAGCAACCAACCATTATAAGGCCAGATAGCACAGAGGCTCAATACAACACTTCAAACAGTACAGACATTCAGTGAGAATCAACCATTATTATAAGGTCAGAATAGTACCCAATACGACCACAGAGACTGTGTTCAGCCAGGCAAGTGAACACCGTTGAGCCCATATACCAAGGGTCCGAGTCAATGCATTGTAATGGAGCAAAGCCTTGGTGATATTCCTTGGAATGCGGAGGCGGATGTAGCAAGACTAGCTATCTTCCCCGGGAATCCGTCGACGGATTCCGTGAAAGAGGGTCCTGAAAAAGCGGAATTCAGCCCAAGGTTGACACCGTGGGAGGTAATTCAGCCCAAGATCGTGATTCACCCCCTGAAACCACCGGAATTCACCCCAAGGACCGGAATCCAGCCCAATCGAATCAACATACCGCAATCGGTCTGCTTGACTCAAAATAATTATAAGCACTCACCACTGACTAAAAGGAACGACGACAAAACAAACCGACTCTTATAGTCAACAGCGAGGCCTTATAAGAATTGCGAGTCACTGCCCAAAAAAATTATAAGCCAGAGCCAACGCTTATAAGAAATGCGATTGAGCAGCCGACTCAAGCCATCGGGAAAAAATGGTGGAAACCAAAAGGGTCCCAAATAGCCTGGGAATCAGCCTAGTATCACCGCAAACACCCGAACAGGTCTCGTTGACATGCTATATTGACTTGGAGGGAAACCGTACAGCTTGGACCAAACCCTGAGTACGACAGTCAATTGAGCACCGATTGCCTTGGGTATAGGCTCGAATTGAAGCGTTTGAGCAGGACTATAAGATAGTGTCATCAGCAATCGAGTCGCAGGTCACCTGACATTTACGACTCGGTCAAACACTGTGATCGAAGCCATACGGAATGCACAAGGCAATACCGAAGCACAGATGTTAAGGTTTGGGACAACCACACAGCACAGACGTTAAGGTTAGTGGTCCCACTCCCCCGACGGAATTCACCAAAATCCAAAATTTTTTCGGCAGCTTCGGAAGGGAAACCGCAGACCAAGCAATCCAGCAAGGCAATGCACGGGTTAGATGACGCAATCCAGCAAGAAGTTGGCGAACTAGCCACTCAAACCTCCCCGCCTTCGTAAAGGAAATCACGGGGCACCGAGTGAACAGAAGGACGTACTCATGTGTACAAGGCAATGGTCAACAATAGATAGATCAAGAAGTAAGAGAGCAAGCAATCAACCCAGTCTGACCCTGTCGAACACATTCAGAGTGCTCTACCCACCAGGCCACTCAGAATCGGACTAGCAGGAGTCTGACTTGTACAACACCACCCCGTTCATCGACTCATCATCAAGCCAATTGGTTGAGGTGTCCAGAGCGTTGCAGTGGGCCATATAAGCTGAACACCTCATACCCACCAGACTCACTGAACGCTGACTTGCAGTTTCGATTTCTACAAAACGACCCCGCACCAAGCCAACTTGTATCACCGCAAAGACATCCATTCGAGCAGCTATAAGGAACATCAATGTCCCATAGCGGGCAAGGGTATTGGCCTTCAAGGGCTGCGTTTGAGTCTCTAATAGCGAACGGACTCTGCTGATCGCAAATTGTAGTGAAGTCAAACACAGCGTACCGGACTCAATTAGCCACTCGTTGCCTTGAGTATAGGCTCGAAACGAAGCATTTGACCAGCATTATAAGTCTACATGCCTGGCGGGAATATCCGAGGGCATTGAGGCACTCACGTAGGGCACCGACTTGAATATTGCCTTTGAACACCCGTCGCTCGTATTGATTGAATGCATCTGGGTATTCTCAATGTCTTGCACTCAAGGCCAAGCATTACAAGACCCTCATATCCTGGCAAGGGTTAGGGACGTCAACTTCAGACTGCTGGAATCCAGAGGGATATCCAGAAAGACTAGCTATCTTACCCGGGAATTCGGAGCCGAATTCCGTGAAAAGGGCTCTGAAAACAGTGGAATTCGGGTCGCCAATGGCAGCGTGGGAGGGAATCCGGGTCGTCACTTGAAATTCGGACCATTTCCAGAGGAATTCGGAGCGACAACTGGAATCCGGAGCGTCGTCTCTCAGCCCTCTGACAGCAGGAAAATGAAAAGGAACACTCTACAAAAATCTCAGCACCAACTCGAAAGTGCAAAAGGGTTCTTATAGACGACCCCCAGCCCTTATAATAAATGCGAAAAAATTATAGCCAAGTGTGAGCCCTTATAATAAATGCCAACTCAAATCATTATTATAGCCACCGGTTGGAGACTATAATGACACTGCGGAAAAACATTGTTGGAACCAAATATGTCCCAAATGGTCCACAAACCATGGTAGTGTCACCGCAAATGGCCTGACAGGTCTCGTTGACGGGCTATATGGGCTCGAACGGAAATCGTAGGCAAAAACCGAAACTCTAGCTACGGTAACGGGGAATTTTGCGCAAAATTCCGTGCCAAAGGGCCTCGAAACAGCGGAATTATGGGCAAACGGTACAGCGTGGGAAGGAATTCTGGGCAGATCATTTCAAAACACCCCAAATTCGAGGAATTCTGGGCAAACGCTGGAATTCTGGGCAAACGAAACAAGTGCCAGCAATGGCCTGCCTTGTACAAAAAACTTATAAGCCCTCACCACTGACTAAAAGGAACAAACACACAAACACACTCCTTATAGTCACCAGCAAGACCTTATAAGAATTGCGACTCACTGCCAAAAAAAATTATAAGCCAGAGCCAAGGCTTATAAGAAATACGATTGAACAGCTGACTCGAGCCATCGGGAAAAAATGGTGGAGACCAAAAGGGTGCCAAATAGCATGGGAATCAGCCTAGTGTCACCGCAAACACCCGAACTGGTCTCGTTGACGTGCTATATTGACTTGGAGAAAAATCGTACAGCTTGGACCGAAACCTCAATAGCACCGTCAATTGAGCACCGATTCCCTTGGTTGTAGGCCTGAATGGAAGCGTTTGACGAGGACTATAAGATCATGTCATCAGCGATCGAGTCGCAGGTCACCTGACATTTACGACTTGGTCAAACACTGCGTCTGAAGCCATACGGAATGCACAAGGCAATACCAAAGCACAGACGTTAAGGTTTGGGACAACACCACAAGACGGACGTTAAGGTTAGTAGTCCCACTCCCCCGACGGAATTCACCAGAATATAAAATTTTTTCGGCAGCTTCGGAAAGGAAACCGAGGATCAAGCAATCCAGCAAGGCAATGCACGGGTTAGATGACGCAATCCAGCAAGACATTGGCGAACTAGCCGCTCACAGCTGCCCGCTAGAACGTAAAGGAAATGGCGGGGGACCGAGTCAACAGAAGGACGTACTCAAGTGTACAACACGAAGGGCAACAATACATTACCAAGTACCCGGTGGAATTATGGTTGCAATTGACAGTGTGGGAAGGAATTATGGTTGACGTGCTTAACAACAGGTCTCAAATGAGTCAAGTCTCAGGAATTATGGTTGCAGTCGTGATCCAGCCACCGAAACGACTGGAATTCTGCTTGACGACTGGAATCATGCAACACACCCCAAGTCAGACATAGAACAAAAGAGAGCAACGGACTCTTATAGTCACCAGCAAGGCCTTATAAGAATTGCGACTCACTGCCAAAAAAAAATTATAAGCCAGAGCCAGAGCTTATAAGAAAAGCAATTAAAATAGCCGACTCAAAGGCCTTGTGAGAAATCGGGAAAAGTGGTGGAAACCAAAAGGGTGCCAAATAGCCTACAAGTCAGTCTAGTGTCACCGCAAATGCCCGAACAGGTCTCGTTGACATGCTATATGGCCTCAAACGGAAATCGTAGGCAAAAACCGAAACTCTGATAGCGGAGGCAATTCTCCACCGATTGCCTTGGTTGTAGGCTCGAATTGAAGCGTTTGAATGGGGCTAGAAGGGTGGCCTAGCTATCTTACCCGGGAATGCAGGGCGGCATTCCGTGAAAAGGTCTCTGAATCTACTGGAATTCACGGCGTCATTGGGATCGTGGGAAGGAATTCACGGCGCATCAATTCTCGTTGTGAAAAGCTCCTTCGAATCACCGGAATCCATGGCGTCGCAAGGAATCCACAGCGTCGTCTGCCAACAGGAAAATAAAAAGAACACTGTCAAACAATCTCAGCACCAACTCAAAAGTGCACGAAGAATCTTATAGACGACCCCCAGCCCTTATAATAAATGCGAAAAAAATATAGCCAAGTGTGAGCCCTTATAATTAATGCCGATTAAAGCCATTATTATAGTCACCGGTTGGAGACTATAATGACAGTGCGGAAAAACATTGTTGGAACCAAATGTGTCCCAAATGGTATACGAACCATGGTAGTGTCACCGCAAATGGCCCGACAGGTCCCGTTGACGTGCTATATGGCCTTAAACGGAAACCGTAGGCAAAAAACCGAAACTAGCATAGCAGAGTCAATTCTCTACCGATTGCCTAGCTATCTTCCCCGGGAATTAGGCCCCTAATTCCTTGCCAAGGGGTCTCGAAACGAGTGGAATTACGCCCAACAACGACAGCGTGGGAGGGAATTAGGCCCAACACATGAAAAACGCCTCCAGAATGCAGGGAATTACGCCCAACAGCTGGAATTAGGCCCAACACAAATCCTCCCAGAATCTTCGGAGTAGGAACAAATGCGCAATTCTTATAACAAGCCGCACCCGACTAAAAGAAACAAAACGAAACTCAACTCTTATAGCCCAAAGTCAACCCTTATAATAAATCCAACTCAAAGGGAACTCTCCCAGCCGACCGAATTGCCCAAACGAAATTATTATAACGGCTCACCAGCCCTTATAATAAATGCCAGCTAAAATCATTATTATAGTCACCGGTTGGACAGTGCGGAAAATATTGCTGGAACCAAATATGTCCCAAATGGCTTACAAACCATGGTAGTGTCACCGCGAATGGCCTGACAGGTCTCGTTGACGTGCTATATGGCTTCGAACGGAAACCGTAGGGCGGAAACCGAAACTCTGATAGCACAGTCAATTGTACACCGATTGCCTTCGGTATAGGCTAGAATTGAAGCGTTTGATTAGAGCTACAAGGGTCTGCCATGATCGGCCTTATCGAACCGCATCAAGGGACTCAAGTACTGGGACGCGTTGAATATATACGGTCATTTGCGTGCAGAGACAAGTGCACTGCATCAATTGAATACGTCTCACTGACAGGCCTTCAAAACCACGGATCACAGGTCTCTGATGTCCTGACAAGGTTTAGGGATATGGACTTCAACGGGTAGAGACACTGCGTAAACCCAAACACGCCTATCGAAGCTATACGGAATCCAGCAAGGCACCACCAGAGCAGAGACGTTAAGGTTGGCGACAACCCAACAGCACAGACGTTAAGGTTAGCGACCCCACTCCCCCGACGGAATCCACCAAAATCCAAAATTTTTTCAGCAGCTTCGGAAAGGAAATCGAAGGGCACACAATCCAGCAAGGCAGTGTACGGGTTAACAACGGAATGCAGCAAGACATTGGCGAACTAGCCACTCATATCTCCCCGCTATCGTAAAGGAAACCAAGGTCATCAGAGTGAGGGAAGAGACGTACTCAAGCAGTAGCAACCAACCATTATAAGGCCAGATAGCACAGAGGCTCAATACAACACTTCAAACAGTACAGACATTCAGTGAGAATCAACCATTATTATAAGGTCAGAATAGTACCCAATACGACCACAGAGACTGTGTTCAGCCAGGCAAGTGAACACCGTTGAGCCCATATACCAAGGGTCCGAGTCAATGCATTGTAATGGAGCAAAGCCTTGGTGATATTCCTTGGAATGCGGAGGCGGATGTAGCAAGACTAGCTATCTTCCCCGGGAATCCGTCGACGGATTCCGTGAAAGAGGGTCCTGAAAAAGCGGAATTCAGCCCAAGGTTGACACCGTGGGAGGTAATTCAGCCCAAGATCGTGATTCACCCCCTGAAACCACCGGAATTCACCCCAAGGACCGGAATCCAGCCCAATCGAATCAACATACCGCAATCGGTCTGCTTGACTCAAAATAATTATAAGCACTCACCACTGACTAAAAGGAACGACGACAAAACAAACCGACTCTTATAGTCAACAGCGAGGCCTTATAAGAATTGCGAGTCACTGCCCAAAAAAATTATAAGCCAGAGCCAACGCTTATAAGAAATGCGATTGAGCAGCCGACTCAAGCCATCGGGAAAAAATGGTGGAAACCAAAAGGGTCCCAAATAGCCTGGGAATCAGCCTAGTATCACCGCAAACACCCGAACAGGTCTCGTTGACATGCTATATTGACTTGGAGGGAAACCGTACAGCTTGGACCAAACCCTGAGTACGACAGTCAATTGAGCACCGATTGCCTTGGGTATAGGCTCGAATTGAAGCGTTTGAGCAGGACTATAAGATAGTGTCATCAGCAATCGAGTCGCAGGTCACCTGACATTTACGACTCGGTCAAACACTGTGATCGAAGCCATACGGAATGCACAAGGCAATACCGAAGCACAGATGTTAAGGTTTGGGACAACCACACAGCACAGACGTTAAGGTTAGTGGTCCCACTCCCCCGACGGAATTCACCAAAATCCAAAATTTTTTCGGCAGCTTCGGAAGGGAAACCGCAGACCAAGCAATCCAGCAAGGCAATGCACGGGTTAGATGACGCAATCCAGCAAGAAGTTGGCGAACTAGCCACTCAAACCTCCCCGCCTTCGTAAAGGAAATCACGGGGCACCGAGTGAACAGAAGGACGTACTCATGTGTACAAGGCAATGGTCAACAATAGATAGATCAAGAAGTAAGAGAGCAAGCAATCAACCCAGTCTGACCCTGTCGAACACATTCAGAGTGCTCTACCCACCAGGCCACTCAGAATCGGACTAGCAGGAGTCTGACTTGTACAACACCACCCCGTTCATCGACTCATCATCAAGCCAATTGGTTGAGGTGTCCAGAGCGTTGCAGTGGGCCATATAAGCTGAACACCTCATACCCACCAGACTCACTGAACGCTGACTTGCAGTTTCGATTTCTACAAAACGACCCCGCACCAAGCCAACTTGTATCACCGCAAAGACATCCATTCGAGCAGCTATAAGGAACATCAATGTCCCATAGCGGGCAAGGGTATTGGCCTTCAAGGGCTGCGTTTGAGTCTCTAATAGCGAACGGACTCTGCTGATCGCAAATTGTAGTGAAGTCAAACACAGCGTACCGGACTCAATTAGCCACTCGTTGCCTTGAGTATAGGCTCGAAACGAAGCATTTGACCAGCATTATAAGTCTACATGCCTGGCGGGAATATCCGAGGGCATTGAGGCACTCACGTAGGGCACCGACTTGAATATTGCCTTTGAACACCCGTCGCTCGTATTGATTGAATGCATCTGGGTATTCTCAATGTCTTGCACTCAAGGCCAAGCATTACAAGACCCTCATATCCTGGCAAGGGTTAGGGACGTCAACTTCAGACTGCTGGAATCCAGAGGGATATCCAGAAAGACTAGCTATCTTACCCGGGAATTCGGAGCCGAATTCCGTGAAAAGGGCTCTGAAAACAGTGGAATTCGGGTCGCCAATGGCAGCGTGGGAGGGAATCCGGGTCGTCACTTGAAATTCGGACCATTTCCAGAGGAATTCGGAGCGACAACTGGAATCCGGAGCGTCGTCTCTCAGCCCTCTGACAGCAGGAAAATGAAAAGGAACACTCTACAAAAATCTCAGCACCAACTCGAAAGTGCAAAAGGGTTCTTATAGACGACCCCCAGCCCTTATAATAAATGCGAAAAAATTATAGCCAAGTGTGAGCCCTTATAATAAATGCCAACTCAAATCATTATTATAGCCACCGGTTGGAGACTATAATGACACTGCGGAAAAACATTGTTGGAACCAAATATGTCCCAAATGGTCCACAAACCATGGTAGTGTCACCGCAAATGGCCTGACAGGTCTCGTTGACGGGCTATATGGGCTCGAACGGAAATCGTAGGCAAAAACCGAAACTCTAGCTACGGTAACGGGGAATTTTGCGCAAAATTCCGTGCCAAAGGGCCTCGAAACAGCGGAATTATGGGCAAACGGTACAGCGTGGGAAGGAATTCTGGGCAGATCATTTCAAAACACCCCAAATTCGAGGAATTCTGGGCAAACGCTGGAATTCTGGGCAAACGAAACAAGTGCCAGCAATGGCCTGCCTTGTACAAAAAACTTATAAGCCCTCACCACTGACTAAAAGGAACAAACACACAAACACACTCCTTATAGTCACCAGCAAGACCTTATAAGAATTGCGACTCACTGCCAAAAAAAATTATAAGCCAGAGCCAAGGCTTATAAGAAATACGATTGAACAGCTGACTCGAGCCATCGGGAAAAAATGGTGGAGACCAAAAGGGTGCCAAATAGCATGGGAATCAGCCTAGTGTCACCGCAAACACCCGAACTGGTCTCGTTGACGTGCTATATTGACTTGGAGAAAAATCGTACAGCTTGGACCGAAACCTCAATAGCACCGTCAATTGAGCACCGATTCCCTTGGTTGTAGGCCTGAATGGAAGCGTTTGACGAGGACTATAAGATCATGTCATCAGCGATCGAGTCGCAGGTCACCTGACATTTACGACTTGGTCAAACACTGCGTCTGAAGCCATACGGAATGCACAAGGCAATACCAAAGCACAGACGTTAAGGTTTGGGACAACACCACAAGACGGACGTTAAGGTTAGTAGTCCCACTCCCCCGACGGAATTCACCAGAATATAAAATTTTTTCGGCAGCTTCGGAAAGGAAACCGAGGATCAAGCAATCCAGCAAGGCAATGCACGGGTTAGATGACGCAATCCAGCAAGACATTGGCGAACTAGCCGCTCACAGCTGCCCGCTAGAACGTAAAGGAAATGGCGGGGGACCGAGTCAACAGAAGGACGTACTCAAGTGTACAACACGAAGGGCAACAATACATTACCAAGTACGGTACACCACAGAGCCTTATAGTAGCCAATCAACCCAGTCTGACCCTGTCGAACACATTCGGAGTGCTCTAGCTACGGTAATGGGGAATTACGATCGTAATTCCGTGAAAAGGGTCCCCAAACCGGTGGAATTATGGTTGCAATTGACAGTGTGGGAAGGAATTATGGTTGACGTGCTTAACAACAGGTCTCAAATGAGTCAAGTCTCAGGAATTATGGTTGCAGTCGTGATCCAGCCACCGAAACGACTGGAATTCTGCTTGACGACTGGAATCATGCAACACACCCCAAGTCAGACATAGAACAAAAGAGAGCAACGGACTCTTATAGTCACCAGCAAGGCCTTATAAGAATTGCGACT
Source organism: Favolaschia claudopus (assembly GCA_037176885.1). Classification (NCBI taxonomy): domain Eukaryota; kingdom Fungi; phylum Basidiomycota; class Agaricomycetes; order Agaricales; family Mycenaceae; genus Favolaschia; species Favolaschia claudopus. The sequence goes on from JAWWNJ010000076.1 coordinate 1,241,737, forward strand.
CACTGCCAAAAAAAAATTATAAGCCAGAGCCAGAGCTTATAAGAAAAGCAATTAAAATAGCCGACTCAAAGGCCTTGTGAGAAATCGGGAAAAGTGGTGGAAACCAAAAGGGTGCCAAATAGCCTACAAGTCAGTCTAGTGTCACCGCAAATGCCCGAACAGGTCTCGTTGACATGCTATATGGCCTCAAACGGAAATCGTAGGCAAAAACCGAAACTCTGATAGCGGAGGCAATTCTCCACCGATTGCCTTGGTTGTAGGCTCGAATTGAAGCGTTTGAATGGGGCTAGAAGGGTGGCCTAGCTATCTTACCCGGGAATGCAGGGCGGCATTCCGTGAAAAGGTCTCTGAATCTACTGGAATTCACGGCGTCATTGGGATCGTGGGAAGGAATTCACGGCGCATCAATTCTCGTTGTGAAAAGCTCCTTCGAATCACCGGAATCCATGGCGTCGCAAGGAATCCACAGCGTCGTCTGCCAACAGGAAAATAAAAAGAACACTGTCAAACAATCTCAGCACCAACTCAAAAGTGCACGAAGAATCTTATAGACGACCCCCAGCCCTTATAATAAATGCGAAAAAAATATAGCCAAGTGTGAGCCCTTATAATTAATGCCGATTAAAGCCATTATTATAGTCACCGGTTGGAGACTATAATGACAGTGCGGAAAAACATTGTTGGAACCAAATGTGTCCCAAATGGTATACGAACCATGGTAGTGTCACCGCAAATGGCCCGACAGGTCCCGTTGACGTGCTATATGGCCTTAAACGGAAACCGTAGGCAAAAAACCGAAACTAGCATAGCAGAGTCAATTCTCTACCGATTGCCTAGCTATCTTCCCCGGGAATTAGGCCCCTAATTCCTTGCCAAGGGGTCTCGAAACGAGTGGAATTACGCCCAACAACGACAGCGTGGGAGGGAATTAGGCCCAACACATGAAAAACGCCTCCAGAATGCAGGGAATTACGCCCAACAGCTGGAATTAGGCCCAACACAAATCCTCCCAGAATCTTCGGAGTAGGAACAAATGCGCAATTCTTATAACAAGCCGCACCCGACTAAAAGAAACAAAACGAAACTCAACTCTTATAGCCCAAAGTCAACCCTTATAATAAATCCAACTCAAAGGGAACTCTCCCAGCCGACCGAATTGCCCAAACGAAATTATTATAACGGCTCACCAGCCCTTATAATAAATGCCAGCTAAAATCATTATTATAGTCACCGGTTGGACAGTGCGGAAAATATTGCTGGAACCAAATATGTCCCAAATGGCTTACAAACCATGGTAGTGTCACCGCGAATGGCCTGACAGGTCTCGTTGACGTGCTATATGGCTTCGAACGGAAACCGTAGGGCGGAAACCGAAACTCTGATAGCACAGTCAATTGTACACCGATTGCCTTCGGTATAGGCTAGAATTGAAGCGTTTGATTAGAGCTACAAGGGTCTGCCATGATCGGCCTTATCGAACCGCATCAAGGGACTCAAGTACTGGGACGCGTTGAATATATACGGTCATTTGCGTGCAGAGACAAGTGCACTGCATCAATTGAATACGTCTCACTGACAGGCCTTCAAAACCACGGATCACAGGTCTCTGATGTCCTGACAAGGTTTAGGGATATGGACTTCAACGGGTAGAGACACTGCGTAAACCCAAACACGCCTATCGAAGCTATACGGAATCCAGCAAGGCACCACCAGAGCAGAGACGTTAAGGTTGGCGACAACCCAACAGCACAGACGTTAAGGTTAGCGACCCCACTCCCCCGACGGAATCCACCAAAATCCAAAATTTTTTCAGCAGCTTCGGAAAGGAAATCGAAGGGCACACAATCCAGCAAGGCAGTGTACGGGTTAACAACGGAATGCAGCAAGACATTGGCGAACTAGCCACTCATATCTCCCCGCTATCGTAAAGGAAACCAAGGTCATCAGAGTGAGGGAAGAGACGTACTCAAGCAGTAGCAACCAACCATTATAAGGCCAGATAGCACAGAGGCTCAATACAACACTTCAAACAGTACAGACATTCAGTGAGAATCAACCATTATTATAAGGTCAGAATAGTACCCAATACGACCACAGAGACTGTGTTCAGCCAGGCAAGTGAACACCGTTGAGCCCATATACCAAGGGTCCGAGTCAATGCATTGTAATGGAGCAAAGCCTTGGTGATATTCCCTTGGAATGCGGAGGCGGATGTAGCAAGACTAGCTATCTTCCGGGAATCCGTCGACGGATTCCGTGAAAGAGGGTCCTGAAAAAGCGGAATTCAGCCCAAGGTTGACACCGTGGGAGGTAATTCAGCCCAAGATCGTGATTCACCCCCTGAAACCACCGGAATTCACCCCAAGGACCGGAATCCAGCCCAATCGAATCAACATACCGCAATCGGTCTGCTTGACTCAAAATAATTATAAGCACTCCACCCACTGACTAAAAGGAACGACGACAAAACAAACCGACTCTTATAGTCAACAGCGAGGCCTTATAAGAATTGCGAGTCACTGCCCAAAAAAATTATAAGCCAGAGCCAACGCTTATAAGAAATGCGATTGAGCAGCCGACTCAAGCCATCGGGAAAAAATGGTGGAAACCAAAAGGGTCCCAAATAGCCTGGGAATCAGCCTAGTATCACCGCAAACACCCGAACAGGTCTCGTTGACATGCTATATTGACTTGGAGGGAAACCGTACAGCTTGGACCAAACCTGAGTACGACAGTCAATTGAGCACCGATTGCCTTGGGTATAGGCTCGAATTGAAGCGTTTGAGCAGGACTATAAGATAGTGTCATCAGCAATCGAGTCGCAGGTCACCTGACATTTACGACTCGGTCAAACACTGTGATCGAAGCCATACGGATGCACAAGGCAATACCGAAGCACAGATGTTAAGGTTTGGGACAACCACACAGCACAGACGTTAAGGTTAGTGGTCCCACTCCCCCGACGGAATTCACCAAAATCCAAAATTTTTTCGGCAGCTTCGGAAGGGAAACCGCAGACCAAGCAATCCAGCAAGGCAATGCACGGGTTAGATGACGCAATCCAGCAAGAAGTTGGCGAACTAGCCACTCAAACCTCCCCGCCTTCGTAAAGGAAATCACGGGGCACCGAGTGAACAGAAGGACGTACTCATGTGTACAAGGCAATGGTCAACAATAGATAGATCAAGAAGTAAGAGAGCAAGCAATCAACCCAGTCTGACCCTGTCGAACACATTCAGAGTGCTCTACCCACCCAGGCCACTCAGAATCGGACTAGCAGGAGTCTGACTTGTACAACACCACCCCCGTTCATCGACTCATCATCAAGCCAATTGGTTGAGGTGTCCAGAGCGTGCAGTGGGCCATATAAGCTGAACACCTCATACCCACCAGACTCACTGAACGCTGACTTGCAGTTTCGATTTCTACAAAACGACCCCGCACCAAGCCAACTTGTATCACCGCAAAGACATCCATTCGAGCAGCTATAAGGAACATCAATGTCCCATAGCGGGCAAGGGTATTGGCCTTCAAGGGCTGCGTTTGAGTCTCTAATAGCGAACGACTCTGCTGATCGCAAATTGTAGTGAAGTCAAACACAGCGTACCGGACTCAATTAGCCACTCGTTGCCTTGAGTATAGGCTCGAAACGAAGCATTTGACCAGCATTATAAGTCTACATGCCTGGCGGGAATATCGCAGGGCATTGAGGCACTCACGTAGGGCACCGACTTGAATATTGCCTTTGAACACCCGTCGCTCGTATTGATTGAATGCATCTGGGTATTCTCAATGTCTTGCACTCAAGGCCAAGCATTACAAGACCCTCATATCCTGGCAAGGGTTAGGGACGTCAACTTCAGACTGCTGGAATCCAGAGGGATATCCAGAAAGACTAGCTATCTTACCCGGGAATCGGAGCCGAATTCCGTGAAAAGGGCTCTGAAAACAGTGGAATTTCGGGTCGCCAATGGCAGCGTGGGAGGGAATCCGGGTCGTCACTTGAAATTCGGACCATTTCCAGAGGAATTCGGAGCGACAACTGGAATCCGGAGCGTCGTCTCTCAGCCCTCTGACAGCAGGAAAATGAAAAGGAACACTCTACAAAAATCTCAGCACCAACTCGAAAGTGCAAAAGGGTTCTTATAGACGACCCCCAGCCCTTATAATAAATGCGAAAAAATTATAGCCAAGTGTGAGCCCTTATAATAAATGCCAACTCAAATCATTATTATAGCCACCCGGTTGGAGACTATAATGACACTGCGGAAAAACATTGTTGGAACCAATATGTCCCAAATGGTCCACAAACCATGGTAGTGTCACCGCAAATGGCCTGACAGGTCTCGTTGACGGGCTATATGGGCTCGAACGGAAATCGTAGCAAAAACGAAACTCTAGCTACGGTAACGGGGAATTTTGCGCAAAATTCCGTGCCAAAGGGCCTCGAAACAGCGGAATTATGGGCAAACGGTACAGCGTGGGAAGGAATTCTGGGCAGATCATTTCAAAACACCCCAAATTCGAGGATTCTGGGCAAACGCTGGAATTCTGGGCAAACGAAACAAGTGCCAGCAATGGCCTGCCTTGTACAAAAAACTTATAAGCCCTCACCACTGACTAAAAGGAACAAACACACAAACACACTCCTTATAGTCACCAGCAAGACCTTATAAGAATTGCGACTCACTGCCAAAAAAAATTATAAGCCAGAGCCAAGGCTTATAAGAAATACGATTGAACAGCTGACTCGAGCCATCGGGAAAAAATGGTGGAGACCAAAAGGGTGCCAAATAGCATGGGAATCAGCCTAGTGTCACCGCAAACACCCGAACTGGTCTCGTTGACGTGCTATATTGACTTGGAGAAAATCGTACAGCTTGGACCGAAACCTCAATAGCACCGTCAATTGAGCACCGATTCCCTTGGTTGTAGGCTGAATGGAAGCGTTTGACGAGGACTATAAGATCATGTCATCAGCGATCGAGTCGCAGGTCACCTGACATTTACGACTTGGTCAAACACTGCGTCTGAAGCCATACGGAATGCACAAGGCAATACCAAAGCACAGACGTTAAGGTTTGGGACAACACCACAAGACGGACGTTAAGGTTAGTAGTCCCACTCCCCCGACGGAATTCACCAGAATATAAAATTTTTTCGGCAGCTTCGGAAAGGAAACCGAGGATCAAGCAATCCAGCAAGGCAATGCACGGGTTAGATGACGCAATCCAGCAAGACATTGGCGAACTAAGCCGCTCACAGCTGCCCGCTAGAACGTAAAGGAAATGGCGGGGGACCGAGTCAACAGAAGGACGTACTCAAGTGTACAACACGAAGGGCAACAATACATTACCAAGTACGGTACACCACAGAGCCTTATAGTAGCCAATCAACCCAGTCTGACCCTGTCGAACACATTCGAGTGCTCTAGCTACGGTAATGGGGAATTACGATCGTAATTCCGTAGAAAGGGTCCCCAAACCGGTGGAATTATGGTTGCAATTGACAGTGTGGGAAGGAATTATGGTTGACGTGCTTAACAACAGGTCTCAAATGAGTCAAGTCTCAGGAATTATGGTTGCAGTCGTGATCCAGCCACCGGAAACGACTGGAATTCTGCTTGACGACTGGAATCATGCAACACACCCCAAGTCAGACATAGAACAAAAGAGAGCAACGGACTCTTATAGTCACCAGCAAGGCCTTATAAGAATTGCGACTCACTGCCAAAAAAAAATTATAAGCCAGAGCCAGAGCTTATAAGAAAAGCAATTAAAATAGCCGACTCAAAGGCCTTGTGAGAAATCGGGAAAAGTGGTGGAAACCAAAAGGGTGCCAAATAGCCTACAAGTCAGTCTAGTGTCACCGCAAATGCCCGAACAGGTCTCGTTGACATGCTATATGGCCTCAAACGGAAATCGTAGGCAAAAACCGAAACTCTGATAGCGGAGGCAATTCTCCACCGATTGCCTTGGTTGTAGGCTCGAATTGAAGCGTTTGAATTGGGGCTAGAAGGGTGGCCTAGCTTATCTTACCCGGGAATGCAGGGCGGCATTCCGTGAAAAGGTCTCTGAATCTACTGGAATTCACGCGTCATTGGGATCGTGGGAAGGAATTCACGGCGCATCAATTCTCGTTGTGAAAAGCTCCTTCGAATCACCGGAATCCATGGCGTCGCAAGGAATCCACAGCGTCGTCTGCCAACAGGAAAATAAAAAGAACACTGTCAAACAATCTCAGCACCAACTCAAAAGTGCACGAAGAATCTTATAGACGACCCCCCAGCCCTTATAATAAATGCGAAAAAAATATAGCCAAGTGTGAGCCCTTATAATTAATGCCGATTAAAGCCATTATTATAGTCACCGGTTGGAGGACTATAATGACAGTGCGGAAAAACATTGTTGGAACCAAATGTGTCCCAAATGGTATACGAACCATGGTAGTGTCACCGCAAATGGCCCGACAGGTCCCGTTGACGTGCTATATGGCCTTAAACGGAAACCGTAGGCAAAAAACCGAAACTAGCATAGCAGAGTCAATTCTCTACCGATTGCCTAGCTATCTTCCCCGGGAATTAGGCCCCTAATTCCTTGCCAAGGGGTCTCGAAACGAGTGGAATTACGCCCAACAACGACAGCGCTGGGAGGGAATTAGGCCCAACACATGAAAAACGCCTCCAGAATGCAGGGAATTACGCCCAACAGCTGGAATTAGGCCCAACACAAATCCTCCCAGAATCTTCGGAGTAGGAACAAATGCGCAATTCTTATAACAAGCCGCACCCGACTAAAAGAAACAAAACGAAACTCAACTCTTATAGCCCAAAGTCAACCCCTTATAATAAATCCAACTCAAAGGGAACTCTCCCAGCCGGACCGAATTGCCCAAACGAAATTATTATAACGGCTCACCAGCCCTTATAATAAATGCCAGCTAAAATCATTATTATAGTCACCGGTTGGACAGTGCGGAAAATATTGCTGGAACCAAATATGTCCCAAATGGCTTACAAACCATGGTAGTGTCACCGCGAATGGCCTGACAGGTCTCGTTGACGTGTCTATTGGCTTCGAACGGAAACCGTAGGGCGGAAACCGAAACTCTGATAGCACAGTCAATTGTACAACCGATTGCCTTCGGTATAGGCTAGAATTGAAGCGTTTGATTAGAGCTACAAGGGTCTGCCATGATCGGCCTTATCGAACCGCATCAAGGGACTCAAGTACTGGGACGCGTTGAATATATACGGTCATTTGCGTGCAGAGACAAGTGCACTGCATCAATTGAATACGTCTCACTGACAGGCCTTCAAAACCACGGATCACAGGTCTCTGATGTCCTGACAAGGTTTAGGGATATGGACTTCAACGGGTAGAGACACTGCGTAAACCCAAACACGCCTATCGAAGCTATACGAATCCAGCAAGGCACCACCAGAGCAGAGACGTTAAGGTTGCGACAACCCAACAGCACAGACGTTAAGGTTAGCGACCCCACTCCCCCCGACGGAATCCACCAAAATCCAAAATTTTTTCAGCAGCTTCGGAAAGGAAATCGAAGGGCACACAATCCAGCAAGGCAGTGTACGGGTTAACAACGGAATGCAGCAAGACATTGGCGAACTAGCCACTCATATCTCCCCGCTATCGTAAAGGAAACCAAGGTCATCAGAGTGAGGGAAGAGACGTACTCAAGCAGTAGCAACCAACCATTATAAGGCCAGATAGCACAGAGCTCAATACAACACTTCAAACAGTACAGACATTCAGTGAGAATCAACCATTATTATAAGGTCAGAATAGTACCCAATACGACCACAGAGACTGTGTTCAGCCAGGCAAGTGAACACCGTTGAGCCCATATACCAAGGGTCCGAGTCAATGCATTGTAATGGAGCAAAGCCTTGGTGATATTCCTTGGAATGCGGAGGCGGATGTAGCAAGACTAGCTATCTTCCCCGGAATCCGTCGACGGATTCCGTGAAAGAGGGTCCTGAAAAAGCGGAATTCAGCCCAAGGTTGACACCGTGGGAGGTAATTCAGCCCAAGATCGTGATTCTCACCCCCTGAAACCACCGGAATTCACCCCAAGGAACGGAATCCAGCCCAATCGAATCAACATACCGCAATCGGTCTGCTTGACTCAAAATAATTATAAGCACTCACCACTGACTAAAAGGAACGACGACAAAAACAAACCGACTCTTATAGTCAACAGCGAGGCCTTATAAGAATTGCGAGTCACTGCCCAAAAAAATTATAAGCCAGAGCCAACGCTTATAAGAAATGCGATTGAGCAGCCGACTCAAGCCATCGGGAAAAAATGGTGGAAACCAAAAGGGTCCCAAATAGCCTGGGAATCAGCCTAGTATCACCGCAAACACCCGAACAGGTCTCGTTGACATGCTATATTGACTTGGAGGGAAACCGTACAGCTTGGACCAAACCCTGAGTACGACAGTCAATTGAGCACCGATTGCCTTGGGTATAGGCTCGAATTGAAGCGTTTGAGCAGGACTATAAGATAGTGTCCATCAGCAATCGAGTCGCAGGTCACCTGACATTTACGACTCGGTCAAACACTGTGATCGAAGCATACGGAATGCACAAGGCAATACCGAAGCACAGATGTTAAGGTTTGGGACAACCACACAGCACAGACGTTAAGGTTAGTGGTCCCACTCCCCCGACGGAATTCACCAAAATCCAAAATTTTTTCGGCAGCTTCGGGAAGGGAAACCGCAGACCAAGCAATCCAGCAAGGCAATGCACGGGTTAGATGACGCAATCCAGCAAGAAGTTGGCGAACTAGCCACTCAAACCTCCCCGCCTTCGTAAAGGAAATCACGGGGCACCGAGTGAACAGAAGGACGTACTATGTGTACAAGGCAATGGTCAACAATAGATAGATCAAGAAGTAAGAGAGCAAGCAATCAACCCAGTCTGACCCTGTCGAACACATTCAGAGTGCTCTACCCACCAGGCCACTCAGAATCGGACTAGCAGGAGTCTGACTTGTACAACACCACCCCCGTTCATCGACTCATCATCAAGCCAATTGGTTGAGGTGTCCAGAGCGTTGCAGTGGGCCATATAAGCTGAACACCTCATACCCACCAGACTCACTGAACGCTGACTTGCAGTTTCGATTTCTACAAAACGACCCCGCACCAAGCCAACTTGTATCACCGCAAAGACATCCATTCGAGCAGCTATAAGGAACATCAATGTCCCATAGCGGGCAAGGGTATTGGCCTTCAAGGGCTGCGTTTGAGTCTCTAATAGCGAACGGACTCTGCTGATCGCAAATTGTAGTGAAGTCAAACACAGCGTACCGGACTCAATTAGCCACTCGTTGCCTTGAGTATAGGCTCGAAACGAAGCATTTGACCAGCATTATAAGTCTACATGCCTGGCGGGAATATCCGAGGGCATTGAGGCACTCACGTAGGGCACCGACTTGAATATTGCCTTTGAACACCCGTCGCTCGTATTGATTGAATGCATCTGGGTATTCTCAATGTCTTGCACTCAAGGCCAAGCATTACAAGACCCTCATATCCTGGCAAGGGTTAGGGACGTCAACTTCAGACTGCTGGAATCCAGAGGGATATCCAGAAAGACTAGCTATCTTACCCGGGAATTCGGAGCCGAATTCCGTGAAAAGGGCTCTGAAAACAGTGGAATTCGGGTCGCCAATGGCAGCGTGGGAGGGGAATCCGGGTCGTCACTTGAAATTCGGACCATTTCCAGAGAATTCGGAGCGACAACTGGAATCCGGAGCGTCGTCTCTCAGCCCCTCTGACAGCAGGAAAATGAAAAGGAACACTCTACAAAAATCTCAGCACCAACTCGAAAGTGCAAAAGGGTTCTTATAGACGACCCCCCAGCCCTTATAATAAATGCGAAAAAATTATAGCCAAGTGTGAGCCCTTATAATAAATGCCAACTCAAATCATTATTATAGCCACCGGTTGGAGACTATAATGACACTGCGGAAAAACATTGTTGGAACCAAATATGTCCCAAATGGTCCACAAACCATGGTAGTGTCACCGCAAATGGCCTGACAGGTCTCGTTGACGGGCTATATGGGCTCGAACGGAAATCGTAGCAAAAACCGAAACTCTAGCTACGGGTAACGGGGAATTTTGCGCAAAATTCCGTGCCAAAGGGCCTCGAAACAGCGGAATTATGGGCAAACGGTACAGCGTGGGAAGGAATTCTGGGCAGATCATTTCAAAACACCCCAAATTCGAGGAATTCTGGGCAAACGCTGGAATTCTGGGCAAACGAAACAAGTGCCAGCAATGGCCTGCCTTGTACAAAAAACTTATAAGCCCTCACCACTGACTAAAAGGAACAAACACACAAACACACTCCTTATAGTCACCAGCAAGACCTTATAAGAATTGCGACTCACTGCCAAAAAAAATTATAAGCCAGAGCCAAGGCTTATAAGAAATACGATTGAACAGCTGACTCGAGCCATCGGGAAAAAATGGTGGAGACCAAAAGGGTGCCAAATAGCATGGGAATCAGCCTAGTGTCACCGCAAACACCCGAACTGGTCTCGTTGACGTGCTATATTGACTTGGAGAAAAATCGTACAGCTTGGACCGAAACCTCAATAGCACCGTCAATTGAGCACCGATTCCCTTGGTTGTAGGCCTGAATGGAAGCGTTTGACGAGGACTATAAGATCATGTCATCAGCGATCGAGTCGCAGGTCACCTGACATTTACGACTTGGTCAAACACTGCGTCTGAAGCCCATACGGAATGCACAAGGCAATACCAAAGCACAGACGTAAGGTTTGGGACAACACCACAAGACGGACGTTAAGGTTAGTAGTCCCACTCCCCCGACGGAATTCACCAGAATATAAAATTTTTTCGGCAGCTTCGGAAAGGAAACCGAGGATCAAGCAATCCAGCAAGGCAATGCACGTGGGTTAGATGACGCAATCCAGCAAGACATTGGCGAACTAGGCCGCTCACAGCTGCCCGCTAGAACGTAAAGGAAATGGCGGGGGACCGAGGTCAACAGAAGGACGTACTCAAGTGTACAACACGAAGGGCAACAATACATTACCAAGTACGGTACACCACAGAGCCTTATAGTAGCCAATCAACCCAGTCTGACCCTGTCGAACACATTCGGAGTGCTCTAGCTACGGTAATGGGGAATTACGATCGTAATTCCGTGAAAAGGGTCCCCCAAACCGGTGGAATTATGGTTGCAATTGACAGTGTGGGAAGGAATTATGGTTGACGTGCTTAACAACAGGTCTCAAATGAGTCAAGTCTCAGGAATTATGGTTGCAGTCGTGATCCAGCCACCGAAACGACTGGAATTCTGCTTGACGACTGGAATCATGCAACACACCCCAAGTCAGACATAGAACAAAAGAGAGCAACGGACTCTTATAGTCACCAGCAAGGCCTTATAAGAATTGCGACTCACTGCCAAAAAAAAATTATAAGCCAGAGCCAGAGCTTATAAGAAAAGCAATTAAAATAGCCGACTCAAAGGCCTTGTGAGAAATCGGGAAAAGTGGTGGAAACCAAAAGGGTGCCAAATAGCCTACAAGTCAGTCTAGTGTCACCGCAAATGCCCGAACAGGTCTCGTTGACATGCTATATGGCCTCAAACGGAAATCGTAGGCAAAAACCGAAACTCTGATAGCGGAGGCAATTCTCCACCGATTGCCTTGGTGTTGTAGGCTCGAATTGAAGCGTTTGAATGGGGCTAGAAGGGTGGCCTAGCTATCTTACCCGGGAATGCAGGGCGGCATTCCGTGAAAAGGTCTCTGAATCTACTGGAATTCACGGCGTCATTGGGATCGTGGGAAGGAATTCACGGCGCATCAATTCTCGTTGTGAAAAGCTCCTTCGAATCACCGGAATCCATGGCGTCGCAAGGAATCCACAGCGTCGTCTGCCAACAGGAAAATAAAAAGAACACTGTCAAACAATCTCAGCACCAACTCAAAAGTGCACGAAGAATCTTATAGACGACCCCCAGCCCTTATAATAAATGCGAAAAAAATATAGCCAAGTGTGAGCCCTTATAATTAATGCCGATTAAAGCCATTATTATAGTCACCGGTTGGAGACTATAATGACAGTGCGGAAAAACATTGTTGGAACCAAAATGTGTCCCAAATGGTATACGAACCATGGTAGTGTCACCGCAAATGGCCCGACAGGTCCCGTTGACGTGCTATATGGCCTTAAACGGAAACCGTAGGCAAAAAACCGAAACTAGCATAGCAGAGTCAATTCTCTACCGATTGCCTAGCTATCTTCCCCCGGAATTAGGCCCCTAATTCCTTGCCAAGGGGTCTCGAAACGAGTGGAATTACGCCCAACAACGACAGCGTGGGAGGGAATTAGGCCCAACACATGAAAAACGCCTCCAGAATGCAGGGAATTACGCCCAACAGCTGGAATTAGGCCCAACACAAATCCTCCCAGAATCTTCGGAGTAGGAACAAATGCGCAATTTCTTATAACAAGCCGCACCCGACTAAAAGAAACAAAACGAAACTCAACTCTTATAGCCCAAAGTCAACCCTTATAATAAATCCAACTCAAAGGGAACTCTCCCAGCCGACCGAATTGCCCAAACGAAATTATTATAACGGCTCACCAGCCCTTATAATAAATGCCAGCTAAAATCATTATTATAGTCACCGGTTGGACAGTGCGGAAAATATTGCTGGAACCAAATATGTCCCAAATGGCTTACAAACCATGGTAGTGTCACCGCGAATGGCCTGACAGGTCTCGTTGACGTGCTATATGGCTTCGAACGGAAACCGTAGGGCGGAAACCGAAACTCTGATAGCACAGTCAATTGTACACCGATTGCCTTCGGTATAGGCTAGAATTGAAGCGTTTGATTAGAGCTACAAGGGTCTGCCATGATCGGCCTTATCGAACCGCATCAAGGGACTCAAGTACTGGGACGCGTTGAATATATACGGTCATTTGCGTGCAGAGACAAGTGCACTGCATCAATTGAATACGTCTCACTGACAGGCCTTCAAAACCACGGATCACAGGTCTCTGATGTCCTGACAAGGTTTAGGGATATGGACTTCAACGGGTAGAGACACTGCGTAAACCCAAACACGCCTATCGAAGCTATACGGAATCCAGCAAGGCACCACCAGAGCAGAGACGTTAAGGTTGGCGACAACCCAACAGCACAGACGTTAAGGTTAGCGACCCCACTCCCCCGACGGAATCCACCAAAATCCAAAATTTTTTCAGCAGCTTCGGAAAGGAAATCGAAGGGCACACAATCCAGCAAGGCAGTGTACGGGTTAACAACGGAATGCAGCAAGACATTGGCGAACTAGCCACTCATATCTCCCCGCTATCGTAAAGGAAACCAAGGTCATCAGAGTGAGGGAAGAGACGTACTCAAGCAGTAGCAACCAACCATTATAAGGCCAGATAGCACAGAGGCTCAATACAACACTTCAAACAGTACAGACATTCAGTGAGAATCAACCATTATTATAAGGTCAGAATAGTACCCAATACGACCACAGAGACTGTGTTCAGCCAGGCAAGTGAACACCGTTGAGCCCATATACCAAGGGTCCGAGTCAATGCATTGTAATGGAGCAAAGCCTTGGTGATATTCCTTGGAATGCGGAGGCGGATGTAGCAAGACTAGCTATCTTCCCCGGGAATCCGTCGACGGATTCCGTGAAAGAGGGTCCTGAAAAAGCGGAATTCAGCCCAAGGTTGACACCGTGGGAGGTAATTCAGCCCAAGATCGTGATTCACCCCCTGAAACCACCGGAATTCACCCCAAGGACCGGAATCCAGCCCAATCGAATCAACATACCGCAATCGGTCTGCTTGACTCAAAATAATTATAAGCACTCACCACTGACTAAAAGGAACGACGACAAAACAAACCGACTCTTATAGTCAACAGCGAGGCCTTATAAGAATTGCGAGTCACTGCCCAAAAAAATTATAAGCCAGAGCCAACGCTATTGTCTGCGGCCCCAATCCGTCAGAGGGCTTGTAAATATTAGTGGCTCGGGGAACCATTACTTCAAAAATCTTCGTTCTTTTTCGTAGAACCAGATCTCCTGGTGCCCCTGATTATTTTATTACCACTTTCCTATTTCAGCTATTGCCTATTATGGAAAAGCACCTGCCCCTGACCCTGTTTTTGCTTTATTCACCGCGATCCATTTCAATCCGTTCCAGAAAAAAATGCTCAAACAAACCATTCAATGATCCGTTTCCTTCGATCTAACTTCATATTCTTGAACACACATATCAAACCTACTACCTCCCAAAATTTGAAGTCAGTCGGTCACCTCCTACCCATTATATACCTACATCCATCTTGGGAGGGTGAAAGTTCAAAAAATTTGACCGTAGCTTCATTCTTTCAAGTTCAATGACCGAATTTGGACAAGATTTTGATATCATCAGAAAGCCTTGATCGTAGCTTTCTGAACATATACAACTTGTATTTTAGACATCCCTAGAATGAATCTCTTTTACAGAAGAACTCAAAAGAGACCCGAAAAAAATCTATCAGAGACAGAATTTCAAGCAAGAAAACAGTTTCCCACGGGCGCTTTTCGTGTTCCCGCCCCGCCGACCCCTTTTTCGGGAACTCCCGCCACTTCCCACCACTGCGGCCACTTTTCCTGCCACTCCGCCCACTTCCCGCCCACTCCCGCCACTCTCCCAGGGTGTGTTTCGGCATTTGCCGCCACTCACCAAATACAACCCGCAAACCACACCGCCCCACAACGGCCACTCCTGACACTGGCGCACCGTGTTTCTCCGAAGTGGCTGCCACTTCCCACGGTTCTTGCCCGCCACTCGGCCACTCCCGCCCCACTTTCTGGCAGTTTCTGCCACTTCCCGCTCTCTTTGTCGGATATACTCGGCGTATCGCGCGAATCGCCGACAACCAAATGCAACGTTGACAAAAAGTGCCCCCGCCCCTCGCCCCCACCGTTGTGGCCACTCGCCGGCCACTCCCGCCACTTTCCCACCACTCCCTCCCCTTTCCGCGCCCACTCACCGTCAACCTGGCTCTGTTTCGGCGTTTCCCGACGAACCGACAATCGCCGACGGTGTCAATCACTGCCGTCATCAGCCTCTCTTGTCTCTCACCACCACCATCGACAACGACTTCGTCCCACAACCACCAGCAACAACATCCCCTCCCCGCCGCGCGCTATCGCGTTAAGCCGCCGACCCGTCTCCCGCCGCCGCCGACTCCTTTCGGCCTCGATTGCTCTGATGTCACCAACACCACAAAACAACTTAACGTCCCTCATCCATTCCTTCCTTCTTCCTCCCCCGCCCTCCCGTCCCTATTTTCCATTAGGACTAATTCCTCAATTTCGGTCAGTCATAGCCGTCCTCCATCTATGCACACAAAGGCTAAAACTAACCATTCTCTTAGACCTCTTACCCTTCCCGCACATTCCGGCTCGGGCCCTCGCCTTTCCTCCCCGTCTGTGCGCCTCCCGCGCAGCCACTCTCCATCGAAACTCGCCGCCCCGTGTCCGTGTCGACTTAAAGACTTTCTGCCCGTGCCAAGATATAGGTTGTCGTGTAGGAATAGAAAACTCATGGTGCGTTCTCATACTCATTTCATTTATTGTTCCCATTACTCCCTCCCTCTCCCCTTCCCTGTCCCCAGCCACTCCACCCCATTCAAATCGTTACTTACACCCTTTTAATACAAATTATACATCCGTTAACGCAATTCCAGCACGACATCGTTAATCTCGGCCTCCCCGGCCACATCGCGCTCTCCACATCCATCATATCGACCTCGACATACTACGCTTTCCACCGACCCCTCGCCCACCCTTATCCCGAACTCTCACAAATGCCACCGCCTTCCCCCGACTCGCCCCGACAGCTGACGCCCGCTTGTAGCCTCTCACATCGACGCCACATACCTAGGCGCCCTCCCTCACTGATCCCTGCGCTCTTCTCGCGCTCGCTTCGCATCCCCCGACCTCGCGAATGGTACCCCGACTATCTCGAGATGAAACATCGCGCCTCCGAGGCTCAACAACGACGACCACGACTACAAAGCACTCAATCCCCCCGCCGCCGTCACCGCTCGCCTCTCCCTTTCTCTCCCGCGCTATTGCGCACTCTTCCTTTGCCCCTCCCGTGTACCCATTACCACCAGCTCCCTCGTACCGCTGCGATGGCTGCGACGCAACGTACGTTGCGTTTTTATTCACTTTCGTCGTCTCTTTCCCTTCAATTCTTTTGTTCCACTGCTATTCTGATGCACATCTTCACAGACCAGCGGAGTGCATCGTCTCGATGCCCTGTATCTCCCCGCCACGCATTCCGTTCCCTCCCCGCGAATAAAGTTTGAATCGCCACGTCAAACTCAACCGCTCGGCGCAAGGTACGTCTACCTTCCGCATTCCTATTCTAATGCCCTTGTTTCTTTCTACTCACACCATCCTCAGTCATTCACCCACAATGTCTCAACTACTCGGTCCTCGCTATACCGAATGTTTGGTTTCAGAACCCCGGTATGTCTAAATTCCATCGAATTTAATTCTTAAGCATTCTGATCTCCCTCGCCTCGCGACGGTGGACTAATTTCGCCAACAGATTAATCTTCACACGGGACGGTAGCATCAACATCTTTAAGTGGGGCGCATCATTAGGTTCAATTTCTACCGTATTTAAGTCGTATTGAATTTGTATCATGGACTAATGCTCTGAATCAAAGTGAAATTCTCTTTGCTATACGGCGCGACGCCGTGAATGTGGAAATGTGGGTTGCACCCTGCTCCTTCAACCGAACGTCGTAAGATTTCGTTGTCTTTGCCACAATCTCATCCTTCCAGTTCCCCGGGAAGCTGCGCGCGATTCCGGGAAGAATTTGACCCAACCCGGCGTCCCGTTTCTTGCAGTGTATTCCATATATCTTGATGCTGGTCTCCGGCGAAAGAATTCGAGCGTCGAATGTACATCGTGAGCTTTGACCTATAGTCTATTTGATTGCATCCGTCGTCATCTCCGGCTCACATCTGCACAGGTAACCCCGCCTCGTCTCCTCCGTTTACAATTCGGTTTGGCGCTATCCCTCCCTCCTAATGTTCCCTCGAGCTCCCCGCTTATATAACTGGATTCTCTTTCCCAGACCGCATATTCTCCGAGACATGACACGCGAATTGCGATGCCCAAGGTACGTCAGTACTGTCTTGTTCTTATTTCATTCCCTTCTTCCTCACTGGGGGCTATCATCCGCCCGACTTCTCCGCTTCAGCGAGGTGGTATTTGTGAACGCGTCTTGATGGCAAGGTTTGCCTACTGGCGTCTCTTGAACCTCAACTCACTTGTTCAGAGCGATATTAACCTTCCAGCAGTATCTAATAGTCGCACGCGAAGAAGCTTCTTCCCGTCTATGCACCGTACTCGTTGATGTGTCAAACTTTCAAATATCGAGCACCGTACGCGTTTGAATGCTAGAGGTGGCGAGTGCTTATTACTACGAGATTATTCTCATTCTTTAGCATAATATTTATACCTCCCTGGTCATTCCTCCCCATTTGTCCCCTTCACCATTGCCTTTCTTTCTATACCTACTTCTTTGACTCTCTTCGTTGGCTATATTCTGCGATTCTCGAAATCGCCGACAATCAGATCAACAACCTACACAAAAGCCACACACCACTCCCATCTCCCCCTTCGGACCATCATAGACACTAGCGGGCACCTCCAGCCGCTTTCCTACTACACTCTCCCCACCCGCCACGCCCGCCTTCGACTTGGCTCGATACTCGGCATTTCCCGACAACATACCATCACCGATGATCGATCACGCTGCCGTCATCAATCCTCTTGAACTTCCACCCACCACCGTCGACGACTTCGTCCCACCAACCACCCACAACGCCCCTCCCGCTGCGCTATCGCGTTCAGGCGCCGACCAATCTCCTGCCGCCACCGCCTCCTTTCAGCCGCGACTTCGCTCGTTGTCGCCAACACCGCCGAACGACTTAGACTCAAGTCCAACTCAAGTCTTTCAGTCATTCTTCGGCCTTCGTTCCTTCTTCCCGCTTTCATTCCCCTTTATCACTATTCCTCCACAAGGTCAGTGATGTACTCCCTCTCCTATACTCATCAAGGCTGAAACCAATCACTATTCTAGGCTTTGTGTTGTTCCCGCGTACCTCTCGCCTTCGCCTTCATTCGCCGAGGATTGGGTTTTCGTGTAGGTATAGAAATTCAAGGTGTGGTCCCATGTTCTATTTCCTATCACTTTCCCAATACCCCCCTCCCTCTCAAATTCCTCCTTTCATCCCTGCCTCATGTTTTACTGAACTCAATTCTGCGCTAATGCAATTCACGGCACGACTGGGTTAATTCCGCCCGACTATACGGCGCTCCACTTCCAACACATTGACTTCAGCAACCCGCGCGCTACACCGACCGTGGCCACCCTTATCCCAAACGGTCCGGGATGCCACGCCTCTCTCACGACTCCGACGCCCGCTTCTTGGTTTCAGCATCCATGCCTCATTCCTACGCCCTTTCCCACCCATATTTGCGCTCGCGTCGCGTTCCTTTCGAATGCCCGACCACCCCCATGCTACTCCGACCACCTGAAGACGAGACGTCGCGTCTTTGAAGCTCAACGACGACGCCGACGACGCCCACAACGCCTTCAAGTCGCAAGCCGTCGTCACCCCGCGCTTCCCACCGTCTCTCCCGCGCTCTTCGGCATTCTGTCCATGCTCACCTCCTCTATACCGCACCACCAATTCTCCTGCACCTCTTGAATGCCTTTGGACGCAACGTACGTTGTTTTTTTTTATTCGCCTTTCCTTCTCTCCTTTCACCTCAAGTGCTTCGTTCCATTGATTGTGCTGATGCTATCCCTCTACAGATCAGTGGATCCATAATCGTCTCGATGGCTAACCATCTCACCGCCCACGCAGTCCGTTCCCTCCCCGCGAGCAAAGTACAATTCGCCACGTCAAGCTCAAACACGAACTTGATTCCAGGGGGCAAGGTAACGTCTGCCTTTCTTATTCTAATGCTCTCATTTCTTTCTTTTCACATCACGTTCAAGCAGTCACCCACAATTTCTCAGCTACCCGCCCCTCGCTATACCGAATGTTTTGTGTCAGAACCCCTGTATGTTTCAATTTTATCGAATATAATTGCCAACCATTCTGACCTCCCTCGCCGCGCGACGCTCGACTTACTTCGGCAACAGATGAACCCTCACACGCACGGTGGCATTGAAATCTCCTCCCTCCCTGCGGCTCATCATTTGGGTAGGTTTCCACCGTATCTCACTCATATTTAATCTGTATAGAATAACCTTTGAATCAAATTGAATTTCGCTTTCGTCTATCGCGCTGCCGTGAATGTTAACGTGCAGAGCGCACGTTCACCACTTTAACCGAACGTCGCTGAATTTCTTCGCCTTTGCGATGTGATCCCTCCAGTTTTCCCGGGAGTCACGCGCGAGTCCCGCAAAGAATTGACCTAAGGTGTCCCTCCCCTTGCTCGCAGCGTATGTTCTACATATACTCCTTGCTTCATTGAATCTGAGACCGAATAGTAGACCTGGTTTACGCCTTCATGTTCGGACGATCGCGCCGTACGTGGGCGGAATGTAAGAGTTGTATCCTGCTCTCATTATACGTCGACCATCCATTAAACGATTCCAGGTGACGTTCTCCAATTAATTTCTTGTTTTTCCACTCCACGAACTGTGCGTTTGAAGTCAAGAATCGATGGAAGCGTCGTCCAGACCACATTCAAGCAGCTTGGCTATCTTTGAATTAGTCGTGTTTGAAACGCGGGGTACTGCAATCTTCGAACTGACTCGACCGATGGTTCCTCCCCTTGTCCACATCGACTCTCTTCTGTCACCCACCCGAGAACTCCCGATTATCTTTTCACAACGTCGTTGCTGCAAATCTCTTGCGACCGCTTCCCCGCGCCTGTGAATTTTGACGCTATTGCCGGGAATAACAATAACTGTACGTCGTGTTCACGATTGATAATAAAGGTCACTAGTGAGTTTGAATTTCCAGCGTTTATCATCCACCTCTCACATCTATCTCGGTTCGTCCACCGCACAATTCTCGTCGAGTCATTTCTTCTTACATCTCATCTGACCTCATTTCATATAGTTCCATCCTCGTGTATCGATGCTTCAACAATCTGAACGCCGTCCTCTCTACGTTGAGTGCACGCCAACAGACCAGGTTACTCGTTGCACATTATCAATATAAATCCTATAGCTCGGCAACTCGAACAACGCGAAAAGCACCTCAATGCGAAAGATTCTACCCTCATTTCTCTCGCGAGCGTTTCATGCGCCTCTTTCGTCTTTCCTCCCTCTTTTCTGTTAACGTTTGAATTAATGATAAACGCAACCGTGACCGTATTAGCGCTTGTGCAGCCACTCGGCGCTTCAGCAACATTACGTACCATTCCCCAGAGGATGGTACGTAATACCTCCCACCGTCTGCCTTGCCTTCCTTCAATTAGCATTCACCGTTGATTCACCGCGACACGCCTCGCACCGCGCTCACCCCCGCCTTCACTCCCGCTGCCCCACACCGCATTCAGCAACACCTGGCAGCAGATACAATACTGATGATCTATATACCTTTCCAGATCACCGGATTCAATCTCGTCTCAGGCTCGATGGCCAGCCCACGCCCACATCGCCACGTCAGATGGTACGTCCGCTTCACTCATTTTTCTATTCGGTTACTCCGAGCCATTTCTATTCGGTACGTCCGCTCCACTCATTTCTATTCAAATCCTTTTGTTTAACCCTCTTCAAACTCCTTGAAGTGTTCGCCGACACCGTTCCAGTTACCTCGCCGCTACCATGCCCTGTTTTTCGCTTTGGATTGACAGTACGTCTGGATTCTAATCGTTGAATCAATAACAATTTTCGTTTGTTCCATGGCACAGTTAAGGTGCGGACTTCGCGTTCCCCTCCCAATCGAACGTCGCTTAGTTTCATTGCCCTTTTCATGCGATGTTACCCCTCAAGTTTTCCGGACTTGCGCAAAAATCCCCGGGAGGAATCAACGCGTCGTTCCTCCGCGTTAGCGTATGCCCCATAACGCTTGTTTATCTCACCCATTCTGAATCAAGCATAAGCTTTTCTCTCGTACGTTTGATTGTTGCAGGTGTTATCATCTCCCCGCCGACATCTGCATTGATCTGCCGGTTCGTGTCGTTTTTATCTCTCCCATGCTATCCTCCAGATTGATCACACTGACTCTTTTTCACAATTAGGATATTCAGCGAGGTCTTACAAGTGAATCGTGATACTCAGGGTACGTCGATACCGCTTGTATTTATCTTATTCTCTTCCTGCCCCCCCCACCCTACCCAGTGTCCTTCACATCCGCCTCATCTCAATACCCATGCCCCTTATCCACTCGCCCCGCGAACTCCACTTTCCCCGAACTCGCTAGCCATGTCGACATCGACTCTTTCGGCGCATTATCCCACCACGCTCCAAAATAATCGCGCGTGCCGCCATCGCAGTCTCGCCCCTCACATACAGCTTGTACTACGCCAGTCTACAACACACAGGACTACGCCCCAACCTCAATACTTCTCACATCAGATCCCTTATTTCTCTGCATTGTTCCCCGATGTCTCCGCCACACGTCCGCTCGAGGCCGCTGAATCGGCAGACTCGGCCGCAAACTCCGACGCGCGTCTCATTTCTTCGGGAAGTCGAAGAATGAAGGTCACTATCTGCTATAAATTCGTCCTCGCTACCCCCTCGCTTGAGCTAACCCACATCCCCCCAACGCTCCTCGACGCCGACTACAACATATGTATCTTCGAGCTCTTGATTTTCATGATCAATCTGCAATTCAATTCGGGGGCCGTTGACTGTGCGTCAGCTCTCGGAATTTAACACCTCCCAAACGCTTGACTTTGCGTCGCGTCCAAGTCGGTGAGCCTCGAGCCGCTTTTATTTTTGATTTTTGTTGCGATTCATTTTCTTGATGGTGATTAGATTCGAACTAATTGTCGGCCGTTTGATTCAGCCGACCTCTGCAAACCACCACACCCGTGGATGCACACTACCCAAGCAGGCACTGGGGTTAGCCAGCAATCTGTGATAGCTGGTGAACACTCGAGTTCCTCATTGGAACATTTTATTCCACGCAGGATATCCGCTTTCGCCGACCCCCGCAAGATGTAGCGCCAGATCGATAGATCCTCAACGTCGCGACCTCCGTATTCCCGTCTATAACGAATCGTGTGTCCTGTTCGGGAAGTAATTCTCGCGAGTCTTTATGTTCGTTTCGACGTAGACTACTGCCTAACCAGTGCCAAATCACGCACAGTTAAATTGAGTCTTGGTAGCGCTGGGGTTTGAGGTTTCTGTGGTCACTGGTGAGTCTTTACCTTCTTCGATGCGTTTTAATCAATCTCACGTAGCTTGTCTGGGCTAAATCATTGTCTTTTTAATGCAGTCAATGATATATGAAGCGTGGATCTCAATGTGATTGAGCGTTCAAATTTGCGGCTGGCAAATGATATTGCTTCGAGTTCCTTCAGTGTATAATGTTGGTGTAATGTTAAAAGTAAATGTAAATTAAAGCAGCTCATTTGATCTTCAGCCCACGTGTATTGTTACAAAATAATTGAATCAGACCATAGACAGTGAGCGGCGCGCGATGCGCGATGTATCTTTGCACCGCGAGGAGAAAGATGATAGATCCAAACAAATCTTAAACAAACCATACCCAGTGCGTATTCCGAGTCGAGGGTCAAATTCACTGATACAGCTTTAGCTGTACTCTCAATGCTCTGTCGGGGAAGTCCCGGGAAGAATTAGGGAAATGAAGGCGCGACTGTTTGGTTTTTGTTTTCATGACACGTGGTCACGCCCATCACAGTTTCCCTCTCACCACCATCCACGTCGCTGTGACCTTCCTCTCTCGTCCCATGCCACCGCCCTTCAGCTCTGTGTTCGCTGTCTTCCCAGCTACACAGAGCCCGCCGTCTTCACCTTAACGTTGCCGCCGCCATTGCCGCGTCGACTCAGCGCGGTTGACGTGTCGCTGCTAGCGCGCTTGCTCGTGCCAACCTGCGCTCCCAACTACCATTCCCGCCTCCGAAACATCCTCCCCCTCTATTTAATGTCAAAACTCTCACCAATGGACGCGCACTGGGCCCGATGGCGCGATCAAAACCCACTATGCCACTCGATGTCCTCAGGAGGATTACGGACTCTCCTCGTCTTGAAGTCGTCGTTCGGCATCGATCTGCTGTTTGCCACTCAATGAATAGCATTCTGGTGCGTGCTTTCCCTCACTACGGTTTCTCTATTCGCTCTCAACTCTCTTACTTATGTAGGCTTTGTGCCTCGTCCGCTTCGGTAAGCTGTGCCACTATCCTTCCCGCCTGTGCTGAGCGCTGATTCGTTTACAGATAGCCTCAATATACCGCTTTATTTGCTGATAAGAAGGAAGGGCGGAGAGGACGGGGCATAATTCGTACGTCTTCCATATTTCTCTTTGAACCCCCTCTTCCCCTCCAACTATCCACTCCGTGCCCTGCCCCCTTAACTCTTCCTTCCGCTGCGCTTTGAAATCACTCCTTCCCTCCACATTACACTGTTTTCCCCGCTAACTTGGCTCGCAGTGCATCATCTTCGCGGTCTGCTCTCATCCGCCGATCCACAACGTCCCACTCATCGTAACCCCACGCTTCGCATTCCAACCTGGATTTGCTGCACCCAAGCTCTCGTCTTCCTTCCTCCATTCGGTCGTCGCCAACCGTCGCTTGCGCCTCCTACGACTCATTCATGAACGGTGCGTTTCTTCCTTAGCAATTTAGTTTTCTCCCCCCTTCAATCTACCTGTCCCGTGCTTCCTCTCTGCCGTCGCGGGCTCGCTGGGACTGACCATAGGCCCTATGAGCTCGTATCGGTCGAGGTGGATTTACGGGCGGCGTGAATCAATTAATTCCCCGCCTATTTCTTTCTATCACATTCTGACGTCTTCGTTCTCGAGTTTTGGCGCGCATCGTACGCCGACGGACTCGTTACCACCACCACTCTCAACACTGACTGCGACATGAATTCAAGCTCTCGACTTTCATGTTCGAGCTGTGATTCCATTTGCGGCTTTGACTGTGCGTCGGCCCCTCGAAGTACACACCACCTTTCCCAGATGTTTGACTTCGCGTCGCGTCCGCGGATCCATCCTGACATTCTTCATTCTCTAGATTTTGCCAACGTCGTACGTCAATCTACGTAGGAGGTTGATTTGATCTTACGCGTGTCAGGTTTGTGAAAATGAAACAATTTCTTTCGCTCGTCCCCACATGTTTGTCATAGCGAGATTGTTCAAATGTCTAGCTGTGCCACCAAATCGATGCTGGATAAAGGATTCACGACCCGCCGTTCCCCCCTGTGTCGTCATTTTCATCGTCTTTCCTTCAACCGTCTTTTATGCAGTTTGCGCGTCTCAGGTCTGTTTTGAAGGAGGCTTTACAGTAAACAATCAAGCATTGCTGATCCCCTTTGACTCGTATCTTTGGCCCCCGCTGTCCCCTGTGAGTTCCTTCGAAGTCATCCTAGCGTTTCAGATCCGTTTCGTTCTTGCTCGAACTGGTATTCGACTCGACTTGAATCTCTCGTTAAGACATAACCCTCAAGAAAGAACTCGAACTTGAACCTACTGTTCGGTTGTACCATCGTGCATACTCGGTGAGTCCAGAACTTCAACTCGGGTAGGGCTCTTGGAATCATAAGTACAAGGTTCGACGCTCCATATTCTGACCCTTTATCAAGTTCATCTGACTCTGTCTGTCCTTGTGTGTCCTAACACTGAAACTATTGGTATACTTCGAGGTACGTCTTTCTTTTTATACATCCATTGATACTGACCCTGGTTCTTCTATACCCACAGCAGAAACCATGCATGTTTACTCTCAGGTGCGCTCGTGTTCGATTACCATCCCGAAATCTTGACTGACTGACTTCCTGTATCGACGATTTTCGTCCTGAATGCAATATATGGTCAATTACTTCATATAATGTCTCAACCATGTTCAGTCGATCTTTCCGTTTTTCCCAACGCAGTGTTAACGCTAACCTCGGTGCGCATCTACGCAAGTATCTCGAGTAAGATACAATGCGATCGTCGATGGATATGCTGTTTGATTCGGAGGTAGGCCGTGGGTCGGAGAATGTCGTGCTTCTTTCTCAAGTAAGGACATATCTTTCTCCCCTCGATGTTTTGAAGACATTACAGGTCCAGAGGGAAGGTATAGGTGTGAGGTGCGTTCGTTATAGCTCCTTGGATCTATCCTTCGCATGGCTCTGATTCGATGTTCAAGTTAATAGCCAAATCAGTTCGCTCTGCAGCCAGAAAAAGAAATGACTCCGAGCAAGATCACCGTATCCTTTCACTCCCCCGGCCCAGAGTTGAGTTGAGCTCGGTCCAAAGGACAAGCAGTGCTCACCCACGTGGAATGGGGTGTTTGGCAATCAAAATGGGTACAGGTATTGGTTTCCCTTACTTCTTGGCACAGAGTCTTTCGATAATAACAGACAGTATATGACAACGCGCTCTTCCTCAGTCCGGCCGCAGCAGCAGGCTGAATGTTTACGATATCTTACCCCGTATTCCATGTACGTCGATCAATCTAAGTTCTCTTTACCTCCCCTCGAGCGTGAGTGCACCATCGGAGCAACCCAAAACCGAATGGACCTCAAGGAGAGCGGATACCTGCATACCATGTTTAAGTCCTGCTGTTCATAACCGTGATTGATTGTTTCTCTGACCTTAGTATTCCTCCAGGCCCCTGGGAACGATACGGGAATGCCAGGAGAAACTTTTGTTTCCTTGCCTCGTCAACAAAGCCTTAAGAAATTTGGCTGCAACGCGACCGTCGACCGAGGCTAGTCCACCCAATTTAATTGCGTACGAGGCGAGTTCTTCTCTGTATTTGATCCTCTTCTTGCGTGCCTCAAGTCGCCATCGACGGTGCGATCCTCCGAGTCCCAATTTGCAAATGCCATACGAATCAGGAGTATTTTCTCACTGCCCAAGTCTTGATTCCGAAACGCGCATCCTTATCACTGCACAGTTGTTAATCTTCGCTACAGATTCACATCTTTGCTTGTCGGCGGCGTCTACTCGTCCAACGAATACACATCATAGACCGCAGTCATGACGGTGCGTACGCTCGCCTGTTCACTTTCGGCTTCATCCTCTGATAGTCGTAGACTGGTCGATTTGAGTTCAGTCGCACGCACGCGCGACCAATCTGTCATGGTACGAGATAATCTCCGACTCTGGACTGACTCTTGTGAACGTTTGCTTTCGTTCGAAGGTAGTGCCAAGTAAGCCTTTTTATTCCGCCTACTTTCTAGTGTCGTCAACATCGAGCTACTTACCTTCCAAGGAAGAAGCTTTGTTCCTTACATCGTCCGCACTGAGTGTGAAGTACGGAACGCTCACGGTCAGTATTCTCGACATACTACATTCGTATCTTCGACCCTCTCTTCGTTCCATTCCATTCATTTCACTCACAACCTTTAATTCAACATTCACCGAAATTTAATAAACCCGGGATAAGTTAATCAATTTCTTCAGGCTTCTCTTTCACCTCATTCAATTTGGTACGCCCTCCTCATCATCGCCGTCACATCTACCGCCCTCCACCTCATCTCAGACTCCACTGTATGTGAGTCGAGTTCGAAGTCAATTTTACTCGCTTCCAACCAACAATCAACTCGTTTGCCTTGTTTCGATGACGATCACTGACTTGCGTCCTTCTCTTTTGATAGGCCTCCGTATGTGTCTTGACTGGGACATGTCGATTTCGAGGCTAACCTCTTTCTATACAGCACACTTCTGTATTGTATTTGCTGTACTCGAGTCTACTAATACATTTGCTTTAAATTCTCTCTCACACTTCTTCAGGTTTCAGCTGTTCGTTCCATGCTATCGGATGTTCAATTTGAACGTCGCATTTGGTTGAGAACAATGGACAGCGGCATGCGCCGTTCGGTCAAACGCACTTAGTGGAACCCATAGCTGACTGACCCGAAACGTCTGCGAGTCAATGAACCTGGCCGTGGATCGACACGGGGTAAGTTCCACCTAAAGCACTGTACCTTCCTCGTGCACCCTCGGAACTCAATGGATCAGATGTCGTCAATTATAGGTTCTTTCGAGTTCGTTCAGTTCATCACCTAGCTATCTTACCCGGGAATTCGGAGCGAATTCGTGAAAAGGGCTCTGAAAACAGTGGAATTCGGGTCGCCAATGCAGCGGTGGGAGGGAATCGGGTCGTCACTTGAAATTCGGACCATTTCCAGAGGAATTCGGAGCGACAACTGGAATCCGGAGCGTCGTCTCTCAGCCCTCTGACAGCAGGAAAATGAAAAGGAACACTCTACAAAAATCTCAGCACCAACTCGAAAGTGCAAAAGGGTTCTTATAGACGACCCCCAGCCCTTATAATAAATGCGAAAAAATTATAGCCCAAGTGTGAGCCCTTATAAATAAATGCCAACTCAAATCATTATTATAGCCACCGGTTGGAGACTATAATTGACACTGCGGAAAAACATTGTTGGAACCAAATATGTCCCAAATGGTCCACAAACCATGGTAGTGTCACCGCAAATGGCCCTGACAGGTCTCGTTGACGGGCTATATGGGCTCGAACGGAAATCGTAGGCAAAAACCGAACTCTAGCTACGGTAACGGGGAATTTTGCGCAAAAATTCCGTGCCAAAGGGCCTCGAAACAGCGGAATTATGGGCAAACGGTACAGCGTGGAAGGAATTCTGGGCAGATCATTTCAAAACACCCCAAATTCGAGGAATTCTGGCAAACGCTGGAATTCTGGGCAAGGCGAAACAAGTGCCAGCAATGGCCTGCCTTGTACAAAAAACTTATAAGCCCTCACCACTGACTAAAGGAACAAACACACAAACACACTCCTTATAGTCACCAGCAAGACCTTATAAGAATTGCGACTCACTGCC
This sequence comes from Favolaschia claudopus, assembly GCA_037176885.1. NCBI lineage: Eukaryota > Fungi > Basidiomycota > Agaricomycetes > Agaricales > Mycenaceae > Favolaschia > Favolaschia claudopus. Next base: position 1,269,801 of record JAWWNJ010000076.1, read on the forward strand.
AAAAAAAATTATAAGCCAGAGCCAAGGCTTATAAGAAATACGATTGAACAGCTGACTCGAGCCATCGGGAAAAAATGGTGGAGACCAAAAGGGTGCCAAATAGCATGGGAATCAGCCTAGTGTCACCGCAAACACCCGACTGGTCTCGTTGACGTGCTATATTGACTTGGAGAAAAATCGTACAGCTTGGACCGAAACCTCAATAGCACCGTCAATTGAGCACCGATTCCCTTGGTTGTAGGCCTGAATGGAAGCGTTTGACGAGGACTATAAGATCATGTCATCAGCGATCGAGTCGCAGGTCACCTGACATTTACGACTTGGTCAAACACTGCGTCTGAAGCCATACGGAATGCACAAGGCAATACCAAAGCACAGACGTTAAGGTTTGGGACAACACCACAAGACGGACGTTAAGGTTAGGTAGTCCCACTCCCCCGACGGAATTCACCAGAATATAAAATTTTTTCGGCAGCTTCGGAAAGGAAACCGAGGATCAAGCAATCCAGCAAGGCAATGCACGGGTTAGATGACGCAATCCAGCAAGACATTGGCGAACTAGCCGCTCACAGCTGCCCGCTAGAACGTAAAGGAAATGGCGGGGACCGAGTCAACAGAAGGACGTACTCAAGTGTACAACACGAAGGGCAACAATACATTACCAAGTACGGTACACCACAGAGCCTTATAGTAGCCAATCAACCCAGTCTGACCCTGTCGAACACATTCGGAGTGCTCTAGCTACGGTAATGGGGAATTACGATCGTAATTCCGTGAAAAGGGTCCCCAAACCGGTGGAATTATGGTTGCAATTGACAGTGTGGGAAGGAATTATGGTTGACGTGCTTAACAACAGGTCTCAAATGAGTCAAGTCTCAGGAATTATGGTTGCAGTCGTGATCCAGCCACCGAAACGACTGGAATTCTGCTTGACGACTGGAATCATGCAACACACCCCAAGTCAGACATAGAACAAAAGAGAGCAACCGGACTCTTATAGTCACCAGCAAGGCCTTATAAGAATTGCGACTCACTGCCAAAAAAAAATTATAAGCCAGAGCCAGAGCTTATAAGAAAAGCAATTAAAATAGCCGACTCAAAGGCCTTGTGAGAAATCGGGAAAAGTGGTGGAAAACAAAAGGGTGCCAAATAGCCTACAAGTCAGTCTAGTGTCACCGCAAATGCCCGAACAGGTCTCGTTGACATGCTATTGGCCTCAAACGGAAATCGTAGGCAAAAACCGAAACTTGATAGCGGAGGCAATTCTCCACCGATTGCCTTGGTTGTAGGCTCGAATTGAAGCGTTTGAATGGGGCTAGAAGGGTGGCCTAGCTATCTTACCCGGAATGCAGGGCGGCATCCGTGAAAAGGTCTCTGAATCTACTGGAATTCACGGCGTCATTGGGGATCGTGGGAAGGAATTCACGGCGCATCAATTCTCGTTGTGAAAAGCTCCTTCGAATCACCGGAATCCATGGCGTCGCAAGGAATCCACAGCGTCGTCTGCCAACAGGAAAATAAAAAGAACACTGTCAAACAATCTCAGCACCAACTCAAAAGTGCACGAAGAATCTTATAGACGACCCCCAGCCCTTATAATAAATGCGAAAAAAATATAGCCAAGTGTGAGCCCTTATAATTATTGCCGATTAAAGCCATTATTATAGTCACCGGTTGGAGACTATAATGACAGTGCGGAAAAAACATTGTTGGAACCAAATGTGTCCCAAATGGTATACGAACCATGGTTAGTGTCACCGCAAATGGCCGACAGGTCCCGTTGACGTGCTATATGGCCTTAAACGGAAACGTAGGCAAAAAACCGAAACTAGCATAGCAGAGTCAATTCTCTACCGATTGCCTAGCTATCTTCCCCGGGAATTAGGCCCCTAATTCCTTGCCAAGGGGTCTCGAAACGAGTGGAATTACGCCCAACAACGACAGCGTGGGAGGGGAATTAGGCCCAACACATGAAAAACGCCTCCAGAATGCAGGGAATTACGCCCAACAGCTGGAATTAGGCCCAACACAAATCCTCCCAGAATCTTCGGAGTAGGAACAAATGCGCATTTCTATAACAAGCCGCACCCGACTAAAAGAAACAAAACGAAACTCAACTCTTATAGCCCAAAGTCAACCCTTATAATAAATCCAACTCAAAGGGAACTCTCCCAGCCGACCGAATTGCCCAAACGAAATTATTATAACGGCTCACCAGCCCTTATAATAAATGCCAGCTAAAATCATTATTATAGTCACCGGTTGGACAGTGCGGAAATATTGCTGGAACCAAATATGTCCCAAATGGCTTACAAACCATGGTAGTGTCACCGCGAATGGCCTGACAGGTCTCGTTGACGTGCTATATGGCTTTCGAACGGAAACCGTAGGGCGGAAACCGAAACTCTGATAGCACAGTCAATTGTACACCGATTGCCTTCGGTATAGGCCTAGAATTGAAGCGTTTGATTAGAGCTACAAGGGTCTGCCATGATCGGCCTTATCGAACCGCATCAAGGGACTCAAGTACTGGGACGCGTTGAATATATACGGTCATTTGCGTGCAGAGACAAGTGCACTGCATCAATTGAATACGTCTCACTGACAGGCCTTCAAAACCACGGATCACAGGTCTCTGATGTCCTGACAAGGTTTAGGGATATGGACTTCAACGGGTAGAGACACTGCGTAAACCCAAACACGCCTATCGAAGCTATACGGAATCCAGCAAGGCACCACCAGAGCAGAGGACGTTAAGGTTGGCGACAACCCAACAGCACAGACGATTAAGGTTAGCGACCCCACTCCCCCGACGGAATCCACCAAAATCCAAAATTTTTTCAGCAGCTTCGGAAAGGAAATCGAAGGGCACACAATCCAGCAAGGCAGTGTACGGGTTAACAACGGAATGCAGCAAGACATTGGCGAACTAGCCACTCATATCTCCCCGCTATCGTAAAGGAAACAAGGTCATCAGAGTGAGAGGGAATGAGACGTACTCAAGCAGTAGCAACCAACCATTATAAGGCCAGATAGCACAGAGGCTCAATACAACACTTCAAACAGTACAGACATTCAGTGAGAATCAACCATTATTATAAGGTCAGACTAGTACCCAATACGACCACAGAGACTGTGTTCAGCCAGGCAAGTGAACACCGTTGAGCCCATATACCAAGGGTCCGAGTCAATGCATTGTAATGGAGCAAAGCCTTGGTGATATTCCTTGGAATGCGGAGGCGGATGTAGCAAGACTAGCTATCTTCCCCGGGAATCCGTCGACGGATTCCGTGAAAGAGGGTCCTGAAAAAGCGGGAATTCAGCCCAAGGTTGACACCGTGGGAGGTAATTCAGCCCAAGATCGTGATTCACCCCCTGAAACCACCGGAATTCACCCCAAGGACCGGAATCCAGCCAATCGAATCAAACATACCGCAATCGGTCTGCTTGACTCAAAATAATTATAAGCACTCACCACTGACTAAAAGGAACGACGACACAAAACAAACCGACTCTTATAGTCAACAGCGAGGCTTATAAGAATTGCGAGTCACTGCCCAAAAAAATTATAAGCCAGAGCCAACGCTTATAAGAAATGCGATTGAGCAGCCGACTCAAGCCATCGGGAAAAAATGGGTGGAAACCAAAAGGGTCCAATATTAGCCCTGGGAATCAGCCTAGTATCACCGCAAACACCCGAACAGGTCTCGTTGACATGCTATATTGACTTGGAGGGAAACCGTACAGCTTGGACCAAACCCTGAGTACGACAGTCAATTGAGCACCGATTGCCTTGGGTATAGGCTCGAATTGAAGCGTTTGAGCAGGACTATAAGATAGTGTCATCAGCAATCGAGTCGCAGGGTCACCTGACATTTACGACTCGGTCAAACACTGTGGATCGAAGCCATACGGAATGCACAAGGCAATACCCGAAGCACAGATGTTAAGGTTTGGGACAACCACACAGCACAGACGTTAAGGTTAGTGGTCCCACTCCCCCCGACGGAATTCACCAAAATCCAAAATTTTTTTCGGCAGCTTCGGAAGGGAAACCGCAGACCAAGCAATCCAGCAAGGCAATGCACGGGTTAGATGACGCAATCCAGCAAGAAGTTGGCGAACTAGCCACTCAAACCTCCCGCCTTCGTAAAGGAAATCACGGGGCACCGAGTGAACAGAAGGACGTACTCATGTGTACAAGGCAATGGTCAACAATAGATAGATCAAAGAAGTAAGAGAGCAAGCAATCAACCCAGTCTGACCCTGTCGAACACATTCAGAGTGCTCTACCCACCAGGCCACTCAGAATCGGACTAGCAGGAGTCTGACTTGTACAACACCACCCCGTTCATCGACTCATCATCAAGCCAATTGGTTGAGGTGTCCAGAGCGTTTGCAGTGGGCCATATAAGCTGAACACCTCATACCCACCAGACTCACTGAACGCTGACTTGCAGTTTCGATTTCTACAAAACGACCCCGCACCAAGCCAACTTGTATCACCGCAAAGACATCCATTCGAGCAGCTATAAGGAACATCAATATCCCATAGCGGGCAAGGGTATTGGCCTTCAAGGGCTGCGTTTGAGTCTCTAATAGCGAACGGACTCTGCTGATCGCAAATTGTAGTGAAGTCAAACACAGCGTACCGGACTCAATTAGCCACTCGTTGCCTTGAGTATAGGCTCGAACGAAGCATTTGACCAGCATTATAAGTCTACATGCCTGGCGGGAATATCCGAGGGCATTGAGGCACTCACGTAGGGCACCGACTTGAATATTGCCTATTGAACACCCGTCGCTCGTATTGATTGAATGCATCTGGGTATTCTCAATGTCTTGCACTCAAGGCCAAGCATTACAAGACCCTCATATCCTGGCAAGGGGTTAGGGACGTCAACTTCAGACTGCTGGAATCCAGAGGGATATCCAGAAAGACTAGCTATCTTACCCGGGAATTCGGAGCCGGAATCCGTGAAAAGGGCTCTGAAAACAGTGGAATTCGGGTCGCCAATGGCAGCGTGGGAGGGAATCCGGGTCGTCACTTGAAATTCGGACCATTTCCAGAGGAATTCGGAGCGACAACTGGAATCCGGAGCGTCGTCTCTCAGCCCTCTGACAGCAGGGAAAATGAAAAGGAACACTCTACAAAAATCTCAGCACCAACCTCGAAAGTGCAAAAGGGTTCTTATAGACGACCCCCAGCCCTTATAATAAATGCGAAAAAATTATAGCCAAGTGTGAGCCCTTATAATAAATGCCAACTCAAATCATTATTATAGCCACCGGTTGGAGACTATAATGACACTGCGGAAAAAACATTGTTGGAACCAAATATGTCCCAAAATGGTCCACAAACCATGGTAGTGTCACCGCAAATGGCCTGACAGGTCTCGTTGACGGGCTATATGGGCTCGAACGGAAATCGTAGGCAAAAACCGAAACTCTAGCTACGGTAACGGGGAATTTTGCGCAAAATTCCGTGCCAAAGGGCCTCGAACAGCGGAATTATGGGCAAACGGTACAGCGTGGGAAGGAATTCTGGGCAGATCATTTCAAAACACCCCAAATTCGAGGAATTCTGGGCAAACGCTGGAATTCTGGGCAAACCGAAACAAGTGCCAGCAATGGCCTGCCTTGTACAAAAAACTTATAAGCCCTCACCACTGACTAAAAGGAACAAACACACAAACACACTCCTTAATAGTCACCAGCAAGACCTTATAAGAATGGCGACTCACTGCCAAAAAAAAATTATAAGCCAGAGCCAAGGCTTATAAGAAATACGATTGAACAGCTGACTCGAGCCATCGGGAAAAAATGGTGGAGACCAAAAGGGTGCCAAATAGCATGGGAATCAGCCTAGTGTCACCGCAAACACCCGAACTGGTCTCGTTGACGTGCTATATTGACTTGGAGAAAAATCGTACAGCTTGGACCGAAACCTCAATAGCACCGTCAATTGAGCACCGATTCCCTTGGTTGTAGGCCTGAATGGAAGCGTTTGACGAGGACTATAAGATCATGTCATCAGCGATCGAGTCGCAGGTCACCTGACATTTACGACTTGGTCAAACACTGCGTCTGAAGCCATACGGAATGCACAAGGCAATACCAAAGCACAGGACGTTAAGGTTTGGGACAACACCACAAGACGGACGTTAAGGTTAGTAGTCCCACTCCCCCGACGGAATTCACCAGATATAAAATTTTTTCGGCAGCTTCGGAAAGGAAACCGAGGATCAAGCAATCCAGCAAGGCAATGCAACGGGTTAGATGACGCAATCCAGCAAGACATTGGCGAACTAGCCCGCTCACAGCTGCCCGCTAGAACGTAAAGGAAATGGCGGGGGACCGAGTCAACAGAAGGACGTACTCAAGTGTACAACACGAAGGGCAACCAATACATTACCAAGTACGGTACACCACAGAGCCTTATAGTAGCCAATCAACCCAGTCTGACCCTGTCGAACACATTCGGAGTGCTCTAGCTACGGTAATGGGGAATTACGATCGTAATTCCGTGAAAAGGTCCCCAAACCGGTGGAATTATGGTTGCAATTGACAGTGTGGGAAGGAATTAATGGTTGACGTTGCTTAACAACAGGTCTCAAATGAGTCAAGTCTCAGGAATAATGGTTGCAGTCGTGATCCAGCCACCGAAACGACTGGAATTCTGCTTGACGACTGGAATCATGCAACACACCCCAAGTCAGACATAGAACAAAAGAGAGCAACGGACTCTTATAGTCACCAGCAAGGGCCTTATAAGAATTGCGACTCACTGCCAAAAAAAAATTATAAGCCAGAGCCAGAGCTTATAAGAAAAGCAATTAAAATAGCCGACTCAAAGGCCTTGTGAGAAATCGGGAGAAAGTGGTGGAAACCAAAAGGGTGCCAAATAGCTACAAGTCAGTCTAGTGTCACCGCAAATGCCCGAAACAGGTCTCGTTGACATGCTATATGGCCTCAAACGGAAATCGTAGGCAAAAACCGAAACTCTGATAGCGGAGGCAATTCTCCACCGATTGCCTTTGGTTGTAGGCTCGAATTGAAGCGTTTGAATGGGGCTAGAAGGGTGGCCTAGCTATCTTACCCGGGAATGCAGGGCGGCATTCCGTGAAAAGGTCTCTGAATCTACTGGAATTCACGGCGTCATTGGGAATCGTGGGAAGGAATTCACGGCGCATCAATTCTCGTTGTGAAAAGCTCCTTCGAATCACCGGAATCCATGGCGTCGCAAGGAATCCACAGCGTCGTCTGCCAACAGGAAAATAAAAAGAACACTGTCAAACAATCTCCAGCACCAACTCAATAGTGCACGAAGAATCTTATAGACGACCCCCAGCCCTTATAATAAATGCGAAAAAATATAGCCAAGTGTGAGCCCTTATAATTAATGCGATTAAAGCCATTATTATAGTCACCGGTTGGAGACTATAATGACAGTGCGGAAAAAACATTGTTGGAACCAAATGTGTCCCAAATGGTATACGAACCCATGGTAGTGTCACCGCAAATGGCCCGACAGGTCCCGTTGACGTGCTATATGGCCTTAAACGGAAACCGTAGGCAAAAAACCGAAACTAGCATAGCAGAGTCAATTCTCTACCGATTGCTCTAGCTATCTTCCCCGGGAATTAGGCCCCTAATTCCTTGCCAGAGGGGGTCTCGAAACGAGTGGAATTACGCCCAACAACGACAGCGTGGGAGGGAATTAGGCCCAACACATGAAAAACGCCTCCAGAATGCAGGGAATTACGCCCAACAGCTGGAATTTAGGCCCAACACAAATCCTCCCAGAATCTTCGGAGTAGGAACAAATGCGCAATTCTTATAACAAGCCGCACCCGACTAAAAGAAACAAAACGAAACTCAACTCTTATAGCCCAAAGTCAACCCTTATAATAAATCCAACTCAAAGGGAACTCTCCCAGCCGACCGAATTGCCCAAACGAAATTATTATAACGGCTCACCAGCCCTTATACATAAATGCCAGCTAAAATCATTATTATAGTCACCGGGTTGGACAGTGCGGAAAATATTGCTGGAACCAAAATGTCCCAAATGGCTTACAAACCATGGTAGTGTCACCGCGAATGGCCTGACAGGTCTCGTTGACGTGCTATATGGCTTCGAACGGAAACCGTAGGGGCGGAGGAAACCGAAACTCTGATAGCACAGTCATTGTACACCGATTGCCTTCGGTATAGGCTAGAATTGAAGCGTTTGATTAGAGG